>JBBGZY010000513.1:8890000-10325000 GCA_037952925.1 Lithobates clamitans | reverse complement strand
CTTGTAGGATAGCGTGATAAAATGCTGAGAGATGTGGGCACACATTACAGCACTGGACCCAGGTTGCCTGTCCTAAAAGTGGATATAGACATGGATGATGGAATTAGGCGAGTTTAAAAATGGCTTCACTAGGGTTGAAGGAAAGGATTGGAAACTTTTCCTTGAGGGAAATTGACATAACGTGTACTCGTTTTTTTTTTTTTTTTTTTTTTTGTAACCTCTACATATGGTGTCAGTGTACTGATAACTCTGCCCTCTCCTTGCAGCACTGCACTGTCACTAAAACACTCCAACTTATGTGGCAGGTAAAGATTTAAGCTGGCCATAGATGGATTGAATTTCACTGGACCATTCGAATTTGGAACCATCTATGGGCAGACTGGTTGTACAAAATTCAATCTCTTGATCAGTGCTGATGAGTGTATTCTGATGGTGAGGAAGCCTCCCTACTGTCATGCTACAATAGCTATGCAGGAAGGATTCCCCCATCTACATTTAGTGCTGATTGAACAAAAGTCATATATGGACTGCTTTGGGCATAGAAGCCTCAAAGAGCTGTGAAATGTCCATTTCAATTTCCAATGTCATGGACAGGCACAACAAGGTCACCCTATACCTTACTGTATGAATGGGGCTTTTTGGAATGTAGTCACTTTACAGTGTAAACTTTTCAGACTTCACACTAAAACTCAACCACTCAGCTTAGTTTTGGGTGCATGCCTAGATGTTTACATCATGCCATTTCCAGAACACAGTACGGTATGTAGCTGAGGCTACATACAATTTTTTTTTTTTTAATTTTTATTCAGAATTTTGTCAGTTTACAAAGACATACATCAGGTTTACAAGTTGCAGGTGATATCGTAAACTGGAATAATAAAAGAAAATAAGAAAATAAGAGAAAATAAAACCAAACAATAGAGGCTAACAGATACATATAACTTTGTTGGTTCAGTACTATAATTTAATTATGAGGAATAGATCAAGGCAGGAGAGACTATGTACCTCCGCCAGCCACCCCATTGGGAACTAACTGTGGCACAGCGGAGGTACAGCCCCTACATGTCTACATGTCCACATCAGTATTAATCATTTTATGTCTGTTAGCATTTATATAACAAGAGCGTATAGCTCATAACTAGATAAGAAGTAACTATTATGTGAATTATACAGGATCAATTCAGAAGCCATATGGAAAGGGAAGGATAGGGTTTTAGATGAGCAGAGAAGTTTGATATAATGCACCCTAGTGGTAGTAAGTGGTGTCATATTGGTTTGCGATGGGTGTTGTACCAATTGATCGGGTGTTGTACCAATTGATCCAGTGTTGCCAGCGTGGGAGAAAAATGTCGTACTTTCCACTAATTGATGCTAACATCTTCTCATAAGTGTAATGCAAAGACAATGTAGTTACAGTTTCTTCTATATCAGGTGGATCTAACGATCTCCATTTTCTTAGAATCACTAATTTAGCAGCTAGGAATAAGTGAGTAGTAAATTGTCTATACAATGGTGGGATATGTTCTATGCCTATATTTAGGATGGCTAATGAAGAGGTGTTATTTATGTTGAGATTTGTTGTTTGACGTAGGATTTTGAAGACGTGGGACCAATATGAGGTCAGGTGTTTACATTCCCATAGGATGTGGTAGATAGTGCCCAGATGCCCACAATTCCTCCAACAAGTGGAAGGTGTGGAGCGGTCAAATTTAGCTAATCTATAGGGTGTTAAATACCATCGTTGTGTGATCTTATGTGAGAGTTCCCAGAGGTTGGTGCTCTTGGTGGCTGAATGGATATGTTGCAAAGCCTTGTGCCATTGTTGTGGGGAAAAGGAGTCATTGAGATCTCTTTCCCACGCTAACATGGAGTTTGTTTTGGTAAATATACTTTTATCATGAAGATAAGTATAGAATAATGATATACCTCCCTTCGAGGTAGCCTGGCATTTAAGTATACATGAATCTGCCAAAATATCTTGTATTGGATGTCATGTATTTTGAGATAAGAGGCAATTCTGAAATGCTGAAATCTGTCTGAAATAGGTAGGTCATAGGATTTTTGTAGATCATCAAACGATCTAGTATTAAGGCCAGAGTACACATCTGAGACCCATTGTATTCCTTTCGCTATCCATTTAGCCACGGGTACATCTGGGATCAATAGAGCCAGTGTTGATAGAGGGATTGACAGGAATTTGGTAGGGGATGATCTAGATTTGGTAGTTATCAATGTCTTCCATGAGTTTAGTGTCGCTAGAATCGGGAGAGAGAGGTCAGAAGGTTTGGATTTAAGATGCATAAAAGCTAACAAATAATCATATAGGTTGCCACCTGGTATTGTGGATTGTTCAATAGTGCACCAAAGCGGTGGTTGGTGGTGGGGAAACTACCCTCTTAATTGTGCTAGGATTGCAGCTAAATGGTAGTCAGCAAATATCGGTAGGCCAACGCCTCCTGCAGTTTTTGTTTTGCGGAGATTGGTTAGCGCGCTTCTGGCTTTTTTACCTTCCCATAAGTATCTAGAAAGTGTGGATTGTAAAGTTTTAAAGTGCTGTCGAGAAGCTGGAATAGGAACTGTACGAAATATATAGAGTATTTGTGGCAAGATTTGCATTTTAAAGGCGGCCAGCCTACCTGACCAAGACAATGTGTGATTGCTTATGGATTGTAGACTCGTATTTAAAGAACGTAACAACGGAAGGTAATTAGCATGAAATAGTTGCGTAGGGCGGGACGTTAGTTTAACCACTTGCCGACCGCCGCACGACGATGTACGTCGACAGAGCGGCACGGGCAGGCAAAAGGGCTTACCTGTACGTCCTTGCCTGCCCGCGGGTGGGGGGTCCGATGCCTGCGGCGGTCGGCAAATGCCCCCCGGCGATCGGTGGTGAGGGGGAGGCCATCCATTCGTGGCCCCCCCCTCGCGATCGCTCCCAGCCAATGGGATCATTTCCCTGCCTCTGTATTGTACACAGAGGCAGAGGAAATGATGTCATCTCTCCTCGGCTCGGTATTTTCCATTCCGGGCCGAGGAGAGAAGACTGTAATGTGAGTGCACCAACACACACACACACAGTAGAACATGCCAGGCACACATTACACCCCGATCCCCCCCCGATCACCCCCCCCCCGTCACAAACTGACACCAAGCAGGTTTTTTTTTTTTTTTTTTCTTCTGATTACTGCATTGGTGTCAGTTTGTGACAGTTACAGTGTTAGGGCAGTGAGTGTTAGGCCCCCTTTAGGTCTAGGATACCCCCCTAACCCCCCCTAATAAAGTTTTAACCCCTCGATCACCCCCTGTCACCAGTGTTGCTAAGCGATCATTTTTCTGATCGCTGTATTAGTGTCGCTGGTGACGCTAGTTAGGGACGTAAATATCTAGGTTCGCCGTCAGCGTTTTATAGCGACAGGGACCCCCATATACTACCTAATAAATGTTTTAACCCCTTGATTGCCCCCTAGTTAACCCTTTCACCACTGATCACCGTATAACCGCTACGGGTGACGCTGGTTAGTTCGTTTATTTTTTATAGTGTCAGGGCACCCGCCGTTTATTACCGAATAAAGGTTTAGCCCCCTGATCGCCCGGCGGTGATATGCGTCGCCCCAGGCAGCGTCAGATTAGCGCCAGTACCGCTAACACCCACGCACGCAGCATACGCCTCCCTTAGTGGTATAGTATCTGTACGGATCAATATCTGATCCGATCAGATCTATACTAGCGTCCCCAGCAGTTTAGGGTTCCCAAAAACGCAGTGTTAGCGGGATCAGCCCAGATACCTGTTAGCACCTGCGTTTTGCCCCTCCGCCCGGCCCGGCCCAGCCCACCCAAGTGCAGTATCAATCGATCACTGTCACTTACAGAACACTAAACGCATAACTGCAGCGTTCGCAGAGTCAGGCCTGATCCCTGCGATCGCTAACAGTTTTTTTGGTAGCGTTTTGGTGAACTGGCAAGCACCAGCCCCAGGCAGCGTCAGGTTAGCGCCAGTACCGCTAACACCCACGCACGCACCGTACACCTCCCTTAGTGGTATAGTATCTGAACGGATCAATATCTGATCTGATCAGATCTATACTAGCGTCCCCAGCAGTTTAGGGTTCCCACAAACGCAGTGTTAGCGGGATCAGCCCAGATACCTGCTAGCACCTGCGTTTTGCCCCTCCGCCCGGCCCAGCCCACCCAAGTGCAGTATCGATCGATCACTGTCACTTACAAAACACTAAACGCATAACTGCAGCGCTCGCAGAGTCAGGCCTGATCCCTGCGATCGCTAACAGTTTTTTTTGTAGCGTTTTGGTGAACTGGCAAGCACCAGCGGCCTAGTACACCCCAGTCATAGTCAAACCAGCACTGCAGTAACACTTGGTGACGTGGCGAGTCCCATAAGTGCAGTTCAAGCTGGTGAGGTGGCAAGCACAAGTAGTGTCCCGCTGCCACCAAGAAGACAAACACAGGCCCGTCGTGCCCATAGTGCCCTTCCTGCTGCATTCGCCAATCCTAATTGGGAACCCACCGCTTCTGCAACGCCCGTACTTCCCCCATTCACATCCCCAACCAAATGCAGTCGGCTGCATGAGAGGCATTTTCTTTATGTCCTCCCGAGTACCCCTACCCAGCGAACCCCCCCAAAAAAGATGTCGTGTCTGCAGCAAGCGCAGATATAGGCGTGACACCCGCTATTATTGTCCCCCCTGTCCTGACAATCCTGGTCTTTGCATTGGTGAGTGTTTTGAACGCTACCATACACTAGTTGAGTATTAGCGTAGGGTACAGCACTGCACAGACTAGGCACACTTTCACAGGGTCTCCCAAGATGCCATCGCATTTTGTTTGACCCGAACCTGGAACCAGTTACAGTTATAAAAGTTAGTTACAAAAAAAAGTGTAAAAAAAAAAAAAACACAAAAATATAAAATAAAAAAAAATAGTTGGCGTTTTATTGTTCTCTCTCTCTCTCTATTCTCTCTCTATTGTTCTGCTCTTTTTTACTGTATTCTATTCTGCAATGTTTTATTGTTATTATGTTTTATCATGTTTGCTTTTCAGGTATGCAATTTTTTATACTTTACCGTTTACTGTGCTTTATTGTTAACCTTTTTTTGTCTTCAGGTACGCCATTCACGACTTTGAGTGGTTATACCAGAATGATGCCTGCAGGTTTAGGTATCATCTTGGTATCATTCTTTTCAGCCAGCGGTCGGCTTTCATGTAAAGGCAATCCTAGCGGCTAATTAGCCTCTAGACTGCTTTTACAAGCAGTGGGAGGGAATGCCCCCCCCCCTCCAACGTCTTCCATGTTTTTCTCTGGCTCTCCTGTCTCAACAGGGAACCTGAAAATGCAGCCGGTGATTCAGCCAGCTGACCATAGAGCTGATCAGAGACCAGAGTGGCTCCAAACATCTCTATGGCCTAAGAAACCGGAAGCTACGAGCATTTTATGACTTAGATTTCGCCGGATGTAAACAGCGCCATTGGGAAATTGGGAAAGCATTTTATCACACCGATCTTGGTGTGGTCAGATGCTTTGAGGGCAGAGGAGAGATCTAGGGTCTAATAGACCCCAATTTTTGCAAAAAAGAGTACCTGTCACTACCTATTGCTATGATAGGGGATATTTACATTCCCTGAGATAACAATAAAAATGATTAAAAAAAAAATGAAAGGAACAGTTTAAAAATAAGATAAAAAAATAATAATAATAAAAAAAAAAAAAAGCACCCCTGTCCCCCCTGCTCTCGCGCTAAGGCGAACGCAAGCGTCGGCCTGGCGTCAAATGTAAACAGCAATTGCACCATGCATGTGAGGTATCACCGCGAACGTCAGATTGAGGGCAGTAATTTTAGCAGTAGACCTCCTCTGTAAATCTAAAGTGGTAACCTGTAAAGGCTTTTAAAGGCTTTTAAAAATGTATTTAGTTTGTCGCCACTGCACGTTTGTGCGCAATTTTAAAGCATGTCATGTTTGGTATCCATGTACTCGGCCTAAGATCATCTTTTTTATTTCATCAAACATTTGGGCAATATAGTGTGTTTTAGTGCATTAAAATGTAAAAAAAGTGTTTTTTCCCCAAAAAATGCGTTTGAAAAATCGCTGCGCAAATACTGTGTGAAAAAAAAAAATGAAACACCCACCATTTTAATCTGTAGGGCATTTGCTTTAAAAAAAAATATAATGTTTGGGGGTTCAAAGTAATTTTCTTGCAAAAAAAAAATATTTTTTTATGTAAACAATAAGTGTCAGAAAGGGCTTTGTCTTCAAGTGGTTAGAAGAGTGGGTGATGTGTGACATAAGCTTCTAGATGTTGTGCATAAAATGCCAGGACAGTTCAAAACCCCCCAAATGACCCCATTTTGGAAAGTAGACACCCCAAGCTATTTGCTGAGAGTCATGTTGAGTCCATGGAATATTTTATATTGTGACACAAGTTGCGGGAAAGAGACAATTTTTTATTTTTTTTTGCGCAAAGTTGTCACTAAATGATATATTGCTCAAACATGCCATGGGAATATGTGAAATTACACCCCAAAATACATTCTGTTGCTTCTCCTGAGTACAGGGATACCACATGTGTGAGACTTTTTGGGAGCCTAGCCTCGTACGGGACCCCGAAAACCAAGCACCGCCTTCAGGCTTTCTAAGGCCGTAAATTTTTGATTTCACTCTTCACTGCCTATCACAGTTTCGGAGGCCATGAAATGCCCAGGTGGCAAAAAAAACCCCCAAATGACTCCATTTTGGAAAGTAGACACCCCAAGCTATTTGATGAGAGGTATAGTGAGTATTTTGCAGACCTCAGTTTTTGTCACAAAGTTTTGAAAATTGAAAAAAGAAAAAAAAAATGTTTTTTTCTCGTCTTTCTTTATTTTCAAAAACAAATGAGAGCTGCAAAATACTCACCATGCCTCTCAGCAAATAGCTTGGGGTGTCTACTTTCCAAAATGGGGTCATTTGGGGGGGTTTGTGCCACCTGGGCATTCCATGGCCTCCGAAACTGTGATAGGCAGTGAGGAGTAAAATCAAAAATGTACGCCCTTAGAAATCCTGAAGGCAGTGATTGGTTTTCGGGGCCCCGTACGCGGCTAGGCTCCCAAAAAGTCCCACACATGTGGTATCCCCATACTCAGGAGAAGCAGCTAAATGTATTTTGGGGTGCAATTCCACATATGCCTATGGCCTGTGTGAGCAATATATCATTTAGTGACAACTTTGTGCAAAAAAAAAAAAAAAAATTTGTCACTTTCCCGCAACTTGTGTCAAAATATAAAACATTTCATGGACTCAACATGCCTCAAAGCAAATAGCTTGGGGTGTCTACTTTCCAAAATGGGGTCATTTGGGGGGGTTTTATGCCATCTGGGCATTTTATGGCCTTCAAAACTGTGATAGGTAGTGAGGAGTAAAATCAAAAATGTACGCCCTTAGAAATCCTGAAGGCAGTGATTGGTTTTCGGGGCCCCGTACGCGGCTAGGCTCCCAAAAAGTCCCACACATGTGGTATCCCCATACTCAGGAGAAGCAGCTAAATGTATTTTGGGGTGCAATTCCACATATGCCCATGGCCTGTGTGAGCAATATATCATTTAGTGACAAATTTTTGTAATTTTTTTTTTTTTTTTTGGCATTATTCAATCACTTGGGACAAAAAAAAATGAATATTCAATGGGCTCAACATGCCTCTCAGCAAATTCCTTGGGGTGTCTACTTTCCAAAATGGGGTAATTTGTGGGGGTTTTGTACTGCCCTGCCAGTTTAGCACCTCAAGAAACGACATAGGCAGTCATAAATTAAAGGCTGTGTAAATTCCAGAAAATGTACCCTAGTTTGTAGGCGCTATAACTTTTGCGCAAACCAATAAATATACACTTATTGACATTTTTTTTACCAAAGACATGTGGCCGAATACATTTTGGCCTAAATGTATGACTAAAATTGAGTTTATTGGATTTTTTTTAGAACAAAAAGTAGAAAATATCATTTTTTTTCAAAATTTTCGGTCTTTTTCCGTGTATAGCGCAAAAAATAAAAACGGCAGAGGTGATCAAATATCATCAAAAGAAAGCTCTATTTGTGGGAAGAAAAGGACGCAAATTTCGTTTGGGTACAGCATTGCATGACCGCGCAATTAGCAGTTAAAGCGACGCAGTGCTGAATTGTAAAAAGTGCTCTGGTCAGGAAGGGGGTAAAACCTTCCGGGGCTGAAGTGGTTAATACCTAAATAAGTTATTTCATGGGAGTCCCATATATACGGGTATCTGTTTTGCAAAATTAATCTATCGTTTGCCTCTACACCAAGATCCAATATGTAAGATTTGGTTTCGTTCACTTTGTAGTATGATATTAAACCATATTCGTGTAGTAAATGAGACACGTGTTGCAGAGAAGACACCGGATTTGTTAACATGAGGATCACATCGTCTGCGAAGAGACTTATGACATGTTTGCAATGATTAATAGGAAAGCCTTGTATATTAGGGTTTTGTCTTATGCTGGACGCTAGTGGTTCCATTAAGAGGTTGAAAATGAGTGTGGAAAGGGGACATCCCTGGCGTGTGCCATTTGTGATCTTAAAAGGTTTAGATAGCATACCTGAAGTGTATACTCTGGCTGATGGTGTAGAATATAGAGATAGTATGGCAGACAGTATGTGGCCTTTAAAACCAAATTTTTCCAAAGTGCTTGCAAGATATGTCCAATGTACTCTGTCGAACGCCTTCTCTGCATCCAGAGCAAGAAGCAGAGAAGGCGTCCTGAGTTTCCTAGCTATATGAATCACATCTATTAATCTTCTAGTAGCGTCAGATGTTTGTCTGCCTTTAGTGAATCCACATTGGTCAGGGTCGATTATAGTAGGGAGAATGTCAATGAGCCTTAACGCTATCATTTTAGCATAAAGCTTCAGGTCAGTATTCAGTAATGAAATCGGTCTAAAGTTTTGAGGAACATCCGGTGTCTTCCCTGGTTTAAGCAGCGTAACTATCAAAGCCTCTAACATCTCAGAAGGAAAAGATGAGACAGCAGCGGCCTCAAACACCCTAAGGAGGTGTGGTCCTAAATATTGTTTAAAATTCCTATAATATTCCCCTGTCAGACCATCCGGTCCTGGTGATTTATTGGTGGGTAGGGTGTCAATAACTTTCAGTAACTCAGATAGTGAGAAGGGGGAATTCAAGGCTTGGATTTGAGAAGTGGAGAGACTAGGTAGATTAATATCTTTTAGGAAATCATTTATGGTGTTTTGTGACGGTTGGTTGATAAGATTGTCTTGATTTAAGTTGTAGAGGGAACCGTAGTATTCACTAAATGCATTGGCAATACTTTGAGGGTCAAACACTTTTTGTTTGGAGGAAGGGCTTATGATGTAAAGTATTTTATTTTTGTAGCGTTGACCTTGTAATTTGCGAGCCAATTCTTTCCCAGCTTTGTTGCTGGTCGAATAGAATGACATTTTGAGTCGTCGTTCCTTTTGCTCAAAGGAGTGGAGTAGTTCTAATCTGGCGTGTAGGGTTTTTTTTAATCTAGGTCCTCTAGGGATTTGATATCTGCAAGAAGGGTATCAAACCGCCGCTGTCTCTGTCTCTTAAGTTTTGAGGCCAATTGAATAAATATTCCTCTAATGTATGCCTTGTGAGCATTCCATAAAACAAACGGATCATTAGTGGAAGAGGAATTGCTCTGGAAGTAATCGGACAAGTGGTTTTCTAATAATTTTTTAGTGGATGGTGTTTGTATTACTTGAGGATTTGCGCGCCAGAGGTATGCCCCATTAGTAGGGTATTTATCCCCAAGTGTCAGGAGGATAGAGGCGTTGTCCGTCCACGTGATGTTATTTATTTTAATTTGAGATACCTTTTGTAGCAACCACTTGTCCATCAAGACCAGATCGATCCTCGAATAAATACAATGTCTATGAGAATAAAATGTGAAATCTCGTTCACTAGCATGCGTGCATCGCCAGCTATCGAATAAATCATGCGATCGTAGGAAAGCATGTAGAGAAGGAGATTTTTTGGAATAGGTCGAGGTAGAGTCCATGTGTGGGTCAGGAGTAATATTGAAGTCTCCACAAATTATAAGGGGACCTTGTTGGATTCTTTTAAGCTTTTTCATCAAGCTATTGAGGAAGTGAATTTGTTTGGTATTAGGAACATACACATTCACCAGAGTATAACGGGTGGAATTGATGTCGCATACAAGTATGAGGTACCGGCCTGCTTCGTCAGATATTTCGGAGTGAAGTTGAAACGATATAGAGTCTTTAATAGCCACCATAACTCCTCTCTTTTTCGCTTTCATACTGGAGAAGTAGTGTTGGAAATTTCTGTGAGAGCAGTGTGGTGAGGCTGCTTGATGGAAGTGTGTCTCTTGAGCACATAGAATATCGCATTGGATAGAGTCAACTTCTTTCCAAAGAGATGCTCTCTTGGCTGGGTGGTTTAAACCATGGGCATTGATGGATAATATTTTAACTGGCATGAGGCATGTTGGAGGGTATGCTAAACGTCAAGGGTTTATAGTACTCACGTCCGATGAATGACTGCGGTGCCAGGCTGGCTTTGCCTCTAGAATATCCCTTGAAGCGGACAGTTGGAGTGCAAATGTAGGTTACTTTCCATAATATCGTAGGTGGGCATGGCTCTGTAGAAGGTTGTTGATCCATAAAAACAGTAAAAAACAAAGAACAAAACAAGTTCGAGGGAAAAAAAAAAAGAAAGGTTACAGGGTGATAGGAGAATCCACAGGGGGATTCTTGATCCATAAGCACTGTTCAATAAGGTTGAGGGGTTTGGGAAAAATTTCCAAGTGTGCCTGCACCGGGGGAGTGTAGACAAAAGGATCTAGTAAAATGAGTAGGAGCGATCAGACATTTAAGCAGATTTTTTGTCGCTTTTTTTTTTTTTCCTTTTTACCACCTGCCATTCTGCCTGCATGTATTGAGGAGAGTTAACTTGTATAGGAGATGAAGATGCTTCCAGCAATATTCCCCATTGCCTGAGGATATGCAGACCTTCTTCCATAGTGGAGACCGTGGTGGTCGTGCCGTTATGTGTGACTGAGAGCGCAGCCGGATACTTCCACCTGTGAAGTATGCGATGGTTACAGAGCGCCTTAGTAATGGTGGCTAAATTACGGCGTTTCTGGAGGGTATGCCTGGACAAATCAGGGAGTAGCTGAAGAGATGCATAGTGAGGTGGGCGCTGATCGGGGTTGCGGAATGAAGCCAAAATGGTTTCTTTCGTTTTATAAAAGTGGAGCCTCAGCAGAACATCTCTGGGTACATCATCGGGCAAAAAGGACGGTTTTGGTATGCTATGCACCCTATCCACCGTGAGCTCCAATGCAGATGTTGCAGGGAGCAGCGCCGTGAATAATTCTTGGACATATTGCGGTAATTGCAGTGCAGAGACAGATTCAGGAATGCCTCTTATTTTGAGGTTATTCCTTCTGGATCTGCCTTCAAGGTCAGACAATTTATCTTTGATCCAGGAAATGTCATCTGAGTGAATGGTATGAGCATCCACCATTTTGTTGAAAGAGGATGCATGTGAGACTAGGGTATTCTCAATTTGATCCACCCTTCCTCCCAAAGCATGTACTTCAGCTTGGCATTTTTGTACTGTCATCAGCATATCTTGATGTAGAGATGACCTTAGGGACATTAGCATCTCTTTAAGGACAGTATCTGATATAGGTTGTCCTGAGGTGGGGAATCCCTCTATTGGATCTGAGGTGGCTGAGGCCTGGGAATGTGTGCGCTAACCTCCATAGCTTGCTGCGGCTGATTTCCCTGTGGAGAAGACGTCCTCTGTCTGGACTTAACAGGGCTCCTTGTAGTGGGAGTGGATGCCGCTGAGGACGATCCGCTGTGCTGGGTCTGTGGATTGGCGCTGCTTAGGCCGGGCGGACAGCTCATGGATGCGGCCTGCTTCTGTTTTCGCTTAGGCTGGGCGCCATTTTGGTGAGGCCATGCTGAGGCGGAGAAATACCCTGGCAGCTTGCTGAGCTGCGGCGGAGGGTCTTTTCGTCTCTGCGGCATCCCTGTCGGTATATGAGACTCCGATGGGTCGGATGGCGGCGGATGGCACTTGCGATCGCCCCGATGGAAGTGGATTCCCCCGGTGGTGTGGCGGAGCTCGGAAGCTAAGCAGCCATCTTTGGGCTCGGACGCCACACCCCCCCGAGGCTACATACAATTTATACAGCCACTGCATCTGTTAGCTGAGTGATAAGATATTCAAAGTTCATTGATATTTTAGTCCTTCTGAGAGGTCTATTTTCTTGCTATGAACAGCATAGGAATAACAGTCAGAAAGAACCCAGTCTCTTAGGATTTAGGTTTTTGGAAGCAGGATAGTAGAATGGGCCTTGAGCCAGCAGATGGGGACAGGTGCCCATGGAATGTCTGAGTACCAAATCCTTCAGGGCCAGTTTAGTGCCACCAAGAGCACCAGAATGGCCCTCCATCTTGAGCCTGCAAAAAATCTGTATTGAAGAGAAGACATACATCAGCTGGAAGTCTTACCACAGGGTCCACAGAAAAGACCTTGGATCGCAATGGAATGGACATAGCCGTTTAGTTTCAAAACTGTAAAAGGTTTGCGTAGAAACTGTTTTGTTGAACTGAAATAATCACTCCATGAAATAGGTGATTGAATGCCTGGAAAGGAGCAGATTTTGTGGATTCCAGAATGTATCCTCAAGCTACTATGTTGCTGGTCCACCTATCTGCAATATACCCCTGCCAAACTTTCGCAAATGCCTGCAAACAACCCCCCACCTTCATCGCAAGGTCATATCACCCAGCTTAGAGAGCTTTGGAGTCCATGTCCTTTTTTGGGGCTGGCGCTTGGAGTCTGATGCTTATGTTTGATGAAAGGAATTTTATTTTATATTTTTTTGGGGGGGGAGGGTTAAGCAAAAGGCATGGCAGGCTTTTGTACAGTGGACTTTAATCATACAGAGCAGAACTGAACAAATGTTCCCCCGGAAAAGCTCTTCCTTTTTTTTTTTTTTTTTTTTGGTAGCTATGCTGACCAACACTTAAGCCATGTGCACCAACAAGATGCCCAGCTAAGAGAACTTTTGGAGTCCTTTAAGGAATCCACAAAGTATGAGGGCATGGGGAAGATTCTCCAGGTATCTGCCAGATTCTGTATCACCGTAATCGGGATCTGTCTCTTGACATTCAACAAGCTTAGACCTTAAAGTGTTTGTAAAGTCTTTCTTTTTAAAAAAAAAAAAAAAAAAAAGTTAGCATCAATGCAACCCCAGCTGCAGCCTGATCTGCGCCCATCTCCTCCATCAGTACAGTTCTCTGATTAAGCCTCACCATCTCTCAATGCAGGAAATCACCGGGCCGTCGTCTCCTGTTTACTCGGCTCTCAGGCGGCAGTCACATACACAGTCCCGCCTCCGCCATTGGACCAGCTCCTGTGATAGATCACTGGTCCAATGCCAGTCACGGAGGCAGGACTGTGTGTGTGACGTGAGAGCCGAGTGGAGAGAAGATGGCGGCACGTGAATTCTGGTTGCGCTCGTCCCCCTTTGAGGTACGCTGTCGACGTATAACACGCACCCCTGATTTGCCCCCATTTTCAGAGGAAAAAAGTGTTATAAATAGTGTACTTTCCTGCACTGTGCAACAGTATTGCATTCTGCAGGGCTCTACCAGGGTGGGGGTTCAAACTTCATCCATCATGGCAGGCTGTTGCCACAAGAGGTTTTTCAGGGACACAAGGATCACTGCCCTGGACCTGTATAAAACCTTGCTAGTCAGGCACTATATCATTGTGCAGAGTCCAGTGCAAAAAAGCAAAGCTATAGGCAGTCCCTGCATGTCCACAGGGCTCAGGTACTGGTCCTCTTGGCAGACCACTATATTCTACCACCATTTCTCAGGAAGAATGGGCTGGATGGAGTCCAGAGAAGGGCAACAAAGCTAATAAGGACTAGAGGACCTCAGTTAAGAGGAACAACTACGTGCATTAGGTTTGTCCCGATACCACTTTTTTCTAAGACCGAGTACAAGTACTGATACTTTTTTGTTTAATTACACGCCAATACTTTTTTTTTTTATGTCGTGACAGTTTTTAAAGCACAATACAGATTAGGTGTCACGCATATGTAGCACTGACTGATGGCTGGCACGGACAAGCAGGCACTAAAATGCCATGAAAGGAAAGGGTGCCTGCGACGCCGATCTTGGTACTCCTTGCACTCGGCTGCATAACAGCAGCAGCGGCCATCTTGTTACACCCAGCCCGAACTATATGGGCTGAGTGTAACAAGATGTCCGCTGATGGCTTACCGTGGCCGAGTGCAGGGTGTACCAAGATGGGTGTTAGGATGCCGACAGCTGACGTCGACACTGAGCATCACTTCCCTTGTTCCGCTTGCTAACCCCCCCCCCCCCTCCTATCGCCATCTTTATGATCTCAGCAAACCAAGATCTTCTGGGCCACCAGAATCACCTCTTTCCGTTCCGCGCCTTCTCCGCAGGATCAAGCAGGAAGTAGCAGAACTGGAGGAAACGCATAGATTAGTGAAAAATGATCTCATGGGAAGACCAAGGCGTCTGTTCCGCACGCTAACGGGTCCTTCGTCCTTGACACAAAGCTGTCGACTTTGTTGTTGAATCTGGACGCGAACAGATCCACGTCCGGAACACCCCATCTTTGACATATTGACAGGAAGATGTCGGGGTGAAGGGACCATTCTCCCGGAAACAACTGTGGGCGACTCAAGTAGTCCGTCTGCCAATTCTCTATCCCTGGAATAAAAATCGCTGATATACAAGGGATGTTGCTTTCTGCCCAAGCTAGAACATGATTC
Organism: Lithobates clamitans; assembly: GCA_037952925.1. Lineage (NCBI taxonomy): Eukaryota > Metazoa > Chordata > Amphibia > Anura > Ranidae > Lithobates > Lithobates clamitans. Next base: position 10,310,162 of record JBBGZY010000513.1, on the reverse strand, counting down.
ACCTCTTTTTGGGCTGCACGATTTCTCGTGCCCCCCGGTGATTGATGTAGGCCACCATCGTGGCATTGTCGGATTGAATCCTGACAGGACAATTCTGCAGCCTGAACGTCCAAGGTTCTAGGGCCAGATGTACTGCCCAAATCTCTAGAACGTTGATGGACAAGGTCCTTTCTGACTTGGACCATTTCCCCTGGACAGAAGCTTCTTCTAGGACTGCTCCCCAACCTAGAAGGCTGGCATCCGTTGTTACCACTTTCCAGGATACTGGTAAAAAATACTTCTCCTTTTGGAGGTTGCTGGATATCAACCACCAATCAAGGCTCAGGCGCACCTAGGGGGATAAGAGCATTGGAAAGTCTTGAACCTTCTTGTTCCAGGCCGACAGGATGGCGTTTTGTAGCAGCCTTGAATGAAACTGCGCATAAGGGATGGCCTTGAAGGAGGCCACCATCTTCCCTAACAATTTCATGCACATCCGAATGGAAGGATTTCTCTTTGTTCTGACAAGTTGAATTAGTTCCTTTATGGAACCGATTCTTGCCTGGGGTAGGAATACCTTCTTTTGTACGGTATTTATGACTAGCCCCAAATACTCTAATCTCGTTGATGGTGTCAAGGAAGACTTCTCTAGGTTGAGTATCCAACCTGGACTTTCCAGGTAGCTTACAGCTGAGATTAAATTTTGGTTTAGACCAGAGACTGATTGATCTATTAAAAGCCGATCGTCCAAATAGGCTAGGACCGTTATGCCCTGGGCCCTTAACCTGGCTAAGGGAGGTGCCAGGATCTTTGTGAACACCCGCGGTGCAGTGGCTAGACCAATGGCAGAGCCACAAACTGAAAATGGAGATTTTCTACCACGAAGCGCAGAAATTTCTGATGAGCGGGAAATATCGGGTTGTGGATATATGCATCCTTGATATCGATTGATGCCAAAAACTCTCCTCCTTGTAAAATGGAAACAACCGATCGGACTGACTCCATGAGAAAGGATCGGATATTTAAGTGCCGGTTCAGATCTTTGAGATCTAAAATGGGTCTTACCTCCCAGTTTGGTTTTGGAACCGTGAAAAGGTTCGAATAAAACCCTAAACCCTGCTCCTCTAAAGGAACCTCTGATATCACCTCTTGGGATAAGAGATGATCTAGAGCTAAAAGGAGAGACTTCCTTTTCTCTGGATCTTTGGGAATATTTGATTTTAGATAACGAGGAGACGGGAATTCTCAGAACACTAGTTTGTAACCTAGAGAAACTGAGGAAGCCACCCATCTGTCTTGACATTGTTGCTGCCAGATACATATATATATATATACACACACACACACACACACACACACACACACACACACACACACACACACACACACACACACACACACACTCTGAAGTGTCCAGCGCTGCTGCAACACCAGTCCCCCCTGACGGCTCATTCTGACCGACTGCATCACTCTCAGAGGAGGATGACTTTCATTTGGTCATGGATTTAGGTTGTTGTAGAACAATCGGACCCTTAGAACCCTTTGAGGCGTTCCTGGTCCCTCTTCCACTCATAGCCTTAATGTACAAAGCAGAGGTGATACCAAAAAGAATGCATACACTGCTAGGTTATAGCCCAGCAATATAATGCTGCTATTAATGCCCAGCCTGAAGCAATAATAATGTGTCAAGGGAAATGCCTGTGTCACCAAACCTGAAGCAATGCCACCTCTTTGCTCTTGTGTCCCTTCACAGCCAGCAGCAGCACACAATGTGCTGTTAAACACTTCCTCCACGTGTTCCTGGCATCGGAGAACGCCAACGCCGTTAGCCCCGCCCCCGGCGTTGCCTACGGCTCTACCCTTTCTTCAAAAAGGACAGATTTTCTCATGCAAGCAGGGGACTACAGGTACTTTCGGACCCAGAGCCAGTCCGGCGGGGGTGGGGTAAAAAAAAGCCGCCAGGCGGCCGCAGCGTTTTTTTTTTTTTTTTTAAATTGAATCCAGGCTTAAAACCCCCTGAGGGGGGAATCCCAGCATAGGGGCCACTAATGGGAAGACAAGTCACCCCTTTTCTTACCGGAGGATCTGCTGTTTTGGCTGGAGGAGAAGGAGGAAGTGTTCGGCTCCTGACACCATGCTGTTTCCAGCATGAGGCGGTGAGTGCTCAACACAGCCCCCAGTGGTGACACATAGGCATGACAACATTATTCAGTTAAAGGAGACTTGCATGAAAAATTAAAAAAAAAAAAATCTCCACTTACCTTTTCCCCGCCGCAGGGTTATCTGTGGTAAACCATCAGACCCAATCTTCACCCTTCACGGTGGGCTCCATAAAACCTTCAGGAACAGGGGAACCTTGAGGTGTCCCACAATCCTGGACCTGCAATAGCACCCTGCCAGTAAAACTTTATTGGCCTTACTACCACAATTAGGCTGGATTCACATCTATGCATTTTTAGTGCTTTTTGCATTTTGCAGATTTGCTCTACAGAACATGTTCCATAGGAAACCATGTTATATGGACTGTAGTGTAAATCTGAAAAATGCAAAAAGCACTAAAAATGCATAGGTGTGAATCCAGCCTTACTGGATCCCAGGGTCCAGCTCTCTAGAAAGAGAAGCATTCGCAAGCAAAAAACCTGGTTTCTTTGGATACGAGGCCTGAGTACCATTCAACCTGGTCTAAAAGACACTCTGAATAGATCCGTCAGCATGGCTAGCCCCAGCAAGGATTGTTCCAGTGGAGCTCAGCACAGCTTTATTCATGAGCAACACCTTAGACACTGGCGAAAAAACTGAATACTCCCGGTAGTAGGAGGGGTTATATAGAGAGTGCACTTCTTAATTTAGGGCATGCCAGTGTCCATCACCTAAAGGTGGCCTATAACCCACATAATAATTACTATGGCTCTGTGTCCCCTGATGTATGAAAAGGAAAATTGTTTAACCAATTCCCACCCGGCCTATAGCAGAATGACGGCCGGGTGGTGGTTCAGTTATCCTGACTGAGCGTCATATGACGTCCAGCAGGATAACATGCCGGCGCATGCCTGTGGGGGAGCGCATCGCGGCGATCAGTGGTGCGGTGTGTCAGTCTGACACACTGCTACCCCCATCTCGGTAAAGAGCCTCTGGCGGATAATATGGGATAGATATACCCCCTAATGTATATAAGGGGGAAAGTTTGGTGGGACTTTAAGAGTGCCTGGTATGTAGAATAAACAGGTAATACACCAACTGTATAAAAATTATCAAAATTTATTACACAAAAAACAATTATTTAAAAACATCATAAATGTTGGCTTATACAAACATTACGCAGATAGGTATACATCTAGTGAACAAAGGAAGAGAGATCTTTCAGCTAGGGCTTCCTCAGGGGATTTTTGTTGAGAGACAAAACTAGAAGTATTACTGCATGAGACAAAATACAATTAATTTCAAGACAGTATGGAAAATACAGAAAAATGTGCCATTGACCATCCAAATTTTAACCACCAACCGGTGTATTATCTGTGCACTGATGTTTAAGCCGAATGAGAAAGGTTTTTTTTTTTTTTGTTTTGTTTTTTCCACCCACACGGGTCCTTTTTTTACCTTTTTTCTTCCCTGGTTAGATTTTGGTCCTGAGCCTATCCTTGGGTTCCTCCTGGCCGTTTTTTTGTGCGCAGCTCAGTGTCCGTCTCTCATTCGGCTCAAACATCAGTGCGCAAGTAATACACCGGTTGGTGGTTAAAATTTGGATGGTCAATGGTACATTTTTCTGCATTTTCCATACTGTCTTGAAATTAATTGTAATTTGTCTTATGCAGTAATACTTCTAGTTTTGTCTCTCAACAAACATCCCCTGAGGAAGCCCTTGCGGGCGAAACATGTCGGGATACTATTGCTGAAAGACCTCTCTTCATCTGTTCACTAGATGTACACCTATCTGCGTAATGTTTGTATAAACCAACATTTATGATGTTGGTGTATTACCAGTTCATTCTACAGACCAGGCACCCTTAAAGTCCCACCAAACTTTCCCCCTTATATACATACTAAGTATTCAGGGATGTTGGTGCCTCCTCTTTGACATTGTCACCTATCCATATCAACCACTATGGGATAATGGTGGTGTTGTAACTTGCCCAAAAATAAACATAATATTCTTGATATCACTAGAAAGGAAAAAAAAAAAAAAAAAGGAAAATTGTATCATACTTACCGTAATTTTCCTTTCCTGGTGCCTGTCCATAGCAGCATACCTGTGATAAGCTCCGCCCCAGACTCCTCCCCTCAGGATAGTGAATAAATTATAAAAAAGTGACAACCATCCTGCCCTCCCCATAGCATTCTCCTATTATATCGAATACCAAGGGAGGGCATGTATGCTGCCATGGATAGGCACCAGGAAAGGAAAATTACAGTAAGTATGATACAATTTTCCATTTTCCTGGTGCCTCCATGGCAGCATACCTGTGATAAAATAAATAGCTAACAACTGGGTGGGTAATGCTCAAAGAAAAATGTATTAAGGAAATGAGAGAGCTGACCCAATTGCCCTTCTTCCAAACTCCACTGAAGTGAGTGCCCCTGGATCAATCCTGTAACGCCGCATGAACGTGTTTGGGGATGACCAGGTGGCCGCTTTGCAAATGGTCTCTAGAAAGACATTAGCCCTTGCCGCCCAAGATGAAGAGACTGCCCTCATTAAGTGGGCTTTCACCGCCAGAGGATCCATCCCTCTAGCCCTATATGCTTTTTTTAGATTAGCTTACAAATCCAGGAGGCGATAGTTCTTGATGCTGCTTTCTTCCCTCTGTTTCTGCCCCAAGGAAGTATGAACAATTTGTTTGATGCTCTAAAGGGGGCTGTAGCCTTTAGGTAACAATTCTTGCAGTGAACCTGAGAGAGTATCCATAAAGGTAGGTAGCACCCAGGCGTCAGAGAGTGGATCGACAAGAAACTTTAGGTACAAAACCCTGTACTGTCCGTAGCTCCATCCTATCCGGGAATATAGATATGTGCTCATCTTCTGCCCCCAAAGCATGTAATTCCGAGGCCCTCTTCCCTGAAGTCACTTCAATTAAAAAGGCAGTCTTGAGTGTCAGGTTCCATAGGGAAGAGGATTCTATTGGGGTGAAAGGCTGAGACATCAGACAGTCCAGGACAAAGGGCAGATCCCAAGCAGGAAAAGAACGCTTTACCGGCGGCCGGATCTTTTTGACTGCCCTGAAGAATTGAATAATGAGCAAGTCGTCTGCCCATCTTTTTTGGGTAACTGCCGAAATAGCAGCCACCTGAACCTTCAGTGAGCTTAGACCAAGACCAAGGTCCAGGCCAGCCTGCAGAAAATCCAAGAGGAGTGCAGTGGAAGGAATTGTGGGATCTGAGCACTTGTCAGCCGGAAACAGTTTGAACTTATTCCAGACCAATGAGTACACATAATTTGTGGAGGGTTTTCTGGCTTTCAAAAGAGTTGAAATCACATTTGAAGAGCAACCTAAGGATTGGAATTTCTCCCTTTCAACATCCAAACATGTAGGTTCAATTTGTGAGGAGCCGGATGCACAAATCTCCCTTGAGAGAGAAGTTGAGGTAGCACCGGAATTTTGAGAGGGCGACAAGGACTGAGGACCATTGCCCAGGGGAACGAAGGCCTACTCGGCCAGTATGGCAGAATTGCCACCACTCTGACTGGTTCCTTCATTAACCTGAGCAGAAACGTCGAGATTAGGGTTTTGGGGGGATGCATAGGCTGTTTTGCATTGCCACGGGCTCAAGAGGGCATCTACTGCCTCCGCCTGAGGGTGAAGAATCTTGGCAGTTTGGCATTTACTGGTGAGACAAAAAGGTTGATTTCTGGAGGATTCTAGAGACTCATGATCCAGTTGAATACCGAAGGATGAAGGGACCACTCGTTATCTTGAAAATTCAGAGAAAGATGATCTGCCTGCTCATTCAGATGACCATGAAGATAGACTAACTTCAAATCCAGCAGATTCCTCTCTGCCCACAACATAATGGGCTCCACCTCTCTCAGTAAAGAGATGCTGTGGGTTCCCCCCTTGTCGTAATAGGACCAGCTTCTGCTGTAGATCCAGTCCCCCGGTTGGACCATCTGGAGGATGGTTTGTAAGGACTCCATGTTGGAGTCTACTTGAATGAAATGATTTAATCACTTCAAAATCACCACTGGTCTCCATCCTTCATTCTTTTTGGGGATAAGAAAAAGAGGGGAATAGAATCCTGTTAATCTCTCGGAGGGAGGAACAGGGGTTACTGCTTGCTGAACCTGCAGCAGGTGAAGAAATTTCTGTAGGGCCTCCGCCTTCTGAGGAGATGCTGGCAGTGTTGTTAGAACAAATGAGTCTTGTGGGAGATGATCTAAGGACGTCCAGAAATGCCCAAAAGGGACGGTGGATACCACCCTTGGAGCGCTGGACCAAATCTCGGCAAACCTCTACAACCTGGCCCTGACCGGAGGAACATGGAGTGGCCTCATGTCAAAAAGATTTCACCCCCTCCTGGGGGTTGGGGAGACTCCTCTGCTTGTTTGACTTTAAGTAGCTTGAGTACTTCTCCAATTTTTCTTGGGGTCTCTGTTTTGATGGAACTGTGAAAAGTTTCTGTTCCTGGAAGATTAAAATTTAGAGGAACAAACTCGAGAGCGCCTAACCCTCCTGTCCAAAGAGAAGTAATCCCAATTTTCCACCACTCGAGAGATTGCCTTCTCCAGCCTGTCCCCAAATAAAGCCTTCCCATTAAAGGGGATCTTGCATCAAATTTGCTTAGAGGCTGCATCGGCAGCCCATGGCTTCAGCCACAGAGCCCGTTTGGCCATAATTGTATGCAACATTTCTCTGGCTGAATACCTAACTGAATCAATTGCTGCTTCCCCCACAAAGTTCGCAGATGAGCTCTTCCAGCGCTTTTATGTCGTCATCTTTAGGTACATCTTGCCGAATGGCTACCTCAATGTTCTCAGTCCAGACCCTGATGCTAATGCTACCACTGGCCTGCAGGCACCTCCTGCCAATTGGTAGGCTCTCTTAAGGTCCGAGTCGATGCGCCTATCCAAAGGTTCTTAAAGGAGGCTGAGTCCTCCATTGGCGGGGTGATGTTTTTAGCTAGACGAACCACTGCAGCATCGACAACCGGAGAAGTATCCAAGAGAGTAGAGTCGGACTCTGCTAGGGGATACAGTTTTTGAAGTCGGTTTAAGGAAAAACGTTTGTCCGTTTTCCTCCATTCTCCCGCTATAAGATCCTTTAACTCCTCCATAAAAGGGGAAAAAGCAAAGTATTTTATTCAGGAATGGAAAAAAAAGATTTGGATTTCTTCGACGGCTCCTCAGTCTCCTCCCAGCCGATTGCTTGTTTAAGCGCTGAAACAAATGGTTGGACTAAAGAAAAACTTAACCCTGAGGGATCAGATTCATCCATAGACTCATCCCTATCTCCTGTGGTTGGAAGAAGAGGCCCTAATGTGGCCACTGCAGGACCTGCGGTGGACGGGCCTAGAAGGGCTGAATCCGAAGCTTGATCCTGTCCACTAGCCGCGACCTGTTGAGAAGGAGATGAGTCCAATAACTCTGCTAGCGAGTCCTTGACTACTTTTTTTTCAGCATAACCCCGAAGACAGTCTTTGCAGATCAGCTTATCTGCCATTGGCGTGGCTCTACATGCCCGACACCTCTTAGAGCTTTCCGGTCTGTGGGGGCTAGATGACCGGTGTCTTTTAGAAGCAGACCTCCCATTGGAATGGTGTCGTGAACTAGTTGAGTGACTGATCAGAACTTGACTGGGAATGACCACTGCAACGGCCAGAAGTCTTATTAGACATGTTTGGCGTATAGGGCTGAAACAAGAGTAACAGCGTAAAGGCACTCTTTTGCTTCAAAAAAAATAAATAAAATTGTTTTCTTTTTGTGATTGGATTAGGTGCATGTCCTTACCTAAGAAAACAAGGGTTTTTGTCTGACGGCGGCTGACTCGTAACTGTGGGGGCAGGCAGAAGCAGAAAGGCAGTAGAGAAAACACTGGAGAGAAATGTAAAGGGAACAAAATAAAAATAAAAGGAGGGTAAGAAGAAACACCCCCTCCCCCTGAAAAAAGGTATCGCCTAACTAGAACCAGATTTTTTTTGTACCAAAATTTACTACACACAAAAAAAAAAAAAACAGCAAAAAATATTTTTTTCTTTTACAAAAGCATTTTTTTTATAGTGCTGACAAAAAAAAATTCTCTCTACTCTCCTACCCCTTTGAAACGGCAAGAAATTACTTATCAAGCACAGTCAAACTGAGGCCACAGGGTCACTCAGCGAGAAGAACCTGCTGGGGATAAGCATAAGAGTGACAAAACCCTACCTAACCATAAATAGGGCAAGGGGAGGCGGGACACGCCGGTCCCTCCTCCCCAAACACCCTCTTCCGAAGTGAGGGAAAAGCAATAGGGCCTTTCCCACAAGCAAAATGGTGCACATAGCGGCAGCCTCCTGTGCATGCGCCAAGCACGTCACTCGGAGCCCGACCGCCAATCGCAGACCCCAGAAACGGGACCAATCAGCGGCGTGCTCATGCCGCATGAGGGACACCATTAGTACCTGGTAAAGAGAGAGGGGGACAAGTGCACAGGCAAAAAAAGGGAAAAAAAAAAAAACAGACAGATAAAACACAGCACGTTCAAGGCTAAGGCTATAGGAAAGGAAGCTCTTACCTGTCCACACAGAGGATACCAACCAAGCGAAAAAATGCAGGACTACCATTCCAAGATTGGAAACTGCTGCTGCCCCAAAAGACCCTCAGAAGGGGCTAACCTCTTATCAGCGCTTTTATCACCCCAAGGAAGGGGACCGCATCTGGGAGAGGCCTGAACCCAGAGGGAAGCTGCAAATGTCAGAGGTAAAGACACGCAACAACACTATCAGGTATGAGGAAAAAGGGAGAATGCTATGGGGGTATGGTTGTCACTTTTATAATTTATTCACTATCCTGATGGGAGGAGTCAGAGGCAGAGCTTATCACAGGTATGCTGCCATGGAGGCACCAGGAAAAAGCCTTTGAAAATTAATTTGCAATAACTCCATCAGCATCACCAGCAAAGCAGCTTCATTATTATAAGAAGAGAATGTGCGCTGCATTTCGAGATTTCATAATTTGCCACGTCACAAATGTTAATTCTCTATTACGAACGCTAGTTTACAAGACTGACCGATTCTGGCTCGTCCTTGCTTCCAAGCATGCGTGTTTGTTATGCTACGATTTAAGCACTGTTTACAGGGTGAAACGAGTCAGATTTTCTGTCCGATCTGCTGTGGCATGTATTTTTGATCCTGTTTTTTGAATAAAAGGCAATTTTTGGAGTGCGGCTGTCAAGAATTTCTTCCTATTTTATTGCTGTATGCATTGCCAGCACCTGTGGCTTCTAAACTGGAGGAGAGGTTTTATCCCATTTTTGGCTGACCTACCTGGAGCAGTGATATTCCCTTCCATACGTGTTTGTACTTTGGACTTTTGTCCGACGGACTTGTGTACACGCGTTTGGAAAATCCGACAACAGACATTTGTCCGTGCAAAATTTTAAGCCTGCCATCCAACATTCGTCCGCGAAAAATCCGACAACAATTGTCCGATGGAGCGTATAAATGGTTGGATTTTCCGCCAACAGCCTGTCATCACACATTTCCTGTTGGAAAATTCGATTGTGTGTACACGGCTTAAAGCAATGCCTGGCTGGGAATTTTTGTGTACAAAAAAAAAAAAATTTGCAAATGTCCAACAAAAATCTTTCACATCTGGCCTGTACAATCCTGTGTGATCCTTTAGACTTGTATTGGGACACCTTTTCAGCCATTCAGGCACTGTATACATCTTTATGGACTCAATGTACAAGGTGCAGCCAATGGTGAGCAGAATTTGGCCAGAGGATGAAAACAGAGCTGTGGCTTGGAGAAGGAATGACTGCCCTGATATTAGTAGGGGTGAGTTTGAGCTTTTGGTGTACAGTGCATCCGAAAAGTATTCACAGCGCTTCACTTTTTCCACATTTTGTTATGTTACAGCATTATTCCAAAATATATTCAAGTAATTATTTTCCTAAAAATTCTTCAAACAATACCCCATAATGATAATGTGAAAGAAGTTTGTTTGAAATCTTTGCAAATTAAAAAAATAATAAAATCACATGTACATAAGTATTCACAGCCTTTGCTCAATACTTTGTTAAAGCACTTTGGTACCAATTACAGCCTCAAGTCTTTTTGAGTATGATGCTACAAGCTTGGTACATTTATGGGCAGTTTCTCCCATTTTACTTTGCAGGACCACTCAAGCTCCATCAGGTTATCAGGTTCTTTGTTATCTTGGCTGTGTGCTTAGGGTTGTTGTCCTGTTGGAAGATGATCCTTTGCCCCAGTCTGAGGTCCAGAGCACTCTGGAGCAGGTATTCATCAAGGATATCTCTGTAGACTGCTGCATTCATCTTTCCCTTGATCCTGACTAGTCTCCCAGTTCCTGCCGCTGAAAAACCTCCCCATAGCACAATCCTTCCACCACCATGCTTCACTGTAGGGATGTATTGGCCAGGTAATGAGCGGTGCCTGGTTTCCTCCAGGCCGGACGCTTGCCATTCAGGCCAAAGAGTTCAATCTTTGTTTTATCAGACCAGAGAATTTTGTTTCTTATGGTTACAGTTCTTCAGGTGACTTTTGGCAAAAGTGTGCCTTTTACTGAGGAATGGCTTCCATCTGGCCACTCTACCATGCAAGCCTAATTGGTGGAGTGCTGCAGAAATGGTTGTTCTTCTAGAAGGTTCTCCTCTCTCCACAGAGAAACGCTGGAGCTTTGTCACAGTGACCATCGGGTTCTTGGTCACCTCCTTAACTAAGGCCCTTCTCTCTCGCTCAGTTTGGCTGGATGGCCCGCTCTAGGATAAGTCCTGGTGGTTCCAAACGTCTTCCATTTATGAATGATGGAGGCCACTGTGCACATTAGGACCTTCAATGCTGCAGAAATGTTTCTGTACCCTTCCTTAGATCTGTGACTCGATAAAATCCTGTCTTGGTGGTCTGCAAACAATTCCTTGAACTTCATGGCTTGGTTTGTACTCTGACATGCATTAACTGTGGAACCTTATATAGACAGATGTGTGCCTTTCCAAATCATGTCCAATAAACTGAATTTACCTCAGGTAGACTCCAAGCAAGTTGTAGAAACATGTCAAGGATGACCAGTGGAAACAGGATGCACCTGAGCTTAATTTTGAGTGTCATGGCAAAGGCTGTGAATATTTATGTACATGGAATTTTTTTCGTTTTTTTATTTTTAATAAATTTGCAAAGATTTCAAACAAACTTCTTTCACGTTGTCATTATGGGGCATTGTTTGTAGAATTTTGAGGAAAATAATGAATTTAATCAATTTTGGAATAAGGCTGCAACATAAAATGTGGAAAAAGTGAAGCTCTGTGAATACTTTCCAGATGCACTGTAGCTCCATACTGAACAGAATAGCAGGGAAGTGAATACAGGCTGCTATTGGGGCAGACAGTTAGTTGATTGATTGACTTGCCCTCCATGGGCAAAGTTCAGGTTTGCATGAAAATTGTAGAATGCTTTCTGAAAAACTTGTCTTCAGTACTGAACAAAATGCTACAGAAAAAGGGAAACCCTGAAAAAGGACCTTACACACAGTATCACACGGAGCTGAAGTATGACTAAAAACTGGGTGTATAATGGTGATCTTTAATAGAATAAACCACAAAATACTTTACAAAATGTTTAATGCATGCACATCAGATACAACAAATTTAATGAAATCAATAGTGTAAACATTTTACAAAAGCATTTCATTATACATATAGTTTGGACAAAAAAAAAATAAAAAAAAATCTACCATAGAAGATCAGTGGCACATAAAAAGTCTTTCATAATATGATCCCAGAAAGATAGTACACAAAAATAATAACACTTGTTCCTTTGTCAGTTTTGGGAATCAAAGAACATGTCAGGTTGGTTGAACAGTCGCAAGCAATACTATCAGAAACCATTTAGAAATACCAGTATAAAAATAGCTTGTAATCCAGTTACAAATGGCTGCTGAATAGCAGACTGCGTCCACCTTCAGAAACCAGATTGTAGACTTTGGCATAATGCGGTGAACTGGAGTTCTTCTCAAGATCAACAGACAAAGGCTCAGAGGTTTGTACATGTCAGTTCCGAGTGTGAACCGTTCTTTCAGAGACCGTCTATCTCTACACTGCTGGAGCACACATTTCTGTCAGCAAAGAGTGCTTACTGCATAGTCCCACACGACAGATGTGGCTATTCTGTGCTATTTTTGGAAAGAGCAATAGGAAGTGATATTGTGAGGGAAATTTCCAGGTGTTCACATGCAAGCTCGGTGCAGGTATATGCTACCTGGTATTGTTTGATACACAATACTGGTTTTGTTTCTGCTGGAGAAGCTCTGTGATTGCCAGAAGTTTTTTGAGAACATGCTGTTGGAGGTAAAAATAAATAAATAAATAAAGCTATTAAATGCATGGGACAACTAAATGGGACTAATAATAAATAATTTTACAATGGACTTCACTAGAAGAATACAAATCATACATTTATTAGCAATACAAAGCTACTGAGGCTCAGTGAATAAAAGCCCAGCTATTTCCATATACTTATACTGTTATACATGCAGTGCCACTACTGAGGCTGCTGTGAGCTGCACTGTACAATCAGGCGGAGGGTTTTCTGATCGCTAAACCCATAAAATCTGCATAGATGATATGCAGAAAAAAAAAAAACACTCCCTGAAGCCCTATTGGCTTTGCAGTCTTTGCTGCTCTGCCCCAATGACAATGGTGAGCAATTCTTTGGTGGAGTGGAGAGAACGGTTTGGGAATCTAACTTTTGCACACAATATTTTATTCAACCGCCAAACTGAAAGTGTTTCTTTTCAGAGGTCATCTACCCAAAGCATAAGTTCACCTTACCATATTTAGGGTGTAGCATGCAACATGTCACTAAATCACTGGCCACCACCACCCCGCCCCCACTGTGACAGCAAACGAGGGATGCTCCCCCCCGCACCTGCTATTCTAAAACAGCACAGCCGTGCGGGGCTCCACCCACACAGCCGCATAATTGATTTACAGAGTTCTGTGTGAACTACAACTACAACTGTTAAGCACCTTCAGAGTTCTTTGATCCTCCTGGACTTTAGTAACTGCCTGCCCGTATGAAAGGTATGGGCAGACCGCTCTACTGAAAGTCTGCAGGAGCCTGGCATTGCACCCATTATCTGCTGATTGCGGGTATGATGCTTTACAAGCTCTTTGGAAAAAAATAAATACTTTAGCACATTTTTTTTTTGCAAGGTGAACTTAGCCTTCAATTCTGTGTGCTTTTTTGCAATCACTGTGTGGACACATTTATATGCAATGATCAAAATCCAGGCAGCTTTATCATTAGTGGGCAGTAAACATGATCATTCCTTAGGCTTTAAAAGGGAGCTGAAAGGACTGTAAAAAAACAAAAAGTACCTGTTGTGCTCCTCGCTCATTGCTGATCGTTCGGAGTTCATCAGAATGTGCCACACACATTTCGTGCAAAGCTGCCAGGTTACGGGACAGGTCAGCCCTACAGTGTTCAGTAGTATCAGGGAGTTCAGGTACATTCTAGTGGAGATAAAAAAAAAAAAATATAACAGGCTTTTTTGTAAGAATGTAAAAGTGTAAGAAACTGAAAGAAAGTAGCGTGGTGATAAGTTCAGTTAGATAAGCCACATCTCAAAGACAGCTCTGTTTTTATGAAAAGGCCTGAGCTGTCTCCAAATATTGCAGTCTTAAGGAAGAATGCCAGGTATGGCTATTTTTCCAGTTACATTGGTCCAGTCTGGAACAATGCAACTATGCATATACCGTATCTCTGGGATCCCTCTAGTAGCTAATGATCACTAGTAGTAGACACTGCTAGCACAATGGTTTCCACCAGCTTCCTGGCCCCATGCCAAGTGACTGTCCTACTGCATTGTGAACAGAGAAGGTCAGCAGCTTGGCACATGTGCCATGCAGAGATCACTTTGCATCTACTCAGTGGATACAAACGGTTCTCTGATTACATGAGGTGGAGAGGTGAGGTGGTGGTGCAAATTTTAAAAGGTACAGGTTTTCGGACTGTCATTATGACTATGACTTCAACTACCTAGTGAGTCACTGACTTGGAACACGCATGCAACCAGTAAGGAACTTCTGCCCTGCATAAACATTTCAGATCAGAGACTTGCTAGGTAGATGAAGGATGACAGCACTAGAACCTCCACCTTAACAAAAACACACAAATCCCTCCATTTAGGCCTCATGCACACTGCATGTTTTTACAGCTGCTTCTAAGGGTTTCTGGCGTTCCCCCCCCACCCCCTGCATGTTAGCTTATGTAAACAAAAAAAAACACAGGAAACCCCTAGAAGCAGCTGTAAAAATGTCCAGCGTGCATGAGGCCTAAAAGTCAGGTTTGTGTTTTTTATGCAAACATAGGCTTTTAGCAGTTTTTAGTAGCAGGAGCTTTAGAGGCAGGAAAAAAACCCCCACTGCCAGTGCGTCCGGGAGCAGCAGAGTTTGGGCAGAAAAAAAACGCTTGAAGCTACTAAAAGCTCCTAAATGTTAGTGCTTGGTCATTAATTCATTTCAATGACCAGAAATATTTATTCTGGCCAATGAAATAAACACCCAAAAGCTTGAGGCCTGTAAAAGCTCCTAAAAGCTTTAGACACTTTTACAAGCTTCAGGCATTCTGTCTGCAAAAACGCTGCTGGCTTCTTGGAGAGTTTGATAAAATGTCCTGTGTGCATGAGGCCTTGTTGTCTTTGATGATTACTGCAGCACAACCCAACATACTATATTAACCACTTGACCCCCGCAAGGTTTTACCCCCTGCATGACCAGGGCATTTTTCGCTATTCAGCAACTGAGCTACTTTAACTGGCAATTGCGCGGTCATGCAACACTGTACACAAATTAAATTTATATAATTTCCACACAAATAGAGCTTTCTTTTGGTGGTATTTAACCACTTGCTTACTGGGCACTTAAACCCCCCTCCTGTCCAGACCAATTTTCAGCTTTTAGCGCTGTCGCACGTTGAAGGACAATTGCACGGTCATACAACACTGTACTCAAATGAAATTTTTATCATTTTTTTCCCCACAAATAGAGCTTTCTTTTGGTGGTATTTGATCACCTCTGCGGTTTTTAGTTTTTCTTAAAAAAAAATTGAAAAAGACCGAATTTAGAAAAAAATAATTTATATTTTTTTAATATTTTGTTATAAAATTTTGCACACAGGTAAGGAGAAAAAAAATACTGATTACCGAGCTTTTGTTTACATCATGTGATCAGCTGGCATTGGCTGACAACTGATCACATGGTAAGGGGCCGGGATCGACCTCTTACTTGGATCTGTGATCATCTGAGTCTCCGTGATTTAGTGATCACAGCGCGCGCAGGGGAGGATGTCCCACGACGGTCTCCCGGAAATTGAGGTCCACGCTGTGGCCGTCATTCAACTATGGCCCGGACCTCAAGTGGTTAATCACCACAGTTTATTTTTTGCTATATCAATGAAAAAATACAAAATTTTGAAAAAAAACAAAAAAAAAACATGTTTTTCTTTCTGGCATAAAATTTTGCAAACAAATAATCTTTCTTCATAAATTAAGCCCAAAATGTATTCTACTACTTTCTTTGGTAAAAATAATCCAAATCTGTGTAAATTATTTAGTCTGTGTAAAACGAATGAACCCCTTCTGGAAAGTAGACAGTCACCCCAAAGTATTAGTAAGAGGCATGGCAAGTTTTTTGAAGTTGTAATTTTGCCACAATTTCTGTGATGATCACTGTTATAAGCAATAGCTTTAACTGTCATGAATGGCTTTCATTCCTGACAGCTTGCTTACATATTATGATGCGGTGATTGGCTACAGCCAGGTACCATGTGATAGCTGTGGGCCAATCACAACATTACAACAGTAAGCAAGCTGTCATGAATGGAAGCCATTCATGACAGCTTTGCTTACACATTGTAATCATGTGATCGTGCAATAGCGTCGATAGAGCTGCATTGAGAACGCGCTCCCGACAGTTACCAACGGCTAACGAAAAGCTCCCATTCGCTTCTTGCGATCGGGAACTTTCTGATCATGTGACAGCCAATCACGGTAGTCAAATGACCATAAACCCCTGCCATTCTACACACCTTAACCGCTTGCCACCCAGGCCAATTCTGGCATTTCTCTCCTACATGTAAAAATTTTTGCTAGAAAATTACATAGAACCCCCAAACATTATATGTTTTTTTTTTTAGCCCTAGAGGATACATTGGCGGTTGTTGCAACTTTTTATCTAGCACAGTATTTGCGCTGCAAATACCATGCTAAAAAAAAAAAATTCATGCAGTTTTCATACTGGTTACATGTTTTGAGTTAGAAGAGATCTAGTGCTAGAATTATTGCTGTCGCCACAACGTTTGCGACAATTCTTCACATGTGTATGTGTGGTTTAAACACCGTTTTCATATGTAGGCGGGACTTACGTATGCTTTTTTTTATTGTTAATTTTACTTTTTTAGTTTGACACTTTTTTTGGTCACTTTTATTCCTATTACAAGGAATGTAAACATCCCTTGTAATAGGAATATGGCATGACAGGTCCTCTTTACAGTGAGATATGGGGTCAATAAAACAAAATGATCCTGGCTTCCCAGCCAAGGTGGCAGCGTTTGTATGCAGAGGCCGGGCGTGACGTCATTACATTGCGCCCGGCCTCCGAACGATCATAGAGACTACAGCGACCATCTGGTCCCTCAGAAATCTTTATGGTAAATATCAGGGACTGGCAGATTCTGTCTCTGAGGGACGCCCCCTCTCACAGCCCGTAAGAACGATCAAGCGGCTGAACAGCAGCTATGATCGTTCTTATGGTGCAGGGAATCGCTGGCTGAAAAAGACGATATCTGAATAGCTGCAGGAATCATTCAGATGTCCCTGCTCAAAGTCAAGGACTTCATATGACGGCCGGCGGGCGGAAAGTGGTTATGGGGCCAGCAGGC
This sequence comes from Lithobates clamitans, assembly GCA_037952925.1. Taxonomy (NCBI): domain Eukaryota; kingdom Metazoa; phylum Chordata; class Amphibia; order Anura; family Ranidae; genus Lithobates; species Lithobates clamitans. Next base: position 10,293,098 of record JBBGZY010000513.1, on the reverse strand, counting down.
GCCGGCTCTAAGGGGTTAAAAATCACCTACCACAACTGCCCATAGACCAGCTACCATAGTAAGAGTACAGTTCTATTCTGATAAAATAGGATTTTTTTTTTACTTAAAATCCATTTCTCTGAGTTCATTGACAGACACAGCCTTCATAACGATAGGGTTATATCACCTCCGCAGGAGTAGGATTAGGCAGAAACAAAAAAACAAAAAACACTTGGCCACTCCCATGGGCCGTCCACAGTCAGTATATAACCCCCTCCCTGCTCCAGGTATTCAGTTTAGTAGCAAGCAGTAATAGAAGTATCAAAAGAACTCCATAGAGGGGTGGGTGCTGTGTCTGTCAACGAACTCAGAGAAATGGATTTTACGGTAAGTAAAAAATCCTATTTTCTCATTCGTTCATTGACAGACACAGCCTTCGTAACGATAGGGACGTACCAAAGCAGTGCCAACATGAGGGGTGGGAAAACTAAAAATCCCAAGGTTAATACAAGAGCCAACCAGGTAACAGGATCTTCACCCAGGACAAGCTGGAACCCAACCTGAATGATATCCGTTCCAGAGGGAATAGACCCTCTAACCAGTGGCCTGCAAAAAAAACTTAAGCACCCGCAGATGCCAAACCATCCACTTCGTAGAACTTGTGAAAATGTACACAGACGACCAGTGGCCGCCTTGTCAACGGCCGCCTGATGACAGAAGGCCCAAGAAGCACTAATTGCCCAAGAAGAATGCACCATAACCAGGAAAGGAGGAACCAATCACTAACAGGATAGCCCAGAGACATTATCTGTCCGATCCATCCAGACCAACAGACTTGGCTGGCAAATACATCAGAATCCCCCAAACTACATCCCGGCCAGATAAAGCCGATTGCTTGGGATGTGCTGACCAGGGACACAAGAAGCCAATTCCAATGTCCTTATTCAAATGAAAATCCAAAGACGGAACCATGTAAAAAAAAAAAAAAAAAGGAGGACCTTAACCCAGGTAAGGTGAACAACAAGATAACTCCATCATTCACAACCCCCTGTGAATAGAGGTGATAGCCACCAAGAGGTCACCTTCTGTGACAGAATAAGCAGTGGAACCTCCCATATATTTTGAGAGGAAGATAGAGGTCTTTGGAGAACCAAAAACGCCAAGTTCAGATCCCACGGCGGTGGAAGAAACCACCCCGGGGGAAACAGACGTCTAACCCCTAGCACAAAAAAGGCACGCACCAGGGAGTGCGATACCAGGAGATGCTAAAGAAGACCACCCATGCCGACACCTGGCCCTCTTTGGTACTCAAGGCCTATTCCTGTTCATCCCTCCATAAATGGAGGTAGGAAAAAAAAAACGGAACCACCTAAAGATATCAAGGACAATTCTAATTAAACTCGGCCCAGAGAAAAGGCCCACCCCATGGTCCGACCCTAGCCAACTGAGGTATCCGTCTGACAGCATTCCACTCCTGGAATGCATGTGTCGGTAAGGGCCAGAACTAGACGTTCTGCCCACCGGAGGATACTGGCCACAGCCAGGGTCGCCAACAGCCTTCTGGCCCATCCTGGTAAGGGACATAAGCCACCGCTGTTGCCTGTCTGACTGTATCCGTACTGGGAGCCCCCGAAGTTGAGCCATCCATAATCCAGACTTAGTCTGATCAATTGAAGTTCCGGGATATTACATGATAGTCCGGAATCCACCGATGTCCATGGACCCCGAGCCGTGCTCAGTCCCAGAACATCTTCCCACCTGGACAGACTGGTATTGGTGGACAACCTGTTCAATACGAGGGGAGAAAAAATCCTCCCCACTGAGGAACCGGAGAACGAAGCCCCCGGACTAGGAAACCTCTGCCAAATCCAATTGTTCAAAGACCTTGGATATATGTCCCATTATGCCAGGATCTCCCCGAAGGGAGCCTACATGGAACTGTGCAAATGACCTTGCCTCAAAAAAGGATAGATACCATCAGACCTGACATCCACATGGGGATCCGCAGAGGAGCCCACCTGCCGGATAGTAAATGAAACAAATGCCGCATGTCACTCCTGGAGTCTATCCAGGAGAAGAAACACGCTGACCAGAGCTGAAGCCCGGTCAGGCTCAGATAAATCAACGTTCTGGCCGGACCAAAGCAGACTTCCGATAGTATAGACGCCAACTGAAATCAGAGAAGTCTGATTACTACGTTGCTCCTTGGGGTAAACGAGAATTTTGCACAGCAGATTATCCAGGCAGCCCAGGACCATCAACCCCCACTGACGCAACAATGCCAGATCCGGGGTCAACACCTCGTGAACCCCGAGGAGTGGTGGCCAGATCAAAGGACCACACCAAGCGCCGATAATGCTCCGCACCCCTAGCAGGCGGAGGAAGTGTTGTAGTCGAGTACATAACAGAATGCTTAAGCATTTGTAAAGTCGTAGAAGTCAGAAAGACCCCATGATGGAGTGCCAACGCTGTGTGGACGGACTCCATCCTGAACTCCTGTACCCACACAAGGCAGGTCAGGGCCTTGAGGTCCAGAATTAGATGTACTCTGCCCTCCATCTTTTAGACTGTGCCCAGATTCAAATAAAACCCCTGACACTGTTTCCAGCACGAGAACCGGGACAATCACACTCTGCAGAAACGGGGCTTGCACAGCCCCCCGGAGGACAGCAAACAGTCTGGCGACAGACTATTGGAAGCAACAAGCAAACTGTTTTGGAGGAACACAGCCGGAAAACTATCTTATTACCAGACAAACTCAAGACGTGACAAAGTCATTCAGAGTAACTGAGACAACAGACTCTGCAACCAGGGGAAATGCGCCCAAGAGACATAGCGGACAAACCGCAGCGCCTACCCAATAGGTCCCCAAGCAGCAAGGCAGGGGACTTCTGGCCCCCCCTCCAGGTATGCCAGAGATTCCTCTATTAGAGCCATGGTGGCCTCTAGCAGCCTAGAGTAACAGTCCCCTTCAGAAGGGGGGACTCCCCAAAGGGGTACCTTACAGCCAGCGTTTTTGGAGACGCAAAAATCACTTTTGCACTCCCAGCCTTCCTGGACAAATTTGTCAAAATAAAGAGAAGGGAACGCTTTTGCCACGCAAGACAGCTTATCCAAGCGGGTACCGGCCCCTCCCCTGCAGCCACCGCTGTATCCCCCATCCTGAAAGGTTCCCGAAACAGATGTAAGTGTGACAACCAGCGCCCCCTTGAGCCCTTCTGCCATCATCCCCACTCCCTGACAGTATAGGGAACGTGGCCACCAGCCCACCAGGACCCCCCCTCCGAGGTCCACATAGGGTGTCAAGTGAGGCTCTGCAGAGGACACAGACCCAAGCTTCCACAGACGAGGGCCCCTCACCGGGGGCCCAGACGAGGGCCCCTCACCGGGGGCCCAGACGAGGGCCCCTCACCGGGGGCCCAGACGAGGGCCCCTCACCGGGGGCCCAGACGAGGGCCCCTCACCGGGGGCCCAGACGAGGGCCCCTCACCGGGGGCCCAGACGAGGGCCCCTCACCGGGGGCCCAGACGAGGGCCCCTCACCGGGGGCCCCTCACCGGGGGCCCAGACGAGGGCCCCTCACCGGGGGCCCAGACGAGGGCCCCTCACCGGGGGCCCAGACGAGGGCCCCTCACCGGGGGCCTCGACGAAGGCCCCTCACCGGGGGCCCAGACGAGGGCCCCCACGAAGGCCCCTCACCGGGATACAAACCCTCACAGGGGGGAACCCACCATAACCCGGGGCCCCAGGGACACAAGGGGGAACCCACCACAGACCGGGGGCCCCAGGGACACAAGCGGGAACCCACACAAGACCGGGGCCCCAGGGACACAAGCGGGAACCCACACAAGACCGGGGCCCCAGGGACACAAGCGGGAACCCACACAAGACCGGGGCCCCAGGGACACAAGCGGGAACCCACACAAGACCTGGGCCCCAGGGACACAAGCGGGAACCCACACAAGACCAGGGCCCCAGGGACACAAGCGGGAACCCACACAAGACCGGGGGCCCCGGGGACACAAGCGGGAACCCACACAAGACCGGGGGCCCCGGGGACACAAGCGGGAACCCACACAAGACCGGGGGCCCCGGGGACACAAGCGGGAACCCACACAAGACCGGGGGCCCCGGGGACACAAGCGGGAACCCACACAAGACCGGGGGCCCCGGGGACACAAGCGGGAACCCACACAAGACCGGGGGCCCCGGGGACACAAGCGGGAACCCACACAAGACCGGGGGCCCCGGGGACACAAGCGGGAACCCACACAAGACCGGGGGCCCCGGGGACACAAGCGGGAACCCACACAAGACCGGGGGCCCCGGGGACACAAGCGGGAACCCACACAAGACCGGGGACACAAGCGGGAACCCACACAAGACCGGGGACACAAGCGGGAACCCACACAAGACCGGGGACACAAGCGGGAACCCACACAAGACCGGGGGCCCCGGGGACACAAGCGGGAACCCACACAAGACCGGGGACACAAGCGGGAACCCACACAAGACCGGGGGCCCCGGGGACACAAGCGGGAACCCACACAAGACCGGGGGCCCCGGGGACACAAGCGGGAACCCACACAAGACCGGGGGCCCCGGGGACACAAGCGGGAACCCACACAAGACCGGGGGCCCCGGGGACACAAGCGGGAACCCACACAAGACCGGGGACCCCAGGGACACGACCGGGGACCCCAGGGACACAAGCGGGAACCCACACAAGACCGGGGACCCCAGGGACACAAGCGGGAACCCACACAAGACCGGGGGCCCCAGGGACACAAGCGGGAACCCACACAAGACCGGGGGCCCCAGGGACACAAGCGGGAACCCACACAAGACCGGGGGCCCCAGGGACACAAGCGGGAACCCACACAAGACCGGGGGCCCCAGGGACACAAGCGGGAACCCACACAAGACCGGGGGCCCCAGGGACACAAGCGGGAACCCACACAAGACCGGGGGCCCCAGGGACACAAGCGGGAACCCACACAAGACCGGGGCCCCAGGGACACAAGCGGGAAGCCACCACAGACCGGGGCCCCAGGGACACAAGCGGGAAGCCACCACAGACCGGGGCCCCAGGGACACAAGCGGGAACCCACCACAGACCGTGGCCCCAGGGACACAAGCGGGAACCGGGCACAGACCGTGGCCCCCTCACAGGGGGCACAGACCGTGGCCCCCTCACAGGGGGCACAGACCGTGGCCCCCTCACAGGGGGCACAGACCGTGGCCCCTCACAGGGGGCACAAACCGTGGCCCCTCACAGGAGCACAGACCCCCGCAGCGCCAACCCTCAGGCAAAAGCTGCGGCCTAAGTTTATGTCGCCCGCCGCGAGTGGGGGGACCGCAGCCCAAATTTCTGGCCGCCCACAGCGGGCACACTGCCCCGCGGGGGGACCGTAGTAGGCTGCAAAAGCCGCAGCCTAAATTTCTGGCCGCCTGCACGTGGGGGACCGTGGTAGGCTACAGCCCGCGGGGGGGGGGTCGTGGTAGACCGCAGATTAAATTTTCGGACACCCGCCAACGGCCCACAGTGGGGCCGGGCCGACCTTGAGCCCCAAATCGGCGCTCGGCCGCAAAGCCGCGGCCTAAATTTCCACACCAAGTTGGAGGACCGACCGATCCACGCTGGTAGGCTGCAAAGCCATGGCCTAAATTAGCCCCAGGACCCCCGATCACCCTCCATCCACGCCCCACCAGCTACCCCCCAATATAAAACCCAAGGGTGGAAAAAAGGGGCTGTGTCCCAAAAAGTCCCTCAGCCAGAAGCCTGGGCCTCACCCGGGAAAGGGGGGGGGGGTGGAGGAGAACCCCAGAGGGACCGACCACCCCAGAGAGTACCTGCATCCCACACCACTCTGGGGAAGGAAGTGGGGGGGGGCTGTCGGCCATAAGAGATGCTGCGACGCAGGCCAAGACCCAGTCGTATGCAACCTTGTGAGACTTAACTCGCAGGGCCAGCCCCTGTCCAGTGGGGATGTGTCGCGGCCAACCTAGTGCGTAGCTGCGGTCTGCACGCGCTCGCTGGCTAGACTGGTGTGACCCTCTGGATCTATGTATCCAGTCCGTCGCACAACCCGGCAGTTGTTTGTAGGTCTTACTGGAAAAAAAATCGAGGAAAAAAAAGAGAAAATAAACAAATTCCCAGGACTAGAGATCCCAGCAGGGAAGTCCATACTCCTGACTAGGCAGGAAAAAACTGAATACCTGGAGCAGGGAGGGCTTTATATACTCTGACTGTGGACGGCCTATGGGAGTGGCCAAGTGTTTTGTTTCTGCCTAGTCCTACTCCTGCGGAGGTGATATAACCTTATCGTTATGATGGCTGTGTCTGTCAATGAACTAATGAGAAATAACAATAAAACATTGCTCTATGAATACGCTCTAGCTTGAATCAGGTTGGAATATTTTTTTCAACCAGGTCGGTGTTTTTCTCCAAATTGCTGCACAAGAGTACAGAAAAGGCAAGGTTTTCTGAGAGATTCCACTCACCCCAAGTTCATCTAAGAACATGATCATACGATGCTTGTTACATTTTATGAATGGATTTACACCTTCCATGTAGGGTTCCTGGAATACAAAAGGTTTGAATAATCCTCTGTTTACAATGTTGTCATAATATTATTGTATTTACGTGTCAGACATGCTATTTCTGTAACATTTAAAGGGATTTTCTAGAATTAACACATTTAATCCTTGCTGGAAACCTCACCCGCAAAAATAGTATAAAAATGTGGAGGGGCCAATCTTTCTAACGAATTAGGCTGACCATTCAAAATTAGTAATGCCTACTTTCAAAGATTTTTGTCAGCAGTTGGCCATTAATTACTTAGTTTAGCTGCAGGTAACTGGGCAGGCAAAAACAATGTGTGAGTTAAGATGAAGTGCTCAGCCAGGGACACGGTGCTGTCCAGCAAGGGTCTATATCTTTTGATTAATTCTTGAAAAAGTCCCTTAAACATGTGCCACAGATATTCTCAAATCTACAAACAAATACAAACAAGGTTTGCTTTGCCATTCAATTACAAAACAAGACAAGGTATAAACAATTTTAAGGATGCAAGAAATGGCAGAAAAGTGTAAAATGTGTGGCAAGAACAGATAATCATTAGACATACAAGTTACACATTTACACCATACAAATAAATTGATTCACATTAAAAGCCACACAAGAAACTGCTACAGGCCATTGTACAGAGTACCAATAAAAAGACTGAAAATGAACGGCTGAAAACTGTAAGCTTTGCACCAGATGTCTGGGATGAATCTGCTTTCACATGGGAGAAGAGGTGCCAGTCTGATAAGGTGGGTGTTATTTATCAATGTGCATTATATAAGATCTTGCTACATTGCTCCATAGTCATCAGATTCAAACTACCATCGTCCAGTTGTCATTCTTTCAGCATAGGATAAATATGAATCTGCTTGCCGTGAGGCAAGTTGATAAATAAGACTCAATATTGGAACCCAATGAAGCTTTTTCATATTGAAAAATACCACAAATTTGGAGATAAATAATATCAATTCCACCGTTTAAAAAAGGTCCACTGTCATGAATTTCACATTAGTGATTTTACATTTGTGACTATGTTCTTATGTTTACTACAAGATGCACTATATAATACAAAAGATTATTTACTCCTTTGTGTAATTGCAGTATGTGGAATGTGCTTCTAAATGACGAACGTGGTTTCTACGATGGTGAAGTGGTCTGCCATATACCTTATGTCTGTCGCAGGCATTTAACAGTAAAGCAATGGATACACTGACATATTGAACCCTCTCTCACAGTAGATTCAAAGGCACTATAAAGGCCCTCGTTAATAGCAGTACAAAAGAACACAGCCCAATTGCAGCAAGCACTGTCTGTAATTTCCAAAGTCTAGATAGATAAAGGAAAACTTTAGAAACATATTTTACTGCAGATATCCTTGTAGGTTTTTCCACTTAGTGGCTACAGTACAGTGAGAGTGGCAAAAAAAGATGAGAGATGGACTACACTCACAATGAAATGGAGATCATGCAATGGCAAGTGCAGAAGCGTTACCAGTTAGAAGAATAAAAGGTAAAAAATAAAGCTTTTTTTCTTACAGCTCCAGAGGAAAAAACGCAGCTTTGTGGCACATCAGCATCATGTCCCTCCCGTGCCAACCAGAATAAAAGGAATTGTTATTAGATCGTATTATGTACTTGGTGCATACTAAGAGTGCATCAACTTTGCAACTAATTGTAAACACTGTATGTCAATATTACTTTAATTGGGATGTATGGTCTAATAGAATGGTGTGTGTCCTGCTGTGCATTGCACATCAGCATATACTAATCAATAAGTTACACATGTAGTTTTTAATGAAATCTGTGCGATTTTTCATATTACCCATGAGCTGTCTCTTAAAGTGAATGTTAAGCCAAACCTTATTTATTACAGTTTTCAATAGAGTAGGGAAGGCTTAAGAGCCGTACACATGGGCCAAATATCAGGCGGTATTGGCCAATTGGTTCAATGGAAAAGGGCCGACATTTGGCCCATGTGTACAGCAGTCAGTTTGGCTTCTGTCCAAAGGTCATGACTGAAAAAGGTCTGCTGATCGACATCAGATCATCGTCATGTTCTGGGAGGGCCCGCTGGGTTGAATGAAAAAAAAAAACCTCAGTGTGTACTAGGCTTTAGACAGTTCTATTGTTATCTGGCTCCCCACAGAAGAGTTTCACCCCTAGATCTGGTTGACCATCGTCATCAAAAGGGATGAGCTCAGCCATGTTAGGATCCTAGCTTGAACCAACTTGAGCAAGCCTGCCGGTCTGGGCCACTGCCTACCCCACAGCGGCACATATACAAGCCACCTATGATTGATGCAGTACAGGAACAGTTTCCGGGCTGATTCACTCAGGTGGGTTCGGACTAGGATGTCAGAGCAGATCCCTTGTCATCAAGGCAAAAAGTGTGGGTAGATCCAGTTTACAGATGTCAATAGAACAGAAGATGAAAGATCATCCTCCAACGGGACACCTGATTCTGCAACAACTCTTTATGATGGGAAATCTGTTCACTTTGGAGAGATTTCCTCTTATTTTTACTGTTGCGTCTCCAAAACAGGAAATTAAGAGAAATCTCCCCAGCAGGAATGTCTGCAAAATCTTATAATGGCATTATAAAATCTTTTTTAAACCCTAAAGGGTTTTTACCTTCCCCATTCTTTTTTTTCAAACTAAAGAAAAAAAGTTTGGGTTTCACATACACTTTAGAACAAATGATGTGGTATTATCACATTCCACAGCTAGCAGGTCAACTGTAGTGTATTTCCATGTTTTTCAGAGTCATATTTTTATGGGGGTATTTTATTTACATATTCTGTAGATTTTCACTCTTGTGGCAGTCTCTCCAACAAGCCTGATCAGCCCCCTTGACTAAGCAGCTGCTATAACAGGATACATGATCTAAGCATTGTATTGCTCTTTGCATTCAAAAAGGAGCAGAATAAATTGGCATGCCAGTACAGAGAAGCAGAGCCTGCAAATAACATGCACATATGGCTGTCCCTGCAAAACATCTGTTTCAAAAATGTAAATATTTAAAGAAAAAAAAAAAAAAATCAGGATCATATTGGTTATTTCTGGTAATGGTACATTAGGAAAATTCCATTCATTCATAATAGATCTAAAAATGTGAAAAAAAAAAAAAGAAAGAAAAAAAAAAAAAACGAATTCACTTTAAAACAAACTTGTGACAGATTTAAATGTATAAAAGGTTAATAGCAGACACTTGTACTTTGAGAGCCCCAAAACTAAAGCTGGGCCATACATGGATGGATATTCAACCAGTTCAGCAGTAACCAGCCAAATTTCGATCCAAGTATGGCCACTGTGATTGAACAGAAGTCAGTCTGCTGATTGACTTCTGTTTAACCGCCTTATTGAAAAATTGACGCTCAGTCAGTGCTGTGGGCTACAAACTGCAGCATTGATCAGTATATTCTGATGGTGGGAATGTCTCCCAGCTGTCAGAATACAAAGACACAGCGAGGAGGATTCCCCCATCCATCTAGAATGTTTGGATAGTGACTCATCTACAGCTAGTCCTAAGCTCTCTATAGTTTGTACTTGCCTGCACTCTTACCACAACTAGCATGAACAGTCTCACTAACCAACAGCGAGACAAGGTTGGCGATTTGGACAAGTTCAGGTTTCTGGAAGAAAGTCAGTATTTGCATAACAGAGCACCCTAGGCTTCCAAGTTCATAAACAGCTACCCTGCATTTTTGACAGGGTAAATAAAATGGCCAGTGAAACCTTCTGCCCAGTATTTTTTAAAAGCTGAAATCCAGGCAGATCAAAGAAAAAAACATTTCTGCAGGTCCTGCTTCTTAACTGTCAAATTGAAAAGGCAGAGACAAGACCTAGCTGCACTACCTAACTGGGGTAGGGAAAGGATTTTTGTACTCACTGAAAAATTATTTTCTCAGTCAGACACAGCTTGGCAGTAAGCAACCTAGTGTTACTGTTGCCTAAAGGGGAAATTGACATTAGACACATAAATAGCATATGTGAGGATGGAGCTTTGTCCCCAAAGGACTCCTTGAAAAGCATTTTATGGTGAGTACAAAAATACTAAGCAGGCACGTTATCAAGCAACTCATAGTCCTACACAATAACCTGTGGAATCAACTTAGAAATAGTGGCTCGGAAAGATGGAGAACCTCTTTTAGGGCCTTCTAGAATGGTAAACCACTAATTAGCCTGCCTAAAAGAAGCAGTAGCAGAAAGGCAAATCCTGATGGCCCTCACTACATCCAGGCAATGGAGAGCAACCTCCTTGGGGTAAACCAGTGCCGGACACAGGGAAAACAACACATGTTTATTAATGAGAAAAGAAGATTTTCCTTTTGGAAAAAATGTGCGTTCTTGGTCTTAAAAAGGACCTTACATTTATGTAATATCAATGGGGCTACTTACTGGATGATGCTGATAGCTCAGAAAACGGTTTTGTGTGTTTGCTTTGTATAGAAGTACAAACCAGAGAATGGTTGGCAGGACGTTGACAGAGAATGGATTGACAGGACAGACATCTAAGTCATGATAGTGCCATGGGACAAGTGTTTTTTTAAGCCCCAACTGAAGGAAAGAAAGAACAAGGCGCCTTGAAAAAGTAAGTGGAAGAACCCCTAGAGCCTCGCACTACTGAAAAGAAGTCTCCCACGTGATCAGGATTATTAAATCCCAAATGATCAATCACTTAAAACCTGAGTTTCAACAGCCAGACCATCAAAGCCTGTGCAATGCATAGATGCGGCATATTGATCCCACTGTTACACCTAGGCTTCTACCGTTTAAACCCACATCCTGGAGACAAATTTGTTCAGCTTCTTGCTGAACCAAAAAGCAAGCAAATCCACATTCACATCCCCAGTGTAAGCCATATGTCCCCAAAAACCTGTGGATGGAGGGGCACATTTGAGTCCAAAGCCAAGGAGAGTTGCTCTCGCAGCAGATCATCCAGTTATCTTATGACTAGAATGCCTCTGAGGCAAAGGGGGCTCAGAACTGATGTGAGGACCTTAGTGAACACATTTGGGGCTAAAGCTAGGCCAAAGGGAAGATCCACAAACTGTCAGTCTTGCACAGCAGACCAAAGAAATCACTAAAGACCTGAAAAGATGAGAATGTGTAAAAATGTTTATCTTATGTAAATGAGACAAAAACTAGACTCCATTCAAATATTTTGTAGAGGTATAAAGGCATTGTGAGCCTTTAAATCCAAGATGGGATGAATATTGCCTTTGCCTTTTGAAACTAAACAGGTTTAACCACCTCAATACAGGGCACTTTCCTGCGAAGGCCATTTTTCAGCTTTCAGCGTTGACACACTTTGAATGACAATTGCGCGGTCATGCTACATTGAAGCCACGTGAAATTTTTATCATCTTCTTCACACAAATAGAGCTTTCTTTTGGTGGTTTTTAATCACTACTGGATTTTTTATTTTTTTACAAGAACAAAACAAAACAAAAAAAATTTAAAAAAGGTTTTCTTAGTTTTTTCAGTAAATTTTGTAAATAAGTAATTTTTCTCCTTCACTGATGTGCCCTGATGAGGCAGCACTGATGAGGCGGCACTTATGGGCACTGATGAGGAAGCACTAATATGCCACACTTATGGGCACTAATAGGTGGCATGGATAGGTGGCACTAATGAGCAGCACTGGTGGTGCTATATTGTAATCAGTGCCCTGATTACATGTGTAGATGTCCCCTGCGAAGAGATGCTGCTGATCGGCGCTCCTTGCCTCACACTGACAGTGTGTGGCGAGAAGAGCCGATTACCGGCTTCTCCGGGTTTACATGTGACCGGCTGTGATTGGACACATCACATGGTTAAAGAGCCACGGCCCTTTACAGAGATCGGGGTCCCACCGTGTCTTAGCAACACGGCGCAGCCCCATTCACCCCAGCGTGAGCGGTCGTTCTGGGGCGACTTCATATGAAATCATCCCAGAACAAGAGCCGCGTCGCTCCTCCGTCATTTGACGGTGGGCGGGCGGCAAGTGGTTAAAGGAGAAGTCCAGCCTGGGATCATTCGGCTGGGCTTCTCCTATGGGTCACAGGAGTGCAATTTGTTTTCCACTTCTGTAAACCATTTTCAGCAGAGAGCAGACTTAAGCCCTCACCAGTAGCAGTCCAGGCACCGCGTCATCCTGCCTTAAGAAGTCTGGATCAGCCAGGTGCCTGGACTGATGGCAGTCTCAGCCTCTCAGCGAGCCGCTGAGACAGCCGCTCCCGCCCCTCCACAGCTCAGTGCTTCAACGGGCGTAGAGTAGCAGAGCAGGAGAGATGCTGACTGACAGGCAGCAGCTCTCCGCTCAAGGAGGTGTGAGAACTGAGCCATCAGCGATGTTCAATCGCTCGGTTCTCAGTGAAGAGGCGGCGGGGGACAGATGCAACATTGGTCCAATGCTGCATTCACCTAAGTATTAATATGAGATTAAAAAAAAAAAAAATACCCCTTGTATCGACACGGGAAGGGGACAGGACGGAACGCTACACACACCATCTGTTGGGAACGATTAGTATGCCACCCCATTACCGGCCGCCGTCACCCGATCGTTACTGCTGTTTTAGAGCGGCGCACTGTAAGCGCCTTGACATTGTGAGTACCCATTGTGGGTTTTTATTGTGATTTTAAAAAAAGGTAATACATACTGCACCATGAAGTTCTCTTTATATTGATATACCGAGGTATAAACTGGACTGCTGTGAGGAACAGCGTAACCACAAGTGTGAGGCACAAGTGTAACCTATTCAGGATCCAGCATACAATACCGACCCCATAGAGGTTCTAAGGCGCATTTTGACCAAGCTTATTTGCAAGGTCACACGCCCTAAGGTGAGGGGCTATCACCTGGGGGGAGCACTTATATGAGCACACAGCACTTTAGTTTGTGTTCACTGAAACACATGGATGGATTTTGGAATGTTTATGGACTGTTTTGATCATAGCACTAAGCTACACAGCACCGAATCGCACAGATGCAACACTGAATTACATGGATGTAGCACTGAAACGCATGGATGATATTTCTTTGGAATTTTTTATCTAATATTGTTTGAACATTGCACTCACTGATTTACAGAGATACAGCACTGCATGGATGCAACACTGAATCGCATGGATGATTTTTTTCTTGAAATATTTGTTTGAATATTGCACAAATATTTTGGAATATTTATATATATTTTACAGGCTTATTGAAGCACTATTAATTTATTTATTGAAGTTTATTGCACATTACTGTATAGTATTTTGGACATTTTATACTTGTCACGAGAGAGCACAATACCACTTTATTAATTATATATTTATATTTATAATTTTGATAGCGCAGCGTTTTATAACTTGATTTGATTATCTTGCATGGTATATGAGACACGTTAGCAGCTGATCATTTGTAAGATACACTACTTTGGAGACCTGATTTGGTCAACCACCTGGAGGCTCACAGGACTATTAATGAACCTTAAGCTGCATAGAGGGTTCTTTACTGTAAGGAGAGGCAAGGATGTGGAATTCCCTTCCACAGGCGGTAGTCACAGCGGGGAGCATCGATAGTTTCAAAAAACTATTAGATAAGCATCTGAACGACCACAACATACAGGGATATACAATGCAATACTGACATATAATCACACACACATAGGTTGGACTTGACAGACTTGTGTCTTTTTTCAACCTCACCTACTATGTAACAGAGAGAGAGAGAGAGAGAAGGCAAAGATACTGCTGTTGCTTTGTTCTGTTTCCCCTAGACAAGACAAGCATTTAATGTTTGCAGTGTTGGGGGGACCCCACTACAGAGGTCTTTGCTTCAACTTTAAAAATGTGCTAAAAATCAAAATAAATTTGCTCATCACAATAAGTATTGGAATAGCTGACTTGTATCAAGGTACTATTACTGAAGGGTTGGTAAATTTTTAGGTAATTTAAGTAGGTTTTATACTTAATCGACAAAACCCTTCTACTGAACAGAAATGTAAGGTCAGAAGAAGCTGATTTTATGCACATAATTATCTTTACCTCAATATTTGTCATTCATTTACAAATATTCTTAAAATACAAAATGTAAGAAAAGTTACATTTAGACAAAAGTTAACAAAGTTACAAGATAGCAATGTTTTTAACTGTAAATCGCTTAAAATGAATGGCAAGAAGCCTTAGAAGCATATGTTTGCACTGTCCACAATGCTGAAGACATGATGGACAAGTTCATGTTTCATAATTATGTTACTACAGACCTAATTATTTTAAAAAGAAATAAAAATGCCTCACTTGGATTCATAAATAGGGTGCATAATCCCCCAACATTCCGTAAAGCAAGAAATTGTCCTCTCTGTATACCCCCACCAGGGAGACACCAATCCAGAGTTCCTTGTACGCTCAACACTGTTCCAAACAGAAATGCAATTTAACATATTTTTTAAATAGGAGGAGACACGGTATGGTATTGGTCAAATTGATTCAACCAGGAGATGGAACTTAACATTCATTTCCCAACAAGAAAGGACTCACAGCCTAGCCATGGACAACACAGATACAGAAGCCTTCTCCAAGGATTAGAGGATGTACCATGTCAGGGAAAGAAATGCTCAGAAAGAATCCCGAGAATAAGTAATTCACAGGTAACCCCAGGGTGCGGTCAGACAGATCCTGGTGATCAGGAGCTGGCAGGACATCAATTCCCTGTGGTCACATGATTGGGAAGGGAGTGGTTAAAAATCTAGCCAGCATGTTGGCAAGTTTTTTGTTTTTATACACAAACTAAGATCCTTGGCATAAGTACATTTTTAAACAACAGGTCTATGAAGATACATGCATCTATAGTTTAAGATTCCTGATAAGGAAAATTTCTAAAGTTTCTAAATGACTTTCATATCACACCCCTGCACACAAATAGAAAAAACTAATAGAAACACACAATTAAACTAGATTTGTGGCTCTGGACAACTGTGATAAGACGTATGAATTGACCTGTTCCCATGCCATATCTAGTGTTACTTTAGGGGTTCACACAATTGTAATGTATAGGCTTACAAACTGTACCCCAGAACAACAAGATTTAATTGGTTGCTATGGGGTTTTTTTTCCCCCCCATTTTGTTTTCCAGGTATTTATATAGTGCTGTTGATTTAGGCAGTGCTTTACATAAGGTACCATTCACATCAATCCCTGCCCTCAAAGAGCTTACAATCTAAGGTCCCTATCTCCCATGCATACATGCGTGCACACACAAACTAGGGCCAATTTAAACAGGAGCCAATTAACTTTCCAGCAAGTCTCTTGAGGTTGGGAGGAAACCGAAGTACCTAGTAGAAACTTTCAACCACGGGGAGAACATGCAACCTCCATACAGATAGTGGCCTGGCTGGGATGTAAACCAAGGACACCAGTACTGCAAGGCACACGTGCTCCTTTGCAATTTTTTATTTAGTAGCTTAGTGCCTAGATAGACTATATTTCTTTAAATCGGTTTTAAATGTATTCTGCTATTTACTTACTTTGGATCTAAATTCAACCAAATTTGCTAAATTTTGCAGAGACTTGGCGACCAGCGTCAACGTCCTTGCAGCAGTTGGAGAAGGAGAATCTATCAGAGAACACCAAAACAGTAAAGATTAGATCCTGAGGACACTTTACAGTTACTAGCTATTATACAAGCTCTTATAAATACAAGATAATTAAGTGCTTATACATTTCATTCTGTTCCCATCAAAGCATGTGGGCACAGACATTTTAAGAGAGAAGTATGGCCAAAGCTTTTTTGGTCATACTTCTCTTGTGGGCCAAAGGAGTGCACTTGTGCTTTCCTGTGACCCAGAATCAGCCAAACGTGGGATAAAATCAGCTGACATCACAGAGCCACTGCAGACTCTGAAGGCATCCCGACAATGTTGGGTTCTACACAGATGCCTTACAGGCAGCTGGCTCATACTCTTAGCACACCGCTGAAAACCTGAGCCAGTCGCTCTTGCCTGGTGCTCCAGTGATTGCTGACAGTCACCTCTCTCTACTCCTAATTTCCTGTATAAGCAGACAACACAATGGTTCTGCAGCACTGAAGTCTCAGGCAGCATTGTCAACCCTGTCGGGTTTGTACCTTCTGGATTACAGAAGGCCTTCAGTCAGGGCTAACATCACTGCTTGGGATTTCAGTGCAGCAGAAACAGCTTTGTCAGCTCAGTATAAGAAGTTGGGAGCTCAATGGATTTCTACCAGGTTCAACAGCTATTTTATCTACTTTTAAAAAGAGGTCACAACAAAGGAACGATATATAAATTTCACAAATATACTATTTTTTTTTTGCCCACACACTTCATAGAAATGATTATACAGATATGTATGCAATCAGATGTGTAAGGCTAAAAAATATTTTCTAAGTATATGACCTCAGCACTTGCCACACTAAAGGAAAAGTTCACCTTTGGTAATATGTTACACCTATATTAATGGTGTAAATGAGCACCTGCATGCACCCCCTGGTCCCCTGCTGTGACAGAGGTTGGAGAATCTTCTCGCTGCTGTCACCATTTAAAAAGAGTTTGACCGCAAAAGGCTCCGTCCAAGTGGTCACGTCATTTATTCAGAACGATCTGTGGATGAACTACAACTCCTGCCTGCCGCTACGCTGACAACTTTTAGTTCTCACTGAACTCTGAGGGCACTAGCAAGCGCTCTCGTAGTTCACCGATCTTCCTGCTTTCTAGTAACTGCCTGTACAGATGTCTGTCCAGACTTGCATCCTGGACACAATCAATGACTTGACAGTGCCCCCTATTAATGAGAAAAAATGCAACACATTCTTACATTAGAAACTACATCATACTTATTTTGCAACACTAAAGCAAGCACATTAAGGATTCTTTTTCTTACCGGAGATGATATTAAACATCCTTGGATTAAGGATAGCAGGACAGATTAGTCGTAGAAAAACAAAGCCGCTGAAAAATAGACACAGGAAAGGATTTAAAAAACCTGATACACTGAGGACTCATTCACATTAAATATGTTAAAAACTAGTGGCAAACACTGTTTTACAGCGCCCACAGCAGTTAAAGTGTTTGTAAAGCTGAAAACATTTTTTTACCGCAATGCATTTCCTGCATTAAGGTAAAAAATATTTCAGTGTGTGTATCACTCCCTCAACTCCCCTTATACTTACGTGAGCCTGATCTCAATTTAGGGCTGTGCCAATCTGTAGCGGGTCTCACGGGCTTCGGCTAAGAGCAGTGGGAGCCATTGGCACCTACTGCTGTCAGTCAAATCCTGTGATGAGGAAGCGGGTCCAAGCCACGCTGTCTGTAGCAGCACAGCTCAGGATCGAGATCACAGGTGGGCCACCATAGGAAGTAGCCTCCTATGATGGAACACCGAGAAGATAAGGAGCCAGGCTCACTGGCAGGGAACCCCAGAGTAGGTGGCTTTCGTCCGCTCTGTGCAATACCAGAAGAAAAATGTATTTTACAATTTTTTTAATAACAAATGTCATACTTACCGCCACTGTGCAGTTCATTTTGCACAGAGTGGCCCCATTCTACCTCTTCCGGGGTCCCTTAGTGGCGCTGGTGGCTCCTCCCCCCATAGAGTGTACACGTAAGAGAAGGCTCTCCTATGAACACCCAGCTCGCTCCCGAGTCCTCATCTGTGTCCATTCACAAAGAATGCAGGACTCAGCCCCACCCCGGCACCGCATCATTAAATTTGACAGCAGCGGGAGCCAATGGCTGCCCTGCTATCAATCTTTTCAATCAGGACACGAGACACCAGCTAGATCTGATTTGCTCATTCCCAGACGGAAGATGATAGCTTTAAGGTGAGTAAAATGGGGGTGGGGCTGCAGCACTACAGAAGGTTTTTCACCTTAATGCATAGAATGCATCAAGGTGAAAATCCATGAGGGTTTACAACCCCTTTAATGAAAGCAACATAGTGTTGCCTGGAAAAATTACTCTACCACTCTGGTGCTGCTGTGTTTCCTTTTTGTATGTCTCACACAATTGAAATGAACAAAAATACTCACAGTAAAATCAAGACACTGGGGGATGGTGGTGGGAAACCCATTCTGCCATGGTTTGACAGATTAAGGTTACGGTCACAGAACAGAGGACAGAACCTGTCAGGTTAAACTGGGATTTTAGGTGGGATTCAAACTGCCAGGCAGCAGATTCCTTAAAGTGGTTCCAAAGTCAAGAATGTTTCTTGACTTTAACCTATGGATGCCAGCTGCATGCATATATATGTAGCCGCTCGGCGACCTGGCCTTAAGGCCGAGAGGTTATAATATATATATATATATACACACACACACACACATTTTATTTTTATAATATATATATATATATATATATATATATATATATATATATACACACACACACACACACACACACACACACACACACACGTATGGTCAGAGAAATAATTTGGTGGGATTTTATGGGCGCCAAGAAAAATAAGTTTAAACAGACATCAAGATAAAAAATATAAATGACATTTTATTAGACAACGTTTAAAAATTTATGCGAAACATGTAAGGACCATAGTGCTGAGTGACCTGTTATTTTTTTACGTTGATATGCATCGCTGTTGGCTCTATATTATGCCTAGCCAGCATAAATTTTTAAACGTTGTCTAATAAAAGGTCATTTATATTTTTTATCTTGATGTCTGTTTAAACTTATTTTTCTTGGCGCCCATAAAATCCCACCAAATTATTTCTCTGACCATACATATTACTCAGGGATGGTGGCGCCCTCCTTTTGACACTGTTGCCTATCCATACCAACCAGCATACACACATACACACACACACACTTACATATATAATACACACACACAATGCCCTTTGTAAACCACTTACTGTGCTGAGAGCGTGCTCCCAACACAGTAGCTGGCGGGGAATGGAAAGCTCCCGATAATGTGACCACTGTGACAGAAAAACATAGCGGTCACATGACTCGAATGCCCCCCTCCTCTTTCCGGCTTTTAAAATTCCTAAAGGACCGGGAGGCAGTCAACGCAAAAGGGGTTAATTCATTCTCTGCATTAAGGTAAAAAATGTCTCAGTAGTTGTATCATTCCAACTCCCTAAACATTGAGTCCTTTCTCAATCCAGCATTGTGCCTGTCTGCAACACTGCTCTCCCCCCCTCTTCTTACAGAACACAGAGGCCGCAGTGGGAGCCATTGGCTGCTGCTGCGATCAATTAAATCCTGTGAGGAGGAAGTGGGGCTGAACAGCACGGTGTGCCTTTATGGAAGCACACAGTGTCTTTATGGAAGCACACTGCCCTGGTCGGGAGCGCTCCCACACAAGTGCCCCATAGCAGTCGGCTTTGCTATAGGGGGTCAACGTCACTTTACGGTTTACTCGGCAACCAACGGCAGCAGTTTTAAAAAAAGTCAGTATTCAAAAACGCAGATCTTGGCATTTTGACAGTGTTCAAAAACACAGAGCTCAAATCACACAAGAGGTATCGCCGTGATCTTTAGAGCGAGAGCAATAATTCTAGCGCAAGACCTCCTCTGTAACTCTAAATGGGTAACTTAAAAAAGTGTCACCTATGGAGATTTTTTAAGTACCGTAGTTTGTCGCCATTCCACGAGTGTGCGCAATTTTAAAGCATAACATCAGCTTTCATATTATACAGAAAAAAATGGGCTAACTTTACTGTTTCATTTTGTTTAATACATTGAAGTATATTTTTTCCCCAAAAAATTGCATTTGAAAATTCGCGGAGCAAATACAGGGTGATATAGAATATTGCAACGACCGCCATTTTATTTTCTAGGGTCTCTGCTAAAATATAAATAAAATATAATATTATATATTATGTTCGGGGGTTCTAAGTAATTTTCTAGCAAAATATACCGTATTTATCGGCGTATAACGCGCACTTTTTTCCCCTTAAAATCAGGGGGAAATCGTGGGTGCGTGTTATACGCCGATCCCCGCTAATTGTGATCTATCAGAGCGATCACCGCCGACATTCACATAGCATGTAGTTTTAAATATGGCGCCGCGGAGTTCGGAGGGACTCGGCGGTGCTGAACGAGGGATCACAGTGACTGGGCGGAGCCGAGATACACATAGCCGAGTGTTCTCGCCTCTTTCCGGCGCCGCTCACAGTCACGCCCAGTCCCGCCATTGAACCTATGTTATGTCCATCATAGGGCGGGACTGGGCGTGACTGAGCGGCAACGAGAAGAGCCGAGTACACTCAGCTTTGTGTATCTCGGCTCCGCCCAGTCACCGAGTCCCTCCGAACTCCGCGGCGCCATATTTAAAACTACACGCTTTGTGTATGCCGGTGGCGATCTGTCCAAGGCAAGCATGTAATGGACACTGGGGGCAAAGCTGCACTGACAAGGCTGCACTGGGGCAAAGCTGCACTGACAAGGCTGCACTGGGGCAAAGCTGCACTGACAAGGCTGCACTGACAAGGCTGCACTGGGGCAAAGCTGCACTGGGGCAAAGCTGCACTGACAAGGCTGCACTGGGGCAAAGCTGCACTGGGGCAAAGCTGCACTGGGGCAAAGCTGCACTGACAAGGCTGCACTGGGGCAAAGCTGCACTGACAAGGCTGCACTGGGTCAAGGCTGCACTGACAAGGCTGCACTGGGTCAAGGCTGCACTGACAAGGCTGCACTGGGGCAAGGCTGCACTGACAAGGCTGCACTGGGGCAAAGCTGCACTGACAAGGCTGCACTGGGGCAAAGCTGCACTGACAAGGCTGCACTGGGGCAAAGCTGCACTGACAAGGCTGCACTGGGGCAAAGCTGCACTGACAAGGCTGCACTGGGGCAAAGCTGCACTGACAAGGCTGCACTGGGGCAAAGCTGCACTGACAAGGCTGCACTGGGGCAAAGCTGCACTGACAAGGCTGCACTGGGGCAAAGCTGCACTGACAAGGCTGCACTGGGGCAAAGCTGCACTGACAAGGCTGCACTGGGGCAAAGCTGCACTGACAAGGCTGCACTGGGGCAAAGCTGCACTGACAAGGCTGCACTGGGGCAAAGCTGCACTGACAAGGCTGCACTGGGGCAAAGCTGCACTGACAAGGCTGCACTGGGGCAAAGCTGCACTGACAAGGCTGCACTGGGGCAAAGCTGCACTGACAAGGCTGCACTGGGGCAAAGCTGCACTGACAAGGCTGCACTGGGGCAAAGCTGCACTGACAAGGCTGCACTGGGGCAAGGCTGCACTGACACTGACAAGGCTGCAGATGGACACTGATGTGGCTGCATTGATGGGCATTTAAATGTAAGGTTTTTTTCCCTTAACTTCCCTCCTAAAAGTTTTTTCCTTAAAATTCCCTCCTAAACTTGGGGTGCGTGCTATACGCCGATAAATACGGTACTCATTTTACTTGTAAACACCAAATGTCATAAATAGGCCTGGTCTTGGTGGTTAAAGGTAAAAGTAAGACCATTGCTTAACAAATTCCCTCCCAAAGGACAGTTCCAATTTATTAACAGGTGGGGCCCAGGACCCTCCATGGTGCTTCCAATCTGCACAGAGAAAAACTTTGAAAAGCAGTTGGGGTGCAAAAGGTCTTTTTGTATCTTTAAGAGCTGGTTAATACTTCAAATGCAGGGAAGTATGCACTGCATGAGTAAGGTCCGGAGCAACCCCTTGTAATTCTGGGGTGATGGAAGAGAGGTGGCCCAAACATAGTTTCTTCAGAGGTAGACTAATAGACCTCTGAATCTGAGTCAGGGATGGTTATAACCCAAGGCTAGACCTATTCTATGGTCTCAGGAAGGTAAGAGATAGACTGCAGAGAAGAGAACTGGAGTGCAAAAGTTTGGGTGATTCTGGCCACTAAGGAGACACTGATGGTGTAGATCCTATAACTAAAGGATCACAAGATTCTATATTGCAGGCGTCGATTCCCTCAGAGGATAGTAGGCGTCTCTAGAACGGTTAGGAGTGCGTGGGCTAAGGGTTATCGCCAACAGTAAAAACGCCCCCCTCTTTGTCTATGTGCAAACGTTAGCTGAGGAGGATCAGATGGCCAGGAGGTGACTAGATCACTGTAGATAGGTGCAAGGAATCAAAATTCGCTGTGGTGCTTTGCAAAGCAGGAGCAGCAAGATGGTGCATCCACTATGCTGAATGGCAGGAAGAAGCACAGAGCATGCACAACACTCCATCCAGAGGATGTCAGCACTCAGTCAATCTGCAGTAACACTTGCAGTGTTGGTAAAACAAGCAGTATCAAGAGATTCAAGTGGAGCCCAGGGGTGCAAATAGCAGGATGGTTCCCTATGCTTCTGCCCAAATGACTTTAGAGATGGGGCAAGTGCTGATGCAATGCCATGGCTCTGGAGAGCTCTCCAAGGCTAACCTTTAGCAGCACACAAAGGTCTGAAATGCACCACAATGCCTATCCTAGTGTCCCACGTTCACATTCTAGGCTAGGAATAGGAAAGACCAATCCGGATAGCTGCTTACTAGAGATCAGCTCATGCAACAATGTAGTGAGAAACTTTGATTGAAGTAAATGGAAGAATCCAAAGGAAAAGATAAAAAACTGAAGAAACAAGGCTAGCAAAGACTGGTTTAATTTTTCTCAATGGAGTTGAGGAAAAATAGGATTTTTTATAACAGCTTACCTGTAAAATCCTTTTCTTTTGACGGGACACAGAGCCTCCGTAAAAACTGATGGGTAATATAGGTATCACTAGGTGATTGGACACTGGCACACCCTAACCAGGAAGTTCAACCCCCTATATAATCCCTCCCCATGCAAGGATACCTCAGTTTTGTAGCCAAGCATTATAAGTGTATTAGAAGAGGGGCAGGACCTCTGTGTCCCGTGATGTACATCAAAAGAAAAGGATTTTACAGGTAAGCTGTTAAAAAAAATCCTATTTTCTTTTTCATACATCACGGGACACAGAGCCTCAGTAATAACTGATGGGATGTCCCAGAGCAATGCTACCTGAGGGGAGGGGAACCACAACCAAGTAGGGTGCAATCAGACCTGAGGACCCTATACCGCTGCCTGCAGCACACTACGCCCAAAGGCAATATCCTCATGCCTTCTCACATCCATCTGTTAAAATCTGGTGAATGTATAAACTGAAGACCAGGTTGCGGCCTTTCAGATTTGAACCATAGAGGACCGGTGATGCACTGCCCAAGAAGCACCAATAGCCCTTGTGGAATGTGCCTTGATCTGAAATGGAGGAATCTTCTGTATCAAACCGTAAGCTTGAATAATCAATTGTCGAATCCATTTAGAAATGGTAGCTTTTGACGCTGCCTGTCCTCTATTGGGACCCTCTGGCAGCACGAACAAAACATCCGTTTTGCTAATTTGAGCAGTTGCTTCCAGATAGGTCTTGACTGCTCTTACTACATCCAAAGAATGTAAAGACCTTTCTTCTGAAGAACAGGGATCTGGAAAAAAGGAAGGCAGAACAATGTCTTGGTTTAAATAAAAATCTGAAACCACCTTCGGTAAAAAAACTAGGATGAGGGCGCAATACCACTCTATCCTTGTGCATAATCAAATAAGGCTCTTTACAGGAAAGAGCTGCTAATTCTGATACTCTTCTAGCAGAAGAGATGGCTACCAGAAAAATTAACTTCCTTGTCAACAAGACCAAAGGAATCTGACGTATTGGTTCAAAAGGCTGTTTCTGTAAAACAGACAGAGCCAAGTTCAAGTGCCAGGGGTTTAGGGGCGCCTTAACTGGAGGATTAAGACGCGTCACCTCCTGCATAAAGTTTCGGACCAAAGAATGCGAAGCAAGCGGTCGTTGAAACAATACTGATAAGGCCGAGACTTGGCCCTTGATGGTACTCAAGGCCAACTTCATCTCTAATCCCAGTTGCAGAAAATCGAGGATTCTACCTATCACATATTTTCTGGGATGCCAACACCTGGATTCACACCAGGATACATAAGCTTTCCAGACTCTATGATAAATGACTCTGGAAGCTGGCTTCCTTGCATTGATCAAGGTAGATATATAACAGGACCTGAAAGCCCACGATTCTTCAGAATGTGGGTTTCAATAGCCAAACCATCAAATTTAGCGTTTGTAAGGCAGGATGGAACACTGGACCTTGAGATAACAGGTCTGGGCGTAATGGTAGGGTCCACGGGGAACCCGTCATCCTTACTATTTCTGCATACCAGGTCCTCTTGGGCCAAGCGGGGGCTACCAGAAGTATCGACTTCCTTTCCTGCCTGATCCTGCAAAGGATTTGTGGCAGTAGCAGAATAGGCGGGAATGCATAAATCAGTGAGAACCGATGCCACGGAATCACCAACGCATCTGTCCCGCATGCAAGAGGATCCTTTGCCCTTGCCACAAATCTGTCTATCTTTTTGTTGAATCGGGATGCAAAGAGGTCTACATTTGGAACCCCCCATCTTTGGCATATAGCCCAAAATACGTCGGGATGCAGAGACCATTCCCCTGGGAGTAACTGCTGGCGACTTAAATAGTCCGCCTGCCAGTTCTCTATCCCTGGAATGAAGATTGCCGATATGCATGGCACCTGCTTCTCTGCCCAAACTAAGATCTGGTTCACCTCTCTTTGAGCAGCTCGGCTCCTGGTGCCTCCCTGATGATTGATGTAAGCCACTGCTGTGGCATTGTCGGACTGGATCCTGACTAGGCAACCCTGTAGCCTGAGAGTACAGGCCTTTAGGGCTAGATATACCGCACGGATCTCCAGAACGTTGATGGGTAAGGTTCTCTCGTTTTTGGACCATACCCCTTGGACCGCAGACTGTTCCAGAACTGCTCCCCAACCCGACAGACTGGCATCTGTTGTTACCACCGTCCAGGTCACCGGTAGAAAGGATTTCCCCTTCTGTAGGTTTTCGGGTATTAACCACCAATTGAGGCTCTGACGCACAGCATGAGACAGGTGCATCGGAAAGTCTACTGCCTGAACCTTCTTGTTCCAGGCCGACAGGATACTGTGTTGCAACAGTCTTATATGAAACTGAGCATAGGGAACTGCTTCGAATGAAGACACCATCTTTTCTAGCAGCCTCATACAAAGGCGGACAGAAGGACCCTTCTTGGTCCTGACTACCAGAATCAGCTCCTTTAAAGCAGCGATCTTTGCCTGAGGTAGAAATACTCTCTCCTGGCTTGTATCTATGATCAAACCCAAATACTCCAGTCTTCTTAATGGTTTTAGGAAAGAAGTTTCTAGGTTGAGAATCCAACCTAGGTGTTCCAGATACTTGACTGGTGGTCCTCAAGTTCCCGTTCAAAGAGGCTACCGACTGGTCTATCAAGAGCAGGTCGTCTAGGTATGCTATGACAGTTATACCTTGAGCCCTTAATCTGGCCAGAGGAGGAGCCAAAATCTTTGTTAAACACTTGAGGTGCAGTGGCTATCCCGAAAGGCAGAGCCACAAACTGGAAATAACGCCCACCTATCTCGAAGCGTAGAAACTTCTGATGAGCAGGAAAAATGGGCACATGCAGATATGCATCTCTGATGTCTATCGATGCCAGAAATTCTCCTCCCTGCAGGATGGAGACTACTGTCCGAATTGATTGAAGGACCGAATCCTTAGGAATCGATTCAGATCCCTTAGATCCAGAATGGGTCTGACATCCTCATTTGGCTTTTGGACCATAAAAAGGTTGGAATAAAAGCCCAATCCTTGATCCTTCGTAGGAACCACCATAATGACCTCTTGCGACAAAAGTCGCTCTAGCGCTAGGAGCGACTGCTTTTTCTCTGGATCTCTGGGGACACTTGATCTGAGGAAACGAGGTGAGGGGAATTCTTGGAACTCCAGCTTGTACCCTAAGGTTACAGTGGAGATTACCCATCTGTCCTTGAAGTACTCCTGCCAGAGCTTTGAGAACTGTAGCAGTCTTCCCCCCACTCGAGCGAGCGGGGGCGCCCCTTCATAAAGAGGCCTTAGTGTCTTGTCTAGTAGACTTCTTCCCCAGGACTTCTTTTGTCCCTGGGGTTGACTCTTGTTTCTTGACCCAGACGGAGGAGGCCGTCGTGACTGCCTGGAGGCTGATGCCCCTGGCGCTGGGGAAAGAGTCCGTTTGAAAGAGGGACGCTTACTCTTTTTCTTAACAGGTAAGAGAGTGCTTTTCCCACAAGAGATCCTTTCGATATATTTATCCAAGTCTTCTCCAAACAACCTTGCACCATGAAATGGAAACCCAGCCAGAAGCTTCTTACATGGTGCTTCAGCTGACCAATATCTCAACCATAAGATTCTACATATATGCACCAACCCAAGTGAAAGACGAGAGGTTTGGATGATAGAATCTCTGATGGCGTCAACAACAAAACAGAAGGCCGCTGGAAGGTTAGCCAACCCCTGGGCCTGCTGTTCAGGTAGAACTTTGATGACCTGTTTAACATGGTCTCTTAAGTATTGAGAGACTCCAATCGCTGCTACTGCCGGTTGAGCCACTGAACCTGCTAAGGAGAAAACATCCTTCAACAGGGACTCCATTTTTTTATCCACAGGATCCCTGAGCATCTGCGCATTGTCTACAGGACAAGTCAGATTTTTATTCATGGAGGAGATGGCGGCGTCAACAGCCGGTATTCCCCACATCTTTATAAACTTTTCTTCCACAGGATAAAGTGTTGAAAACTTTTTCGGTGGAAAAAAACGTTTATCTGGGTGATCCCACTCAGAATAAAGGAGCTTTTCAAGTAAATTATGAACAGGAAAAACATGTGCTGTTTGAGGAGGTTTCAGTGACCCCAAAGAAGCAGAGGGTTCTTTAACCGATTCAGATACGGTCAACTTAAATGTGGAGCGGACCAATCCAGCAAGGATCTGTGCTAAGACCTTCTCCTCCTGGGAAGCCGAAGAGGGTCCCTCTCCATCTGATTCCTCTGAAGAGGAATCATCCGTCCCATCCCGATCCTCTGAAAGGGATTCTTCTCCCCTATCCCAGAGCTCCTCTGCCTGAGGGTCCTGGGAAACAGAGGAAGGCCTAGTGCGTTTTCTTCCACTAAGTGAAGATGTGATCACGACCATTAATCTTCCCTCCAATCCATTAATGGTTGAGGAAAAAACCTCCTGTGTAATGTATACAGGGGCTGAAGTGCCAGAAGCAGGTGTAGACCCTGACCCCAACGGCTCTCCCTGGCTAGCCGTCCCTGGCCCCTCAGGGGGGGAGGATGCTGCAGCCGGCAATGTGGGCGTCTGAGCACGCTGAGGCCGCGCTGATGGTCCGCCCCCCCCCCCACTCTACCCCCCCCCGTTTTTCAAAAAACGTGCGCTTTCCGCGCGAGCCGATCCTCCTGTTCTGACAAGCATGGAGGAAAAGGCTGGGGGTGGGGAAAGAAGGAGAGAGGCCGGCAGTGATGGGGCCTGCACGTGGCAATGGCGGCGGTGACAGTGCGGTATACTACCGCCTCACAGACCACCTGCGGCCCCCCCTATTCTTGGGGGGAATCACCCGGAGGAGAGTCTCCCATCCTACCTGGAGCTCGGCTGGAGGAGCTGTGAAGCGTGAAACACTGAGACAGACATCAGCATGAGAAGGTATGTGCTCTTGGCAGCCCCCGGTGGCGACAATAGGCATAGCATGCATTTACTTCAAAGGAAAAACCTACTAGAATTAAAAAATTCTGTGGAATCTCCCTTAACTTATCCAGCAGCAGGGTTCTGTTATACAGACCCAATCTTCACCTCTCACGGTGGGCTCCGTTTGGAAAAACCTTCAGAGACTGGGGCCCCCTAAAGATAGGGGGATCCACAGTTCTGGGCCTGTAAAGCACCCGGCCAGAAATAAGGCTAGAAAAAACATTTTCTGATATGCGGGGTCCAGCTCTCTAAAAAGAGGAAGCGTTACAGGTAAAACCTTGTTTCTTCGGACACGAGGCCCGGGTACCATCCAATTTGGCCTAGAAAGGACACTTTGAAATGGATCCGGTTCGCCTGGCTTGCCCCAGTATAGGATATTCCCTTTGGAGCTCAGCACAGGACATCTTTACACGTCCAACACCTAAGACACTGGCGTAAAAACTGAGGTATCCCTGCAAGGGGAGGGATTATATAGGGGGTTGAACTTCCTGGTTAGGGTGTGTCAGTGTCCAATCACCTAGTGATACCTATATAACCCATCAGTTATTACTGAGGCTCTGTGTCCCGTGATGTATGAAAAAGAAAGAATTAAATTTTCTCTGGATTAGAAAAATTGAGGCATGCTGGGTAGAGGTGGGGTTTTGTTGCTCAGTGTCCAATCCAACAAGATCTGAATTGTGTCCCTCAATGGGTGAGGAAGAAGTGTTTCTTTAACTACTTACGGACAGCCCAGCTGCGTGAAACAATGTTCCTGTATGTTGTTTGCGCTCCCTGGTCTGCGGTGCACGGGCCGCTGGCGACCAGTTTCCGCTGTGCTTGGACACAGCGGGAGCCAATCAGGGGGTCCGGCGGGCATCTGCTATCGTTCGGGGGAATGACAGAACGGCGGGGTCAGCCTATGTAAACAAGGCAGACCATTGTTCTGTCACAGAGAATTTTTTTTAGCACTGATCGCTGTATTGGCATCACTGGTCCCCAAAAATTGTCACTTCGTGTCCAATTTATCCGCCGCAATGTCGCAGTCCCGCCAAAAAAAATAAAATAAATAAATTGCTGATCGTCGCCATTACTTGTAAAAAATAAAAAAAGAAGTCTCTAAATCTATCCCATAGTTTGTAGACGCGATAACTTTTGCACAAACCAATCAATATGCGCTAATTGGGATTTTTTTTTTACCAAAAACGTAGCAGAATACAAATTGGCCTAAATTTGATTTTATATATATATATATATATATATATATATATATATATATATATATATATATATATATATATATATATATATAATATATATATATATCTTTATTGGATATGTTTCATAGCAGAAAGTAAAAATTTTTTATTTTTTTTTGTTTATAGCACAAAATATAAAAACCAGAGGTGATCTAATACCACCAAAAAAGCTCTATTTGTGGGGAAAAAAAAGGCATCAATTTTGTTTGGGTACAGCATCACACAACCTTGCAATTGTCAGTTAAAATAACGCAGTGCCTTATCGCAAAAAATGGCCTGGTCATTAACCACTTCAATACAGGACACTTAGACACCCTTCCTGCTCAGACCATTTTTCAGCTTTCAGCGCTCTAGCACTTTCAATGCTAATTACTCAGTCATGCAACACTGTACCCAAAACAAAATTTTTATCATTTTTTTTCACACAGATAGAGCTTTCTTTTGGTGGTATTTAATCACCACTGGGTTTTAAATTTTTGTGACATACCGTATATACTCGAGTATAAGTCGAGTTTTTCAGCACATTTTTTTGTGCTGAAAGTGCCCCCCTCGACTTATATTGGAGTCAAGCACTTTTCTGCAGCAAAAAATTTCATTTTCAGAATCGACTTTGGGGCCCCGTATCTCAGGGCCACTTGGTGCTAGGAACCCAAAATTTGGTGTGCAAACCCAGTGGAACCATAACATATCCAAAGATGGAGTTCCTAGCACCAAGTGGCCCCGAGATACGGGGCCTCAAAGCCGGTTTGGAAAATGTCCTTCTCTGCTACAGAAAAGTGCTTGACATTTTCTGAACCGATTTTTGGGGCCCTGTATTTCGGGGCCACTTGGTGCTAGAAACCCCAGCTTTGTATAGTTTATGGTGCTAGTTCCACTGGGTTTGCACACCAAATTTGGGGTTCTTAGCACTAAGTGGCCCCAAGATACGGGGCCCCAAATTCGGTCAACTGTGTCCATCTGCAGCAATGTCATTTTGGGACCCTTTGGGTTCAGAGACCCCAAATTTTGGCTGCAGCTAGGGGGCATCTAGGAACCCTTGACTACCGAGTTTGAAGTTCGGGGGACCTATGGCTGCAAATGGGCACAGTGAGGCATGCAAATGGGCGCAGTGAGGCTGCAAATGGGCATTGTTGACCCTCTTTTCCACTTACAGTGGCTGTGCATTTCTCACCCTCGTCTTATACTCGGGTCAAAAAGTTTTTCCCATTTTTTTGTGGTAAATTAGGGCCTCGACTTATACTCGGAATGACTTATACTCGAGTATATACGGTAAGTGAAAAAAAAGCGAAAGTTTTGAAAAAAAAACACACTTTTTAGTTTCTATGATAAAATTTTGCAAATAAGTAATTTTTGTTCATAAATTTGGGCCACAATTTATACTGGTACATATCTTTGGTAAAAATAACCCAAATAAATGTATATTATTTGGTCTGCATGAAAGTTAACCACTTGACGACCGCCTCACGCCGATGTACGTCGGCAAGGCGGCACGGGCAGGCAAAATCACGTACATGTACGTGATTTGCCTCCCGCGGGTGGGGGGTCCGATCGGACCCCCCCCCGCCGCCCGAGGCGGTCCCGTTTGGTCCCCCGGCGATCGGAGACGAGGGGGAGGCCATCTGTTCGTGGCCCCCCCCTCGCGATCGCCGCCGGCCAATCAGATCACTTCCTTTGCTGCTGTATGCTAAACAGCAGCAAAGGAAATGATGTCATCTCTCCTCGGCTCGGTATTCCGTTGCAGCGCCGAGGAGAGAAGACTGAACTGTGAGTGCACAAACACTACACAACACAGTAGAACATGGCAGGCACACAAATCACCCCGATCCCCCCCCCCCCCGATCCCCCCCCAATCACCCCCCCCCGATCCCCCCCCAATCACCCCCCCCCCCCCTCCCTGTCACAAACTGACACCAGCAGTTTTTTTTTTTTTTTTTTCTGATTACTGCATAGTGTCAGTTTGTGACAGTTACAGTGTTGGGACAGTGAGTATTACCCCCCTTTAGGTCTAGGGTACCCCCCTAACCCCCCCTAATAAAGTTTTAACCCCTTGATCACCCCCTGTCACCAGTGTTGCTAAGCGATCATTTTTCTGATCGCTGTATTAGTGTCACTGGTGACGCTAGTTAGTGAGGTAAATATTTAGGTTCGCCGTCAGCGTTTTATAGCGTCAGGGACCCCCATATACTACCTAATAAATGTTTTAACCCCTTGATTGCCCCCTAGTTAACCCTTTCACCACTGATCACCGTATAACTGTTACGGGTGACGCTGGTTAGTTCGTTTATTGTTTATAGTGTCAGGGAACCCGCCGTTTATTACCGAATAAAGGTTTAGCCCCCTGATTGCCCGGCGGTGATATGCGTCGCCCCAGGCAGCGTCAAATTAGCGCCAGTACCGCTAACACCCACGCACGCACCGTACACCTCCCTTAGTGGTATAGTATCTGTACGGATCAATATCTGATCCGATCTATACTAGCGTCCCCAGCAGTTTAGGGTTCCCAAAAACGCAGCGTTAGCGGGATCAGCCCAGATACCTGCTAGCACCTGCGTTTTGTCCCTCCGCCCGGCCCAAGTGCAGTATCGATCGATCACTGTCACTTACAAGGCACTAAACGCATAACTGCAGCGTTCGCAGAGTCAGGCCTGATCCCTGCGATCGCTAACAGTTTTTTTGGTAGCATTTTG
The DNA here is from genome assembly GCA_037952925.1 of Lithobates clamitans. Lineage (NCBI taxonomy): Eukaryota > Metazoa > Chordata > Amphibia > Anura > Ranidae > Lithobates > Lithobates clamitans. The sequence goes on along the minus strand of JBBGZY010000513.1, from coordinate 10,261,087 downwards.
GTGAACTGGCAAGCACCAGCCCCAGGCAGCGTCAGGTTAGCGCCAGTAGCGCTAACACCCACGCACGCACCGTACACCTCCCTTAGTGGTATAGTATCTGATCAGATCAATATCTGATCCGATCAGATCTATACTAGTGTCCCCAGCAGTTTAGGGTTCCCAAAAACGCAGTGTTAGTGGGATCAGCTCAGATACCTGCTAGCACCTGCGTTTTGCCCCTCCGCCCAGCCCAGCCCAGCCCACCCAAGTGCAGTATCGATCGATCACTGTCACTTACAAAACACTAAACGCATAACTGCAGCGTTCGCAGAGTCAGGCCTGATCCCTGCGATCGCTAACAGTTTTTTTGGTAGCGTTTTGGTGAACTGGCAAGCAACAGCCCCAGGCAGCGTCAGGTTAGCGCCAGTACCACTAACACCCACGCACGCACCGTACACCTCCCTTAGTGGTACAGTATCTGAACGGATCAATATCTGATCCGATCAGATCTATACTAGCGTCCCCAGCAGTTTAGGGTTCCCAAAAACGCAGTGTTAGCGGGATCAGCACAGATACCTGCTAGCACCTGCGTTTTGCCCCTCCGCCCGGCCCAGCCCACCCAAGTGCAGTATCGATCGATCACTGTCACTTGCAAAACACTAAACGCATAACTGCAGCGTTCGCAGAGTCAGGCCTGATCCCTGCGATCGCTAACAGTTTTTTTTGTAGCGTTTTGGTGAACTGGCAAGCACCAGCGGCCTAGTACACCCCGGTCGTAGTCAAACCAGCACTGCAGTAACACTTGGTGACGTGGCGAGTCCCATAAGTGCAGTTCAAGCTGATGAGGTGGCAAGCACAAGTAGTGTCCCGCTGCCACCAAGAAGACAAACACAGGCCCGTCGTGCCCATAATGCCCTTCCTGCTGCATTCGCCAATCCTAATTGGGAACCCACCGCTTCTGCAGCGCCCGTACTTCCCCCATTCACATCCCCAACCAAATGCAGTCGGCTGCATGAGAGGCATTTTCTTTATGTCCTCCCGAGTACCCCTACCCAACAAAACCCCCCAAAAAAGATGTCGTGTCTGCAGCAAGCGCGGATATAGGCGTGACACCCGCTATTATTGTCCCTCCTGTCCTGACAATCCCGGTCTTTGCATTGGTGAATGTTTTGAACGCTACCATGCACTAGTTGAGTATTAGCGTAGGGTACAGCATTCCACAGACTAGGGCACACTTTCACAGGGTCTCCCAAGATGCCATCGCATTTTGAGAGACCCGAACCTGGAACCGGTTACCGTTATAAAAGTTAGTTACAAAAAAAGTGTAAAAAAAAAAATATATATATAAAATAAAAAAAAATTGTTGTCGTTTTATTGTTCTCTCTCTCTATTCTCTCTCTCTATTGTTCTGCTCTTTTTTACTGTATTCTATTCTGCAATGTTTTATTGTTATTGTTATTTTGTTTTATCATGTTTGTTTTTCAGGTATGTAATTATTTATACTTTACCGTTTACTGTGCTTTATTGTTAACCATTTTTTTGTCTTCAGGTACGCCATTCACAACTTTGAGTGGTTATACCAGAATGATGCCTGCAGGTTTAGGTATCATCTTGGTATCATTCTTTTCGGCCAGCGGTCGGCTTTCATGTAAAAGCAATCCTAGCGGCTAATTAGCCTCTAGACTGCTTTTACAAGCCGTGGGAGGGAATGCCCCCCCCCCCCCACCGTCTTCCGTGTTTTTCTCTGGCTCTCCTGTCTCAACAGGGAACCTGAGAATGCAGCCGGTGATCCAGCTGACCATAGAGCTGATCAGAGACCAGAGTGGCTCCAAACATCTCTATGGCCTAAGAAACCGGAGGCTACGAGCATTTTATGACTTAGATTTCGCCAGATGTAAATAGCGCCATTGGGAAATTGGGGAAGCATTTTATCACACCGATCTTGGTGTGGTCAGATGCTTTGAGGGCAGAGGAGAGATCTAGGGTCTAATAGACCCCAATTTTTTCAAAAAAGAGTACCTGTCACTACCTATTGCTATCATAGGGGATATTTACATTCCCCGAGATAACAATTAAAAAAAAAAAAAAAAATGAAAGGAACAGTTTAAAAAGCAAAAAAATAAAGAAAAAAAAAAAAAAAAAAAAAAAAAGCACCCCTGTCGCCCCCTGCTCTTGCGCTAAGGCGAACGCAAGCGGCGGTCTGTCGTCAAACGTAAACAGCAATTGCACCATGCATGTGAGGTATCACCGCGAAGGTCAGATCGAGGGCAGTATTTTTAGCAGTAGACCTCCTCTGTAAATCTAAAGTGGTAACCTGTAAAGGCTTTTAAAGGCTTTTAAAAATGTATTTATTTTGTTGCCACTGCACGTTTGTGCGCAATTGTAAAGCATGTCATGTTTGATATCCATGTACTCGGCCTAAGATCATCTTTTTTATTTCATCAAACATTTGGGCAATATAGTGTGTTTTAGTGCATTAAAATTTAAAAAAGTGTGTTTTTTCCCCAAAAAATGCGTTTGAAAAATCGCTGCGCAAATACTGTGTGAAAAAAAAAATGAAACACCCACCATTTTAATCTGTAGGGCATTTGCTTTAAAAAAAATATATAATGTTTGGGGGTTCAAAGTAATTTTCTTGCAAAAAAAAATAACTTTTTCATGTAAACAATAAGTGTCAGAAAGGGCTTTGTCTTCAAGTGGTTAGAAGAGTGGGTGATGTGTGACATAAGCTTCTAAATGTTGTGCATAAAATGCCAGGACAGTTCAAAACCCCCCCAAATGACCCCATTTTGGAAAGTAGACACCCCAAGCTATTTGCTGAGAGGCATGTCGAGTCCATGGAATATTTTATATTGTGACACAAGTTGCGGGAAAGAGACAAAATTTTTTTTTTTTTTTTGCACAAAGTTGTCACTAAATGATATATTTCTCAAACATGCCATGGGAATATGTGAAATTACACCCCAAAATACATTCTGCTGCTTCTCCTGAGTACGGAGATACCACATGTGTGAGACTTTTTGGGAGCCTAGCCGCGTATGGGACCCCGAAAACCAAGCACCGCCTTCAGGCTTTCTAAGGGCGTGAATTTTTGATTTCACTCTTCACTGCCTATCACAGTTTCGGATGCCATGGAATGCCCAGGTGGCACAAAACCCCCCCAAATGACCCCATTTTGGAAAGTAGACACCCCAAGCTATTTGCTGAGAGGTATAGTGAGTTTTTCTTCATTTTCAAAAACAAATGAGAGCTGCAAAATACTCACCATGCCTCTCAGCAAATAGCTTGGGGTGTCTACTTTTCAAAATGGGGTCATTTGGGGGGGTTTTGTGCCACCTGGGCATTCCATGGCCTCCGAAACGGTGATAGGCAGTGAAGAGTAAAATAAAAAATTCACGCCCTTAAAAACGCTAAAGGCGGTGATTGGATTTCGGGGCCCCGTACGCGGCTAGGCTCCCAAAAAGTCCCACACATGTGGTATCCCCATACTCAGGAGAAGCAGCTAAATGTATTTTGGGGTGCAATTCCACATATGCCCATGGCCTGTGTGAGCAATATATCATTTAGTGACAACTTTGTGCAAAAAAAAAAAAAAAAAAGTGTCACATTCCCGCAACTTGTGTCAAAATATAAAATATTCCATGGACTCAATATGCCTCTCAGCAAATAGCTTGGGGTGTCTACTTTCCAAAATGGGGTCATTTGGGGGGGGGGTTTGTGCCACCTGGGCATTTTTTTTGGCCTCCGAAACTGTGATAGGCAGTGAAGAGTGAAATCAAAAATTTACACCCTTAGAAATCCTGAAGGCGGTGATTGGTTTTCGGGGTCCCGTACGCGGCTAGGCTCCCAAAAAGTCCCACACATGTGGTATCCCCGTACTCAGGAGAAGCAGCTGAATGTATTTTGGGGTGCAATTCCACATAGGCCCATGGCCTGTGTGAGCAATATATCATTTAGTGACAACTTTGGAATCACTTGGGACAAAAAAAATAAATATTCAATGGGTTCAACATGCCTCTCAGCAATTTCCTTGGGGTGTCTACTTTCCAAAATGGGGTCATTTGTGGGGGTTTTGTACTGCCCTGCCATTTTAGCACCTCAAGAAATGACATAGGCAGTCATAAACTAAAAGCTGTGTAAATTCCAGAAAATGTACCCTAGTTTGTAGACGCTATAACTTTTGCGCAAACCAATAAATATACGCTTATTGACATTTTTTTTACCAAAGACATGTGGCCGAATACATTTTGGCCTAAATGTATGACTAAAATTGAGTTTATTGGATTTTTTTATAACAAAAAGTAGAAAATATCATTTTTTTTCAAAATTTTCGGTCTTTTTCCGTTTATAGCGCAAAAAATAAAAACTGCAGAGGTGATCAAATACCATCAAAAGAAAGCTCCATTTGTGGGAAGAAAAGGACGCAAATTTCGTTTGGGTACAGCATTGCATGACCGCGCAATTAAAAGTTAAAGCGACGCAGTGCCAAATTGGAAAAAGACCTCTGGTCCTTAGGCAGCATAATGGTCCGGGGCTCAAGTGGTTAAAGTCTACAAGCTATGGTGCAAATCATTGAAAATTGATCACACCTGATGTACTGACGGTCTAGCTCATTTCTTGAGGCACCCCTCCCCCCCCAATGACCCCTTTATGAAAAGTAAACAGTCCAAGGTATTTAGTAAGAGGCATGGTGTTTTCAGCTAAAAGCTCACTTGTTTCGTCCAACTGGACTTTAACTGATGCCCCAATTGGAGTCCAATTGGACGAAAACGCGTTGGGAAAGCTACACTCTTCCCTATACTTGATTTTATTCATTTACGTGATCACGATATTTTAACTGTTTTTGGATTATTGGTGTTATCCAATAAATATACCATTTGATCTGCACCATTGGTGCACTTTATATATTTTTTTGAGCTTTACACACTTCCGGGACTTCCATGAGGTTGGGACATTCCATCTTCCCTTCGGTTTCTCCAGACTGGCAGCTTTGATTGGCAGAACAGAGATGAGAGATTCCCCTTGAGATCCGGGGTTCCCTGGACGAGTACTTCCATCTTGGATCTCTACGTCTGTCTGATTCGGTGTCACCGGCATTCGAATCCACCATTTCTAGTAAGCATATTGCATCTGCTTTCTGTTCAAGATCTTTATGCTGACGACACACAGATCTGAAGATTTTCCATCTATGTTGGACTCACTATATTTCTCATCATGGGACTATTATTTTATTGTGGTTTACCTGACAATTTCACCATTGAACTCCATTTATCTATTGTATCTCACTTACTTATACTTTGCTTCAGTGGGTCATTTCTACTGACTATTTTATCACTTTTTAGTTTGTCCAATATTAGGGCTACATTTACTATATGTTTTGAATATTGGTCATGTTTGTATGTAGCTGCTTCACTTTTTATTGGGTTAGCGCAGTGTTATTCACATTTACTTTGAATTTTTATTGGCTCTTTACACTGATCTGGGATGGGCTGTGTCCGAGGTATACGCCTCATCCCCGATCGCCGCAGGAGCGGCGAATAGAAGAGGACATCATATGACGCCTGCCCAGGATGGCAGAGTGCTTCTGCGGACGTCATATGACTATAGGCCGGTAGGGAACTGTTTAAAGAGGTGTTTCACCTATTTTTAAGTTTATTACAAGTCAGCAGCTACAAAAAGTGTAGCTGCTAACTTTTAATGAACAGACACTCACCTGTCCCAGAGTCCAGCGATGGGGCCACCAGAAGCCTCGCTCCTCTTCCGCGGCACTGGCTGTGACAGCTTGCGGTTTTCACAGCCGGATGCGCGCTGCGCCTTCTCAGTGACCGGGCAATCTTCTGCGACATGTCCCAGAAGATTGCAGTAAGGGAGGGGGAGATGAGTCACCGCCTAGGCGGCGAGAGCGGAAGTGGCAGCTGGATACCTGTCAAAACTAGGTACCCGCACCCCCCCCCCCCCCCTAAAAAATTACATGCCAAATGTGGCATGCAAGGGGGCAAGGAGTGCTTATAGCGGAAGTTCCACTTTTGGGTGGAACTCTGCTTTAAGGGGGTAAATCCTTCCATGGCTGAAATTATTAAAACAAACATACATTATGGTAGTACTTGATTTCACACACTAAGCACTAGAAATACATTGTGCACATCAGAATATAAATTTGCTTCATTTGGTGATGTTAAGTATCTACAGAAAGTTGAAATGTGCAGAAAAGCACATTAGTGCGGGTGGTTGTAGGAACTGACAATTTAATAACAAGAGACATCCAGTGAGATTTTAGCTGAAAGTCATATCATTTTAAAGGCTGTGGGAAATTACTATTAATTAAAATTATTTAAAACATTCTTAAATGAAAAACATGATTTCCCCCAATTAAAGAGCTCTATTACTGACATGACCTGTAAATGCTTTATCTATGCAATATGAGAGTTGCTATTAAAGAAGAATGGGCTTAAAAAAACATCCATACGCCACTTCATGATACAGTTGTGCCATGCCTACTCTGAGAACTGGGCAATCACATGGCCACTGACGGCACAGTTCTCTGTCTGCTCCAAGTTAAGAATGGTGACTGTCAGTCACTAATTTATGGTTTGGCAGCCCTCACTGAAGGGGCAGGCGCTGCTGGCTCTGGCTCTCAGAGCCAGTTATCACTTGGGTAAAGGGGTGGATCCCAATAATATTTTTATATCCTTTCGGAGTCTGGCATGGCTCGGCTCCATCGGAAATAGCATGCTATAATCTGACTCTAGGTCACAGGAGAACAGAAGTACATGTACCTCCTGTAACCCACAAGAAAAGCTTGGCTTTAAAAAAAAAAACAAAAAAAAAAACTTTGGCCATATATCTTTTAACCACTTCAGTCACGGAAGGATTTGCCCCCTTGATGACCAGGCCATTTTTTGCAATACGGCATTACATCGCTTTCAACTGACAATTGCACGGTCGTGCAGCGTTGCACTCAAACAAAATTGACGTCTCTTTTTGCCCCACAAATAAAGCTTTCTTTTGGTGGTATTTGCTCATCTCTGCGGTTTTTATTTTTTGGGTTATAAACAAAAAAAAAAAAGCTACAATTTTGAAAAAAAATGTTTACTTTTTGCTATAATAAATATCCCAAAAAAAAAATAAAAAATCAGTTTAGGCCAATATGTATTCTACATATTTTTGGTAAAAAAAAATAAATAAAACGCAATAAGCGTATACTGATTGGTTTGCGCAAAAGTTATAGTGTCTACAAAATAGGGAATAGATTTATGGCAGTTTTATTATTTTTTTTACTAGTAATGGCGGCGATCTGTGATTTTTAGCGAGACTGCGTCATTTCGGGGGACAGATCGGACACTTTTTTGGGACCATTGACATTTATACAGTGATCAGTGCTATAAAAATGCACTGATTAATGTGTAAATGTCACTGGCAGGGAAAGGGTTAACACTAGGGGGCGATCAATGGGTTAAGTGTGTTTCCTAGGTGTGTTTCTAACTGAGGAGATGGGACTGACTAGAGGAGGAGCCAGATCGCTGTTCCTTAGTAGGAACAGACGATTTGTCTCTCCTCCCCTGTCAGAACAGGGATTTGAGTGTTTACATACACAAAGGCCCGTTCTGGCTCTCGTGCCCACGATAGCGGGTGGGCGGCGGTGATCGCACCTGCCGGCCATGCGCATCGGTTTCCCCACCATGCAGCGAACACACGCGCCTCTGGCGGCGTGCACGAGCCTGCTATGCCTCTTAAAGAAGCGGCCGTACATATACGGCTATTCATGCAGGAGAGCCAACCTACCGCTGTATATGTGAGCCAGTCGGGAAGTGGTTAAAGTAGAACTAAGCTAAAAGATTTAACAGTCTTTCAAAACAGTCACAATTGCTTGTGCTCTCAACCAGCAGTGACTTGGCTGCCTGCCAGTCTTCTTTAACATATACGCAAAGCAGGTGCACAGGAGGGGAGAGAGAGCAGGAGACCAGATTTGAACATCACTGCATCTCTTGTGAATTTTGAGGATGAATTGCATTCACAGTACCTGCAGCTACTGAGTGTTCGTTTCAAAGCTTATTTCTTGCTTGTTAAAGCCTCACTCTGGGCACAATATGAATTAACTCTAAACCCTCCCTCTCTTCCTCCCTAACCCACTCTGAGTGAGTTCCTATCTTTCTTACCTGGTGAAGCAAGATATGTTCACTTAAGACCCCCGTGTGCTATCATATCTGGTTGCGGGGGACCACTAATCTAGTGGGGGGGGGGGTGGATTTGAAATGGGGGCCAACATATCCTGGAGAGGGACTAAGTATACGTAAATATTTGAATGCTCATAACCTTGCCACAGTTTGACTTTAATGTAGATTTCATTATTATTCTACTGAAAAAAATTATTGCCACATCCATTTGCTTCAATAGCATATTTTCAATAATATAGTTTAGTCACTTACCTAACAACTCTGGTTCTCATAGTCGTGTTAGAAGTCCACTTTTGTTGAACAGATCTTTGTAAGCACCCATATATATACCTCAAAGTACTGTAAAAAATAAAGCACACAGCAGAGAAGAAAATGTTAGCTAAGAAAATAAATTTAATTCAGTGGTACCTAAACTGTGACTGAAATGTCCCATATACATATAATTTTTTAAATGCAGCTTCCATAACTTTTAAAAAGATGCTGAGCATCTAATCTTATGTTTCTTACTATAGTCGTCAACATGAAGTATTGACACGCATTCTTCAAACATCCTGCTGCTCCCTAATGTCTGGGCGCATATTAATGTATTGAACAGAATAGCTCAATACATATGAACAACCATAATATTCTCTCCATTTCCACCCCTAATCAGCTATCCCACGTGGCAAAGCCCTAATAATGGAACCAGCAGAGGAAACAAAGCGAACCTATGTTTTTCTTAAAGGGGTCTTTAGGGACTGGGTACCACAGGGATGGACCACAGCCCTCCACCTGTATAACACCCTGCAACTAACTCAATATGCTGCACTAAGTTTCAAGGTGAGTGCCCACGCACGATTCAGTGCCTGAAGCAACATTAGGCCCCCCCCAGCATGGGGTTTAGATACAGCTCCCAAAATTAAGACAAATTCAGATGCACTGCTTCTATTTGTGGCATTAGAAGGTAGTGAGGAGTTGATTGAAGAAATTGAAGATAAAATAATAAAGAACTCCTAAGCAAAGAGTAATTTCTTTGAACAAAAAGAGATCCATCACCTTATGACATTAGCAAAAAACGTAGGATTCATGGAGTGGGATAGGGTTATAGGGATCCTCGAAAGCTTGTCAGCGTCCGTTCACCTGAAAGTAAGAGTCTAACGCTGGGTACACACTGTCTGAAAATCTGCTGGTTCAGCAGGAACTGGACAACTTTTAGTCAGTGTGTACAGCAGTCTGTCCGACAGAGGCCAGTCTAAAGACCGACTTTTGTCAAAAGGAAATGCTGGAAAATCAGCATCTGATCAGTGTATTTTGCATTGTGTGCTCAGCTCCAAACCCAGGGTCTATGAATATGTTGCCTCTATCCTGTATGATTAAGATATGTCTTTTTAAACTTTGCAAATTTATAAGTGCCCAGGGAGACTTGGCAAGCCTGGGGAGAATCACGTGTGACTATACTGAAACTTTTGTGTTGAAGCAAGCATATCTACATTGGCAAGCATATTTTGTGCAGCCATAGCATCAGGTGTATGGGAGGCTGGGGTAAGAAATCTTCTGCAGCCTCTTCTAATAAGTTTTCAAGTCTACCTCTTCTAAGGGATGAAGTGCCATTTCCACTTTTGGCCTCTTTAGACCACTTTAGGCTGTAATGGCTAAGGCCTGAACTAAGCCTGATAAATTCTATTTAATTTGGGCACCATAGAAATGGACCATAGCCCTGGACCTTTATAGCACCCTGTGGCTAACAAAATGCACTGAAAAACTAAGGTCTCACAAAGTGGGTTAGACCCCATTCACACAGGGACGACTTGTCAGGCGGCCTAGTCGCCCGACAAGTCGCCTCCCGTTCTGTGCTATGGAGCCGTTCTAAGGGGAGCGACGCAAGTCGCTCCGACTTAGAAAAAGGTTCCTGTACGACTTCGGGGGCGACTTGGGGCGACTTGCATAGACTTCTATACAGAAGTCGTTTTGCAAGTCGCCCGGGCAGTCGTGTGCAGGTCGCCTCGGTGAGGCGACCTGCAAGTCGTGTTGCCCCTGTGTGAATGGGGTCGGGGTATGTCCAAAAAGGGCGTGTCCAATCACCTGAAAGTAGCAACCTATAATCCAGGGTCTATGAATATTCAGCTTGTGTCCTGTACAGTACAATTGTTTAATAAGATGTAACCGAACAGATACACACAAATAATGGTGACTTACGGTGGAAGGATTTCGGCTGCCATAAAAATCTTCTCCACTAATTCAGAAAGTAAGCCTAGGAGGTGCGCTAAATTAGTGTGCACGTCTTCATTTTTTTCCAACTTTGAGGGATTTAACTGTAAAATATTTTAAAAAATAGCCATATAAACACCATACAAGGCTTTGCAAAATCAATATTGCTAGAATATATTATTTCTCAGAGTAAGTGCAAATCGTGACACAACCTAGCTAAATACTGTAAACAAACAAGGTGTAACTATGCAGTGTCATCACTGGGGTTCATGTACATAAACTGGAGTAAAGCAACCTAGGACAAAAGAACAGATGTCGCCAGTAAGGATTAAGGTTTGATATTACACAGGCTGAATTGACTCGCTTTCCAGGAATATTTACAAGGGCAAAACAATGGTATGACACCAATCCAACGAAATAAAGGGCAAACAGATAGAAAAAGAGGAAATACTTGCAGATATCCAGGGACTTGACTTACGGCATGCACACATGGATCGAATTTTGGCCGTTCAGCCCATGAAAGGAAAATCACTTGATCCCTATAAAAACGCTAACAGCCTGATAGACAGCTGCTGTTCCTGATAATTTTCTACCCAGGTTAATAATTTTTTAATCAATTTTGTCAAACAAGGTGGTGCTTGCAGGGCAACCCACAGTGTTTGTAATGAAAATTTACAGGGTGATTCCATAATTTTTTCCTCAGAATTGAGTGATTCCATAATCTATTCCCTGTGCTTGTTCTATAAATCTAACTGTTACTGGCCACCGCAATTATTTTTCTTGATTTCTTTTAGTGTTTCTTAATGACAGAAAGTTGCCATTTGAAATGCCTTTAGTTTTTGGCCATGTCTGTGATCTGCTTTTTTTCTACAACAATAAACAACTGAAGGAACATCCTCAGGGACTGGTGATTCCATATTTTTTGCCAGGGGTTGTAGGTCTGCCTGAAAAAGCTGTGCTTTTTCATAAACAAAAAAAAAGCAAACAAACTCCAGGGAAATGAAGTAGTAATTTTGAAAGAGTCGCCCTACTGCCTTTACACCAAGGCCCCTTAAAACGAGCTGACACCACCAGGAGTCCGCCTGCTTAGCGGCGAATTCGCCTGCTGAGCAGGCAGACGGCTGGTTCCTGTCCGCTCTGCTTATGCAGAGTGGACACAGACACAGCTTGCTCTCCTCTATGGACAGTCGGTTGTAAAACGTAAAGTGTTTACACCTGACGGTCATCCGATGCAATAGACACATGGGGAACGGCTCTTCTTCCGTCTGTTTTTAGCATATCAGATGTCGGTGGGTGTCAACAAGACACAAGTCCTTTGACACCCGCCGCTCTATAGAGGGCATTGGATGGCCTGATCAGGTCTACGTAAAAAACTGACAGGCAGACCAGATCGGTCCGCCCGTGTGAAAGGGGCCTAAAATGCACATCTAGTCTGGTTGAATTACAGCGCCCAATATTAAATCAAATTATGTTTTTCTTTACTGAGTTTTCCTGGCATTCTCACAACATTGGAAACCTTGCTTGTAAAATCTTAATTCATAAATACAAACCTAGTTTCCAGGAGCAGTTTGTTATTAAAGGATAACAAGACCAAACAATTAGCTATATAAAGCGATTAATAGTATTTAGAAGGATATGCAAGGTTTCAGGCACTTACCAGTACAAAAAACATTTGCCAATAATGGATATCTTGCTACACACAGACTTCCAGTGAAGAATGCCAATTTATTTGATACAGACATTTTGCAGGGTATACAGACTGTCTACATCAGTTCCTGCAACCTAATGTGTTAGGCAGGCCCCATACATGTTGCAAATTTCTTTCCTACAATCATGGGTTGCAGGAAATAAATTCACACGATTCCTCCAGCAACACAAAATGCTGACTTAGGAATCCCTCCTGCTGAGCAATCGTCTGCGGAAGCCATCCCCGCCGGGAGAAGACAGTGATTATTGCTAGCGGCTGTAACAGCCGCTAGCGATAATCGCAAGAGAATCCAGCAGGCTGGTTGTACCCAAGTTGATCAATCAACTTGGTATTTATTCAGCCTGCCCATTAACGGTTTGAATCTCGGCTGCTTCCTGCTTAACCAGCTGAGATTGGAAGCACGTAAGGCCAGCCTTACATGTGGAAAAAATCCACTGCAGACTGGTCAGCAGAGAGATGGCACAGACTATTTAATTCTTTGACTGTCATGACATTTTTTAGATGCCTTTTAACAGCAGACAGCTGCTGAGCTGTGGCATAGTCTGCAACTGAAGCTTCATTTATCTGTGCATAACCCCAAACCGTTTCTCATTGGTTCACATTTACTTACCTCACAAGACTGTTTGCTTTCCATTATTTTTAAAATGGTGTCTTTGAGAGCATGATGAACAAATGGAGTTGCAGTAGCTTTCATGTATTGCTCCATGAGTGTGCTTGCCAAAGTTGTGGCACGGAACAGAGTTGTAGCTTCATCTAAAATTATAAAGAAGCAAAATCATACATTGATATATTTCACACACTGAACTATAACAATGCTAGGTTAGAACTGATCCCAGGTCCCAAAAGGTTGCAGGACCATTCCTAAAGCACAGCGCGGCCTGCGCAGTGGGAAGCCGAATGCGAATTCACAAAGAATTACAGCAGGCTTGCCTTAGTAAATATGTTGGCACTAGGGGGCCCGAAGGCTAGAGAAGAACTGGCCCGGGCGAGGACAGCACTCGATCCCTAGACAGGTAAGGCCTTTTATTGAAATTCAGAAGCTACAGTATGCCCCTTTTTCCTTGTGGTTCATGGTTTGCTACAAAAAAACTGAAGCCTTGCCAAGTTGGGAGGGTTTTATGTCAAGGTGGGTTTTTTTCCAGTGTCCAATCACCTAAAGGTGGTAGCAAAACAATATCATAGTGGCTATGATGGTGCTCGGTATCCTGTGATGTACTCTACTGTAAAATAACAGGAACATAAAAAACCCAATTTTTATGTTATAATCAAACTGAGATTTTAATTGAAATATTTTTTGTAGGTCATTGTGAATATGTTTGACACCTAAAAAGTCTTACTACTGTTGGATTTTTTTGCATTGTTATATGTCACAGTAGTATACAGTATACACATGGGATGTGGTTCCACTAAATGTGTACCACTATTAGCTATTCCCTCGTTCAGAATAAGTAAATACTTTGTATAGCCTGGTCTATACTGGACTATGCGATTCAGATAAATTGTGTAAACCTTACACATTCTGCCAACTTATGAGCACAGCTATATTTGTTACACTTGTATTCCGCCAAGCACATAATAGCAGATATTTGGTAATAAAGATCTGTATAGCAAGTACCTTCCGCACTAATCTCTCGGTCATTTAGTGTTCGCAGAAGTAATGACTCCACTTTTTCGTGTAGAAAAATCCGTAATAAAATGCTAGCTAGTAGTGTACGATCCTGTCCACACACATGTGATAATGCTGTGACTACATGAAGCTCTTTTTGAAGAATTAGCTACAAAGAGAAGAAAGGCAATCAGGAAATCAAATACACATATTATACTGTGGTTCTATAATACTATGCAGAAATCAAATGTAAATTGCACATCCTGACATTTAACCTAGCCCCTTAGCTTAGGGCCCCTTCAGACTGGTGAGCTTTTGCCATGCTAGAACAGACTTTTCCAGCGCGACAAAAGTGCACGAAAAGGATTCCCCTCTAAATCCTATGCAACTGTGCAGCGTTATGAAATCACCTTAGGATGCATTAAGGTGAAAAAAAACACGAGGGTTTACAACCCCTTTAAGTGTGCTCCTGCAATGTCCACCAGGACCGCTGTTGACGGGTCCTGGCGGACATTGCAGTACACTGACAAACAGCAGTAGTACACTGACCTTGCCAGTGAATGGCTGTGCAGCAGGGGCGTGAGGACAAGTCTGATCATTGGAGGAGAGCACACAGAGTTCCCAGCATAGCTAGAGATCTGACCATGCTTTGCTCTCCTGCTTAGTGTGGTCAGTTTTTAATTGAAAAGCAGAGCGACTGGCAGGAACACTAGACAATACAATAAACTAAATACTTTCTCATACAAGTACATGGTACAGCAGCCACATATTAGGAATATGAAGTGAATATGAAGCGTTGGGGTAACACCTAGTTCTATCCCCACCAAAACTTTAAAATGAATGCCCTCAACCTGCTCCATTAAACTACACTCACACCTGAAAACAATGTTATTACCTAATAATTAAAGGCCAAGATCTTAAAGCACAAAAATTTTGCCACAAAACAAAAAATGACTAGAATGTAAAGCCTTGTACACACGATCCGATTGTTGGCAGACAGTCAGACTTTTGTCCGAAGGGTGTGTGCCTGGATTTTGTCTTGCATAATAACGGCACACAATTGTCGGCCAACAAACATGAACATAGTGACGTACTACGTGGAATTTCACCACCCTTTGCTCACCTTCTGCTAATGTCTTGTTTGGAGAGCATTGATTTCGAGCATGCGTGTTTGTACTTTGGACTTTTGTGTGACGGACTTGTGTACACGATACGAAAATCTGACAACAGACCGTTGTCCACCAAAAACGTATTAGCCTGCTATCCAACATTTGTTGGTGGAAAGTTGGACAATTGTCTGATGGAGCGTACCAACGGTCAGATGTTTAGGCAAACAGTCTCATCACACAATTCGATCATGTCTACGAGGCTCTATACTAGCTCACTGAAATCATAAGTTTTTGGGTACATCACAAAATAAGTTATGTGCTGCTTTCTGATTTTTCTTCACCTTTGCTGTGGCAGGATTTGGGTTAAGAAGGGGCCACACACCCCCTTTGCTGGACTATTTATAGCAATCATTTTTTTTAATTGCGAGACCAAGAACTAAAGTATAGCTGTTGCCAGTCAGTTTAATTTTTTTATTCTCGAGGAAGATTAAACAGGGAACAAGATTGTCAAGACTGAATACTGCAGTTTGTTTCCATTTTCTTGTCTCAAATTCCTATGCTGCATTGTGATGGCCTAAGGGCCGCAAAAAATGTTTTGGGTAGACATAGCAAAACAATACCTCTTTGAACTCGTTGTACTCTTCCTCTGGCATGATTTTCTCCATAGAGTACCTTGCCCGGACACGCAAAGACCCTGGTTCAATACCTTTCAGAGGTATGTGGGAACTCAGCTGAAACCATTCATCTATAGCATGTCCTTTTTGCAATCGATGTAACTGGCAACGCATAAATACTGCAACAATAGGGAATGACAATTAGCGGTAAGGAGAACATTCTAGAAATGCGTCTTCATTTTGGCATATATAAAATATAAAATCATACTCACAAATGTCAGGGTCTTTGCTTTTCTTTGTTTTGTTACTGAGGCTAATCTCAAATCTGTTTATGTCAGGCGATAAATCACTAGGAAAAGAATACATATTTCCACTGAATAATTTAATGAAAACATATAAATCATTAGGGAATGTTTTAGCAGATTACCACACATTAATTATAAGTATACAAGTTACGCAAAAAAGGGATAATGAAAGTTTTCATCACAGTAAAAGAATTGCAGACGTTATTGAGTTTACCACAGACTTAGTCATTCCCAGATAACAGTTATTCACATCATCATGCATGTGGCCCCAGTAAACATAGCCGAAAACGCATACTTGCTGATTAGCAGGAAAGATTCAAACCTTCCTGTTCTGGCATATTAATCTGTATTGAAGTACTGCTGCCCATTCAAATGAATAGGCTGTCAATGAAAAAAAATAAATAAATAGATCTGCCTCATTTTCTCCAAGTGCAGTGCAGTGTATGGCACTATACTGAGCAACCGCAGGCTAACACATGTAATGATGCCAATAGAGGGGTATGAATGAGTCCTAAAGGAAACTAATGGTTTTAGGTGATCTTTATTTTTAAGGTTATTTTTTTTTTCAACTGTTGTTTTATGGCAGATATTCACCTTCTATGGACATCTGTTTTTCAAAAAATAAAGTTTTGATGCATGGCAAAAGGTTTCCAGGGCACTATAGGTCATCTAAATAGTAGCTCGTTTTTCCGTTTATCTAACATACAAAGTGAGCAGTCTGGGAAGATTCACTGCTCTGAAGAACTAGCATGCCACAGAATGTAAAATACTGACAAGACCAAACAGAAATAGCTAACAGGAGCAGTAATGTTTGTATCACCCTTCAAAGAAACCTGTACTGCCAGAACAATGAGGCTGCTATTGCTGACCTCTTTCTGAATATGCTACTTGCCTGGCTCTCTTGCTCATCCAGTGACTTCAATACTTTCTGAGGCACTAAAAGGGAAGTATGCATATCAACAGTTCTAAAATTACTTTGACTTCCTATTCTGTATGCTTATCCTGTGATAATGACTCAGCGTACTAAAGCCAGTGAAAGCCAAACAATTATTTTTAGGAGGTCAGCAGTGATAGCCCTCCTATTTCTTTCTCTAAAGCAGGCACTGCAAGGCTGGCAGTTACAATTACTCCCAGAGGCATGATGGGACTTGTAGTTCTGCAACAGCTGGAGGGTCCCAGGTTGCCTACCCCTGCTCTAAAGGCATGATAAAAAAAGTTAAACCGCAACTATCGTTCTTTAGACCCATTTCACAGCGGGCCGTGGGGCGTTCGCGGTAAAACGCAGCTAGTGTTAGCGGCGCTTTACCACTGTTTTAACTGCGCTATTCGGTCGCTAGAGGGGCGCTTTTAACCCCTGCTAGTGACTGAGGAAAGGGTTAATAGCGGCCGAAAAAATACGCTGCCAAAACACTTTGCAGGCGCTCCGGCAGAGGTGCCCTTTCATGTCAATGGACAGGGGCGGTGGAGGAGCGGTGCATACACCGCTCCTTCACTTCCCCAAAGATTCTGCTTGTAGGACATTTTCTAACGTCCTGCAAGCGCACCACCCCAGTGTTAAAGCACTTGGGCTCTCAGGGGAGGCATTTTTCAGATGCTATTAGAGACGCTATTTTTAGCCCAAAAGCTCCTGAAAAATGCCCCAGTGTAAAAGGGGTCTTACTATTAAGTATACATATCAGTTATAGAAGTGGAAATGACAGTTTTTAAATGAGACACACTTGGTAAAAAAAAAAATAAGAACAGCATAAAAAAAGGATTGAAAAACACAGAGTTTTACACAAAATAATCAGGTCATAAAACTTACTCAAAGAAAAACTCTTCTGACCAAACAGGATTTTGGCCTTCACGAGCATGTGTCTTGGCTACCTGAACACTATTCAGGTAAATATTGCAGTACGGACTAGTGAAATGTTTGACTGGGAGCTTGTGTGCTTCTTCTATGTGCAAGTGGAGACTGCTGACCTGGAAAGAGGAATAAAATGCTTGTTTAGACTGTAGCACAAATGTTCACTCAATAAGAACACTGTTTCAATCTAAAAAACCTAGGCAGAGTTAGTACTGGCTCTGCTTTGAATACTTAACCACTTAAGTCCCAGGTACAATTCTTAAACAGCACTGGTTTGTCATCATTTACCTCAGTACTGTCTCCTTGGCTTGTGATAATGACACTGAATTTTTTTAAAATAGGAACTGCCAAGACATCACCTGCGACATCACAACACTTCCTGTCAGAGAGCTATCCTGTACTAGGGCAAAAAAACTCACCTAGCTCTGTCCTGTGAATGTCAATCAATGTTCAAGTCACTAGTATGTCATATAATGACAAGGATCAAGGGGAGGAACTACTGAGTGTAGCTGGGGACACAAGAGATCAACACTCCAGGAAGTGTCAGTTTCTCAGAGTCCAGAGAATGATTTTACTTCAAGGGAGTGGCATTTGACAGTGAAAGTAGCAAAAAAGTGGTAAGTGTTTACACTTACTCTTTTTATATTTAACTGAAATTATTGCTTTAATAACACACATGCACAACTGCTTCCAATTGAATATTTATATACTTAAAGAGGAACTGCTGTCTGCTCACATAATTTGTAATAAAAACATATTTGCCATTCTGAAGCTTCCCTCCAACCACTTTGCATATTATTTTATATATACTGCGATCCTACACTTGCCAAATATGTTGCAGAAATCTCCCTCCACTGAGCTAACTGCAGCTATTTTAACTGTGGGCAGCTGAAGCTCCTGCCTGTTCACTTCCTGGATTTACACAGACACACACCTTCAGCTCTGCAGCACCCCTCCCTTGCTGGCAAACTAACAAGAGTGAGAGAGCTGTGCATGATGTCATAAGCCTAGGATTTTTACCAGACAAGAAACAGGAAGTGGGCTGTATAAAGTATTTACTGGCAGAAAAAAAAAGTTTTACTATGCAAAGTTAAAACAACAAGGGCAGAAGATTTAAAAGATGGAAAGTTGAAAAAAATGACTGAAGGTGGGAGAGGGAGGGGCGGCAGTAGGAGTCAATCAAACCACGCTTCATGTCCATGTGCAGACAAAGAATATTATGAGTAGTATTAGAGCGCACAGAAAGCAGAGCTAATGACCTATCGGTGTGCTGGCTGCTCCTTCACATCTAATCAGTAAGCAGTGGTTGGGGAGGTGAAAACACTATTCCTTAATAGGAATGGGCTCGGGCATGTCCGGATCGAACCCGCCAGGAAGCCAGCACTGCACGCCACCAATCATAGGCAGCCTGTGAATGTGCAGCTGCCAGTTGGGAAATGCCTCACTGCCTATGATTGGTGGTGTGCAGTGACGACTTCCTGGAGGGTTCCACCCGAATACGCCCAAGCTCATCACTATTCCTTAACTCACTCGAACAGGAAAAGTGGAATCACTTTCCTGGTTGCGCTGTCAAAAGTGGCTGGAAAGAACTACAACAGATGAGACAGTTTATACGTGGGCATTCCAGCTGGATAGCAAAGTATAAATATGGGCAATTCTTTTTTTCAATTTGGATACAGTAGGGGCATGTTATAACCCTTGTCTTCTTGTTTGTCATCTGTAGCCCATTGGGGAGATTTCCTGTCACTACCATTCTTATAGCCAAAACAGGAAAGGACTCAAAATCCCTCTAAAGTGATTATTGGCTGTCACCAGAACCAATGTCCCCAATGGAAGATTTCCCCTCTGGTCCTGTTCTGGTGACAGCCTAAAATTTGTGAATTTCTTTCACTTGCACACTCTGATAATAGTAAAAAGGACAAATAGAGAGGTTGAATCCCTCTACAGAGGACACAGACAACAAAACCTGAAAGGTATTTGAATCCCTCTCCACCCTAATAAAAAAAAATAAAAATTTACTTGAACAGTTTGCCTGGAGTTCAGTTTTGAATATAAGCCATGAAGTGTTTGTTGCTTTCACACAACAGCTTTGCAATCTTCATTTAAATACAAACCTGTCGAAGACGCTTATTGGATGTGGCTTGTGTAGTCTTCCGTAAGCTACAAAATGCCTGAAGACTTTTCATCCAATCCTAGTATAGGAAAAATAGAAGTTAAAGCGCAAGACTAAAAGAAAGCCATGTATAGCTACTCTTTAATGAAGCTGACATTTTGAAACCAAGGTAGAAACCCTATCTTAACAGACTGAATAAATGAGATGCATCAAGGGAGAACAGGGTGTTGGTTATCTATAGAACGATACAAAACATTTGCCATCCCAATGTCAGAATCACGGGGTCTAGTTATAAAGACTAGGAGTGTCCAGGCATATTGAGTCATCTGAATCAATATTTAATATTTATACAGTGGGGACGGAAAGTATTCAGACCCCCTTAAATATTTCAATCTGTTACATTGCAGCCATTTGCTAAAATCATTTAAGTTCATTTTTTTCCTCATTAATGTACACACAGCATCCCATATTGACAGAAAAACACAGAATTGTTGACATTTTTGCAGATTAAAAAAGAAAAACTGAAATATCACATGGTCCTAAGTATTCAGACCCTTTGCCGTGACACTCATATTTAACTCAGGTGCTGTCCATTTCTTCAGTTCAGCTGTGTTTGATTATACTGATTGGACTTGATTAGGAAAGCCACACACCTGTCTATATAAGACCTTACAGCTCACAGTGCATGACAGAGAAAATGAGAATCATGGGCGTCAAAGGAACTGCCTGAAGAGCTCCGAGACAGAATTGTGGCAAGGCACAGATCTGGCCAAGGTTACAAAAAAAATTCTGCTGCACTTAAGGTTCCTAAGAGCACAGTGGCCTCCACAATCCTTAAATGAAAGACATTTGGGACGACCAGAACCCTCCTAGAGCTGGCCGTCTGGCCAAACTGAGCTATCGGGGGAGAAGAGCCTTGGTGAGAGAGGTAAAGAAGAACCCAAAGATCACTGTGGCTGAGCTCCAGAGATGCAGTCGGGAGATGGGAGAAAGTTGTAGAAAGTCAACCATCACTGCAGCCCTCCATCAGTTGTCTGTTTATGGCAGAGTGGCCCAACGGAAGCCTCTCCTCAGTGCAAGACACATGAAAGCACGCATAGAGTTTGTTAAAAAAACACCTGAAGGACTCCAAGATGGTGAGAAATAAGATTATTTGGTCTGATGAGACCAAGATAGAACTTTTTGGCCCTAATTCTAAGCGGGATGTGTGGAGAAAACCAGGCACTGCTCATCACCTGTCCAATACAGTCCCAACAATGAAGCATGGTGGTGGCAGCATCATGCTGTGGGGGTGTTTTTCAGGTACAGGGACAGGATGACTGATTGCAATCAAGGGAAAGATGAATGCGGCCAAGTACAGGGATATCCTGGACGGAAACCTTCTCCAGAGTGCTCAGGACATCAGACTGGGCCGAAGGTTTACCTTCCAACAAGACAATGACCCTAAGCACACAGCTAAAATAACGAAGGAGTGGCTTCACAACAACTCCGTGACTGTTCTTGAATGGCCCTGACTTAAACCCAATTGAGCATCTCTGGAGAGACCTAAAAATGGCTGTCCACAAACGTTTACCATTCAACCTGACAGAACTGGAGAGGATCTGCAAGGAGGAATGGCAGAGGATCACCAAATCCAGATGTGAAAAACTTGTTGCATCTTTCCCAAAAAGACTCACGGATGTATTAGATTAAAAGGGTGATTCTACTAAATACTGAGCAAAGGGTCTGAATACTTAGGACCATGTGATATTTCAGTTTTTCTTTTTTAATAAATCTGCAAAAATGTCAACAATTCTGTGTTTTTCTGTCAATATGGGGTGCTGTGTGTACATTAATGAGAAAAAAAAATGAACTTAAATGATTTTAGCAAATGGCTGCAATATAACAAAGAGTGAAAAATTTAAGTGGGTTGGAATACTTTCTGTCCCCACTGTAAATATAGTTGGAAAATGCTGCAGATGCTGAATGCATATCAAAGTAAGCAACAAATGTAGAAAAAAAGCTGTTCTCAAAGGAATAACTGCTTTCACCAGTTAGATATCAAATGTTAACAGGTAAAATTTTTGTCGCAATTGCATATCTGTCACCTTATAAAACACAGGGAATGGTACAGAAAACATCACATAAAAACCAAGAACCAATTTAGATGTTGAAAAATGACTGAAAATATATGGTAAACTCGAGGTGACAGATGTTTGTCCTTTTACAAACAGACTAATGTTGGCCGTTTTGAATTTGGACTCAACGTCATGCATAGCAATGAGCAAGAAAAAGCACTGGATTCTTCCCATTTGGGCTACACAATTCAAACCCTAAAAACCAATATCTTTAGTCACCTATTACTAAACGAACTCTTAAAAGTACATCTAAAGACACCTCTATGATCATCTAAGAGGGTAATAATTGTATTACTTGTTGATCTTATGAGTATGTTATTTTTATGTTTTTTTCCACTTCTTTATAGAAGATCAAGCTAGTTGTCTAGCAAAACTAGCAGTTACAGGGCTGGGGGAAAGCTTATTACACTGCAGCGAAGCAGGGATTGATTCTTAGGACTATGAATTATATGCTGAAATTAAGGCACTGGGGAAAAGCGTTGCTGGGACTGTGCCCCAAATGTACCCATATAACCCTGCTCACACCATGAGAGCCCGTTTTTTTTTATCATGCAATAAGGAGATCACAGAGAAAAGAGGGGAGAGACCTGTGCTCTAAACAAAGAAGTAGCACTTACAGGGAAACCAAAATACTGATTATCCGAACTGTATAGTACAGGACCCAAATTGAATCTTAGTTCATGGGACATGACAAGCAATAATTCAAGGGGTAAGCAACAAACCAGCCAAAACATCAGCAACAAGTCACAGGAAAAAACAAGAAGGGTCAACAAAGTAACAGACAGCTGAGAGCAGAAGTGCCTTGCATGCGAAGCATGGATCAGCAGAGGTTCAAAAGCAATTTTGAAAACAAAGAGGGGCTCCCAAGAAGGAGGAGGGGAAGCTAAGGCAGAACTACAGCTGCCAGCGCAATGGAGAGAACAAGGTTGTGTTTTTGTAGAGGATCTGCTAAGGGAGTAACCTATTTGAATATAGAGGAGGGCTCTGCATGGATAACATAACCTGAGGAAGGTCCCAGAGGGACAGAGAGTTGCAACAGGCACCAAGGAAGCAACTTCTTGAAAAAAAAAGAGTGCACAAGACTTGCAAAAGTCAAGGTGTTAGGAAGAGGATATATAAGTCTGAACCAAGACCGGAAAAAGGTACAAAGGTTGCAGGATGAGTAATGGGAAAATATTGTCTAATGGGGTTCCCCATCATTGAACTTGAGGAGAACTACCTAACAAGATGCCCGCATGGAAGAGGGGCACCCAACCAAGCGGTTGGAACGTGTCTAATTAATGAACATCAGATGATGGGAGATCTCTGGGCGAATGTCTGTATAGCAGTCCTACAACTGAAGATGTTTGGTGAGCAAGGAAAGCAAGTGCCACAACATCTACAGAAAGCATGTAATGGGGTCTACTTAATGGAGCTAACCTTCCCACGTAGTGAGGAGCATCCCAGTGACCTTGCATGGAGACAACCAGGCACTGGCAGTCTCAAAGGAGTCTGCCAGTATACCTTGAGAGAAATTCTCAAGGAGCAATTGAGTGCCAGTAGGATTACGTTCCTGAACATCAGCCAGGAACAAGAAAGTCAAGCTGAAGGAAAGGAAAGTGGTGATTTTTCAGCAATGTAAGGACTTTAACAATGTGTAGGTAGATGGGGAAAATAACCCATCACTGCGACTGAATCAACAATCTTGGTGCATTACCTATAAATGTTAATAACCAGTAATATTTTGTATATTGAGTAAAGCAACCAGACCACCTTTATAAAAACAATCTATGGAGATGGCCACAAGTGGGAGGGAGTCTACTCCACATTTTCATAGCTCTTACTGTTAAGAAGCCCTTATGTATGTGGAGTTTAAATCTCTTTTCATCCAGATGTAAAGAGTGCCCCCTTGTCCTTTGTGATTACATTACAATGAATAATTTTACACCAATTTCACTTTATGGACCACTTATGTATTTATACATGGTGATAGTATCCCCTTAATAACCTCTTCCAACGGCAGATTAAATTCAGTTCAACTAATTTTTGCTCATAGCCAAGGTTCTCCATGCCTCTCAGTTTGGTTGCCTTTCTGACTTTCTCCAGTTCCCAAATTTAATTTTTTGAAAACGGGTGCCAAAAACTTTAACTTCTTATTTCCAGAGGTCTTACTGATGCTTTGTGCAGGGGCAAAATGTCTCTCTCTCTGGAGTCCATACCTCCCTACACAAGGAATGATTTTTCTTGCTTTAGAAACTGCAGCTTGGAATTGTTGAAAAGTGGTATTAAACCCCCAAAAAACCTATTAAATAGCAACTCACCAATTTTTTAGATGTGGTGCCTGCATTCTTGCAGATTAGCATACCCGTCAGATCAGCGGACGGAAGTGATGTTCCATCAGCTGTGCATGTGTTCCACCGCTACCAGGTTTGCTAACACCTGCAGTCAGAAGGTGGCAGCGAACACCTTACTACATCCAGCTACGTCTTGAATTTCAGATTAATTTTAGCAATAAAGCGAGCGTATATATAGTATATTGACATCTGTGATGCTGTTTGGATGTTACATTTTGAAAGAAGCTGGACGCCAGCAGTAGGAAGGTGGTGGAGGCCATGTTGGTACACCGTCCTGCTCAGCACTAAACCTTTAGGCTTTCAAAATTAAATATACAATCAGCGCAGTGCAGGCTCCACCGCTCAGCTCTTCATAAGCCCCTGCCAGACCACCAGGTTTGTACCACAGCCCAACCTGTAACACAATACAATACATTTCCCCATGACCCATCCAAATTGGCTTCATGTGTTGGGTATGCAGCATATGCTTAGTCTGATGCTGGACTGGACTGCACTGCACTGCAAAGTAGAGAAACCAATTCCAGAAAACTACAGTGAAAAAATATTTCATGTGTTCGTTACCTCCGCTTGTTCGGGCGTATCACCGGCAAAATAGAAAATGTAATGCTCCTCACTAAAGTGCTGAACTACAATCTGGAAACAGTTTGGCCTAAAATAAAAAGAGGGGACAAACCCAGACAGTAGGTTATTTTTCCCCCATTTAAAACCAATACATTCTCAGTTTATAAATGTCATAATTTGAACATCAAATAGCAAAAACACATCATTTCTATTAACTAATAATTCAGTAAAACAAAATTATACTATATAATAGAATAAGGAAGCTGTAAAATCATTTGTTGTAATGTAAATGTGTTTGCAAATTAAATTGTAGTGAATTAGCATTTAAAAGAGAAGTACGGCCAAAGCCAAGAGCCAGTGATTGACAGTCACTGATCTCTGCTCAGTGAAGACAGAACTGAGCGATCAATGGTTATGTGATTGCTCGGTTCTCGTTCTTACAGCCGACGATGAAAAGTTACAGTGTTGGACCGATGCTGCAGACACAGAGGCAAGTACCTCTATTCTATTTTTTGTTGTGTGCCATCAAAATCCCAACCAGCTGAAAAAAGTGTTTTCTGATATGCATTAGGAATGGGGGCACTTTGCAATTGCATCAGACCTAATTGACATAGGCAAGTATGTATGTTTATTTGTTTTTTTGACATTGCGCACTTCTCTTTAAAAGAGAAGTCCAGGCAAAACCTAACGATAAACCTGCTCTGTGCCACATTCGCGTTTTGCTTTACAGGGTTAGATAGATTAGGCTTAGAATGTGGCACAAAGCAGGTTTAACGTTAGGTTAGGTTTTGCTTGGACTTTAACTTTAGTATCATGGTTTCAATTCAGAGTACAGTAAGGGCTCTCTCACAATATGCGCAGTGTTTTCCGCACTGGAAAAACGCAGACCTGTTTTTTTCTGCACTGGAAAATTGCAGACCACCACAAAGGCCACATAAAAACAGTTGTTTTTAAGTGCCCTGTTCACACAACACTGGTGTGATGTGCAGGGCAGTGCAGGAAATATTGCAGTATGTGAAACTCATATGGAGCATACGCCAAAAGCCCAACAGTACCTTTTACTGTAAAAGAAGTCATACTAAACATTTCACAATTCTCCCAACTTACAAAAGCATGCCAAAAATAAAGCCCAAAATACAGAAAATGGAAACATTAGTAGTAAATTATACAATGAGAAAAGTTTTATATACACACACACACACACACACACACTATATATGTATTTTACATGCAAAATGGTATTCTTTATGAATCCCCAGGGGAACCCTTATGCATGTAGAATTTGGTCTTGTTCGATCTGCACTGTGGTTGTTGAGTTAGCGTGATCGACAGCGCATCTCCCCTCCTCCCACTACCGTCTGACCACAATGCTCAAAAGGAGAGAAATACTTGCCAGTTCTGACCAACAGCACAGGAGGAGAGGGCGTGGCAGAAAGTACATATAGGAGGGTCTGAACAACCCACACCCCCCTGAAAGCTGCCAGGACCAAATATCTGTAGTCCTCTAGTCTTACAGCCATGCTTCACCCTAAGCACCGTCATTCACAAAAGCACAACCCCTAAGGCCTCTTTCACACGGGGCAGATCAGTCATGATCCGCCCCGTGAACATCCGCTGGCTCAGCGGGGATCGCTCCGCCGATCCCCGCTGAGCAGGAAGATGACAGGTGCATCGCTGCACACTGTGCAGCGACGGACCTGTCAGAGCGCCGCTCTCCCCTATGGGGGGATCGGATGATGACGGTCCGTAGTGTCCGTCGTCATCCGATCCGATCCGAAAACGGAGGAAAAAGTAGGTTTTTCCTCCGTTACACTTTTCGGATCGGAGCGGGGCGGATGTCAGCGGACATGTCACCGCTGACATCCGCCGCTCCATAGGGATACATGTATGTCCGTTTTTCATCCGAAAACGGAAGGATGAAAAACGGACATACGGATGCCTCGTGTGAAAGAGGCCTAACACACACTTGTAACTGCTCCAGTCTTTCAGGTAAAAGAGCCCAGACCCAACCACCTGCTATTCTGGAGAGAGCGTCTACAATGGTAACAGGTTTCTTGTTGAGGAATTGTATTTTTTAATTCTACTCTGTCATTCACAACAAGACAAGCTGCTAGCTAGTACTCCAGTTTCTCTACCCTGAATTGCTGGTGGCTGGCAGGTCGGTTTGGGCTTAGTACTGCTGGTCTGTTCAGTGTGAGGAAGAGGTCGAAGGGTTACAGCAGAAGAGGCACAGGGCTGCAAGTTTAGGTGGGATGGCTGCAGAATGAACAGTGGGGGAAGTGGCATCAACTGGCTGGCTGTAGTTGCACTATAGAACACCAAAAAGTTAGGCTTCAGCCTGGGTTGGAGCTACATCCGGTATAAAAACAGAAGAAAAAAAAAATAGGATTTTTGTAACAGCTTACCTGTAAAATCCTTTTCTTTGAAGTACATCACGGGACACAGAGCCATAGTAGTTAGTATGTGGGTTATAGGCCACCTTCAGGTGACACTGGCACACCCTAAGACAGGAAGTCCACTACCCATATAACCCCTCCCACTACTGGGAATACCTCAGTTTTGAAGCAAAGCAATACACATGTATACTAGAAAGAGGGGCGGGACCTCTGTGTCCTGTGATGTACTTCAAAGAAAAGGATTTTACAGGTAAGCCGTTATAAAAATCCTATTTTCTTATCGTACATCACGGGACACAGAGCCATAGTAGTTACTATGTGGGATGTCCCATAGCAATGCCAACTGAGGGGAGGGAGACAACAGTATTAGGGCAACATTTAACTAGAGGAGTTAAACTGCACTGGCTACAGCACCTGGTATTTCCAGGCGGTATCCCATCCAGGCACTCAGAACGAGGCTTGGACCGTACGAGACTGCTGGCTGCAGGGGGATGACGTCATCGCCCTGCAGCCAGCAGTCTTGTGCGGTCCAGCCTCATTCTGAGGCCGCTCCTCTGTGTATGCAGCCGGCATACCATACCTGGAAGAGTTGTCCTACATCCACGGCAGAGACTATCTACAAGGCACAGGATCGGAAGCGCCATCCCTGACATACTACCATGCTTGTTTTTAACTACCAAAATGTGAGTTTACCTATGTTATATTAAAAGTATTTTTACCCACAAAAACTACTGCACCCAGAGGCGCCTCTTTACTTGTTGTCTTTCAGCCTCGAGAATATGGTTTCTTTCTCATCATGATGGCAGCCCTGCTTGCTCCTTTTGGACGTTTTTACCCCTCCATTCCATTCAATAGCAACACAGACTACTGTTTTGTGTATGCCATTTGGATTGTCTTTCTTTATGATTTGGTACTTCTGTTGTGTAGATTTGATCCTGTGAATTCCTGGAGATATTGCACCTATACTTGCTAAAATCTTATTCCCAGAGGATATAGCAGCGTTAATTGCTGGTATACCCCACTTTTAGCAAATTTTCTCCACCATAGGATAAAGTGGGAAAAAACTTAAGAGGAAAAAAATGCTTATTTGGGTGATCCACTAAGATACAAAAAAACTTTTCCAGCAATAAATGGACAGGAAAGGTATGCACAGCTTGAGGAGGCTTTAGCGAACCCAAACACTCACTTAAGGGTACATAAATGTGGAGCGGACCATTCAGCAAGAAATTACACCATCAATCTTACAGATTAGCCTCACCAACCATGGTCCCCTGAGGGAATTCATCTTCTCCTGCCCATAGTTCCTCAGTTTGAGGGTCCTGGGTAATGGAAGAGAACCTGTCGCATTTTGTCCCACACTGGGATGCGATTAAAGCCACTAACTTTTTTTTTTTCAATCCTATCATGACTGAGGAGAAAAGACCTTTTTAGTAACAAACAGGGGCTGCAGTGTTGAAAACAGTTGCAAACATTTCATGGCCCCGATGCTCACTCTGACCAGCTACCCCCTCTTAGGGGAGGATGCCATTGTAGAGATGAGTAGGCTTTCCAGAGCTTGAGGGAGACCTTTTTAGCCCTTTTTTGGGGGTGTTTCAACCCCTATTCTGACCTTAGCCCGATGCACAAAAGCAGAGGTACTATCAGAGGAAATCACATCCACTGCTTGAGCAATAGTTCAGCCACTGCCGCTGCTATTAATGCTCAGCCTGATGCAAATAGTAAATGTGTCAAATATCAAATGCCTGTGTCACGAAACCTCTTTCATGCCCCTCTTAGCTCTCGAGTTCCCTTCGACAACTTGCAGCCAGCACAAATGGAGTTATTACAACACACTTCAGCGCCGGCAATGGAGGATGCCAAAGCCGTGCTATGCCCCGCCCCCTCCGTCTGATCATGTCGCCTCTCCTCGTTTCAAAGAAAGTTTTCCCGCGCGAGCGGGTAAGGGATGGGATGGAGGGGAGGAGACCTGAAAGCCACCGCCAAGCTAGGGGCAGTAAAAAAAAAACTGCATCGCCGATCGTTCTTTAGCTCTCTCCTAATGTTCAGCCTCGTGAAGAGGGGGAGAGTTCAGCCCAGGTGGGGGGTGTCTGGTGAAGCAAATCCCCCCCCCCCCCCCAAACTTACCGGAGGTCTGCCTGCTAGCCGGAGGAAAAAAGCCTGCTGCTTCTGTGACACAGTGTGATCTCTGAGCAAAGCATGAGGGGGTACGTGCTCCATACAGCCCCCAGTGGTGACACTTAGGCATGACAACATTTCACTTTTTAAAGACGACATTTCATAAGAAAATTTTAAAAATTTTAGAAAAACTCCACTTGCCTTTCTTGCCGCAGGGTTTTCTGTGGTAAAAACCAACAGACCCAATCTTCACCCTTCACGGTGGGTTCCGTTAACAAACCTTTTCAGGAACCAGGGACCCCACATTCCTGGCCCTGTAATAGCACCCTGCCAGTAAAACTTTATGGCTCTAAAATACCAAAGTACTGGATCCCAGGGTCAAGCTCTCTAAAAAGAGAAGCATTACAGGTAAAACCTCGTTTCCTCAGACACGAGGCCCGGGTACCATTCAATTCGGCCTAAAAGACACTTTGATGGATCCGGCTGCATAGCTAGCCCAAGCAAGGATTGCTCCAGTGGAGCTCAGCACATCTTTACTTGTGACCAACACCTTAGACACTGGCAATAAAACGGAGGTACTCCCAGTAGTGGGAGGGGTTATATAGGGAGTGGACTTCCTGTCTTAGAGTGTGCCAGTGTCCATCACCTGAAGGTGGGCTATAACTCACATAGTAACTACTATGGCTCTGTGTCCTGTGATGTACGATAAGAAATATACTTTGACAACCAACTGCACAGATCTAAACAGGACCAAGTGCAATGTGCATTGGGTCCCATGGGGGATTCAAGAAGAATGTTAAACTTTTAGTGATACTCCTTTAATGGCTTCAATTCACTATACAATTTTCTAAGAACAGCATGCAAAACATAAAATACACATCTATCTACAATCTTCTATCTTGAATAAAGTGTTGGAAAAGATAAAACTTAAACCATTAATGTTTTAAAAATTGCAACCCCAGTGCACAACATGAAAACACCATGGACACACAAAAGATGCAGCTAGAAAAACAGGATTTTTTTTATAACAGTTTACCTGTAAAATCCTTTTCTTTTGATGTAAATCACGGGACACAGAGCCTCAGTAATTACTGATGGGTTATATAGGGTATCACTAGGTGATTGGACACTGGTCACACCCTAAACAGGAAGTTCAACCCCCTATATAATCCCTCCCCTTGCAGGGATACCTCAGTTTTGTAGCCAAGCAATATAAGTGTATTAGAAGAGGGGCGGAACCTCTGTGTCCCGTGATGTACATCAAAAGAAAAGAATTTTACAGGTAAGCTGTTATAAAAAAATCCTATTTTCTTTCTCGTACATCATGGGACACAGAGCCTCAGTAATTACTGATGGGATGTCCCAGAGCAATGCTACCTGAGGGGAGGGGAACCACAACCAAGTTGGGTGTAATCAGACCTGAGGACCTTGTACCGCTGCCTGCAGCACACTACGCCCAAAGGCGATATCCTCATGCCTTCTCACATCCACCTGATAAAATCTGGTGAATGTATGAACTGAAGACCAGGTTGTGGCCTTGCAGATTTGCGCCAGAGGCCCGGTGATGCACCGCCCAAGAAGCACCAATAGCCCTTGTGGAATGTGCCTTGATCTGAATCGGAGGAATTTTCTGTTTCAAACCGTAAGCTTGAATAATCATCTGTCGAATCCATTTAGAAATGGTAGATCTTGACGCTGCCTGTCCTCTATTGGGACCTTCTGGCAGCACAAATAAAACATCCGTTTTGCGCACTTGAGCAGTTGCTTCCAGATAGGCCTTGACTGCTCTTACTACATCCAAAGAATGTAGTGACCTTTCTTCCGAAGAACAGGGATCTGGAAAAAAGGAAGGCAGAACAATGTCTTGGTTTAGATGAAAATCTGAAACCCTAAAAAAACTAGGATGAGGGTGCAATACCACTCTATCCTTGTGTACAATCAAATAAGGCTCTTTACAGGAAAGAGCTGCTAATTCTGATACTCTTCTAGCAGAAGAAATGGCTACCAGAAAAATTAACTTTCTTTTCAACAAGACCAAGGGAATCTGACGTATTGGTTCAAAAGGCTATTTCTGTAACAGACAGAACCAAATTCAAGTCCCAGGGGTTTAGGGGCGCCTTAACCGGAGGATTAAGACACGTCACCCCCTGCATAAAGTTTCAGACCAAAGAATGTGAAGCAAGTGGCCGTTGAAATAATACGGATAAGGCCGAGACCTGGCCCTTGATGGCACTCAAGGTCAGCTTCATCTCTAATCCCAATTGTAGAAAATCAAGAATTCTACCTATCACATATTTTCTGGGATGCCAACCCCTGGATTCACACCAGGATACATAAGCTTTCCAGACTCTATGATAAATTACTCTGGAAGCTGGCTTCCTTGCATTGATCAAGGTAGATATCACAGGACCTGAAAGCCCACGATTTTTCTCGGCTCCTGGTGCCTCCCTGATGATTGATATAAGCCACTGCTGTGGCATTGTCGGACTGGATCCTGACTGGGCAACCCTGTAGCCTGAAAGTACAGGCTTTTAGGGCTAGATATACCACACGGATCTCCAGAATGTTGATGGGCAAGGTCCTCTCGGTTTTGGACCTTACCCCCTGGACCGCAGACTGTTCCAGAACTGCTCCCCAACCCGAAAGACTGGCATCCGTTGTTACCACCGTCCAGGTTACTGGTAGAAAGGATTTCCCCTTCTGCAGGTTTTTGGGTATTAACCACCAATTGAGGCTCTGACCCACAGCATGAGACAGGTGCATCGGAAAGTCTAATGCCTGAACCTTCTTGTTCCAGGCCGACAGGATACTATGTTGCAACAGTCTTGAATGAAACTGAGCATAGGGAACTGCTTCGAATGAAGACACCATCTTTCCTAGCAGCCTCATACAAAGGCGGACAGAAGGACCCTTCTTGGTCCTGACTACCAGAATCAGCTCCTTTAAAGCAGTGATCTTTGCCTGAGGTAGAAATACTCTCTCCTGGCTTGTATCTATGATCAAACACAAATACTCCAGTCTTCTTACTGGTTTTAGGAAAGATTTTTCTAGGTTGAGAATCCAACCTAGGTGTTCCAGATACTTGACTGGTGGTCCTCAAGTTTCCGTTCAAAGAGGCTACCGACTGGTCTATCAAGAGCAGGTCGTCTAAGCTTGCTATGACAGTTATACCCTGGGCCCTTAATCTGGCCAGAGGAGGAGCCAAGATTTTTGTAAACACTCAAGGTGCAGTGGCTATCCCGAAAGGCAGAGCCACAAACTGGAAATGACGCCCTCCTATCTCGAAGCGCAGAAACTTCTGATGAGCAGTAAAAATGGGCACATGCAGATATGCATCTCTGATGTCTATCGATGCCAGAAATTCTCCTCCCTGCAGGATGGAGACTACTGTCCGAATTGATTCCATGCGGAAGGACCGAATCCTTAGGAATCGATTCAGATCCCTTAGATCCAGAATGGGTCTGACATCCCCATTTGGCTTTTGAACTGTAAAAAGGTTGGAATAAAAGCCCAATCCTTGATCCTTCATGGGAACCACCATAATGACCTCTTGCGACAAAAGCTGCTCTAACGCTAGAAAGACCGACTGCTTCTTCTCTGGATCCCTGGGGACATTTGATCTGAGGAAACGAGGAGAGGGAAATTCTTGGAACTCCAGTTTGTACCCTAAGGCTACCGGAAGGAAATGGAAACCCAGCCAGAAGCTTCTTACATGGTGCTTCAGCTGACCAATTTCTCAACCATAAGATTCTACGCATATGCACCAACCCAAGTGAAAGACGAGAGGTTTGGATGATAGAATCTCTGATGGCATCAACAACAAAACATAAGGCCACTGGAAGGTTAGCCAACCCCTGGGCCTGCTGTTCAGGTAGAACTTTGATGACCTGCTTAACATGGTCTCTTAAGTATTGAGAGACTCCAATCGCTGCTACTGCAGGTTGAGCCACTGAACCTGCTAAGGAGAAAACATCCTTCAACAGGGACTCCATCTTTTTATCCACAGGATCCCTGAGCATCTGAGCATTGTCTACAGGACAAGTCAGATTTTTATTTACAAGGGAAATGGCGGCATCAACGGCCGGTATTCCCCACATTTTAATAAACTTTTCTTCCATAGGATAAAGTGTTGAAAACTTTTTCGGCGAAAAAAAAAAACGTTTATCTGGGTGATCCCACTCAGAATAAATGAGCTTTTCAAGTAAATTATGAACAGGAAAAGCATGTGCTGTTTGAGGAGGTTTCAGTGACCCCAAAGAAGAGGGTTCTTTAACTGATTCAGATACGGGCAACTTAAATGTGGCGCGGACCAATCCAGCAAGGATCTGTACTAAGACCTTCTCCTCCTGGGAAGCCGAAGAGGGCCCCTCTCCACCTGATTCCTCAGAAGAGGAATCATCCGTCCCATCCCGATCCATTAAAAGGGATTCTTCTCCCCTATCCCAGAGCTCCTCTGCCTGAGGGTCCTGGGAAACAGAGGAAGACCTGGTGAGTTTTCTTCCACTGAGTGAAGATGCAATTACGGACATTAATCTTTCCTCTAAACCATTAATGGTTGAGGAAAAAACCTCCTGTGTATTGTATACAGGGGCTGAAGTGCCAGAAGCAGGTGTAGCCCCTGACCCCAATGGCTCTCCCTGGCTAGCCGTCCGTGGCCCCTCGGGGGGGGGGGGGGGGGGGGGGGAGGATGCTGCAGAAAGGGGGTCCTCAGAACCTGAAGGAGATCCCCTAGAGCCTCTGGTTCTTGGGGTATTTGAACCTCTTCTACCCATAGTGCTAAGCAACAAGGTGGAGGTATCACAAAATGAACACTGACTGCTGAGCGATGTAGTCCGGCAAAAGCCCTGCTACCAAATGCCCAGTCTAGTGTTTCCTTAGTAAATGCTGCCTAGGAGAATGCCTGTGTCCCACCTTACATGCGACCGTCAGCTCTGTGTCCCTCCAAAGGCTGCGTGCACCTGTAAAGTGTGCCTCTTATAGCCTTGCAGCCGGCAATGTGGGCGTCTGAGCACGCTGGACGCTGTGCTGACACTCCACCCTCCCCCCCACTCTACCCCCACCTTGTTTTTCTTAAAACGTGCGTTTCCCGCGCGAGCCGACCCTCCTGGACAAGCGTGGAGGAAAGGCAGGAGAGAGGCCGGCAGTGATAAGGCCTGCACGTGGCAATGGCGGCGGCGATAGTGCGGTATACTACCGCCTCACAGACCACCTGCGGCCTCCCCCTATTCTGGGGGGAATATCCAGAGGAGAACCCCCCATCCCATCCTACCTGGAGCTCGGCTGGAGGAGCTGTACAGCGTGAACATCGAGACAGACAGACAATCAGCATGAGAAGGTTTGTGCTCTTGGCAGCCCCCGGTGGCGGCAATAGGCATAGCATGCATTTACTTTAAAGGAGAAATCTACTAGAATTAAAAAATTCTGTGGAATCTCCCTTAACTTATCCAGCTGCAGGGTTGTGTTATACAGACCCAAACTTCACCTCTCACGGTGGGCTCCGCTTGGAAAACCTTCAGAGACTGGGGCCCCCTACGGATAGGGGGATCCGCAGTTCTGGGCCTGTAAAGCACCAGGCCAAAAATAAGGCTAGAAAAACCATTTTCTGAAATGCGGGTCCCGCTCTCTAAAAAGAGGAAGCGTTACAGGTAAAACCTCGTTTCTTTGGACACGAGGCCCGGGTACCATCCAATTCGGCCTAGAAAGGACACTTTGAAATGGATCCGGTTCGCCTGGCCTGCCCCAGTATAGGATATAGGATATTCCCTTTGGAGCTCAGCACAGGACATCTTTACACGTCCAACACCTAAGACACTGGCTAAAAAACTGAGGTATCCCTGAAAGGGGAGGGATTATATAGGGGGTTGAACTTCCTGTTTAGGGTGTGACCAGTGTCCAATCACCTAGTGATACCCTATATAACCCATCAGTAATTACTGAGGCTCTGTGTCCCGTGATGTACGAGAAAGAAATATTTTTTCTTTTGTATGTAACACTTTATGGATAGTTTTTATCTTTAACTATATTGCAAGTTCAATGCCCCCTTACACTACATACAATATGCACCATTTCAGTATTGTGTCCATTTAAAACTATTAAACATATTGTAACATAAAGCCAGTTTAAAACCTCTATCTTATCCGGATATTAGCAGACTCCTGTAATCAAAAGTATAATTCACCCGAGGGGGGTCAGCACTTTCAGCCAATTAGGCTTAGTACCAAAGCTGCTAGCCAAATTTTGGCCAAGGTTACCAAGCAGCATGAGGATTTCATCTGGGTGCTAGTTCTTATGCTTTGCCAGATTGGCTGCTAGGTGTTTAATGACTTATTTGGGACCTCCGTTTACCTCCTGTGACTTGGGAATCCAAAGGAGAGTGATCTATAGAGGGTGCCAAGGAAAATATCTTGGACGATTGGGTGTCAGAGCACTTTACTTATTTACACTAATACAGTTTATCTGGAAAGTATTCACAGCGCTTCACTTTTTCCACATTTTTTTAAGTTACAGCCTTATTCCAAAATGGATTCAATTATTTCCCTCAAAACTCTACAAACAATATTCCATAATGACAACGTGAAAGAAGTTTGAAATCTTTGCAAATGTATTAAATAAAAAACAAAAACAAAATCCCATGTACATAAGTATTCAGACTTTGCTCAATACTTAGTTGATGCACTTTTGGCATCAATTACAGCCTCAAGTCTTTTTGAAGTATGCTACAAGCTTGGCACACCTATTTTTTGAGCAGTTTCTCCCATTCTTTGCAGGACCTTTCAAGCCCCATCAGGATGGGGAGCTTCGGTGCACAGCCATTTTCAGATCTCTCCAGAGATGTTCAATTGGGTTCAAGTCTGGGCTCTGGCTGGGCTATTCAAGGACATTCACAGAGTTGTCCCATAGCCACTCCTTTGTTATATTGGCTGTGTGCTTAGGGTTGTTGTCCTGTTAGAAGATAAACCTTCGCCCCGGTCTGAGGTTTATACTGCGCTCTGGAGCAGGTTTTCATCAAGGATGTGTCTGTACATTGCTGCATTCATCTTTCCCTCAATCCTGACTAGTCTCCTAGTTCCTGCCACCGAAAAACATCCCAACAGCATGATGATGCCACCACCAAGCTTCACTGTAGGAATAGTATTGGCCAGGTGATGAGCAGTGCCTGGTTTCCTGCAGACATGACACCTGCCATTCAGGCCAAAAAATTCAATTTTTGTTTCAGACAAGAGAATTTTGTTTCTCGTGGTCAGAGTCCTTCAGGTGCCTTTTGGCAAACTCCAGGTGGGCTGTCATGTACCTCTTAAAGAGGAGTGGCTTTCATCTGGCCACTCTACCATACAGGCCTGATTGGTGGAGTGCTGCAGAGATGGTCCTTGTTCTGGAAGGTTAGAGAGAGCTGGAGCTCTGTCAGAATGACCATCGGGTTCTTGGTCACCTCCCTGACTAAGGCCCTTCTCCGATTGCTCAGTTTGGCCGGGCGGCCCGCTCTAGGAGGAGTCCTGGTGGTTCAAAACCGCTTCCATTTATGGATGATGGAGGCCACTGTGCTCATGGGGACCTCTAATGCTGAAGAAATTTTCTGTACCCCTCCCCAGATCTGTGCCTCGATACAATCCTGTCACGAAGGTCTACAGGCAATTCCTTGGACTTAATGGTTTGGTTTGTAGTCTGACATGGACTGTTAACTGTGGGACCTTATTTAGACAGGTGTGTGCCTTTCCAAATCATTGTTCAAGCAACTGAATTTACCACAGGTGGACTCCAAGTTGAAGAAGGATGATCAATGGAAACAGGATGCACCTGAGCTCAATTTGTCATGGCAAAGGCTATGAATACTTATGTACTTTTTTTTTTTAAAATAAATTTGCAAGGATTTCATACACACTTCCTTCATGTTGTCATTATGGGGTATGGTTTGTAGAATTTTGAGGAAAATAATGAGTTTTGGAATAAGGCTGTAACATTAAAAAATATGGAAAAAGTGAAGCGCTGTGAATACGTTCCAGATGCACTATAGGTCACGGAATTAGATGACCTGCACTTTGTAACATGTGGTGGAGGTTTATGAACAATGGTGCAGTAGGATTTCCACTTATGGGTGGAGGGGAACACATTGTGGTGCAGGAAGATAACCATACCCGATTGATGTGGAAATTTAAATTTCTTTTTACCAGACTGTTATTTTAAGTGCATTTGATACTTGTGTGGTTTAAAAGTGCTTTCTGCCATGGTTAACTAGATCATAATATTGCTGACCCCAATTATAAATCTTTGGACTAATAATTTTGTGCTATATTGTGCACGTTTGTGTAGTTATAGGGGTAAGCAAATTGACACAGTTGCAATTCTCCAGTCCCGATTCCCCATCTTCCACTTATGCAATAAAGGGTTCTATTACGATGCCAAGTAAATCCTTTACTCTTTGATACAGCCGAGGCATATCCAAGTTGTGCAGTAAAGAAAAATAAAAACAATTGGTAGTGACAAAACTGTGAAACTCTCAGAATATGTTAACAGAGGATTTGGAACCTCTCACCTGCCAAACAGACTGTCATGGACTACATAGACAGAACATACACTTAAATCAATTAATCCTTTGGGCTTTGTGGCACGCTTTTCACTTTCAAAATAAATAAGTTGGGCATCATTACCCTCTAATATAAAATACAAGTTCTTCCACCGTTTGCCTTTACCTGTTGGAAAAAAAAAAACACACAAAAAGGAATACATTAGCCTTTGTTTTACGCTAAAATCACAACCATAGTGACCTAAAATACAGCTGACAGATCAGCAGGGGTTATTTACAAATATATATTTGACAATATCCCCTTAGAAGTCTTCTAGGTCTGGGTTTCATAGGGATCGATAACGACCCTGGACCCGTATAGCACCCTGCAACTAACTACATGAGTTGCGTCAAGTGCCGAGGTAAGCACCCAAACAGGATCAAGTCCCAGAAGCAACTTTACAAGCTGTCTCCATAATATAGGTTCCGGGTACCACTCCCAAGGTTTTATGAAAGTTGCACTGATCTGATGTGCTGCTTCTTTTGTTGTATTATAAGACAGTGAACTGTTCTGATTTAAGAATCAAAAGTAAAATAATAAACTAGTTAAGCTAAGATCATCTCTAAGAGGGGAAAAGGTTAATCGTCTTAGGACTGTAGCAAAAAACTGAGGGTTCACAGAGTGGGGTAGGGTTAGAAGGGGACACCTAGGGGCCATGTTTTGCTAAACAAACGAAAAAAAAAGATGAAAAATTAAAAAAAAAAAAAAGTTTTAGTTTCGGTTATAACGTTTTGTAAATAACTATTTTTTCTCCTTCACTGATGTGCGCTGAAGAGGCTATAATGATGAGGTACTAATATGCAGCACTTATGGATATTATTGGTGGGCACTGACAGGCAGCACTGATAATCAGAGCCCTGATTTTCAGTGCAGATGTCCAAGATGAGGAACGCAGCTTACCGTTCTATCCAGAAATGCCTACTGTCGAAATATACCCCCGATGGGTCAGCAGCGCACGCGCAGTAACGAACGTCACTCTAGCCAATATGTTGATCAGCTGGCGTGACGTGAACACAGCGAATGCGCAGATCGTTGGAGGCATTATCCGACGCTATGCAAACAGTAGGGGAACGTAGTTGTCAGATTAAGCCTTGCTGTTGCAGGGCAGGTTGTGGGTGTGTTGAAGGGCAGGTTTTGTTTGTTTGTGTTGCAACCCACCCTTAGACACAGGCCAAACCCGTAATTCAACACACCAAACCCATCCTGCAACACAGACAAAACCCGCCCTTCAGCACATGGAAAACCCGCCCCGCAACATCGAAGCACAATTTGAGTACGTTCTCCTTCCACTGTTTGCATAGCTTTGAATACTGCCCGTCGAATACTGTCTCCTGTCGAAAAATGCCTCAGACGATATGCGCATGCGCTGTGCTTACATCACGCCAACTGATCAACGTATCAGCTGGAGTGACGTTTGTTACTGCGCATGCGCAGACCCATCGTGGGCATTTTTCAACGGGAGGCATTTCTCGATAGAACACCGGCTCTCTTGTCTTCGTGCGCTGTCAGCATGAGGAGAGGAATGCCTAGAACTGGCATTTTCTGTTTACTCTGTGATGGAGCTGCACAATTTTGGCTAAAATGAGAATCACTATTTTTTTGCTTAGAATAAAGATCATGATTCTCGCGGTGTAACATCTTTCACAATATACAAAAAAAAATTGGGCTTGTTTCGTTTTTATTTTTAATTCATTAAAGTGTATTTCTTTTCAAGAAAAATTGCATTTGAAAGACTGCTGCGCAAATACAGTGTGACATAAAATATAAAGATCGGGAAGGGAAAAAGATTGCGATATTGATTATTAATTAATCGTGCAGCTCTACTCTAGTCAATAGTAATATAGTCAATGCGCTGTGTCCGAGGGGGCAAGAATGGGAGGACGTCATATGATATCCTCCCAGAACCAGACTGCTTCCCACCCGCCGTATAGTGAAACGACGGGCGGCTAGGAAGCAGGTGAGATAATATATTGCCAGGCATATCAACAATATATAAATTCAGTGCCAACAGCAGGGCGATACGAAAAAGAAGAGTGAAAGGCACTGGGCTGCTGAATTGTACAGAAATACCTGTGCCTTAGGTCCACTAGTTTTATGGGCTGCATAAATTTAACAGAAAACCTTCTGATTATCCTGCTGGATGTTAAAGGGATCTGCACATTCTTGATTTTCACATTTCTTTCCAAAGAATCAGTTCTATAGCAATGCATGTGCTCAAACGTCATCAATAGTAAATGTAGAAATCATAACATGACGACAAGTTGCCCAGTGGAATGTTTCAGTCACATCTGGGAGGCCTTTTCTATTAATGCTAACATCAAAATAAACCAAATACTAACTGCAAGAAAAGTGCAGCATCAGATTACACTGGTTCATGGTGTGTTTAAAAGTGGTCAACCCTTCATCAACCTCAAGAGAAAATGAAAGCTACCAGAACTCTAAATAAACTTAAAAATTACAAGAAAAGGTAAAAAACAAACACTTTAGTAACTATAATATTTAGCATTTGCAGATGCAAAATTGTCAAGCATTTCTGTAAACTTGTGGGGTACCCTGAAAG
The DNA here is from genome assembly GCA_037952925.1 of Lithobates clamitans. Lineage (NCBI taxonomy): Eukaryota > Metazoa > Chordata > Amphibia > Anura > Ranidae > Lithobates > Lithobates clamitans. The sequence continues at coordinate 10,220,803 of JBBGZY010000513.1, read as the reverse complement.
AAATGTGACTAAGGGCTCAATTCAGAAAGTTTTTTTCCCTCCTAAAATCCGAGATAAAATAATGCATAGCTTTATTCAAACATTTTTTGCAATTCACAAAAAAACACTCCTAAATAAAGCAAGAGTTATTTCATCAAAATGTGAGGTATTTTAGTCATGAAACCATGCAGTATTTTATTGCATGATGTGATATCCAGTGGGATGAATAAAGTGGAGAAGGATTAGAACCCCTGTCAGTTTTTATTGCCAAGAGGTAAAATGGTTTAAACCATATAAAATATGCAAACTTCTTCCACCAATGAAAAAGACAATGTTCTTATAGGGGAGATTTCCCTTCACGTCATGTCCAAAACAGAAAGTGAGGAAATCCCAAATTTAAAGAATCCCTTGGGGACCCTCCAGGTCTCCAGAACCAGCGTCCCCATAGGAACATTTCCCTTCTATTACTTTTCTGGGGACAACCCAAAATTTAGGATTTTCTTTCACTTTCAATGATAACGATAAACAGGACAAATAGAGCGGGGCACAGATAGCTATTGAAACCTAGCAGGGGGTCTAATCAATCTCCACTCTATCCAAAACTAAAAAACAAGTTTTGCCATTAGTTATACTTTATCCACTTTAATATCGGGCACTCTCCCCCCTTCCTGCCCAGGGCGATTTTCAGCTGTCGCGCTTTGAATGACAATTGTGTGGTCATGCAACACTGTACTCAAACAACATTTTTACCATTTTCTTCCCACAAATAGAGTTTTCTTTTGGTGGTATTTGATCACCACTGGGGTTTTTATTTTTTGCTAAACTAAAAAAAAAAGAAAAAAAAAAACAATTTTGTTTTCTCCTTCACTGACGGGCACTGATATGCAGCACTGATGAGGTACTGACAGGTTTTGCTGATGGGGCACTGACTGGCAGCTGATGGCCACTGATTGGTGGTACATCTAATGGGGGTTGTTCTGATAATCAATGTGCTGATTACTCTGACAGGGAGACACGCCGATTGACTCTCCCTGTCAGCACGAACCAAGGAAAGACGTTTACCGGGATACTACCTGGTTCACGCTTTGATCAGCTGTGATGGTCACAGCTGATCATGTGGTAAGGAGCCTCCATCAGAGGCTCCTTACTACGATCGGAGATGCAGTGTGTCAGAGTGAGGGCGCGCGCGGGCATGTTAACCTGCTGAACGTCATGACGCCCAGTCAGGATAACTGAACCACCGCCCGGCCGCATACTGCTATATGCCGGGCGGGAAGTGGTTAAGTAAATCAGCCCTGATTCTGTGTTTTTCCATATTTAGGTTTCTATGCATTACTATTGAGAAACCAATCCAAAAAGGTAAAGGCTACTCCAAATGGGCCATTATAATTTTTTTTACATTCCTTAAGTATCTCATATGCCTGGACCACTATTTAACTCATGCTTTTACTTTTATTCACTTATTTCCTTTAGTGAATTGACATTAAACATGGTTTTATGAGTTATTTACCTATGTTTTTGGTTTGTAAATAACTCATAAGGTGATAGTGAATTGACATTTTTAGCATCTCATGAGATAATTTGAAAACATGTGATTCAATTATCTCATGAGATATTCTTTAGTGAAATTAGCCCTAAATATTTACACATCAATGTCTCCTGGCCCAACATAGCAATCTTAGGATAAAATCTACTTCTCCCTTTATGTGCTAGTTTCTATAAAAGGTATAAAGAGGATGGCAGCCTAAAGTGTGCTGGGTAGAGCCTACACCTCAGATTTAGATATTGAGGCCCCAAAGCAAAATTAATCCCAATTAGGAACCGAAAAAAATGGATAAGGCAGTTAACAGCAGTCCCCAAATTTCATTTTATATAGTCAAACTGAAGGACGGGTTCAAAACCATTGTTAAAGCGGAGTTCCAGTGCCCCAAACAATTTTTTTTTTTTTTTAAAAGATTGCTCTGTAATGGTCTCAACCTGTAAATGAACATTTCTAACATGTCAAATTTTTTGCGCTTTTACTTTCTTTAAAAATAGTTACTTACTGATCTCAGAAGCAGGCAGGTTCCATTTTAGTTGTGGGCATTTGAAGCCCTCTCGTGTTAATTTCCTGGATTCCTGTGTAGCTGTCTACTCATCATGCACCACCAAATCTCGCACATGCTCAGTAATGCCTCTATATAATCTATATCTATCTATCTAGCTAGATATCTAAGTAAGGGGTGCATCCCCATCATACCCAGCGTTAACGATGGGTAGGTACCTTACTTGTACCTTCTAAATGCTTTTTGGAATTTTCATTCACTTTTTTGATACAGTAATAAAGTTTAATTATTGATTTATGGATAAAGTTTGGCTTATTCTCCAAGGGCTTTTCTGGGGCACCTCTTTGCCCCATTTTCTTTATTACTCAATAGTTCCTTTTTTGCTCTGAAGGTATCCCATCTAATACATGACGAATCAGTAATCCTCCCTTTTTTCTAATTTTGTTAAGCTCCTCAACAGCAGCAAATTGGACTCACGTATGTTTTTATTTTTTACTTGTCTTGTAATGTAACTGTATGCAGGGAGAGAGAGGAGCTGTCAGAATTCATCGGTGATGTCGGGGGTGGAATAGTTCTATAGCAGCCAATTATTGGGCTTCTTAAGAAAGGGGGTGGAGCCACATACACATAGCAGCCCGCCCCTGACCCCATCCTATTGGTTGGTATTCGATAGCTGCTCGATCCCACCCACCCCCGACATCACCAATGAACTCTGACAGCTCCTCTCTCTCCCTGCATAGTTACATTACAAGACAGAGTCACACACATCGGTGATGTCGGGGGTGTGTGGGACCGAGCAGCTATCGAACACCAGCCAATTGGATGGGGTCAGGGTGGGCCGCTACGTGTATGCTGCTCCGCCCCCTTTCTTAAGAAGCCCAATAATTGGCTGATGTTCAATAGCTGCTTAGTCCCACCCACCCCCGACATCACTGATGAATTCTGACAGCTCCTCTCACTGCATAAGCGAGATTTCGGCAGTAGGCGATTTGCAGGGAGTCACGGGATACATGACGCCGCTATCTCAGGAACCCTTGCGAATTGCCTAGTGACGCAATCGCCTAGGAGATCTAAAGGAGGAAGTAAATTAGCTATGATTAAAGACACAGTCACCTTGATCACACAAGGCAAGATGACAGAATCTCTGTAAAGGGTAGCCCTTGACCCCGATATACCCTTCTTCAGCTGGCACAGTGCTGAGCTTGTGATATCAACCCAACGGAGCACTCACATAATTTCCCCTGGCCATGTAAAGGTGCTCAGGCCTAGAGACCTAGAAGAAAAGCAGACTACTCTCAATGACTTTAACGCTTTGCTATTACCCAGAAAAGGAAATTATATGACACATTCTTTCAAATTTTCTTTTCCAAGAAAAATTCACGAAAAACAAATGAATTGCCAAATCAGGGGCTGTAAGAGTCATGCGTTCACTGCAAAAAACATCTAAGGTATTAAAGCATTTAAAGTATATCTGAGCTATTACTAAAACAACCAATTCAGTTTAAAATAGAGATGCAAGACAAAACGTGTGTATATAGATTAAGAAAAAACATTATAAATATTTTTTTTTATAAGTGATCACATAACCTCGGTTTTCAGCTGCATAAGAGGCTTAGAGAGATGGGGTAGAGAAACAGTAGTAATGATCTTCGTATTTTTTGAAACAGAAGAGTAGTGGGACTATAAATACGCCAAATGAGAACAGAACCAAAATAAAATCTCTATACATTTTTATTACACATAAAACTTCATAGACACTATAAAAAACAAATATGCATAGAGAAACTATGCAATAAATACAAAAATATGTAAACCTGATGGATACATGTACTTGTAACTGGTCTACGCGTTACAAGGGATCCCCCGCTTCTTCAGGATCATACATATATTGCAAGTGTGTTATATACAGAGTTTCTTACTCAATATCATAAATCATCAAAACAGAGGAGAGGCATATAGGATCTGTCTTAGATGTTTTGCCTATTGGCCCATAGGATATATGACCTAAATGATCTATAAAAGGTAGAAGTAAACAAATATCCAAGAGGGGAAAATTAATATCCGGTGTATAGCAATATACTCGGAACAATGTGCATCCCAATATCTATTTAAGACAGAGGGGATAAATCCAAAATACCAAGAAAACCAGGCATCACTGTGACGATCACATATGCTGGTATTGTGGTACCACCTCTCCTCTGGCAAAGTGTGTGACCAGCCTATGTGATCACCACAGAGACGCCTGGTTTTCTTGGCATTTTGGATTTATCCAAAATTGGATTTTATCCCCTCTGTCTCTAATAGATATTGGGATGCACATGGTTCGGAGCATATTGCTATACACCAGATATTTATTTTCCCCTCTTGGAGATTTATTTTTACTTCTACCTTTATAGGTCCGGACTATATCCTATGAGCCAATAGGCAAAACATCTAAGACAGATCATATAGTCCTCTCCTCTGTTTTGATGTTTTATATTAAGAAACTCTGTATATAAACACACTTGCAATATATGTATGGCCCTGAAGAAGCGAGGGATCCCACGTAACGCGTAGACCAGTTACAAGTACATGTATCCATCAGATTTACATATTTCTGTATTTATTGTAAAGTTTCTCTATGCATATCTACGTTTTTAATATTGTGTCTATGATGGTTTATGTGTAATAACATTTATATAGGATTTTTATTTTGGTTCTGTTCTCATTTGGCATAAAGTCTCACTACTCTTCTGTTTTAAAATACCATATTTACTTATGGGATGATGCCAATGTGAATCTTAAGATTGGATTTCATGACATGTCCTCAACCCTACAACTTTCTTAGTACTGATCTTCCCTGTGAATGGCTTTGCAGGGTGATCATGACAGCACATGTTTTTGCCACTGGTGGACAGGCAGGCATTTCTCCTAGCACACCCAGAAAAACTGACCACACTGGGACGAATATGCTCTAATGCCTAGTGTTGTCAATTTGAAATAAGAAAACAGGGAGACTGGCAGGATCACCAGGAATTGGGTAAGCTGCCAAAGGATCAGAATAATCTGACATACAATTGCTTAGGTACACAGACTACTCACTCTTCTTCAAAAGATGTCCTTTCTTCACAATGTTTTTGTAAAATGCATCCTTTGTTTTGCGTTTGATTGTATTATAGATTTCTCTGCCATCAACTACATCATTCAGCACTTGCTCTTGATGCTGAAAAAAAAAAAAAAAAATGTGAAAAAAAAAAAATACACACATATATATATATATCTATATCTATATCTATATCTATATCTATATATCTATATCTATATCTATATCTATATCTCTATATATCTCTATATCTATATCTATATCTATATCTATATCTATATCTATATCTATATATATACACACACACACACATACATATATATATATATATATAAATATAAAATATTGCCTTGCAAAAGTATTCACCCCCTTGGCATTTTTCGTGTTTTGTTGCCTCACAACCTGGAATTAACATGGATTGTGGATTGAGGATTTGCACCATTTAATTTACAGAACATGCCCACAACTTTGAGGTTGTTGTTTTTTTTTTTTTATTGTGAAGCAAACAACAAATAGGACAAAATAACAGAAAAAAAGTCAATGTGCTTAACTATTCACCCTCTAAAGTCAATACTTTGTAGAGCCACCTTTTGCAGGCTATCACAGCCCCGAGTTGCTTTGGATAAGTATCTATGAGCTTGCCACAGCTAACCACTGGGATTTTTGCCTATTCCTCCTTGCAAAACTGCTCCAGCTCCTTCAAGTTGGATGGTTTGCGCTTGTGAACAGCAATCTAAGTCTGACCACACTTCCCCTTAAGCCACTCAAGTGTTGCTTTAGCAGTGTGTTTGGGGTCATTGTCCTGCTGAAAGGTGAACCTCCGTCCTAGCCTCAAATCACACACAGAGTGGTACAGGTTTTGCTCAAGAATATCCCTGTATTTAGCACCATGTTTCCCTCAACTCTGACCAGTTTCCCAGTCCCGCCTGCTGAAAAACATCCCCACAGGATGATACTGCCACCACCATGTTTCACTGTGGGGATGGTGTTCTGTGCCATGTTCTTTCCATTTGGTTATGATAGATTTGATGGTGCTCCTAGGGATCAAAGATTTGGAAATATTTTTTTTTTATAACCTAACCCTGACTTGTACTTCTCAACAATATTGTCCCTTACTTGTTTGGAGAGTTCCCTGGTCTTCATGGCAGTAATTGGTTAGTGGTGCCTCTTGCTTAGGTGTTGCAGCCTCTGGGGCCTTTCAAAAAGGTGTGTATATGTAAAGACAGATCATGTGACACTTAGATTGCACACAGGTGGACATCATTTCACTAATTATGTGACTTCTGAAAGTAATTGGTTGCACCAGAGCTCTTTATGGGCTTCATAACAAAGGGGTGAATACATATGCACATGTCAATTATCTTTTTATTTCTGAAAAATTGTTTTATGTATATATTTTTCCAATTTTACTTCACCAACTTAGACTATTGTGTTCTGATCCATCACATATAATTCAGATTAAAAACACATTTAACTAAAGGTTGTAATGTAATATAATAGGTAAAAAGCAAAGGGAGGTGAATACTTTTGCAAGGCAGTGTGTGTGTGTGTGTGTGTACACATACACACACACACACATACATACATACATACATACAAGCCTTCCTGTAAAACAAGTGATTTTGAAAATACTCGAATGGATCTGCCCAATACAGTTAAGAGTTCCTTTTAGAAAAGTCCGCTGCTCCATCTAGTGGCAATTATACAATTATATGAATACATGGAATCTCGACTTGTACAGCAAATTTACTACAAAATTTGCCACTTCTGAGTGCTCTGGTCAAAAGCCCTATGCTTTAGAATGGCTCTCTGTTGTCATCTAATGCCATTATTATAGTAATATGACAGTTGTAGTGAGGAGTATTCATTTTGCCCTTTTACAGAATGCACTGTATTATGTGAACCATTCACAGAATACAAAGAGTTCTGTGAATGGGCAAGCGCAGACAAATGACAGTGTCGCTTCCCTGTATAAGCAGCACATCTTTCAACTTTGCAGCGCTGAAACTATGTTGAAAACTATACTATCCAGCCTCATGGAAAGTTTAAATGTTACAGAAAGTACAACCACACTTAACGGCTAATTCCACCATTAAAGCGGAGTTCCACCCAAAAATTGAACTTCCGCTTTAAAGGAGGTGACCCCGACATGCCATTGGCATGTCATTTTTTTTTTGGGGGGGGGAGCCGGTACCCCCCGCTGATGGTCCCAGCTCCCACTTCCTCCCAGCACACTGCGGCACCAGAAGGGAGATCACCTCTCCACTCTCCCTCTCGGCAATCATCGGGGACACGTTACAGGTTCCAGATGATTGCCTGGCCAGTCGCACATGCGCAGTGGGTGCCTGGCTGTGAAGCCACAGCCGGGCGCCCACACTTACAATGCCGGCGCCGCAGAGAGGAGGGGGAGACAAGCAGGGCTTCATTCCCCCGCAACGCTGGACCCTGGGACAGGTAAGTGTCCGATTATTAAAAGTCAGCAGCTGCAGTATTTGTAGCTGCTGCCTTTATTTCTTTTTTTTTAAGCAGAACTCCACTTTGAGGCCATGCAATACCCACATTTACCACCCCCGCCCTCTAAAAGCATGCAGGGGTTTTCTCCGCTGCAGAAGCTGTCAGATTTAAAATGATGTGGCTGCACCTGGCACTGCCCGAACAGCCACATCATTCATTCACAGAAATCTGTGGATTAAAAAAACTGTCTGCGACCATGACAGATGGACTTGTAGTCCTAAATGAAACACAAGTGCAGCTAGTACCGCACCCATAATTCATTGAGGCTCTCTAGCTGAAAGTCTGTACCTTGGTATGGACACAAAGCTGAAGGAAGAGACTGCAGGAGCTTACAATTAATGCACATTTTAGTCTGGAAAAATATCTGCAATTACTATTTTTTGCAAAAGGTGCATTTTGCCTTTAAAAGTGACATGCATCTCTTGCAGATTATAAAATAAATGCTGCTTTAACATACAAGAATTAAAGCAGAATTAAAGTTTTCTTACCTGTACAGGAACAGGGTCTTTCAAGTAATAGCCTTCAACTATTTGCTCTTTCCTATAGTGTTCTATAATATCATCAATTCTGTTTTTAAACAAAAAAAAAAAATTATATTTATTCACCAATTACCCTACACAGAAAATACCTATATGCTAGTTTCAGAAGAATGAAAAAAGTACAGTACAACTAAATTATATAGTCAACCACTTCAATACTGAGCCATAGTCATATGACGTCTGCAGATGGGATCTCCCATCCTGGGCGGGCGTCATATGACGTCCTTGACTGCTCGCCGCTCATGCGGGCCCCCAGGGGGCCCACAGCTCGGAGATCGGGATGAGGTATGTCCCTCGGACACAGCCCATCCCAGATCTGTGTAAAGAGCCAATAAAAAAATGGATCTTTACCACGTGTTCGGCTGTGTTCAATCACAGCCGGCCACATGCACTGTCCAAGTGCTGGCGCACAGGTCGCTCGGAGACTAGGCTTGTAACCCTGACACAGCCCAACCCCGATCGCAGTAAACAACCAATGAAATTGGCTCTTTACCATGTGACCGGCTGTGTCCAATCACAGCCAGTCACAGAATGCCAACAAACCGCGGTAACGAGATGTTACTGGGTTCTCCTCCTCACACACTGATCGTGTTTGAGAAGGAGATTGCAGTAACAGCTCGTTACCGCTTACAGTGTACAACCAATTCACACTGATTGCGCGCACCCCCCCCCCCCCCAATAAAGAGGACCTGGCTGTGCTGCGATGGCTGCAGCAACAACCAGTGGCCGCCAGCCGCTGATTGGTTGACAGCAGGCTCCGGAGATTACTGAAGAGAGCCCTGTGTAGGTAAACACACACACAGATCTCTTAGTAAAATCAGCACTAACAGTAAAACATGTTAGGCACACATTTTACCCCTTGATCACCCTAGATGTTAACCCCTTCCCTGCCAACGAAATTAGTGCAGTGATCTGATCACTGAATTGGTGTCACTGGTTCCCAAAAAAAGTGTCAAAAGTATCAGTTAGGTTTCCGATTTGTCCGTCGCAATATCACAGTCCCGTTATAAGTCACTGATGGGCGTCATTACTAGTAAAAAATGAATAAAAATTCCATAAATCTATCCCATAGTTTGTACACACTATAATTTTTGCACAAACCAATATAGGCTTGGATGGGATTTTTTTTTTTTTTAAACAAAAAAATGTAGCAGAATAAATTTTGGCCTAAATTGATGAAGAAATTAGATTTTTTTATTTGGTATATTTTATAGCAGAAAGTAAAACATTGTTTTTTGGGGGGGTTTTTCAAAACTGTCGCTTTTTTTTGTTTATAGGTCAAAAAATAAAAACTACACCTGTGATCAAATACCACCAAAAGAAAGCTCTATTTGTGGAGAAAAAAAAAAATGTATTTGGGTACAGCATCGCACAACCGCGCAATTATCAGTTAAAGTAATGCAATGCCGTATCGCAAAAAATGGCCTGGTCATGAAGGGGGAAAACCTTCCGGAGCTGAAGTGGTTAATCTTGCAATAAACACATTATTATGGGACAAATTGTTGCAATTTTTCAGATACAGCGCCACCTGCTGGTATACTTTTATATCATGGCTAAGAGTCGGTTCACACTGAGGCAGCAGCGACTGCAGTGCGCCTCAGGCGACCCAGGACACGACTCAGCGGTGACTTGCAAAACAACTTCTGTATAGAAATCAATGCAAGTCGCCCCCAAAGTAGTACAGGAACCTTTTTCTAAGTTGGAGCAACGATTAGAACGGTTCCATTGCACAGAACGGGGCGCTACTTGTCAGGCGACTAGGTCGCCTGACAAGTCGTCCCAGTGTGAACCAAGGCTAAATGTGCTATCATGTTTATACATTTTGAATAAAAGTTTATATGGATCAGTTGGAAAGCTCAGCCCTTAATACCACCTTTAAGACAGTACAAATTAATTTATACCTTTACCTGAAACAAAATGTACTGTAAAGAAAAAAAACAAAACAAAAACATAACCTCTATATTAAACACACATTATGACAAATGATTTCCACAGGTGAAATTGCACCAGTGTTACCTGTTATAGTACCGACCTCCCATCATGAACTGATTGTTTGATGTTGGGCAGATCTTAAACCGCTGAATGTTTTCATTGGTCCGAAAATATAGTGAATAATCGCCAGGAGTATTGTCAGAAGGCCTCACCAGGAAACTGCTGATCTGGCCAACTAGGAACAGTAGAGAAGTGGAATCAGATAAAAAATTAAATTGATAAAACACTAGATAATACAACTACCATATTATTTTCAGAAAGAAACCCAATAAGGTAATGTTTATCCAGATTAGAAGATTAAACCAAGGGACAAAATATCAAGAAAATGGTAAATAGTGGCAACGAAAAACAGTCCCAGGCTCATGTTCGGTTGATATTCAGGATTAAGACAACTACACACAACAATCTGATTGTTCAATTTCCTTCACATCTACAGACAATCATGGCAAATTAATTCAGCTTTGTACTACACGGCTGGCGGTTAATTTAAATCTGTACTATTGGACTGTAATGTGTGGCCAAAATTAAGCAACTTGGGACCAGAATATTCATACTATTACTGGCCACAAAATGTATTATGAAGTCTCATTTGCCAACAGCGAGGTGTGTGTATGGCAAGCAAGGTACAACCAAAGCTCTGATTGATCTGTATAACAGGTTACTCATAAGGATTAGTGCAAGAACCCGGAGGTCTCTGGTGCCAGTATAGTATGGCGCAAGTAGCCGCAGGAATAGCTTAAAGCAAATTCCTAGCAGGTATTCTCCACTGCTGTTTCATTCACTGGAGAAAGCCCAAGAAAATACTGGGTACTTCTGTCTATAGAAAAGAATGTGACAGCACTAGGACAATCAGCACCGTCACATGGGATGTCCATAAACCTAGCCTGCAAAAACGTTTAGCTTAACAGAACTTTCCTTTCAACTCTCTGCAACTTAAAGCGGAACTATACTCACCTTGGATCCAGCGTTCTGAAGTTCCCCACTAGCTGCTGATATTGTCGGGTGGTCGGATTTTGGGTCTTGATCACCAGCTGCTTTCATTGGCCAGGCAGGGGTGACATCACAGGGGAATGTAGTTAGCATTGCCAAACTTCTACAGTGAGACGAGAGTGGACAGTTCACTATACAGGGCGGACAAGCAGATTAATAACTTTAATGAAGAAACAAAGTGTGTCTCTTTTGCATTAAAAATCTTGTCTGGGGGTGTGGTTTGGCTATGGTGGCATGAGGACGATTGTTCTGGACTTACTTTCAGCTGACGAGCAGCTCTTTACACCCGCCTTTACATGTCTGGTGACCGAAGACAACAGCTGCATCCAGGGGACCCGAGAGGAGCGGACATCTCTCATTATTTCCTCCGCCAACACACTGCCACTTCTCAGTCTCCCTCGGCCCCTGCCAAGATGGCGCCGACACGCGGCGGCCCCGCTTCCAGTAAAAAGACACTGCAACCTTCAGTCTCTGTTGTGAAGGAGGATGCAGCAGCTCTACCACGCCCTTCCTCTCCCCCCCATACTCCCGCAGGCAGACTCCCCGGCGGACTCCAGGCAGACACAGGAGCTGGATGCTCATGCAGGGAACACTATTAGGGAACTCCTGGCAGACATCCCCACTAAGCAGGACTTACAGGCAATGGTCACTTCCATAGTCAATGCTCTCTCCCATGAACTGCATGACCTCCGGCAGCAGATGGATTCAGTGGAGGAACGGGTAACTGATCTAGAGACCTCTGCAAACTACTGACCGCAGGTTCACTGCACTACAGGCTGACCAGCAGGCATTCCACTGCCATCTCATTTATGTGCAACATCGTTTAGACGACGGCAAGAGGCAAAACAACCTACGCCTCGGGGGATTCCGGAGGCCACTATGGGCACAGATTTGCATGCTACAGTGTCAGCGATCCTCAACCAGCTGCTGGGCAAACCAACTGTCAAGCTGGAACTAGACCGGGTCCATCGAGTGCAAGGGCCCCGTCCATCACCTTCAACTCCAGCGGCCTCTGCAGTTCCTCCGAGAGACGTCCTTTGCCGGGTCCATTTTTACACCGTCAAAGAAGAAATATTGCGTCAAGCCTGGCCTAAACGCTCTATTGACTTTGACGGTGCCACAATAAGAGTGTATCCTGATGTCTCCAGGCAGACCCGAGCAATGCGGGGGATGCTGCATCCCCTGTTGGAAGTTATCCGGGATACAGAGGCAACCTACAGATGGGGCCACCCGTTCCATCTTATTGTCCGTAAACAGGGGGTGGAGTTTTTACGCTCCCCTAAGCAGTTGCCAGTGCTGTTTGACTTGTTGGATAAGCCCATTGTCGAGGTCCCCAACTGGTTGGACTTCTTGTTGAATCTGGAGGCTTCTTACTCATCTTTGCCAAGACCACAGTGAACCAGGTGACCTTGTTCCAGAGCCTCCAGTCGAGTAACGCCTAGACCTCCGCATGCTGCCTCGGAAGACTGACTCAAGTTCATCCTCTTCATTAGGCTCTATCGCTGAAGGCCTGGCCTGGTTTCTTCCTTCTGAAGAACACTTTCTGGATCATTCACACTTCATAGTTGTCCTCTCTATAAATGTCACCGAAGCATATCTCTGCTAAATTTGGTTTGCCTCCCTTGATCTTCCCTCTCTTTGGCTCCGCTGTGGCTCGTCCAGGGCTACCCCGTGGGTTTTTTTTCCCTTAACCTCCCTGTCAGTGTGCCTTCTCTCGGCCTGTCATGGGCTCCCTTCGGATCTCCACCTTCAATGTACAAGGTCTGAATGTCCCGGAAAAATGCTCCCGGTTATTAGCCGATCTCCGGAAGGGTAAAACCCAAGTTGCCTTTCTGCAAGAAATGCACTTTAGAAGTGACAGTGTCCCCAAATTGACCAATAGAGACTTTCCATGGGCGTACCACAGTCCCTAGCCTATTTCTAAATCTAAAGGAGTCAGTGTACTGGTCGCTAAGTCAGTACCGTGGACTCTGGGTGAGGGGTGGATAGACACCCAGGGTCACTTCCTCCTGCTGAAGGGGAAGGTTCAGGATGTTCAGATCACCTTTGCCAATGTCTATTTCTTGAATGTGGACCATCCCCAATTCCTCAAAGACTTTCTTCCTGTTTTTTTGGAATTTTCTGAAGTACTCAGTCTTTGGGGGAGATCTTAAATTTCGCTATGGATCCCCTATTGGACATGTCACGGAGTTCCTCTCACCTTTCCTATTCTTGCCTCAAAAGTTTCAAGGCAGATCCGCAGCTCTTGCATCTGGTGGACCCTTGGCGTTTTTTGAACCCTCAGGAGCGGAATTACTTTTTCTCTTCCGTCCACCACACATATTCTCGACTCAATCATCTCATCAGGCTTTACCTAGAGTTCTGGCTGCAAGCATTGATGTTATTTCCCTCTCTGACCATGCTCCAGTCCATTTAACTCTGCAACCGGGTGCCGTCTCACACAGTCCCCCTTCGTGGAGACTGAATAAGGCTTTTAATACAGTTCCCAGAGAACCATGCTACACTGCAGCCAACCTTGACGAAGTACTTTTCCGTTAACCGCGAGTCGGTGGATAATCCGCTGGTGGTTTGGGAGGCACATAAGATTGGAATGCTCCCACAAAGCCACTCTTACCAGGATCTTCTTAAAGTGCGGGAGGAGTTGCGGTCTCTTCTGTACTATAAAGAGGAAGCAAAAATTTGTGTGGGCCCATCGCACTATGTATGAATTTTCCAATAAACCAGGTACGTTACTGGCTCTGGCCTTACGTGGTCCGTGCACCAAAACATTTATTTTATACATTCAGGGCCCCTCTGGACAGAAACTGGCCACCTCTAAGTCGATGGCGTCCCCCTTTAAAACTTTTTATCATGACTTGTATAACCTTGGGGGCTCTTCCCGATCGGCCTCCCCCTTGGTGGAAGCCTCCAGGATACAATCCTACATAATGTCTTCAGGAATGCCGTCGCTGCCTCCCGAGATTCGGGAGGAATTGGAGGTGCCAACCACAATGGAAGAGTTGGGGATGGCTTTGGCTCACTCCAAACCCAAGAAAGCCCCAGGTCCGGATGGCCTTATTCCAGCTTACTACAAGGCTTTCTTTGAGGTATTGTCCCCTCATTTCACTTCTGTGCTCAACCTAATAAGAGATGGGAAAAACATGCCCCTGGACAGCCTGCGAGCTTACATCACATTAATCCCAAAAGGAGGGGAAGGACCTCTCGTGAGAATTACCACCCAATCGCCCTTCTAAATTCAGACCTGAATCGGTTTGCCAAAATCCTGGCCAATCGGTTACTCCCCGATGTCACACGTCTCATCCACAGGGATCAGGCGGGCTTTGTGCCTCTACGTGAACCCAGGGATAACATGATCCAAGTCCTCAATTTGATCCACGCTGCCGGGACCTCCCGTCATCCCCTTCTCCTGCTGTCTACAGATGCGGAAAAGGCTTTTGATAGTCAACTGGAAGTTTATGCAAGCCACCCTGGAACATATCGGTCCGGGGTCCTCTATCTTGAGCTGGATCCTCTCCCTATATTCTTGTCCCTCGGCTGCAGTTAAAGTTAATGAAACAAGGTCTGGTTTCTTTGCAATCATGAATGGTACTCATCAGGGATGCCCGCTCTCGCCCCTGATCTTCATTCTTACTCTGGTACCCTTTCTAGGCACAGTGAGACTTGATTCCAGCATTATGGGCCCCCGGAAAGCCTCAGGCGTTTAAAGTTACCGCCTTCCCAGACGATTTGATTGTCCGACGGATCCACTGATGTCCTTGCCAAATTTACTACACTCGTTCCGTGAGTATGGCACCCCGTCATACTTCCAAATCCTCTGCTCTCAACATTACAGTGGAGCAGGCTGTAATCAGACGTCTCCGTCCCTCTTTCCCCTTTCATTGGGCAACAGACTTTGTACGTTATTTGGGAATACATGTCACACCAGACCCTGCTACTCGGCAATTATTGGGCAAATTTTGAGCCACCACTTTTGAGCATGAGAGCTGACTCACTTCGCTGGCATTCACTCATGTTGACCTGGTTTGGCCATTGAAATGCCCTCAAGATGACATTATTGCCAAAGGTTCTTTATCTTCTACAAGCTCTCCCAATCAGATTACCTCCCGTGTTCTTCACGTGAGTGAACTGTCTCTTCCGGGAATTTTTGTGGTTCCATCGGAAACCCCGTCTCCAACTTCTCCATCACCCAAAACGACAGGGTGGAGTTGGCCTCCCGGATGTGCTGGCTTACTATGGGGTGACTCACCTCACCAGGTTGGTGGACTGGCATTGGACTGGGTGGTTATGTAGCTGGAGGACTCCGGTGACACGACAAAGAGCTGGCCCTGGATCACCTCCCAACTGCCAAAAGGCCTCAGTACCCATCCTACTCTAGGTAGCACTTTGACAGTTATGAGGGACACCTTTCGGAGCCCTTCACTTTCCCCATTGCCGTCACCCATGATATCTATTTTAGGGAATCTTGAGTTCCAGCCAGGCCTCCACAACCCGCAGTTCCAAAGTTTGTTGTCCAGTGGTCGTCTCAATCTTTGCGACTTCTTGGGGCCTGATGGCAAGCATTCCTCCACTGCCCTTACGAACACCTCGGTTCCCCCATTAGACTTTTGGGGTAGCTTCCAGCTCAGGCATTTCCTTTGTCAGTGTGCTCATTCTGCGGGTGTTTCCCATCAACTTACGGAAATAGAGAGCATCTGCCATAGACAGGAACCGATTCACCACTGTCTTTCCACTATCTATGCATTGATGTATTGATCCAACCAAAAGAAGATTTTACTCCGGCTTTCCTTTCTAAGTGGGAATCAGATCCTACTATGCATTTCACTGATCAACAAAAGGAGAAAATTCTTCATTTTGCTCAGAAATCTTTGGTGGCCACTAAGGTCCTAGAATCCAGCTACAAGATTTTGACTAGGTGGTATAGGGTTCCCATGACTCTACACCGCATTTTTACACAGGTACCAGATACGTGTGCTGGTGATGCAACGCTTTTCTGTGACTGCCCAAGAATCTAACCATTCTGACAAGGGGTGGGTGACCTCTACCATTAAAGATCTGACCAATGTTGATCTAGCAGGAAACCAGCGGCGTGTCTGCTGCAGCTCACAACACAGGCCATCAAAAAATATAAGGCCTCTCTCACGATCCATTTGTTGAATGCTGCAAAGGCTTGTATTCCACTGCACTAGAGGTCTGCAATTCCGCCCTCAAGGTCTTTTTGGTACTCCAAAATTAATGAGCTTAGGGACATGGAGGATCTTACTGCGACCTTATACAATCGGGAGGAGACCTTTCGGGACACCTGGAGGCCATGGCAACATTTTGTATACACGGACACCTATTTACGAGAGATTTCGCAACCCGGGTGAATTCCTGGGTTATGCCTGATTTTGAACTTGGGCGAGTGACCCCGCTATCTTACTTCTCTGGTCATACCTCTTGACCCCCTCCCTTGCTCCCCCTCCACCCTTTGTCATTTTTCCTTCTCTACCCCCTCTCTTCCCCCTTTTGGAGCCAAGTGCCCTGAAGACACCTTTTCATGGGCCCTGGGGCCCAAATGACCCTAGAATTTTATTACATTACTTACAGACGCTGTTTCCTCTAGCTAAGCCAGTAGTTCTGTTGGTTGATAACCGATTTAACGTTTGTTTGATCTCTAAGCTCTGATGGCTGCGATCTGTATTGCTGTTTGTTTTACTGTATTATGCTTATAGCTGAGCAGTCCATATTATGCACAATTTATACTGGATGTTGGTTATCTGTGTACCCCTTTATGCTCTTTACTGTTTGGTTTGTATTGTACAATTCTGGGTACACAAACAAAATAAAAGAATTACAAAAAAAAAAAAAAATAATAATCTGGTCTGCCCACCCATTTTTTTTAAATTAATTTATTTTTTTTAGCTAAAGTTCCACTCCAACAGAGCAGACAGAGTAAAAAGATAGATATATCCCATTGAGCAGGACTAAATAAAGTGAACCCACATGGGCAAAGCATTTATTCACAAAGCCGTGTTTGCTGTAATACACATTAAGGGACCATTATTTACAATTGGATAACAATGCAGAACAACATGCTAAAATACACAAATACATTTCACAAATAATATACCCGTCATAAGATGATTATATGCTTCCTGTTTGTTGATTTTCCCATGGAACCATCTTTTAAATTTAAAAGGGGAAAAAAAAAAAAAAAGATTAGAGAAAAAAAAAATCAATATGGTCATGGTGTCATTTTTTTTCTCAATACATACTACATATCAAATTAAACCATGAAGTATAGCAGCGTTTGGTAAAAGATTGTATCCATAAATGTGAATTTTTTTTTTAGCTGAATATCAGGAGAAAACGAGCACTACAGATTGTCTGAGCAACTAGTCAGAGATGTGAAGACTCTGCTTCTCTCATATACAGTTGTGCTCAAAAGTTTGTGTACCCTGGCAGAAATTGTGAAATTTTGGTATTAATATTCAAAATATGACTGATCATGCCAAAAAAAAACCTGTCTTTTAAGGATAGCAATCACATGACGCCATTATCGCATAGTTTTTAGGATGCTTTTTAAAACATAACACCAGAAATCACCCAAACGCCCTGATAAAAAGTTTACATACCCTGGAATGTTTGGCCCTGGTGCAGACACAAAAGGTGACACACACACACACAGGTTAAAATGGCAATGAAACGGTTAATATCCCACATTTGTGGCTTTTTAAATCACAGTTAGTGTCTTTGTATAAATAGTCAATGAGTTTGTTAGCTTTTACATGGATGCACTAAGCAGGCTAGACACTGAGCCATGAGGAGGTAGAAAAGAACAGTCAAAAGACCTGTTTAACAATGTAATGAAACTTTACAAAGATGTAAAAGGATATAAAAAGATATCCAAAGCCTTGAATATGCCAATCAGTACTGCTCAATCACTTAATAAGAAGTTGAAAATTCGGGGATCTCTTGATTCCAAGCCAGGGTAGATTTAGAAAGATTTCAGCCACAACTGCCACAGGAACTGTTCGGGATACAAAGAAAAACCCACAGGTAACCTCTTGAGAAATACAGGCTGCTCTGGGAAAAGATGGTGTGGTTGTTTTTGATGATACTTGAACAAAAAAGAGCTGCATTTTCAAGTTGCCAGAGAGAAGCCTTTACTGTACAAGTTCCACAAAAAAGCCTGGTTACAATATGCCCAACAGCTTGACATGTCTCATTGGCTTTTTCGTGGCATTGGCGCAGTAAGGGCTTCCTTCTGGCAGCTCAACCATGCAGCTTTTTTTTGCTCAAGTATCGTTGAATTGTGCTCCTTAAAAACAACTCACGTCTGTTTGGCAAGCAGCCTGCATTTCTCCTGCGTTTACCTGTGGGGTTTTTTTTTAATCCTGAGCAATTCTTCTGCCAGTTGTGGCTGTAATCTTTCTTGGTCTACCTGACCTTGGCTTGGGATCAAAAGAGCCCCTGATTTTCCACTTCTTAATAAGATATTAAACAGTACTGGACTGGCATATTCAAGGCTTTGGATATCTTTTTTATATCCTTTTCCATCTTTGTAAAGTTTCATTACCTTGTTACTCTGGTCTTATGACTGTTCTTATCTACCTCCCCATGGCTTATTATCTAGCCTGCTTAGTGCATCCATGTGAGAGCTAACAAACTCATTAACTATTTATACACAGACACTAATTGTGATTTAAATGTGGGAAATTAACCTTTAATTGCCATTTTAACCTGTGTGTGCCACCTTCTGTGTCTGTACCAAGGCCAAACATTCCAGGGTATGTAAACTATTTATCAGGGCAATTTGGGTGGTTTCTGTTATGATTTAAAAAGGATCCAAAAAACTATGTGATAATAAATGGCTTCATGTGATTGCTATCCTTAGAAGTAGGTTTTTTTTTTTTTGATTCATACTTACCTCAGTGGATGGAGCATTAGACCGATGCTGCAGCTGTCCCCCCCCCCCATCTCTGCATTGAGGACCAAACCACCGAACATCACCGATGGCTTAGTTCTCACAGATCCCCGAGAGGAAAGCTGCTGACTATTAGTCAGCGTCTCTCCTCTCTGATCCACCACACTCACTGGATCGCTGAGCTGTGGAGGGGCGGGGAAAGGCTGTCTCATCGGCTCGCTGAGCCGCTGAGACTGCCATCAATCAAGGCAGCTGGCGGATCCAGTCTTGGGAAGTTGGGATGACGCGCTGCCTCGACTGATGGCAGTGACGCCAGCGGAGAGCGGACTTCAGACCGCTCTCTGCTGAAAACGAATACAGGAGTGCAAACTAATTGAACTCCTGTGACCCATAGGAGAAACCCAGCTTAAAAAGGTCAGGCTGGACTTCACCTTTAAATAAAAGACCGTTTTTGGACATGATCAGCCATATTGTCAATATTAACCACTTCAGCCCTGGAAGATTTTACCCCCTTCCTGACCAGAGCACTTTTTACAATTTGGCACTGCGTTGCTTTAACTGACAATTGCGCGGTCATGCAATGCTGTACCCAAACGAAATTTGAGCTTTCTTATGGTGGTATTTAATCACCTCGGCGGGTTTTTTTTTTTTGCACTATAAACAAAAAAAAGAACGACAATTACAATACATATTTTTTACTTTTTTGCTATAATAAATATCCCCCAAATTTAAAAAAAAAAAAACATATTTCTTCATAAGTTTAGGCCAATATGTATTCTTCTACATATTTTTGGTAAGAAAAAATATTGCAATAAGCGTACATTGATTGGTTTGCACAAGTTATAGCGTCTACAAGCTATGGGAAAGATTTATGGCATTTTTATTATTAATATTTTTTTTGTTTTTTTTTTTACTAGTAATGACGGTGATCTTCGATTTTTAGCGGTATTGCGACGGACAGATCGGACACTTTTGACACATTTTTGGGACCATTGACAATTATACAGCGCTATAAAAAAGCACCTATTACTGTGTAAAATGTCACTGGCAGGGAAGGGGTTAACACTAAAGAGCGATCAAGGCGTTAAATGTGTGTTCCCTCAGTGTGTTTTAACTGTGTGGGGATAGAACGGAGTAAGAGAGGAGACATATTGCTGTTCTTACTTACTAGGAACAAACAACATGTCTCCTCTGACAGCACAGGGATTTGTGTGCTTACACGCACAAATCCCCATGCTGGCGCTCGTGCACTCCTTTGCACGTGGCCGGAAAGGGGAAGGACGTAACCGTATGGGGTTTCGCCCAGGAGAGCCATTCTGCCGCAGTATATCTGTGTGAGCCGGTCAGGAACCGGTTAAAGCGGAGTTCTGGACACTTTTTTTTCAGGTACCCGAGCATAATGCATTATTAACATAAAGAACGATATTATATGTTTGCTAGTGGATGTCGATAATATATTTATTTTATACTCACAACTTAGTAAATCCTCTTCTGGCCGTTGCCATGAGGCTTGTGGGCATGTGAAGCCCAATCGCAATCTCTTCCTGGATTACCGATGGGAGAGGTGCATGCTGGGTAACCAGCATGCACCTCTCGATATCGCGCATGCATGATGCTCCGGCGACCGTAGCACCAATTGATTAGAAAGTTGCCACAACAACGGGCAGTGACGGAGAAAGGTCAACCGCCTTAAATCGCGTCATTTCCAGTCGGGAAATAGCGCAATTTTTGCTTGCGGTACTGCCCAGACTCCTGGGAAATGATGACTCACATTTCCCAGGAGCACAGGAGAAGGAGAAAGTGACTAGGTGCTCCGCGGACCAGGACGTGTCAGATTAGGAGCACTACATAGCAACAGGGCGTTTCTGGTAAGTATAAAAAAAAAATCCTCCAAATGTTTCTTTTTAGGATTAAAGGTCTGATTATGTAAAAAAAAAATTCAATGTGGAACTCCGCTTTAAAGCCAAAATTTCACATCTTCTGCCAGGGTATGCAAACTTTTGGGCACGACTGTATGTGAAAAAATAACTTCAGTAATAATGCAACTGATATAATTTTTCTTGTGCTATACTTACAGCTTGCCTTCATGTGGATCTTCTTCCCTCCCCTTAAAAAATAAATAAAAATAAAATAGAAATTTGTCAAAATCCTTTTTAATTTTCCAATATACACATCACTCATTTCTTTTGCTTTATGATTCTCTTATAGTACCACTAGATTACGACCACCTAGCAGGCCCCAACAGGATCCTCTGATTCCAGACTGAAAACTCAATGCAATATGGAAATCTGGAGGCACTCTGTACAGAACACCCCCCTCCCCCAGTAAGTTTCTGCTTGTGCAATTGGCTCACCGATTTTCCCAGTAGTCTGCACTACGATACAAGTTAGATTTTGGTAATCCAACAAAAATTGCATTTTTGGTAAGCTACTCCCAAAGGGAAATCCCATCTAAAGGGATTCAGACCCTGCTAGTTTCCTCATCAGAACACAGCAACTGCAGCAGCTGATAAAGTCAATCCCATTCACTTTACACACGGACACAAACACCTATTTCTACAGAATAATAAGAGGTAGGAATCTGCAACAAAATGTGGTAAAAACCCTGCAGGGGAGGGGAATTTCTTTTATTTCTCAGCAAAAGTGGAGTTAAGAGTGGTGCAAATTGCCTCAAAGGGAACTTTTTAGGTACCTTCAGGTTAAACACTTTTACAATATGCGGACAGCATTCTCTGGACCAGCTCACTAACTTTGAACACACATGCACTAAGAATGCCCACTCAACTAATTTGTAGGCTCTATCAGCATGTAGATAAATGGAAATCAGACCCCAGTGTCAATTTGGAACCAGAAGACAGGCTCAACATTTGGGTAGCAACTAAATCTTGCTCACAGAATGTGGCTGCTCTGGAAACTATCTACAAAGTTCTCTCAAGATGGTACCTAGTCCCAGAAAGGAGAGCTAAATTTGTTCCAAATTATCCACTGTTCTTTTTACAGGCTGGAAAGACAGGGCTACCTATCCACATATCTGGTGAGGAGATAAAGATAAGCCGCTCCAGGTGAGAATAATTTTTCTATCCAACCTTCCGGTGCAAGTCAGAAACTTTTGGACTGAAATCTTCAACATCCCCTGCCATATTGAAAAAACTCAAAATGCCCAGACTGGTTGATCCCACTACTCAATTAGCTTTTCCCAGCCATTACCAGATCACAATCCTAGCTTCATACCAGGTGGCACAAATTACCAATAGTATAAATTTAATGGCAGATAAAAGTATCATGAAATATTGATCATAAAAAGTATAAAAACATGCAGACACAAGCCAACTTTCTCTGAGGGACCCTTAGGGGCAGACGTGGTTTCCCTAGTAATCAGTGATGTTTTGTACATGTTGGTCTATTTTTTAAAAGTTATGTAAAAACCTAACCACTGGGTCAAATTTAAAAAAGGAATGGACAAGAGCACGGATAAACCAACAAATTCTCTTGATTACTCCTTCCCTTTCATTGAGAGATTGTTATATCTAGTAGTCTGAGGGCTTGACATACATGCCACTCCTGAAGATGGCCATTGGATGAAACATGCTGAGTGGGCAGTGTTACATCAGACGCTACAAGGAAGTTTGGGCACAATAGCCATTGCCAGAGGGTGACAGCATTTTTATATGTTGACACTCAACTGCTGTAACACCATCTTCTTACACACACACACACTGGACCCGAGTGTTTTTATGTGGAGCAGGATTCATTAAAATGGAGCGCTTCTGACCTTAATAGAAAAAGGTATCACTGGGCTCTGGTGAGTGAGCTGTATCTGGCATATGCACAAAAAGTGATTGCAAATTTGAAGACGGATTGAACACAAAAAGCAGCAATATGTTACATCACAACAGAGTGGACTTTTCACTTTCACATTGAACTCTCCTTTTGCTGAAATTGTATGGGAGCATACTAGTATTTATCTAGGTTTGTTTAATAAGCACACATTTATTTATTCAGTAATCTAATCAAACCCAGGTTTTACGCATAATTTACTTTTTAATTATATTTATTCAGTGCAGGGCACATTTAAGGTATTACAGAAGTAAAAAATGCCACATCAACCAGGGTTAACATAAACCAAGACTTGACCACAATTGCTGGGATTAGGGACTGCAAATATAAAAAACAAGGTGCATAAAAAGTGTGAGCACCTATTAATGCCCCTACGTGTTCCAAGCTTTCTTTTAAGTCGCTTGTCTCCACAAATGACAACATCAAGAACTATTAAAATCTGTAAGCAAATGTACATGTAAAACAAGAAGAAACCACACAGACTAACCACTTCTTTCACCAAATCTTCAACTATAAGCCCCTGTTCATTTGTACGAAGATTGGTAACCCACATCCATCCGTCTTCTAACTCATTGTGGACAATAAACATATCACCTTTCAAGAAACTGCAAAAAAACAAAAAAACAAACAATTCGAATATATACATACTGCAATGCCACACACTTCAAATAGAGTTTGTACACAAAAAAAAAAAAAATGAAAAATGATGTGCTGAATCAAGCCACACACTGCCCCCTACCACACCCGGAAATGGACAGCTGGCGGAGCAGTAAAGCGCTGCGGCAGCTCTTCGTTCCAGTGTGAACTTAGCCATGAGCTTCTGAAAATTGTCATGTTTTAGGAATTATTGATTTGGTTGTTAGAAATTCACATTTTTTCCAAAAAAGCTTTTAATACAGTTGTTATTTCAACCCACTAAATAATGATTCAAACTAGCAAGGCAGAAGGTCAAAGCCATTAGACAAGGTAAGTACGAGCCTGTGACAAAGCACAGAAGGAGATTCGCACAGGTTCTCGACAGTCGTTTTAAAAATAAAAAAATAGACAATTAATTGTTTTCTTGCATCTCTGTATTTAAAGGAGAAGTTCACCTTTGTAAAAAAAATATTAAATGCAATCTTTTTTCTGGTAAAAAAATTTGCTTTTTTTTTTTTTTCTGAAAGCATTGCAGATCGCAGGTGCAATGCAGGGCTCCTGCAGATTTTCAGTATAAGACATGTGCTCCAACATCACATGGGCAGGCAGTTACACAATGACAGGAAGCATCATTGAACTAGTTCATTGAGAACTACAATTCGACAAGTGCCTGTTGGCACTTGTATTTCTCCCATTCACAGAACTCTGTGAATGAATGATGCAGCGAGGTGAGCGGAGCCTTGCATGGTCACTTTATTTTTTTTAATTGTGACAGAGGGTGCAGGGAGAAGATCCCCAGCACACTGTCACAATGGAGGAAAAAAAAAAAACACAAACGTACTACTTCAGTATCACAAGCAGTAATATAGTTTGTGACCAAACAATATGATCATAGCTGAAATGTGGACATTTCACTGGTCCATATCAGATATACAGGTGTGAGTGCTGAAGTGTTTAAATATTTTTTTTCATCTGAGAAACCAGAGAATATAGCTAGAATATGTAACCCTCCTAAATAAATTTACCTTATTTCATCTGTGTCTGGGACTTTAGTGTATGGAAGAATGGCACGCACTCGCCGTCTGTCTTCAACTGGCTGCAAAAAAAGTAGAAGGCTCAAAATAATTTTCTGTACATTAATAATGTGAACATTTGTTAACTACCTTTGCTCAATAGTTCGCTAATAAAATTAACATTATAACACATCTTCTCTTCTTATGACTCACAATAGAAAAAGTATAACAAATATACAAAAAAAAAAAATCAAGACCCCTGCAACCAGGAAGACTCTGCAAGTAGTCATCTACAGGACATCTACCCCTTTAAATCTTTCACATTTTGGCTTGTTAAAACCGAAAATGTAAATGTGTTTTATTGGGATTTTAAAGCGACGGGTCTCCATGAGCTTGCCACATCTTACCACTGGGGTTTTTGCCCACTCCTCCTTGCAAAACTGCTCCAGCTCCTTCAAGTTTGTGAACAGCAATCTTTAAGTCTGACCACAGATTTTCTATTGGATTGAGGTCTGGGGTTTAGGCCATTCCAACACATTTACATGTTTCCCCTTAAACCACTCAAGTGTTGCTTTAGCAGTGTGTTTGGTGTCATTGTCCTGCTGGAAGGTGAACCTCCGTCCTAGCTTCAAATCATACACAGAGTTGTACAGGTTTTGCTCAAGAATATCCCTGTATTTAGCACCATCCGTCTTTCCCGCAACTGACCAGGTTGCCAGTCCCGACTGTTGAAAAACATCCCCCACAGCATGATGCTGCCACCACTATGATTCACTGCAGGGATGGTGTTCTTTGGGTGATATGATGTGTTGGGTTTGCGCCAGACATAGCGTTTTCTTTGATGGCCAAAAAGCTCAATTTTAGTCTCATCAGACCAGAGCACCTTCCTCCATACATATTGGGAGTCTCCCACATGCCTTTTTGCAAACTCAAAACGTGCCATTTTGTTTTCTGCTGAAAGTAATGGCTTTCCTCTGGCCACTCTGCTATGGAGCGTACGGCTTATTGTCGTCCTATGTACAGATACTCCAGTCTCTGCTGTGGAACTCTGCAGCTCCTCCAGGGTTACCTTAGGTCTCTGTGCTGCCTCTCTGATTAATGCCCTCCTTTCCCGGTCTGCGAGTTTTGGTGTGCGGCCGTCCCTTAGCAGGTTTGCTGTTGTGCCATGTTCTTTCCATTTGGTTAGGATAGATTTGATGGGGCTCCTAGGGATCATCAAAGATTCGGATATTTTTTAACCTAACCCTGATTTGTACTTCTCAACAACATTGTCCCTTACTTGTTTGGAGAGTTCCTTGGTCTTCGTGGCAGTGTTTGGTTAGTGGTGCCTCTTGCTTAGGTGTTGCAGCCTCTGGGGCCTTTCAAAAAGGTGTGTATATGTAATGACAGATCATGTGACACTTAGCTTGCACACAGGTGGACATCATTTCACTAATTATGTGACTTCTGAAGGTAATTGGTTGCACCAGAGCTTTTTATGGGCTTCATAACAAAGGGGATGACTACATACACACATGCCAATTATCAGTTTTTTATTTAGAAAAATATATACATAAAACTATTTTTCAGAATTTTACTTCATCAACTTAAGACTATTGTGTTCTGATCCATCACATATAATTCAGATTAAAAAAGCATTGAACTAAAGGCTGTAATGTAACAAAATATGTAAAAAGCCAAGGGGGTGAATACTTCTGCAAGGCACTGTATAACCTTTCTTATAGAACACTTCTGATAACAGTCTGAGATGGCTAGTTCTGCCTTTTGGGTCAGGGCATATTCAGGGGTAGAGTCCTACATTTAGTCCATTTGGTATTCTGAGGATGATAGCTGGCATTGTGGAGAAAACTGCATTGGACAGTTTGTTTACTGTATACCGAGGGGTGCAGTGAGAATACTATGGTGTTCAGCAAGTTTACTGAGGTGGATCTACACCAATCAGCCATTCCATAAGGATCAAAGACAGGTAAAGTGAATAACATTGATTATCTCATTACAATAGCATCTTAACGTTAGTGGGATATATTAGGCAGCAAGCAGACATGTCCAATAGCCACAGAAACGGTCAGGGTGCCCATACGGACCCATGTCCACAACCAAAAGCACCCCCTGATGCTTGGGGGCAGACTGGCTCTCTCATAAAGTTATTCTTCAGTTCCCAACAATTTGGGACCTGGAAATGACTGCACAGCTTTTACCAGAACAGAGTATAAAAAGCACCCTCAATGTAAGCCCAATGCCCGAAGGTCACTTCCAGTACAGGTGATACTCAAAAAATTAGAATATCGTGCAAAAGTTCATTTATTTCACTAATGCAACTTAAAAGGTGAAACTAATATATTGGATAGACTCATTACATGCAAAGAAAGATAGTTCAAACCGTGATTTGTCATAATTGTGATGATTATGGTTTACAGCTCATGAAAACCACAAATCCACAATCTCAGAAAATTAGAATATTGTGAAGAGGTGCAATATTCTAGGCTCAAAGTGTCCCACTCTAATTAGCTAATTAAGCCATAAAACCTGCAAAGGGTTCCTGAGCCTTTAAATGGTCTCTCAGTCTGGTTCAGTAGGAATCACAATCATGGGAAAGACTGCTGACCTGACAGTTGTGCAGAAAACCATCACTGACACCTTCTCCATAAGGAGGGAAAGCCTCAAAAGGTAATTGCAAAAGAAGTTGGATGTTCCCAAAGTGCTGTATCAAAGCACATTAATAGAAAGTTATGTGGAAGGGAGAAGTGTGGAAGAAAAAGGTGCACCAGCAGCCGGGATGACCGCAACCTGGAAAAGGCCATTCAAAAGTGTTTGGGACTTTCACAAGGAGTGGACTGAGGCTGGAGTCAGTGCATCAACAGCCACCACACACACAGACAGATCCTGGACATGAGCTTCAAATGTCGTATTCCTCTTGTCAAGCCACTCCTGAACAACAACCGTCAGAAGCACCTTACCTGGGCTAAAGAAAGACAGACCTGGTCTGTTGCTCAGTGGTCCAAAGTCCTCTTTTCTGATGAGAGCAAATTTTGCATCTCATTTGGAAACCAAGGACCTAGAGTATGGAGGAAGAATGGAGAGGCACACACTGCAAGATGCTTGAAGTCCAGTGTGAAGTTTCCAGTCAGTGTTGATTTGGGGAGCCATGACATCTGCTGGTGTTGGTCCACTGTGCTTCATTAAGTCCAGGGTCAATGCAGCTGTCTACCAGGAGATTATGGAGCACTTCATGCTTCCTTCCGCAGGCGAGCTCTATGGGGATGCTGACTTCATTTTCCAGGAGGACTTGGCACCTGCCCACACTGGCAAAAGCACCAAAACCTGGTTCAATGACCATGGGACTACTGTGCTTGATTGGCCAGCAAACTCGCCTTTCCTGAACCCCATAGAGAATCTATGGGGCATTGCCAAGAGAAAGATGAGAGACATGAGACTGAACAATGCTGAAGGCCACTATTGAAGCATCCTGGTCTTCCATAACACCTCAGCAGTGCCACAGGCTGATAGCTTCCATGCCACGCCGCATTGAGGCAGTAATTGCTGAAAAGGGGGCTCTGACCAAGTACCGAGTACATATGCATGCTTATACTTTTCAGAGGTCCAAAATTGTTCTATGTACAATCCTTGTTTTATTGATTGCATGTAATATTCTAATTTTCTGAGATTGTGGATTTGGGTTTTTCATGAGCTGTAAGCCATAAGCATCACAATTATGACAAATCACAGCTTGAACTATCTTGCTTTGCATGCAATGAGTCTCATATATTAGTTTCACCTTTTAAAGTGGAGGGCCACTCTAAAATAAAAAAGTGCATCAATATTTAAAAAAAAATAAAAATGTTTTAACTTACCTGAAACCCCTGTTGCTAGGCAGTCTTCCTAATCTGCCTCTTCCTATTCCGCGGTGCTTCCTTTTCTTCGGCGAGCGGCCCCGTTGCCTTCTGGGACATGTGTGTGTCCCAGAAATCAACGGGGCTATTGACAAAGCGCCGCACACAAAGATCTCTAGTGTCCCTCAATGGACAGGAAAGGAGTATATGGTGTACAATGTTAAGGTATCTGTACTCCAGGTCTGCCGTAAACAAGTTACCAAATTTTACCACCATCTTACTTTCCAAACTAAACCAAATGTCATTAAGGGGCAATTTACACTAGTGCAATGACGAGTGTTTTCTGTCTATCCTAGTCACACTGGAAAGTAGCCCGGAGGTGCGCTGCAATGATCTACAATAAAATGCTGGATTTTAGTGCACTGGACAAGATCACAATGCGCTGCTGTACAATCATCATGAAGTGTCTTTTGTTCACTTCAAATAAAGTTTCTTTTTCTTCAAACAAAAAGGTAGCTGTGCGATGCGCTGAAACACACACACACTGCCCCTACAGCTGGTTGACTGAAGCTAGAACGGACAGCTGTCATACAGTAGACAGGTTTACTGTGCAGCAGCTGCCCATTTGTGTGTAAAGGGGCCCTAAGAGTTGGAAAGTTATGCATTTGTATAAATAGGATGAGCGGTGTATGAGTACCGTGCAGTAAGGATGATGGGAATCAGCTTACCCATTTTTGTTAAGGATGTTACTATACATATGTTCTAAATCCATAGTCACTAGCAATGCATAGTTATAAATGCTGTATACTGTGACATTTGTTCAGGAAATCAGTGGTTTTGTGCTGGAGGCTAGCAGTATTTGTGGAAAATGGCTTTACACTGCATCTTATATTTCTTACCTCTGGTGGTGCCACAGGAAACAAAAGCTTCTCTTCTTTCAATAAACATGATACATGACTATAATATCCTATAAGATCTGAAAGTGAAGAAAATCGTCTGCCTCCAATGTAGAAGTCACCACACATTGCTATAATCCTAAAAAAAAAAAAAGTAAATGAAAAATATTTAATGAAATATATTTGGGAATATACTCTCTTATCTGGCATAACCATGCATCTAATGCTAAAGTATTAAACCGCATCCACCACTGAAAAAAAAACTGCATGCATTCTTTAAGCAGGCGGCACAATTTTTACATCATTTCCCTTGGTTTAACCTCCTTTTTTAAAGGGCAAAAGAATTAAGATCTCTTTGGACCTAGATCGGTAGATGTATACTCACAAGCGAGCATTCATAAAAGGCTTTGACAAAGGAGCAAGTAAGCTGTTCTGAAGATCGACGCGCCAGGACCTAATGTCGAGAGGATCAAACCGATAAGAATGGCTGACGCGTTTCGGGGGGAGTACACCTTTCCTCAGAGCCTAAGCGAGCAATGGCTGATCTCTCGCAGTCATCTCTATATATGTGGCCCCACCCTGTCCATCCTACGGGATGGACGGGGTGGGGCCAGGGAGGGCAGGTTCATGTGGGTGGGCGTTACCTATTGGGGTGGGCGTTGCCACCAATTGGGCCTTGCAGACACAGGCACACATATATAGAGGCGACTGCGAGAGATCAGTCATTGCTCGCTTAGGCTCTGAGGAAAGGGGTACTCCCACGAAACGCGCCAGCCATACTTATCGGTTTGATCCTCTCGACATTAGGTCCGGGCCCCTGGCACAGAAGAAGGAGCTTTAAAAACGAAAATACATTTACACCTTTTCTTAAATGGTACTTTTTCCACTAGAATTTCTTTGGACGTATTATCCAAAACATCCCCAAATAGCTGTTTCACCAAAAAAGGAAGACTAGCCAGGAGCTTCTGCCTGAAGGAAAGATTCTCTCATAGCAACTATTGCAAACATAAAGCTGCCAGATCCTGGACCTGCTGAGCAGGATAACCTTGAACACCTGTTTAAACTGGTCTCTCAACGATTAACCAATTACTGTCAGTGCAGGCTGAGACAATCTGCCAGAGAAAAAAATAGGATTTTTAAAACCGCTTACCTGTAAAATCCTTTTCTTGGAGTACATCATAGGACACAGAGCCTCAAGTAATTACTTGGTGGGTTATGGGCCTACCTTCAGGTGTTGACACTGGTATAACCAATACAGGAAGTTGACTCCCCTATATAACCCCTCCTTCTTCCAGGAGTCCTCAGTTTTTGTAGCCAAGCATTATAAGCAATATACTCTCACCCCATAAAACAGAGGGGCGGGAGTTCTGTGTCCTATGATGTACTCCAAGAATAGGATTTTACAGGTAAGCGGTTTTAAAAATCCTATTTTCTTTATCGTACATCATAGGACACAGAGCCTCAAGTAATTACTTGGTGGGATGTCCCATAGCAATGATACTTGAGGGGAGGGAGACACAACCCATAGGGCACCCCCAGACCTTGAGGAATACTGCTGCTTGCAGCACACTGCGCCCGAAGGCGATATCCTCATTCCATTTTACATCTACTTGATAAAATGTTGTAAATGTATGCACTGAAGACCAAGTTGCGGCCTTGCAGATCTGAGACATGGAGGCCTGGTGACGCACTGCCCAAGAAGCAACACTCTGGTAGAGTGCGCCTTAACTTGAAAAGGGGGAATCTTTCCCTTTAAATCATAAGTTCGAATTATAATTTGCCGAATCCACTTAGCCACAGTGGATTTTGACATTGCCTGTCCTTTTTTAGGACCCTCTGGCAGAATAAATAAGACATAAGTCTTACGAATCTGAGCAGCTTTCTTTAAATAGATCATCAAGACAATGTAGTGACTTTTCTAACTTGGAACATGGTTTTGGAAAAAACGATGGCAGGACAAGATCTTCATTCAGATGAAAGCCTGAAACCACTTTTGGCAAAAAGCCTGGACGAGGGCGTAACACCACTCTGTCCTCATGAATAATCAAATAAGGCTCTTTACAGGAAAGAGCAGCCAATTCTGAAACCCTCCTTGCTGAGGATATAGCAACCAAAAATATCAGCTTCCTAGTGAGAAGGTCTAAGGGAACATGCTGCAATGGTTCGAATGGCAGTTTTTGTAACAAAACTAAATTCAAGTCCCAAGGGCTTAAAGGGTGATTTAACTGGTGGATTAATCCGCATCACTCCTTGCATGAAACCCCGGACTAAAGAATGCATAGCAAGTGGTCTTTGAAATAAAATTGATAAGGCTGAGACTTGGCCCTCAATAGTACTCAGGGCCAACTTCATTTCTACGCCTACTTGTAGACAGGCAAGAATTCTGCCTCTAATATACCTCCGAGGGTGCCAACCCTTGGATTCACATGAGGAAACATAAGCGTTCCAGACTCTACAATATATAGCTCTAGAAGCTGGCTTCCTAGCATTAAAGTAGAAATAACTGCCCATCTTTTCAGAATGTGGGTCTCAATAGCCAGGCCGTTAAATTTAGCATTCGTAAAGTAGGATGGAATATCGGCCCCTGTGAGAGCAGGTCTGGCCTTAGTGGAAGGGACCACAGATCCTCCACTGCCATCTTTACGACCTCTGCATACCATGACCTTCTGGGCCATGCTGGTGCTGCCAGAATTGCCCGTTTTCTTTCCAGCTTGATCCTGCAAAGAAGTCGAGGCAGCAACTGAATAGGGGGAAATGCATAGATCAGTAAAAGCTGATCCCACAGTATCACCAAGGCATCTGTTCTGCATGCGAATGGATCCTTTGTTGTTGACACAAAGTTGACTAACTTAATGTTGCACTGGATGCTAGAAGATCTACATCCGGAGTCCCCCATCCTTGACAAACAGCCCGAAACATGTCGGGGTGAACAGACCATTCCCCTGGGAATAATCTACTGGCGGCACATGTAGTGTGCGTGCCAGTTCTCTATTCCCGGAATGAAGACTGACGATGGGCACGGAATATTTCTTTCTGCCCAAGTTAGAATATGGTTCACTTCTCTCTGCACTGAGAGGTTCTTGGTGTCCCCTTTGGTGATTGATATAGGCCACAGCCGTGGCATTGACGGATTAGATCCTGTTGGGACAATCCCTTAACCTGGAAGTCCAGGCTTTTAGAGCCAGACGCACTGCCCGAATCTCTAGGATGTTGCTGGGCAAGGCTCTTTCGGTACTTGAACACTGTCCTTGGACAGTTGTCTTCTGTCATTACCACTTACCAGATAAGTGGTCTGAAGGATTTTCCCTTTAGGACATTCTTTAGTAACCAATTGAGGCTTTGGGACAGCCGCATTGGCAAGTCCAAAGCTTGGATCGTTTTGTTCCAAGCAAATAGAATACTGTTTTGCAACATTCTTGAATGGAACTGTGCAAAGGGAACTGCTTCGAAGGGACCTCCTTTTGACCTTACCATACGCACCAACTCTTTTATGGAGTTGTTTTGTTTTTTGTTTTTTTTCTCTTTCTGGGCAAGAAGACCCTTTTTCTGGGCTGTATCTATGATCAGACCCAAATACTGCAGCCCTTTTTTAGCGATTTTAATGGAGACTTTACTAGGTTGAGAACGCAACCCAGACCTTTCCAGGTAACTGGTTGTAATGCGTACACCTTACTCCGTGATTAGTCTATTAGTAATAGATCGTCTAGGTATGCCAAGACTGTTTAAGCCCTGTGCCCTTGACCTGGCTACAGGTGGGGCTAGCACCTTTGTGAACACTCGAGGTGCTGTAGCTAGCCCGAAGGGCAAGGCTAAAATCTGAAATACTGCTGTTCTACTTCGAACCGCAGAAAACTTTGGTGAGCGAGAAATATATGGACATGCAGATATGCACACCTGATGCCAATAGGCGCCAGAAGTTTTCCTCCTTGCAGGATAGAAACTACTGACTTGATCGACTCCATAGGAGGGGATCTTCAGGAACTGATTTAGATTCTTTTAGATCTAGAATGGATCTGTTGAATTTCTGCGTGGCTCTGTACATGTACAGGAAACACATGAAAAAGGCAGTGAAGGTTCCAAGGAACCTAAGAAAAAACAGATCAGCTGACTCTACTAGAGGTAGCTTGAAAGAGGCACAAATCATCTCTGCAAGAGGTTTGTACCAGCAATTTCTCAGATTGCGAGGCTGAAAAAAAGTTCAACTCTAGTTGTCTCCTCTGCAGAGTAGTATTCGGTTTGCCTTTCTTCCCGATTACCTGAGGGTAATCCTTCATCCTCTACCCACTGTTCCCTTGATAAGGGATCTCAAGTGGGGGATCTAACATGCTTTCCATCCTTGGATAGCGACTGCGATTAAAGTCGCTAATTTTCCTTCTAGGCCCTGCAGGGCGGAGGAAAAACGCATCTTCAATCATGTATACAGGGGCTGAATATTTTCTCCTCTTAGGCTCAGTTTCCACTATTGAAAAAAGTCTTGCCTCAGGGTTATACTACCTCAGTTTCCGGGGTTAACACCATATCTAGTATTATTCCATGATGGTTACCATATACAAATCTATTAGTCTACACGACCAGGTAAGAGTAGTTGGGATCCTTGTCTGCTCCCCCTCTTTCCTTTCTATTTTGTATATTTTTTTGTTTATATACAATATTTTTACTCTATCAATCTTGGTTATTTATCCTAGATATAGCCCATACCCTGCATCTGCTCCTGACGAGTGGTATACTTAACCACGAAACGCGTAGAGCTTTATGATGCGACGTCACATTCCCCCATGTTCTACCACTCTGACTACTATCAAAATTACTATTATGCACCAATCTATTATTATTGAGTTTTACGCTACCATTACAATCAGGCTTGCATTTCTAGGTCTATTGAGTTTTTATTGTAAGCTTAATATATACTATATATTGATTGCTATATAAAGATATGTATGTTACCCACTATATATTATGCAATTTTATGAATTTTACTATGTTACTATGTCATGTATGCCTTTTTGTAATTAATAAATCCTAATATTTACTTTGATTGGTTCATACTATGGTTTGTAACAGTGTGCCTCATACAAAGTCCCACTCTTTTTTGCCTTTTCCAGTTTCCACTATTGCAACCCCAAATTTGCACGATTTTACCGCGATCTTTTGCCACCGAGAATACTATGGGGCGCAATTTTGATGCGACAGGAAACAATGCCTGAGTATTCTAGAGGTTTATGGACCTCAAGTCGCATTAAAGTGGTAGAAAAATAGTGCAGGGACTACCTTGAAGTCGCACAGATCTGAACAGTATTTCTTGGAAATCATACCCTAGAGTCTGACAGTGGAGGCAGTCACCGCTGCCTAGAGGCAGCTGCCCCTGCACAGGGGAAGGAATCCGTTTAAGTGACTTGTCCAAGGTCACAAGGAGCCAACGTGAGGACGAGGTCCCACGTCTTTCAGGAAGCCTCCCATGGCTACGCTGGTCGTCAGAGTAGTTAACCTGTGAGGAGTGGCTCCTTCACTAGTGAACTTCGACGTGTGGATCTGAACCCATGTCTGTCAGGAAGTCTCCCACGGCTGCACTGGCCATCAGAGTACTTAACCTGTGAGCTGTTGTGGCTTCACTTTAAATAAAAAAGGACATTTATACCCTCTACTGGACAAAAGAGCTTTACTGCTAGAAATCATTTGGATGTATTTCACCAAACCTTCCCCAATGAAAAGGGAAACTAGTCAGACACCCTTTTTTGCAAGATGCTTCGGCTGACCAACCCTTTTAACCACAGGGTCCCAAGCACGTGTTTTTTAGCGCAAGGCGATACGCCTGGTGGATAGGGTCTTTTATGGCATCTATGGAGAAACATAGCATTAAGCACTGTAAAAGGGTCCCAAAGAAGGGACCTGGACTTTCAGCTTACTTTGTTAGGAGTAGTATAAAAAGTGGAATGAACCATCTCTGTAAGAGTTTGTACCACCAATCTGTCAGATTGTGAGGTTGCATAAGGTTCATCAACTGTTTCCTCCGCAGAGGAAAATTTGGCTTGTTTTTCCCCGTGATCACCTGAGGATAACACCTCATCCTGTGCCCACTGTTCCCTTGGAAAAAGGGGTTTGAGGTGGGGGAGGGGGATCTAGCATGCTTCCTATCCTCTTGGATGGAAAATGCGATTAAAGCCGCTAATCTTCCTTCTAAGCCCAACAGGGCAGAGGAGAATGCATCTTCAGTCACATACACAGAGGGGCTGAAGTGTGAGAAGCAGTTGCACCACCAATTGCTTCCAATGATTCACCCTGGCTTGCCAGGTCAGGTATCTCTGGAGAGGATGACAGTGTGGAGGCATGACTGGAGTTCCCAGCGCCTGGGGGTGGAATCCTTGGTACCTTTGTGGTACACTGGAAATCAAATGTGCTAAGCACAACAGCAGAGGCACTTTAACAAATTATGGTATTTGCTGAACAATAGTTTTAGCAAAAGAAAACAATGTCACCATAAGGATCAGCCTTTGATGCCGAGTACCATAATATTTCCTGTGCTGGAGATGCCTGTTTACACACCTTTACATGCCCAGCGCTCCTGTGCCTTAGTGTGACAGACTTCTGTCTTCAGCATATGAACTGAGAGCGTCTGTGTTAAGCCTCAGGTGAGAACCTGATTACACATAAGTGTCAGCTGTTGCCGCACCTCTCCAGGAGGAGAGGGGAGGGGGAGGGGAATTTTTATCAGCAGTGTTTGTTAAGCTCCTAGTTTTAAAGGAAGACTTTATACAAACAATGCAAATGGCTGGTTTTGTATGTTCATAAACTACTGCTGCAACCCCTTTGGATCCCTCAGAAGAGGAACACCATCTGTTCAATTAAGAACTCCTCTCTGGCTGCAGGGACCACACCCGCTGCTATAGGCAGACACAGAGCTGCTGAAAAAGCATCCTACTAGGTAAGTGTAATATACTCCCTCTAGAGGAGACATTTTAAGGCATACAGTTATACATACATACATATATATATATATATATATATATATATATATATATATATATATATATATATATATATATATATATATATAATTTTTTTTTTGGAGAAAAAAGGCATAGGTGGACTTTTTACAGTTCCTAGGCTTCTCCCCTTACCTTATCCTCGCTGCAGGATACTGCTGATTTAACAGACAGATCCAACTTTAACCCATCACGGCAGGCAGCGTAGTTAAACCTTTAAAGACTGGGGCCCTTTTAATAGGGGTCCCGCTCCTTTAGACCTGTATCGCACCCCTCAGAAACAACTTTAGGTAATATGAAAAAACAAAAAGAGTTCTGGTTCCTAGGGTCCAGCTCTCAGAGAAGCTTACAGGCAAAACCTCATTCTTCAATGCCAGGCCCAGGTACCATCCTATGGCCTCAATGGCGAGGATGGATGCGGTTGTGGAGGTTTTTTTAAATCCAGCATGGATCCCTCCCTGGAGCTCCTTAGAGCACATCTTCACTCGTGACCAACACCTTAGACACTGGCGAAAAAACTGAGGACTCCTGGAAGGAGGAGGGGTTATATAGGGGAGTCAACTTCCTGTCCTGTTATACCAGTGTCAACACCTGAAGGTAGGCCCATAACCCACCAAGTAATTACTTGAGGCTCTGTGTCCTATGATGTACAATAAAAGTTTTTTTTTGTTTTTTTTATTTAATGGGAAGTCCAACTTTTTATCCTTTGGATCCCTAAGCATTTGAGCATTATCTGCCAGACAAGTCAAACGCTTATTCAGAGGATATAACAGCGTTAATTGCTGGTATAACCTACTTAGTGAATTTCCTCCACCATAGGATAAAGTGTGAAAACCTTTTAGGAGGGAAAATAATGCTTATCTGGGTGATTCTCTCAGATACAAAAAAGCTTTTACAACAATGAATGGACAGGAAAAGGCATGCACAGCTTGAGGAGGCTTTAGGGAACCAAAACACTCAGTTAAGGGTACATAAATGTGGAGCGGACCATTCAGCAAGAAATTGCACCATCAAGCTTAAGATTAAAACAGCTGATGCTCCCTCATTTGACACCGCAGAAGAGGAGTCATCAGCCGCACCTCGGTCCCCTGAGGGAATTAGTCTTCTCCCGCCCCTTGTCGCATTTTAAACCATACTGGGATGTGATTAAAGTCGCTAAACTTTTTTTTTTTAAACCTATCATGGCTGAGGAAAAAAGATCTTTTTAGTAAAATAAACAGGGGCTGCAGTGTTGAAAACAGTTGCAAACATTTCATGGCCCTGATGCTCACTGTGACCAGCCACTCTCTCTCAGGGGAGGATGCCATTTGTAGAAATGAGTAGGCTTTCCAGAGCTTGAGGGAGACCCTTTTAGCTCTTTTTTGGGGGTGTTTCAACCCCCCCTTCTTTCCTTAGCCCGATGCACAAAGCAGAGGTACTACCAGAAGAAATCGCATCCACTGCTTGAACAATAGTCCAGCCACTGCCGCTGCTATTAATGCTCAGCCTGATGCAAATAGTAAATGTGTCAAATAGGAAATGCCTGTGTCACCAAACTTCTTTCATGCTCCTCTTTGCTCTTATGTCTCTTACAATTTTGCAGCCAGCACAAATGGAGTTTTTTTTTTTTTTTTTTAAACACACTCCCACGTTGGAGGATGGCAACGCTCGCTTATCCCCACCCCCACCTCGCATCACGCCCCCCCATTCCTTTTTCTTTCAAAAAAAAAAAAAAAAGCAAGCACGGGCCTCCGATCCGACTGGATTTTCTTGTAAGTGAGGGAGGGATGGCATGGAGGGGGCCTGGAAGCTGCCGCCAAATAGGGGCGGTGAAAGAAAGAAAACGGCATTGCCGATCGTTTTCAGTTCTCCCTTATACTCAGACTCAAGAGGGGAAGAGTTCAGCCCAGGTGGGGGTGTCTGGAGGAAGCAAACCCCCCCAAACTTACCAGAGGTCTGCCTGCTAGCTGGAGGAAAAAAAAGTCGGCTGCTTCTGTGACACACAGTGATCTCTGAGCAAAGCATGAGAAGATACCTGCTTCATACAGCTCCCAGGCATGACAACATTTACTTTAAAGGAGACATTTCATAAGAAAATTTAAAAATTCCTTAGAAAACTCCACTTACCTTTCCCGCCGCAGGGTTTTCTGTGGGAAAACCAACAGACCCAGTCTTCACCCTTCACGGTGGGTTCCATTACCAAACCTTCAGGAACCGGGGACCCTAGGGGAACCCACAATTCTGGACCTGTAATAGCACCTCGCCAGTAAAACTTTATGGCCTTAATACCAAAAGTACTGGATCCCGGTGTTCAGCTCTCTAAACAGAGAAGCGTTTACAAGCAAAACCTTGTTTCTTCGGATACCATTCAATTTGGCATAAGAGACA
Source organism: Lithobates clamitans (assembly GCA_037952925.1). Taxonomy (NCBI): domain Eukaryota; kingdom Metazoa; phylum Chordata; class Amphibia; order Anura; family Ranidae; genus Lithobates; species Lithobates clamitans. The sequence continues at coordinate 10,182,198 of JBBGZY010000513.1, read as the reverse complement.
CTTTGAGTGGATCAAGCTGCATAGCTAGCCCCAGCAAGGATTGCTCCAGTGGAGCTCAGCACAGACCAACACCTTAGACACTGGTGGAAAAAACTGAGATGCTCCCTGTATGGGAGGGGTTATATAGGGCAGCAACTTCCTGTTTAGGGTGTGCCAGTGTCCAGCACCTGAAGGTGGACTATAACGCACATAGTAATTACTATGGCTCTGTGTCCCGTGATGTACGATTAAAGAAATACAGTTTTACCAACACACACCAAAGTTGCAAACTGCATTCAGGCATCAAGGGAATGGGTTAACCAGAACACTGACTCAAATAATCAAAAAGTTACCTAAATAATTAGTGTACATTTAAATATTTAACAGCTGCAGAAAAAAAAAGATTTTACAGATCGACATTAAAGTGGAACTATAGGCAAACCTTTTTTTCCCCATTTTGGATTTTGGCGTAAGGGAAGGATAACCCTTGAAGGTTTATTTTTGCCATCTGTGTCCCATTGGGGAGATTTACCTTCACTTCCTGTCCCATAGCCAAACAGGAAGAGACGTAATCCCAGCAAACTAAGGGAATCTCTTGGGGACCCCCCAGGTCACCAGAACTAGTGACCCCATTGGAAGATTTCCCCTCTATTACTTTTCTGGGGACAACCCAAAATTTTGAATTTTCTTTTTTTTTCACTTTCAATGATAATGGTAAACAGGCCAAATAGAGAGAGGGGGAATCTCCTTAACGGGGACACAGTCAGCAATAAGAACCTGACAGATGTTCTAATCAATCTCCACTCTATCCCCCGATCTCTATCCAAAACTAAAAGAATGTTGGCTTTAGTTATACTTTAAGCAAAAAAAAACAAACCTACTACAGGGTACGAGATTACGGTTTCATAAAATTACCCATTGCAGCTGTCACAGCCTGAAACAGGCAACATTCCATAGTCAAAGTTATTCTTTGCTTCCCTTTGTTTTTAGCTAGACAATTAGGGGAGAGAGGGGGAGGGGCCAGGTCAGTGCTGTGTCTCTGAACGGACACACGGAGCTGTGACTTGGCTCGGGTGTCCCCATAGCAAGCTGCTTGCTGTGGGGGAACTGAACAGGAGGGAGGGGCCAGGATCACAGGAGAGGGACCTGAGAAGAGGAGGATCCGGGCTGCTCTGTGCCAATCCACTGCAACAGAGCAGGTAAGTATAACATGTTTAATATTTTTATAGGGGGAAAAAAAATGAGACTATAACAAAATATGTCTTATCCATTAATTTCACAGCTGAATATGGAAAAAAAGAAAGCAGCAGCCAAAAAAATTATAAAGGCATTTGTTTATTGAGGATTAATATATGACTTACCTAAAATGTGTGACAACATTTGTTTTACTAAGAAAGGAAAGGACAAAAGATCCCGGCCTACGATCACTCTCCCTGATCAGATAGCTTCCAGTTCTTCCAGCTTGATACAGTCTCTCCTCTGCAATCATTCTATCCAGTTTGCCATGATACCATCTGAAACATAGCAGAGGGGACATGTTATTTACACTGAAAAGTTAAAACAGAAAAACTACCAGGAATGCCTGCTTAACTTGCCCAGGGGTGTTACATTTGCCAGGGTAGGCAACCTTTGAGAGGTGGAGATCTACTATGACAACATGGAAATGTAAAAGCTTACCAGGGTGCCGTGCCCTTTTTAAGAAGTTAACTAGCAAGCCCCCAGAGGCCGGTAGTGGGTAGGGCAGTGTACAAAGGTCAGTGAGATGTATTGCAGTGTACAGAGATCGGATGTAGAGCAATGTACAGGAATTAGTAGGGCAGATGACAGGGCATCAACAGGGCAAAGTGTCAGAAAAGCAAAGGACAGAGGGTCAAGCAAGGCAGTGTAAAGGGGGTCAGGAAGACACAGTACAGAGGGGTAGGGAGGGCCTGGTACCGGGGGGACAGAAGAGCACGGTACAGGCGGGTCTGGAGGGGGGGGGGGGTGTCAGGAGGGCACACTATCGGGGGGGTCTAGGGGGGGTATGGAACGGGAGAGTCTGGAAGGTACAGTACTGGAGGGTCAGGAGAGCATGGTACGGTCCTAGGGGTCAGGAGGGCCCATAAGTGGTTTCTTGATGCACAGCAGGGAAGCTGCTGTGGCAGGTCTACCTGTTCTGGTGCACTGATCCCCACCAGCCCTCCCTCTATTGTCAGTTGTCACATGTCACCCATGCCCTGAATGAACTGGAAGAGGGCTGACAGGGACCAGCACACTGCATATGGGGGGTGGGTGGGTGGGGGGGGGGGGGGCAAGAGCCCAAACTTGCCCGAGCACTGTCAAAGCTGACAGTAAATCCTAGGCAGCAGAGGCATTCCCTGCTGCTTCCCAGCTTGAGAGCTCAGGCGATAAGACGCCTGAGCTCATCGCTTCTGTGCTCTGCGACCTGGGGGGGGGGGGGGGTCTTAGACCTTAGGCACTTGAGGGTCGGCAGGGCCTCGGGTGCGATCTACCTACCAGCTGCCGGTGGTCAACAGGTAGATTGAGATTGATGGGTACAGTAACATAAGTAAGCATAATTTACAATCTGATTGGTTGAGGCCACACAAACTTTTCATTAACCTACAAAAATTGTGTGAAAGAAAAATTACAATCATAAGATTGTTACACACACCTAAAGTAATACCAAAGTTATAAACTCAGTACCGGTTTCCTAATCGATATATAGCTGTCACGTGACCCAGATCTTTCCCAGCCTGTCTGCACGGAAACATAAGCAGGAGGAGCTTCTAGTCCTTTGCTGCTGGTCACATATTTAAAAAAAAAAAAAGCCTTTGGAATACAGAGTAAAAATAAATATCATAACCATTTATTATCAATAAACAGCTTTAAAATAGAAATATATACTTGATATCAAATCTTTATTATTATTTGGAAATCACATGGTGTGGGCGGATTTCTGTCAGTCACAGGCTGTATCACTCCCCTCCACTCTTTGTCTTAGAATAAGAGGGAGGTGAATCCTCCATCAATCTACATATAATATCCTGCTCCTATTGTGTTTAGCTGGTTAGTGGGCATGGAGGAGGGAGGGAGTTGGCTGTCATTTACCACATTGTATACACCCACATGTTGTGGCTCTATAGTCACATGGGCTGCTCAGATGTGATAGGGTGGAAATGCTCAGCATAGAAACTCACTGAAAACTGACCATGTGCAGAGTTGTCACCACAGCTGCAAATGAATTGGGGACAGAAGGAGGAGACAGAACAGCAGGATCAATCAGGTTTTTTTTACAGAATACAGAATACAAATCTTATAGTGACCGAGTATGAACAGCATGTAGTACTGCATTCATTGATAGTTTTTTTAATGATGTGGATTTAGTGACACTTTAAAAGATCATATAAATCTATTTTCCTAGGATCAGATTGTGATCTGTGAAGAAGCATTAGAGTATAGAGTATGTTACCTCACAAGTGGCTGAGTACGATGTAATTTTTAGAACATACGACACTAAATGCCATACTTTGTGGATGAGACCAGATGATCGTCATACCTATAGGATTGTTGTCCTAAAAGCCTGTTTGATCCACATTAATTTACAGATCCACTTGCAAGATGAGCGAGCATTTTAGCTGGTGGTGGAGCACCTGTGTGACGGTGGAGTACACAGTTTATAAGGGTGAAGAGCCTTCAACACTTGAACCTTTTTTTTCTTCACAGTATTTGCGCAGCAGTCTTTCGCAATTTTTTGTGTGAAAAAAAGACACTTTCATGAATTAGAAAAAGTAAAGTTAGCCCAATTCTTTTTAATAATATGAAAGATGATGTTACGCCGAGTAAATAGATACCCAGCATGTCTTTTAGCCGCTTTGGTTATCACTAAAAAGCCAACCGCTGGCTAAAAAAAATGGTAGCGGGTTGATGCCTGCATCACCCCCGGTATAACCCTTTCATACTGAGAACGCATATTTGCGTACATCGGCGTGAAGGGGTTAAGCACCTGTAATTATGTTCACTTAATACCAGAGGTTGGTCATATAATTCGGTTATTTGTTTTAAGCAGCGCAAATGCACATCTTTTTTCAACCACTTTGGGAACAAAATTTGTATTTGCAGTAGCTTAGAGGTCAATTTAAATAAGGACATTGATTTTTATACATCACTTTGGCAGCATACAACAGCATTTTTCTTTATTGTTTATTCATTCAATCGACCTAACTGGCAGGATGCACAACACCCGACAAAGTATGGAATCACCACTCTTGGAAAATGTTCATATTGTTTAATTGTGTAAAAAAAAAAACAAATAATCAGCCATGCCTCAAAACTATTTTCATTTATCCACTTGCCGACCGGCTGACGCCGATATACCTCAGCAAAGTGGCACGTTCTCGCAAAACAACGTATGGGTACGTTGTTCCCTTTAAGACCCACCTGAGGTGCGCCTGCTGCACAGCGAGGGACCCGATATGCGTGGCCGTTGGGCGCGATCTCTGCCGCCCACCCGCAATCGCAGGTACGAGAGCCAGAACAGGGATTTGTGTGTGTAAAAACACAAATCCCTGTTCTGTCTGTATAACTTTTGCGCAAACCAATCAATATACTCTTATTGAGATTTATTTTTTTACCAAAAATATGTAGCAGATTAAATATTGGCCTAAACTGAGGAAAAAATTATTTTTTACAAAAAAAAATTTGGGGAAATGTATTATAGCAAAAAGTAAAAAAGTGTTTTTTTTTAAATTTCTGTCTTTTTTTGTCTATAGCGCAAAAAATAAAAACCGCAGAGGCTTTTTTTGTGCTGAAAGTGCCCCCCCTCGACTTATACTCGAGTCAAGCACTTTTCTGCACCAAAAAATTTCATTTTCCGAACCGAATTTGGGGCCCTGTATCTCAGGGCCACTTGGTGCTAGGAACCCCAAATTTGGTGTGCAAACCAAGTGCAACTGGTACCACAACATATCCAAAGATGGAGTTCCTAGCACTAAGTGGTCCCGAGATACGGGGCCCCAAAATTGGTTTGGAAAATGTCATTCTCTGCTGCTTGACATTTTCGGAACCGATTTTTGGGGCCCTGTATCTCGGGGCCACTTGGTGCTAAAAACCCCAGCTTTGGATATTTTATGGTGCTAGTTCCACTGGGTTTGCACACCAAATTTGGGGTTCTTAGCACTAAGTGGCCCCAAGATATGGGGCCCCAAATTCGGTCAACTTTGTCCATCTGTAGCAATGTCATTTTGGGACCCTTTGGGTTCAGAGACTGCAGCTAGGGGGCATCTAGGAACCCTTAACTACCGAGTTTGAAGTTCGGGGGACCTATGGCTGCAAATGGGCACAGTGAGGCATGCAAATGGGCATTGTTGACCCTCTTTTCCACTTACAGTAGCTGTGCATTTCTCACCCTTGTCTTATACTCGGGTCAACAAGTTTTTGCCATTTTTTTGTGGTAAATTAGGGCCTCGACTTATACTCGGAACGATCTATACTCGAGTATATACGATACATAGATATATAGATAGAGATAGATAGATAGATAGATAGATAGATAGATAGATAGATAGATATCCTGGTCCCTTAAAGCAGATTACACACACAGTGCTTGTGATGTGTAATCTGCCCCCCTCTGAACTGTAAAAAAAAAAAAAAAAAAGCCTCCCTGAACATGCCACATCCTGTATGCCCTATCTGCGCTGACCACCAAAGTAATGGCGTCAGAGTGCGTCCCTCCATCATACGCTGCCTGCTCTCAGCTCTCCTCTTTACCCCCTCACCCCCTCATTCCTTCCTGCCATCTCCCTCTCTATCTGTCTCCAGCTCTGCCCCCCGTCACTATTAGTGTAAAAGAAAAACCTAAAATTGTCACTGCCAGCCCCTCTATTAGAGGCTGGCATAGCACACCATGCAAGTTGTTTTGAAAAGCTAGTGTTCTAAATACAGAATTTTAGCTGTCTTCGGGCCGCTCGTGACCGCTTTACAGCTCCCATGGATTCTGCTGAGGAGACGAGTAGCCACATGATCTGCCCAGAAAGAGATCACGGCTCCTCCTGCAGAAGACATCCATCGGAGCTGTAAAGCATCCACGAGTCACGTGACCAGCCTGAAGACAGCTGAAATTCGGTATTTAGAACTCTTGTTTTTCGAAACAACCTTTATAGTGTGCTATGCCAGCCTCTAATAGAGGGGCTGGCATAGTCTTATAGAAATGCCTTAAACACTTTAAGGTGAAAAAACTTTCTGTGCTGCAGCTGCCCCCCAGAGCCCCCATTTTTCTTACCTGAATCATTCCAGCGACAAGCACAAGCCCAGCAGCTCAAGCCACTGTCTTGGGTCCTCATTGCATAGATTGAAAGCAGAAGGAGCCATTGACTCCCGTTGCAGTCAATCAAATCCAGTGACTCGGGGGCCGGGTCTTGCTGTCTGTGCCAATGGATGCAGCAGTAGGACTCAAGAGCACGGCCGCACGAGTGCCCCCATGGAATGTGGCTCTCCGTGGGGAGCCTCAAAGAGGAGGAGCCAGGAGCGTCGCCGGGGAACCCCAGAAAAGGAGGTTTGGGGTCACTCTGTGCAAAACCCTTGCACAGAGCAGGCAAGTATAACATGCTTGTTATTTAAAAAAAAAAAACCCTTGCAATCACTTTAACATTCCTACCTTACGGCTTTAAGAAACAGTTAAAAAAATAAAAAGGACAAAAACTGTAGTCAATTGCAACTGTTTTTGCAGATCAAGCAGAGGAAAAAAAATATGGAATCACTCGATTCTGAGGAAAATATAGAAACGTGAAAAAATAAAAAAACAAAAAAACAAAAAAAAAACACACTACAGTACACCACTAGTACTTTGTTGCACCACCTCTGCCTTTTATAACAGCTTGAGATAGAGATATATATCTATATATACACACATAGACATATACACACACATACAGTATATATGGAGTAGGGGAGGGTATAACCCTGACAGGTTTTTTTTGCCATTTGTGACCCATTGGTGAGATTTACCTTCACTTGCTGCCCTATAGTCAAAACAGGAAGTGAGAGAAAATCCCTGCAAATTCAGGAAATCCCCTGGGACCTCCAGGTCACCAGAACTAGGGTCCAATTTAAAGAATCCCCCTCTATTACTGTTCTAGGGATAACCCAAAATTTGGAATTTTCTTTTACGTCTACTTTTGATGAGAAAGATAAACATGAAAAATAGAGGGGTGAATCTTCCTAACGGGGGCACGGAAAGCAATAAAAACTTCTAATCTCTCTCCACTCTGTCCAAAATGTAAAAATGTTTTGCATTTAGTTAGATTTTAAAATTATTTGTTAAATACCCCTTTTATCCAGTGGAAGTGGCGTGTAGGTCATGAGACTTTGTCCTTACCGCAGTTCAGCTCATACTTTGAGTGGGGCAAAGCTGGATTGGGTCACATGTCCTGTGACATTGCCTCAGCTTTTTCAGGCCCTCTCCTCAGACCGAATTAGAGTGAAGCTGTCATGATCTGATCCGCCTGCCAATGCTTTCGGGCCGATCAGATCCTTGACAGACAGTTTCAATCTACTTTGCACGGTCCACGGGGAGGGAGTGAAATAGCGATGTCACAGGGCATGTGACCCACACCAGCTTCACCCCACCCCTATCTCGATTGCAGTAATCAGGGAATAAGGAGTTGTTTAGATATGGCTTACTTACATAGCAGAAGGGGAGCATGTGCAGTGTGGGGGCAATGGTGCAGCGGCTCTATGAGCCCAATGATCATTGCCACCACTCTATTGGTGCTGCAGGCTGTACGAGAAAAATAGCTCTAACTCAAGCTGTTAAGAGCTAAAACAAAGGGCATAGACATGTCATAATAAGAATTGGGAAGGATTTCCATTTTTGTTTTGACTTTAGTGGCACTTAAATTGGATTGCTGAGGTAGAGTTCTGCTGCATAGTTTACATACACATATACACACTGCGGCAGGAGAGCAGCCATAAATGCACATTACATATTGATTCTTTAGTGACATTCTTAAAGTGGTTATCTGGGACCTGTTAATTCAGTAGAAAATGGTAGTTTATCCTAAAATGTACCGTATATACTTGCGTATAAGTCGACCCGAATACAAGTCGAGGCCCCGAATTTACCACAAAAAACTGGGAAAAACGTATTGACCCGAGTATAAGATGAGGGTGAGAAATGCAGCAGCTACTGTAAGTGGAAAAAGAGGGTCAACAATGCCCATCTGCAGCTGCATGCCTCCCTGTGTCCTGTGCAGCCTACCTGTATCCTGTCCCTGTGCAGCCTACCTGTGTCCTGTGCAACCTCCGTGTGGCGATCTTCATCCTCCCTGTGGCGCTCTCCTTGCAGAACACTCAGCAGTCAGCCTATCACGGACATTCTCTCATTCTCATACCACGGACGAGGATGAGAGAATGTCCGTGATAGGCTGTACACTGACTGCTGGGAAATGGAGTGTTTAGCCTATCACAGACGAGGAGGCGGCGTAGCTTTTGAAAGCTGGAATAGCCTCCGAACTGTATTATCACACGCTGGCCGCCGTCTGCCTGCATGACACGCTGATCATGTAGGCACAAGGCGGTGACTTGAGTATAAGTTGAGGGGGGCACTTTCAGCCTTAAAAAAAAGGCTAAAAATCTCGACTTATACTCGAGTATATATGGTAAGTGGCTCTTCAGCAAACTTGTTTTTCCAGCGTAGGGAAGGGTTGGAACTTCTGTCATGTTTATGTAGATTTCTAGGTCCCATTGAATAGATTTCCCTCACTTCCTGTCCCAGGACACAACAGACATACAGTATGAAGGAAGTCTTTCAAAGTGGCACAGATAAACCTTTGGCTTTCTTCACCTATACTTGTGTTTGTATTGGAAGATTTCTCCTCTACTTCTGATCCAATTCATGTTCATACTTCATACAACCGTTTTGTAGCTTGAAGCTCAAAGGGCGCTCAACAAGCAAAAACCTATTGTTTTCAATAGCCCTTGTTCACGCCTGAGCATCCTCTGTAGCAAAATGTCTGTACCGGAGCTACTTTTTAGGCAGATTTTCTGTTCCCATAGACTTCAATGGAAAGGCCTGAAAAGCGTAACATGAGATTTCTTTTGCGTAATTTTTCAAGTGTTTTGTTGCACATTTTCTATTCAAACAGCAGCTCTCTGCCTCTTTTTCAGCAGCACTCCACAACTCCACACTCAATACCTGACAAAAGCCACAAAAATGCGCATTCTGCACCAAAAAAATAAAAAAGCTCATGTTTTACATTTCTTATGCATTCAAAATAAATAACCCTTAGAAGAGGGATTCATTCCGAAACATGTCGGGTTGCAACGTGGGACCCATATATCTAGGTCAGGCTGCTATTTTGATCCCACAGTTGTGGGTACTCTTCCTTTGTACATGTATATACAAGTTTCCACTATGTAATGTACTATGTTTTATAGACTATGTTTGATTTTATGATCATACAATAAAATTGTCGCTAGCCTTTTAACTTTACTACTTGCCTCCTAGCTGCCTTAAAGTCCCTGGGGGGGTTCCTCTTTTGCTGCTATATTGCATGTACCTTTTGTATTTGTTCCATAGTTGGGATGTTGGCAGTTTTTGCTTTTGTTTCACCTGGCTCGGCTCTTTTATTCTCTCTCCAATGTTCCACATTAGGCTTCCCTGTGATGTTATTCAAATCTGCTGATACACAGACACTAGAGGAAGAATCTACAGCCCTGTATATGAAATGCAGACATTAAAAGGAGAGGCCCAGCCTGAGCTTCTCCTATGGGTCACAGGAATACAGTTTTGCACTCCTGTGACACATTTTCAGAAGAGAGCGGGCTGAAGTCCGCTCTGCTGAGGTCACTGAAATCAGTCTAGTCACCGCGTCATCCTGACTCTAGGAGGCTGGATCCGCCAGGTGCCTGGACTAATAGCGGCTCGCTGAGACGGCCGCTCCCCGCCTCCGATTGACAGCAGCTCTCTCTGCCCGGGGAGCCGAGAGGACCGAGCCATCAGCGGTGCTCAGTTCTCAGTGTAGAGGCGGCGGGGGGACAGATGCACCTTGGGACCGATGCTGCATCCAGCTAGGTAAGTAAGATTCTGCAAAAAACTGCAACCCCATACTTCTATTTTAAAACATAAAGCAACCCCGTAAAGGCAAATAAGTTTAAAACAACTATATTAACTGAAACTAAAGTTTTAAAATGTCAAGGTTTATACATTTCCACTGAAAAATAGAAGCAGAAAATAAACTCTGAGGTCTAATTGTTGGGGTAAATTGGCAACCTAGCTATCTTGTAAGTAGAACTAGTGATGATGTCTAATGCTGGCTGCAATCCCTGTGTCAGTGAAACTGGAAGTGCCTGAAGGAAATGACACACAAGCTGAACATTTCTGCCCATTTATCAAGTCCAAAACGACAGTAGAGCAACAACTTTATAGTTTGGTTTTAATTTTTCTATGTGAATGAACAACAATGCCAAAGCAAACACAATGCACTGAGAATGTCACTACACCAAAAAGCAATGATTGATCATAAAAGCAGAGCTATAGGAAATCAAATAAACAGATGAAATGCTTATGTATAAATGGTTTTATCTGCAAAAAGGTTGGTCATTTTGTTAATTTTGACATTCATTTGTTTCTGCCCAACACTGTGGCAAGGTCCTAGACCTCACATTTCTCCACTGTAGTTATTGCTTTGTCAAAAACCAGCCCCAGAATTCAAAAGAGAATTCAAAAAAAAAAAAAAGTACCAGCAAACTACTTGGTGTTAGATTGACAACACAGTGCATTGCAGTAGAAGAGCCTGGTTGCCTTGCATTGCTGCCTCCTCTACTCCTGTTATAAAGGTGGCAGATATAAACACAGACTGAGTTACTAGTTAAAAATACATGTCAAACATTTTTTTTTTATGGATGTATACTTTTATTAAATATTGGTCTTGTATATTTTGTATAGATCTTTATAATTAAAGTGCACGTCCACTATGTCCATTCAGGGCAAAGCTAGAAGTTCACATTAACACTGGCCCTCACCGCTGTATCCAATTGCCTTTCCATTTGCTCTCCTTCCACCCACTGTCACATAGAAACACAGTCCTCAGCCCTGTGTAAACTACAGGGTTCATCTTTAACCACTTCAGCCCCGGAAGGATTTACCCCCTTCCTGACCAGGCCATTTTTTGGGATACGGCACTGCATCGCTTTAACTGACAACTGCGCAATTTTGAAAAAACACAATATTTTTTACTATAATAAATATTCCTAAATATTTTTTTTTTTTTTAAATAATTTTTTCCTCAGTTTAGGCCAATATGCTACATATTTTTTTTTGGGGGGGGGGAAATCGCAATAAGCGTATATTGATTGGTTTGCGCAAAAGTTATAGCATCTACAAAATAGGGGATTTATGGCATTTTTATTTTTTTTTTTTACTAGTAATGGCGGCGATCTGCGATTTTTATTGGGACTGCGACATTCAGATCGGACACTTTTTTGAGACCACTGACATTTATACAGCGATCAGTTATAAATAGCCACTGATTACTGTATAAATGTCACTGGCAGAGAAGGGGTTAACACTAGGGGGCAATTAAGGGGTTAAATGTGTTCCCTCAGTGTGTTCTAACTGTGGGGGGATGGGACTGCCTGGGGGAGGAGACTGATCGGTATTCCTATATACTAGATCCGTCTCTCCCGTCAGAATGTAGATTTGTGTTTACACACACAGACCCTCGTTCTGGCTCTGTCGGGAGCAATTGTGTGTGCCCAGCGGACATCGCGGCCTGTCAGGAGCGATCACGTGCCCGGGGGACATTGCGGCTGCCGGGCACGCGCATCTGCTCCTCAGTACCACAGCGGCGCACGCGCCCCCTATACCCCTTAAAGCGGCCGCCATACAGCTAAGCCGATTCGCGCAGGGGAGCCATTCTGCCGCCGTCAAATGGCAGGCGGTCAGCAAGCAGCTAGACAAGATCTCCAGTCAGCCAAAAAGTGACTCCCTTGGAACCTCCCTACCCCTGGTCAATTTATATTTCTTAAGTTCCTTTATGTCCATTAAAAAAAAAAAAAAAAAAGAAGAAGAGTGGTTTTGCATAGAGCAGTCCCGACTCTCCTCTTTTCAGGTCCCCCGCTGGCGCTCCTGGCTCCTCCTTTTCAGCCAGTGTCCCCAATAACAAGCCACTCAGAGGGCATTGGTGAGGGCAGGCTTGCTCCTGAGCCATGCTCTATACATCCATAAGACACACAGAGCCACAGCTCACCCCACCCCCTGGCTTTGTCCTCATTGGCTCAGTGGCTGTGATTGACAGTAGCCAATGGCTCCTGCTGCTGTCTCAGCCAATGGGGAATGGTACAGCTTGGAGCAATGTAAATATGCATATTCCATACCTGAAGGGGACCATGTCTGTCTGATCTCAATCTGCTGTTTAACCACTTGCCTACTGGGCACTTTTACCCCCTTCCTGAACAGGCCAATTTTCAGCGCTGCTGCACTTTGAATGACAATTGCACAGTCGTGCAACACTGTACTCATGAAATTATCATCTTTTTCACACAAATAAGAGCTTTCTTCTGGTGGTATTTAATCACCACTGGGGGTTTTTTTTTTATAAAGTTTGTTATAAAATTTTGCATATAGGTAATTTTTCTCCTCACTGATGTGCGCTGATGAGGCTGCACTGATGGGCATTGATAGGTGGCACGGATAATCAGTGTAGATTGTCCCCTTTTACACAAGCTGGTTACCGGATTTCCTTGTGCTGTCAAAAGAAATGAATGGCGATAACCAGCAAGTGTGTTTACATTGTAATCAGCAGTGACTGGACACAGTTTATCACGTGGTAAAGGGCTGCTGTGATTAGCCATTTACCTTGATCTGAGTGTAGCTGTGTCCTAAGGACTGGGCGTGGTTCTGGGAGGACGTCAATAGATGCCCTACCAGAACTGGACGACGCTGTAGCCATCATTTGGCTATAGTGCGGTTGGTAAGTGGTTAAAAGAATATCATATTATTCCTTTTAGTAAGTAAGGTAGCAGAATGGAAGCTGAAAGTGAACATATGCATTTTACTTTAGGAAAACTTTAAGGCCTCATGCACATGGGACGTTAAAATAACGTTATAAAAACAGTAGCTTTACAGCGAGTTCAACGTTTTTCATCATTTTTGCAATAGCGTTCTTCCACATTAGTGTTTTCTGTTTTTTTTTGGAAAATTTTACTTTTTTCCCCAATGGATCAAAAACATCAAAAAACGTTTGACATTAGAGCGTTTTTTACAACTGAAAAACTCCTCAGAACCCACTAGTTTTGTTTTTTGTTTTTTTTTTTTTAAGCCAAAAAACTCCCCAGCCAAAAACTGCTGATAACAGCCTATGTGTGCATGGACACATAGGATCACATTATGGGGAGTTTGACTGTAGAAGCCAAAAACAGCTGCTATAAAAATGCCCAGTGTGCAAGAGGCCTAAATGCTACATTGTGATGAAGACAGGGGAGGAAAAAATGGTTTGCGTAAATTGGTAGAACATTAAAGTCTAACTATACTCACCTCCATTTAGGAGCCCCACAAGCCGCTGACTCTTCTGCTGGACTGCTTCCGAGCAATGGTCTTCGGCTGTTTTATTTGGTCAGGCAGAGATGACGGCACTCCCGCACTTTCACGCAAAAAACTGTACACCGAGCTGCATGTATGCAGATCAGGGTACATGACAGACAGGTGAACAAACAAAAACTGGTCTCTCTTTACTATGCATCGATATGTCCTTGAGAGTGGCAGCTACAGCCATGATCTGCCTATTAATTTTTTCAGGTAACAGTGATCCCAGCAGGCTCTACAGCCACCACTCAGTTTTACAGGGTTCACAAGGGTTGTGTCCATCCCTTGTGATAGCAATAAAGTTAAATTTAAAAAAAATAAAAACAATTGTAAAAACGCTCACGTCCTCCCATGATCACGTGCAAATACAAACACGCATGTAGGTCCCGCATGCTTATGCAAATAGTCATTGTACAGGTAACGCTGTGAACCAGTCAGGGACCAGCACTGCTGGAGATGAGGGACTCTCTTAGCTGCCAGGGGAAGAACTCCTCCAGTGAGAGTGGGTGGGCAGCAAAGGGAAAGGAAAGACAGATTCTGGTGGTAGAGGACTCAATTCTTAGAAGGACAGAGAGGGCAATGTGTAACCAAGACCTGAAGCGCCGAACAGTATGTTGTCTACCGGGCGCTCGGGTTCGGCACATCACAGATCTTGTGGACAGATTACTGGGAGGGGCTGGGGAAGACCCGGCTGTCATGGTGCACGTTGGCACCAATGACAAAGTCAGAGGCAGATGGAGTGTCCTAAAGAACGATTTTAGGGACTTAGGTGCTAAATTGAGGAAAAGGACCTCCAAGGTAGTATTCCCAGGAATACTACCGGTACATCGAGCCACACCAGAAAGGCAGAGGGAGATTAGGGAAGTAAACAAGTGGCTGAAGAGCTGGTGTAGTAATGAGGGGTTTGGGTTCCTGGAGGACTAGTCCGACTTCTCAGTCGGTAACCGGTACTATAGAAGGGACAGACTGCACCTAAATGAGGAGGGTGCAGATCTGCTGGGAAGGAAGATGGCCAAAAAGTTAGAGGGGTTTTTAAACTAGGCGATGGGGGGGGGGGGTCCAGAGACAGAGATAGCCAGCGCGGAAGTTATTCCAGAGGGTAGTATTGGGGGCATTAGTGGTAGGTTAACCAAAGCACAAAAACACAAGGTGAGTATAGTAGCAAGTCCTAGTTGCAATTTTGAAACACCCAATACGAGGACAATATGCGACCGGTCTAAACTATGTGGCATGTTCACCAATGCCAGGAGCATGGCGGACAAGATGGGTGAACTAGAGATACTGTTGTACAAGGAGGATTTGGATTTTGTGGGAATTTCAGAGACCTGGTTCAACAGCTCTCATGATTGGCTGGCAAACATTCAAGGGTATACCCTATACCGCAAGGATAGAGAGGGTAAAAAAGGGGGAGGGGTATGCCTATATATCAAGAATAATGTACAAGTGAATGTGAGAGATGACATCACTGAGGGAGCTAGGAAGTGGAGACGGATCTCCTATCACAAATTGGATTAGCAGCAAGGATGGGAAGTGTTATCATAATGGGGGATTTTAATTATGCAGACATAGACTGGGCGGAGGGAACCGCGCATTCATTTAAGGCTCGCCAGTTCCTTAATGTCTTGCAGGACAATTTTATGGGTCAGATGGTAGACGCACCAACTAGAAATAAAACATTACTGGATCTACTGATTACCAACAATACAGACCTGATCACAGATGTGGAAATACGGGACAAATTTAGGTAACAGTGATCACATGTCAATTAGTTTCAGTATAAATCACACAAATAGGAAACATGAAGGGAACACAAAGACACTGAATTTCAAAAGAGCCAACTTCCCTAAACTACAAACCTTGCTAAAAGGCATAAATTGGGATAAAATATTAGGAACAAAGAATACGGAGGAGAGATGGGTTTGCTTTAAGAGCATATTAAATAAGGGCATTAGCCAATGTATCCCATTGGGTAATAAATTTAAAAGAGCGTACAAAAATCCTGGATGGCTTAACTCCAATGTAAAAATGCATATAAAAGCAAGGGAGAAGGCCTTCAAAAAAATACAAGGTTGAGGGATCATCCTCAGCATTCAGACTTTATAAAGAATGCAATAAGAAATGTAAGGGTGCAATTAGGACGGCTAAGATAGAACATGAAAGACACATAGCGGAGGAGAGCAAAAAAAATCCCAAGAAATTCTTTAAGTATGTAAACAGTAAAAAAGGGAGGACAGACCATATTGGCCCCATAAAGAATGAGGAAGGACATCTGGTTACAAAGGATGGAAAGATGGCAAAGGTATTGAATTTATTCTTCTCCTCAGTCTTCACGAGTGAATCGGGGGGCTTCAGTAACCAAAACTGCAGTGTTTATCCTCATGACACAACACAGGAAGCACCTCCATGGTTAACAGAGGACGGAATTAAAATTAGACTTGAGAAACTTAACATTATTTAATCACCAGGACCAGATGGCTTGCATCCGAGGGTACTTAGGGAACTCAGTCAGGTGATTGCCAGACCATTGTTCCTAATTTTTACAGTGTATTGACTGGAATGGTACCAGCTGATTGGAGAAAAGCCAATGTAGCACCAATATTTAAAAAGGGCCCAAAAAACATCCGTGGGAATTACAGACCAGTTAGCCTAACATCAATAGTATGTAAACTCTTGGAGGGGATGATAAGGGACTATATACAAGATTTTAGTAATAAGAACGATATCATTAGCAGTAATCAGCATGGATTCATGAAGAATCGTTCTTGCCAAACCAATCTATTAACCTTCTATGAGGAGGTGAGTTGCCATCTAGATAAAGGAAGGACCGTAGACGTGGTGTATCTGGATTTTGCAAAAGCATTTGACACAGTTCCCCATAAACGTATACTGTACAAAATAAGGTCCGTTGGCATGGACCATAGGGTGAGTACATGGATTGAAAACTGGCTACAAGGGCGTGTTCAGAGGGTGGTGATAAATGGGGAATACTCAGAATGGTCAGGGGTGGGTAGTGGGGTTCCCCAGGGTTCTGTGCTGGGACCAATCCTATTTAATTTGTTTATAAACGACCTGGAGGATGGGATAAACAGTTCAATCTCTGTATTTGCAGACGATACTAAGCTAAGCAGGGCAATAACTTCTCCGCAGGATGTGGAAACCTTGCAAAAAGACCTGAACAAATTAATGGGGTGGGCGACTACATGGCAAATGAGGTTCAATGTAGAAAAATGTAAAATAATGCATTTGGGTGGCAAAAATATGAATGCAATCTATACACTGGGGGGAGAACCTCTGGGGGAATCTAGGATGGAAAAGGACCTGGGGGTCCTAGTAGATGATAGGCTCAGCAATGGCATGCAATGCCAAGCTGCTGCTAATAAAGCAAACAGAATATTGGCATGCATTAAAAGGGGGATCAACGCAAGAGATAAAACGATAATTCTCCCGCTCTACAAGACTCTGGTCTGGCCGCACCTGGAGTATGCTGTCCAGTTCTGGGCACCAGTCCTCAGGAAGGATGTACTGGAAATAGAGCGAGTACAAAGAAGGGCAACAAAGCTAATAAAGGGTCTGGAGGATCTTAGTTATGAGGAAAGGTTGCGAGCGCGGAACTTATTCTCTCTGGAGAAGAGACGCTTGAGAGGGGATATGATTTCAATTTACAAGTACTGTACTGGTGACCCCACAATAGGGATAAAACTTTTTCGCAGAAGAGAGTTTAATAAGACTCGGGGCCACTCATTACAATTAGAAGAAAAGAGGTTTAACCTTAAACTACCTAGAGGGTTCTTTACTGTAAGAGCGGCAAGGATGTGGAATTCCCTTCCACAGGCGGTGGTCTCAGCGGGAAGCATTGATAGCTTCAAGAAACTATTAGATAATCACCTGAATGACCGCAATATACAGGGATATGTAATGTAATACTGACACATATTCACACACATAGGTTGGACTTGATGGACGCGTATCTTTTTTCAACCTCACCTACTATGTAACTATGTAACCCCAAGAGTGAGCAATCGTTCCAGGAACAGAGGTCACATTTAACTCTAAACTGGTAACCTGAAAAGGTTTTCAAGCATCATCCATGAAGATTTTCGTGTAATTTCTCACCATTTGACAGAAGTGCAAAATTTTTAATATTGACCATGTTTCCTATCCATTTACTCGGTGCCTAATAAACTTTTATATTTGATCAAAAAATGGGTATTATATTGTGTGCATTTAAGTGTGTTTTTTTCCAAAATTTTGCGTTCGGCACAAATACTGAGCGATATAAAACATTTCTACAACCACCATTTTATTCTCCAGGGCCTCTGCATGCTGAAAATATACCCACACGTGCGCCGCCCCCCAAAAGCACATGGCTTTGCTATGGGGGCAAACGCATGACAGGAGAAGCGAACAGCGCCTGTGGGGACTCGAGAAGCAGAGGTAAGGGACTGCTCTGTGCAATATCACTTATTTCTTTTGAAGAAAAAAAAATGTTCGATTTGATTTCAAGATCACTTTAAAGTTGGGATGATAAGGACTCCAATTGGCTCTCCTTCACACACTGCGTTCTAATGCACCACAGCTGATAAAAGGTGCATGAAAAATGAAAGGACATTTGCGACATTTCTATAGTATTTATACAAAATATTAAAAAAAAGAAGGAAAAAACAGTGTATTGCGTTGCAAAATGTAAGCTACTGTATACCAAAACCTGCCCAGGGCAGACGCTACCTGCAGAGAAAAATGGTACAGAGCGTTTTCCTCTGGGGGTGGTAGGAACCCAGCGTAAAATTTTTTATTATATATATCTATAAGGGATGCACCAAATGGGTTTTTTGGGGCCGAAACCGATACCGAAAATAAATCTTCCTTGATCCCGAAAACCGATACCGAAAGTGACTGTTTTTAAAAACATTTTTATACAGGAGATGGTCAGAGACTGCAGACATGGTACAGGAGCTGGTCAGAGACTGCAGACATGGTACAGGAGATGGTCAGAGACTGCAGACATGGTACAGGAGATGGTCAGAGACTGCAGACATGGTACAGGAGATGGTCAGAGACTGCAGACATGGTACAGGAGCTGGTCAGAGACTGCAGACATGGTACAGGAGATGGTCAGAGACTGCAGACATGGTACAGGAGCTGGTCAGAGACTGCAGACATGGTACAGGAGCTGGTCAGAGACTGCAGACATGGTACAGGAGATGGTCAGAGACTGCAGACATGGTACAGGAGATGGTCAGAGACTGCAGACATGGTACAGGAGATGGTCAGAGACTGCAGACATGGTACAGGAGATGGTCAGAGACTGCAGACATGGTACAGGAGATGGTCAGAGACTGCAGACATGGTACAGGAGATAGTCAGAGACTGCAGACATGGTACAGGAGATGGTCAGAGACTGCAGACATGGTACAGGAGATGGTCAGAGACTGCAGACATGGTACAGGAGCTGGTCAGAGACTGCAGACATGGTACAGGAGATGGTCAGAGACTGCAGACATGGTACAGGAGATGGTCAGAGACTGCAGACATGGTACAGGAGATGGACAGAGACCCATTGGACGGGTGATCTGACTATCAAAGTGCCGGGACAAGGGGGAGGGGCTGTATGCGACGGCGTGCAGCGGGGAACACAGTTATTGAAACGAAAGCTGTGGCATTCCCGGCGCTGTAATCAAACAGGCGGCGGCTCTCCTCTTCTACGATATATAGGAAGCCCCCCTGATAGGCGGAGCCCTGCCCCCGCCCCATTCGATAGCGGCAAAAATTCTCTATATATATATAAAAATTACATTACACACACATCCTACCAAAAGGTTATAGGCGAGCGTTTTAGAAAAGATCCCTAAACACGTCTTTAGGCATTACCAACAACCAAGTACATGGGTTAGGTTTGTGAAATTCCTCCATGGAATACAAGTTGGGCAACCAATGTCTAAACAAGCAACTAGATTTCTCTGTGGTCTTGTCTGAAGACCCATAAACAAGCACCACTTGCGAGGCCTGAGGATAGGCCTGTGAACCACTTCTTGAGCAGAAAGCATAAGTAGTGCACAGCATAAACATTCGTAATCATAATGTGAACTTTCAAAGTAAGCAAACGTCAAAAATAAGGAACTAAGCTTTTCTTTTTACTAACATACTTTTGAAGCCACATCCTCAGCAATGCTTCAATTATCTAATTATTTTGAATCAGCACAAGTTGAATACTGAGATTAAGCAGACCTTTGGTTGATTGGTGACAGTGGTTCATTTGAGCAGCATTCGGCAATTAAAAGAAAGAAAAGCATGAACTCAATATCCTCAGGAAACCCCTCACTGTACACATTTACAAAAAAAACAGGATATACGTAGTAGTTGAAATTAAGATAGAAACCAGCTTATGGCATTTTATCACTATATGCAAGCAAAACAGAAAATTAAAAACGCTTTTTTAGCAGATCCTTGCAAAAAAAAAAAAATTCAGTATCAAAGTTTGTGCCTGTGTCTCAGCCCTTCAATATTACAATCATCTGGTTTAGGAAATTATTTTAGTTTTTTAACACTTCATTTTCACATTATAATTTCATTTTCCGCAAACTCAAATTAATCAAAATGCTTAATATTTTGTACACTTTCTTTATGGAGATCCTCGCATATTTACTTCATTGAATTCTGTGACATGTATTCACTATGCTGTATTACACTGCTGTTGTTATAAAATTAAAGTGTATGCTGTGACCATAGAACTCCTTAAATAAAACAAAAAATTAAAAAAATAAAATTTGTTCACCAGTTTAAAGTGGCAAGACTTTTTTTTTTACCTCAAGAGATATGTTTTTATTTATATTTACTGATGCTGCATCTGTCCCCTCTAACACGGAGACCTGAGCGATCGAACACCGCCGATCACTCGGTTCTCACAGTTCCCCGAGCAGAGAGTCGCTGACTGAGTCAGCAGCTCTCTACCCTGTCCCCTCCTCGCTAAGGCCCCTTTCACACTGAGGCGTTTGTAAACTGCCAGTAAAACATTGAGCACTTTTGAAGAGGTTTTCAGGCGCTTTTGAAGCGCTTTTCATTCAATTCAATGGAGAGGGGCATTTTTTCACCACCCTTCTAGCGCACTGCCCCAGTGTGAAAGCATTAATTGATTTTAATAAAAATATGTTTTCGTGTGCTTTTTTTTTTTTTTTTTTTTTTTAGAGTGAAAGCACCTGAAAAGCGCCTCAGTATGAAAGGGGTCCAACTGGAGCTCTGAGCTGTGGAGGGGGCGCTGAGAGGCTGAGCCAGAGGGGGCGCTGAGAGGGCAGATACCGGCTCAGGGTTCAGCGCGCTCTCTGCTTAAAACGAGTCACAGGAGTGCTAAACGAACTGCACTTCTGTGATCCATAGAAGTACAGCCAAACAAGTCATATAGCAACACAACGATAATTTATCTTATGACAATGCAACAAGTTTATTTCCCAAAAAGTCCACAATAATGCTAAGCCTGATCATACTATACAGTAATCATTTTTGTCATTCAACCTGGGGGTTGACCGAAACTTCTGATGTCACTTTAAGACATCAGGATCATTGCCTGAGCCTATGGAAATGGACACAGGGACTGCCAAAATCAACTATAGGTGCCTCAGAGTAAACCTGTGAGGTGAGAATGTCCTCATGTCCCACTCCCAAAACAAACATGAATTGTGCTGAGCACTGCTCAGCCATTCACAGGGAGGTTGGTATTGTATGAATGAATACAAAGTTTATTCGGACTGGCCGAGTCAGAGATCATGATGTCATCCGCCCATCTCTCTGCCTCATTCATTCATTAGTGGGTATGCTTCAGCAGTCCCACTATTGTTATTCGTTTTATTTATTAGTGGGAGTGCTTCAGCAGTCCCGCTATTGTTATTCGTTTTTATTTTTAAATTTTATTCCGTACGTTTTTTGGCTCTGTATAACTTCTGCATACTTTCAACTATTAAAACCATTCAACTTTTAAAATGTTCAGCTCTTTCAGCTAATGATGGGACTTCAACTTTTTTCTACTATTTATACTTTTTAAAATATTAAACTTTAACACTTTTTTTTAACATTGAAGTGAATGAGAGCATGCTTCAAATTCTTAAAATCTTCTTCCGCTCCCAAAAGTTTCAGCCCCTTCATACTTTCACCTACAGAAGCCAAATAAACATTAAAATGTTCACAAAATATTCAGCTATCTGGCTATATCTTTTCAGTTTGATAGCTTTTACAGTTTTTGTGAAAAAGCTGTTTAAGTTTAGTGATCATTTCAGGAAATTTTATCGATTAAACTGTGTGTATTGGGCTGCTTAGAGTGGATGATGTCATAGCTAGAGCACAAAGCCTTAAAAAAAATTATCTTAGTTCCTTCTCTATAAAATTGCTCTCATGCCCACAAGATCTACTTGTCATACACAATTTATACAAAACTTAGGTATTTTTGTCTAGTTTCGGGCAATGTGCTCAGTTTTGTGATACGGCTTTTACTTTTGGCTGGTTGAGCTTCCAAATGACAAGAGTTCTACACTTTCTTCCATTGACTGTCCTGTATAAAATTCTTCACATTTCCCAGCGAAACACACAGCCAACTTCTTTTATTCAAATCGCTGACATGCCCACATTTTTAAGTTTATCAACATAAATTTTATACCGATACGTTCACAAGGCTGTTTTCGATAGCATGTACTGTTGTGGATTAATTAAGGCTTGTTTGAAGGATTCCCTCACACTGTCTCTCACTCATGCAGCTAGCAGATACTGAGATGTTTTTGACAGTGTGTTCAGGGGACAGGCAGCTAGAAAAAAGCCACAGACACTCAGTCACCACACACCCACAGACGTAGACACAGAGAGACACACATCCCCACAACACACACATTTTTTTTTTTTAAATAAGAATCACAAAAGTACACTTTGATAACGAATAAGATATGTTGTCCAGCCTGAAAAGTACTCATTAAAATAAGCTGTGAGGTTAGTTTTCTAAAGTAAAATTGCATATGTATTGCTCTATGCCTCACCATACAGATGATGATCTTATAGTACATGATGCATTGCTGTAGATTAAAGGTGCTCTAAGTGATGTGACGTGCTTTTTAGGCCAACACATTTTTCCTCACATACAGCAAACATCTCCTCCTCACTATCCACTAGCTGCTTGTCCCGAGCACACTGTAAAAAAAACGCGGCCAGAAGGACAAGAAGTAGCTGGTTGAGCCATCACTGCAGCAGCGTTAGCATGTAGGCTACTTCCACAATGCGTATTCAACCAGCTTCTTGTTGGTTATTGGCTGGAACACTGTTTGTTATAATTCGTTTTGGCACAGTTTGTTTTTGTTGGCGTTTGTGGAGCCTGAGCTGTCTACACAGACCACGTTTTTTTACAGTGTGTTCAGGGGACAGACAGCTAGCAGATAGTGAGGAGATGTTTTTTTCAGTCTATTCAGGGGACAGGCAGCTAGCAAATAGGGAGATGTTTGCTATATGTGACATTTGCGGCATTTGAACATCTATGCAATTAAATGAAGGGGGTAAGATTAAGTTAAAAATTTGAGTGGAACCCCGCTTTAAGGCTTGTTTGTAGGGTTCTCTCACACTGTCTCACTCATTAGGTGGGGATTAATGATCAAAAAGCTTTTCAAAAAACCTTTAAAATATTCCACATCTTTCATACATTAGTGGTGTTAAACTTTTTCAATGAAATTCATGTTTATTTTAAAACCATTCCTACTTTTCTAACTATTCTCACTTCAACTTTCTTACGGATTTAAGCTATTCATCCAGTTAGCTTTAGCAATTCAGCATTCCCACTCATTTTCTCCAGGAAATTAATTTTCTAGTTCACACAATACAAAGCTCCCTGTGAATGGGCGAGTAGCAATCAGCCCAACTCAATTTTGTTCCAGGAGCAGGACAGAAAGTTCTTGTCCCACTGTTGGAACACAGCGCTGTATACTTTATGTAGCTGAGGGTACAAATAGTTTATACAGCACACACAATTGCTGCGTCTGTTAGTGAGGTAAATAGTTAGTTTGGACCAGCTTACACATGCAGTAAACATCTGAAATGAAAAAATATGGCAAAGACGACACAGGACTGTTGAGCAGTTCGAATCCTATTTAAGGCAAGAATGCGACAACATTCCTCTCCCAAAACTCAAACTGGTCTCCTCAGTTACCAGACGTTTACAGTGTGTTGATAAAGAGCGGATGCTACACCATGGTAAACATCGCCTTATCCCAACTTTGAGATGTGTGGCTGCCATCAATTTAAAAATGACTTTTTTCTTAAAACTGCATTTTCTCAGTTTAAACATTTCTATTGTGAATAAATTATGGGCTTATGAGGATTTGTAAATCATTACCTTAGGTTTTTATGTACAGTCGATTTTAAACAACGTCCCAACATTTTTTGGAATTGGGATTGTACTACAAGCAATCTTTGTCTTATAGTGCCTTGAAAAAGTATTCATAACCCCCAAGTCTTGCCACAGATTCTCATTTGGATTTAGGTCTGGACTTTGACTAGGTCACTTTAGATCAAAGCATATTCATGTGTTAAACCATTCCATTGTAGCTCTGGCTGTATGTTTAGGGTCCTTGTCCTGCTGGAAGGTGAACCTCGGTCCCAATCGCAAGTCTTTTGTAGACTAACAGGTTTTCTTCCAAGATTGCCCTGTATTTGGCTCCACCCATCTTTCCTGTCAACTCAGAGCAGCTTCCCCGTCCCTGCTGAAGAAAAGCATCCCCACAACATGATGCTGCCACCACCATGTTTCACGATGGGGATTATGTGTTCAGGATGATGTGCAGTTAGTTTTTTGCTACACATAGCGTTTTGCTTTTATACCAAAAAGTTCAATTTTGGTCTCATCTGACCAGAGCACCTTCTTCCACATGTTTACTGTGTCCCCAAACATAGCTTCTCGCAATCTGCAGACGGGACTTATTGCTTTCTTGCCACTCTTCCATAAAGGCCAGATTTGTGGAGTGCACGACCAATAGCTGTCCTGTGGACAGATTCTCACAACTGAGATGTTGATCTCTTACCATGGGCCTCTTGGCTGCTTCTCCGATTAATGCTCTCCTTTCCAGGCCTGTCAGTTTAGGTGGCTAGCCATGTCTTGGTAGGTTTGCAGTTCTGCCACGCTTTCCATTTTCGGATGATGGCTTGAACAGTGCTCCGTGAGATGTTCAAAGCCTGAGATATTTTTTTTTAGACCTAACCCGATTTAAAATTCTCCACAACTTTATCTCTGACCTGTCTGGTGTGTTATTTGGCCTTCATGATGTGGTTTGCTCACCAAGGTTCTCCAATAAACCCCTGAGGGCTTCACAGAACAGCTGTATTTATATTGAGATTAAATTACACACAGGTGGACTTTTTTTACTAATTAGGTGACTTCTGGAGGCAATCGGTTCCACTAGATTTCAGTTAGGGATATCAGAGTAAAGGTGGCTGAATAAAAATGCACGCCACACTTTTCAGATATTTATTTATAAAACCATTTATCATTTTCCTTCGTCTTCACAATTATGTGCCACTTTGTGTTGGTCTATCACATAAAATACCAATAAAACACAGTTATGTTTTTGGTTCTAATATGACAAATTGTGGAAAAATTCAAGGGGTGTGAATACTTTTTTCAAGGCACTGTATATTAGAAGTGTATTCATTTGTAAAACAAAGGATTTTCAAGCACTATAGGTTATTCAGAGAGATATAGGATAGCATCCACCTTCCTTGAGAGTGATGCTTGATTGATTAAAAACTGGGGACTTTATCCCATCCAAAGCGCTACAAATCTTCCAAGCTCTAGAATAGAACTTATTAGCCTCTTGCCGATTGCGTCACACAGATGCAGTGTAGAAAAGTGGGCTTTAACTCTCAGCCAGCACACATATACATTGCAGCAGCCAAGGTTCTGTGCTGGGAGCATGTGCACTACGTGCTCCCAGCTAATGAAAGAGTGGTCTCCAACAGCTCTTAGTAATTTCTAAAGGGAGCCAGAGGGACAGGCTCTCACTCATGTGACCGCTGTAAGTCATTCACAGGGATCGTGTGATAGCCAAGTCGTGGCACCTCCCTGCATTAAAACCTAGTTATAGGGCAACTGGGTGATAGCGTGAATGGATTACAATTCTAAGAAAAGGTTTGTCTTTCTCCATGTCAGTCAAACTCTGGAGACTATCACAGCATACGTCTGAGGAACCTTGTTGACATAAACCACCCACAATCCTGCCAGCCAGTGCCTAACTATATTTGTAACTTTTAAAAATAAATTTTTGCCCTAATAAGGCAGACGATACATATTATACCACTATACATTTAATATATTCAAATGTAGTCTCCCTAAAAAATCCAGTGGATTTTTCAAACGTATTAACTTTCACTTTGCTTTTGAACAAAATTCTTAAAAAAGAATCTTAGGTTACATTACCTCCTACTGAACAAGGGAAAAGAAAAAAGACCAGATCAGTTTGGTACACTGAAAGCTTGATCCATTAGTTGTGGGTGCAAAGTAAAAAGAAGAGCACATGAAATGACTTTCAGTGGTAATTTGTGGTATAAAACCACATCCTGTCAACAGCAATATGAAAACCACATTTCCTGCAAAGTACACCATAACTAGTATATTAAATGGCATCAAAATGTGAAGCCGTGTTATAAAGAATACATCAGATAACTTTGGTGTTAAAAGAACTCACACATGAAAACGGTTCTAACATTCCAATTTAACCAATTCAGCCCCAGAGAACTTGGCTGGCCAAAGGCCAGAGCACTTTTTGCGATTCGGCACTGCGTCGCTTTAACCGTCAATTGCACGGTTGTGAGACATGGCTCCTAAACAAAATTGACATCCTTTTTTCCCCACAAATAGCTTTCTTTTGCTGGTATTTAAACACCTCTGCGTTTTTTATTTTTTGCGCTATAAACAAACAAAAAAAAAAAAAAGACCATTTTGAAAAAAACACATTATTTTTTACTTTTTTGCTATAATAAATATCCCCCAAAAATATATAAAAAAAAAACATTTTTTCCCCTCAGTTTAGGCCGATACGTATTCTACATATTTTTGGTAAAAAAAAAAAAAGTCACAATAAGAGTTTATTGATTGGTTTGCGCAAAAGTTATAGCGTCTAAAAAAAAGGGGATAGTTTTACGGCACTTATTAACTTTTTTTTTTACTAGTAATGGCAGCGATCAGTGATTTTTATCGTGACTGCTACATTATGTCGGACACTTTTGGCGCTATTTTGGGACCATTCATATTTTTACAGCAATCAGTGCGAATAAAAATGCATTGATTACTGTGTAAATGTGACTGGCAGTGAAGGGGTTAACCACTAGGTGGCGCTGAAGGGGTTAAGTTTGTCCTAGGGAGTGATTCTAACTGTGGGGGGAGGGGCTGTGTGTGACACTACACTGATCACCGCTCCCAATTACAGGAGGTAGGTAGTAGGACTCTCCTGCAATTCTTTGCTTGTGTCAGTTGTACATATTAAGCACTTGCTGACTGCCGCATGTACATAAACATCGGCAGAATGGCACGGACAGGCAAATAGGCATACAGGTACGTCCCTTTAAATTTGCCGCCGTGTGATCGTGGGTCCCGTGAACTCGATGTCTGCGGGGATACCCGCGATCGTCTCACGGAGAGGAAGAATGGGGAAATGCTGATGCAAACAAGCATTCCCCCATTCTGCCTAGTGACAAGGACACTGATCACCGCACGGAGCGGTAATCAGTGCCGTGTCACACGTAGCCCACCCCCCCCCCCCCCCCCCAGTTAGAACACATCCCTAGGACACACACAACCCCTGCAGCTTCCCTCCTGGTTAACCCCTTCACTGTCAGTCACATTTACACAGGAATCAATGCATTCTTAATCGCACTGATCGCTGTATAAATGTGAATGGTCCCAAAATAGCGCCAAAAGTGTCCGATCGGTCCTACATAATGTCGCAGTCACAATAAAAATCGCTGATAGCCGCCATTACTGGTAAAAAAAAAAAAAAGAAAAAATATGCCATAAAACTATCCCCTATTTTGTAGACGCTATAACTTCAATAAACGCTTATTGCGATTTTTTTATGAAAAATATGTAGAAGAATCGGCCTAAACTGAGGGAAAAAATTTTTTTTATATATTTTTGGGGGATGTTTATTATAGCAAAAAGTAAAAAATAGATTTTTTTTCAAAATTGTCACTCTTTTCTTTTCAGCGCAAAAAATAAAAACCGCAGAGGTGATCAAATACCACCAGAAGAAAGCTCTATTTGTGGGGAAAAAAGGACATCAATTTTGTTCGGGAGCCATGTCGCACGACCGCACAATTGTCAGTTAAAGCGACGCAGTGGCGAATCGCAAAAAGTGCTCTGGTCTTTAGCCAGCCAAATGGTCCGGGGCTTAAGTGGTTAAGGAATCTTAATTTTATTTATGTTGATTGCTGATAAGAAAAATAAACAGAATGATTAAATTGTTCCTGCCCCCAGTCCTGCCTTTGCTCAATGTCTGGACCACATACCTTCATCACTGTGCTATATGTTTTCTGCTGCACCACTGACATGGTTGTATGCTCTAATGCCCTGTACACCCCAGACATTCGGACAACAAAATCCATGGATTTTTTTCTGACGGATGTTGGCTCAAACTTGTCTTGCATACACATGGTTACACAAATCTTCTCGGAAATTCCGAGCATCAAGAACGCGGTGAAGTACAACGAGCCGAGAAAAATGAAGTTCAATAGCCAGTGCGGCTCTTCTGCTTGATTCCAACAAGCATGCATGGAACTTTGTGCGTCGGAATTGTGTACACCCGTTTGAAATTTACGACAACGGATTTTGTTGTCCGAAAATTTGAGATCCAGATCTCAAATTTTGTGTGATGGAGATTCCGATAAGCTCCCATCGAACATTTTCCGTCAGAAAATCCGTCCATGTGTACGGGGCATTAGTCCTCTTCATAAATGTAGCAGAAATTTAAAGTAGAACTATAGGCAACATTTTTTCGTTTTGGATAGACTAAGGGAGGGTTATAGCCCCTGTCAGTTTATTTTTTGCCATCCCTGTCCTGTTGCAGAGATTCTCCCTTCATTTCCTTCCCCATAGCCAAACAGGAAGTGAGAGGAAATCGCTGCAAATTAAGGGAATCCATTGTACATTACTGTGCATGAGCTGTATTAACCAGTTCAGCCCCTAAAGGTTTCATCCTCTTCCCGACCAGAGCATTTTTGCGATAAAGTACTGCATTCCTGTAGCTGACAATTGCGCCATCGTGCAACGCTGTACCCAAGCAAAAAGGATGTCTTTTTTTCCCCACAAAGAGCTTTCTATTGGTGGTATTTGATGATAATCAAAAAAAATTATGAATATATATATATATTTATTATTTAAAAAAATTTTTTTTAAATTACTTTCTGCTATAAAACATACCAAATAAAAAAAAAAAAAAAAAAAAAAAAATCAAATTTCTTTATCAATTTAGGCCAATGTGTATTCTGCTACATATTTTGGTTAAAAAAATCCCAATAAGCATATATGGATTGGTTTGCGCAAAAGTTATTGCGTCTACAAACTATAGGAGAGATTTACGGACTTTTATTTATTTTTTTTTATATTCTTTACTAGTAATGACAGCAATTAGCGATTTTTAGTGGGACTTAGACATTGCGGCAGACAAATCTGACACTAAGTGACACCAATACAGCGATCAGAGCTTAAAAAAAAAAAAATGCACTGTCACTGTATAAATGACACTGGCCAAGAAAGGGTAAACATCAGGGGCGATGAAAGGGTTAAATGTGCACCTAGGGGGTACTTTCTACCTGTGTGGGGGATAGTTTGAATGGGGGAAAGAGAGATCAGTGTTCCTACTAAACAGGAACACAAGATCTCCCTCTTCCCCACTGACAGACCGCCGTTCTGCCTCTACGAATGATAGCCGGGTTACCGGCAGACATGGCGCCCGCTGTACCCGCTGATTGTCTCCCACTGTATCCAATCACAGTGGGAGAGTGTCACCGGGGAGCACGCTGCCCAGAAGTAGCAAACAACGTACATGTAAGTTGTTTTGCGCAGCAGTATATGTGCAGTGGGCGGTCCGGAAGCAGTTAAAATTGTTATTAGGAAAGAGGATATTTTTAAAGTCAATTCAACCTGGCAAATTTTAAAGATTTAATTCTGTTTTAAAGCGTATTTTCACATTTGTTTTCTGCAGATTTTGTAGGTTTGACCACTTACAAGGAAATGAAGGGTCTATAATTATCATAGGTGTATTTTAAATGAGAGACAGAATATCAACCAAAAAATCCAGAAAAAACACAAAACAAAAGCTATAAATTGAGTTGTAGTTCAGTGAGCAAAATAAGTATTTGATCCCCAAGCAAAACATGACTTAGTACTTGGTGGAGAAACCCTTGTTAGCAAGCAGAGGTAAGAGGTTTCTTGTAGTTGGTGACCAGGTTTGCATACATCTTAGGAGGGATTTTGTCCACTCTTTACAGATCTTCTCTAAATTCTTAAGGTTTCTTGGCTGTATCTTAGAAATGCGACTTATCAGCTCCCTCAATAAATTTTCTATATGAATAAGGTCTGGAGACTGACTAGGCCACTCCATGACCTTAACCACTTGCCGACCGCCTAACGCAGATATACTGCGGCAGAATGGCACGGGCAGGCAGAATCACGTACCCGTACGTGATCTGCCTCCCGCGGGCGGGGGGTCCGATCGGACTCCCCCCCCGGTGCCAGCGGCGGTCGGCATTTGACTGGGAGCGTCGGGAGGCGAGGGGGAGACCATCCGATCGTGGCCCCCCCCCTCGCGATTGCTCCCAGCCAATGGGAATCCTCCTCTGCCTGTGTGTAGTTTCACACAGGCAGAGGAAGTGATGTCATCTCTCCTCGGTCTGGCAGTTTCCGTCCCAGCGCCGAGGAGAGAAGACTAATGTGAGTGCACAACACACACACACAGTAGAACATGCCAGGCATACCTTACACCCCCGATCCCCCCCCGATCGCCCCCTGATCCCCCCCCAATCACCCCCCCCCCCCCCCCCGTCACAAACTGACATTAGCAGTATTTTTTTTTTTTTTTTCTGATTACTGCATAGTGTCAGTTTGTGACAGTTACAGTGTTAGGGCAGTGAGTATTACCCCCCTTTAGGTCTAGGGTACCCCCCTAACCCCCCCTAATAAAGTTTTAACCCCTTGATCACCCCCTGTCACCAGTGTCGCCAAGCGATCATTTTTCTGATCGCTGTATTAGTGTCGCTGGTGACGCTAGTTAGGGACGTAAATATTTAGGTTCGCCGTCAGCGTTTTATAGCGACAGGGACCCCCATATACTATCTAATAAATGTTTTAACCCCTTGATTGCCCCCTAGTTAACCCTTTCACCACTGATCACCGTATAACTGTTACGGGTGACGCTGGTTAGTTCGTTTATTTTTTATAGTGTCAGGGCACCCGCCGTTTATTACCGAATAAAGGTTTAGCCCCCTGATCGCCCGGCGGTGATATGCGTCGCCCCAGGCAGCGTCAGATTAGCGCCAGTACCGCGAACACCCACGCACGCAGCATACGCCTCCCTTAGTGGTATAGTATCTGATCGGATCAATATCTGATCCGATCAGATCTATACTGGCGTCCCCAGCAGTTTAGGGTTCCCACAAACGCAGTGTTAGCGGGATCAGCCCAGATACCTGCTAGCACCTGCGTTTTGCCCCTCCGCCCGGCCCGGCCCAGCCCACGCAAGTGCAGTATCGATCGATCACTGTCACTTACAAAACACTAAACGCATAACTGCAGCGTTCGCAGAGTCAGGCCTGATCCCTGCGATCGCTAACAGTTTTTTTGGTAGCGTTTTGGTGAACTGGCAAGCGCCAGCGGCCTAGTACACCCCGGTCGTAGTCAAACCAGCACTGCAGTAACACTTGGTGACGTGGCGAGTCCCATAAGTGCAGTTCAAGCTGGTGAGGTGGCAAGCACAAGTAGTGTCCCGCTGCCACCAAAAAGACAAACACAGGCCCGTCATGCCCATAGTGCCCTTCCTGTTGCATTCGCCAATCCTAATTGGGAACCCATCGCTTCTGCAGCACCCGTACTTCCCCCATTCACATCCCCAACCAAATGCAGTCGGCTGCATGAGAGGCATTTTCTTTATGTCCTCCCGAGTACCCCTACCCAGCGAACCCCCCCAAAAAAGATGTCGTGTCTGCAGCAAGCGCGGATATAGGCGCGACACCCGCTATTTTTGTCCCTCCTGTCCTGACAATCCTGGTCTTTACATTGGTGAATGTTTTGAACGCTACCATTCACTAGTTGAGTATTAGCGTAGGGTACAGCATTGCACAGACTAGGACACACTTTTACAGGGTCTCCCAAGATGCCATCGGAACCGGTTACAGTTATAAAAGTTAGTTACAAAAAAAAAAGTGTAAAAAAAAAAAACAAAAAAAACATATACAAAAATATAAAATAAAAAAAAAATAGTTGTCGTTTTATTGTTCTCTCTCTCTCTCTATTCTCTCTCTATTGTTCTGCTCTTTTTTACTGTATTCTATTCTGCAATGTTTTATTGTTATTATGTTTTATCATGTTTGTTTTTCAGGTATGCAATTTTTTATACCTTACCGTTTACTGTGCTTTATTGTTAACCATTTCTTTGTCTTCAGGTACGCCATTCACGACTTTGAGTGGTTATACCAGAATGATGCCGCAGGTTTAGGTATCATCTTGGTATCATTCTTTTCAGCCAGCGGTCGGCTTTCATGTAAAAGCAATCCTAGTGGCTAATTAGCCTCTAGACTGCTTTTACAAGCAGTGGGAGGGAATGCCCCCCCCCAACGTCTTCCATGTTTTTCTCTGGCTTTCCTGTCTCAACAGGGAACCTGAAAATGCAGCCGGTGATTCAGCCAGCTGACCATAGAGCTGATCAGAGACCAGAGTGGCTCCAAACATCTCTATGGCCTAAGAAACCGGAAGCTACGAGCATTTTATGACTTAGATTTCGCCAGATGTAAACAGCGCCATTGGGAAATTGGGAAAGCATTTTATCACACCGATCTTGGTGTGGTCAGATGCTTTGAGGGCAGAGGAGAAATCTAGGGTCTAATAGACCCCAATTTTTGCAAAAAAGAGTACCTGTCACTACCTATTGCTATCATAGGGGATATTTACATTCCCCGAGATAACAATAAAAATGATTTAAAAAAAAAAATGAAAGGAACAGTTTAAAAATAAGATAAAAAAATAATAATAAGAAAAAAAAAAAAAAAAAAAAGCACCCCTGTCCCCCCTGCTCTCGCGCTAAGGCGAACGCAAGTGTCGGTCTGGTGTCAAATGTAAACAGCAATTGCACCATGCATGTGAGGTATCGCCGCGAAGGTCAGATCGAGGGCAGTAAGTTTAGCAGTAGACCTCCTCTGTAAATCTAAAGTGGTAACCTGTAAAGGCTTTTAAAGGCTTTTAAAAATGTATTTAGTTTGTCGCCACTGCACGTTTGTGCGCAATTTTAAAGCATGTCATGTTTGGTATCCATGTACTCGGCCTAAGATCATCTTTTTTATTTCATCAAACATTTGGGCAATATAGTGTGTTTTAGTGCATTAAAATGTAAAAAAGTGTGTTTTTTCCCCAAAAAATGCGTTTGAAAATTCGCTGCGCAAATACTGTGTGAAAAAAAAAAATGAAACACCCACCATTTTAATCTGTAGGGCATTTGCTTTAAAAAAAAATATATAATGTTTGGGGGTTCAAAGTAATTTTCTTGCAAAAAAAAATTATTTTTTTATGTAAACAATAAGTGTCAGAAAGGGCTTTGTCTTCAAGTGGTTAGAAGAGTGGGTGATGTGTGACATAGGCTTCTAGATGTTGTGCATAAAATGCCAGGACAGTTCAAACCCCCCCCAAATGACCCCATTTTGGAAAGTAGACACCCCAAGCTATTTGCTGAGAGTCATGTTGAGTCCATGGAATAATTTATATTGTGACACAAGTTGCGGGAAAGAGACAATTTTTTATTTTTTTTATTTTTTTTTGCGCAAAGTTGTCACTAAATGATATATTGCTCAAACATGTCATGGGAATATGTGAAATTACACCCCAAACTACATTCTGTTGCTTCTCCTGAGTACGGGGATACCACATGTGTGAGACTTTTTGGGAGCCTAGCCGCGTACGGGACCCCGAAAACCAAGCACCGCCTTCAGGCTTTCTAAGGCCGTAAATTTTTGATTTCACTCTTCACTGCCTATCACAGTTTCGGAGGCCATGGAATGCCCAGGTGGCACAAAACCCCCCCAAATCACCCCATTTTGGAAAGTAGACACCCCAAGCTATTTGATGAGAGGTATAGTGAGTATTTTGCAGACCTCACTTTTTGTCACAAAGTTTTGAAAATTGAAAAAAAAAAAAAAAAAATTCTCGTCTTTCTTTATTTTCAAAAACAAATGAGAGCTGCAAAATACTCACCATGCCTCTCAGCTAATAGCTTGGGGTGTCTACTTTCCAAAATGGGGTCATTTGGGGGGGGTTTGTGCCACCTGGGCATTCCATGGCCTCCGAAACTGTGATAGGCAGTGAGGAGTAAAATCAAAAATGTACGCCCTTAGAAATCCTGAAGGCAGTGATTGGTTTTCGGGGTCCTGTACGCGGCTAGGCTCCCAAAAAGTCCCACACATGTGGTATCCCCATACTCAGGAGAAGCAGCTAAATGTATTTTGGGGTGCAATTCCACATATGCCCATGGCCTGTGTGAGCAATATATCATTTAGTGAAAACTTTGTGCAAAAAAAAAAAAAAAAAAAAGTGTCACTTTCCCGCAACTTGTGTCAAAATATAAAACATTCCATGGACTCAACATGCCTCAAAGCAAATAGCTTGGGGTGTCTACTTTCCAAAATGGGGTCATTTGGGGGGGTTTTATGTCATCTGGGCATTTTATGGCCTTCAAAACTGTGATAGGTAGTGAGGAGTAAAATCAAAAATGTACGCCCTTAGAAATCCTGAAGGCGGTGCTTAGTTTTCGGGGCCCCGTACGCGGCTAGGCTCCCAAAAAGTCCCACACATGTGGTATCCCCGTACTCAGGAGAAGCAGCTAAATGTATTTTGGGGTGCAATTCCACATATGCCCATGGCCTGTGTGAGCAATATATCATTTAGTGACAACTTTTTGTAATTTTTTTTTTTGTCATTATTCAATCACTTGGGACAAAAAAAATGAATATTCAATGGGCTCAACATGCCTCTCAGCAAATTCCTTGGGGTGTCTACTTTCCAAAATGGGGTCATTTGTGGGGGTTTTGTACTGCCCTGCCATTTTAGCACCTCAAGAAACGACATAGGCAGTCATAAATTAAAGGCTGTGTAAATTCCAGAAAATGTACCCTAGTTTGTAGACGCTATAACTTTTGCACAAACCAATAAATATACACTTATTGACATTTTTTTTACCAAAGACATGTGGCCGAATACATTTTGGCCTAAATGTATGACTAAAATTGAGTTTATTGGATTTTTTTTAGAACAAAAAGTAGAAAATATCATTTTTTTTCAAAATTTTCGGTCTCTTTCCGTGTATAGCGCAAAAAATAAAAACGGCAGAGGTGATCAAATACCATCAAAAGAAAGCTCTATTTGTGGGAAGAAAAGGACGCAAATTTCGTTTGGGTACAGCATTGCATGATTGCGCAATTAGCAGTTAAAGCGACGCAGTGCCGAATTGTAAAAAGTGCTCTGGTCAGGAAGGGGGTAAAACCTTCCGGGGCTGAAGTGGTTAAAGTGTATTTTTTTCAAAAAATTAGAAATATTGCAACAACCACCATTTCATTCTCTATGGTCTCTGCTAAAAATATATATACAGTAGGTGACCGCGAGATTGTGTCAATCTCGCCGCATTTCTCGGCGAGATTTGACACCTGTGAGCCCCGTCGCAGGGGCCAGCGCCGAGATGCTTCACTCATCGCGAAAGGAAAACTTTGTTTTCCTTCCGCGATGAGTGACAGGCAGTGCTGACAGCTGTCTAGTATGAATCCTGAGGCGGGAACATCGCGCCAAATTTTAAATGAAAAAAACGGCATGGGTTCCCCCCCAGGAGCATACCAGGCCCTTAGGTCTGGCATGGATTGTAAGGGGAACCCCCTACGCCGAAAAATTGGCTTGGGGGTCCCCCCAAAATCCATACCAGACCCTTATCCGAGCACGCAGCCCGGCCGGCCAGGAAAGGGGATGGGGGCGAGCGAGCGCCCCCCCCTCCTGAGCCGTACCAGGCCGCATGCCCTCAACATGGGGGGGTGGGTGCCTTGGGGGAGGGGGGCCCCGCCACAAAGCACCTTGTCCCCATGTTGATGAGGACAAGGGCCTCTTCCCGACAACCCTGGCCATTGGTTGTCGGGGTCTGCGGGCGGGGGGGGGCTTATCGGAATCCGGGAGCCCCCTTTAATAAGGGAGCCCCCAGATCCCGGCCCCCCACCCTGTGTGAATGAGTTTGAGGTACATGGTACCCCTACCCATTCACCCAGGGAAAAGTGTCAATATAAAAAAAAAAAACACAGTACACAGGTTTTAGGAGTTATTTATTAGTCAGCTCCGGGGTCTTCTTCCAACTTCTCCCGGTGTTCGGCCTCTTCTCCCGGGCCCCGCCGCTATCTTCTTCCAGCTCTATTGCCAGCGAGGAGCCCGGTCTGCTGCCGCTGTCTTGTCGCCG
Organism: Lithobates clamitans; assembly: GCA_037952925.1. Lineage (NCBI taxonomy): Eukaryota > Metazoa > Chordata > Amphibia > Anura > Ranidae > Lithobates > Lithobates clamitans. Next base: position 10,145,961 of record JBBGZY010000513.1, on the reverse strand, counting down.
CTGTCTCGCCGCCGCTGTCTTGTAGCCGCTGTCTCTTCTTCTCTTCTTCCCCGATGTTGACACGACGCTCTCTCCGGCTCGAATGCTGTGTGCGAGCTGCGGAGCCATTTATATAGGCGGTGACCCCGCCCCCTTAGGACGTCATGGTCCCAGCATGCGCAGGGACTCTGGGGTCAGGCCCCCTTATGACGCTAGAGTCCCTGCGCATGCTGGGACCATGACGTCATAAGGGGGCGGGGTCACCGCCTACATAAATGGCTCCGCAGCTCGCACACAGCATTCGAGCCGGAGAGAGCGTCGTGTCAACATCGGGGAAGAAGAGAAGAAGAGACAGCGGCTACAAGACAGCGGCGGCGAGACAGCGGCGACAAGACAGCGGCAGCAGACCGGGCCCCTCGCTGGCAATAGAGCTGGAAGAAGATAGCGGCTGGGCCCGGGAGAAGAGGCCGAACACCGGGAGAAGAGGCCGAACACCGGAAGAAGTCGGAAGGAGACCCCCCGAAGTTGGAAGAAGACCCCGGAGCTGACTAATAAATAACTCCTAAAACCTGTGTACTGTGTTTTTTTTTTATATTGACACTTTTCCCTAGGTGAATGGGTAGGGGTACCATGTACCCCAAACTCATTCACACAGGGCGGGGGGGCGGGATCTGGGGGCCCCCTTATTAAAGGGGGCTCCCGGATTCCGATAAGCCGCCCGGAGACCCCGACAACCAACGGTCAGGGTTGTCGGGAAGAGGCCCTTGTCCTCATCAACATGGGGACAAGGTGCTTTGGGATGGGGGGGCCCCGCAGGGCGCCCCCCCTCCCCCAAGGCACCCACCCCCATGTTGAGGGCATGCGGCCTGGTACGGCTCAGGAGGGGGGGCGCTCGCTCGCCCCCACCCCCTTTCCTGGCCGGCCGGGCTGCGTGCTCGGATAAGGGTCTGGTATGGATTTTGGGGGGACCCCACGCCAATTTTTCGGCGTAGGGGGTTCCCCTTACAATCCATGCCAGACCTAAGGGCCTGGTATGCTCCTGGGGGGGGGGAACCACGCCGGTTTTTTCATTTAAAATTTGGCGCGGTGTTCCCGCCTCAGGATTCATACCAGACAGCTGTCAGCACTGCCTGTCACTCATCGCGGAAGGAAAACAAAGTTTTCCTTTCCCGATGAGTGAGCCAGCGCAACATGCACAGTACCCTGTCGCCGAGAACCAGCGCGATAGCATCTGGAAACACAATCTCGCGGTCAGGTACTGTGTGTGTGTATATATATATATATATATATATATATATATATATATATATATATATATATATACATACACATATACACACACACACACACACACACATACATACATACATACATATATACACACACACACACACACACACACACACACACACACACACACACACACACACATTTCATTCATACATATATATACACACACACACATAGTTGTGCCCATAAGTTTATGACCTCTAAAGGCAATTGGTTCCACTAGATTTTAGTTAGGGGTATCACAGTAAAGGGGGCTGAATACAAATGCACGCCACACTTTTTAGATCTTTATTTGGAAAAAAATTTGGAAAATGATTTATCATTTTTCTTCTACTTCACAATTATGTGCCACTTTGTATTGGTCTATCACATAAAATTCCAATAAAATACATTTACGTTTTTGGTTGTAACATGACAAAATGTGGAAATTGTAAAGGGGTATGAATACTTTTTCAAGAAAACGGTGTGTGTGTTTTTTATATTTCTTACTGACTGAAAGGTTTTTTTGAACAATGTCAGACTGAGTCTGTCCTCGCTAACATACAATTTAAGTGGCCTAGCCTCTAAACCAGTATCCCTTTGCTATCATAGATAATGTTCAAATATGGTTACAACTGACTAAGGGAGATCACCCTGCACAGTAGAGACAGGGTTCATTATGGCAAACAGCTGCCCAGCTTCTTCATAAACAGAACTAGCTTTTTCCTTGCCGGAGGGTCCAGAATAGGGCATCTTAAATAAAAGGTAAGTTTAAAAGTCTAAATCTTTTTTTAAAGTGATTGTAAAGTCTGATAAACACACTCATTATCCATTCTCTTAGTGGCAATAGTAAGATAGATTTTGCAAAATAAAATTCACCACACTCCTATAAGTATGTTTTAAATAGGAGCTCTGCTGTACAGTCACATGGCTCAGTCTGCTCTCACTACCGAGTAGAGGGACTCCAGTGGGAGGGGCTATTATTCCTCTCTCTGACCTTGTGAGAAATGGTTTCAGTTTCTTCTCATCGGCATCATAAAAGAGGGGGAGGAGCAGCTGCCAAGGAATAATATTACTCAATGAAGGCAGGAGGAGAGAAGACCTGCTCACACACAGACTGTGGAAATGACAGGGAGATTCAGGGATGCTGAGGAGAGAGCTGGATGGTGGAGGCATGTAATCTGACCACACCCATCATGTATCGGCAGCCACAATAGATGTGGTCAGTTTAAACAGGGGAAGACAGGATCAAGCAGGTTTTGTACAGAATATAACAGGACAATTGCCATAGCAAAAGCACTGGGCTATATCTTGCGCCTTAAAGGAACAAGAGCATGTTTTTGTTTTGTTTTTTTAGAGTTACAACCACTTCCAGTTATACTATGTGAATGGGGGCATGTAACATAACAGTAGGTGTCCTGAAATCACCAATTCTAAATTTGTATACTAGGTTTGTTTACTAACACATTCTCCTAATTTTATTTCAGAATCACACTACAAAGTAGTGCAGCAATACCAAAGTTCCCCAGGGCTAACCACAGAACTATTACACTGAAGAGAAAAGCTGAAATATCTGTCTTTGCACTTGATGTAACCTGCATTTTTTTTGGAACCACACAAACCACAAACCTCTAAACCAGCCCAAAGCTCTCACTGAAGGGACAAGTCAGGGTGGATATAAATCAATGAAGGGGGAAAAAAAAAAAATCAGATTTTTTTAAATCAAATTTATCTTAACCACTTCCCTTCCCCGCCGGCCGTCATATAACATCCTTCATTTTGGGCGGGTATATCTGAAAGATGCCTGCAGCTACAGTCATCATTCAGATATTGTCTTTTTCAGCCGGCGATTCTCTACACAATAAGAATGGTCATAGTGGCTGGTCAGCCTCTTGATCATTCTTACAGGTGGCGAGAGGGTCGGTCCCCCCCCCACCGCCACCCTCCAGCACTTCTATCGACTCACCACTGCCATCGTTGAGTCAGAGAACTGATCTGTTGGCCCCAGATGTTTACCATAGAAATTTCAGACGGACCAGATGGTCGCCGGAGTCTCTATGATCGTTCGGAGGCTGGGCGCGATGTTATGACGTCACGCCCTGCCTCTGCATTCAAACGGCCTCGGCTGGGAAGCTGATATCATTTTGTTTTTTTTTGTTTTCTTTATTTCAGCTGTCCCAGCCCAGAGGTGAGATGTGAGGTCTTATTGACCCCATATCTCACTGTAAAGAGGACCGATCATGCCATATTCCTATTACAAGGGATGTTAACATTCCTTGTCATGGGAATAAAAGTGATCCAAAATTATTTATTTATTTTTTAAATGCCAAACTCAAAAATTTAAAGTAAAAGTACCAAAAAAAAAAGCGGAAGCGAACACATGCGCAAGTCCCGCCCACATATGAAAGCAGTGTTTAAACCACACATGTGAGGTTGTCACCGCGAACGTTGGAGCAAGAACAATAATTCTAGCCCTAGACCACCTCTAACTCAAAACATGTAACCAGTAAAAAAAAAAAAAAAAAAAAAAAAAGTAAAGCGTCGCCTATAGGGATTTTTAAGTACTGAAGTTTGGCGCCATTCCACAAGCGTGTGCAATTTTGAAGCGTGACATGTTAGGTATCTATTTACTTCATCCTTCACATTATGCAAAACAATTGGGCTAACTAAAAACGTTTTTTTTTTTTTTCCTTTTAAAGCATTAAACTTTTTTTTCCCCATTTTGTTTGCAAATATTAAAGATTCTAACTAGCAGCAAGAATACATTCTTGCATTTAAAGAGAACCTGTCATTTCAGATCCATCATGGCAGCGCCTGTTAGCGGGCATCTACTCACCTGCTGCCGCCACATCCCTCACCTTGTTGTGTCACTGCCGCATCACCAGCCGCCCCATTAAAGTGAATGGGACCGTCGGTGAGTCAACAGCAGGTCAGAGAAGGAGCCGCTGCGGGACAGGTGAAAGTTGCTCTTTAAAAATTATGATTTAAATCAGCTATTTTACTTGTAGATTTAAATCGAGTTGATTTAAATCAAATCCACCGTGGGACAAGTGTTATCAAATTTTCTTCATACCTCTAACTGCACATGAAACGTAAAGTGAACCATTGGCCATTTTAAAAAACTGCAACCAAAAAGTCCTGCCTTAGAGCATTCTCCATACGATGCGAGTTTCATTCTGTTACTAGATTTTTTAATGCAACTTCAGGGGCTTTAGTTACAACCACCCATCAATGCCCTACCAAAGGGGCCTGTATTGGTCACTTAGGTGACAATCGTGACAGTAAGACTCGCCAAAAAATGTATTTCCTTAATTTGCCCCCACCCCCCCAGTGCCCACAGCTTATACATCTTTTTTTACATTTAAATATTGCCACTATATACGTTTTTGGCTCATCTGTATACCACGGTCAGTGATAAACTGCAGTTTCTCCAGTGCCGAGAGTTCAGGTAGGAGGAGATTTCCACTTCAGCCTGTATACACGGCCACATGTCTGATGCCAATATGTGACCTGGCTAGCTCTAAGAACAAGTAAATGTTCTCTCCAGCATTAAAAGGCACAACTGAGCATGTGCAGGTTGGCTACTCTGCCTGTGTTAGCTGGCTTTCCCCAGATAGTGCAAAAGGGAAGGATCTGTGCATACAGGATAAAACAGCCTTTTTACACAATGCAGAGGATTAACCCCTTAAGTGATTATAAAAAGCATGCTGTGCTGCATATACAGACAGATTTTACTGTTGTGGGTTAACACTAACTTTATTCCAGCCAAAGACCTTGTAGCAATAAAAAGTACAACTGTATTTAATTTGAGTTGTCCTTTACAGAACTCCGGCCTCACCGAATTCTGCCCCATCTGTTTCCTCTCTGGTACTTAGTGGAAAGAAAAAACAATAACACGCAGCACTTTAACGTTCTCCCCTTCCCCTCCCAACAATGTGCCTCTGAATTCTCACTGAAGGCATTTGCAGCATGAACACTTCCTATCTAGTGATGCCCATGCTTCTACAAGACCCAACAAGTGTCATAAATATGCCCCATCATCTGCAGAGGGTATCCGTCACCACTGCATCCTACACTGTGTCCACCTCTGTTTGCACACTGACTCCTGGGAACTCTTCAGCAACATTTGGCAAGTTTGTCAGAGTAGTATCTGTGCAGTGTGATCTGGACTGCAAACACAAGGAACAGCATCTGGTTTTATGATGGGCTTTGTAGCAGCCGACCCAGCGAGGAGATAAAAATCTGTGTGTGCTCCTTGGCCAGACTGGGGTGACCACCGGATCTAGATTATACAGCTTATTGCCCAGCTGTTAATTGAAGATCTCTGCGGGAAAAAAAAATCCCCTCCCCCCTCCAAAAAAAAAAAAAAGAGCTACGGGACCACAGGTCCCAGCAGGGGAACTAAATCCTTACTCAAACACTAGGCAGAAATAACAGGCCTGCCTATAGCAGAGGGAGCTTATACCAATCAGGATTGGCCATAGGTGGTGTTCTTTTTCAGCCTAGTGTCTTACTCCTGTAGGTGACGGTATAACCTTTGGTCAAGAATAGAAGAGCTGTGTCCATCAAAGAACACAAGAGAAAAAAGCTTTATCTGCAGAAAGTCTTGCCACCTCCCTGTGCACAGTGAAGGAACTCCTCTGCCCTAGAGTATCTCAGAAACAATGAGCAGGCATCAATGTGCTGATAAAGTATGCTGTGCTAGCACACTTTATCAGATTAAAGTGGATGTAAACCCAATGTAATGCTTTCTAAACTACTGCCATAGGGGTTATCTATAAGGATATACATGCCTCCTGCATGTATCTTTACCTGTCAAATGTCTCCCCTCTGTCTGTTATGAGACCCGAAAAACTGCAGATTCTGTGGGTGGGTCTGTTGTCTGGAGCTCGGTGGGTGGAGTCGTGATGTCAGTAGACTCCCCGCCCACCTCTACACTCCCCTTGTCAATATGCATTTCTCCTGTGTATTTCTTACACTGAACTTCTGCTATGATCTCTAACATCCAGTGAAAAGACAGGAAAGTAACCACATGATTTCAGCATGCCAAATCATGCTGAGGCGTGGAACAGCCAATCCTTGCAGAGCTGCTGAAGAAAGGGGTGGGAGGGAATTAAAAAATAATGCATGTCTTAGGCTAGTGCACGAGATGTAAATCACCTGTCACTCACAGCAAGGGGGAAGATTTAACAAAGTTTTTCTCATTTTGTCAAGATTTATCTCACTGAACAATAAAAGGGGATTGCTCAGAGCTGGATTAATGCTGTGTGGCAAGACTGGGCTCAAATCAAAAAAAAATAAAAAATTTTTGGGTTTACATCCACTTTAAGTGTTAATTCACTTCATGCGTGCAGATTACTTTTAGACTGTGCGCAAGATACTTTTTTCAATATACAGTAGATATCATTGTGCTGCTTGAACTCACCTACTCAACGTCTTATGCCCCGTACACACGGTCGGACTTTGTTCGGACATTCTGACAACAAAATCCTAGGATTTTTTCTGACGGATGTTGGCTCAAACTTGTCTTGCATACACAAGGTCACACAAAGTTGTCGGAAAATCCGATCATTCTGAACGCGGTGATGTAAAACACGTACTTCGGGACTATTAACGGGGCAGTAGCCAATAGCTTTTGTCTCTTAATTTATTCTGAGCATGCGTGGCACTTTGTCCGTCGGATTTGTGTACACACGATCGGAATTTCTGACAACAGATTTTGTTGTCGGAAAATTTTATAGCAAGCTCTCAAACTTTGTGTGTCGGAAAATCAGATGGAAAAAGTGTGATGGAGCCCACACACGGTCGGAATTTCCGACAAGGTCCTATCACACATTTTCCGTCAGAAAATCCGACCGTGTGTACGGGGCATTACAGTACCCATGGCTGGGGTGCCCTTACTACTCCACATACACCACCCAGACTAGGGGAGTCTTAACCGCTTAAGGACCGGGCTAATTTTTCAAACTAGATGTTTACAAGTTAAAATCATTTTTTTGCTAGAAAATTACTTGGAACCCCCAAACATATAATTTTTTTTATCCAACACCCTAGAGAATAAAATGGCGGTCGCAACACTGTCACACCGTATTTGCGCAGCGATCTTACAAGCGCACTGTACTTTTAAAAAAAAGAAATTGTGACGCTTTTATTCCTATTACAAGGAATGTAAACATCCCTTGTAATAGAAAAAAAGCATGACCGACCTCTTAAATATGAGCTCTGGGGTCAAAAAGACACTTACACTAAAATGCAATTAAAAAAAAAAAAAAAAAAAAAAAAAGAGTCTCCTTAAGAGCTACGGGCGGAAGTGACGTTTTGATGTTGCTTCCGCCCTTTAATGGTATGGAGCCAGGTGGGGGCCATCTTCCTCAGCTCCATACCAGAGGAGAGCAGACGCGATCGCCTCCTCCGCTGCTGGCGGCTCCGGTAAGCAGCGGAGGGTGCCGCCGATAAAAGTGATCTTGCGGCGAATGCGCTGCCGAGACCACTTTTATCTGAAAGTGGACCGCCCACTGAATTAGAGGATACCGGGGCATAACAACGATATCCCTCTTCAAAGTACCGACGTATAACGGGTTAAGTGGTTGATATACATTCCATTACATGTCCATTTTGAGGTGTTAAACCTTAACCGCTTTCTGACCGCCTCATGCAGATATACTGCGGCAGAAGGGCACGTACAGGCAGAATCACGTACCTGTACGTTGCCCTTGAAGATGCAGCGTGCGCGCCCAGGGGAGATCCGTGAGCGTGATCGCGGGTCCTGCAGACTCTATGTCCACAGGGATATCCGCGATCGTCTCACGAAGAGGAAGAACCGGGAAATGCTAATGTAAACAAGCAAACGTTCTGCCTAGTGATACTGTCACTGATCACAGCTCCCTGTAATCGGGATCGGTGATCAGGGTCGTGTCACACACAGCCCCCCCACTTACGATCACTCCCTAGGATACACTTAACCCCTACAGCGCTACCTAGTGGTTAACCCCTTTACTGCCAATCACATTTACACAGTAATCAAAGCATTTTCAATTGCACTGATCGCTGTATAAATGTGAATGGTCCCAAAATGAAAAAAAAGTGTCCAATCTGTCCGCCATAGTGTCGCAGTCATGGGGAGAAAAAAAAAAAAAAAAAAAAAAAGCTGATCGCCACCATTACTAATAAGAAAAAAATATTACTAAGAATGCCATAAAACTATCCCCTATTTTGTAAACGCAATAACTATTGCGCAAATCAAACGCTTATTACGATTTTTTTTACCAAAAATATGTAGAAGAATACGTATCGGCCTAAAAAATATATTAAAAAAACAACATATTTTTGGGGGATATTTATTATAGCAAAAAATAATGCGCTTTTTTCAAAATTGTCGCTTTTTTTGTTTATAGCGCAAAAAATAAAAACCGCAGATGTGATCAAATACCACCAAAAGAAAGCTCTATTTGTGAAGAAAAAAGGACGTCAATTTTGTTTGGGAGCCACGTCGCACGACCGCGCAATTGTCAGTTAAAGCAACGCCGTGCTAAATCGCAAAAAGTGCTCTGGGCCAGCCAAATGGTCCAGGGCTGAAGTGGTTAAAGTGGAATTCCAGGATCAATCTAACCTTAAAACTGTTCCCAGCCACCCCCCCCCCCCCTTTCTAAACCCTATACCAACGACCCTGTAAAAGGCAGATGCCTATACTTAAATAGGTTGTACCCCTATAAAAAAAAAAAAAAAATTAATTCTCCTGTCTCTTTAAGGTACGAGATAAAGCCCAGTGCTTTTGCCGTGTCAACAGTCCCTTTCTACATTGTACAATACCTGGTTGATCCTGCCTGTTCCTGTCTTCCTCTCTGTGAACTGACCATGTTTATTATGGCTGCTGATCTTTGATAGCGTTGTCAGTTTACGTGCCTCTGTCATCCAGCTAGCTGTTCGGCGTCTCCTCCACTCCCCGTCTCTTCTTTAGTCTGTGTGAGAGCTGATCTCCTTCCCGCCTCTCCCCTCTTATGCCTGTGTAAGTATATTCCCTGCAGCTGCTCCAGTGCTTGTAAAGCAAAGAAACATGTATTACTTTGATCCTCTCTGTTTAGCTCCCTGTTCAGTACAGTGTGTGTGTTTTCCTAAAATGAGAATTCTAAATACCTTCTTTGCAGAGCCCTGCTGTGCAGACACGTGACCTCCCTCTGCCAGCTTGCATTCATCATAGGGGAAACTCAGCCCCCTCCCACTGTCCTTTCTTAGATCGGGAAGGAAAGCAGAAGCAGGTCACATGACAGCAGGGCCGGTGTTCTGACGACAAAGGTCCCCTGTCGCATAATGCCCGCCCTGTACTGCGCAGGGCTTGCACAGTATGGAGGACAAAGGAGCCGCCGAAAGTCTCCGAACATGAACAGTAGTTGATCAGCTGTACACGGCGCCTGCGCAATTAAGACTACATTGTGCCACACGCTCCCGATCTTCATGCAACTCGGCAAGGGGCGGATGTATTATTCATTGAACTCGGCAAGGGGCGGGTGTATTATTCATTGAACTCGGCAAGGGGCGGGTGTATTATTCATTGAACTCGGCAAGGGGCGGGTGTATTATTCATTGAACTCGGCAAGGGGCGGGTGCATACAGAAGAGGCCGCATGATGGGCAGAGTAGCCATCCAGTGGTGAAGGGGTTAAGATAGTATTGAAAGTATTGAAATTGCTTGCGTTATGTATGTAACCCGCCCATCAACATTGAACTACCCGCCCTTATCAGCTCTGTCCATCATTGTAAAATACGGCTTCTTCTGTAGGCATCCGCCCCTTTAAGAATTGCAGCCCCATCGTATGAGCTCTGCCCATCATGCGGCCTCTTCTGTATGCATCCGCCCCTTGCAGAGCTGCACAAGCACCAGGAGCATGCGGCACAATGTCGTCTTGATTGCGCAGGCGCCATGTACAGCTGATAAACAGCTGTTCATTTTCGGAGATTTCGGGAGACCTTTCTCGGCACTACACCAGTTGACCCAAGAAACGATCCGGTGTTATGGCCAGCTGCTCCCATAGGTGAGTTAACACTCTAATCGACTCTATGGTCTTGGAGGACAGGAGCAACGTCACAATGTCACTTCTAGTCCAGGCTGGAAGAAAAATATTTTTGTTGATCCTTTGCTTTTAAAAAAGGTAGAGAGCTGGGGTCTTTTTGACCCCAGATCTCTTCATAGAGGTCTCTTCATAGAGAGGACCTGTAATCCTTATTTCTATTACAATGGGTTTTTACATTCCTAGTTATAGGAATAAAAGTGAAAAAAAAAAAATTAAAAAGGGACAGTGTAAAAATAAAAAGTAAAATAAATAATACAATTTTTTTTTATAGTCACCCCATTCCTTCGTGCTCTCGCATTGAAGCATACGTAAACGTTATCTGAACCATACATGTGAGGTATCGCCGTGAACGTTAGAGCAAGTGCAATAATTCTAGCACTAGACCTCCTCTAACTCTAAACAGGTAACCTGTAAAGGTGTTTAAAGCATCGACATTCCACGAGTGTGCGCAATTTTAAAAACGTAATTATCTACTCGGTGTAACATGTTTTTTCACATTATACAAAAAAACTGGGGTAACTATTTTTTTTTTTTTTAAATAGTGTTTTTTTTACCCAAAAAAATGTGTTTGCAAAACCTCTGCGAAAATACTGTGTGACATAAAAAAATTGCACAACAATTTCCATTTTATTTTTTTTTAGGGTCTCTAGAGACCCTAAAAAAAAAATGTATATTGTTTGGGGGGTTATAAGTAATTTTCTAGCAAAAAATATAAGTGGTAAGAAACATTGGACGAGTATCTGAATACTTGCATGCATGCATATGAATAGTCCTATGACTTTTTCTAATCTGTTAAGAATCACTTACCAAGGGTTGTCATTGTGACAAAGTACAACTGATTCTATATGTACTGCATGACACTTCACAAAGTGTCTGCATGGTGAAAGGGACCGGTGCAGCTAACGTAGGTTATGAAACCATATGCTATTGATACATGATCTTCTAAATTAAAAAGTGTTGAGTGGGTAGGTTTATTTATTTTTTAACTACTTTAACTACTTTACACTAATTCAGTTAGTGAAAGCTTTTTATTCACAATAAAATATATATTTTAAAACAAGTGACATTATAATAATGCCCTTAACCACTTCAGCCCCGGAAGAATTTACCCCCTTCCTGACCAGAGCACTTTTTGCGATTCAGCACTGCGTCGCTTTAACTGACAATTGCGGGGGCGTGCGACGTGGCTCCCAAACAAAATTGGCGTCCTTTTTTTCCTCACAAATAGAGCTTTCTTTTGGTGGTATTTGATCACCTCTGCGGTTTTTATTTTTTGCGCTATGAACAAAAAGAAAGCAACAATTTTGAAAAAAAAAAAAAAAAGCTTTTTTTACTTTTTGCTAAAATAAATATACCTAAAAAAAAATTATATAAAAATGTTTTTTTCCCCAGATTAGGCCGATGCGTATTCTTCTACATATTTTTGGTAAAAAAAAAAAAAAAAAAAAAAAAAAAAAAAAAAAAAAAAAAAAAAAAAAAAATCGCAATAAGCGTGGGGTTTGCGCAAAAGTTATAGCGTTTACAAAATAGGGGATAGTTTTATGGCATTTTTATAAATTTTGTTTATTAGTAATGGCGGCGATGAGCGATTTTTGTCATGACAGGCATTATGGCGGACAGAGAGGACACTTTTGGCGCGATTTTGGGACCATTCATTTATACAGCGATCAGTGCAATTAAAAATGCATTGATTACTGTGTAAATGTGACTGGCAGTGAAGGGGTTAACCACTAGGTGGCGCTGTAGGGGTTAAGTGTGTCCTAAGGAGTGATTCTAACTGTGGGGGGGCTGTGTGTGACACGACGCTGATCACCACTCCTGATTACAGGGAGCTGTGATCAGTGACAGTATCACTAGGCAGAACGTTTGCTTGTTTACATTAGCATTTCCCCGTTCTTCCTCTTCGTGAGATGATCGCGGGTATCCCCGCGGACATCGAGTCTGCGGGACCCGCGATCACGCTCACGTATCTCTCGTGGGCGCGCGCGCTGCATCTTCAAGGGCAACGTACAGGTACGTGATTCTGCCTGTACGTGCCCTTCTGCCGCAGTATATCTGCGTGAGGCAGTCAGGAAGGTTTAACAACTTAAAATGGACATGTAATGGAATGTGTATCAACCACAACTAAAAGTTGTCTCAGCAGCGCATTCGCCGTGAGATCACTTTTATCAGCGGCACCCTCCGCCACTTACCGGTGCCACCAGCAGCAGAGGAGGCGATTGCATCTGCTCTCCTCTGTGGTATGGAGCTGAGTGAGGGGAAGATGGCCCCCACCTGGCTCCATACCATTGAAGGGAGGAAGCAACATCAAAACGTCACTTCTGCCCATAGCTCTTAAGGAGACATTTTTTTTTTTATTGCATTTTAGTATAAATGTGAAATCTGAGGTCTTTTTGACCCCAGACCTCATATTTAAAAGGTCGGTCATGCTTTTTTCTATTACAAGGGATGTTTACATTCCTTGTAATAGGAATAAAAGTGACACTTTTGTTTTTTTTTAAAAACAGTGCAAAAATAAAAAGGCAAAATAAATAACAAAAAAAATAAAAACTTTAAACGCACCCCGTCACGCCGAGCTTGCGTGCAGAAGTGAACGCATACGCGAGTAGCACTCACATATGAAAACAGTGTTCAAACCACACGTGAGGTATAGCCGCGATTAGTAGAGCGAGAACAATAATTCTAGCCCTAGACCTCCTCTAACTAAAAACATGCAACCTATAGAATTTTTTAAACATGGCCTATGGAGATTAAGGGTAAAAGTTTGTTGCCATTCCACGAGCGGGCGCAATTTTGAAGAATAACGGTGGGTACACTATCAAAAGTGTATTTTTTCCCCAAAAAATGCGCTTGCAAGACCGCTGCGCAAATACTGTGCGACAGAAAGCATTGCAACGAACGCCATTTTATTCTCTAGGGTGTTAGAAAAAAAAAATGTATAATGTTTGGAGGTTCCGAGTAATTTTCTAGCAAAAAAAGTTTTTAACTTGTAAACAACATCTCAAAAAGACGCTCAGTCCTTAAGTGGTTAATGCATAGAACGCAATAAGATAAAAAACCTCCTGCCTTTAAAACCCCCTAATTATGGCAAACGTTAAAGCCTAACTTTAGTTTAAAAAATTAAATTAAAAAAAAAAAAAAAAAAAAAAGCACAAGGGACATTACTCTTACAATCAATACTACATACTCCTTGTGCTGTGGTCTCATTCTTTAGTAGAAATTCTCCTTTTTTGAGCACAATGCCTTGTGAGTTTTGACTAATCAATACTAGATAAGGCCCCTTCTCTGTGTACCACCACAATATGCTTCTTATATGCCTAAACACTCATGCATCTTTTTGAATATCTTCGTTTATATATTCTTAGGCTCAATCGACCAAACGTATTATCTTGAGATTCTTCTCGATCTATTTTCCCACCACCACTTAATCGTCCTTTGTATTTTATCAAGAAAAACTTTTTAGGTGTGTATGATTTGGTATTATGTTACTATAAACATCTGAGGGGGTCTATAACTGTACCCCTAATTTTGTGGACCTGTATCAAGTCCTTTTCAGAATCTTACATAATTTACCTTTACCGGTACTTACCTCCTACCCGATTGCCACACTCGCCCAGGAGACTGCCATTTTGGCTTCACAGGTCCATGTGTTATTGATGTGGGTCCTATGGTGAGCACGGCTATATCTTGTTCGCCTTTTTGGCATTGGTTGGGGATTTTCAGGGTCTATTTCTGCTTATTTTTATTTTATTTTTGCTCCTTAGTAGTCAATACAATATGCACCTGTGCTTCTTGAGCACATATATATCATCTGAAATATGTTTATATGCGTCTTCTATTATTGTTGTTTTGTATACTCCTTATAGATCAATATTCCTCATGAACAAAACTCCTGAAGAAGCGGGCATCCCGCGAAACATGTAAAGTCTGAGATTGGAACCATGTCGATTGAGATCCTTCATGACCAGGGGGACACCTTATTCAATGTCAAATCTTTATAAGAGGAATATGTGTTTTATTAGAGTTTTCTTGCTGTCCTTAACCACTTCCAGACAGCCGCACGCCGATGTACGTCCTAACTTTAAAGAGGGATATCTTTGTTATGGCAGCAGCTAGCTGCCATAACCCCAATGTCCTCTTCTTCGGTGGGTGGTCTGGTTTCCGATAATAGTGGTCTCTGCGACGGATTTTCCGCAAGATCATTTTTAATTGGCGGCCCCTGCGCCCGCGTGCCGATGCCCTCCGCCGCTTACCGGAGCCGTCGGCAGCGGCGGAGGAGATTGCATCCTTTTTCCTACTAGGAATGGAGACAAGTGAGTGGAAGATGGCCCCCACCCATCTCCATACCATTGCAGGTCTGAAGCAACATCAAAACATCACTTCCTCCCATAGCTCTTAAAAGGCCCATTTTTTTTTCAAATGACAATTTTTTTTTTAATTGCATTTTAGTGTAAATATGAGATCTGAGGTCTTTTTAAGAGGTCCTGTCATGCTTTTTTTCTATTACAAGGGATGTTTACATTCCTTGTAATAGGAATAAAAGTGTAAAAATAAAAAAGGTAAAATAGATAAGAAAAAATTTAAACGCGCCCCGTCCCGCTGAGCTCACGTGCAGAAGCGAACGCATATGTGAGTAGCTCTCGCATATGAAAACGGTATTCAAACCACACATGTTAAGTATCGCCGCGATTAGTAGAGCGAGAGCAATAATTCTAGCCCTAGACCTCCTCTGTAACTCAAAACATGCAACCTGTAGAATTTTTTTAAACGTTGCCTATGGAGATTTTTAAGGGTAAAAGTTTGTCGCCATTCCACGAGCGGGCGCAATTTTAAAGCGTGACATGTTGGGTATCAATTTACTCTGCATTATAAAAAAAAATTGGGCTAACTCTACTGTTGTCTTATTTTTTAATTCAAAAAAGTGTATTTTTTTTTTTTTAAAGTGCGCTTGTAAGACCGCTGCGCAAATACGGTGTGACAAAGTATTGCAACGACCACCATTTTATTTTCTAGGTTGTTAGAAAAAAAAATGTATAATGTTTGGGGGTTCCAAGTCATTTTCTAGCAAAAAACTGTTTTTAACTTGTAAACAACAAATCTCTGAAATTTCTCTCCTTCTGGAATGTTGATGCTAAACCTTCTGGTCTTAGCTCCAGCAGCTGCAGAGTCACGTCCAGTCACATTGCCCTACCCTCTGCCTGCCCTATCACAGAGCATTTTGTATTATGTGACTCCATTCACAAGATACAAAACCTTCTGTGAACAGACAGTGGAAGGGAGGGGAAGGCAAAACTGCTGCAGTGCGAAAAAGCAGCGTCTCTCCTGTCACAGTGATAGAAGGACAGTAATAGCTGTAACACTGCCAGTTGTAAAGGAAAAAAAAGTGGTATGTTCATGAGGTAGCATGCACCTTGTTGGCCTTAACCCATAGTAAGCTAGAACACTGTAGAAAGTGGCTGAATGTCTGGAGTTTGGCTTTATTGGGGAGGACACACACCAGCTTTTACTTAGATCTGATCAGTAAAGTTTTCAAAATTGACCAATTGTTATGTAGTAGAAAGACCTACCAATCTACGGTAAAATCATATATTAATTTCCACATTAAATTTTAATTATGTCTAGCCTACTCTTATAATCTAAATGATCTTTAAGTTTTGCAGAATCAAACACTATTTTTAAAGGAGAAGTCCAGCCTGAGCTCATTAGGCTGGACTTCTCCTAACGGTCACAGGAGTGCAATTCGTTTTGCACTCCTGTGACCCAGTCTGAAGTCCGCTCTCTGCTGACGTCGCTGGAATCAGTCCAGGCACTACACCTTCACGACAATAAAGACTGGATCTGCCAGGTGCCTGGACTGATGCCTGGCTCAGCCTCTCAGCGAGCCGCTGAGAGACTGAGACAAACGATCCTCGCACCTCCACAGCTCAGCACTCCAGTGAGTGTGGAGGAGCAGAGAGGAGAGCTGCTGATTGACAGTCAGCAGCTCTCTTCTCAGGAATCTGTGAGAACTGAGCCATCGGCAATTATCAATGGCTCAGTTCTCAGTGTAGAGATGCTGGGGGACAGATGCAGCATCTGTAATGACTATTTAGTATAGTATGTTTTTTCATGTGCCTGTCTTTATATTTGTTTCACATTTAGGCTTAATGTACACGAGACGTTTTTACAACCTCTCCTGCAAGATTTAACTTGACAGATTAACCCATGTTTAAAACGTCTGTTTTGCCGCGTTTAGCCGGCTTTGCATTTAGAAGCATTTGAGAAAAAAAATAAAATTTTTATTGTCAAAATAGCCAAAAATGAAAAACGCCTGTAAATGAAACGCTGCTAAACGCGAGTTACCGCATTTAGAAGAGTTAAGCGCTTGAAATGCCTCTAAACTCAGCATTTGAACTCACTTTTTTGCTGTCCAAAAAAGGCCTCTAAACTCAACTGCCTAAAAACAACATTAAACGAACCTGTGTACATGTACTGATAAGATAACATTGGATGAGTTCAGGGGCAGCTGAAAAAAGCAGCCAACTGCCTCTGAACGTCCGTTTGCCCGAATGCAGACTAAGGCCCCATTCACACGGCTGTAACAAGTGTAAAAAAATTACTGATCATTAAGTCAATGAAAAAAATGTATATAGATCAGTTTTTAATAGGTAAACAAACTGTCCTGGAACGGATTATGCTCGTAATCCGAGGTTCCACTATATTGGTACTCTTGGCAGTATGGGCAGGTGCCAAGTCATGCTGCAAAATGAAATCAGCATCTCCATAAAGCTGGTCAGCAGAGAGAAGCATGAATTTCTCTAGGATTTCCTGGTAGAGGGCTGCGCTGACTTTGGACTCAATAAAACTCAATGGACCAACACCAGCAGATGACATGGTTTCCCAAATCATCACGGACTGTAGAAACTTCACACTTAACCTCATGCAACTTGGATTTTATGCCTCTTCACTCTTCCTCCAGACTCTAGGACCTTGATTTCCAAATGAAATGCAAAATTTACTTTCATCCAAAAAGAGGACTTTGGAACACTGAGCTACAGTCCAGTCCTTTTTATCCTTAGCCCAGGTAGGAAGCTTCTGACGTTGTCTCTGGTTCAGGAGTGGCTTGACACAAGGAATGCAATAGTTGTAGCCCATGTCCTGGATACGTCTGTGTTGTGACTTCTGAAGCACTGACACCAGCTGTAGTCCATTCCTTGTGAATCTCCCCCAAATTCTTGAATGGCCTTTGCTTCACAATCCTCTCAAGGCCGCGGTTATCCCTGTTGCTTGTGCACCTTTTTCTACCACACTTTTTCCTTCCACTCAACTGTTCATTAATATGCTTGGATAGAACACTCTGAACAGCCAGCTTCTTTAGCAATGACCTTTTGTGACTTACCTTCCTTGTGGAGGGTGTCAATGACAGTCTTCTAGACAACTGTCAAGTCAGCAGTCTTCCCCATGATTGGCCTCATCACGACCCTTGGAAAGAGAACTTAATACCCTCCGTAAACAAATCACTGACCTCTTAGACTTTAACCACTTCCCGCCTGGTCAATAACAGATTGACACAGTTGGAAGTGGTTCTGTTATCCTGACTGGGTGTCATATGACGTCCAGCAGGATAACATGCCGGCACGCGTCCGCAAGGGCACGCAGCGATCGCGAGTGGGGCGTGTTAGTCTGACACACCGCATCGCCGATCGTGAAAGAAAGCCTCTGTCAGAGGCTTGTTACCACGTGATAAGCTGAGACCAATCACAGGTGATCATCGTGTGAACCAGGAAGTGCCAGAAAAACGGCATTCCTTGGTTCGCGCTGACAGGGAGAGCCAATCGGAGGCTCACCCTGTCAGAGGGGGGTCTGTGCTGATAATCAGCACATTGATTATCAGCACAGCCATTTCAGATGTGCCAAAAAGGTACCCAGTCAGTGCCCTATTAGGATCACCCAATATATCAGTGCCCAATATGCCCACCACAGTGCCAGTCAGCGCCCATCACAGTGCCCTACAGTAACACCTGTCAAAACCTCATCAGTGCTGCCCAGTGGGCAGGAAGGGCGAAAGTGCCTGGTATTGAAGTGGTTAATGCCAAGGCGGCACTCGCAAAAAATCATACAAGTCGGGCAATAAATGTGGTAGACTGTTAGCCCAGTCCCTTCGCGCACAGAAACTAGCGTCTTACATACCGCACATTATATCCCCCGCAGGCCATAAAACCCCCCTATCTCAGCATATCACGCGGGAATTTAAATCTTACTATGAATCTCTTCATAACTTGCGGGAAACAACCCCCTCCCAAGGGCGAATATCGGACTACATATCTTCTTCTCAGATGCCTTCCCTATTGGCTGACGTGAGTAAATTCCTGAAGACCCCATTACATTATCTGAACTCCAACTAGCCAAAGGAAACACTAAACCAGGGAAAGCACCAGGGCCAGACAGCTTCACGATTCAATACTACAAAACCTTGCTCCCCTCTCTCGGAAACTACCTGGTTAAACTATTCAATGACTTGGGCAAGGGGGAAAACATTCCATGGGTCTACCCTTCAAGCCCAAATTTCAGTGATCCCAAAGGAAGGCAAAGACCCCACCCTGTGTGGGAGCTACTGGCCCATATCCCTATCGAACACCAACATTAAATTATTTACTAAAAATCATAGCAACCAGACTACAGCACCACTTACCTTGCCTGATCCATCTGGACCAAATTGGCTTTGTACCATCCAGAGAAGCCAGAGACAATACAACCAAAGTCCTCAATCTACTACGTGTAGCCAATACCACCAATACGCCATGTGCGTTTATTGGGACAGACGCGGAAAAGGCCTTTGATCGGGTGCACTGGCCTTTTATGTTCACGGTCCTGCGACATGCAGGCTTGGGGAGCAATATGCTCAATTTGATTTCTTCCGTTTACTTTGGTCCATCAGCCAGGGTCAGAGCCAATGGAGTGCTTTCTGACCCCTTTCCGATTGCTAACGGGACTAGACAGGGATGCCCGCTATCGCCTCTCCTTTTTGCCCTATCCTTGGAACCTGTGTCATGGGCGGCTAAATCCAGATGTCACCGGTATTAAAGTGGGACACTCGCAACAAAAAGTATCAGCGTATGCAGACGATATGATGTTTTCGCTTACAAACCCAATCATCTCCCTCCCAAACCTACTACACGAATTTGAGACCTACGGCGCACTCTCCAACCTAAAAATTAATTTTTCCAAATCAGAATCGATGGAGGTGTGTATACCACAACCATATCTTCTATACCTCCAAGCAAATTTTAAATTGAGATGTACAGAAACTGCTCTGAAATATTTGGGCACGTTCATCCCCCAGAGGTTCTCAAAACTTTTCAATCTAAACTACACTCTTCTGAAAACGGTTAGGAACCTTAAACACATGGCACACTAGCCTCCGCTCGTGGCTCGGCCGCTGTAACATACTGAAAATGAGTCTTCTCCCTAAAATTTTTGTATCACTTTCAGGCCTTACCTATCCACATCCCCGCAAGCTACTTTAAACAAACACACTCAACATTCATAGAATTCATCTGGGCCCGCAAACGACCATGTCTCAGCAGGAAAATACTTTCCCTACCTAAACAACGCGGCGGCCTGGCGATGACGGACATCCGCACTTACTACCATGCAAAACATCTAAGTAGGCTAATAGACTGGTGCCGACACCGTGATGCCAAGCTTTGACCTTAATTGGAGCAAGCCCAAAGTGACATACCCCTGCATAGGGCACCCTGTTGCTACGCATCGCTACTCACCAATATTAAACAACATCCTCTTATTGGGCCTACTACGCGAGTTTGCGCACATCTTCTCTCCCAAGTTTCTCATTCGCCCTAATTCCCTATACTGGGAAACGCTCTGTTCGCGCTGGGACTTCATGACGTGATTTTTTTTAAATTTAATCAGCTCAGGCTAGTTCCAAACCTCTCATTTCCGAGCCATTGGAAGATCATAACAGAGCTTTCGGATCCCGCGGGCCCTTTCCGCTTAGATTTTTTTAAGAGCGTTTCAGCTCCGCCATTTCTTACAGTCCGTACCGCCTCCCAATGACCATAGCCAACCCCTCACAACCTTAGAAGAATATTGTACAGAGACTGAAGTTCTACCACACACACACTTTCACCTACAACCTGTTGATTGCGCGCCCAGCGCACTACCAATTTCCGGGTCTGACCGGGTGGGTACGGGATCTAAATCATCAATTCAACCACAGCCAATAATATCATATCCTCAGATTCACACACAAATTCTCCATCTGTACAAAAATCGAACTACAAAATTATGTTGAGGTGGTACAGAACCCCATCACTATTGTATAAACTCTTCCCCTCAACATCCGACTTATGTTGGCGGTGCCAGAGGAACTCTCCTACATATCTTCTGGTCATGCCCCAAGATTGTAAACTTTTGGAGAAATGTCCGCCAAATCGTACAGAAATTCATGGAACATCCTATTCCAGACAACCTCGCCTTGTTAATTCTCCATGCTTCCACGACCCCGGAAAACACTTTTAAGAGGTCCATAATCCGTCACCTTCTTGACGCTGCCAAAGCATGTATTCCCCACCACCGGAAATCCCCACATCCACCGACCATCACCCTGTGGCTCAGAAAGGTTGAGGACATAAATAAAATGGAGTACCTTATCCTCACAGCCAGACATCAAAGGGGACTAGTACTGCAAAATTTGGAGGCTATGGAATCTATTTGTGTTCTCGGAAGAGGGCCAGGCCCTCCGGGGAAACGACACAGATATCAGAATAGTACAAAATCTCCTGTTGCATCTCTACTTTGCAACAAACTTGCTGAATCATGCTAGAACTTAGCTACTTCTCTGTATCCATGATCGTGGAACCCCCCAATTTCCTTTCTCCCCACCTACTGTCCAAAGCTATTTCTTTCTACTCTTATTACTTTAGACATTAAACTGCAAGGTACGAGACTCATGGAATAGCACTGCATTTTCTTACCACGCATACAAACACGCTAAGCTAAGGGAGTGCATAGCATGCCTAATAGAACTATATATAAAGACGATTTGATGTATTATAAACTCTGGAAATCAATTTAAACTCCGTCATTAATCTCTCCTCTCCTGTAATATTACAAACTGTTATGAGGTGTAGCACCACATATATTCATGTATTATATCTTGCTTCTGTATCTTCATTATGTTTACCCTGTGGATCTCATCTCTCGGATTAAATAAAAATTTTAAGAAAAAAAAAAAAAGTGTGACACCATGAGTCTACAATATTGAGCTTTTTCACAGTATTCAAATTTTCTGAGATACTGAATTTTGGGTTTTCACTAGCTGTAAGCCATAATTAAAAATTAAAAGAAAGAATAGCCTGAAATATATCGCTCTGTGTGTAATGAATCTATATAATATAGAAGTTTCACTTTTTGAATTGAATTACAGTACGGAAATAAACTTTTTGATGATATTAAAATTTTTTGAGATGCACTTGTAATAGGTCTGTTTGGCTTTTAGGAACAGGGATTGCTGTAGGTGAAGCTACACTATGCTATATTCACTGCTTAACCACTTACTAATCAGCCACTGTATATATATACGTCATTTCTTTGAAGTTGGATATCTCGGTAACGGCAGCAGCTGCTGCCACAACCGAGGTATCCATCTTTAGGGCCGGCGGTTCTGTACACGATAATGGTGGTCTCTGCAGCGGGTTCGCCGCGAGATCACCATTATCGGCAGCGGGAGAGGTGCCACCCCCCCTCCCGCCGCCGCTTACCGGAGGCGATCGGGACCTGTCACTTCCTCAGTATGGAGACGAGTGAGGCTAAGATGTCCCCCACCCGTCACCATACCATAGAACGGCTGAAGAAACGTCATTATGTCAGCTCCGCCCACTTGTCTTAAAAAGGCACAATTTTTTTGTGTCATTTTTTTTAAACGACTTTTTTTTTTTTTTGCATCAAAGTCTAAATATGAGATCTGAGGACTTTTTGACCCCAGATCTCATATTAAAGAGGGCCTGTCATGCTTTTTTTCTATTACAAGGGATGTTTACATTCCTTGTAATAGGAATAAAAGTGATCCAATTTTTTTTTTTTTTTTAAATAAAGTAAAATAAATAAGAAAAAAAAAAAAATTTTTTTAAAGCGCACTGTCCTGACGAGCTTGCGCGCAGAAGCGAACGCATACGTGAGTAGCGCCTGCATATGAAAACGGTGGTCAAACCACACGTGAGGTGTCGCCGCGACCGGTACTGCGAGCGCAATAATTCTAGCCCTAGACCTCCTCTGTAACGCAAAACATGCAACCTGTAGTATTTTTTTAAACGTCGCCTATGGAGATTTTTAAGGGTAAAAGTTTGACGCCATTCCACGAGCGGGTGCAATTTTGAAGCGTGACATGCTGGGTATCAATTTACTTGGCGTAACATTATATTTCACAATATAAAAAAAAAATTGGGCTAAATTTACTGTTTTATTTTTTATTCAAAAAAGTGATTTTTTTTTACAAAATCTGCAAAACAAAATTACAAAATTTGCTGCGCAAATACGGTGCAAAAAAAAAGTATTGCAATGACCGCCATCTTATTCTCTAGGGTGTTAGAAAAAAAAAACAAAATTATATATATATATATATATATATATATATATATATATATATATATATATATATATATATATATATATATATATATAAATAAATAAAATGTTTGGGGGTTCTAAGTAATTTTCTAGCAAAAAAACCTGCTTTAAACATGTAAACACCTAAAATCCAAAACGAGGCTGGTCTTTAAGTGGTTAATCATAGATACAATGCCGGGCACATAATCAGTCCAAATATTGAAAAGGTCTTACATATGCGATATCCCCATACTCAATAGAAATAGAAGAACATGTTTTGGGGTGTACTTCTAAGTATGTCCATGCTACATGTTAGAAATATATCTTATTGACTGCTGAAAACACAATTTTTTTATTTTTTCACATTTTACAAAAAAAAAAGACAATTCCAAAAGACTCTATGCCTTTTAGAAAATACGTTGGGAGACTTTGCTTTCCAAAATGTGGTCATTTTGTGGGTGTTTCCATTGTCCTGGTGCTCCAGGGTCTAAAAAAAAAAATATGATAGGTAGACAAAAAATTTGATGTGTAATTTATGTCCCTAGAAAGCCTGAAGGTTCTCCTTGGATGTTGGGCCAGTATGTGGCTAGGCTGTGAAAAAGTCTCACATGTGGTATCCCCAAACTCAGAAGTAGTGGAATGTGTTTTGAGGTGTAATTCTAAAGTCTGGTACACAATGCTAGTTTTTTTTTTCTCCCCAGTCAATCCAGCAGGCTGAATGAGAAAACAAAAACAGACAGATCGCAGTACCAACACAAGAGATGTCGGTGTGGTGATCTCCCCTGCTGTGCCTTTATATTCTGACAAGGGGAAGTCCTGTCATGGTTGCTGTGGTAAGACATTTTGAGGGTTAAAACAGACAGTGAGGTGGCAACATCTTCTCTTAGGTCCTCTTAAATGCCCATTGAAAAGGAAGGTTTTTTTTCTAGAGCGGAGCTGAAGTTGTAAGAGATAGCGAGCAGGCAGGCTTTTATTGCACTGTCTCTTCTGCTCACTTCTCTGGCACAGTAAACTGAGCTGGGCAGGCCAGATTAAAGTGCCAGGCCGGTTTCTGAGTGGCGGGATGACTGGCTCCTGCACACGGGACTGATGTCATCCCTTGCCAGCCAATGAAGAGGCCTGAAGAATGGAAATCAGAAGAAGATGCAAGGGACCGTTGGACAGTTAAGTACCGTATTCACCCTGTAGCTCAGCTTTAAAGTGTAACTAAACCCATCGATTTAACAGTTTCAAAAAACAGTTACTGATAACTGTCACATTTGTTAATGCTGTCAACCAAACTGTCAAACCATCAAATGGCTGGTGTCATAACCACACATGTGCAGCATCATGGCAGTTGCAGATCAAACAGAGACAGATGGCCGCTTCCTTGGCTGAAAAGGAAAGGAGTGTTCAGTTCTGCTTTAGGCTAGGTCCTGAGAGCCAGGAATATGAAGTGTTGGGGTAACAAACGCTTTAAGCCTAGCACACATGGGCTGAATGTCAGGTGACAGTCGGTTTAATAGAAACAGAGCCTGTGTGTATGGTAGCCGGGCTGGCTTCTGTTGAAGGGTCATAACAAAAAACGAGCTGACAACCGTCTCCCGATCAGCGCTCTTAGCCAATGGCTGAGAGCATTGACCGGAGTGTTCAGGTGGTGGTGGTGGCTTTCCCCCTCTGTCAGAACACAATGAAAGGGGGATGGCCCCCCTAGCAGGGGAGATCACTGTACTAACATCAGATTGTTAGTACAGCAGCTCCGACCTGAGCTGTCAGTGTGTAGGAGGCTCTATGCGTGGATGGAGACACAGGATAACATCGGGGGGGGGGACGAAGGTATGTTTATGTGACATTCTCAGAAGTGATCCTGCCTGGAGTTGGGAATGACTTGTCCATATCCTGGCCCAGCAGATCAGCCCCTGTAGTATGTGGGAGGGGGGCTCTGCCTGCTGACAGCTGTCTGTGTGGGGGCCGGAGGCAGGCTGGAGTGTACTGACTGGTTGGTAGTCACTGGTTTATAGGTGGGGGAGGGGTCGGTGGGTACTCACTGGTTGGTAGGGGGGGGTCGGTAGGTACTCACTGCTTGGTGTGTGTGTGTGTGTGTGTGTGTGTGTGTGTGTGTGTGTGTGTGTGTGTGTGTGTGTGTGTGTGTGTGTGTGTGTGTGTGGGGGGCAGGTAGTCACTGGTTGGTGGGGGGGACAGGGTCGGCAGGTACTCACTGGTTGGTGGGGGGGACAGGGTCGGCAGGTACTCACTGGTTGGTGTGTGTGTGTGGAGGGGGGGTAGGTACTCACTGGTTGGTAGGGGTCGGTAGGTACTCACTGGATGGTGGGGGGAGGGGTCGGTAGGTACTCACTGGATGGTGGGGGGAGGGGTCGGTAGGTACTCACTGGATGGTGGGGGGAGGGGTCGGTAGGTACTCACTGGATGGTGGGGGGAGGGGGTCGGTAGGTACTCACTGGATGGTGGGGGGAGGGGTCGGTAGGTACTCACTGGTTGGTGGGGGGAGGGGTCGGTCGGTAGGGGGGAGCGGTAGGTACTCACTGGTTGGTAGGGGGGAGCGGTAGGTACTCACTGGTTGGTAGGGGGGGAGCGGTAGGTACTCACTGGTTGGTAGGGGGGGAGCGGTAGGTACTCACTGGTTGGTAGGGGGGGAGCGGTAGGTACTCACTGGTTGGTAGGGGGGGAGCGGTAGGTACTCACTGGTTGGTAGGGGGGGAGCGGTAGGTACTCACTGGTTGGTAGGGGGGGAGCGGTAGGTACTCACTGGTTGGTAGGGGGGGAGCGGTAGGTACTCACTGGTTGGTAGGGGGGGAGCGGTAGGTACTCACTGGTTGGTAGGGGGGGAGCGGTAGGTACTCACTGGTTGGTAGGGGGGGAGCGGTAGGTACTCACTGGTTGGTAGGGGGGGAGCGGTAGGTACTCACTGGTTGGTAGGGGGGGAGCGGTAGGTACTCACTGGTTGGTAGGGGGGGAGCGGTAGGTACTCACTGGTTGGTAGGGGGGGAGCGGTAGGTACTCACTGGTTGGTAGGGGGGGAGCGGTAGGTACTCACTGGTTGGTAGGGGGGGAGCGGTAGGTACTCACTGGTTGGTAGGGGGGGAGCGGTAGGTACTCACTGGTTGGTAGGGGGGAGCGGTAGGTACTCACTGGTTGGTAGGGGGGGAGCGGTAGGTACTCACTGGTTGGTAGGGGGGGAGCGGTAGGTACTCACTGGTTGGTAGGGGGGGAGCGGTAGGTACTCACTGGTTGGTAGGGGGGGAGCGGTAGGTACTCACTGGTTGGTAGGGGGGGAGCGGTAGGTACTCACTGGTTGGTAGGGGGGAGCGGTAGGTACTCACTGGTTGGTAGGGGGGAGCGGTAGGTACTCACTGGTTGGTAGGGGGGGAGCGGTAGGTACTCACTGGTTGGTAGGGGGGGAGCGGTAGGTACTCACTGGTTGGTAGGGGGGGAGCGGTAGGTACTCACTGGTTGGTAGGGGGGAGCGGTAGGTACTCACTGGTTGGTAGGGGGGGAGCGGTAGGTACTCACTGGTTGGTAGGGGGGGAGCGGTAGGTACTCACTGGTTGGTAGGGGGGGAGCGGTAGGTACTCACTGGTTGGTAGGGGGGGAGCGGTAGGTACTCACTGGTTGGTAGGGGGGGAGCGGTAGGTACTCACTGGTTGGTAGGGGGGGAGCGGTAGGTACTCACTGGTTGGTAGGGGGGGAGCGGTAGGTACTCACTGGTTGGTAGGGGGGGAGCGGTAGGTACTCACTGGTTGGTAGGGGGGGAGCGGTAGGTACTCACTGGTTGGTAGGGGGGGAGCGGTAGGTACTCACTGGTTGGTAGGGGGGGAGCGGTAGGTACTCACTGGTTGGTAGGGGGGGAGCGGTAGGTACTCACTGGTTGGTAGGGGGGGAGCGGTAGGTACTCACTGGTTGGTAGGGGGGGAGCGGTAGGTACTCACTGGTTGGTAGGGGGGGAGCGGTAGGTACTCACTGGTTGGTAGGGGGGGAGCGGTAGGTACTCACTGGTTGGTAGGGGGGGAGCGGTAGGTACTCACTGGTTGGTAGGGGGGGAGCGGTAGGTACTCACTGGTTGGTAGGGGGGGAGCGGTAGGTACTCACTGGTTGGTAGGGGGGGAGCGGTAGGTACTCACTGGTTGGTAGGGGGGGAGCGGTAGGTACTCACTGGTTGGTAGGGGGGGAGCGGTAGGTACTCACTGGTTGGTAGGGGGGGAGCGGTAGGTACTCACTGGTTGGTAGGGGGGGAGCGGTAGGTACTCACTGGTTGGTAGGAGGGGAGCGGTAGGTACTCACTGGTTGGTAGGGGGGGTCGGTAGGTACTCACTGGTTGGTAGGGGGGGAGCGGTAGGTACTCACTGGTTGGTAGGAGGGGAGCGGTAGGTACTCACTGGTTGGTAGGAGGGGAGCGGTAGGTACTCACTGGTTGGTAGGGGGGAGCGGTAGGTACTCACTGGTTGGTAGGAGGGGAGCGGTAGGTACTCACTGGTTGGTAGGAGGGGAGCGGTAGGTACTCACTGGTTGGTAGGAGGGGAGCGGTAGGTACTCACTGGTTGGTAGGGGGGGGCGGTAGGTACTCACTGGTTGGTAGGGGGGGAGCGGTAGGTACTCACTGGTTGGTAGGGGGAGCGGTAGGTACTCACTGGTTGGTAGGGGGAGCGGTAGGTACTCACTGGTTGGTAGGGGGAGCGGTAGGTACTCACTGGTTGGTAGGGGGGGAGCGGTAGGTACTCACTGGTTGGTAGGGGGGGAGCGGTAGGTACTCACTGGTTGGTAGGGGGGGAGCGGTAGGTACTCACTGGTTGGTAGGGGGGGAGCGGTAGGTACTCACTGGTTGGTAGGGGGGAGCGGTAGGTACTCACTGGTTGGTAGGAGGGGAGCGGTAGGTACTCACTGGTTGGTAGGAGGGGAGCGGTAGGTACTCACTGGTTGGTAGGGGGGGGTCGGTAGGTACTCACTGGTTGGTAGGGGGGGAGCGGTAGGTACTCACTGGTTGGTAGGGGGGGAGCGGTAGGTACTCACTGGTTGGTAGGAGGGGAGCGGTAGGTACTCACTGGTTGGTAGGGGGGAGCGGTAGGTACTCACTGGTTGGTAGGTGTGTGGGGGGGTCGGTAGGTACTCACTGGTTGGTAGGTGTGTGGGGGGGTGGGTAGGTACTCACTGGTTGGTAGGTGTGTGGGGGGGTCGGTAGGTACTCACTGGTTGGTAGGGGGAGCGGTAGGTACTCACTGGTTGGTAGGGGGCGCACTGAGCGGGATCTCCACCTCCTCCTCCTCATACTCCGGTCCGTCCAGGGAGTCGGCTTCTTCCACTGGGCCCAGCACCAGGCCGTCGAAGGGTAAGGGCAGCGGTGGCAGCGGAGGGAAGGCGTCCGAGGCCTGGTGAGACAGCAGTGAGGCGCTGGTGGCAAGAAGTGCCGCCTCCCCCCCGCCACCTCCTCCTGTCAGCAGCCCGAGAGAGCCGGGAGCCGCCGACATCCCTGAACTGCACACAGGCACGGTCCAGCGGCGGAAAGAAGCGGGTGTGTGCGGGCGGGTGGCCGGCCGGTGTCGGCTGACTGACAGGGGTCTTCTCTCTCTCTCTCTCTCTCAATCTCCAACACACACACACACACCGAGCTCACTGTGGGGAGGGGGCGGGGACCGCACGCGCCTCACGCGACGTTCTTTCTCGAGGCCCCGCGCGTCAGGCTCGAGCACGCACCCGCAGACCAGCCCGGGACTTAGCCCGTGCACACAGCTCTGGAGAAGGAGCTTTTTTTTTCCCACTCAATAACTTTATTGAAAGCAAAACTTTTCCTGCAGAGCAGTGTTTATTATCCTCATGGAAGCCCTCCTCACAGGGGAAAAGTTTTACACCATTAAAAAAAAAAGAAGAAAACTCCTTCCAGGACTGTTTGATGTGAATCTGTTCCGGAGCAGTCCTTAAAGAAGAACTTTATCCATAATAATTTGATAAAAAACAATGTTCTTTAGTAAGTAACATGATACATTCCACATTAAAAAAATATGCTAGCAAAATTAGCGTGCGCTGTAAATTACTTCCAGCATTGCTCCTGTTTCTCCTTGCTGGAGGCGGCCATTTTGCTGAAACCCAGAGCCCCTGAACAGCAGTAAATCATAAAGCCGAAGTAAACCCATCAATTTAATGGTTTCAGGGCCAGTTCACACCATAGAAACACAGTCCGGATGCATTTCTGCATGCACGCATCTACGGATAGTTCAGTGTGAGTGCAATGCGACCATTCATCTTTACATTAGTGTGAATGTAGGGATATGTCAGGGCTGAGCTCAGCCCTTCCTTCTCTGAGCTGGCCGCTCAGCTTTCGGCTAATTGCCAGCTCCCATCTGTCTCCACAGTTACTCAGCTGTTGATGATCCTGCTCGTTAGTCCTGCCTACTTATGCCGTCCAGTCCAGATGATCTCCGCCTTCGTCTTAGTCACATCCCTAGAGACGCTCTTCTGTGTTCCTGTTAACTGCTTCAGATCCGCATTATAGCCAAATGACGGCTACAGCGAGGACCTACTTTTCCGGGAGGACGTCAATAGACATCCTCCTATGCCCAGCGGCTTGCGCGCCCCCTGTGATCAGCGAGTCTATGAGACTTAGCTGATCACAAATCGGAGTAAGGGGTCGATCCCGACCCCTTACCACGTGATCAGCTGTCAGCCAATGACAGCTGATCATGTGATGTAAACAGAGCCGGTAATCGGCTGTTTTTTCTTTTTGCGCTGATAGCGTGAGGAGAAAAAAAAAAGCCGCTCACCGGCGGCTCTCAGAAGGACATCAGTCCCGATCAAGGAGAGCTCCCATCAGCTCATCTGTGCCACCTGCCAGTGCCGCTTACCAGTGCACAACAGTGCCGCCTACCAGTGCCACCCATTAGTGCCCACAGTGCCACCCATCAGTGCCCACCGTGTCACCAATTAGTGCCTCATTAACAATGCTGCCCATCGGTGTCACCTATCAGTAACACCTATCAGTGCCGCCCATCATTGCCACCTTATCTGTGTCCATCAGTACCGCCTTATCTGTCCCCATCAGTACCGCCTTATCTGTCCCCATCAGTGCAGCCTTATCTGTCCCCATCAGTGCAGCCTTATCTGTCCCCATCAGTGCAGCCTTATCTGTGCCTATCAGTGCCCAGCAGTGCAGCCAATTAGTGCATATCAATAAAGGAGAAAAATTACCTGTTTGCAAAATGTTATAACAAGCTATGAAACTGTGATCATCAGTTTATAGATGATTGTCTCACTTCTTATTCTAGTGATGAGAAAATATGCCAAGTGCCAGATGTTAGGTAATGTTTTCTGAACAACAGCAATATTTAAAATAAGTGTCAGCTATTCAGCAAACTTCAGCATTCAAAACATTATGGAATAGAAAATTCAGTTTTTTTTCAAACATGTTATGATTAATCCAATCTGCATGACTACATGTGCAGAGCAGTGGAATTTGTTTCTTTGTAACTGCAAATCACAATAAATAAATAGATTCTTACCGAAGCATAACTACGTTGTGATGGTACCAGGGCAAAAAAAGAAAATGAAGAGTACATTTAAACAGAAACTCAGCTATCCGTAACTACAGTTAGATACCTCAATGAATAGAAGAAATAATAGTCATTAAAAGCACACATTTCATAATTGTTATCTGCTTTTACAGAAAGCAAGAGAAATTGCCTCTCTACCTTCTAGTTTCATAACATGGCTTTGAATTAGAGTTTGTATTGCTGCAATGTAAATGACAGTCTGACAATATTGTGCTTAGGTTTTATTTTAAATAATACTCTGATATGTCCTACGCGTTACGTCATATCACATGACTTCCTCAGGGCCTGAGGATATCATGTGATATGACGTAACACGTAGGACGTAACCGGAAATACATAGCGCGGACCGGAAGTGACGTAGCAGGGATCGTTTCCACGCTGTTTTTTACTGTTGTTTGGTGCAACTACTTTTACCTTAATGTAAGCTGATAATTTTAAATAAAATTCTTTGGCAAAACGTTATTACCCTATTGGAACCCACCCCCTTTTTTGATTACCTTATATGTGGAGTCCATCAACCGGAGGGAGGGATCCCTTCCAATAGACGGAACGGATCGCCATCACTGACCGGACCAAAAGGATTACATCTTCAAGGGATTCATATAGGCACATTTATTGTGTCATCAAGGTGAGAGTTCTGGGAGCCCTTAGTGGGGATATAACACCACGAAAGTCACCAGATCTTCTATCAACGCATGCTCACTAATATCAGTCACATTTTTATGCATTTAATTGATTTACTAGCACTTCAGTCACGTTTTAATACACGTATGGACAATCACTTATATATTTATCTGCTGTGTGTTATGCACATATTATTTTGAGGAATTTTATCACATTATATTTCATTAGAGTGTTTATTTGTGCATTTATATATTTATTGTATATTTATTGGAACCACACATTCAGAGGTATTGCGCGGAATCACATACACAATTGATTTTTATTGTGCAATTTTGAAATAAATGTACAGAGTTCATTGTAAAGTACTGTCCCATGTCACTACCCACACTTTCCCTTTGTATATTGCGATTAGTAGGGACACTGCTGAGCCCATGCTTTCTCCACCAGTCCAGCGTACCTCTGCCACCTCACTCCCAATGACAGAATGGGGTCCTGCCATGCACTTAGCGGGGACCCCATGCATGCACTTGCTAGCTCCTTCCTTCCCATACCATGTGGCCAAGCTATAGGTCTCCATAATGCAGGCTCAGTCCTGGTTGCTTTGGGAAACCGACCACTGGGGAGGGAGCCAGAACACTGACCCCCTCGCTATCAGAGGACCCGTCACCTACACCAGGTACTACGCTTCACAACTGGCCACAAAGTACCTTGCACTAGTTCTTGGTTACTCATAGCAACTGCATTCCTCCTTCGGCTTGTCCTGTCGAGTTAACTTTGTAGTAGGTGCTTTACTTCATACCCTGTATATATTTTACTGACCCTATATCTTTCATATGCCAGGAACCTTAATGCAGGGCCGGGACAAGGGGTGGGCAGGAGGGGCGGTTGTCCTGGGCACTGTGGTATCATGTGAGGTAAGGAGGGGTGCCACAAGGAGATTGGTGGGGAGGGGATTTGTGTTGGAAGAGGGAATTTGGGGGGTGGCAGCGGGTAAGTATTGTCCTAGGAGGGAAAACTTTGGAGGGGGGGTGCTAAGAGTGATGATTTGTGTTGGGAGGGGGGGGGGAATTTCTGCTAGGATGGGGGATTAGGGGAGGTTTTGTGCTGGGAGGGGGGATTTTAAGTGGGGGAAAGATGTGTGCTAGGAGGGGGAATTTTAGGGGTAGAGTACTTGTGCTAGATTTTTTTTGGGGGGGGGGCATTTGGGAGATGGGCGGGGCAAAGATTTGTGGTAGGAAGGGGCATTGGGGAGACTTTGCGCTGGGAAGGGGGATTTGAAGTGGTGGGGAGAAGATGTGTGCTAAGGGGGGTAATTTTAGGGGTAGAGGATGTGCACTAGGAGGGGTGATTTTTTTTTTATGGAGGGGGCATTTGAGCCGGCGGGAATTGGGAGGTGGGGGGCAAAGATTGGTGCTGAGAGGAGGATTTCAGCAGGGGGACAGATTTGTACTGGGAGGAGGGTGAATTTATGCTTAGGGGGTAAGCATGCAGATTAATGCTCAGAGTCTTTGTGGGGGGGGGGGGGGGAATTTTTGCTGACACATAATGCTCATAAATCTGAAAGGGGGGCGCATTTTGGCATGTTAGCCCTGGGCTCTAGATGACCTCGTCCCGGCACTGCCATCATGCACATCTTTAAATGTCTCAGAACACTTGATGCAATTTTTACTTGAAATATCTTGATTATACAGTACAGTTCAACATGAACATTAGTAATAGAACGTCCCTAACAATCTCTATTAGGCTGCCCAGGCATGCCTCCACAAGGTAGTAGTCCATGCTTGGTGTTCTCCAGGAACTGGTGGATCACCGCACTCCTGGTGCCTTTGAACAGACTGCAAGGCGCAGCAGACCTCCACTCCTCGCTGCAGTGATCACGGCATTTCTCCTAGAGTGTGACTCTCAGAACCTGGCATTTTTATAATACAGGGTGGATAGGCTGGGCCTAAAAAGTACGGAGGACATAACATTAACCCCGCCCCAAGCTTGGGTCAGCCACTGGTTAATTATTAAACTGTAGGCATCTTGCCTACACATGTTCTCTGATTAGGTGAGGTAGAGATTTTGCCATCACTGCCCCACCACTCCACCTTGTTAAATCAGACTATGCCTTGCAATCATTGCTCGGCACAGGACCCAGACGGCAGCAACAATCACTGTAGTAGCAGAAACGACTACAGTGATTTACAACTTACACGGGGATCCCACAGGTAAAGAACATGCCTACTTAAAGCTGGTACACACTGGCTGAATATTGTTCAAAAGAAACCATCCGACATTCAGCCAGTGTGTGCAGCAGCCTGTCCAACAGGAGCCAGCCTAACGTCCAGCTTCTGTTAAACAGGCAAACCAGCAGTCGGTCGCCATCTGATCAGTGCTGGCAGCCAATGACTGCGAACACTGACTGGTGTGTTCTGGCAGGGGGAAGGGCATTACCCCTGTCAGAACACAATAGCACAGAGGGGAGATTGCTGTACTAACATTGCATAGTTAGTACAACAAGCTCTTCAGTTTTGAATGAAAAAAAACTGCCTGTGTCTACCAGGCATTACATTGGGCCAAGCTGGAGCAATGTAACCATGCAATCAAATCAACATCTGGAGTTAGGCTTTAATGAATTTATAATAAAGTGGAGGGCTCGTTCACACCATGTGAATATGCACAGATCAACACAGGTAAATGCAAAGGCAATATTGCTTTTTTTTCAAAATGTTCGCTCTTTTTTTGTTTATAGCACAAAAAATAAAAACCGCAGAGCCAAAAGAAAGCTCTATTTGTGGGAAATAAAGGACATCAATTTTGTTTGCGCAATTGTCAGTTAAAACAACGCAGTGCCGTATCGCAAAAAAAGGGCTTGGTCAGAAAGGGGGTAAATCCTTCCAGGGCTGAAGTGGTTAAAAAATGTTCTTAAAAAACAAAACGTATGAATGTCCACATACATGCAGGACTGCACAAATGACTGTTTCCTGAACTTTCACTTCTCATTAAAGCAGAACTTAAGTAATTTTTTCATCTTTCCATCTATTAAATCTTCTGCCCTTGTTGTTTTAACTTTGGATAGTAAAACATTATTTTTTACTTGCAGTAAATACCTTATACAGACCACTTTCTGTTTCTTGTCTGGTAAAAAGCCTAGGCTTATGACATCATGCACAACTCTCTCTCTCACTCTCCTGAGAGATTGCCAGGAAGGGTGGGGGGATGAGTCATAAGAAGGCCAATGAGAGCTGCAGAGCTGAAGGTGTGTCTGTGTAAATCCAGGAAGTGAACAGGCAGCAGCTTCAGCTGCCCACAGTTAAAATAGATACAGCCAGACTTAATGGAGGGAGATTTCTGCAGCATATTTGGAAAGTTACAGAATCACAGTATATATAAAATAATATGCAAAGTGGTTGGAGGGAAGCTTCAGAATGGCAAAGATGTTTTTATTACAAATTATGTGAGCAGATTGCATGCAGTTCCCCTTTAAAGAGGTGGTTTTGAAACATTTTTGTGCATAGGTTTTGCTACAGCTTAATTCTTACACAATAGTCTGTGCCTTGATATATAATCACAGGTTAACAACTCCTTGCATACCACACCCTTACCTGCATTTACATACTACATTTAAAAGTGAATTCTTCTCTGCACATTTTACACTAGGGATGTTATATTTATCTCTGTAAGGAACTGTAACTCCCACTTACTTCCTGAGAGAAGCTGCTGGTCCTTTATCTTGTCATTTAATTTCTATGCTTGCATTCTTCTTGTGTAGCTGAATATCACTTATGCTAGGTGTGTGCCTATACTGAGTGCCATTCTAAATAAAGGACTGTAGTGCTAGCGTGCTGCAACATGCAGGCAAACCACCAAGCCCTTGATTCACTTACTCTTTGTGGGCCTACTGTCATGCAGCCATCATAGCTTTGCCCAGTACTGTAGGTAAGTCACATTTCCAGCATACCATTCGTCAGATTCCACTGATTCAGAGTACACTGAAAGTAACAGGAGAAAAAGGTGAATGTCCTTGCATTGCCTAGACAGAGCCCAGATATAAACCCCCGTGGCCCAGACAGAGCCCCACAGACTTAAAGTGTTACTAAACCCAGGACCCTGCATTCACTATATCTGATCTCCCACAGTACACAGAA
Organism: Lithobates clamitans; assembly: GCA_037952925.1. Taxonomy (NCBI): domain Eukaryota; kingdom Metazoa; phylum Chordata; class Amphibia; order Anura; family Ranidae; genus Lithobates; species Lithobates clamitans. The sequence goes on along the minus strand of JBBGZY010000513.1, from coordinate 10,110,751 downwards.
TATGGACATGCAATTATTTTCGTAAATATAAACTGCTAAATACCTTTTCTCATCAGCAGTATATTGCAGTCTTGTGACTTCTATCAGTGTCTGGTTAAAGCTTGTAGGAGGAGTTTTCTTTCTCCTTTGACTGTCCTCTGAGGATGCAGGATCCCTGACCCTCTGTCTGGACAGTGCTGATTGGGCCTGTGCTGATCACACGCACCCTCCCAAGAAAAAAAAAAACATCTCTCTAGCAATACACACCAAACTGAGCATGTGCAGAGTGATTCCAAAGTCTCTGTCTTATCAGGAGATGGATTGGGGACAGTGGAAGAAGGGGAGGATCAGAGAAGACAGGATCAAACAGCCTTACACAATGCGGAAAATTAACTCCTTAGGTTCCATAGCGAGTACAATAAGTGTAGCACCCCTAGCTGTGTTGCTAGAGTGCTAGAATTTTTGTTGTTAGAGTGGGTAAATTATTCAGGCTTGCCTGTGTGTTTTTCTGGGTCAGGGATTGAGTGACTCAGGGAGGGCTGGATGACTCACAGGCAGCAGCTCTGAGACCCCCCTACTTCTAAAAACCTACAGAAGATTCTAGAAGAATGGGAGAGGAGGAGAGGAGGAGCTGCCTGGAGTATTCTGAGGGCCCTGACCAATCCCCAACAAATCGGTTGACAGGTAGTAGGCCCCCCTTAATACTCTGGGTCAGCCTAGCTGGGGTAGTGCAGTTCACGTGGAAGCTGGAGATGGAGTGTTAGGCTTGTGACCATTACAAGGCTGTCGGTGGCTCTTGCAGGTGCCCCCTAGTCAGGTGCAGAAGGGACCCTCTACAAAAAACAAAGCACTGGATTGTTCTTCTGACTCAAATGTGCTGTGAAGATGCGGTGTGTCTGTGCAGGGTGGGGGATCCCTTTCTACTTGCGGCTCCTTAGGGAGTGCGCTACATAAGCATGCTTTACTGCATATATAGACTGATTTTACTGTTGTGGGCTTAGTAGCACTTTAAAAAAATTTGTGGAATGACTTGAAGGCTGCAGTCCACAAACATTCACCATCAAATGTAACTGAACTTGAGCAGTTTTGCAAATAAGAGTGGGTAAATATTGCAGTATAAGTGTAGCTGTGTAAAGTTAGTAGAGACATAGACTAAAGGCTGTAATTAACCACTTCAATACCAGGCACTTAGACACCTTCCCGCCCAGCCCAATTTTCAGCTTTCAGCGCTGTCGCAATTTGAATGACAATTGCGCGGTCATGCTACACTGTACCCAAACAAATTTTTTATCATTTTGTTCCCACAAATAGAGCTTTCTTTTGGTGGTATTTGATCACCCTTGCGGTTTTTATTTTTTGCGCAACAAATAAAAAAAGACCGAAAATTTTGAAAAAAAACAAGTTTTTCTTTGTTTCTGTTAAAACTTTTTGTAAATAAGTACGTTTTTTTCTTCAATAACGGGCACTGATATGGCTGCACTGACGGGCACTGATATGGCGGCACTGATGGGCACCGATGAGGTGGCACCGATGAGGTGGCACTGATGAGGTGGCACTGACGGGCACTGATGATGGGCACTGATAGGCGGCACTGATGGGCACTGATGGGCACTGATAGGTGGCACTGATGGGCACTGATAGGTGGCACTGGTATGCGGCACTGATGGGCACTCATAGGTGGCACGGATGGGCACTAATAGGCGGCACTGATGGGCACTCATAGGTGGCATTGATGGGCACTTGTAGGTGGCATTGATGGTTACTTATGGGTGGCACTGATAGTTGGCACAGATGGGCACGGATGGGCACTGATAGATGGGCACTGATGGGCATGGATGGGCACTGACAGGTGGCATGAATGGACACTGATGGCTGGCACTGGTGGCATTACTTGTTTGCAGTGATGCCCCTAAGGGTGGCATTGCTGGGCATCACTGCAACATAATTGTGCCAATCAGTGCCCATTTGTGGGCACTGATTGGCACAGATTTGGCATACTGGGCACATGTGGATGGCCATGGGGTACATACCTGGCCATCCACATGTTGCCCCTTCCCTGGTGGTCCTAGTGGCGATCCCTGGTGGTCCAGTGTGGTGATCTGCGGGGGGGCTGCGCTGATAAACAATCAGCGCAGACCCCCCCTGCTAGGAGAGCCGCCGATCGGCTCTCCTCTACTTGCGTCTGTCAGACGCGAGTGAGGAAGAGCCGATCAACGGCTCTTCCTATTGACAGCGTGATCAGCCGTGATTGGACACGGCTGATCACGTGGTAAAGAGCCTCCGCCGGAGGCTTTTTACCAAGATCAGTGTAGCGGTGTGTCAGACTGACACACCGCTCCACCGATCGCCGCGATGCGCGCCCCCGGGGGCGCGCTGCGGCATGTTATCCTGCTGGACGTCATATGACGCCCAGTCAGGATAACACAACCACTTCCCGGACGTCAATCCGCTATAGGGCGGGCGGGAAGTGGTTAAAGGAGAAGACGCCGGAGGACAGATGAAGCATCGGACAGATTCTGCATCCACCTAGGTAAGTATGATGGGTTAAAAAAAAAAAAAAACTTCTACTTCTCTTTTAAAGCAAAAGGTGGTTCAACAAAATACTGATACAAGGGGTGATCATTTTTCCAAGTCAGTAATTCGGTTTTTGATTTGTTTTTATTTTTTTCTGACATGTTGTTGTTATATCTTTCACTTGGATGATATACGATGCACTGAGTAAATACAGCTGGATAAAACAAAAACGATGTCTGTGTTCATTTCAGGCTGCAACACAAAAAAATGTGATTATTTTAAAGGGAGGTGATTCTTCTCTATACCCACTGTATATACTGTATATACAGTTAGGTCCATATATATTTGGACACAGGCACATTTTTCATATTTTTGGCTCTGTATGCCACCAGAATAAAATTAAAAAAGAAAACAATCCAAATGCATTTAAATGCAGACTTTCAGCTTTAATTCAAGGGGTTAAACATAAATGTCAAGTAATAATTTTAGGAACTGCAACCATTTTCAGGGGCTCAAATGTAATTGGACAAATCAATATAATCATGAATAAAATGTTCATTTTTAATATTTTGTTGAGACTCCTTTACTGGCAATGACTGCATGAAGTCTGGTACCCATGGTCTTGTCTTTCCCCAGAAAGGAGAGTTCCAAGTCTGTTGCTCTTCTGTGAGGTCTCAGAGGTGGCGGAGCTGGGACCTGGAAGTGATCTGTGGCGGACTGCAGGACTTCAGCAAAGGGGTCTGGTCTACAGAAGGACTGCCTCACTCACTGGACTGTGTCCAGGGGAAACTGGAAGGTGGCAGCTGTCCCGGGGACTTGGGGGATGATCCTGAATTGATTCTTAGTGACTGTGTGCTTTTGAGATATAAGTGCAAAATGTTGCTTGGACTGGGACGGCTTTCAAAGTCTCAGATACTTGGCCATTCCTCATCCCCAGCAGTGTCTTGGACTTTCTGCTTTGACTAGAGTGTCCTCTTGTTGCCTAAAGGGGAAGTTCTGCTTTATGCCCTCCTCCCCCCTCCCCTTCTATTTTTGAAACTTTTTAGGGGGAGGGGGGAGTAGGTACCTAGTTCTGACAGGTACCTGCTCCCACTTCCTGTCGGATCGCTGCTGCGGATCCACCAGAAGTCTCCTCTCCCCTCCCTGCCCGCAACTTTCTGGGACAGGTCCCAGAAGGCTGCGGGACCATTCACAAAGCGCAGCGTAGCTCGTGAATGCTCAGTGGGCAGCCAGCTTTCAGGCTGCAAGGCATCACAGCCGGGTGCCCACAGTAAACATGGTGGCGCTGAGGGCCTGCAGACCATCGAAGAACCAGTTCAGGTGAGGACGGCGCTGGACCTCCCGGACAGGTGAGTGTCTTTTTATTATAAGTTGGTAGCCACAGTATTTGTAGCTGTTGATTTAAAAAAAAATTTCAAGCAGGGCGAAGAACCGCTTAAATATGCAAGCATCTGAATGTAAGTTTGAATGGTATTTAAGTTGGCCATAGACAGAGCGATTTTCTTTCCTGCAACCAGGGGCTTCAGGAAAGAAAATTGCTCAATTCTCCCATCAACACAGGCAGTGTTGATGAGGGAATCCCTCCCATGGAGCCATTGCATTCTCCCGGGGGGCAGCTGTCCCCGCTGGGAGAACACAGTGATTATTGCTAGCAGGTATAACAGCCACTAACAATAATCGCATGTAAAATCCAACAGGCTGGTTGTACCCAAATTGATCTATCGATCTACTTGGGTACATTCAGCCTGCCCATACATGGTTCGAATCTCGGCCGGTTCCTGCAAGATTTTAACCGTCTATGGCTGGCTTTAGAGTAAATCTTTCATGGGAGAAGTATGGGGGTTGACAATGCTGACCTTCTTATGAAAATGCTAGTTGTCTGTTTTGCTGTTCTTATAGTATCAATACTTTCTAAATCACAGACTGAGAACCAGTACGCAGATAAACCGCTTCAGCTCCGGATTATTTTACGCTCTTCCTGACCAGAGCACTTTTTGCAAATCGGCACTGCGTCGCTTTAACTGACAATTGCGCGGTCATACGACGCTGTACCCCAAAAAAATTGACGTCCTTTTTTTCCCACAAATAGAGCTTTCTTTTGGTGGTATTTGATCACCTCTACAGTTTTTTTTTTTGCGCTATAAACAAAAAAAGAGCGACAATTTTGAAAAAAACGCATTATTTTTTACTTTTTGCTATAATAAATATCCCCCAAAAATGTAAAAAATTTTTTTCCCAGTTTAGGCCGATATGTATTTTTCTACATATTTTTGGTAAAAAAAAATCGCAATAAGCGTATATTGATTGGTTTGCGCAAAAGTTATAGCATCTACAACATAGGGGATAGATTTATGGCATTTTTATTATTATTATTTTTTTTTTACTAGTAATGGCGGCGATCTGCAATTTTTATCGGGACTGCGACATTATGGTGAACACATCGGACAATTTTGACACATTTTTGGGACCATTGGCATTAATACAGCGATCAATGCTATAAAAATGCATTGATTACTGTAAAAATGTCACTGGCAGTGAAGGGGTTAACACTAGGGGTGATCAAGGGGTTAATGTGTTCCCTAGTGTGAGTTCTAACTGAAGGGGGGAGGGGACTGTGCAGGGGAGATGACAGATCGCTGTTCATACTCCGTATGAACAGACGATCTGTCTGTTCTCCCCTCAGAGAACCGGAAACTGTGTGTTTACACACACAGATCCTGGTTCTCCGTGTGTCAGCGGCGATCGCGGGAGCCTAGCGGTGATCGTGACTGCCGGGCACTCGCATCGGTTCGGGGGGCGCGTGCGCGCCCCCTAGTGGCCACAGGGCGAAGCGATGTTAAATAATGTCGTTTCGCCCAGCCGTGCCATTCTGCCGCAGTACAACTGCGGCGGCTGGTCGCCATGTGAGTTTCAGAGAAAAGACAGACATTCTTGTTTGCATATTTGTTCCAAGTCAGCACCTCAAAATCCATATGTAAGAAGGCCAGTAAAATAGTCGGGCAACTTTCATTTTTTCATGCTTTTCCAATGCCATGTTGATGTTCAGGATTTCCTGGATGTTAACAATTCACATATTTTAACTGATTCTTAAAATGTTTACTAAAAATGCACTATATTTTTTGTAGGACAGCTGCTGGTTGCAAAATGAGTTTATTTATGGAGGTGTATTCTGCTTTTAAGATTAATGTAGAATGCGTGACAATACAGCTCTTGTGAACATGATGGTTACTTTTACAGAGGTCACATCTAAAACCAGAAGAGCCAAAACAAAAAAAAGAAGCACACAAAGGCGACAGCTGACTCACCATTTGATGCTTAATTTATTTTTGTTGTCATCTGACAGGAACCTAAACTATAAAGAGTTCTTGTGTGGGCGATAATCAAAAGCTGCGTAGTGTCATATGAGTTAGGCCTCATGACCTGCGGTAGGGCCAAATAGCCTCTTCATATTGATTGCACCTAGAATTAACACACTGGACACTGTAGCTAATTTCAATTCCACGTTCGTGGGAAAAATGATTTCACATACAATTGCTACACAAGTCATATTGTAACTACTGTAAATGTTATTAAGATACACTAATATACAAGTCAGATTTTAGGCATTCACTGCAAGAAAAATGTCATTTCTGGTTAAATACTCCCAAAGAGTTAGTCACTTCTATGGCCCGGTTCACACTGGTGCGACATGCGTTTCAACTTTGAGAGCACTTGTCGCATGACAAGTCGTGGCCCATTAAATGCAATGGAACCGTTCTAGTACCTGCGGTACTTTTGGTCGGACTTTGGCACAACTTGAATTTATTTCTGTTAAAGAAGTCTTATGCAAGTCATGCCAAAGTTGTTCTGGGACGACGGCTTCATAATCGCGCAAAAGTCGCACGAGTTTGAAGTTGGGGCAGTGTCAACAGGGCCTAAAGGGATGCTGTTGCTGCAAAGGCCCTTGTTAGAACACTTTAAGTGCAGCTGAATAATAATGAAAAAGTCACTCCTATTCAGTTTCATCTTGCAGACAACAATCAGCTTTTTCATCAGTTCAGAAACAGGTAGGAATCTGCAACAAAGTTTGGTAAAATCCTTGCATTGTACGTTGATTACCCAGAGGGGATTGTTTTTTTTTCTCAACAAAAATGAAGCTACATTTTATATACAATAATCCAAATGAAAGAAGACACAGCGTACATTTATTATTTATTACATTTTTTATTTTTATACTGTTCCTAATTTTTTTTGATCACTTTTATTCCTATTACAAGGAATGTAAACTTCCCTTGTAACAGAAATAAGGATGACAGGTCCCCTTTATGGAGAGATCTGGGATCAAAAAGACCTTTAAAAGCAAAAGATCAACAACATTATTTTTTTGATCTTTTGCTTTGAAAAATTAGTTTACTTCTGTCCTAGACCAGAAGTGACGTCATAACGTTGCTCCAGTCCTCCAAGACCATAGAGCCAATCGGAACAGAGACCATATAACGGAGCTGCCAGACGTGCTAGCTACACTACTGCCCCTTTCACCACTGCCCCTTTCACGACTTTAAAGTTGTGCGATTGGGCCGCGATTTTGACACAATTTTGGCATGATTGTGATGCGATTTTGCACGATTTCTGTGTAAACTTGAGGTCTATGGACCTCAATTTGCATCAAAGTCAGACCAAAGTAGTACAGGGACTGCTTTGAAGTTGGTGCAACTTGAAGTCAGACAGATATGAATAGTTATCATAGGGAATCATGGAGTATGACTTGTAATGCGACTTTGATGTCCAAAGTCGCAGGAAAAGTTGCAAAGATGTGAAAGGGGCCTAAGGAGGAACTCTAACTTTCATCACAGAGTTGATATTGCTCATTGTTGTATACTGTATCACACGTATGCAGTCAGGGCCTGTGATTTCAGGGTTTTAGGGAAATAGACTGACCTACATCAAGTCATCCTGATTTCCCTTAATGCCTGAGCACATAGGTCACATTTGAGTCAGTCCATTTGTTTGAGATAGTGCTGTTTATATTTTGCATGTGACAGTGTTTTACTGCCCAATACCAGGGTTGCTATATTTAACTACTTGGTAGAATTATTACTGTCTGTTTTCTTTTGAGAAGGTGACGTCACCACGCTGTTGTGAGGAGGACGGGCTCCTGTGTTTGCCGGCCGGCATTGATTTTATGCAATTTTTTATCCTAATACATGTAAGTGCAATATTACCCCTTTCTTCTTTTAATAAATTGGTCATACTGTATTACGCTATGGTCAGTCTCTCTTTTTTCTGAGCCTATCCTGAGTACATCTCCAGTATGGCTACAAATCAAGGAGACGCTTAAGGGGTCGCCATCAATTGGTCCATTTGCTGTGTGTGTCCAGCAGCCATCCTTGGAAGACAAAGGCCGTGGCTGGGCTATAGCCAAACGCTTCGTTCTGCTTACTATCTGGTAAGCAGGCAATTTATACGGTGGTCGGGCACTCTTTCATATGTGTGGAGTCACTGTGGTGTTATTCAACAATTGAGTTTATGGACTATTCTTATCATTAATAATTTAGTTGTTGTTATGGGCGCAACTCTCCTCCATTTTTAATCTGTCTAATTTGTGTGTATCCCACATTTGAGTTGCTGCCTTTGTTTTTAATAAGTCCTAGCACAGTTTTTTCCTTTTTTGTTAATTTACTCTAATCAGCCTTAAATGACTCCCTATTCTCCTCCATTTAATCATTATTATTATTTTCCTGCTTTTTTTTTTTCACGTCTATTTTATAAACGATAAACAATTAAAACTTTTTTTTTTATTTGCTTTTTGTTAGTGAATATTTTTGCACATATATTTTAACATATATTTACACATTTCACATTGAAAAAGCGCAAAATTAAAAACAAAAATCAATTTATTTAATTTGTAAATAATTTTTCAATGCTTTGTACCATTGCTGACAGCTGAAGTGAAAACAAAACAGTTGCGGTAGGCATCGGTAATTGGTATCGGCGAGTACTAAAAAAAAAAGTATCGGTACTCATACTCGTTGTAAGAAAAATGGTATCGGTGCATTCCTAGAGCTCACTGCTTCCTTTCACCAACCCCCACTTCACTACAGAGCACTGGAAATGACTTCTGAAGTTTCTGAAGAAAACTCACTATTTTTTCAATTTCTCCTTAATAGTGCAGTATGGACAGCAGAGGATTTGAGTATTTACTTTCTCGTTTGTGTAGCGCTGGTAGATCTTTATCTAACGCTGATAGGTTAATTTAGTGGGTCCCTTATTATAGGAAGTTAGATTTGCCTCTGTTCCAGCTTGGCTGACGTTGCATGCAGTTCCACATTGTGCCGGTGGGTGTCGTTGTCACCATCGACAGGTGTTGGAAAAGCAACGTGTTGAAGCGAATGAGTGCTCCTCTGTCCCGGAGATAACTCGGTGGAGGTGGTCCTCCGAGTTGCATTCTGGGAGAGGGTATTTATGGGACAGACACCATGTTTTAGGGTTCGCTTTCAGCCACCTGCTGGCCGTCCTGGCCGACAGGTATGCACTAGGAATACCACCTTGTGGTCCTCCGTTCAGGAGGCCCGCGTCGCTGCGGCATGTGGGTGGGCCAAGAAGCCTGTCTGGGGCCTACCACAGCAGCCGAGGAATGGTCCTGAGCTGTCTATCCTGAGTGAAGAAGCTGGACAACCGAGGAGATCCCAGGGGAGGACCCGTCATGGAAGGATCATGCAGAGTGCTGGTTTGGAGAGGGGCCCGGTGACTCGGTTGGAGGACCCATTCCGAAGTAATCTTACAGTATAGTACTGCCGGGTTGGCTTAAAGGTTCAAGTACTGTATCTGACATTCATCACAGACCAATACATCCTGTGGCAGAGGATCGTACGGGTCTTATTCCAGATAAGTCTGTGGCAAGGACCTTTGTTCGTGCTACGTGCTGGCTGCTAGGCAAGTGAGAGAAGTGTTTGGTGCTTATATCGTCCAGAGGTAAACTCAACGGAACCCTAGACCCGGTGCCGGTGACACAGAGGTGTCGAGAGTGAAGGTAACAAGTCCGCTTAAACCAGCAGCTCCACTGAGAGTTATTGCTACATTTGCATGGGATTTCTTTAATTAGCAAGTTCATTCCGCAAACAGAGTTACTTTATTTTATACTTATTTTGGGGTATAGGTTTGAATGTTGTGCAACTACCTTCCCTTCTCACCTTTTTCTGTGACTTGTGTTACTTTTCTGCTTTCATGTATTCACAATTACAGCAGAGATTTTCCCTTTTTCTCATGGTTTAAATTATGTATGTAAACACACGATAAGAAAAAAAAAAACAATCCAAAAAAAAACAGTGTTTATGCATCTTTAAATGGCAGCAATCTTCTGGCTGACGTCTAGTGCCCTGAGTCTTCTTAGACCTGGTAATGCAGAGTGGACTGTCTGTTTATACAGAATATGAAGCACAGAAAATGATCAGTCAGATGGTATGTATCTCACATGGGAGAAGAGGTAAATAATTCAAAGACCTAACCAATCTGGCAGGAATTCTATTGTTTCAGTGAAAGTAACCCCTGAGCGTTATGAATTAATTTACAAGTACTTACTTTGCATTGTACTCATTAGAATGATAGATACAGTAACTGGCTAGTGAAACATCAGGAATAAATGATGGACCAAGGCAAGAGAAAGCTTAACTGGGTCACTCTACTTCATATTCAACTGCACTTGTAATCACAAAGCCTGGTATGTGAAAATTAATTATAATTTAACACTATAAAAGAAAAATATAGCACAAAATAAATGTGTTCACCTTCTTAAAGATGAACTGCAGTCTGCTCACATAAATTGTAATAAAAACATCTTTGCCGTTCTGAAGCTTCCCTCCAACCACTTTGCATATTATTTTATATATACTGTGGTTCTGTACTTGCCAAATATGCTAGAGAAATCTCCCTCCACTGAGTCTGGCTGCAGACATTTTAACTGAGGGCAGCTGAAGCTGCTGCCTGTTCACTTCCTGGATTTAGACAAACACACAGAGGCACACCTCCAGCTCTGCATCTCCCATTCACCCTTTTTGACTCATCCCCCCCTCTCTTCCTGGCAAACGCTCATGAGGGACACCTACTAACAAATGTATGTAGGCATAGGACACGCCCCCTGCCACACCCCCTTAAAGGAGAATTAACCCAAAAAAAGGATAATTAAATCCACAAGGGCTTTTTTTTACCACTACTATTCCTTTATATTGCCCTATAAAATGTACAAATGCAGTAATTTAGAAATTGGATGAAAGGTTTAGCACTGGGAAGCACTTTTTGAAAGATAAAAAGTGCATTTTATATACAACTATACAGATCAGACCAAAATGAGTGACAAATGAGGAGGAATGAGGGACAGAGGGACATTGCTCCAAATCAGGGACAGTTCACCGAAATCAGGGACAGTTGGGAGCTATGCATGATGTCAAAAGCCTAGGCTTTTTACCAGACAACAAACAGGAAGTGGGCTGTAGAAGGTATTTACTGGCAGAAAAAAAATGTTTTACTATCCAAAGTTAAAACAACAAGGGCAGAAGATTTAATAGATGGAAAGTTGAAAAAATTACTGAAGGTCCGCTTTAACTGCTAAATTAGGAATCTAAAAGTCCTGGAAAATACCTTACAGTACACTACATTAGAGTTTTTTTTGGATATGGCAAAATTCAAAATGAACTAGACGAAGAAGAACAAAGATAGCACTTTAACTAGCAAAAAAATAGTACAGTTACCAACGTGTTTCAGAATCTCAGAAGGAAGTAGACTAACCCTTGTATATAATATTAAAGTGCAACCCTATTAAAACTTTTTTTTTGGTTATGGTTAGACTGGGGAAGTGCTAAAACAAACAAATGGCCACTGTCTTTACCTATAACTGGCCTTTGCAGCAAGGAGCACGTGGAAGGGCAAAGCATGTATAACAAAACCAGAAAAATTCCCTTCTTAACTCACCGACCAGCCTGCAAACAACCGAATTAGCCTGTCTAACAGTATGCGTTAAAAACAGGGGCTTAGTCTGCACACATTTGCAAATACATGTGTAAGCTACAGAGCCCCGTCAAGGCACTCCAGTATTTTCTGTAGTCCTAACCTGTGGTGGCAACTCCATGGTGGCCACTCCATTAGGGGCACAAGGGCGCTGCCCCCCCCATCCATGCGTCCAACCCCCTAATCTACATGCAGGGCACCAAAAGCATGGATTACAATGTTTTTTTTTTATTTTGAAGCACGTGATTAGAGCCCACTAATGGTGTAAAATTCGAGCTAAAATTTTTTGTTCTAATTTTCGTAAGAATTTTTTTTCATAGTTTGACCCATGTATGGCCTGCTTAATGCCCGGTACACACAATGAGATTATCGGACGAATGATCGTCCGTTTTTTTTGCATGCTAGTCTCAATTTGAAAATAAAGAGGTTACTAAAGTTAGGAAAATTCTCGTACCTGTACTGATTAAAGAAGAAGTTAACCCTGATGGGTTTTACTTCCTCTTTATTTCCCTGCAAAGGTAAAGCATAATGGGCTACTATGCATCGCTAGCCGAGAGCGTCCATCTTCACCCCTCTTCCTTTCGGGGCTGCAAACTTCAGCTCTGTGACTGGCCGGAGTCACGTGACCTCACTCGCGCGCATGTGTGCGGGAGCCGCCAGTCACAGCATGACCTCTATTAGAAATGGCATGATGTGCTAGTATGTATCACATACTAGCACATTATAGCACATTATAAGAAAACTTAACTTAGAACGAAGCCCTGTCACCACCGAAAGGGCTGACATGTTCTCCTAGTGTTTCTTCCAGGTTCGTGGGCTCCGGCGCTGTGAGTGGGCAGAGCCACGATGACGTCACTCCTTTCTGGCAAGGAGCTCTGAAGTTCCGTCACGATACGCCGGACCTTCAGAGCACATGCGCTGCTGACGTTAACAGCTGCTTGAAGGGTGAAAATCTCCTAAACCGTGCAGGTTTAGGAGATATTCATTTTACCTACAGGTAAGCCTTATTATAGGCTTACCTGTAGGTAAAAATAACAAAGCAGGGTATACAACCGCTTTAAATGAAAATCAAATCATCTGGTATCTTATGAGAACATTTTTTGTGCTTGTCCCATCGGATGATTTTGCAATGAATTATCGTGATCAGCTCCCGAAAGCTGTATACTAACGATCAGATTATCGTATGATCGCTTTGATAACGGTATTTTTGGTACGATTTTCTGATCGTATGTACGGGCCTTAAGGCTACATTTGTATGGGCGACTAGCATTGGTGCAAACTACAGTGGCAAGAATCTGCTGATTCCTGCAGCTGTTTCTGCCACCTGCGAGCATCTAGCTGCAGTTGCCGAGCTCTTCACAATTCACTGACAAGTCAGCGGTGACCTGAGCTATCTGTGCTTCTCAACCCAGTCAGCTATTACCTGCAGTGATCACTGCTGGATGCACACAAAGTGTGTCCAGCAGTGATCACTGCAGGTAATCTCTGGCTAGGTGGGCAGGCGTGGATAGCTGCGGCTGCTGCCAACTTGTCATTGAAATGTACAGGGCTCGGAGGCCTCAAATAGCTGCTCACAGGTTGCAGAAACAGCTGCAAGCATTAGCAGATTTCTTCGTTGTCTTTCGCATTGGCACTAGTCACCCATGTGAATGTATCCTTACAATGGCACAACAGAAAACACTTATTAGTAGACATTGGAAGGCTAGAGACAGTGACATTTTTTTTTTTTTTTTTGCTGTCTTTGTCCCCGGAACTCTCACTTCACTTCCTGTCAAATGTCACCAAGTAATAGAGACAGCATTAAAACCTTAATAGTGGTTCTCAGGCCTTCCATACATGATCCAGTTTTTTTTCATTCAACCAACGGGTTTAACTAAAAAAAACTGACCCAATTCCCCCATCCATACATTCGAAGGAGATGGGGGAATCCTGCTGTGTCATTGTATTCTGACAGCGGGGAGACTCCCCTACCATCAGAATACACTGATCAACACTGAAATTTTATTACCTGCAGCGCTGAACAAGCAAAAAATACTGACAGGGCAGTTGAACAGTAGTTGATTGGTAGATTAACTTCTGTCCAACCACATTGGTCACACATGGATCGAAATGTGGCTAGTCCCTGCTGATCCCTTTATGACCAACTTAACCCTTGCCCACCCTATTTAAAACGAAAAAGATTTTTCCTAGAGTTACACTTTAAAGCTTAAAGTGGTTGTAACCTGAGTCATGGAATTTGAGCAAAGCACCTATATCTGTAGTGTTTACTTATCTCTCTCCAAAGCTCTAAGTGTGTTTTCTCTTTGGTGCTTCATTCCTCTTTTATCAGCATAAGTCACTTCTGAGAAGTTTTCCTGACACATGAGATAAATTTGTGTGGTGGGAGAGCAGAACGGAGCTTGTCTATTCACAAAATAATTCTTTTACTGTGTGGAAGGTGGTGTGTTCCTTCCAATCAGCTTCAAGCATTGCTCCTGTTTCTTCTTGCTGGAGGTTGCCATTTTGCTGAAGCCCAGAGACCATGAGCAGCAGTAAATCTTTAAACTATCGGCATATCGGCCTCTATTGGCTCAGATTTTCGGCAGAATGCCAAAAAGGGAGAGCAACTGAGCATGTGCAGAGTAGAGCGAGACAGTGTATTACTGAATTGTAAACAGTGTAGGCACTTATTTTTTTATGTTTTACATAGCTATACCTTCAAAAAAGGTTAGCATGAAGTGATCTAGCAGGACTTAATTTTCTGAGCAAAGTTCCACTTTGATCAATCCTTTCTATCCTCCTGGTCCAATTTACTTGCACTAACATGCCTGATTCTAGCTTTTTACCTACTTCTGTAGCAAAACCACTTCCTCCAGCACTGTTCACTTTTTTTTTTATGGAAAACGCCTATGGAACTCACTTCCCCACAACACTGTCCTCATAGAGTTGTAGATGGTATGTAAAAAACATAATTTTGCTTTAAAAGCCATTTTAATTTGTCCTTAAAGAAAAACCTCAGGGTTTTTTTTTTCTCTAAAAATTATGAAACATAATTAATTGCTACACAAGACATTTTGTAATTTAATGTTGTTAAAATTCCCTTTCCATTTAAATATGCAGCCAACTGTGACTTTCTAAAACTGCCAAAAAATGTATGTCACTTCTTGTCTACGATGCCAACTGGGGGTATTCTGCACGTAGAGTAGAGAATGCATGAGGAAATTTAATTTTCTGCTCCTGAGACTGGCTCACTGCTTTTTCCAGAAGTCTACACAAAGCTTGTCATTTTACAAACATCACCATCAATGGGAATTTTATTTTTGGTAGGGTAATTTTAGAGATCAATGCAGATTAATTGGATACTAGGGTAGACATTTTTCTTATCCTGATACTCAGGAGCCTATTTACTCCAGTAGGTTTTGGGCTGCATTGCCCAACACAGTTCCAATGCAAATGCAAGGCAATTTGCTTTATGTTCTAATGACTCAGTTCTGCTGTGTTAGTGTGTGGTATAAAAAAGTAGGGCATTTTTGTGCAGCATGCTCTAATGAGCTGGAATGCATTGCAGTGCCATGCACATTAAACATTCTTAAATGCAATAACACACTTGTTGTGGTGTGAGTAGGTCCCATTGCAACACAACTCTATTTAACTGAACTAAGATGCCCAGGCATACCTTAACAAGGTGATAGTTCATTGCTGGCATCTTCCAAAGCTTGGCAGCTCTCCGGTCTTCTGGTGTCTTCCGACAGACTACTGGGCGTAGCAATTTCTCTTGGTGTTCCATGTCGGTTATGGCATGTGTGGGAGCAGGCTCCAGAACCCGAATGGGCATGCTAACTCGCTAACCATACAAGACCCACACCTGTAGGAAACCAGCCTACTATGGTCACATGATCTAGTGAGAGGTATAAACAACCCTAATACACTACAAGCTGTTGTTGCTTGGAAGGGAGTAGAGATTGGCTGGACCACAGAGTTATGAAGGCCCCTTGAACAGCCTTTAGGGAAAGGGAGTCCTGACGGCTGGAAGCAGGGCATCTCTGTGGGTGTGAACCTAAAAGGGAAGCTATCCTAAGGGTAGCTCCCTTAGGATTGGCTACAAAGACCTGAGGTGACTGGATGGAGCCTGAACTCTAGGAAAAAGGTATGTTGAGGCACATCCAACTGCTCTGAATCGATTCAGCTGTCACAAGAGTTGACCCCCCCCCCCCGCCCGTTGTAATGTTTTGTCACAGCTTTATTTGCGGTTTTGACCTTGCCAGCAATTGATGTTGCTTTATGGGCTATGCCCTCAAGTTACATTCTGGGGTCAGTCTAATGCCTATCTGGCACTGATGGTAAGGACAGGCCTTCTAGACTATGTGAGTTTATGCTTTATGGGTTCTCATGGTATACAGTGACTGGTATTGTTGTTTGGTACATTTGGAAAGTTGTACTTTTGAAAAGTTCAATAAAGCTGTGGCCTTGCCCGATTTCCAACTTAAAGTGGGGTTCCACCCAAAAAAACAAAAATACATGAAAAATCCTAAAAAAAAACCCCCAAAAAACATTTGGATATTTTTTTTTTTAAACTTACCTCTAAATGCCTGTTGCTAGGGGGTCCCTTGTAGTCTGCCCCTTCCAGTGCCTGGGCTGGTGACATCACTTCCCCCTCGGCACAGGAAGGGCTCCGCTCTGCTCCCTCCCTCCTGTCAATCATCTGGGACCCATTACAGGTCCCAGGTGACTGAGCGGCCAATCACGGCGCGCGGCGCCGCTCGCGCATGCGCAGTGGGTGCCAGGCTGTGAAGCCACATCGCTGAACCCAGGGACAGGTAAGTGTCCAATTAAAAGTCAGCAGCTGCAGTATTTGTAGCTGCTGACTTTTAATTTTTTTTTTTTTTCATGGACCCCCTGGGTGGAACTCCTCTTTAATCAGCTTCCGTGTCTTTTTGGGGGGGCGAGGTATTGGTTTATTAGTTGGTCATAAATGAGCCTATGCTCCTCAGCAGTCATGTATACTGGAGTATGCAAAACAAGACTAGTATGTGAAAACAAGTTCCTGCAGTAGCAACTATGACGGTAATATAAATAATTTTCTTTAGGTATTAAAAAAAAGTAGAAGTCTATTTAATTTTGGCAAGACTGTGCTTTAAAATGACACATTTCCCCAAGTTAAAATAAAAACCATGTTTAGAATTTGTATCTCATGCTTAGATTTATTTTTTCTAGCACCATGGATTTCCTTTTAGTTAAGAATCTGTTTTGACATGGTGTTCTTTTCCTCCTCTTCTTTCCAATGACATCACATTTTTCATTACTGCTGCAAATGAGGTCAGTGTTGGACAGAGACGCATCTTGCCTAATAAAGAGCTTACTGAGCAATGGGGAATGGGAGTTGATTTGTAGATCATCTTGATACATCAAAAATATATAGCTGGGTAAGAGGAACATATTATTCATCATCGAAATTCATTAATTCAAATAAATGTATTATTATTATAAAGTGGGGTACACACTATAAGAAAATCGGGCGAATGATCGTCTGATTTTCCTCGTTGTTTCACAGCAAATGGGAACCGATGAATGAAAATTCATACGAAAATTTTCGTACGACAAAGGCTTTTTTTGTTGTTTATTGTTTCTCTGATCATGCGCAGTCTTTTCTGATTTTTCTTGTATGAAAATTTTATGGAAACGGTACACATTAAACAAAAATCGATCGTTCTGTTTCTGTACGAGAAAAATTTTGGATTTTGTCCCTTCGAGTATTTTCGTACGAAGATTCGGAATTGGCTGTCGAAAGTTGTGTACACACTATACGAAAATCGTACTAAAATTCTTTGGACGAAAATGTAGGCCCGATTTTCCTGTACCCTGTACACACGAGCAGACTTTTCGACCAGACTGGTCCGACGGACCGAATCCGGCGGACAATCCAACCGCGTGTGGGCTTCATCGGACCTTCAGCGGACTGTTTCTGTCGAAAATCTGATGGACTTTAGATTTGGAACATGTCTCAAATCTTTACGTCGGAACTCCGCCAGACCCAGTTCCTATCGAAAAATCCGCTCGTCTGTATGCTAGTCCGACGGACGAAAACCGATGCTAGGGCAACTATTGGCTACTGGTTATGAACTTCCTTATTTTAGTCCGGTCGTACGTCATCACGTACGAATCCGTCGGACTTTGGTGTGATCGTGTGTAGCCAAGTCCGTTCGTTCAAAAGTCCGTCGGAAAGACTGTCGGACCTTTGTTGCCGAAAAGTCCACCGTGTGTACAGGGCATTATAGTTTGTATGATCCTTTACTCTAGAACTATATTCCTCTTTAAAGCGGGGGTTCACCCACACTGCCAAAAAAAAAATATTAAAAGCCAGCAGCTACAAATACTGCAGCTGCTGACTTTTAATACATGGCCACTTACCTGTCCCAGGGTCCAGCGATGTCGGCAGGGGACGCCGAGAACCCGCTCGGTTCTCGGCAGCTGCCGCCGCCATCCTAGGTGAGGGAATCAGGAAGTGAAGCGTTGCGGCTTCACTTCCCGGTTCCCTACTGTGCATGCGCGAGTCACGCTGTGCGTCCCTAGTGGTCCCCGCTCTCTCCTGGGAGCTGTGTGTTCCCAGCAGACAGCGCGGTCGGGACGGGAAGAGGCGTAGACTCCCATGGGAGTTTATGCCGGAAGTGGGTGCAAATACCTGTCTTAGACAGGTATCTGCACCCCCCTCCCCCCTGAAAGGTGCCAAATGTGACACCGGAGGGGGGGGAGGGTTCCGAAAAGCGGAAGTTCCATTTTTGTGTGGAACTCCGCTTTAATGTAAGAATTTTAGAGTGTATTTCAACAAAAATCTTCCCAAAAGTTTGTATGCGGATTTAACATTTTTTAGGCATGTTATTTACCTGCTAAATCCTTCCTTGTGTGAATATGTATTTCCCGACCGCATAACTTAGTTATACGGCAGCAGAGCGGCTCTCCTGTGCTTATACGTGATCCGGCACTTCCGGGGAAGGGGGTGACTGTGCTGTGATTAGACACAGCACAAGCCAATCAGCAGGTGCCAGCCAATAAATGTCCACCGGCACCCACTGATTGGTGCGGAGAGACACAGAACAAAGCTCTGCTTATGTAAACAAGGCAGAGCTCTGTTCTGTCAGCAGGGTTGTGAAGGATTTTCTTTCTCTGCAAAGCAGGGAATAAAATCCATCACATCCCTTCGTAAAAACAGCACACATAGTACACAAAAACACTGTTTGGGCACACATTTAACCCTTTGATCGCCCTAGATGTTCAACCCCTTCCCAGCCACTGTCATTACTACAGTGACAGTGCATATTTTTAGCACTGATCACTGTATTAGTGTCACTGGTTCCCACAAAGTGTCAGTTAGCGTTAGACTGTCTGCCACAATATCGCAGTTTCACTATAAGTCTCTGATTGCCACCATTACTAGCATAAAAAAATATTTAAAAAATCCAGTGTATATCCTATAGTTTGTAGATGCTATAACTTTTGTGGAAAACAATCAATATACGCGTATTGTTTTGTTTTTGTTTTTTACCGAAAATATGTAGCAAAATACATATTGGCCTAAATTGATGAAGAAATTCAATTTTTTACTTTTTTTTATTGAATATGTTTTATAGCAGAAAGTAAAAAATATTGTTTTTTTTTCTGCAAAATTGTCAGCCTTTTTTTGTTTATAGCGCAAAAAATAAAACCCGCAGTAGCGATCAAATACCACCAAAAGAAATCTCTATTTGTGGGGGAAAATGACATCAATTTCATTTAGGTACAGCGTTGCGTGACTGCACAATTGGCAGTTAAAGTAACTCAGTGCCGTATCACAAAAAATGGCCTAGTCACAAAGGGGGGTAAATCTTCCGGAGGTCAAGTGGATATACACATCCCTGTGACTGCTGCTGGGTGCAGTCATCTTGGATGTGATATCAGCAGCCTAAATAGACTCTGGGGTATCAGTCAAGTGACACTGTCGTTTTCCCCTTTGCTCTTACTCCTGGCAGCTACATAAAAAAATTGAGAATTGGTGGAAGGGGCAGAGATGCTAATTCAACAGTTATTAGACACTTGCAGAAAATGTCCTAATAAGTTCAAAGGCTAGGTTACGATTGTTCCTGATTTCTGGGGACAGTCTTCAATTTCAATAAGTTCTACCTGGAAGAAGGTACCATTACCATTTAATAAATAAAGTTCCCAACCTGGTAATCTACTTACATGAGTGTGATTTACAGAGCCCAACCGGCACTTCAGTTGTGGTTGTAGCTCCTTCAGTGAAACTGCTGGCAGGCAGGAGTCCAGGACCCAATAAACAAAATATCAGAGGATTCCACCTTAAAGTGGTTGTAAACCCCATTCATGAAAATTGAACTAAGCACATATATCTGTGGTGTTTACTTATCCCTCTCCAAAGCTCTAAGTGTAATTTTTATCTGGTGCTCCAGTCCTCTGTTTTCAGCATGAGTAACTTCTAACAAGTTCTGCGACACATGAGATAACATGAGCTAAAAGTTTGTGTCGAGGAGGGAGCTTAAAGGGAGATAAGCACTGAGCGTGTCTATTCGGACTACAGCTCTACATGTTCCTTCGTTCCTCTGCCTATGTGGAGGGGGGTGTGCCTCCTTTCTCCAATCAGCTCAAACACAGTGGGGTTTATTTACTAAAGTCAAATTCACTTTGCACTACAAGTGCACTGCAAATGCACTTGGAAGTGCAGTCGCTGTAGATCTAAGGGGGACATGCAAGGAAAACAAAAAAATAGCATTTTTGCTTGTATATGATTGGATAATAAAATCAGCAGATCTTCCCCTCAGATCTAAAGAGACTGCACTTCCAAGTGCACTTCAAGTGCACTTGTAGTACAAAGTGGATTTGCCTTTAGTAAATCAACCCCAGTGTAAGCCCAGTCTCCCCACCCACTCCTATGTGCTGCTGAAAGAGGAAGAAAGATATTTAACACGATCTGCCCTTTCTAAAGTGTGAAAGCTGAAGACGGCAGATTTACAAATAAAACTTATATAGGAGGATTTGTGTAATCTCTGTGTATTATCTGAGGCTTTTCACTTCACTGGGTATATGTGAGGGTTTACATCCACTTTAAGTCTCCCCCCTCCAGCAGAAATGCCACCCACCATTGCCCATTTTTGTGTGTCCCTCTGGTCAGTAGGCTCCACTTACCTCACAGGCTAAAACAGCAGGACTGAGGCAACGTGAGGGCAGCAGCAACTAAGGCAAACGCTACCCCTCCTCTTAGCGGCAATTTGCACGTAAGCAGAGATATGTAAAGAATTTGGTTTGTCCCTGAATGGCGTTGTCTGACTGTCATGACCCCCCAGGAGATGCTGGACTCTGATAACAGAAGCACTCCAGTAGCAGCAGGTAAGTTACATTACAGAGGAGATACTCAGCCACACACCAAAAATGTCATAGATGTTAATAAAACTTTATTCTGCAGAGCCAAAAAGACCACTGTGGCCAGCATCACGTGTTTTGATCAACCTTTGGGAAATCTAGATAATCTTCTCCATGTGTTGGCTAAAAAATTGGCCTCATCCCTATGTGATGTAAAACACGTCTTCCAGAAATGATAGAATAGAGTATTAGAATTTGATAATAAACAGTTCACTTGCAATGTCAGTTCTTTGTACTCATGTATACCTCACAACTTTGGATTGAGGGCCCTACGACATCACCTTGATCATTATACAGACTATTCTCTTGCTTTCAAGACGTTTATAGTGGAATCGATCCAGATTCTATTAACCCCAACAAATTTCTGTTCAATGGAGGCTTTTTTTATTATCTCCAGTGACATGGTTCAAAATTTGCAACCACTCTTGCCACATCTTTGAAGTGTGCCTTTGGCCAATCATGGCTCAGGGGACTAAGTCCACGCCCCACACTATATAAGGCTGCCTACAGAGCGGCCGTGTGTAGTGTTGTTGGCGTGGACAGAGAGATAGCTTGAGTTAGATTAAGCGGACAGGTTATTCAGTTAGTGGCAGTGTATCTGATATATATATATATATATATATATATATATATATATATACATATACATACAGTCAGTCTAGTATATAATTATATACACTGCATTTAGCATTGACTATATATTCAGTGTTTACTCTTTTTTCAGTCAGCACAGGCAGTGTATTAATATATATATATTTTTTATACTCTGCATTCAGTGTAGCCTATATCTACAGTGCATTCCATGGTGTACTGTCTCTAATACACTTCAGGCGGTGTATTAATGTATTAATATATATATATATATATACAGTCTAGTATATACAGTATCTCACAAAAGTGAGTACACCCCTCACATTTTTGTAAATATTTTATTATATGTTTTCATGTGACAACACTGAAGAAATGACACTTTGCTACAATGTAAAGTAGGGAGTGTACAGCTTGTATAACAGTGTAAATTTGCTGTCCCCTCAAAATAACTCAACACACAGCCAATAATGTCTAAACCACTGGCAACAAAAGTGAGTACACCCCTAAGTGTAATGTCCAAATTGGGCCCAAAGTGTCAATATTTTGTGTGGCTACCATTATTTTCCAGCACTGCCTTAACCCTCTTGGGCATGGAGTTCACCAGAGCTTCACAGGTTGCCACTGGTGTCCTCTTCCACTCCTCCATAACGACATCACAGAGCTGGTGAATGTTAGAGACCTTGTGCTCCTCCACCTTCCGTTTGAGGATGCCCCACAGATGCTCAATAGGGTTTAGGTCTGGACACATGCTTGGCCAGTCCATCACCTTTACCCTCAGCTTCTTTAGCAAGGCAGTGGTCATCTTGGAGGTGTGTTTGAGGTTGTTATCAAGTTGGTATACTGCCCTGCGGCCCAGTCTCCGAAGGGAGGGGATCATGTTCTGCTTCGGTATGTCACAGTACATGTTGGCATTCATGGTTCACTCAGTGAACTTTAGCTCCCCAGTGCTGGCAGCACTCATGCAGCCCCAGACCGTGACTCTCCCACCACCATGCTTGACTGTAGGCAAGACACACTTGTCTTTGTACTCCTCACCTGGTTGCTGCCACACATGCTTGACACCATCTGAACCAAATAAGTTTATCTTGGTCTCATCAGACCACAGGACATGGTTACAGTAATCCATGCCCTTAGTCTGCTTGTCTTCAGCAAACAGTTTGTGGACTTTCTTGTGCATTATCTTTAGAATAGGCTTCCTTCTGGGACAGCTATGCAGACCAATTTGGTGCAGTGTGCCGGGTATGGTCTGAGCATTGACAGGCTGACCCCCCCACCCCTTCAATCTCTGCAGCAATGCTGGCGGCACTCATACATTTATTTCCCAAAGAAGACCTCTAGATATGATGCTGAGCACATGCACTCAGCTTCTTTGGTCGACCATGGCGAGGCCTGTTCTGACTGGAACCTGTACCGTTAAACTGCTGTAAGTCGTGGCCACTGTGCTGCAGCTCAATTTCAGGGTCTTGGAAATCTTCTTATAGCCTTGGCCATCTTTATGTAGAGCAACAGTTATTTTTTTCAGATCCTCAGTGAGTTCTTTGCCATGAGGTGCCATGTTGAACTTCCAGTGACCAGTATGAGGGAGTGAGAGCGATAACACCAAATTTAACACACCTGCTCCCCATTCACACCTAAGACCACCTAATACTAATGAGTCACATGGCACCGGGGTGGGGAAAATGGCTAAATGGACCCAATTTGGACATTTTCACTTAGGGGTGTACTCACTTTCGTTGCCAGCAGTTTAGACATCAATGGCTGTGTGTTGAGTTATTTTAAGGGGACAGCTAATTTACATTGTTATTCAAGCTGTACACTCACTACTTTACATTGTAGCAAAGTGTAATTTCTTCAGTTTTATCACATGAAAAGATATAATAAAATATTTACAAAAATGTCAGGGGTGTACTCACTTTTGTGCGATACTATATATATATTATACTCTACATCCAGTTTAGTCTATATCTACAGAGCATTCGGTGGTGTATACTTTCTAATACACTTCAGGCGGTGTACACAGTATCTAATACAGTGTCTACAGTTTCTAATAGATATCAGGCAGTGTATTAATATATATATATATATATAGTCTAGTATATATATACAGTATATACTCTGCATTCAGTGAAGCCTATATATACAGTGCATTCGGTGGTGTATACTTTCTAATACACTTCAGGCGGTGTACACAGTATCTGATACAGTGTGTACAGTTTCTACTACACTTCTGGGGGTGTACAGAGTATACAATGCAGTACAGCCATTGTACAGTTGCTAATACAGTGCAGGCGGTGTACACAGTATCTAATACATTTTGTACAGTTTCTACTACACTTCTGGTGGTGTACACAGTATACAATACAGCGCAGCCGTTGTACACTTTCTAATACACTTCAAGTGTACACAGTATCTAATACAGTATAGTGTGGTGTTGCAAAACA
The DNA here is from genome assembly GCA_037952925.1 of Lithobates clamitans. NCBI lineage: Eukaryota > Metazoa > Chordata > Amphibia > Anura > Ranidae > Lithobates > Lithobates clamitans. The sequence goes on along the minus strand of JBBGZY010000513.1, from coordinate 10,086,860 downwards.
AAAAATGTATCATGTCCAGAAGGCCACCAAGGAGAGGCAGACGCTCACAGGCCACTAAAAGAGGGCAAGCAGCCACTGTGTCTGGTGGTCATGAACATGGTGCATCTTCTGCGGGTGGCCGTGGGACACGCTTGTCCTTTTTTGCTGCTGCTGGCTATGTTATTGAGCCACAACATGCAGAAGAGTTGGTGGAGTGGATAATGAAGCCGTCCTCATCCTCCTCATCCTCTGTCACCCAGGCTCAGAGTAGTTTGCCTTCAAACGCAGCTGCCAAAGCGGCCATGTTCCATGTTTGGCACACAACCTGAATTTGGTGGTGCAGCGGTTCTTGAGGTTCCTGAGGCAGGCCAGGAAAATCTGTGATTATTTCCACCAGTCATACAATGCCACTGCTCGGCTGGCTGACATTCAAAGGGAATGCAACCTGCCCACCAACCGCGTGGAATGCTACGTTGGCAATGCTGCAGTGGCTGCACACACAGCAGAGGGCCATCAATGAGTACCTGTGCGACTATGGCACCAGGACAGGGTCAGGGGAGCTTGGCTTCTTTTGGCCACGCCAATGGCTACTGATCAAGGATGCATGCACTGTCCTGTCACCATTTGAGGAGGCCACAAGGATGGTGAGCAGCGACAATGCATGCATCAGTGAGACTGTCCCTCTAGTCTTCCTGCTGGAGCACATGCTTCATGGAATCATGGACAGGGCATTTGAGGCAGAACAGCGGAAGGAAGAGGAGGACTTCCTTTCCTCTCTAGGCCCCCTTTATCCAAATAGCATTCCTGCAGGCCCACCAAACACACAGGAAGAAGAGGAGGAGGAGGCGCAGGATTGTGTCAGCATGTATATAGAGGATAACACTCAGCAGCAGTCTTCAAGGCATGGTTTTCAGTCCCCAAAAACCCAAGGAGTTGTACGTGGGTGGGAGGAGGTAGTTATGGATAATGTGATCCCTAATGAATCGAATGCCTCTGCAATCTTATGTTGCATGGCCTCTCTGATTCTGCAAAGCCTGCGAAAGGACCCTAGGATTTGTGGTGTCAAGGAGAGGGATCATTACTGGCTGGCAATCCTTCTTCATCCACGTTACAAGGGTAAGGTTGCAGAACTCATCCTGCCTTCGCAGAGGGAGCAGAGAATGAAACATCTTAAAGCCTTGAAGAAAGGTTTGTGCAACACATTTCCAGACCGTGGGAGGTTACCATTTCCTGGTGCTGGACAATGTGTTGCTGAGCCTTCGTTCAGTCAGAGGAAGAGCGGTGGAGAAGGTGGCCGGCTGACCGATGCCTTTAAACAATTTTTCAGTCCTCAGCACCAAGATCTGATTGGTTCAAGTAACCATCGCCAGCATCTGTATTATATGGTGCAGGAATATCTAGGGGCAAGAGCAGACTTGGAGACCTTTCCAACAGAGCATCCACTGGGTTACTGGGTCTTGAGGATGGACCACTGGACAGAACTTGCTCAATATGCAATTGAGTTACTGGTCTTTCCTGCATCCAGCATGCTTTCTGAATGCACATTCAGTGCTGCTGGAGGGTTTGTAATGGATCAAAGAGTGCGCCTGTCCACAGACTCCGTTGATAGGCTCACATTCATAAAAATGAATCAGTCTTGGATCAGCAGCTATCAAGCACCTGATGCTGATGTAACTGATTGAATTTGCTATGGATCTGGGATCCCTTGAAGACTGCCTATGCTGACTATCCTATTCCTTGATGATGCAAGCTTCCAACGATATTTTTGGTTTAGGGCACCACCACCACCCAAGGCCCACATTTTCTGTTTAACAGGGGCATGTAATTACAATTTTTGATCTAACATTTCACAGCAGGGCCTGTTCCTGCACCCAACAAGAGTATCTGTGAGGGGTTACAGTGTTCTGGTACCACCAACACCCGAGGCCCAGTTTTTCTGCAGAGTATATAGGGCAGGCCATATAGCATATATACTGCTGTTTCCAGTATATAGTGCCTGGGGGACCCCCACGCCATTTAAAAAAAAAATTTGGTGCGGTGTTCGGCTCATCCCTAGTGATAAGCCTCAGGCCTTTGGCTGGGAGAAATGGGTTCAAGATGGTGGCCAAAAAGACAGGTGTGGGTGCTCTATCCAAGATGGATTGGGGCAGAACCTGAGAAAGCTTGGCAACACCTGCTGTCTAATCCAGGTCCCCTACACCTGTATATAATGAATCCTCTTCTTAAATCTCCCATCTCTGTGACTAAGCCATATTGGTGAAATGTATCCAATTCCACAGGTGGGGACTGTTTTTGTTGGCATTGGTGACTTTATCATTGTGCGGCTGAGTATCTCTTCTATGGTGTGTTTGGAGTTTGAACTGCTCCCTTTCAGTGTGACACCCATCTTCAAGGAGGCAGTGGGAGCGCAACTTTGCAGTGGAGGATTGCTTTTTCTTCTAAAGGTAAATTATAAAGTTATATTGGGGTTACTGAGGGACACAGTGCTGAGTTAACATAGCTGTGCTTGTAAGCGGGGGTTACTGCCCTGGTTGTTTCTCTATTCCCCACTGAGTGGCATTGGGAACCAGGCCTATATATTGGCGGGAAGGAGAGTGAGTGAGTCAACAAAAGAAGAGAGAGAGTGTGAATCAAGAGGGGTATGGACCTCTTCAGAGGGGCATGTGACGAGGCCTAGGGCCTGGAAGTAAGGAAACTATAAGTCTGGTAAATTATGGCACACAGCAACACTCCCTTCTGGCACTACATTTGGATGAGACCAGTCAAGAATTAATGAATTATGAGATGTTGGCATTCATGTAAACACATTTTTCTCGTGTGATACTGAATGTGACTAATGGCAACAGAGTGGGTGTACATGCTTAATGGCATTTGGATATTACAGTAAAGCCACCCATTGGTCCTCTGAAACTTAGGCTTAGTCTATACCTGAGCAATGAAATGAGTAGCCATCTTGGAGACAGGAGTGATTGTGAGTAGCGGCGACTGGGTAGGTTCCTCTGGAGGTAATTGCTGAAGTATCTGAGTACCTATGTCTTGCTGGCCCCAGCCGTATTCCTGACCATATAATAATTCTGACTGGACCATGGTAGTAAATGAGGTATCTGAGTTAAACTGTGAGGTACTCCTATCTAGGCTTATGACCTGCAGGGAGAAAAATGTGAGACTGTACTGGTAACCAAAGAGACATGGCGGTATTTAGTATACTATCCCAGGAAAGCTGCTGCTGTAGGGAAGCTCCTGCGTATAATTTTGGGAACTGGCTTAACATCCCAGACACTAGGGGGCCTTCCCCACATGCTGCTCAGGGGTGCAGAGATTCTGCTGTGCCTCCCAAACAGCTAGGTAAGCTATAATATACATTCATGTTGGTGGTGAGGGGCTAAACTGATTCTGGAAAATAACTGGTATTAGGGATTACTAGAGAATGGTTTAAAATACTGAAGAGGAAGAGGGTGCTACTGGGTGATTGTAAATGCTATTTGCCAGTTTGAAATTCAATTGCTTAGGAAAATATGCTGCTGTAATAAATTATTTGTTCTTGTGATATATAAAACACAGTTGTGGTCTGATCTCTATGCATATTACACTAGTGATTTGCTTTACTTTGATTTACTGCAAAGTAGCTGAAAAGATACAAGTGAAACAATCACTGGTAGCAAATCACCAGTGACAGGATCACTAGAGACCAAGGAAGCTACTTACCTGGTTTTACTCCCTTGCTAACCAATTTATTGAGCCACTGCCCACTGGTGTTTTCTGGTGTTCACTTCCTGGCAACTGGGATTTGCATTTTGGGCAGCGAGGTAGAGACACTGTAGAAGCAGATGAGTGCTCTGTCTCTTATACCCGTTGCTGACAAGTTGTCACCAGTATTAGGATTGTCCTAGTGGACTTCTCTTCCTATTGTGCATGCACACCGCAATTCCATTTATTCCCATTGATGATGGCCCATACTCCACTTGACACTGCCATGAACACTGAGAACCCCTTCCCTCTGCGTTACATATTGCTGCCCCCTGCACTTTGTAAATTTAATACTCTTAACCCCTGCACTTTGTATATAACATAGTCCTGACCCCTGCACTCCTTACATAGCAAACTCCTGATCCCTGCACTCTGTACATGACCCACTCCTGATCCCTGCATTATTTACTCCTTACCTCTGCATTTTGATCATTATGCACTCCTCTGACTCATGCACTCTGTGCATCATCCGCTTCTAACCTGTGCACTCTGTGTGTTATGCACTCCTAACTTGGGCAGAGTAGGCTCCAGTTTTATTTAACCATACCCCTTTAAGCCCCTGCCACTCTTAACCTAATTTGTCCGCACCCACCATTCAGCATGTTGTACTACCACTTGCCCCATAATCATTAAAAGTGGCTCAGTAAGGCATAATCTAATTTCATTTTGAATCTAGTCAACTTACCAGGCACATTAAAAATAAATAAAAGGCATTTATGGAAAGGCAAAACACAGCAAAGAAACATTGTATATGCTTTTTTATTTTATTTTATTGTGCTTTTACCTTTTTAAGTTGGTGACAGGGTCTCTTTAAGCATTCATTTTACTAAGGATGAAAAAGACAGTTGCTGTAATATCATGAGACAGCTATAGGTCACAATTCTTTATTACATTATTCCAATCCTAGGATGATATCATTACTGTAAAAATGAGTAACATGCAAAATATAGCTCCTGATGTAATCTTCTGTGGGAAACAGGAAGATAAAATGCATGTTAATGGCTTTTCTCTGGTACTGATTTGTTTTATATGGAAGAAACTATTTTATTAGGCATAACAAAAAAACAAAAGTAAATCACTAATTACTCTATACTGCCTTGTTCATTTCATAGTTTAATGAAATGGTAGGCAATGAGAAAAAAATTAAGTGTCCTCACAGGATAAACAAGATACCGTATTTATCAGTGTATAACACGCACAGACGTATAACACGCACCCCAATTTTAAGAGGGAAGTTTAAGGAAAAAAACGTACATTTTAAATGAAGAACTTTGAAGCAAACACATCTGCAGCCTCTAAATTGCCCATCAATGCAGCCTGCTCAGTGTCTTTCTGCAGCCAATAAATTGACCAACAATGCAGCCTGTTCAGTGCCCATCTGCAGCCTATAAATTGACCAACAATGCAGCCTGTTCCGTGCCCATCTGCAGCCTATAAATTGACCATCAATGTAGTCTGTTCAGTGCCCATCTGCAGCCTATAAATTGACCAACAATGCAGCCTGTTCAGTGCCCATCTGCAGCCTCACCTTTCCCATCATTGCAGCATTGCCAGTGTTGGATTTGGATTTCCCTCTGATTTTAAGGGGAAAAAAGTGCATGTTATATGCCGATAAATACGGTAATTGTTTTAAGTAAGGAAGTGTATTACATGTGTTATACTAAGAAATAAAAAAGATGTTGTTAGTGTTTTTGTTTTAAAGTGTTACTGAAGGACCTTGCATTCACTATATCTGGACCCCCACAGTACACAGACCATGGAAATGCAATTATTTTAGTAAATATAAACTGCTAAATACCTTTCCTCATCAGCAATATATAGCAGTCTTGTGACTTCTATCAGTGTCTGGTAAAGCTTGTAGGAGGAGTTTTTATTCTCATCTGACTGTCCTATGAGACTGCAGGATCCCTGACCCTCTATCTGGACAGTGCTGATTGGCCCTGTGCTAATCACATGCACCCTCCTAAGAAAAGAAACTCTCTAGCAACACACTTTAAACTGAGCATGTGCAGAGTAACTGTTCTATCAGGAAATGGATTGGGGACAGTGGAAGAAGGGGAGGATCAGAGAAGACAGAATCAAACAGCCTTTTTTACACAATGCAGAAGATTAACCCCTTAGGTTCCACGGTGAGTATAGCAAGCATGCTTTACTGTATATACAGACTGATTTTACTGTTGTGGGTTTAGTAACACTTTAAATAATACTAGTTAGAGGGATTTCACAAAATTGAGTTTTTAGGACTGAATCGAGATCAAAGGAATAGAGTGTTCTATATTTTACTACTTAGCTTAGCTACCCTGAGCATCCTACATTGCATTGTCAATACAATCTACCTAAGGTTGGCCATAATACACTATAATAACAGTCTACAATTGTTTTATTGTGAGGGCCACATCATATAGTTTATAAATATGCAGAAATGTTTAGGGTCCTTTCAAACCATACTGTACTGCTCATAAAAATACACTGAAAACACGTGTGTAGTAACGCACATTTGCTTGCATTTGTATAGATGTTGCATTGCATTTGTATATATTAATGTGTGTTGTAGTGTAAACGAGGCACATAGAAAACCATTGTTTTCTATGTGCCTATGCAGTCAGTTGCATTTATCCAGTAAATGAAAAATGCAGGTCATTGGATTTGGTGTGAAAGAGCCCTTTTTGGGGCATACTTACAGCTGCATGTGCAGTCCCTGCATCACTGTTCACAGCGACTAGTCAGAATAGCATCACAAATCTGAGATTCTTAGATTGTTGCACCAGGTTTAATTGTCTCTTCATTTACATGACTTTTGATAGTTAATGTTTTTTTTTAATGCTGCATTAACACACATTTTAGATTCTTCAGACTGGTAGAATGAGCACAACAGCGTGGAAGGAAGTGATATAAACCCAACACCAAAAATAAAAATACATATAAACATAAATACATAAAAATACCAATAAAAATAAAATACATACATTTATAATAAATAGTGACAATTAAATTATGAATAATATTGAAAAGGAAACAATAGGCTCACCCTTATGTCTTAGACAAAGTTTACAATCAAGCACATAAATGCATATATACTCAAATTAAACTCTAACATAATTCATTAATTCATCCAGAGGTAAAAAGTAATGACAATAGGCCCATCCCTACATCACACACCACCTTTCGTTTTCTTTTTTTTGACCACTTCAGAAGACCAGATAGAAGAAAGAAATACCAAATAGTGGGAGCCTAATATAAAAAAGCTATTAATCTATTTCTAGCCCTTCCCATTACAACACTTAATCACTCCCATATGGCTAAGTATAAACTCCCTTTCCCTTTTACTTCCAATTCCCCCCCCCCCCACCTCTCTCCCCCTCCCCATCTCCCCCCCCATCCCACCTCTCCAGGGCCAATTTTCCTTCTACTCTCCATCTTAGACTAGGGTTTTGATCTCTTTGGCATAGCTCCATGTTTTTTTAAATTTTTTCCAGCTATCCCACCTGTCCAAGTTCCCCCTTCCTATTTCCTCTAGCCTGTTCCCCAGCGTCTCCATACTGCAACTCTCTTCGATTGCATCGAACCACTCCCATATCTCTGGGCTCTCCCTCCTCTGCCAATTCCTCAGTATCCTTCTTTTTGCAGCGTTTAGGAGCTGCGGGACGAGAGACTGCTTATAACTGTTTAGGTCCCCCATCCCCCCATGGAACAGGACCTCCCAAGAATCTTCTACCACCTCTTTTCCCATGATTTCCTTTATAAGGACAAGTATTTTTCTCCAAAAGTTTTTGATTAAGGGGCAACTCCACCACATGTGTCCCATTGTTCCGACTTCCTGGCAGCCTCTCCAGCAAGTGGATTGCCCATTTTGATACTTGCTTGTTATCTCTGGGGTGAGGTAGCTTCTGCTGATGCATTTGTAATTCATTTCTGCCGTTCGGGTGTCTATTGCTGAGTTGGCGCTCATTTTTAACATTCTTTTAATTGTGTCTATATCCTTTTTAGTGCCTAAATCTCTTTCCCATTTGACCAGGAATGGCGGCATCTTCAATTTTTCTGAGGCCATCAAGATTTTGTATATCTGAGAAATTATATTCCTTGGGGCTTCTTTACCACATAACCTTTCGAAGTCTGTCAATTGTTTCCCAGACCTGATCGGCTGTAGTAATCTATTCACAAAGTGACTCAATTGGAGATATCGCCATCTATCCAGTCCCCGTGGTTCCCTCCCGTGTGTAAGTTGCTGTAGTGATATAAGTTTACCATCTTTTATGATTTCTCTCAATTGTGTTTTCCCCCAAAGTGCCTCTTTTCCTCCCATACTCTCCATTCCTGGAGTGAAAAATGTATTATCTAATAATGTGATCAGCGGTGAGTTATATTTCCCATTAACTTTCCTATATACCCCATCCCAAGTTTTCAAGACATTTCTTGTTATTGCATGCGAACTGTTGTCTAGTGATCTAAGGTGTGGGGGGTTCCAAATAATAGTGCCTAATTGTGATTTACTTAAGTCTTCTTCTAATTTCACCCATTTTTTTCGTTTTTCCTTCCTCGCCCATTCAACTACCCTTGATAAAATTACAGCTTTATAGTACATCTGCACATCGGGGACTGCCAGGCCGCCGTCTAACTTCCTTTGTTTTAGCGTCTGAAAAGAAACTCTCTTTTTTTTATTTCTCCAAATAAAGGTCATGATTATTTTCCTTAACGTCCTCAGATAGTACTCGGGGAGGGGCACAGGGAGCATCTGGAAGTGGTACATAATCTTGGGAATTAAAACCATTTTAATGACATTAATACGTCCAATCCAAGAAAGGGCCTTACAAGAGAACCTATTACAGTCCGATCTGACCAGGTCTAGTAAGGGCATATAGTTAATGGTGAACGTCTTCTTGAGTGAGTTAGTTAGTTTAATACCCAAATACTTTAATTCCTTAGTCCATTTAAAGCTAAATTCTTTTTTCAAAGTCTCTACAACTGACTTGCTTACATTTATATTTAATAATTCTGATTTATTCATATTTATTTGAAAGTTGGAAACCTCTCCATATTTCCTCACTGCTTTTATAAGATTGGGCATAGTCGTAGCCGGATTTGTTACATAAAATAACACGTCGTCCGCAAAAGCTGCGACTTTGTGTTCCTCCTCTCCTACCACAACACCTCGGACATCGGGATTACTTCGTATTGATGCCAAGAAGGGTTCCATAACCAAAACGAAGAGCAGCGGAGACAGGGGGCACCCCTGTCTCGTGCCATTCTCCATCTCGAATGGTTGAGATGTTAGCCCATTAAATTTTATTACGGCCGTTGGGTGGTGATAAAGAGTTTTTATCCTCCGGATCATGTTGGGGCCCAGACCCATGGCCTCTAAGGTCTGGATCATGAACCCCCAGTCCACTCTGTCAAAGGCCTTTTCGGCATCAATTGACAGAAGTAGTCCTGGGGGCCCACTCTCCTTCATTTTTCCCAACAGAAGAAGAGTCCTAACCCCATTATCCCTCCCCTCTCTGTTAGGAATAAACCCTACTTGATCTGGGTTAACTAGTGAGTTCATAAATTCCTTTAGTCTTTCTGCCATCACTTTTTGCATAAAGTTTTGTGTCGTTATTCAAAAAAGAGATTGGGCGATAGCTTGAGCACAATGTTTTATCTTTACCTTCTTTCAGAATAATTGTAATAGATGCTTTCAGTGCTTCTCTACTCATCTCAAAGCTATCTCCCAACCCATTCAGGTAACGGCACAGCCTAGGCACTAGTACTTCTCTAAATGTTTTATAATAGAGTGCTGTTAGGCCATCTGGGCCTGGGCTTTTCCCCAGGGCCATACCTGCTAATGCTTTACCTATTTCTTCTTCAGAGATTGGTCTTTCCAATAATTCTCTACCTTCCTCAGAGATCTTAGGGAGTACAACCTTTTTTTTATTTCTCAATGATCTATTTTTGGAGGTGATGTCTTGTTTAGGGGCTGAATATAATTCCTTATAATAGTTCTTAAACATTTCTGCCACCTTCCTGGTTGAATACTCCATGCAACCCTCTTTGGACTGAATTCTTTCTATAAAATTCCTAGTTTTCTTCTTTTGTACCATTTTTGCTAACTGTTTACTAGGTTTATTACCCCATCTATATCTTTCCCAGGCTATCTTATTGGATGACGCTCTGGTCTCCTGTTCCATTACCGTTTTTAACTCAGATCTTTTGATGACCATCCGATGATGTAACTCCTGGGGTATCTGGCATTTATGTTTTTTGTGTATTTGTTCTAGCCCTGTGAGTTCCTCCGTTAATTTTTGGATCTTTTCCCGCCTAACTTTTTTCTTCCTTGCCCCCATTTCTATCAAGACTCCTCTAATATAGGCTTTATGTGCCTCCCAAAGTGTGGCTCCTGATACCTCCCCAGTATTGTTTGCCTCAAAGAAATTTTCTAGTTCCTGTCTAATTCTGTTGACCCCCTCCACCTCCCTTATCAGCTCCTCATTTAGCCTCCACTGCCCCCTCTCGGCCTGACCTCTACTTGTTGATATTTCTATGGTCATAGGTGCATGATCTGAGTAGGTTATGTTTCCTATCGCGGACCCCAGTACCTTGTCAATCGCCCTATGCTCGACTATACCCCAATCAATCCAAGAGTGAGACCAGTGTACAGGGGAATAGAACGTGTAGTCCCTCTTAGTTTGGTGTTGGACTCTCCAGATATCTACCAATTGCCAGTTAGAAAGCTTTTGCTTTTTCTCTTTCAAGTGGGTAACAGGTCTTCCCCTGGGGACAGGCCGTACTGTCTATAGTCGGATTAAGACAAAAATTGAAATCCCCCATTAATATCAGGTGTCCTGTCATGAACTTCATTATTTTCCCCAAGATGTTTGCCAGGTATTTCGTCGGATTTTTATTGGGGGCATAAATGTTGGCTAACGTATATTCTTCGTTTAATCTACCTCTGAGAAACAAATATCTTCCTTCAGGGTCCACTAGTCTCTCCTCCAGCACAAACCTTGTTTTCTCTGAGAAGCCAATAGCTACTCCCCTTGACCTACTAGAGATAGTGTCACCTTGAAACCAGACCGGGTATTCCTTTGAGAACAGTCTTAGTCTCGATTGGAGTGAGATGTGCGTCTCTTGCAAGAACACCACATCTGATCCCAATATTTTAAACTCATTAAAAATGTTGATTCTTTTCTTGGGGGTATTTAAGCCTTTAACATTATATGTTGTAAATTTTATTGTTGCCATAACCCTTTTACCTTGCTCCTGACATTACCCTTTTTCTTAGACCCTGGAGAGTTTTCCCCTTTTCTTAAGGTTGGACTTGGGCAGGTTCCCCTACTCCCTGCCCCTCCCTCACCCTCTCCCCCCCCCCTTCTAACCCTCCTCCATCCCCACTTACAACCCCCTGTCTCCCTCCCCCCCGTAAATCCCCCTTATCCCACCCCCATCCCCCCTCCACACCCCTTTCCTCCCCACTCCACCCCCCTCTCCCTCCATTCCCCCCACCATGGCCCCTACTGACCCCTTGGACCAGTGAGAGTCACATATGTTGTGACCCATCATTGATCTCCTCCTCTAAAGGTGGAGTCTTAGGTGTGTCGTCCCTACAGTTCATGTTGCCTTAGTAACCAGGTAGTCTAGTCTTCCCTAGACGGAACTTCCTTCTGGGTTGGATTCAAATTAATATTGGCCTTTAACCTACCCCCCCCCCCAAAGCTTCACCCCTACCCCACAGTCAGTTCAATCCAACGTTCCATGGACCAGTCCAGCATCGGGGGCGCCTGCATGCCCAATTTCTCACAGAACTCTTCTAGTTCCCCAGGGAATCTTAATCTTGCGGATCTCCCATCTTTATTGCCTACCAAGCAAGCTGGGAATCCCCATGTATATTTAATATTTTGATTCACCATTTGTTCTAATAGGGGTTTTAGATGTCGCCTTCTCGCCAGAGTGCCTTTGGCCAGATCCGCAAAGACTTGGACCCTTGCCTCTTCGAACTGTAATGGGGTATGACTCTTAAGCTTAATCCAAATATTTTCCTTATCCTAAAATCTAAATCTCACGATTATATCACGGCTTCTTTCGTCCTGTTTGGTGTCTGGCCTGCCCACCCGGTGTACCCGTTCAATTTTTGGGAAGTCGTCTCCACCCAGTCCCAGGAGTGGGCTAAAGATAGTCGCCACAGTCCTCCTCAGATCCTCTCCCCTATTTTCTGGGACTCCTCTGAGTCTCAAATTTTGTCTACGATCTCTGTTTTCCTGATCTTCCAACCTGTAGCTTGTTTTTATCTGGTTTTGTTGTGTTATTTTAAGTTGTTCTTTTAATTCGTAGATCTCCCTCTCTTGTTTGTCAAGCTTATCTTCAGCCCCTTCCACTCTGGTCAGTAGGTTGCCTAAGTCGGACCTCAACATGGTGATCTCAGCCTTAATTGATGTCTCAAGCCCTTTAAGCATTTCTGCCAAATCACTTTTTGATGGTAATTGTGAATCGTGTCTATTTTCCTCGATTCTAGATGCCTCCAACGTGTTTTCAGCTAAAAGCTCTTCTCTAGAGTGTTCTGGGGTCAGATCTTCCCTCACATTTTGTCCCTTCTTTGTTTTATCGGCCATGTTTGATTTTTGGGACGCTTGCTGGGAACTCCCCGGGCTCCCCCCTTTCACCATATATTGCTTGATTGTACTTGCGGCGGTGCTCCCTGCAAGATTTTCTTTTGGGGTTTTCGGTGGACCCCCTTTCCCGGTTTTAGATGAGCTTCGGCTCATACTTCTCTTCCACTTGTCTGGGCTTAATTGGTTTTAATCAATGTATCCAATGTTCACCTTAATAGGCCGGGATCCAAGTTCCCCCCTTTAATTGACCAATATAATTGGACTCAAGGTACAGGTACCGGTGTGGTGGTGGTTACGGTATTAGCATGTTAAATGAATCTCTGTATTACTAGGTTTAAGATCGTATCCCCCTTAAGTCTAGGGAAACACGGGGTACCAACGTATAGAGTTCCTAGACGTGTTTTCTGCTAATCAATGTCCGGTATCCCCTAGTTTAAAAATAAGGTTGACCAGAAAGAGGAAAAGCACCGTTGTAATACTGTGTTTTTGAGAAAACCCATTCCAAGTCCAGCCTCTTGGCCTTATTACAGCTGTATGCTGCCCTCCAAGCCCCTCCGATGTATAGGCCCTTACCGGGCTCAAAAATTTTTTTTCGTATATTTCTAGAGATGTTTTCTGGGGGTCCACCCACATCTATTTACTCCCGCCCTGAGCAGTGCAGTGTCATACTTTCCCAATATTAAATTTGCCACTAAGCTAGAGGAAAACGGTATACCAAGATTTTATAAGTATATTAGGATTGTTATCAATATCCCAACCTTCCCTCCCACATGGATGCCGGGATACCCGCCAACAGGCTTACTAGCGGTGTGGACGAGTCACATATGATTGTAGCCTTCAACTCAATCCAAACAGTCCACTGTTCCACCCTACTATACCAACTTTTCTAATACTACTCCAGATTTACAGTTCTCGCTTTACATTATACATGATTTAAATACAGTTTGTGCAATGGTGAAATATGCGATGTATATCTATAGGTCTCCTCTTCCCACCTCCAGGTTACTGGGTCAAACAGGAATTACTTCACACAGGCTTTTCTATACAATTCCCTCAGTTAGCAATCAACGAGCTTACTTCACCAGACTTCACCAGACTTGTAGCTGATACACTCTTACCTTAGCTTTGTAGAGCTTAATAAATCTCTTACCACCACCATTTGAGCTTTCTGTTGCCGCTCTCTGCTGTAAATAGGTAGATCGGGTGTTGGATTTGCTTTCCCCTCTCCGGGCTGTGAGTCTCCTATCCCCTGCCTCTCACTGCGTCATTTGGGTCAAGCCCAGGCTCGTATGCTGACACTGCAGGCAGGGAGGGGGGCGGGGGGGCGAGGGGAGCGGGGATCTCCGAACGGGCAGCCGAGCCTGTCACTCCGTCTGTTTTCTTCCTTCTCCACAGGGACCCATAGGCTCTCAGAGTGCCGATCCCCTCGCTATGTTCCCTGGGTTCTCTTCTCTGTCAGCTCCGTCTGGTCATCCCACTCTGATAGAGAGAAGGAGTCCGCCAGGGCTCCAGCAGGGCGACACACCTCTTCCTCCTCCCTTCCCGACTGACGTCTCACGTCATGACCGCCCTCCACATGCCAGTGCCACACACCACCTTTCAACAGATGCTCATCACGAATTGTGGATTAACGCATTAACATCGGTGTCTATATTGAGCCCATAAGGGGCATAAGATTTCAAATGGTGAATCCATGCCATTTCAAGCTTGGGTATCTCCCTCACCAATGAACTCCCTCTCCAAAAAGGCTTGAATTTGTTGATACCAAGGAAAAGGGTCTTAGACGGATCTTTATTATGGGTAAGTAAATAGTGCTTGGAAACGGAATGATTCTTAAAACCAATTTTTATTTTTGTGATATGCTCATTAAGGCGGACCTGAAGTGGACGTTTGGTTCGCCCTACATATTGAAGCCTGCATGGGCATTGCAACATGTATACCACTCCCACTGTGGAACACATGATGCATGATGCTTTTCTGTGGCAGTATATATAAAGGTGGTGGTACGTCTCTGAGTACATGAACTAACAGAACACACCCTATACCTCCCACATTTATAAAATCCTGACAGATGGTCAAAAAACCTCTACTGGTGGTGGGTGGATCCAAAACATTGGGTACCACCCGGGTCCTCAATGAAGGAACACCCCTAAATATAACACATGGCTTGTTTTTTAATACACCCTTTAATATTGCATCGTAATTTACAATATGCCAATGTTTGTTAACCAGTTGTTTAATACTCCTATGCTGTGAGGAATAAGAGGTCACGAAGGGCACATTTATATTAAAACTCCTATCCACCCGTGGTTCTCTCTCTACCAGCAGATCTGCTCTATTCCTGGTCTTAACACTGTTCAAAGTGTCCACCAGAAAAGGGATATTTAATTTAAGTTCCAAAGTTCTAACTGAATCTGAGCAACTCATTTTTATGGATGTCAATAAATTTGTTAGGAAACTCAATGTTAAGCGGTATATGATTGGTAACCCTCTTACTAGCAATAGTTCGGTGGCTGCACATTTTGTCCATTCTGGATTGGCTAATGCCTCCCTTTTTAACCCCCCTGGAGCCCTTGCACCATCATTAAGGGTGTTTAGGGATGTGGTATTAAGGGATCTGGACCTATTAGAGGTTAAGAAGGCTAGAATGAACAAAACTTTACAAGATGGCTTGGATTCTTTATGTAACAATAAAGATCTTGTCATAAGGCCTTCGGATAAAGAGGGAGCCATCGTGGTACTAGATAGAGCAGACTATATGGCGGAAATGCATAGACTTGTTGATGATCGTAACACCTACACTGTGTTGCCCTCTGATCCGAAAGTTCAATATTCCAGGGATTTGGAGGTATTAGTAGCTAGTGGTCATGAAGCAGGTATCCTTAATCTTAAGGAAAGTCTTTATTTGATACCTAGGGCTCCACGTACCCCTATCATTTACTATCTGCCTAAACTCCATAAAAATCCTGTTTGCCCCCCGGGACGTCTCATTGTTAGTGGGATTTACATCCCGGGTGGGCAGATATATTGATTTTTATCTACAGCCTCTTGTACGCAAAATGCCTTCTTTTGTTAAAGACTCTAGGCATATTATAAACTTACTCACAGATATTCCTGCCAAATCAGGTAAATGGATGGTGACCGCTGATGTCACCTCCTTATACACTATAATTTCCCATAAATTGGGGTTTGAGGCTGTTAAGTTGTATTTGGACCGTGATTCTGGGCTTCATGAGAGTCAGGTGAATTTTCTGATGGCATTATTACAATTTGCGGCCTCCCACAATTACTTTTGGTTTGATAACCAGTTTTACAGACAAAGACATGGGAGTTTTGCACCTGGTGGGATTTTTCCATGCTCCTTTATCTGGGTGATAGTTGTATGCTCACTTGCCCTTGATATCTGGTAAGCAGATTCTTTTGAAGGTTCACATACAATTTCTCCTATTCAAAGTGCACATACTTTATTGCATGTTTGCATGTCACGCACCTAACATTCCCATGTGTATTTATGACACTGGATGTTTATATAATTATATATGATTTTGGTTTTGTTGAGTGTTGCACCATTTTTTCTCCTTTTTTGAGTTTTTTATGGTATCAGTATTACGCTATGCTTTTGTTATATATTTTTGGGTAACCCTTTGTGGACCTGAATACGCGGCACGAGTGTGACCTATCCTGTCTCATTGGGATCGTTTTCTAAAGGCCCAGGCTGGGTTTTAAGCCACTCGTCTGATTTTGGCTTACTCTCTGGTAAGCATTTCACCACATAGATGTGTTACATTTGAATTATCATCCTTCAACAGATGAATTATTGAGGAATTTTCACGTCACTCACTTATGATTGTTGGACTTTTTTTTGTATTGGACTATACACTTTCACCATGGTTTATAATACTTTATAGTGCGTTTTTTTCTGTTTTTATATTTGTATTGGTGTGCCTCACTTATAACCGCAGCTTTTATTTTATTTTATTTAATTTTTCCAAGCGCAGTTTTTTATTTTCTAAGACATGGGAGTTGCCATGGGGTCCAAGTATGCCCCCAGCTTTGCCAACCTTTTTATGGCCAAGTGGGAGGAGGATGTCATCTATACCAAGGACATACCACAATTGGTCCGTGGGCCAGGTACATTGATGACATCCTTCTCCTATGGGATGGCCAATGCTGTGATCTCCTTGAGTTCATTGGGAACCTTAATGCCAATCAGAGGGGCATACAGCTTAATTGTGTGATGAACCAAGTGGAGATCAACTTTTTGGATCTCACTATTACTATCAGCGATAACAAGTTTGTTACCTCTACCTTTTTCAAGGAGACAGATAGGAACTTGTTTATCCCCACTGATAGCTGCCATTTCAGTCCCTGGCTCAGATCAGTTCCCAAGAGCCAGTACATGAGACTCATGAGGAATTGTTCTGACCCAGGTGAGTTTCTTGTCCAAGCTGAGATCCTCACCACTAGATTCTTGGGAAAAGGATACCAGCGAGATTTTCTGGTGGACACTTTGAACAGTGTTAAGACCATGAATAGAGCAGATCTGCTGGTAGAGAGAGAACCACGGGTGGATAGGGGTTTTTAATATGGATGTGCCCTTCATGACCTCTTATTCCTCACAGTATAGGAGTATTAAACAACTGGTTAACAAACATTGGCATATTGTAAATAACGATGCGGTATTAAAGGGTGTATTACCAGACAAGCCATGTGTTATATTTAGGGGTGTTCCCACATTGAGGACCTGGAATGTTTGGATCCACCCACCACCAGTAGAGGTTTTTTTGACCAACTGTCAGGATTTTATAAATGTGGGAGGTATAGGGTGTGTTCTGTTAGTTCATGTACTCAGAGACGTACCACCACCTTTATCTCTACTGCCACAGGAAAGCATCATACAATTAAGCTATGCATCATATGTTTCACAGTGGGAGTGGTATACATGTTGCAATGCCCATGCGGGCTTCAATATGTAGGCTGAACCAAACATCCACTTCAGGTCTGTCTGAATGAGCATATCACAAACATAAAAATTAGTTTTAAGAATCATTCCGTGTCTAAGCACTATTTACCTACCCATAATAAAGATCCGTCTAAGACCCTTTTCCTTGGTATCGACAAATTCAAGCCTTTTTGGAGAGGGAGTTCATTGGTGAGGGAGATATCCAAGCTTGAAATGGCATGGATTCACCGTTTGAAATACTATGCCCCTTATGGGCTCAATATAGACACTGATGTTAATGCGTTCATCGACAATTCGTGATGAGCATCTGTTTAAAGGTGGTGTGTGACGTAGGGATGGGCCTATTGTCATTACTTTTTACTTCTGGAAGAATTATGTTAGAGTTCAATTTGAGTATATAGGCATTTATGTGCTTGATTGTAAACTTGGTCTGAGATGTAAGGGTGAGCCTATTGTTTCCTTTACAATATTATTCATAATTTAATTTTCCCTATTTATTATAAATTTATGTAATGTATGTCACATATCATTATTTTCCTATAGTATATGATTTATTAATTATTATAATTAATTATTATAATTCACATTATTTGAATATCATTAATTATATTATTCACAACACATAGGTTGAATTACTTTTTTCCCGAGTAGTGAACTTGTTTTGCTGCTATATACTGATTTGATAAATTTATTATGACACTGGGTTAACTTTATTAGGGTTAGTTACAATGGTGATTGATTGTCACTTATTAGCTAGTAAGGAGAGGGATATGTGACCCTCTACCTTTATCACTCTTATTCATTATTTTTACTATTCATCAAGGCTATCCATTTGTTAATTTGAATACATGTGCCATTCTTCTTTCTTTTTTTTTTTAGGTCTTTTTGCTGCTCAGAACATTTTATATATTTTTGTATTCATATTTGTATTTTTTTGTTTTTATTCTTATTTTTATTTTTT
Source organism: Lithobates clamitans (assembly GCA_037952925.1). Classification (NCBI taxonomy): domain Eukaryota; kingdom Metazoa; phylum Chordata; class Amphibia; order Anura; family Ranidae; genus Lithobates; species Lithobates clamitans. Next base: position 10,068,628 of record JBBGZY010000513.1, on the reverse strand, counting down.
TTATTTTATTTTTATTTTCATTTTTTAGTATGGTTCAATCACTTACTTTTTGCATAGCAGATTAGATTTTATCTTACTGCTTTGCATTTAGTATTTATTGCCATAAGTTTACACAATACGGAGTATAGTGTAGTATAAAATTATTTTCATCAGCCATTGGATCCATGTCTAATGCCTTGGACTAGGTATTTGATGCCCATTATCAAAATGGTGCTTATGGCTTGACGTTTACCTCAAGCCTTTCGATCTATGTATGCTGGTTTAGAATGAGTATCAGATGCCCATAACCAAAATGGCGCTTGCGGCCTGATGCTTACGTCTCAGAACGAGGTCTGGCTCTATATATTTGGAAGGTTGACGCGCTGACGTCATCACTGACTGCCTCGTCCCAAATGGGTGACTGCTAGCCGGCCGGCTGCTACTATTGTTAGTGTCTATGCTTTTATCTACTAAACGCATGTAAGTGCAAATTTTAAGCATCATTAAACGTCATTTTACTGATTTGGAGAGCCGTTGTTTTATTATTTTTTTGGGTCCTGCCTACTGATCACCCATTGGATGGAGCAACCCTGTATGTTTCACGTTTTTATAGTTACTGTTTGATTTGTGTATATCTCACATTTTTGAGCTGCAGCTGTTTTGTATTATTTCTTCCCTATCAGGTAGCGCGGTACATACATTTTTTCTGGCTCTATATATGGTGGTGTGTCATTGCTTTGCCCGATCCCCATTGAAAACGTCACCTATGATGAAACGTGTCTGGGAGGGCACGCACAGACGTCACCACGCTGTTGAGAGGAGGACGGGCTCCTGTGTTTGCCGGCGGCATTGATTTTATGCAACTTTGTATCTTTATACATGTACGTGCAATATTACCCCTTTCTTCTTTTAATAAATTGGTCATACTGTATTACAGTATGGTCAATCTCTCTTCTTTCTGAGCCTATCCCGAGTACATCTCCAGTATGGCTACGAATCAAGGAGACGTTTAGGGGGTTGCCATCACTAGGTCCATTTCCTGTGTGTGTCCAGCAGCCATCCTTGGAAGACAAAGGCCGTGGCTGGGCTATAGCCAAACGCCTCTTTCTGCTTACTATCTGGTAAGCAGGCATTTTATACGGTGGCCGGGCACTCTTTCATATGTGTAGAGTCACGTGGTGTTATTCAACAATTGAGTTCATGGACTATTCTTATCATTAATGATTTACTTGTTATGGACACAACTTTCCTCCATTTTTAATCTGTCTAATTTGTGTGTATCCCACATTTGAGTTGCTGCCTTTGTTTTTGATAAGTCCTAGCGCAGTTTTTTCCTTTTTTTATCACTTATGCCCTGTACACACGATTGGACTTTCTGACGGATAATGTGCGATCGGAGCTTATTGTCGGAAATTCCGACCGTGTTTAGGCTCTATCAGACTTTTTCCTTTGGAATTGCCGACACACAAAGTTTGAAAGCTGGATCTAAAATTTTCTGACAACAAAATCTGTTTGCGTAAATTCCGATCGTGTGTAGACAATTCCGATGCACAAAGTGCCATGCATGCTCAGAATCAAGCAGAAGAGCTGCACTGGCTATTGAACTTCATTTTTCTCGGCTCATCGTGCGTGTTGTATGTCACGAAGAGCCGTTCGGAATTTCCGCCCAACTTTGTGTGACTATGTGTATGCAAGACAAGTTTGAGCCAACATCCGTCGGAAAAAGTCCGATGGATTTTGCTGTCGGAATGTGCGATCGTGTGTACAGGACATAAGAATTGGTAAGCTGCAATATGATAAATGTTTGCTTTTGGGTATAATACCGCATTAATAAATGATCGTAGTGTGACCATGTGTATGCAAGACAAGTTTGAGCCAACATCCGTTGGAAAAAATCAGATGGATTTTGCTGTCGCAATGTGCGATCGTGTGTACAGGGCATAAGAATTGGTAAGCTGCAATATGATAAATGTTTGCTTTTGGGTATAATACCGCATTAATAAATGATCGCAGCCAGTAATAACAACTTTCAACAGCACATTAAATCACTTACAGAGATTTCAAGCTCTCCATTGTATTACTGCTATGCCACTTTAGAATTGTTCCAGCTATGCTTCTGCTGTTGTTCCTCTTAAAAATGTTGAGCAGCTATGGTTGGAATCAAAAGAGTAATGTATGAAATATGTTGTCACTTGAGCAAATCTCCCAATTTTCTGAGATGAAAAAAAGGGATACCTTTCAGTAAAAATTATCCAGGAAAAGGACAAACCCCCTGCTATGCTCCCAACTATCAGTCCCGTCATGCGATCCCCCTGTGTCAGCCTCACTCTGACAATGGCTAGTACTGTACAATGGCTAGTACAACTGTGCTGACACAGAGTAAGATTTTGACCTTGGGGGACCCGGGGGAACTTCAGGTCCGGGGGGGGGGGGCCCTTATACACAGAGTTGGAATACATTTTCAATGGCAGTCACACATTTTTTTTTAATGCATGACACAACATCGTTCTGAGGTTACACATACCCACATACACACATTCATACTGCTCTATGTGTGGTTTGCTTGAGCTGCCAAAATTCATTTTTGAAAAAGGATACAATATACCAGTCCAGAGTTTTATAGATGATGGCCGGCAAAATATTACTTCCCAAGATACATTTAATAAGAGAAAGTAAGTGTTTTATTAAACAATTTATATTTTATCATTATTTATTATTTTATATATACCGTATATACTCGAGTATAAGTCGAGTTTTTCAACACATTTTTTTGTGCTGAAAGTGCCCCCCTCGACTTATACTTGAGTCAAGCACTTTTCTGCAGCAAAAAATTTCATTTTCCGAAACAACTTTGGGGCCCCGTATCTCAGGGCCACTTTGTGCTAGGAACCCCAACCAGCATTTGGTATGCAAACCCAGTGGAACTGGTACCATAACATATCCAAAGCTGGGGTTCCTAGAACTAAGTGACCCCGAGATACGGGGCCCCAAAATCGGTTCGGAAAATGTCATTCTCTGCTGCAGAAAAGTGCTTGACATTTTCTGAACCAAATTTGGGGCCAAGTATCTCAGGGCCACTAGGTGCTAGGAACCCCAAATTTGGTATGCAAACCCAGTAGAACTGGTACCATAACATATCCAAAGCTGGGGTTCTTAGAACCAAGTGGCCCCGAGATACGGGGCCCCAAAACCGGTTCGGAAAATGTCATTCTCTGCTGCAGAAAAGTGCTTGACATTTTCTGAACCGATTTTTGGGGCCCTGTATCTCGGGGACACTTGGAGCTAGAAACCCCAGCTTTGGATATTTTATGGTGCTAGTTCCACTGAGTTTGCGCACCAGATTTGGGGTTCCTAGCACTAAGTAGCCCCGAGATACGCGGTCCCAAATTTGGTCAACTGTGTCCATCTGCAGCAATGTCATTTCGGGGCCATTTGGTTTCAGAGACCCCAAATTTTGGCTGCAGCTAGGGGGCATCTAGAAACCCTTAACTACCGAGTTTGAAGTTGGGGAGACCTATGGCTGCAAATGGGCACAGTGAGGCTGCAAATGGGCATTGTTGACCCTCTTTTCCACTTACAGTAGCTGTGCATTTCTCACCCTCGTCTTATACTCAGGTCAATAAGTTTTTCCCATTTTTTTGTGGTAAATTAGGGCCTTGACTTATACTCGGAACGACTTATACTCGAGTATATACGGTAATTGTTTTATATAATTTTCTGTATAGGGGGACCTTCTGTCAGGGGGGCCCTGCCCCTTTAGCCCCCTTATAAATCCGGCCCTTTGTTGACGCCACTCATAGGCTTCAATGGCTTATCCACTGTCGGCGTTCCCCCCTGCAGCTGAGCTGGCTGACACAGGGGAGCGGGATCATGTGACTGGACCAGAGCATCCTGAAAATAGGTAAGTATATACACATCTTTCGTACACAGGTTAGTTAGTTAGTATAGGTATAGGTGTTAGGAAGGGGGGGGGGTTTAAGACTAGTCATCTGTAAGCTGGAATTCCAATTTAACGTTAAACCCACAAGTACTTTTTCACCTTGAATTTAATTAACTGGCTTTTCAAAATGACAAAGCAATAGTTTAGATCAGCCTTTTTCACCTGGGGTCCCCTGAGGTTTCTTCAGGGGTGTCTTTGCAAAATGCCTAAAAATTGCCCAAGAATGTATACAAGTCAGTAGGTGCATCAAGCCTGCCTTTAAGTTACACAAAGCAATGGGTTCTCATTGGTTCTCTAACAACCAGTGATGTCATCAGTGTTGATTGCCTGCACGTCATTCCTTGTTTGATCCTCCCCTGACCGTCTCCATCAGGACTGGGGTCACATTAGCTGAGTGATGGAGAGAGACTGAGGGAGAGGAGAAACACTGAAATACTAGTCAGTACCAGTGTGCAAAAGTGTATTTGCTTTGGAAGAATAAATCAACTCTAATGTTGGATGTCCTGTCGTATTATGTAAAACTATTAGAACTGTTTTTTACATTTTAGAATGGGGTGCCTTGAGACTGTCCATAATTTTAAAGGGTGTCTTGACTGAAAAAAGGTTGAGAAACACTGGTTTAGATGTTGGATGAAAGATCTAGTGTAGAAAAACATTCTTGGCACGTAACTAATACAGTATTTTATTGAGATCGAACACAAACATCAGAACAAAAAGAGGAACAACTGAAGAGCAAGGAGGGATAGAGGGATTTGGCTCCAAAAGAAGGACAGTCCCTCTCAATGAGGGACAGTTAGGAGGCATGCTTGTGTGATAAACCTGATTATTATTTATTAGTGCTCTCCTTTGTTTCAGTTGGGGAGCTTTCCCCAGTGGTCACGCAAGCTCTAAGAGCTGAGCTACCTAAGAGGGATCCCACCTCTTCTATTTCTCCCAGATTGGTCACCCAGGTACAAACCTTAAGAAAGGGTTCCCAGTGACTCTGCTCCAAGTAAGCTCTGCAATAATACATCTGTAGCACCCTCTAGGTAGGTAGGTGCTAGAGATAGGATTTTTGTGGACAGGTAAATTTAGGCAGGCCTGGCTGACAGTCAGGCCTGCTTGTTTGGTTTTATTCTAGGCTGGGAGTGATTTGGGGTAGCAGCTGGTGACTCACAGGCAGCATCACCAAGACCTCCCTCTTCTTTCCAGAAAATTCTGGAAAGAGAGGAAGAGAGGAGAGGTGGAGCTGTCTGGGGTATTTTAAGGAGCCTTAACCAATCCCCAACTTGGATTGGCAGGGGGCAGGCCTCCTTAAATACCCAGGGACAACCCAGCTGGGGAGGAGTTGTCGGTTAGAAGAGCTGGAGTGAGAGAGTGTGGAGGCTGTTGGAGGCCATTAAGGGAGCTCCCCAATCTGGGGGGAGGGGTTAACCTTGGGCCTGGGCTCAGGTGCAGTCGGGACCACCTTCAAGAATGCATGAAGTGGTCCTGGACTGGAGGCACAAGAGAGAGCAAAGAGAGGACAGCGGGAGAGAACACTGCTAAGAGACTCCAGGGAGGACAACTGGTCGCAGCCAGGAGGGCTGGTGAGTGGGGCACAGTCGGAAGGACTGGGGGGCACGCCTGGGAGGACTGGGAGCTTGCAGTCTGAGATGGGTGGATTGTGGTGAAGGTGGCAGTGGAGAAAGGTAGCTGCAGCCATGTTGGCTGGCAGGGCCTGAAGATGGCTTACTGGGTTCAGAAGCCACGTGTAGGACAGCTAGCACCAGAGACTTTCTATTTTGCTACACTATAGGGGCCCGCGGTCCCTTCCTGCAAAGGGCAATTGCTAAAGGCCTGGAGATTAGAGAGGAAGTGATGTGCAGGGGGAGAAACGGAGTGTATATACTTAACTGTATATAGTTGTCCCAAGCAAGTATTACAACTTTTACTGGGCATCCCATATTTCCCTTACCTCATCCAAGTTCAATCCCCTCAATAAAACAAAAAAAACATAGCATATGGACTGTTCTATGTCTCTGAGTGTCTGAGAGGTGAATGCTGTGCTGGGCAGAGAGACAGGCAATCCAACATTTCAGCAGTCCCTATGGGGATACCGATACACATCCCAGAATTGGAGCTTTCTAGCAGTTTTTACAAACAGTCAATGAGAAATATGCTGTATAATGTAATACGTTGTGTATGTTAATAATGACAAAGACATGGGACACTGCAGATACTGCTGAGCAGGAAAAGCAGAGGATGCTGAGAAGAATGATAAAACTTATCCAACAAGCAGTCTGTTTCTCTATGCAAGCTTTTGCTTTGACAGCACAGCCCAAATAGAATTATCCAAGTAGGTAGACAGATGCAGTCTCTAACTGCTCTACCCTTGGGCTACTTAGTGCAGCTTTCTAAAATCTAAAAGCTTTTTTATTACATCAGCTCCAAGGTGCAAGTAAATCCACTGAGAGTAATGAAAAGAGTATGACCCAGAAGCAGGTGACCCCCAAATCAAATGTTTTTAAAGATAAGTTCCGAGTATGGAGTTTTTTTAGCATAGTTACATTGGTGTAGTAGTGGTCTCTGTTACCACAGTGATCCTGCTATCTTCCGGGTCCTGTGCTGAGCAGCTGGTCTGCTTCATATAAGCCACAGGGGGTCATCCACATAGAACGGGCACCATTAAGAGAATGCCCAGCATTTTGCTCAATGAATGAAATATATTTTTGATTGATGAGGCTGAAGAGGCGGGATGGTTACAACTCTTTTTAGTGTAGTCAAATTCCTTAGCAAATTCTTATGTACATTGCAAGTAAATAAAAAAAATGTATGAAAAGGAAAAATGCTGCAAGAAAGCACTTAAAATACTTGATTTTTGTGCTTTTATCTGCATTATTTGCAAGTTGGTGACAGGACCTCTTTAAAGAATAACTGTGAATTGTGTGTTTACTCTGCTCTGCAGCCTTTGAAAAAGACAAAAGAATATGGTAAAATTTCTGAAGATAGCTCTGATTTCAAACAGAACAGCTGGCAGCCAATAAAACTAACTATTGCCAGCCAGGATAGGAGTATAAAGTTGAAACATGGCAACAGAAGGCCAACATCCTAGTTACCCTTATTGCTTATATTTGCAGACATCACATGTAGGTGGGGCCAAATTAGTGTACTCAAGGATTAAGGGGAATTACCACATAGAGTTAGGCCCCTTCCACACGGGAGCGGGCTCCGTTGGAGTCCGCCTGCTTAGCGGGGAATCTGTTCACTGAAACCCGCTTATGCAGAGTGGACACAGACACAGCCCAATCTCATCTATGGGCGGTCGGATGTAAAGGAACTACCTGTCTGTTTACACCCGACTTCCATCCAATCCGTCAGACAGATAGGAATCCCCATCCATCTGTTTTTAGCAGATAGCATCGAATCGGATGTCGGCGGGTGTCAACAGACACATGTCTGTTGACACCTGCCGCTCCATAGAGGAGACACGAGAGTCTGATCGGGTCCGCTTGAAAAACTCACAGGTAGATTCAATCGGTCCGCCAATGTGCAAGGGCCCTTATTTGAATGTTGTTTATATTATAGAATTTGAAAAGGTACAAACAAAGCAGTTATATAAATGGTACAACATATGTTACAGATCGTACAGTTCTACAGGCAAAGTAAGTAATGTTTAATAGCAAGGAAATTCTCCAGCAGGTTACAGAAGGCCAGAGGAGTACTTCCCTTTGAGAAGTTGTTGTGTTACTGTGTTAAGCCTCGTACACACGCTTTAATTTTCGGACGACAGAACGTCTGATTTTTGTGGCATGCTAGTCTCATGTCGAAAGTGAAGAGGTTACTAACAATACGAGAATTTTTCGTTTGATAGAATACAACGTCAGAAGTGACATAACGTGTTAAATAGTTTTGTATGTATTCTTTCGTTTCTGAGCATGCGTAGTCTTGCTCTTACGATTTTTTTCATGTGAGAACCGCACTAATGAAATGAAAATCAGATGTTGAGTTCACATCCGACAAAAATTTTATAGTCTGCACATCCAGGTTTTGTCTGACGAAAAAGTGAAATCGGCTGTTGAAAGCACCATACTAACGGTAAGATTTGCGGACAATCGGTCATCGCCACACACTTGGCATCCGAAAATACACACTTATAGACTTTCTGCAGATTTTTGTCTTTAGATTTACCAAAGCCATATAATATGAGGTCAAACCTTAATTGCCCATACACATGATCAGAAATTCTGCCAGCAAAAGTTGGATGTGAGCTTTTGGTCAGAAACTCCAACCGTGTGTATGCTCCATTGGACTTTTGCTGGCAGAATTCCAGCCAACTAAAGATTGAGAGCAGGTTCTCTATTTTTCGGTCGGAAAAAGTACCTATCCGAAAATGCATTCGTCTGTGTTTTGGTATATTTGAATACAAAAATCTGCAGAAAATCTAATAGTGTGTCGTCTAACACTGAAATACGCAAAAGTCCCTGCAGATATCTGGCTACCAGTGGGAGACAGTTTTGAAAAGCTGATAGAGGAGAAACCACCTCAACAGGTACCTCTCCTTAATGCCACTGGTACTCTCTCCCTGTCCAGCAGGAGCTCTGTAGCTATCTTACTCCAACACTGTGGGCACCACAAATGGCCCAACAATTCCTATTTAAGGAATACTGTGCCAAGATGGTTGCCCAAATCTCGCAGGATTTTGGTATCCAATAAAATATGCTGTCCTCTCCAAGATGGCCATCTGGAGCCCAAAGCAAAGGAAAAATGTATCCTCAATGGCCTCCTGCCAGCCTTAAGAAATGGCAATAGTGCTGCCTTCAAGTTGGTGGATATAGCGCAGCCTAACACTTGCCTACACACAGATCTACATAGATGTAAATACAGGAAGTGAAATGTATGAGGAGAGACTACAGAGACTACAGCAGGGGGGGGGGCGTGACATGAACAGACACGATGATTGAGGGCGCCGCAATCCCCGGGCTCCAGCAAGACAGGCAGCAGTAGCGTGGCGGGCTCCTGGCAGACAGAGACATGTCCACATGCCGCCGCACAGCTGCACATCTGCTCGGGGGTGGAAAGAGCCAGGTAAACAGGCTCAGAGCCTACCTCACAGAGCATAGACCCCAGGTGTACGGCAAAAAGGACGCCGGTCCAGGAGGGAAAGAAGCACGGCTCCCTTGACCTTAAGGGAGGACTAAGGATGGCCGGATATGATCCCTCCGCACAGGGCCGAGGAGCAGCTGGCCTAGGGAGGGGTAATATGACAACTGGTCGTGGACATTTACCCCTAAGCCTAAAGCAAAGCCTTATAATCCCGGAGGTGGATCTACTGGGAGAGGGCAGGGGTCCCATGGGAGGCTGCTGATTGGGATGGGGAACATGCAGGAGCAGATCTGGGTCTTCATGAGGTGGAAGGAACCCCAGGAGTGGTAGCTGAATCTGTGGGAGTGCGTGTCTGGGAGGAAAAAATTGAACTACAGAGCCCAGCAGTGAATGTGCACTGTTTGAAGAAGAAAGGTTTTCCGGCACTCAGATCTTGCGATGTCAGGAATGGAATTGTATAATGATGGTTCTGATAGAACATTAATGTTAGAACAAAAAAAAGGGGGGGAGAGAGGAGGCAGCTCTCCTCAGAGGGTGTCCATAGCCTCTGTGAGCATAGCACTGAAAAGGGAAGGGGGGTGTGGAGGCGCCAACTCTGCTGACACTGTTATATGGTGAAGGTGTAATACATACACTTACTGGTAAGTCAGTTCAGATGGGGTGGCGATGTCCATCAGGGGTTGTGTTGTCCTGGGATGTGCTGGTGTGCAGGCTTCACTGGCGGTCCTTCACCTCAGTGGATGAACGTGCACTGACTGGTGGAGGAATTGTGACTAAATCAGGGACAGCCTCTGCAGGGAAGGTGCAGTATGCTAAATCTTTGAATTGTGACCCTAATACTGACCCAATTATACCTCAACCAGAGTTTATAATGGATTGGGATTTAAGAGAACACTTAAGAGCACTCCCAACAAAGAATGATATTCAGTTACTTATAACTGCGGTTGAAACATCATGTAAACAGGCTATGGAGGGGTTAAGGGAGGATATAGGCGCACTGGGACACAGAGTGGAAGAAATGGAGACGGGTCAGGAGGATATTAGACAGGCAGTGGTCCATATTCAAGATATGACAAGAAATCACGAAGAAGTATTGAACTCTCTGTTGGATCAGATGGATAATCATGAAAATAGAGACCGTAGGCAGAATATACGTATAAGGGGCCTGCCTGGAATAAAACAGCATACTGAACTGATCAGTCTTTTCCAGTCAATTCTGGGGACATCTGCACCGGATAAGATTAAAATAGACAGAGTGCACCATGCTCTTCTCCCAACCCCCCAAAATGCAGGGAGACCAAGAGATGTCATTTTTAAAATGCACAGATATCCAGTAAAAGAAGCTCTTATGAAAGCAGTCTGTAATAGACCCATGGTTGATTTTGAGGGTGCACAAATAGCTTTGTTCCCAGATCTATCACATATGCAACGAAGAATGATTAAAACTCTGCTGGAAGCATTACGGGCAGTTGATGTCAAATATCGTTGGGGGTATCCCTTTAAGGTTTTAGCAACATGAAATGGGAAAACAGCAACACTTCAAACTAAAGATGATCTGCGCCATTTCATAGAAGTGCTGGAGCTACCTCAGGTGCATTTTCCAAACTGGAGATTGAATAACTGTAAATCATCATTACAACAACCTGAACAATGGCAACAGGTGCCAGTTAAAGGCCGACGGAATAATTATTAGGACAGATAGGATTATAACTTAGCCCTAGAGGGACATACCTGAATAGGATCTGGGGTCAGTGTGAGGTTAATAGGAAAGGAGCTAACTGCCTAGAGTAAGAATGGAAAGAAGGAATTATGTAGATTGTAAAGATATGGATGGGGAGAGGGGGAAGGTGAGGGAGTTTTTCTTTTTTTTTTTTTTTTAATGCTATAGGATTATAAATGGAAGTCTGGGGAGCACAAGGTGCTCTGTTCATGTTTTTAATAATTTCTCCCCCAATAGGTCAGTCCCGAGACAAGGGACTTTGCTTTCTGCCAAGGGGCAGAAGGGAGGGGGACTCCAGGCAGGGGTGCTACACCCCTGCCCGGACTCATCTTCCCCTTAGGGGGTGTTTCATTTACAGTGGTATACTATGTTATTTGTTGTGGAAGTCTTTTGTCATGGTTTGTGGGGTGTTTCTTTTTTTTTCTCTTTTCCTCTCATCAGATGCACCCAAGGGAGAAAACTCAGAGGGTTGGTAGAAACATCAATCGAGTTCAACAGCACGATAATAGACTCATGGAAATATATGTATAGAGATAATGACAGGTAGAATAAAGATTGTATCATATAAGGTGAGAGGGCTTTGTTCATCTGGCTGTCTCTGGCAGGAACTGCATCATATGAAGGCAGAGATAGTGTTTCTGCAGGAGACGCACTTCGTGACAGGGTCGGCTCCCTGTATGCCTCTTTTTCCATATAATCAATGGTTCCATGCACCAACACCAGTTCCAAGGGCTAGAGGAGTTACAATAGCTATCCATAAATCATGCCCCTTGGTACCCACAGAAATACGAATATACCCTGAGGGTCGCTTTCTCTTTGTTAAGGGTGAGATCCAAGGCCAGTGTTACACCTTTGCTACTATATATGCCCCCAATAATAATACTGTTAAATTTCCAAAAAAGCAAAAACTTTAGATATTTTGAGGAAGTTTAGGGAAGGTTTTTTGGTTGTGGGAGGGGACTTTAATATTACTTTGGATCCCAGTTTGGATACCTCCTCTGGGAAAACCTTTTTGTCCCATAGAGCCTTAAGGCATATCAAGCAGCGCCTTCACTTTCTGAATTTGGTACACATTTGGAGGGTGCTGCATGAGCGAGACAGGGATTTCAGTTATTATTTCAAAACACATAATGCATATTCAAGGATTGACTTGTTGATGGTAGATCAGTATTACATGAATTATGTGTACTCAGCGACTATCGAGTCAATCACTATATGAGACCATGCTCCAATAATCTTAACGATTTGTTCGACATCTGTTGGTAGTATGGAACGAATATGGCATTTGAATGAATCTATTTTGGATGATAAGCAGAATGCGGAGTTCCTGCCTCGCACATTAGCATTCTATTTTGAAATGAATACATCTGAAGAGGTATCCGATCTAGTGGTATGGGAAGCCCTTAAGGCGGTTATTGGAGGGGAACTGATTTCAATGGGTACGCGTATTAGAAAAGAGAGACAGAGGGAAATGGTAGAGCTTTTGGAGGAAATACATAAACTTGAAATTAAACATAAGGCCCATTTAAATCCCGGGGATGTGCTTAGATTGGAGAAATTGCAGGTTGACCTGAAACAGTTTCTTGATTGGAAAGTTCGATATAAGCGTAGGTATTTCGCCCACTGCTTTTATTAACAGGGGAATAAGGGTGGGAAGTTACTGGCCAGACAATTAAAGAAACAATAAGACTTACACCATGTTCACACTTTAAAGGTATGCGACAAACAGATAGTGGATTCCCAAGCAATAGCTGCTGAATTCCACAGCTTTTATAGGTCTTTGTATAATATAGATCCAGTTTCTACAGGAGCTGCAAAGGATGGATGTACAGATAGAATTCAGGAATATCTTAAGGCCTCAAATCTGCAGTTCATCCCGTCTGCAGCCCTGGAAGAAATGGAAAGAGCAATCTCTATGGAGGAGCTGGGTGGAGTGATTGCTGCTTTGCCAATGGGTAAAAGCCCGGGACCAGATGGTTTCACAAATATGTACTACAAAAAGTTTTCCTCAATTTTACTGGCCCCTCTTTGTAGGTACCTTAATTCCATTTCAATTTCAAATCCATTGCTCCCAGAGGCATTGATGGCCTATGTGACGGTTCTCCTGAAACCAGGGAAGGGCCCTCAGCTTTGTGCCAGCTATAGACCCATCTCCCTCCTTAACTCTGACACTAAGCTCCTGGCTAAGATTCTTGCCCTTAGATTACAAGATCATATAGTAAAACTGATTTATCCAGACCAAACAGGCTTCATGAAAAGTCGAGAGGCTAGAGATAACACTATCTGAGCCTTGCATGTATTGCACTGGATGCATAATGGACCGAATCAGACCCCGAGTGTAGTAATTTCAATGGATGCTGAAAAAGCATTCGATAGGGTAGGGCGGGAGTTTATGGTTGGAGTTTTGAGGGAGATGGGCCTGAGAGAACGGATGATGGGTTGGGTGATGGCACCATATGTGGGTCCAGAGCAAGTGTAAAAGTTAATGGTAGATTGTCAGATTATTTTGAGATAGGGAACGGGACTAGGCAGGGGTGCCCATTATCCCCATTATTATTCGCTATGGTGCTGGAGCCCTTTCAATTGTGGCAATTAGGAAGATCAGAGGGATCTGTATTGGATCAATGGAACACAAGATCTCAGCTTAAGCTGATGATTTATTGTTATATTTTTCCTCCCCTCAAGAATCCCTTACTGAATTGATGTTAGAAATAAGTAAGTTTTGTTTTTTATCTAACTTTAAAAAAACATTGAGAAGTCGGTACTGATGCCGAGCCATGTCCCTTCAGGAATGACAGTCACTCTGCAACAATCCTTCCCTTTTGTTTGGCGTTATGATTCCATATCCTATTTGGGGGTTTATATCTCTCCGAATGCAAAACGCCTATATCACCTAAACTATAGACCCATGGTGGTATCTATATTAAATGACTTGCAGAGATGGAAAAGTTATTATGAACTGGTGTCATGATTCTGTCAGCAAACTTTGGGTGCCTTTGGAAAAGACACTAGCAGGTAGGAACCTGGCGGAAGCCCCATGGATCCCGGCTTCCTATAGGGGTTTATCGGAATGGGTATCACCACTAACAAGAACAACACTATCCATATAGGATAGAATTAATAATTCTGGAAAGTTTGCCCCCCCCAATATCCCCTATGGCGCCAATGGAGGGATTCCCCTGGTTTCCCCCAGGGGAGGAGAAGAGAAGTTTAGATCAATGTGGAATGGGTGGAAAGGGCAATTGTGCAGGAGTGGCCCCACAGGGCAAACTGTTACCCTTGGCAGAGTTAATTTTGACCCTAGGAGAAATTCCAATAGCCATTTGGAAATACCGTCAAATGAAAGATTTGTTTAATAAGTGGAAGCATCAGATAAGGCCAGCGAAGTCGGGCCAAATGTTGTATAAATTAGTTCTGAGTGCCCAGTGTACAACAATTCCCTACTTTATTAGAGAATGGGAAAGAGAGATGGGCCATAATTTTACATCTGAACAAATTCAAAGATTGATTAGGGCAACACACCAGACCTCAATAAGTTCCCATATACAGGAAATGTCATATACATTTTTGACAGGATGGTACCATACACCGATTAGGCTGGCACAGATATATTCATCGGCAGATGCTAATTGCTGGAGGGGATGTAACCAAACGGGTGAATTTCTTCATTTATGCTGATTTTGCCCAAAGATTAAAGCATTCTGGGAGTAGATGTCCTTGCGTCGTTTTTGGTCCGTCGGAATAGCATACAGACGAGCGGTTTTCCCGATAGGAACTGATTCCGTCTGAAAGATTTGAAACATGTTCTATTTCTAGGTCCGTCAGAATTTTAGAAAGAAAAAGTCCGATGAAGCCCACTCACGATCGGAATGTCCGACAGAATGATTCTGTCAGACCTTTTCTGCTGGAAAGACCATTAGACCTATAGAATTCTCCCCATTATACTTTCTCTTTCATGGGATGCCATCATCAGCTAGGTTCTATAGTGTAACTCCACATTTGCTAAATGCAGCTAAAATACTGATATCCAGATTTTGCAAACAGTCCAGATGTCCCACTATAATGGATTGGAAGAGAGAGGTGGAAAAAACAATGGAAGCAGAGAGATGGGTACATATGGTTAAAGACCAACAGAATAAATTTAAAGATACATGGGCAGGATGGCTGTACTACTCCTCAGAAATAGGGGGGGATTAAACCCTACGGGGGTAGTGCTGTGCTGTGGATCAGATAGTCTGAAGGGTGCATCTGGTGAAGGGAAACTGGGGAGGGTGGGTTTTTTTTGGGGGGAAACACAGTGAAGAGATGATTGATGTCATTAAAGGAAGAGAATAATTTATAGCAGTTCCGGCACCTCCAGCACTGATTGTATGTATTGGCAAGGGGTGCTGGGGTGGGCTGGAGGGTCTATTGTTGCTGGAATATAAACAAAAAAGTCAGTGCTACTACCCATACATCACATAGAAAGCAGAAATCCCAGGTGCTCGATCCACAGTCGCTGGCTTAAGTAGGGAAGTGAGGAAAAGATGATCCGCACTCCGGTGATTGCTCTTAAAAAGTGTAATATTTATTGACAAGCCACAGTGACCAAACGCAAATGAGAACAGTTGACGCGTTTCAGCCTATAAGGCCTTAGTCATAACCACCATCTATTGTTGCTGGAGCGGATCTATTTTTGAGTGGCGGTCTATTGTTGCTGGTGGGTCAATTATTGCTGGAAGAGATCTACTATTGATGGAGGGGATCTAATGGAGGGGATCTAAAAGGGACAGTACTGAGAGGTGGGTAGGGGATGAAACCAAGCAACAGTGCTCAGAGGTAGGTAGGGGGCGGAGATTAAAAGTGACTCAGAAGGGTGCAGTTCCTGCACCTATTCTCTGAGAAAAAAAGCCCTGATTTATAGTAATAAATTAGGAATGAGACAGGTAACACTTAATTGAAATATTGAAATGAAAAGAAGGGAGGAATAAATATTTTATTTTAAGAAGTAGAAGGGAGAGGTTACATTGAATAAAAGCACTAAATATTATAGAACATGATAATATTAATTAAAAAGGATTTTTTTTCCCCTTCATTTGTTTTTTGTTGTTGTTTGACACATGTAATAGGGCGCTGTAAAGCCTCCTTCCTAATTATATATTGAATAATGCGTTGCACGAATTGCTTTGGTTTTGAGCTTATGAGTAGATATATTGTTGTGGATTTCTTTTTTTTTCCCTTCCTGAATATGATATGATCATGGAACCCGTGTATTCCCCCGGGGGGGGGGGGGGGGGGGGTTGGGTTATTGTGGTATGTGTTAATGGAAAGATTTATATAGATATTTTTTGTAATGTGTATTTTTATGTTGTATGAAGAAATTTGTCTCAATAAAGGAAAAAAGTGATTAAAAAAAATAAATCGGCACCCCAGCAGATATAGTGATGTAGCCAGATGCTGGCTGTGTTAGGCCCCTTTCACACTGGGGCGGTAGGGGGCGTCGGTGGTAAAACAGCGCTATTTTTAGCGCTGTTTTACCGCGGTATTCGGCCGCTAGCGGTGCGGTTTTAACCCCCCGCTGGCGGCCGAAAAAGGGTTAAAACCCCTCGTATAGCGTGGCTATAGCCGCGGTATTACCGCGGTATATTGCCGCGCTGTCCCATTGATTTCAATGGGCAGGAGCGGTTTAGGAGCGGTGAATACACCGCTCCTTCACCGCTCCAAAGATGCGGCTGACAGGAGATTTTTTCTTCTCCTGCCAGCGCACCGCTTCAGTGTGAAAGCCCTCGGGCTTTCACACTGAACAAACAGCGGAGGCTGTTTAGGGGCGGTTTGCAGGCGCTATTTTTAGCGCAATAACGCCTGAAAACCGCCCCAGTGTGAAAGGGGCCTTACTATCTTAATTCAGAGACACTTCTTCTAATGCTATACATAGAGCACCTTTCCTCTAGTGCTTAACCAAGAGATTATCACATAATTTTCGAATGCGCAAAGCCATTCACTGACAGCAGAGGATTGTGGGACATGTAGTCTGGTCACATGAACTTACCATAGACTGTATACTGTTTGAAACTACAAGCTCGAGTGCTGAAAGACTAAAGGAATTCTGGGGAAGCAGCTAAATTGGACTGTCCTGGGCGGGCTTGTGCTCTTGGGACACGGGCTTCAAAGCTGCAAGAGCCAGAGGCTGTTGCTCCGGGTGCTGCTGGCGGGTACCATGGCCTAGGCAGGGCTGGGACCTCTCGCTTTGGAGACTGCATCGCTGGACGTAGGTTGGCTGTCACTGCCACTGCACCCGCTGCGCTGGTGTTCCGATACACATTCCCTGCATACCCACGTGGTCATCACTGAGTTCCTGAGTCCACAGGTGGCCATTCAGGTGCCTCACAAATTGCTGTTGTCATTCAAGAGCCTGCCCAGGGATTTCTTGCCTCACAGAACCCTGGTATCTGCTGGCTTGGTGAGCAGACCACAGCCCATCTTATCTCTGACATTGTTCTCAAGGGCACTGCATGCAAACACCATTACACCTGACCTATTGGAGGGTCTTTGCTAGGGAAATATAACACCTTTTGCATCCAACCTCTTTAGGCTGTCAGTGCCCTGTAACATATATATATATATATATATATATATATATATATATATATATATATATATATATATATAAGGAAATTGTTGGATCAATTCTAGGGACAGACTGTCATATACACATCCCTGAAAATTTAGTTAAAACAGAATTAGAGAGAGCACCACTCCCCCCATGAGGTGATGGGACTTTCATGGATATGTCACTGTCTCTGAGGTAAACACAGACGACGTCTATGAAGACGAAACGCTGTTTTATTTTGAATTTACATGTGAGTGTATATCTCTTTTATTTTAATAAATCACATTTTTTACGGATTCACACTATGTGGCCATTCCTTCCTTTTTCCATTTGTCCATACCATCGTTTGGCTTTCTAACTTCACTCTGAGGGATACGATAGCGTCTGGCTTGTGTCATCCATATCGCCCCCCCTGGTTCCCAGCGGCACCCACCGTTCAGAGGGATACAGCATCAAGCGGGACTATCCACAAGCATCGTTTCCTGGTCAGCACAGTCACTCACCACCTAAGCCTTATCCGACCCAACTCGGCGTATGCCCTTTGGGTTCATCCCATCCGGTAAGCCTCTGCATCTCTAGGTGGTGTTGTGTCTTTTCATCTCAGATGCCGTATATATCCCTTTGAAGTGTTCAGTTCTTTGAAGACTCTCTATATATATATATATATATATATATATATATATATATATACGAATGACTTTTTTATGGTTTACATTCCAAGTATTAACTTAACACGCTTTTTCTATTGGATATTCTTTTTCACTAGCTCTACACTTATTGTGTTTTTCTCTCTTGTAATACCTTGTTGGTTGTGTTAGCTGCTTGTTCCTTTTCTTTTTAGGGCAGCGCAGAATTGTTTTGTATATATTTCTGAGGTAAACACATGCACAATGGATGATATTATTTTTTTTTAAATCATCAATTGCAGCCACTGTGCCATTAAACACAGCCACTGTTCACAACAAACACTGCCACTGTGCCATCAAACAGTGCCACTGTGCCATCAAACAGTGCCACTGTGCCATCAAACGCTGCCACTGTGTCCATCAAACGCTGCCACTGTGTCCATCAAACGCTGCCACTGTGTCCATCAAAGGCTGCCACTGTGTCCATCAAACGCTGCCACTGTGTCCATCAAACGCTGCCACTGTGTCCATCAAACGCTGCCACTGTGTCCATCAAACGCTGCCACTGTGTCGATCAAACGCTGCCACTGTGTCGATCAAACGCTGCCACTGTGTCGATCAAACGCTGCCACTGTGTCCATCAAACGCTGCCAATGTGCCATCAAACACTGCCAATGTGCCATCAAACGCTGCCAATGTGCCATCAAACGCTGCCACTGTGCCATCAAACGCTGCCACTGTGCCATCAAACGCTGCCACTGTGCCATCAAACGCTGCCACTGTGCCATCAAATGCTGCCACTGTGCCATCAATTGTAGCCACTGTGCCAAACGCTGCCACTGTGCTATCAAACGCTGCCAATGTGCCATTAAAAGCTGCCACTGTGCCATCAAATGCTGCCACTGTGCCATCAAGTGCTGCCACTGTGCCATCAATTGTAGCCACTGTGCCCATCAAACGCTACCACTGTGCCCAAATGCTGCCACTGTGCCCATCAAACGCTGCTACTGTGCCATCAAACGCTGCCACTGTGCCCTCAAATGCTGCCACTGTGCCCCTTAATTGTAGCCACTGTGCCAATGAAACGCTGCCACTGTGCTATCAAACGATGCCAATGTGCCATCAAACGCTGCCACTGCCATCAAACGCTGCCACTGTGCCATCAAACGCTGCCACTGTGCCATCAAATGCTGCCACTGTGCCATCAAATGCTGCCACTGTGCCATCAATTGTAGCCACTGTGCCCATTAAAGGCTACCACTGTGACCAAACACTGCCACTGTGCCCATCAAACGCTGCCACTGTGCCATCAAACGCTGCCACTGTGCTATCAAACGCTGCCACTGTGCCCTCAAATGCTGCCACTATGCCATCAAACGCTGCCACTGTGCCCTCAAATGCAGCCACTGTTCCATCAATTGCAGCCACTGTGCCAAACGCTGCCACTGTGCCCATTAAACGCTGCCACTGTGCCCTCAAATGCTGCCACTGTGCCATCAATTGTAGTCACTGTGCCCATCAAACGCTGCCACTGTGCCATCAAACGCTGCCACTGTGCCATCAATTGCAGCCACTGTGCCAAACGCTGCCACTGTGCCCATTAAACGCTGCCACTGTGCCCTCAAATGCTGCCACTGTGCCATCAATTGTAGCCACTGTGCCCATCAAATGCTACCACTGTGCCCAAACGCAGCCACTGTGCCCATCAAATGCTGCCAATGTGCCATCAAACGCTGCCACTGTGCCATCGAACGCTGCCACTGTGCCCTCAAATGCTGCCACTGTGCCATACATTGTAACCACTGTGCCCATCAAACGCTACCACTGTGCCCAAACGCAGCCACTGTGCCCATCAAACGCTACCACTGTGCCCTCAAATGTTGCCACTGTGCCATCAATTACAGCCACTGTGCCAAACGCTGCCACGGTGCCCATTAAACGCTGGCATTGTGCCCATTAAATGCTGCCACTGTGCCATAAATTGCAGCCACTGTGCCAAACGCTGCCACTGTGCCCATTAAACGCTGCCATTGTGCCCATTAAATGCTTCTACTGTGCCATGAAACACTGCTACTGTGCCATCAAATGCTGCCACTGTGCCCATTAAACACTGCCACTGTGCCTATTAAACGCTGACACTGTGCCATCAAATGCTGCCACTGTGCCCATCAAACACAGCCACTGTGCCATACGCTGCCAGTGTGCCCATCAAATGCTGCCACTGTGCCATCAAACGCTGCCAATGTGCCCTTCATATGCTGGCAGTATGTTCATCATATGCTGCCAGTGTGCCCCCAGTGTGACCCCCCGCCCGCTCCCCGTCTGCCCGGCACTTACCCTATCTTGGTGGGGCAGCGACGAGTGGAGTCCTTCGTGCGTCTCCTGCCATTTTCATCTCCCGTCCTCTCCTCTTGATAGGCATCCAATAGGGGTGCCTGACAGGTAACAGACCCGAGCACCTGATTTGCGGAGAGGCGGTTTAGTGTTAAGAAAGCAAATATTTTTTCGCTTTTCTAACACAGCTGAGTGACCTGCGAGCGCCCAGCATGGCACTCCCAGGTCACTTTTTTTGACGCCTATTAGAGCCTATGGCTCTAATCAGGTGCTTCAAAAACACCCACCCCGTCGCTGTAATTCAGGCGCCTGGTGCCTGAAAAGGGGCCGAGCGCCTGAATAGGGGGTGGCAGAAGCGGCCATAGATAGATTCATGCAATTCATGAATCGATTTATTGGTGCAAGAGGGGGTGGCAGCAGAGAGGGGGCGGCGCCCGTGCACCCTTATGGACGCACCGCCACTGTCTGCATAGAATGCAGATAAAAAACCTTCTGCCTTTACAACTCCTCCTTTAAGTCACCTTCTCCATGCCTAAATTACTGACTTGATATGGAGAACAGATATTGTATTAGGGGAACCTCTGTTATTCAAGCACAAACACAAAACATTAGATGAATGCCTAAAAGTAAACGTAAAGATGGGCTTAGTTTCCCTAAGCAAGGGTAGTGATATGGTGGAGGAGAAAATCAATATTTTTTGCCCTTGTGTGAATTATAAGCATTAAAAAAAATTGGCAGTTGCTCTTGTTCCTTAGGTGCTTCAAAAAAAAATCCAAACTGCAAAGAAATTCTCAAAATTGGAGCTGAGTTTTGTCAGAATTAGAGAGAGAGATGAATGAAAAATAGCCTCCCATACCAGTCCAGGCAATTTTGAATATTTGGTGATGTCCTTAGGACTTTGAAGTGTGACATTCCAACATTTGTGACATTTACATCTTCGTTGAATGTTATTGATCATTTCTTTGCTGTATAGGTAGAAGTCTTGATCTTCCCTCCTTTTCTTGAGAAAAGAAGGCGAGAGAATATGTGAAGAAGGCCTTTGGTCAGCGATTCACTGTGAAGCCGGAGCTTGCGCTATTAAAAAACCAAGTTAATAATGGCAGGCTCCAGATTTTTCTCAGCACAGAGTTTCTTTAGTTGGGTTTTCAGATCTGTACAGAGGCTGGATGGTGACAGATTTGTATAGACATAGCCGGGTCATAGCAATGGAGCAAAAAAAAAAAAATCACTAAATGGAGCAAAAAAGAAAAACCAATAAGCCCTCCACTTAAAAGAGTAAATTTGGGACTTCTTAAAACAGAATACATTCACGTTTACCACAAATTTAAAAAACAAGAGGCTTATTCCTTATTTAAAGACAGAATGCAGACCCATACCAACAAGTAAAGTGTCCTGATAAGAAAAAGCAAAATGTACCAAGAGCTTTTCTACCATAATCATCCCTCTCACTCAGTTTACTAAGTGAAACTGTAGGTTTTCAACTACAGATGTCAAAGAAGTATTTGACAAACTAAAATATTTATTGACTATCTGTTGTTGAACAGGCTTATCCCTCCTTGCCCCTTTTCCTAGCAGTTGACACTTTGAATGTTCTTTGGCAGCAGAATCATACTAAAAGGTGTCCATTTATTAACCAGCATTTACACATCACAGCTATTTACTTTGTATAAAGAGAGCATGTTTATAGCCCAACTCCAGGATAAAAGTAAAGTAAACACTCGCGAGATCATCAGCAGAAATACACCTCAATAAAAATTAAAATATAAGACGGAAAAAAAACCCAGCTAAAAATATAATTAAACTTAATAAAATTCCAATTGGAGGGGGACCATGTCAAAAACTGTCTGCTTTAGTCACACTAGTAATTTTTTTGGTAAATGATAAGGGGTATTATGTACCCCATCAGTGGTGGCTGGTACTCAATTTTCTTAGGGGGGGTGGCCTGTGGCTCCCCCAGCCAGCCAGTCACCCCCCCCCCAGCCAACCAATTAACCACAAAAAACAAACAACCCCCCGGTGCTCGCTCCATCGAAAGCCGTATCCCCGTCACTCCATCGATCGCCTGTTGCACGCCAGGCCCCCCGCCATGCCCGCACTTACCCCACACAGGTGGCGGCTTCCCCCCCGCTTCTCCTCCCGAGTCCTGGCGGTCGCTTCTCCTTAACAGGAGTTAGGACTCGCGGGACAATTGGGTCTTAGGGTTCCCGGTCAATCATGTCTCAGGACCCGCTTCCTGATTGGCCGGGAGGAGAAACAGGAATACATTAGCGAATATTAATTCGCTAAGGTCACACAACTGGGTGGGCTCGGGGCGCAGTGCTCTGCACCCCGAGCACAACCTTTTTAATAGCCAATTAGAGTCTCCTGCACTAATCATGTGCTTCTAAAAAAACAAACAAAAAAAAACAAAACATTGGAATCCATGCATCCAGCGCCCTGCATGTAGATTAGGGGCCAGACGCATTGATTAGGGGGGCGGAGCCCCTAATGGATGGCTGCCATTGTACTCCATACTCATTCACATGGGAGCATGAGATCCATGGGAGGCTTGCAGATTCCAAAGAGTCACCTCCCTACACCCAGACAAACACCAAGCCAGGGTTGTGGGGAAGAGGCCCTTGCCCCCATCAACTTGGGGCAAGGTGCTTTGGGGGGAGGGAGATCCATGACGAAGGCACTTTGATAGGGCCTGGGGGGATGGGGCAAATGCTCATAGGCCCTCTTTTTTGGCCTCCTGGTCTGCATGCTCAGGTAAGGGTCTGCCATGGATTGTGGGGGGGATTCTCATGCCATCTCTTGCACATAATTATTTTTTTTTGGCTCTTTTTTTTTACATTCCACAAGTCACTGGTTGGTAAGGACACCGGCGGGTGCCGGCTCCATAACAACCAGCTAGTATTCATTAAATAGCATCTGGCTAGACCATGACTTACCATTAGTGAGACAGTTTGGAGCCTGTCAGCTGCACGTCTTCATACCAGGAGACTTGTATCTCACCTTTCTGATTGTTTATATACGGTATATATATATATATATATATATATATATATATATATATATATATATACAGTCAGGTCCATAAATATTGGGACATTGACACAATTCTAATCTTTTTGGCTCTATACACCACCACAATGGATTTGAAATGAAACAAACAAGATGTGCTTTAACTGCAAATTTTTAGCTTTAATTTGAGGGTATTTACATCCATATCAGGTGAACGGTGTAGGAATTACAACAGTTTGTATATGTGCCTCCCACTTTTTAAGGGATCAAAAGAAATGGGACAATTACTTTTCACGGATCTTGGGTTCGGCACATCACGGATCTTGTGGACAGATTACTGGGAGGGGCTGGGGAAGACCCGGCTGTCATGGTGCACGTTGGCACCAATGACAAAGTCAGAGGCAGATGGAGTGTCCTAAAGAACGATTTTAGGGACTTAGGAGCTAAATTGAGGAAAAGGACCTCCAAGGTAGTATTCTCAGGAATACTACCGGTACATCGAGCCACACCAGAAAGGCAGAGGGAGATTAGGGAAGTAAACAAGTGGCTGAAGAGCTGGTGAAGTAAGGAGGGGTTTGGGTTCCTGGAGGACTGGGCCGACTTCTTAGTCGGTAACCGGTACTATAGAAGGGACGGACTGCACCTAAATGAGGAGGGTGCAGATCTGCTGGGAATGAAGATGGCCAAAAAGTTAGAGAGGTTTTTAAACTAGGCGATGGGGGGAGGGTCCAGAGACAGAGATAGCCAGCGCGGAAGATATTCCAGAGGGTAGTATTGGGGGCATTAGTGGTAGGTTAACCAAAGCACAAAAACACAAGGTGAGTATAGTAGCAAGTCCCAATACGAGGACAATATGCGACCGGTCTAAACTATGTGGCATGTTCACCAATGCCAGGAGCATGGCGGACAAGATGGGTGAACTAGAGATACTGTTGTAAAAGGAGGGTTTGGATTTTGTGGGAATTTCAGAGACCTGGTTCAACAGCTCTCATGATTGGCTGGCAAACATTCAAGGGTATACCCTATACCGCAAGGATAGAGAGTAGGGATGAGCTTCGTGTTCGAGTCGAACCCATGTTCGACTCGAACATCGGCTGTTCGACCGTCCGTCGAATTGCGAACGATATGGGCCGTTCGCGCCAAATTCGTGTGGCGCGTCACGGCCCATAATTCACTGCGGCATCGCAGTGCATTGCTGGCTGATGATTGGCCAAGCATGCACTATGACCCGCATGCTTGGCCAATCACAGCGCCGTCAGTAGAGAGAGCTGTAATTGGCCAAAGCCAGGGTGGCTTTGGCCAATTATGGCTCAGGGGATTTAGTACACACCCCACACTATATAAGGCCGCCTGCACGGCGGCCCTGTGTAGTGTGTGTTCCGGTGTGCTGAGAGATAGAGAGAGAGAGAGACAGTGTCATTTGATTTGAGTTAGATAGATTAGGCAGAACAGTCAGTCAGTTAGCTGCACTTACAGTGTATTGTGTATATATATGCATCCCAGGTGTTGCATATATATATATACACTGTATTCAGTTTAGCTAGATCCGTTCCTGTTATCTTCTATCTAGACTATTTACATTTAGTGCAGTGTGTCCTGCTCACAGTGTTCAGCTAGATCCGTTCCTGCTATTTACATTCAGTGCAGTGCGTCCTGCTCACAGTGTTCAGCTAGATCCGTTCCTGCTATTTACATTCAGTGCAGTGCGTCCTGCTCACAGTGTTCAGCTAGATCCGTTCCTGCTATTTACATTCAGTGCAGTGCGTCCTGCTCACAGTGTTCAGCTAGATCCGTTCCTGCTATTTACATTCAGTGCAGTGCGTCCTGCTCACAGTGTTCAGCTAGATCCGTTCCTGCTATTTACATTCAGTGCAGTGCGTCCTGCTCACAGTGTTCAGCTAGATCCGTTCCTGCTATTTACATTCAGTGCAGTGCGTCCTGCTCACAGTGTTCAGCTAGATCCGTTCCTGCTATTTACATTCAGTGCAGTGCGTCCTGCTCACAGTGTTCAGCTAGATCCGTTCCTGCTATTTACATTCAGTGCAGTGCGTCCTGCTCACAGTGTTCAGCTAGATCCGTTCCTGCTATTTACATTCAGTGCAGTGCGTCCTGCTCACAGTGTTCAGCTAGATCCGTTCCTGGTATTTACATTTAGTGCAGTGCGTCCTGCTCACAGTGTTCAGCTACATCCGTTCCTGCTATTTACATTCAGTGCAGTGCGTCCTGCTCACAGTGTTCAGCTAGATCTGTTCCTGCTATTTACATTCAGTGCAGTGCGTCCTGCTCACAGTGTTCAGCTACATCCGTTCCTGCTGTTTACATTCAGTGCAGTGCGTCCTGCTCACAGTGTTCAGCTAGATCCGTTCCTGCTATTTACATTCAGTGCAGTGCGTCCTGCTCACAGTGTTCAGCTAGATCCGTTCCTGCTATTTACATTCAGTGCAGTGCGTCCTGCTCACAGTGTTCAGCTAGATCCGTTCCTGCTATTTACATTCAGTGCAGTGCGTCCTGCTCACAGTGTTCAGCTAGATCCGTTCCTGCTATTTACATTCAGTGCAGTGCGTCCTGCTCACAGTGTTCAGCTAGATCCGTTCCTGCTATATACATTTAGTGCAGTACGTCCTGCTCACAGTGTTCAGCTAGATCCGTTCCTGTTATCTTCCTACTGACAGGCAGGCTTGTCTGGTTACAGTATATAAAGCTACCTGAAGAAAATTACAGGTGTTCTTTTTGATCCTATTAGTACCACGGTCAGGCAGCTAGACTATTTACATTTAGTACAGTGTGTCCTGCTCACAGTGTTCAGCTAGATCCGTTCCTGTTATCTTCCTACTGACAGGCAGGCTTGTCTGGTTACAGTATATAAAGCTACCTTAAGAAAATTACAGGTGTTCTTTTTGATCCTATTAGTACCACGGTCAGGCAGCTAGACTATTTACATTTAGTACAGTGTGTCCTGCTCACAGTGTTCAGCTAGATCCGTTCCTGTTATCTTCCTACTGACAGGCAGGCTTGTCTGGTTACAGTATATAAAGCTACCTTAAGAAAATTACAGGTGTTCTTTTTGATCCTATTAGTACCACGGTCAGGCAGCTAGACTATTTACATTTAGTACAGTGTGTCCTGCTCACAGTGTTCAGCTAGATCCGTTCCTGTTATCTTCCTACTGACAGGCAGGCTTGTCTGGTTACAGTATATAAAGCTACCTTAAGAAAATTACAGGTGTTCTTTTTGATCCTATTAGTACCACGGTCAGGCAGCTAGACTATTTACATTCAGTGCAGTGCGTCCTGCTCACAGTGTTCAGCTAGATCCGTTCTTGCTATTTACATTCAGTGCAGTGCGTCCTGCTCACAGTGTTCAGCTAGATCCGTTCCTGGTATTTACATTCAGTGCAGTGCGTCCTGCTCACAGTGTTCAGCTAGATCCGTTCCTGCTATATACATTTAGTGCAGTACGTCCTGCTCACAGTGTTCAGCTAGATCCGTTCCTGTTATCTTCCTACTGACAGGCAGGCTTGTCTGGTTACAGTATATAAAGCTACCTGAAGAAAATTACAGGTGTTCTATCCCAGCTTAGTGCAGCTACAGGCCATTAGTATGTCTGGAAGGCCAAGAAGGAGAGGCAGACAGTCACAAGCCAATAAGAGAGGGCAAGCAGGCTCTGTGTCTAGTGCTGGTCGTGGAGACGGTGCATCCTCATCAGCACGTGGCCATGGGACACGCTTGGCCTTTTTTTCGGCAGCTGGCCGTGTTGAGCCGCAACATGCGGAAGACTTGGTCGAGTGGATGACCAAGCCGTCCTCATCCTCCTCATCCTCTCTCACCCATGCCCAGGGTGCTTTGTCTGGCAAAGCAGCGGCCTCTTCCCTCAGCTCAATGTCATCAGTGACTCCTTCCCTAGCTCCACCATGTCCTCATGAGGATTCCCTCGAACTGTTTGACCACAGTGTTGGGTACATGCTCCAGGAGGATGCCCAGCGTTTGGAAGGCTCTGATGATGATACTGAGCTCAATGAAGGCAGTAACATGAGCACGGACAGAGGGGGTGCCCAAGAAGGACAGCAATCTGGCAGTCATGCTCCCCCTGCTGCAGCATACTGCCAGGTTTGCTCCAGTGATGAGGAGGGAGGGGATGATGAGGTCACTGACTCAACGTGGGTGCCTGATAGGAGAGAGGAGGAGGAGGAGGAGGAGGAGGAGGAGGTGGCACATCACCAACTAGGCAGGATGCCCTCCAGGGGCCAGCCTAAGGGCAGCACATTGACTGCATCACACCCCAAAGCTCCACATGTGCAGGGCGCTGCAGTCTCTGCGCGTTATTCAAAAAGTTCTTTGGTGTGGGCCTTTTTTGAGACGAGTGCATCAGATCGCACCGCTGCTATTTGCAACATATGTCTCAAGCGTATCTCGCATGGCCAAAACATCTCCCGCTTGGGTACCACATGCTTGACCAGACATATGTTGACCTGCCATGCAGTTCGTTGGCAAGCGTATCTAAAAGACCCACACCAAAGAACAAAGACGATCTCTCCTTGCTCCTCATCAGCTGAGATTTCCAACCCCACTAGACCTTCAGTCCTCTCTGCGACCTGCAGTGAGAGGAATGAAGGTGTAGAATTAGGTGTGTCACAGCCAAGTACTTGTGGGCAATCTGCTTTTGGTACACCGACGTCAGATTGTACCAGGCAAATTTCCCTGCCCCAGCTGCTGCACCGCCGAAAGAAGTTTGCTCCCAGCCATCCACATGCCCAGCGGTTGAATGCTAGCTTGGCAAAATTGCTAGCACTTCAACTGCTGCCTTTTCAGTTGGTAGACTCTGCCCCCTTCCGTGAGTTTGTGGAATGTGCGGTTCCTCAGTGGCAGGTACCCAAACGCCACTTTTTCTCACGGAAGGCGATTCCGGCTCTCTACCGGCATGTGGAAGGCAATGTCCATGCCTCGCTGGACAGGGCGGTCAGCGGTAAGGTGCATATTACCGCTGACTCATGGTCCAGCAGGCATGGACAGGGACGTTACTTAAGTTTCACGGCGCATTGGGTGACTCTGCTGGCAGCTGGGAAGGATGCAGGACAAGGTGCAGTAGTGTTGGAGGTTGTTCCGCCACCACGCCTCCAAAATGCTGATTGTGACACACCTCTCTCCTCCACCCCCTCCTCTTCTTCTTCCTCCATGGCCTCTTCCTCGGAACCAGCGGTGCTCCGTAGGCGTTCAAGGGGCTACGCAAGTACGCAGGCCAAAAGATGCCATGCGGTGCTTGAGCTGGTGTGCTTGGGGGACAGGAGCCACACTGGGGCAGAGGTTCTGTCAGCTCTGCAGGGGCAGGTTCAGAGGTGGTTGACGCCACGCCAACTTAAGGCAGGAATGGTGGTTTGCGACAATGGCACCAACCTCCTCTCTGCCCTCCGACAGGGACAACTGACCCATGTGCCCTGTTTGGCTCACGTCCTTAACTTGGTGGTGCAGCGGTTCTTGGGCAGGTACCCGGGCTTACAGGATGTCCTGAGGCAGGCCAGGAAAGTCTCTGTGCATTTCCGCCGGTCATATAATGCCAGTGCTCGGCTGACGGACCTCCAAAAGGAGTTTAACCTGCCCAAGAACCGCCTAATCTGTGACATGCCCACCAGGTGGAACTCGACGTTGGCCATGCTGCAGCGGCTGCACACGCAGCAGAGGGCCATCAATGAGTACCTGTGCGACTATGGCACCAGGACAGGGTCAGGGGACCTTGGTTTTTTTTCCCCACGCCAGTGGGCCATGATCAGGGATGCATGCACTGTCCTGTCACCATTCGAGGAGGCCACGAGGATGGTGAGCACTGACAGTGCATGCATCAGTGACACTGTCCCCCTTGTCCACCTGTTGGAGCACACGCTGCGTGGAATAATGGACAGGGCACTTGAGGCAGAACAGAGGCAGGAAGAGGAGGACTTCCTTAGCTCTCAAGGCCCCCTTTATCCAGACAGTGTTCCTGCGTGCCCGCCGATCACACAGGAAGAGGACGAGGAGGAGGAGGAGGAGGAGGAGGAAGATTGTGTCAGTATGGAGGTGGAGCCTGGCACTCAGCATCAGCAGTCTTTAAGGGATCAGTCCCAAGGAACACATGGACTTGTACGTGGCTGGGAGGAGGTGGCTGCGGACGTTGTTGTCCTTAGTGACCCAGAGGACTCCGGACCGAATGCCTCAGCAAACCTACGCTGCATGGCCTCCCTGATCCTGCAAAGCCTGCGTAAGGATCCTCGTATTCGTGGTATCAAGGAGAAGGACCAATACTGGCTGGCAACCCTCCTTGATCCACGTTACAAGGGTAAGGTTGCGGACCTTATCTTGCCATCGCAGAGGGAGCAGAGGATGAAACATCTTCGGGAGGCCTTGCAGAAAGGTCTGTGCAACGCGTTCCCAGAGACTGGGAGGTTACAAACTCCTGTTTCTGGACAACGTGTTGCTGAGGCTTCGGTCAGTCAAAGAAGGAGCGGTGGAGAAGGTGGCCGTCTGACCGATGCGTTCAGACAATTTTTTGGTCCGCAGCCCCAAGGTATGATCGGTTCCAGCAACCATCGCCAGCGTCTGTTTTACATGGTGCAGGAATACCTAGGGGCAAGATCAGACTTGGACACCTTTCCCACCGAAAATCCTCTGGGTTACTGGGTCTTGAGGATGGATCACTGGCCAGAGCTTGCACAGTATGCAATTGAGCTACTGGCCTGTCCTGCATCCAGCGTTCTTTCGGAACGCACATTCAGTGCTGCTGGAGGCGTGGTAACCGATCACAGGGTGCGTCTGTCCACCGACTCGGTCGATCGGCTGACCTTCATAAAAATGAATCAGTCTTGGATCACCACCAGCTACCAAGCACCTGATGCAGATGTAACCGAATAATTTTTTTTGAAATCTCAGATCCCTTCAAAGACTGCCTATGCTGATGCTGAGTGACTATCCCTGAGTAATTATCCTCTTCCTCCTCAATCATCACGCTGATAGCTTGTAAGAACATTTTTGGTTCTGGGCGCCACCACCAGTGCCTAAGGCACAATTTTTCAGCCCCTGTTTAACAGGGGCGTGTAATTACAATTTTTGATGTAATACTTTGCAGCAGGGCTCGTTCCTGCATTCCAACTAGAGTGTCTGTGAGGGGTTGCAGTGTTGTGGCACCAGCACCAGTGCCTAAGACCCAATTTTTCAGCCCCTGTCTAACAGGGGCGTGTAATTACAATTTTTGATGCAATACTTTGCAGCAGGGCTTGTTCCTGCGTTTCAACTAGAGTGTCTGTGAGGGGTTGCAGTGTTGTGGCACCAGCACCAGTGCCTAAGACCCAATTTTTCTGCCCCTGTCTAACAGGGGCGTGTAATTACAATTTTTGATGCAATACTTTGCAGCAGGGCTCGTTCCTGCGTTCCAACTAGAGTGTCTGTGAGGGGTTGCAGTGTTGTGGCACCAGCACCAGTGCCTAAGGCCTAATTTTTCAGCTCCTGTTCAACAGGGGCATGTAATTACAATTCTTGATCTAATATTTCACAGCAGGGCCCTGTGAGGGCTTACAGTGTTTTGGCCACAGCAACACCTAAGGCCCAAATTTCTGCTGAGTATATAGGGCAGGACCCTACTTTCAAACATCTAACTTACAAACGACTCCTACTTGCAAACGGAAGGAGACAACAGGAAGTGAGATGAAATCTACCCCTAAGGAAGGGAAATTCTCTCCTGTAAGAGTTAATATGGGAAAACAATTTCTCCTTTCCACTGATGCTTTCCAATCCTTGTTCCACAAAAAAACCCAAATTTTCCAAAAACATTTTTCATTGGGACAAAAAAGTGAGGTGAAATCTTCTGAAGAGGAGGAAAGACGCAAAACAAATGTCACAGGGGTGATAACCCTTCCCTATGTTTTCCAAAAAGCTTAGAAAAGATTTTTTGGCTGGAGCTAAACACATTAAAAATGTTCAAAATTACAAACAGATTCTACTTAACAACAAACCTACAGTCCCTGTCTTGTTTGCACCGCCTGAATACTGCTGTTCAGAGTATATAGGGACCTTTCCTTATTTTAATTTGGGTGCGGGGTTCCCCTTAATATCCATACAAGACCCAAAGGGCCTGGTAATGGACTGGGGGGTACCCATGCCGTTTGTCTCACTGATTTTCATCCATATTGCCATGACCCGACATGACATTAAACCCGCAAGCAGTTTTAAATGAGATTTTTTCCTTTAAAAATGACATTTGGTGCAGGGACTGTTCTAAACATGGGAAACACGCGTCACTTTACAGGCATACTATAGACACCCCCCAGGTACGATATTTAAAGGAATATTTCACTTTTTTTTTTTTACTTTAAGCATCATTAAAATCACTGCTCCCGAAAAAACGGCCGTTTTTAAAAGTTTTTTTTGCATTGATACATGTCCCCTGGGGTAGGACCCGGGTCCCCAAACCCTTTTTAGGACAATACCATGCAAATTAGCCTTTAAAATGAGCACTTTTGATTTCGAACGTTCGAGTCCCATAGACGTCAATGGGGTTCTAACGTTCGTGCGAACTTGCGGTCCGTTCGCGGGTTCTGGTGCGAACCGAACCGGGGGGTGTTCGGCTCATCCCTAATAGAGAGGGTAAAAAAGGGGGAGGGGTATGCCTATATATCAAGAATAATGTACAAGTGAATGTGAGAGATGACATCACTGAGGGAGCTAGAGAGGAGGTGGAATCCTTATGGGTAGAGCTCCAAAGGGATGAAGCTAAGGGGAAAATAATACTGGGAGTATGCTATAGGCCCCCTAACCTGAGGGAGGAAGTGGAGACGGATCTCCTATCACAAATTGGATTAGCAGCAAGGATGGGAAGTGTTATCATAATGGGGGATTTTAATTATCCAGACATAGACTGGGCGGAGGGAACCGCGCATTCATTTAAGGCTCGCCAGTTCCTTAATGTCTTGCAGGACAATTTTATGGGTCAGATGGTAGAGGCACCAACTAGAAATAAAACATTACTGGATCTACTGATTACCAACAATACAGACCTGATCACGGATGTGAAAATACAGGGCAATTTAGGTAACAGCGATCACAGGTCAATTAGTTTCAGTATAAATCACACAAATAGGAAACATGAAGGGAACACAAAGACACTGAATTTCAAAAGAGCCAACTTCCCTAAACTACAAACCTTGCTAAAAAGGCATAACTTGGGATAAAATATTAGAAACAAAGAATACGGAGGAGAGATGGGTTTGCTTTAAGAGCATATTAAATAAGGGCATTAGCCAATGTATCCCATTGGGTAATAAATTTAAAAGAGCGAACAAAAATCCTGGATGGCTTAACTCCAATGTAAAAATGCATATAAAAGCAAAGGAGAAGGCCTTCAAAAAATACAAGGTTGAGGGATCATCCTCAGCATTCAGACTTTATAAAGAATGCAACAAGAAATGTAAGGGTGCAATTAGGACGGCTAAGATTGAACATGAAAGACACATAGCGGAGGAGAGCAAAAAAAATCCCAAGAAATTCTTTAAGTATGTAAACAGTAAAAAAGGGAGGACAGACCATATTGGCCCCATAAAGAATGAGGAAGGACATCTGGTTACAAAGGATGGGGAGATGGAGAAGGTATTGAATTTATTCTTCTCCTCAGTCTTCACGAGTGAATCGGGGGGCTTCAGTAACCAAAACTGCAGTGTTTATCCTCATGACACAACACAGGAAGCACCTCCATGGTTAACAGAGGACAGAATTAAAATTAGACTTGAGAAACTTAACATTAATAAATCACCAGGACCAGATGGCTTGCATCCGAGGGTACTTAGGGAACTCAGTCAAGTGATTGCCAGACCGTTGTTCCTAATTTTTGCAGACAGTCTATTGACTGAAATGGTACCAGCTAATTGGAGAAAAGCCAATGTAGCACCAATATTTAAAAAGGGCCCAAAATACATCCCTGGGAATTACAGACCAGTAAGCCTAACATTAATAGTATGTAAACTCTTGGAGGGGATGATAAGGGACTATATACAAGATTTTAGTAATAAGAACGATATCATTAGCAGTAATCAGCATGGATTCATGAAGAATCGTTCTTGCCAAACCAATCTGTGCTGGGACCAATCCTATTTAATTTGTTTATAAACGACCTGGAGGATGGGATAAACAGTTCAATCTCTGTATTTGCAGATGATACTAAGCTAAGCAGGGCAATAACTTCTCCCCAGGATGTGGAAACCTTGCAATAACATCTGAACAAATTAATGGGGTGGGCGACTACATGGCAAATGAGGTTCAATGTAGAAAAATGTAAAATAATGCATTTGGGTGGCAAAAATATGAATGCAATCTATACACTGGGGGGAGAACCTCTGGGGGAATCTAGGATGGAAAAGGACCTGGGGGTCCTAGTAGATGATAGGCTCAGCAATGGCATGCAATGCCAAGCTGCTGCTAATAAAGCAAACAGAATATTGGCATGCATTAAAAGGGGGATCAACGCAAGAGATAAAACGATAATTCTTCCACTCTACAAGGCTCTGGTCTGGCCGCACCTGGAGTATGCTGTCCAGTTCTGGGCACCAGTCCTCAGGAAGGATGTACTGGAAATGGAGCGAGTACAAAGAAGGGCAACAAAGCTAATAAAGGGTCTGGAGGATCTTAGTTATGAGGAAAGGTTGCAAGCACTGAACTTATTCTCTCTGGAGAAGAGACGCTTGAGAGGGGATATGATTTCAATTTACAAATACTGTACCGGTGACCCCACAATAGGGATAAAACTTTTTCACAGAAGAGAGTTTAATAAGACTCGTGGCCACTCATTACAATTAGAAGAAAAGAGGTTTAACCTTAAAATACGTAGAGGGTTCTTTACTGTAGGAGCGGCAAGGATGTGGAATTCCCTTCCACAGGCGGTGGTCTCAGCGGGGAGCATTGATAGCTTCAAGAAACTATTAGATAATCACCTGAATGACCGCAACATACAGGGATATACAATGTAATACTGACACATAATCACACACATAGGTTGGACTTGATGGACTTGTGTCTTTTTTTAACCTCACCTACTATGTAACTATGTAACTATGTAATTGGCTGCTCAGCTGTTCCATGGCCAGGTGTGTGTTATTCCCTCATTCTCCCATTTACAAGGAGCAGATAAAAGGTCCAGAGTTCAATTCATGTGTGCTATTTGCATTTGGAATCTGTTGCTGTCAACTCTCAATATGAGATCCAAAGAGCTGTCACTATCAGTGAAGCAAGCCATTATTAGGCTGAAAAAACAAAACAAACCCATCAGAGAGATAGCGAAAACATTAGGTGTGGCCAAATCAACTGTTTGGAACATCCATCCTTAAAAAGAAAGAACGCACCAGTGAGCTCAGCAACACCAAAAGACCCGGAAGACCACAGAAAACAACTGTGGTGGATGACCAAGGAATTCTTTCCCTGGTGAAGATAACACCCTTCACAACAGTTGGCCAGATCAAGAACACTCTCCAGGTGGTAGGTGTATGTGTGTCAAAGTCAACAATCAAAAGAAGACAGAGGGTTCACCACAAGATGTAAACCATTGGTAAGCCTCAAAAACAGGAAGGCCAGATTAGAGTTTGCCAAACAACATCTAAAAAAGCCTTCACCGTTCTGGAACAACATCCTATGGACAGATGAGACCAAGATCAACTTGTACCAGTGTGATGGGAAGAGAAGAGTATGGAGAAGGAAAGGAATTGCTCATGATCCAAAGCATACCACCTTATCAGTGAAGCATGGTGGTGGTAGTGTCATGGCGTGGGCATGTATGGCTGCCAATGGAACTGGTTCTCTTGTATTTATTGATGATGTGACTGCTGACAAAAACAGCAGGATGAATTCTGAAGTGTTTCGGGCAATATTATCTGCTCATATTCAGCAAAATGCTTCAGAACTCATTGGACGGCGCTTCACAGTGCAGATAGACAGTGACCCGAAGCATACTGCGAAAGCAACAAAAGAGTTTTTTAAGTGAAAGAAGTGGAATGTTATGCAATGGCCAAGTCAATTACCTGACCTGAATCCGATTGAGCATGCATTTCACTTGCTGAAGACAAAACTGAAGGGAAAATGCCCCAAGAACAGACAGGAACTGAAGACAGTTGCAGTAGAGGCCTGGCAGAGCATCACCAGGGATGATACCCAGCTTCTGGTGATGTCTATGCCTGCTAGACTTCAGGCTGTAATTGACTGCAAAGGATTTGCAACCAAGTATTAAAAAGTGAAAGTTTAATGGATGATTGTTAATCTGTCCCATTACTTTCGGTCCCTTAAAAAGTGGGAGGCACATATACAAACTGTTGTAATTCCTACACAGTTCACCTGATTTGGATGTAAATACCCTCAAATTAAAGCTGCAAGTCTGCAGTTAAAGCACATCTTGTTCATTTCATTTCAAATCCATTGTGGTGGTGTATAGAGCCAAAAAGATTAGAATTGTGTCGATGTCCC
Source organism: Lithobates clamitans (assembly GCA_037952925.1). NCBI lineage: Eukaryota > Metazoa > Chordata > Amphibia > Anura > Ranidae > Lithobates > Lithobates clamitans. The sequence continues at coordinate 10,032,909 of JBBGZY010000513.1, read as the reverse complement.
AATATTGATGGGCCTGGCTGTATATATATATATATATATATATATATATATATACAGGGCCATGCTCAATATATAGTGGGTATAGAAAAAGAATCACCCCCCTTTTAAAATAATCACATTTTGTTGCTTTACAGCCTGAAATGAAGACAGACACAGCTTTTGTTTTATCCAGCTGTATTTACTCAGTGCAACTTATAACATCCAAGTGAAAGATATAATGCCAACATGTCAGAAAAAAAAAAACATAATCACTGAGTTGGAAAAAGCATCACCCCCTCCTAAGAATGACTTGTAAACTCAATCAGGTCACAAAGCCATTTCATGTTTCATCTGTGATCAGCTGTGGTCATTTTAATCAGCTCAGCATGAAAATTGCTTTCCTGGAGCATTTCAGTCCCTGGTAGTGCAACTAAAGCTGTAGGCAGACACAAATCAGGAGAAGGATACAAAAAATGTAAAGGCTTTATCAATGCCTAGAAGCACAGTGAAGTCTATTATTAAGAAGTGGAAGGTATTTGGTACAACATAGACCCTCCCTGGATCAGGACGTTGATCCAAACTGGATGAAGGAGCCAGGAGGAAACTGGTCAGAGAGGCTACTGAGAGGCTTACAGCAACTCTGAAGCAGTTGCAAGATTTATGACAGAGTGGTAAGTGTGTGCATGTGACAACAATATCCTATTCTCCACAAATGTGGCTTGTATAGGGGAGGGGGTTTGCAAGAAAAAATCCACTCCTTAAGAAAGGCAACATGCTGTCACAGTTTGGAGCTAGTGAATGCAAGCTCTTCCTTTCCAGCTCCGGCGTGGGGAGGGTGCACGTGATGGAGCTGCTGATTTAGGTCTGCCTGAGGGGGGCCTGGAAAGCGATGAAGCCTGAAGCTCAGGCTTGGTACTGCTGATCTTTACAGGAGGCAGGATAGGGTCCCATAGAGGCTGGCTGACTCTCCTGCAGAAAATTTGCCTCAGGAAGGAGACCCAGAGTAGGAATCCCCTGGCGGGTTCAGCAGGGCTTATACCCTGGAACCTAAGGTGTGGGAGCTGGGTGCCTCTCCTGGAAGTAAATTGTTGCTGATCACATTAACAGAAGGAAGGTAAACCACAGGAGTGACATATTCGACTTAAAGGCCCTTCTTCCTGTTCTGCTTTAAGTCTGAGCATCTGCAACCCTAACCCTCTCTCCCATTGACTGTGAGTATTCAATCATTTTATGTTTTCACCTACAAGTGACTGGTGCCCATCTTCCTACATGTCCCACTATGCCTAAGTATTCTACCTCTGAGGTAAATGTCAGCCCACTCTATCTCTGGGGGTATAGCCATGCTTTCGGAGGGTCAGGGGGGTGCTACATTCTCTAAGGTATTTTTATACTGTATGTATTTCTGATAAATATGGGATTTGTTCCACTTAAAGTGGATGTAAACCTGATTCATGAAATTTGAGCTAGGCATATATATCTGCAGTGTTTTCTTATCTCTCTTCAAAGCCCTCAGTCCCGTTTCTTTCTCCTGCTCCATTCTTCTGTTATCAGCATGATAATCTCTGACTCGTTCTCAGTCAACTGAGATAAAACCAGCCTGAATTTTGTGTCAGGGTGGGTGCTATAGATTAGCAGAGAGCTAATCTATTTACAGCTCTGCAAGTCTCTGCCTATGTAGAGGGGGGTGTGTGCCTTTCCTCCAATCAGCTGTCTCACAGTGTATGGCAAATATCTACACCCACAGGTGAATCAGGAAGAGAAAATTATAACAGGATGTGCACTTGTGCATCTAAACAATATACCGTATATACTCGAGTATAAGTCGAATTTTTCAGCACATTTTTTGTGCTGAAAGTGCCCCCCTCGACTTATACTTGAGTCAAGCACTTTTCTGCAGCAAAAAATTTCATTTTCCGAACCGACTTTGGGGCCCCGTATCTCAGGGCCACTTGGTGATAGGAACCCCAAATTTGGTGTGCAAACCCAGTGGAACTGGTTTCACAACATATCCAAAGATAAAGTTCCTAGCTCTAAGTGGCCCCGAGATACGGGGCCCCAAAATCAGTTCGGAAAATGTCATTCTCTGCTGAAGAAAAGTGCTTGACATTTTCTGAACTGATTTTTGGGGCCCTGTATCTCGGGGCCACTTGGTGCTAGAAACCCCAGCTTTGGAAATTTTATGGTGCTAGTTCCACTGGGTTTTCACACCAAATTTGGGGTTCCTAGTACTAAGTGGCCCCGAGATACGGGGCCCCAAATTCGGTCAACTGTGTCCATCTGCAGCAATGTCATTTCAGGACCCTTTGGGTTCAGAGACCCCAAATTTTGGCTGCAGCTAGGGGGCATCTAGAGACCCTTAACTACCGAGTTTGAAGTTCAGGGGACCTATGGCTGCAAATGGGCACAGTGAGGCATGCAAATGGGCACAGTGATGCTGCAAATGGGCATTGTTGACCCTCTTTTCCACTTAAAGTAGCTGTGCATTTCTCACCCTCGTCTTATACTCGGGTCAATAAGTTTTTCCCATTTTTTTTGTAGTAAATTAGGGCCTCGACTTATACTCGGAACGACTTATACTCGAGTATATACGGTATAAAGCGGAAGACAGCAGATATAGAAGTAAAACTTATGTAGGAGGATTTGTTTCATCTCTGTGTATCATCGGAGGCTTTTCACTTATTATATGACAGGGTTTACATCTACTTTAAGGGGTAACACCACAATGAACTATATTTCAATCAACTGACGATGATTCTGATCATTTGCAAATCCCCTTAACGTTTTTCAAGTCATTTGTAATAAGCTATTCAATGACAATACAAGACAAAGGCAATTGCACGATTGAAGATTAATGCATTAATGTAATATGTTATGTTATGTTATGTTATGTATTATTGTATGTCAGGAAAGGGGAGGCATTGCTGTTTGGTTTACAGACCACTGAAAAAATTAAAAAACTTAGACCCATTACTTGAAAATTATAGTTGAAAGGCTTACAAGGTAAAGAAAAAATATAAGTGGACTTGAAAAAGGACAAACTATGCTAATTCATTTACCTGGTAAAATAGTATAATATTTATACTGAATTTATTGTTTACAATTTATCTGTCGCAAAGGCTATGCTGTAAAGGGCAAATCTATACCGATCTATCAAGAGTGAATGGCAGAGCAACATTTAGGGGGTAAATGTTGCGAGAATCCCCTTTATAACCTATGTAAATGAGATCGAAATAACAAGCATTGGATTCTTGTGATAGCTAAGAAAAAAAAGCCAAGAACAATAGCTTCTCATTAGTTTCACAGTCAATGCAATTAGTATGTATAAGATCCTAAATTCTCAGCTTTGGATGCAGCACAATGTGACTATTGGTAATAGCTCTATTATATCAGGCATTTGCATTGTATATTTTTTAGCACCCTTAATGTCTTCTAAACCACGTTGTTAAACATAGAAAGAAGGTCGTAGAAGGTTAAAGGTTTACAATGAGGACAGGACATTCAAGGCAAGGAATGAGTACTGGGGAATATAAAATGCTATGGCAGAAAATGCTCTGTATAATTCATGAGCTTTTTCTCTCTTCCGCTTGTCATCTTGTCATTCCTTTACTGACTTCCTCATAAATTATATAGTTTATGGGAATATGACACACTACTTCTGTAAAAGAAATGTGATGACTTCACCAACATTAGCCATTTACTTCAAGTTTACTAGTAAGCACCAGTAAAAACTGAACTTGATGACCTTTTCTTGGCATAACGTAGAGTAGTTAAGGGAAATTTCTATCAAGGACTATATAAAAGCTTTCCTGTTTAAAACGGTTGAGTAAGCAAAATATAAGAACTCTCGTTATGATCAGAGATCTGTATAAACGTTTAAACACACACGCATCAGGTGCCGTAATGTACTTGGCCGGTGGCGCTCAGAGCTTTTCCCTAGATTGAAGTTGCCCTCTTCATACAGAAAGAAGAAGGCTGTAGGTGATGTAGCACACATTGGAGTTGATTTACTAAAGGCAAATAAGCTGTTTTCTTTGCAAGGAATTTTGCCCTAGAGCTTAGTGAATTTGGTGAAATTTCACTTTGCATACCCAAGTAAAATAAAAATAAAATGCATTTTCACTTGCACATGATTGAATGGTGAAAGTCAGAAGAGCTTTACCTCATTTTCCTGGTGCCTCCCATGTCAGCATACCCATGGTTGGTTGCTCCGCCCCCTACCAACCCACAGGACCATTTTAACTCTATAAAAAAAGAGTTCCTCCCCTCAGTCAGTATTCTTTTCTTTGTCCTCATGCCTGCAGGATCATTATCAGCCTTACCTCACCGCTTTATGGTGTAACCGTTGCAGGTTCATGCTCTCCTGCAGTATGGAGTCCCATCGCTTGGGCTGCTAAAGGCGCCAGATAAGTATGGGAGGCCGTTTTTTTCTGTGGATCTTTTTTTGGGCCATATTGGAAGATTAACAGGAGCTTAGCCTCTCCTCTATGCTCTTCCCTGATGGTATGTCTCCTATCCGTATGTGAGCAGGCTGTTGCTTGCATTGCAGCGCCCCTCCATGGGACAGTACGGTGCATGCCCAATAGCAAACTGAAGCTGTCGGCGGCCATCTTGGTACTCCCAAAGTGCCCTCAGCATAAATGGAGAGCCTGGGATTCATTACAGGACCAGCTATCAAGGTGAAGACATCTCTCTTAAGTGTCTTCCCTATTTTTTGCAATAGAGCCTGGCCAAGGTATTTAGGGGCTTGCAAATGGGTACTTTTGTTTAATGTTATGTGTATGTATTGTGTAGATATGTGTATCTGTGTGTGTGTGTATGTATGTATATGGTTAAAAAGGAAAGCAGAAAGAAATCTATCTTTTTTTTTTTTTCCTCTTGCCCTGCTGCCCCTAGTAATGTGATACCGCAACAAAAAGATCCTCATCATACCACTAGGTAAGGGCAGCAACAATCAGGTAAGTTTTAAAGGAAAATAAAAAAGAGCACTACGGGCAAATTAGAACATATTTTTTGTTTCTACAGCCCACACCGGGGATCATCCCGCAGATCATCTCACCGTAGCTCCTCAGATAGGAGATCCAAAGGTCATAGGAGCTCAGGACACTCTCACTCATCCTCAGCTCATGCCTCCCGCAGTGGCCAGAGGTCACCCCGACATACCCCTAGCAGACACGAATCCCACAGACCGGTGTATCCAAAAGAGAAGACCTGTTGGGTATGTGGAAGACAAGCGCTGCCGGAAAAATTGGTATGCGAGAAGTGTCTACTAGAGGCTACAGGGGATACAGAGAAAGATAAACAGCAGTCTCTGGAATCAATTAAGAGCTTGATCAAGGATTCAATCAGGCAGTTGGCCCTCTCCCAAGACCAAATTAACCCACCCTCGCCTGAAGCAGCAGTAAGCGCGTCCACTCCTCATTTGGACGCAGAGGTGGATTCTGAAGACGAGGCGGAAGGGGTGGATAGCAATATTTCAGCTTTTGACTTCGCTCTAGTTGAGCCTTTCATAACCGCGGTCAAGGATGCAATCCAGTGGGAGGAAAATCCAGAGCCACCGTCTAAAACAAAGAAATATTTCCCACATCTGAAAAACAAAGTATCAACTTTTCCCTTGATGGAAGAAATCAAGGAGGTGGTAACAGATGAATGGCAGAAGGTAGACAGAAAACCTATGGCGTATAATCGTTTTCTTAAGTTATATCCACTGGCGGAAGCAGATGCGCAACTTTTTGATGCTGTACCAACTGTGGACGCCTCAGTTATAAGGTTGGCTAGAAACTCGACCTTGCCACTAGAAGACACAGTCTCCTTTAAAGATGTCCTTGACCGAAGGATTGACTCAGACCTGAAAAAAACATATCAGGCGGCTGGGGGAGCATGCAAGCCGGAGGTAGCTCTGACTTCGATCTCGATCTTAGACCACCAGAGTATGGTCAGACAACGTGGAAACGGCCCTCAGACAAGGGGTAGGTTCAGAAGAAATCATTAAGGCACTGGATGAATTAAAGCTGGCCTCAGATTTCATAGCAGAAGCGGCTATTGACGTCCTAAAATGCTCTTCCAGGGCCATGCTGTGTTCCATAACGGCCAGAAGAGCGTTGTGGCTAAAACCATGGTCGGCCGACCCAACGTCTAAGCATTCATGGTGTTGTATTCCATACGATGGGAAAACCCTGTTTGGCGAAAAAATGGATACGGCAATTACCAGAGTCACAGGGGGGAAAAGTGGGCTAATTCCCCAGGACAGAAGCAGGAGGAAGAGATTTGCAAACTGCCCAGCGGGCCAGTTAAGAGGCAAGGACTCCAGATCCTACCCTCCGGGAAGGGAGTATAGAAGGGGCTGGAAAGGTTCACAAGCTACCTTTCTGAGGTCGGCTAAACCAAAAGTCTCTACATCCACAGTTGATGGACAGAAGTCCTTTTGACGCCCTCTCCACCCAAACCGGTCCGGTAGGAGCCCATCTAAAGGCGTTTGCCTGGGTTTGGGTGGAACGTTGCGTAGACCAGTGGGCAGTGTCCACGGTCTGTCAAGGTCATTTCTGGGGATTCAAAAGGCAGCCTCCCCTCTATTCCTTTCAGGTCACCAAGGTTCCAACCTCCAGAGAGAAGGAGGCCCTTCTTCAATATGTCAAAATGCTTGTTCTCCAGCAGGCAGTAGTACCAGTTCCAGACTTGGAGAAGCACTTAGGCTTTTATTCCCCAGTCTTCTTGGTCCCCAAAAAAATCGGGGGTTGGAGGCCGGTGCTAGACCCGAAGAGGCTGAACAGGTATATCTGGGTGGAACATTTCAAGATGGAGTCCTTAATCACGGTCATTCTATCCGTTCGCGTGGAACAGCCGCTGTAGTGATCATAGGCGCACTTAGATGGCCGGCCATCCGTACACCTGAGCATATACCCGTGGGGTTGTCAGGATCATCCAGGAAATACCCAGTATTGTGCACTGTGAACAGTGGTGCAGTCCACAGCACAGGGGACATCACACTACGGAAGTACCTGTGAACCTTGAACGGGACTCGTAAGTGGTAAAGTACTTAGCCGCCTGTGCTGAATGTTGCTGCCTACATTTAACCACTGTCTGACTCACCTCCACAGCACGTATTTGTGTACATCTCACACACCAGCCTGCTCATTATAGCAACTGTCTTATACCATCCTGGACTTCCGCCACCCCAGCTCCTATTTTATATACCATGGCCCCATCACTCATCTCTGTCTCATGGTTAGACATCTGATCTTTGATCTTGCATCAGCGCCTCACTCCACGGCTTATACCTCTCTCCTCTGCCCCTTTCCCATCCTTTATCCCACCTTTTCCCCACTCCACTCCCTTCCACACCCCCTTTTCTCCCCATCCCCTTCCCCATCTCTTCCCCATTTGAGCCGCCCCCCCGGGGGGATTGATGTTTGCTGCACAACCCCATTCAGTCACACTGAACACTCTTCATTGTAGCAGGAAGTGCAGACATCAATAGCCCAGACGTCCGGACAATTATGTTTGTTTTTACATGTTGTTCTGTCCCCCTTGTCTGTGTATTAGTATTGATCGACCAGCTACCACCGATCAATCTATTTTATTTAGGCAATGTTTACTTGTGATGCATGCTATCTTATCTCCACGTGTATGTTCTTGTACCCAAATAAACACATAATTGGTTTTCACATGTTTACTCATATTGTCTTTCCTTTGAGCCCCACTTTTCTTTTTGGTCCCCTCCTGTTTGGGACAATTGTATGCATGGATTGTAAGGTTAATCCAAAGAGCATATCGGGCTAGTGGTCTCCCAGTTCCAGATGCGGTCAATGCGCACTCAATGCGTGAAAATGCCTCCTCCTGGGCAGCTTTGGCACGGGTCTCCCCTGAGACAATTTGTCAAGCGGCCAGCTGGTCATCCTTCAGCACGTTCATGTCCCACTATAGTGTGAACCCAGCAGTCCTTACTTCCCGAGAGTTTGGGGAAAGGACTTTGCAGTCATCTGTACTGTAGCTTTTTTGTTTAATTAAATTGCTTTATTGCAGTACCCTCCCTGTAAGCGAGTTATTTACTATGGGTATGATGACATGGGAGGCACCAGGAAAATGGAAAATTGAATACTTACCTTTCCGTAATTTTCCTTTCCTGGTGCCTGCCCATGGCAGCATACACCCTCCCTTCAATGATGAAAAGTACGGAAAGGTAAGTATTCAATTTTCCGTTTTCTAAGCTCTATGGAAATTTTGCCTAGCATAGTGAACAGTCTATTTGTCTTTAGCAAATAAATCCCATTGTGATTTGGAGAGGTGCTGCATGCAGCAAAGCAGTATTTTGTTGAGAGCAAATGTATATGAAGTCATTTGGTTCAATACATTCTTTTAGAGAGAGAATGCTCAGTAGGAGTTATAAATGTGTAGTTACTTGGTGTGATAGTTGCAAAGCTTACATATCGACCCACACCTGATAGTGTTTGACCTTACATCCTGCAGTGTTTGCCATAGGCAAAGACAGATTGTAGATTAACAAAAAGAATAAACAACAAAATAAAAATGGCATCCGTTAGACAGACAGTAGTAAAATAACATGCAGAGAACATACAGAGAACAGTCAATGGAGAGAAGAGAGCCAAACAAAGGTGATCAGTTTACAGATTTTTCAATGTGGGTTTAGCAGGGCTTGGACAAGAGAAGGGGGGCAGGAGGGGTGGCAGCGCCGGGCACAGTGATAGCAGATGGGGTGGGATACTCTGTGTGGATTCGGGCCCCAGACTGCAACAGTCGCCATCTCTCCTCACTGGCTGCCCGTAAAAGTAGTAAACTGCAGAGGCAAGGGAAGCTTTCCTTAGTCTCCTCCTCAGCTCTGATGTATCTGTAGCAATAACTCTCGGTGGAGCTGCTGGTTTAAGTGGGCTTGTTACCTTCACTCTCGATACCTCTGTTTCACCAGCACCGGGTCTAGGGTTCCGTTGAGTTCACCTCTGGATGATATAAGCACCAAACACTTGAGTAGGTTTTAATAAAACGAACAAGGGAAGTAGCTGGAAAGAGGTAGTAGGAAAGCTGCAGGGAAGCTCAAATACCTTTCTGTTGTATTTCTTCAGAACATTCTTTGCAATTGAACACTTGTAATTGAATAGTCCCCCTTTCGTAGGATTTAATCTTTGCCCGCCTGGATAGACATCTCTCACTTGCCTAGCAGCCAGCACCTAGCATGAACAAAAGTCTCTGCCACAGACTTATCTGAAATAAAACCCGTACGATCCTCTGCCACAGGATGTATTGGTTTGTGATGAATGTCAGATACAGTACTTGAACCTTTAAGCCAACCCGGCAGTACTATACTGTAAGATTACTTCGGAATGGGTCCTCCAACTGAGTCACCAGGCCCCTCTCCAGACCAGCACTCTGCATGATCCTTCCATGATGGGTCCTCCCCTGGGATCTTCTCGGTTGTCCAGCTTCTTCACTCAGGATAGACAGCTCAGGACCATTCCTCCGCTGCTGTGGTAGGCCCCAGACAGGCTTCTAGGCCCACCCACACACCACAGCGACGCGGGCCTCCGGAATGGAGGACCACAAGGTGGTATTCCTAGGGCATACCTGTCGGCCAGGAGGGCCAGCAGGTGGCTGAAAAGGAACCCCAAAACATGGCGTCTGTCCCATAAATACCCTCTCCCAGAATGCAACTCGGAGGACCACCTCCATCGAGTTATCTCCGGGACAGAGGAGCACTCATTCGCTTCAACACGTTGCTTTTCCAGCACCTGCCGATGGTGACAACGACACCCACCGGCACAATGTGGAACTACATGCAACGTCAGCCAAGCTGGAACATAGGCAAATCTAACTTCCTATATTAAACGACCCACTAAATTTACCTATCAGCGGTAGATAAAAATCTACCAGCGCTACATATCAAAATGGGGAGGAGCCTGGAAGGAAAGACATTGTTTCGCTGCATCTGTGGTCTGTAAGTTTCAGTGAGGGAAAGGGGTATTGTACAGGGGACAGAATGGGGGATGGGAGTAGCAAAGATTTATGGTTTGGTGTTGAATTATTCGCTTTTGGGTCATTACAGAGGACAAGGGACACTCTTTACATCTGGAGGAAAAGAGATTTAACCTCCACATACAGAAAAGCTTCTTCACAGTAAGAGCGTGCAAACAAAAAACACATAAATGAAAATATATAAATAATTCTGTATATAAAGCTTCTGTGTCAAGCATCTACAACCTTGTTTTCAATGCATTTTGTTCCCAGGCGCACGTCATCAGGAAAATGATCAGGAAGATGATTTCCTGATGATGTGCGCCTGGGCACGAAATGCATTGAAAACGAGGCTGTAGATGCTTGACACCGGAGCTATCTCTTCCACCCTTAGCTGAGACGCATGCCGCGCTTCCCTGTTTCACATTCTAGTGACGGACCGGCCCTTGCCTCATCCCACAGCTGAGCTGCTATCTGCTGTACATCTAAGGCATGTAAGTGCTTTCACAATAAAGACAGTACTACACTATATTGCCATTTTTTGTCTCGTTCTTGGGAGAGACAATCTTTGCAGACCTAAGATAAGGATAACAAGCAGTTGGGATTTGCACTGTGAGTGTAATTATCAGAGGATTACCATCCACCATCTATGATTGTATGAGGTTTGATCGATATTGGAGATGCTCGATTGAAGTTCAAATTGGCTTGGGGGATCATGGATTACCGAGAAAGCTTTCCATACTTTATGCCTGGTGGTCACTTTGTGGCCAGAGATATCTGGTGAGCAGATTTATTTATCACTTCGGGTGAAGCATTTTTCTCACAAGGAACTAACATATTGTAATTTATGAAGGCACGGTGTTGGCGATTTCACCTACACAGAAGAAATACACTCATTCATCTTACTTATTTCACAATTTTTTTCTATATTGGACTGGTTTTGTATTTTATGGTATATGTGCTGATTATTTTGTCACACCTATGTAAGTTTAGATGACATTCATATGTATATATGGTTTTGCGCCCAATTTTTTAATATTTTTGCTATATTAGGTTCATTAATTTTTTGGTGCAGCATCACTCTATTTTTAATACTGTTTATATTATCTGGCTCTGTTTTTCATTCCTTTTATTCTATAAATAATTCTGTGCATACAAAATAATACAAACTTTCTAGTGCCAAAGCTTATCAAAAAAGAATCCTTCAATGTGAAAATTAAAAAATATATGAAAAATGTGTTAGACCACAAAAATTCTATAAACAAATGTATTAAACCATAAACCATAAAAAGTCCATATGTTAATCTCTGAGTTCCAAAGAAGCATCTGTTCTTCAATTGATTGTGTTACAACATTCTGATAAAAGATGTATAGTCACAAACTGCTTACCAGATTTGTAGGATCTCATATGATAGAGATCAAAAGCGCTTGTGCGTCAGCCTGCCGGCAACCTCACTATCCACCTGTGATGTTCTTACAAGAAGGAATATTCCCAACGCCGACTCGGAAAGTGATGCTCCTCTTTGTAATCCGCTCTACGAGAAGCCAAAAAGGGCAATCTGCGTGTGCAAGGAGTGGGATAAGGACGGGGAGTACAGACTTTTTAGAGTCCTTTAAATCTATAAGCGATCTCTGGAGTGAGTTTTCCCTTCTGATGTTCCGTCTGCAGAGGGTGGTGCAGATTTGGCACTACGAAGTTTGTATTATTTTGTATGCACAGAACTATTTATATATTTTCATCTATGTGTTTTTTGTTTGCGCGCTCTTTTTTCTTTTTTAACTTATCCTGAGCTTTTGGTATTTAAGCTATCAGAGCTGCTGCATACAGTCACGTCACTTTTTATTTTTCTTAGGTTAGCGCAAATATCCTCTCTTTTATACATTTTCTTCACAGTAAGAGCTGTGAAAATGTGGAATAGACTCCCTTAAAAAGGAGCTTGAGGCTCCCCCCCACAAAAATTAAAAGTCAGCAGCTACAAATGTTGTAACTGCTGACTTTTAATAGAAGGGCACTTACCTGTCCAGGGATCCAGCGATGTCCTCACCAGAACTGATTTTTCAATTAGCTGTGGGGGCATCTCAAGTAAGGGAAACAGGCAGTGAAGCTATGCGGCTTCCTACTGTGCATGCGTGAGCCGTGCTGCACCTTGTGAAAGATCCCGTGGTTTTCTGGGACCTGTGATGTGTCCCAGAAGACTGCGGGGTAAGGACGAGGGCCAAACTTCCGGCGCTTCTGACCGGAAGTGGGAGTGGGTACCTGGCAAATCCAGGTACCTGCTCCCCCACAAAAAGTGTCAAATGTGGCAGTGGAGGGGAAGAGGATGCAAACAAGCAGGACTTCCCCTTTTTTGGGTTAAGTTCCACTTTAAGAACTAGTTCTGGCCAGCTCAGTAGATTTTAACCACTTGCTTACTGGGCACCTAAACCCCCCTCCTGCCCAGACCAATTTTCAGCTTTTAGCTCTGTCACTCTTTGAATGACAATTGCGTGGTCATACAACACTTTACCCAAATGAATATTTTATCATTTTTTTCCCCACAAATAGAGCTTTCTTTTGGTGGTATTTGATCACCTATGGGTTTTTTATTTTTTGTTAAAAAATTTAAAAAGACCGAATTTTAAGAAAAGGCAACACTGATGGGCACTAATAGGCTGCATTGATGGGCACTGATAAGGCAACACTGATGGGCACTGATAAGGCGGCACTGATAGGAACTAATAGGCGGGACTAGTGGGCACTGATGTGGTGGCACTGGTGGGCACTGATGGGTGGCACTGATGGGCGGCACTGATGGGCATTGATAGGTGGCACTGAAGGGCACTAATAAGTGGCCCTGATAGCTGGCACTGATGGGTGGCAGTGATGGGCACTGATGGGTGGCAGTGATGGGCACTGATCGGCACTGGTAGGTGACACTAATAGGCAGCACTGCTAGGTGGCACTGATGAGGCACTGATTGGCACCACTGGTGGGCATTGATAGGTGGCACTCGTGAGCATTGATAGGTGGCACTGATGTACTGGTGGGCACTATGGGCACTGATTGGTGGGCACTGTGGGCACTGATTCGTGGGCACTGGCAGGCAGTTTTTGATCGCTCAGTTCTCAGTCTTAGAGCCAGCAGGAGACAGATACAGTATTGGACTGATGCTGCATCCACCTATAATTATAATTCTTAAAAAGTATAATTCTAAAAAAAAATCCTGAACTTCTCTTTTAAAATAACAAACATGTCAAAGTCAACGTGTCAGTGCAATGGTTTTGCACAGAGCAGTCCCAATCCTCCCCTTCTAGGGTTCCCCGCTGGTACCCTGGGCTACTGTATATGACACCTAATCTTTTTACAACTAACTTTTCCCTAAACTAATCTGCTGGTCATATTAATAAACAAAAACAGGCCTTAAAAACCCAGCTATTTTTGGGAGGTCAATAACCCCTTTTTTAGATGAGATTTCATCTAAGGAAGGCATAGTTTCCAACATTGTAAAAAAATTTATAAAAAAATGTGTCTGTAGGCGGAGTCTTAATATAATGAGGGTGAGGGCATTCGTTTGTAGGTGAGGTGTAGCGGGGAAAGGAAAATGCGAGTTTATACAAAATATTGGGCGTGGCTTAAAGGGCACGTGGCTCAAAGGGGGTGTGGTTCGAGTCTGAGATGAATGAGTGATGGAGGAAGAAAGAAAGAAAGAAATAGGGAGGGAAGGAAGGAAAGAAAGAGGGATGAAGGGACAGCAGGCCCAGATCCTACACCAAAATAGAAATATGTGTATTCCAGAAAGTTTAACAATCAGCAGATAAAGATACTCCAAACACCTGGTGTTAGCGCTTCAATCATCACGGCACCATGGTTGTTATGGTGACAGGATGATTGAAGTGCATTATTTCTAATATTACATGGTAATCTAAAATTAAATCGTTCAACTCACCATAATGCAGAATCAGTGGGAGACCTAAGCGTGTCACTTGCCATGTCGCCTTCCACCAGATGCCATCAGGTGTCCCCAGCAGAGTCCCTCGTTACACCAGGCGTTCCCAGCAGAGTCCCTCTTTATACCACTCATTCCCAGCAGAGTCCATCCTTATACCAGGCATTCCCAGCAGAGTCCCTCCTTACATCAGGTGTCCCCAGTGGAGTCCCTCCCTACATCAGGTGCCTGCAGCGGGGTCCCTCCTTACATCAGGTGCCCCAGCAGGGTTCCTCCTTACATCAGGTGTTCCCAGCGGAGTCCCTCCCTACATCAGGTGCCCGCAGCGGAGTGCCTCCTTACATCAGGTGCCCCAGCAGAGTTCCTCCTTACATCAGGTGCCCCCAGCAGAGTCCCTCCTTACATCAGGTTTCCCCAGCGGAGTTCCTCCTTACATCAGGTGAGAAGGAAGTGTCACCAGCACACCGGGATCTTCAAAATTGGGTCCAAAATTTTAATCATAGTATCAAAAAAATAAATAGAATCTATGTTTCGGAGCCACGCAGGACCCCTTCATCAGGCATGTGCCCCCAGCGGAGTCCCTCCTTACATCAGGTGTCCCCAGCAGAGTCCCTCCTTACATCAGGTGTCTCCAGCGGAGTCCCTCCTTACATCAGGTGTCTCCAGCGGAGTCCCTCCTTACATCAGGTGTCCCCAGCGGAGTCCCTCCTTACATTAGGTGTCCCCAGCAGAGTCCCTTGTTACACCAGGTGTCCCCAGCAGAGTCCCTCGTTACACCAGGCATTCCCAGCAGAGTCCCTCGTTACACCACGTGTTCCCAGCCGAGTCCCTCGTTACATCAGGTGTTCCCAGCAGAGTCCCTAATTACATCAGGTGTTCCCAGCAGAGTCCCTCGTTACATCAGGTGTTCCCATCAGAGTCCCTCCTTACACCAGGTGTCCCCAGCAGAGTCCCTCGTTACACCAGGTGTCCCCGGCAGAGTCCCTCGTTACATCAGGCATTCCCAGCAGAGTCCCTCATTAGACCAGGCATTCCCAGCAGAGTCCCTCATTACATCAGGCGTTCCCAGCAGAGTACCTCGTTACATCAGGCATTCCCAGCAGAGTCCCTCATTAGACCAGGCGTTCCCAGCAGAGTCCCTCATTACATCAGGCGTTCCCAGCAGAGTCCCTCCTTACACCAGGTGTTCCCAGCAGAGTCCCTCCTCAAACCAGGCATTCCCAACGTAGTCCCTCGCTACACCAGGCGTTCCCAGCAAAGTCCCTCGTTACACCAGGCGTTCCCAGCAGAGTCCCTCCTTACACCAGGTGTTCCCAGCAGAGTCCCTCCTTACACCAGGTGTTCCCAGCAGAGTCCCTCCTTACATCTGGTGCCCCCAGTAGAGTCCCTCGTTATACCTGGCATTTCCAGCGGAGCCCCTCCTTACATCAGGTGCCCCCAGCGGAGTCCCTCCTTACATCAGGTGCCCCCAGCGGAGTCCCTCCTTACATCAGGTACCCCCCAGCAG
Source organism: Lithobates clamitans (assembly GCA_037952925.1). NCBI lineage: Eukaryota > Metazoa > Chordata > Amphibia > Anura > Ranidae > Lithobates > Lithobates clamitans. The sequence continues at coordinate 10,017,537 of JBBGZY010000513.1, read as the reverse complement.
AGTTCCTCCTTACATCAGGTACCCCCCAGCAGAGTCCCTCCTTACATCAGGTGTTCCCAGCGGAGTCCCTCCTTACATCAGGTGTTCCCAGCGGAGTCCCTCCTTACATCTCTGGTGCCCCCAGCGGAGTCCCTCCTTACATCTCAGGTGCCCTTAGTAGAGTCCCTTGGCTCTGCCTCTTGTTGAACACAGAACGGCAGCAGGCCACGGGATGAAGGGTTGGCGGCAGCTCCATGTGTCTTTGCAGGTCTCTTCCATGTGTGTTCAGTGGAAAGGGGAGGGGCCTCCGATCTGTGCAGCTAACTGGCTTCAGTATACAACAGAATTATCTACTTCTACACTGAAGAGAGAAGCCTATTCGCTGCATGGATCGGAGGCCCCTTCTCTCTCCACTGAACAGAGGGAAAGAGTCCTGCTAGCTGGAAAGAGATCTTTCAGCGGCGGCCATATTTTCGGAACCAAAAGCTGCGGCCGGTGCCAAAAACAGTCCCAATTCCCGGTACTGTTGACAAGTATGGGAAGGTGTTCTGGCAAGCTGAAACATTAGACATTTTTGAGACCTCACTCCTCCCTGGGCCTGGATGCTGTACAGTGAAGGTAATCTGCACAGTGAAGGTAATCTGACTTACTTTGTAATTGATTATCTTTTGTAAATGTATGCACTGACTGAGTAATTGTATTTACACTATAAACTTTCTATGATGAACTACATATTAAAGTACTATAAATGCGTATCTTTTGTTTATAATGTGCTAGTACTTTGCATTGTTTTTCCTTTGGTTACTTACTTTTTGGCAAATAGAAGAAGCCCTTTTTTGAGGATTTTAGCACTTGAATGCCCCATACACACGGTCGGATTTTCGGATGGAAAATGTTCGATGAGATCTTGTTGTCGGAAATTCTGACCGTGTGTAGGCTCCATCGGACATTTTCCATAGGAATTTCCGACACACAAAATTTGAGATCTTGATCTCAGATTTTCCGACAACAAAATCCGTTGTCGTAAATTCCGATTGTATGTACACAATTCCGACGCACAAAGTTCCACGCATGCTCGGAATTAAGCAGAAGAGCCGCACTGGCTATTGAACTTCCTTTTTGTCGGCTCGTCGTACGTGTTGTACGTCACCGCGTTCTTGGCGTTCGGAATTTCCGACAAGATTTGTCTGACCGTGTGTATGCAAGACAAGTTTGAGCCAACATCTGTCAGAAAAAATCCATGGATTTTGTTGTCGGAATGTCCGATCGTGTGTACGGGGCAGAACATTTCGCTTGATCCTTATTGTAATTCTTATAGGTGATGAAACATATTTTATTGATGAGGCTGCTCTAGGCTCACTGGCGAATTCAGGATTTGTCTACTGCTGGAGGAAGAAAAAGACTTCTAGACCATGGTGCTGGACCAAAGACACCTGTGTAGAGCTACTCCTGTAGGAGCCGCTGAAGTTAACTAGTTCTTCCCCAATAGTGTAGACGTTGCCTGTACACCTAAGCACAGGTCCACTCATTCTGGCTCCAATAAACAGTCTAGGGGTTTGTAATTTATTGTTTGCAGAAATTGTAAAAGGAGAGGGATTGACACTCCTCTCCTTGTGGATATAGCAGTCTAAACCCTCACAGCTGGAGACCATGAGGTAGTCTCAAGTCAGTCTAAAGCCTCAAAGCTAAGGACTCTAAGGCAAGTCTCTTGGTATCTGGTTACCCTGCAGGGCTATAAGGAGCCAGTGCAGTTTTTGGAGTGCTGCACAGTCAAAGGGGTCAATCAGGACCTCTTACTCACAAGTCCCGAGGGCAGCTGCCTCTTTTCAGTCTCCTCCAGACACAGCCCAGTTTGTGACACTCTCCTTTCAGACCTGATACCCTGATAGAGAAATACTGCATCCAGTTTCAGATTAATTCCAGGTCCCAGCTCTGCCACAGCCGAGACCAAGCAAAACATTAACTCAGTCTAAAAGGTGCTTGAGGACAAGCAATCCCCTGAAGCTCTCTGGACCTTTCCTGAGCTTTCGTGTGTACTTGCTGTGTTTCCTACATCTGATTCCAGTTACGGACCTTGGCCTGTTCTCGACTATCCCTGTCTGCTTGTGACCCTGACCTTTGGCGTGTTATGTTTATCCTTGTCTGCTAGTTGCCCCGACATTTTGGCTCATCCCTTACTTTCCTTGTTGTTCCAGCCTGCTGCCTCCTAACTCTTCTCCTGTAGTCTACCGTGAGCGTGAGCTGTGAGACCCTAGGGGCCGCGACCTGGAGCCAGACTGCAGCGCAGTCCATCCTCACCACTAGAGGCTCTGGTGAACACCTGCTGGCTCTTAGACTCCGCGCCCTGGGGAATCTATGCTCTAGCTCCCAGTGGGATCTGTGTCAGTGTTCCAGTAGACCTGCTTCCTGAACCTCCCAGGGTTCAATCCGCAGCAGTCAGTCCTAGGGTCCACTACCTTAGCGGTGCACTCCTAACTTCCACGGAGTGCATCTGTCACCTGGTTTCAGGTGACCTGACAATACCATTGGTGCTATATATATTTTTCATTTTTAGCCATTACACATGTTTATCCAATTTTTCATTATAATATATATTTTATATTCATATATTCATATAATCACAAATACATAATTTTAATGTTACATGGCGGTTTTAGCAATTATCTATGTAGACCACCAAAGGGGGTTTTGCTGAACGTTTCACAGTCCATTGCCAGTGATAATTTACAATTTATTATTTATTTTATTTAATTTTTGTGTTATTTTTACACACATATATATAAATATATATGTATTTATTTTACCATCCTATATTGCTAACTGTTGCATGTTTTTTTGCATATTTTGTGCTGTTCTCTGCGTATGTATTTATCATCGTATTTGTATGGTGTATACAGGGGGTTAACATCATTAGAATTGACATCCTACCCCACCCACATCTATATACCTATATAATCCTTTGTTGCTGTGGCTCCCGTGACTTTAATAAAGCGCAGGGCGTGAAACATGGAAGTCACAGTCGCCACAGCAACAACGAGCCTGCGACCCACCCAACACCAGGACACTCCTCGCTTCCGGCTATGAACTTCGTTTCCGGGTCCTTGGAGCTAGTGCACGTCACTCAGAACGCCATCTAGGATGCCAGATTGTAGCTTGCTGGATTAGCCTGCCTGTTTGTCAAACCGAGCAGCGTGGACTATAATACACCTTCCACAGCACAGTGAGTTTGACACCTGTCATTAACCAGTAGTTGTACTGAAGAGAACTGTGTCTCTCCACTCTGGCTTTTTCCCTACACATTTAGCTATCCAGCTATCCGGTCATTATCTGGACAATGGAGTGTACCTATTGATGTTAACCCCTTGTTACCAGGAGGTGTGGCGGTATCGCATATATTATATTCGGAGTACTTCAACTATGAGAATGATTTTTATATTTATTTTTATTTTGTCTGATTTTAACTACATAATTTTCATCTGACAGTTGTTTTTAATCTAATTGCGCATCCAATAAACTAACTATATTAAGCACTATCATTGCTAAAGTTATTTTGGTACTGGTCCCATCGAGCGCTGCATTTGTTGCTTAATTTTGTCTACAGATGAGAACGCTACCCGGTCTACTCTGTATTGTCACATAAACGCATGTTGGGATGACCATGATGCTACCCTTTAGATCGTTTTGATGGATACGTCTGCTCTGGCCATCCAAGAAGCAGAAAACAACTGGGTGGCATACAGCCCAACTGAAGAGGGGGTTCCAGTCCCCTATTCCTGTACACCTTCTTAACCAATTTGATTATCCATGAAACTATTGTACTAGAGTCGGGATCTGCAAACTATGGCTCCCCAGCTGCCACAGAACCACATGTCCCATGAGGTATTGTAAAGCTCTGATATTCACAGACATGACTAGGCATGATGGATACTGAAGTTCCGGAATGGCTGGAGGGCCCCAGATGATGCTTATTTGCCCCTGTATTTTTTTTTTGGAGTGTTACAAATAGGCTAGATGAAAATCTGAAGGGAGTTATGGCTTGAAGATAGTGTCTTAGTACTGAAGTAATATCGTCTTCGTGAAGAAGGTCAAAATTGGATCTGAAAAGATTGGCAGGGCCCAAGGCTCAGAGATAGTAGAGGAAGAGGAGAACTTAGGGATGAATCAATGTACCGTTCCAAGTTCCACTCTATCCGAGTACAAAAAAAAATATTATTGTCTTCTGATCCCAGAGCCTGAAGTTCTGATACTCCCCAGCCCAATGCCTTTGCCACAAAGAAAAATAGTTTCCAAGTGAGATTCCACAAGGATGCTGAATCAGATGGGGCAAAGGGCTGTTTGGATAAGGGCTCCAGAGTGATAGAGAGATCCCAAGTGGGAAAGATTTGTTTTAATGGGTGGGCTTATCTTCTTGACTGTCTTGAAGAATTTGATATTAAAGGATCTTCAGATGGAACACAGGCCCCCCCAGAATTAAATTAGAACAGTTGCAGAATCCTGAGGACAGTGGAGGATTGGCAGTGCCCAACCCTTGGCGGTACTACATTGCGGCCTAATTGCAACATCTGATTAGATCCATGGCCCAGGATCCGTCCAGCTCCAGGTGACAGGCTTTACTGAATATAGTCCGATATGGGGGAATCTCTCCTATGTCGAACTGGCAAAACTACAACAGGGCCCCAGGTGGCGCTCCTTCGGTGTGACTTTGCTATCACACATATTTCAGGACGGCAAGTTGTTGTCCTTCCGTGAGTTGCGAGCCAGATTTAATCTACCATCTACTATGTACTACTCTTATCTCCAGCTCCGACATGTGGTGGTCGTGCAAGGTGACGCTACCCACTGGACTATGTTAGGCACCCCCATTTTCCATTTGCTACAGACCAGTATTGAAACCAAAGGGATTATCTCACATTGTTACCAAATGCTATTGACACATCACTTAAAAGCTCACCCAACTAAGGCACCGTCCCTATGGGAGAAAGATGTAGGTCCACTCACGGGAGACCAGTGGGAGGAAGTCCTGCAATCGAATACTATGTGTTCTTTAAACGTGGCCCAAAAGGTTTCCCAACTATACATAGTATTATACTCCACTTAGATTGCATAAGATGGGCAGGAAGCCAGATTCCCTGTGTAGCAGATACGGGCGACATCAAGGTGATCTCATCCACCTACTCTGGAGATGCCCAAAACTCCACAGGTATTGGAGTAAGGTGCTTGGGATGCTTAATCAAGTGTTTCAGACAACCGTCCCCTTAGACCCAATTCATTGCATACTAGGGGTGCTGGAGGACGTGGTCCCGGAGGAGATGACTAGAATAGCATTCTCTAGGGCATTGTTCCAAGCGCGCAAGCTCATTTTGATTGGCTGGAAATCAGTCTCCCCACCCTTGGTAGCCTCCTGGATAACACATATGGAAAATACCTTGGTTATGGAAAAATATATCTACCAACATAGGGGCAGCCCTGGCACATTCGGCACATTTGAAAGAATTTGGGCACCATGGTTAGATACCCCTGGACTAAGTCCCAGGGAATTGGTGATGTCCAGTTTGTTGCAATTTCCAGCAGGAGGACCATAACGGGTTAATGATTAATAACACCAGATGTACAATATATATCAACGTGCTGTAAGCCTCTTAGGTTTGAAGATAAGAAAAATATGGCGGATGCTTGGAGGACTGTGCATTGTGCATGTAAATGTATTACTATATACTGTCTGTGCATTGGAAATTGTTTGAACTTGTTAAATAAACACCTTTTTGATTAAAAAAAAAAAAGGATCTTTGGCCCATCTCTTGTTGTCATAGCAGAGATTGCCACTAGCTGTACCTTTTAATTGCTTAATCCTAATCCTAAATAAAGGTCTGCTTGCAGGATGTCAAGGAGTTGGGAGGAAGAGGGTACATCAGGTCTATGGACCTAAAGTCGCATTAAGTGGGACCAAAGTAGTGCAGGGACTACTCTGAAGTCACTACGACTTAAAATCGCACAAAAAAGGTACTTATTGGAAATCAAGGGGTACTACTTGTCATGCGACTTTGCAGTCCCAAGTCGCATGACAAGTTGCACTAGTGGAAACTGAGCCGAAAGAAGGAAACCTGCGTCTTTAGAAATGGTAAGTACATCTTTTGACTACTCAGATGTAGTGTCGGCTTTCTCCCAGCAAATAGTAGGCTTTACAGCCTGGACATAGGGCTGTAAAGCCAACAGTATACAGCAGGTTAGGACAGTATATAGTGACAGAATATGGCAGGTTAAAGCAGTATATAGTGACAGTAGACAGCAGGTTAGGGCAGTATATAGTGACAGTAGACGGCAGGTTAGGGCGGTATATAGTAACAATATACAGCTGGTTAGGTTAGTATATAGTGACAGTATACCGCAGGTTAGGGCAGTATATAGTGACAGTATACGGGAGGTTAGGGCAGTATATAGTGACAGTATACAGCAGGTTAGGGCAGTATATAGTGACAGTATATGGCAGGTTAGGGCAGCATGTAGTGACAGTATACGGCAGGTTAGGGCAGTATATAGTGACAGAATAGGGCAGGTTAGGGCAGTATATAGTGACAGTATACAGCAGGTTAGGGCAGTATATAGTGACAGTATACGGCAGGTTAGGGCAGCATTTAGTGACAGTATACGGCAGGTTAGGGCAGTATATAGTGACAGTATATGGCAGGTTAGGGCAGCATGTAGTGACAGTATACGGCAGGTTAGGGCAGTATATAGTGACAGAATAGGGCAGGTTAGGGCAGTATATAGTGACAGTATACAGCAGGTTAGGGCAGTATATAGTGACAGTATACGGCAGGTTAGGGCAGCATTTAGTGACAGTATACGGCAGGTTAGGGCAGTATATAGTGACAGGATACGGCAGGTTAGGGCAGCATGTAGTGACAGTTTACGTCAGGTTAGGGCAGTGTAGGGTGAAATAGTGACAGGCTAGGCCGGTATGTAGTGACAGTGTGCTCAGTCACTTACAGCATGTCAGGTAACGGAGATTCCGGGGATGCAGTGCTCTCTCTGCCTCTTTCTTCTTTAGATACAGCATCAGCCTGAGGGGAGGAGTCTGTAGGAGGAGTGGAGGATGCAGCCACACCCCAATCCCGCCCACCAACTTCGGCTGCCTCGGGAGATAGTGAACATCCCCGAGGGACAGCCTAAGCTGATTAGACAACAGGGGAGTGTTACAGACAGCCTCTCCCACACTGCTGGACTCTCTGCTATTCCGACCGACTTTTTACAAATTGCAAGGACAGGGAAGGTGCAGGCCCCCCCCATGGACCTGGTGCCCACTCATTAAGGGTATTGTACTGACTTAAACGTAGCCCTGACTGACGCCACCCCTGCAATCCGGGGACAAATTTATTCCGGTGAGAGTGTCCTCAGTCCGGGGACTGTCCCCGGAAATCGGGGATGTCTGGTCACCCTAGTCTAGGAGGGATACTTGCTGCGTGGTGAGAGGATTCTCTCGTGGATGGGCCAAGAAGAGTTAACTACTTTGGAGGAGATTGAGCTAATTGCTACAATGGAACTGCTGTTGCTCATTCCACTATGTATCTCCTGCCCATCTTTTGAGTAGGACAGCTTACCTGTTAACCCTCTGACTCTCTGTCTGCTGCATAGACTCTAAAACAGCGTTTGCAGACCAATTGACTGGTAATGGTGTAGTGCACTACCCCCGTAGGAGCTGCTGGGTAGTTCTATCCTTTTTGCCAGTGTGGTTCTATTACTCCCCTTCCTTGAACTGATGACACAGCAGACAGTCTTAAATGAATAAACGTGAAACTTTATTCTTTCCATTGGTGCATAGCTGAAAAGAATATGAGTAGATCCTCAAGATTTATGAGCTGCCTTTATAAACTTGGTTCTTGTAATGGTCTGCATATCTTCTCCCTCCTGTTTACTACTACTTCCCAACCATACAGCCCTTCTAAATTATGTCCGATGAACGATAATCTGAATAAAGTTCTTAGACTGACTGTTTGGATTTCTCCAGGGTGATAACTCTTTAAGACTCCACGGTCAGCACCTTAACACCCTCAGTCTTTGGAAATACTGTTTCTCTGGGTTTACACTCACGTGTACTCCTGAGCAACCGTCCATGCTTGCCATAGAGTGTCCTCTCCTAGTCCTTCTTCTGTTGGTAGTAGCAGTCTTCTCCTGTTGAATGTTGCAGATTCCTCCTGTTATCTCCTCCATTTCTCCTCCCCGCATGGCACGTTCCCCTCCCCAGACTTCTTGAGCTGCACCAGCCTCTACATGCTGTCTTCCTCTGCCATTCTTTTCCCATTAGCCAGACTCCCTTTGAGCATGTGACCCACAATTTATATAGGCCTGAAAGTCCCTGCCCATTCAAATTAATGATTGGTTCAGGGTGACCCATACAACTAACTGTATCCTGTTTCCAATTTACCTGTCCTCCAGCACCTCTCACTGGACAAACAAGGCATCACTCTCAACAGAATGCAGGTGGTTGCACCCCCAATTCTACTCTGTCATTTCTTCCAACCAAAATAAACCCAACCAAGCTTAAACCAACAGGGTAATGCCTGGTATTTTTACCTAACACTAACCCTCATTAACTAGTTAGCACACACCTAAGTAGGTGGGCGCTACATACACCCCCTCATGAAAACACAACTGTCCCCAGTTGTGGAAAAAGGAAATCCACAGCTAGAGTACAGTTTCCCTACCTGACACAAGGCATCTCATATGTCCTGGTGTGTAGTGCTGTGCATGTATTACAAAACTTTACAATGGAAAACACAAACATTATCTTACAGTTTCCACAACATGAATGATCTAATCTATGGGTCCCTACCACTAGGTCTCATCCAGGGAGAACCAAGCCACTACTCTAGGAAGAGTAATGCTTTGGTTACTCCAAGCCTTCATCTGTGTTCTTCGGTACGTTCAAACCCCGTCTCTCTAACGATACCTGTAGAAAAACAACACAAAGCAGACATCCTATTCTATATCCTAACTATCACAAGCATGTTGTTGGCATGGGTAACTCTACTAGGACTACCGTCCCTCAAAAGGAGTCTGGGAACTCCTGCAGGACAGAGCCTGAGTAGACACGCCAGGTCAATTGCATTCTAGTCCATGAGCCACATACTTTCTAAGTGACTCCAACAGGAGTTCGTAACTTTTAACTTTTGAAATAGCAAAGGGACTGACAGAAATAACAGAGGGATAGTGTTCATGCTGGGCAAGCAGGCACTGGTGCTGTTGCTCTGTGAAGGAAGTCTTTGGGATAGCCCACCCTAACCCGTCTGCGCACTTGCAGTTCAAGGATTAGTCCAGCATACCTGTAATAACACCCTACAGGTAATACCGGGGGTCCGGCAATCGTTTCAGCGTGTCTCATTCCCCTTTAACTGAAATAGAAAAACTCCTGGTACGCTGACCAGGTTTCTGCACCAGAACACGATTTTTATAAATGGCTTGTCCTTGCCACCATTCTCTAAAAGTGTCCTGGAATCGTACCCACATTGAATGGTCAGGTGTCCTCTGGGGCTTTTGTACATGCAGGTAGTCCCAAATAGGGTCCCTTTCCCATTGTTCCTGGGAAGCTTCCACAATGTCCATAATTTTCTCCAGAACATAAGGGTAATCTAATCCATACTCTTGTGCAACCCTCTTTTGAATGTCCCTCTGGAACCTTGATAACCTTGGTAGTTCCCTAGGCTTTCCTCTTCCAGACAACACACAAGAGTCTGATCGTGCAATGCGTCCGTGGACGTCTTGGTTAGGGGTGTTGGGGGTGCTGGTAAGGTGGCAATGCTTTCCGGAGCCCCGGAGATAGCACTTAGGGACGTGGAGCTCTCCACATACCACTCCTCCTCGTCACTGGAACCACCTTCCCCTGGAGAAGACCAGACAAACAAATGTTCTAGAGATCCGTACCTCTCCAGCATTTCTGGGGAACCCCAATCTATGGCCCGGCCCTTGCTTCCCCTGCCCAGCTCACCTGAGAGATCACCCTCTTCCACCAGTGGCTCCCTCTGGACAGGTTCAAAGAGGGGCTTATTTGAACAGGTCGGCATTTCAGGGAGATTTCCTGGGGCTTGCTCAATTACTCAAACAAACCCTGTATCCCCGACCAGACCACAGGCCTCCCCTTTGGATCCTACCTGGACCTCCGGCGTTTCCGGTTTTAAGGGCTCTGGACGGAGTTTCTCCACTGCACTTCCAGTGATATCTCGGCCCTCTCCTGCCCTCTGTAGGTTTGAGGCTTGCAGTGTGCAGAGTCCGGTGGCACTGTCCATGTGGTAGTAGCTTACCTCCTGCTATTCAGGTCCCAGCCGCGTAAGTTGTAAGCTGCAGTGGCCACACCGGGCCCAAGCGTTGACTCCCATGGTGGGTTTCTGGCAGTCGGGACAGATAAGACACAGTCTCTCCACTTACATAGTTACATAGTTACATAGTAGGTGAGGTTGAAAAAAGACACAAGTCCATCAAGTCCAACCTATGTGTGTGATTATGTGTCAGTATTACATTACATATCCCTGTATATTGTGGTCATTCAGGTGATTATCTAACAGTTTCTTGAAGCTAACAATGCTCCCCGCTGAGACCACCGCCTGTGGAAGGGAATTCCACATCCTTGCCGCTCTTACAGTAAAGAACCCTCTACGTAGTTTAAGGTTAAACCTCTTTTCTTCTAATTGTAATGAGTGGCCACGAGTCTTATTAAACTCTCTTCTGCGAAAAAGTTTTATCCCTATTGTGGGGTCACCAGTACAGTATTTGTAAATTGAAATCATATCCCCTCTCAAGCGTCTCTTCTCCAGAGAGAATAAGTTCAGTGCTCGCAACCTTTCCTCATAACTAAGATCCTCCAGACCCTTTATTAGCTTTGTTGCCCTTCTTTGTACTCGCTCAATTTCCAGTACGTCCCTCCTGAGGACTGGTGCCCAGAACTGGACAGCATACTCCAGGTGCGGGCGGACCAGAGTTTTATAGAGCGGGAGAATTATCGTTTTATCTCTGCAGTTGATCCCCCTTTTAATGCATGCCAATAATCTGTTTGCTTTATTAGCAGCAGCTTGGCATTGCATGCCATTGCTGAGCCTATCATCCACTAGGACCCCCAGGTCCTTTTCCATCCTAGATTCCCCCAGAGGTTCTCCCCCCAGTGTATAGATTGCATTCATATTTTTGCCACCCAAATGCATTATTTTACATTTTTCTACATTGAACCTCATTTGCCATGTAGTCGCCCACCCCATTAATTTGTTCAGGTCTTTTTGCAAGATTTCCACATCCTGCGGAGAAGTTATTGCCCTGCTTAGCTTAGTATCGTCTGCAAATACAGAGATTGAACTGTTTATCCCATCCTCCAGGTCGTTTATGAACAAATTAAATAGGATTGGTCCCAGCACAGAACCCTGGGGAACCCCATTACCCACCCCTGACCATTCTGAGTACTCCCCATTTATCACCACCCTCTGAACACGCCCTTGTAGCCAGTTTTCAATCCATGTACTCACCCTATGGTCCATGCCAACGCACCTTATTTTGTACAGTAAACGTTTATGGGGAACTGTGTCAAATGCTTTTGCAAAATCCAGATACACCACGTCTATGGGCCTTCCTTTATCTGGATGGCAACTCACCTCCTCATAGAAGGTTAATAGATTGGTTTGGCAAGAACGATTCTTCATGAATCCATGCTGATTACTGCTAATGATATCATTCTTATTACTAAAATCTTGTATATAGTCCCTTATCATCCCCTCCAAGAGTTTACATACTATTGATGTTAGGCTAACTGGTCTGTAATTCCCAGGGATGTTTTTTGGGCCCTTTTTAAATATTGGTGCTACATTGGCTTTTCTCCAATCAGCTGGTACCATTCCAGTCAATAGACTGTCTGTAAAAATTAGGAACAACGGTCTGGCAATCACCTGACTGAGTTCCCTAAGTACCCTCGGATGCAAGCCATCTGGTCCCGGTGATTTATTAATGTTAAGTTTCTCAAGTCTAATTTTAATTCCGTCCTCTGTTAACGATGTAGGTGCTTCCTGTGTTGTGTCATGAGGATAAACACTGCAGTTTTGGTTACTGAAGCCCCCCGATTCACTTGTGAAGACTGAGGAGAAGAATAAATTCAATACCTTTGCTATCTCCCCATCCTTTGTAACCAGATGTCCTTCCTCATTCTTTATGGGGCCAATATGGTCTGTCCTCCCTTTTTTACTGTTTACATACTTAAAGAATTTCTTGGGATTTTTTTTGCTCTCCTCCGCTATGTGTCTTTCATGTTCTATCTTAGCCATCCTAATTGCACCCTTACATTTCTTATTGCATTCTTTATAAATTCTGAATGCTGTGGATGATCCCTCAACCTTGTATTCTTTTGAAGGCCTTCTCCTTTGCTTTTATATGCATTTTTACATTGGAGTTAAGCCATCCAGGATGTTTGTTCGCTCTTTTAAATTTATTACCCAATGGGATACATTGGCTAATGCCCTTATTTATTATGCTCTTAAAGCAAACCCATCTCTCCTCCGTATTCTTTGTTCCTAATATTTTATCCCAATTTATGCCTTTTAGCAAGGTTTGTAGTTTAGGGAAGTTGGCTCTTTTGAAATTCAGTGTCTTTGTGTTCCCTTCATGTTTCCTATTTGTGTGATTTATACTGAAACTAATTGACCTGTGATCGCTGTTACCTAAATTGCCCCGTATTTCCACATCTGTTATCAGGTCTGTATTGTTGGTAATCAGTAGATCTAGTAAAGTTTTATTTCTAGTTGGTGCGTCTACCATCTGACCCATAAAATTGTCCTGCAAGACACTTCATCCACTACTCCCAACGCTAGCCCACCGGTAACTTCCAGGCAGATGCCGGTGTCTACAAGGATCCGTTCCTGTGGTTCAGTATAATGCTGCATGGCCGGCGGGCTGTTAAAGCTCTGTGCCATCTTCCACTGCTGAAAGCACAACGTGTGTGACGCTGGTGAACTTTTCTCTGGGGCGTGACTCCACCCCCTCCTCTCGCTGATCCAGCACACGAGGAACTGTAGCTCTTCATTTCTATCGTGCACTCAAGTGACCCCTGTCGGTAGGCACGTTAGAATTGCAGGTTAAACAACAAATACTGATTTACAGTGAAAATGTTTCCTTGCGATGTCCCAACTGTAAGAGAAATGGTCCCTGCATAATCTCTGACACCACACCACCCCCGTGTCCATGTTTCCAAGGGCAACAGCGACATCCACAACTCCCTCTACATTTTCATCTGTGTAGCAGGATAATTTTAGCAAACAGTGGCGATGCTGGCGCTATCCCCACGCCAGGCATCTCTGTACAATGGCAAGGTGCCGCCTGCAATGGTCCCTTGGGACTATCCGGGATACAGTCACTGATTTGCCGGTTACTGTCTGCAGGGTTGCTAGGGGTAACAGACTAGCAGAAAAGGTAAAATCTCGGTGGGACCTCATTGTAGCGCACTACCCCTGTAGGAGCTGCTGGGTAGTTCTATCCTTTTCGCCAGTGTGGTTCTATTACCCCCCTTCCTTGAACTGATGACACAGCAGACAGTCTTAAATGAATAAACGTGAAACTTTATTCTTTCCATTGGTGCTTCACTGAAAAGAATGTGAGTAGATCCTCAAGAAATATGAGCTGCCTTTATAAACTTGTTTCCTGTAATGGTCTGCATATCTTCTCCATCCTGTTTACTACTACTTCCCAACTGTACAGCACTTCCAAATTATGTCCTAAGAACGATACTCTGAATAAAGTTCTTAGACTGACTGTTTGGATTTCTTCAGGGTGATAACTCTTTAAGACTCCACGGTCAGCACCTTAACACCCTCAGTCTTTGGAAATACTGTTTCCCTCGGTTTACACTCACGTGTATTCCTGAGCAACTGTCCATGCTTGCCATAGAGGGTCCTCTCCCAGTCCTTCTTCTGTTGGTAATAGCAGTTTCCTCCTGTTAAATGTTGCAGATTCCTCATGTTATCTCCTCCATTTCTCCTCCGCGCATGGCACGTTCCCCTTCCAAGAGGGGAGAGCTCTTGAGCTGCACCAGCCTCTACATGCTGTCTTCCTCTGCCGTTCTTTTCCCATCAGCCAGACTCCCTTTGAGCATGTGACCCACAATTTATATAGGCCTGAAAGCCCCTGCCCATTCAAGTTAATGATTGGTTCAGGGTGACCCATACAACTCACTGTATCCTGTTTCCAATTTACCTGTCCTCCAGCATCTCTCACTGGACAAACAAGGTATCACTCTCAACAGAATGCAGGTGGTCCTACCCCCAATTCTACTCTGTCATTTCTCCCAACCAAAATAAACCCAACCAAGCTTAAACCAACAGGGTAATGCCTGGTATTTTTACCTAACACTAACCCTCACTAACTAGTTAGCACACACCTAAATAGGTGGGCGCTACAATGGGATGACCCCGAATGCTCAGCATTTAGGGGTTTGAAAGTTGGTGAATGTGAAGAACTATGTATTTTCACGGATGAACCCTTGCTGCTTGCATGGTATCCTGATCTGGTTGGGCCTTCATAGGTTTGTTTATGTTGCCTTGATGTCCGCTTGGACTTCTTCTGGCTGAAATACATAAAAGTACCAGCATAAGTGCTCTCTTTTTTTTTTTTACTCACCTTTTTTACTCACCTGGCTGACGGTTCCTATCTTAAATGTTGGAGAGGGTCTTGTTTGGGTGGCGTACTGCTTATTTTAGGTAACAGACAGAAAAAGCAGCTAGAGAAAGATAAAGGAGTTAGCAACTGGTATTTCAATTGGATTAAGGAAATTATATTCCTGAGTAAAGAAAAAGAAAGAAATTACATTTACTGCAAAAAACAGGGTCCCCTCCAGGACCTCCCCGCATAGGCAACCTCCTCGGATGACAACAGGCTGCCATGCTGAAAGCCCCCACTAATAAACAATGGAGAGGGGAGGGACATCTGTGGAAGATACAACCCTTTAAAAAATGATTTTAACAAACAAGGGCAAATAATGTAAAATTTGCCCCTATTCAAAATGGCCACCACAACCTCAGGCCAGACCGCGCATGCGCAGACGGCAGCACTAGGACCTATGCGGCCCACCTGACTCAGCCCGGCCCACCGAGCCGGTTCCTGACGTCCGCGCATGCACAGAGCGGGCAGGAAGATGCTGAGGGACTCAGAAAAGCAGGTGCAAGGTGCGCGCCGCCCACTATAGTAATCAGGAATGAAGGTACAATATCACAAGGAGGGGAAGGTGGTGGGGGAGGAAGAAAGAGAAAAAGAGAGAGGAACGCAAGGAAAAGAAAGCGAGAGAGAATGAATGACAGGAGGGAGAAATGGGAGAATAAGGCTAACTTCCCAACAGTTCCTGGCTTTCTCGTGTGTGTGTTCAGTGGAGAGGGGAGAAGCTGATTGGCCCCTCCCCTCTTCACTGAACACAAGGGAAAATAATCCTTGTGACAGCGGCGGCCATCTTTTTGTAGCCCACCGGCCATTTTTTCCTAAAACATTCCCGATTTTCCCGGGACAAAGGCAAAATCCCAGGAAATTAATTGGGACGAGCTTCGATCAGGACGAGGGTCCCAAAAATCGGGATGGTCCCGGGAAAATTGTGACTGTTGGCAAGTATGCAATTACAGAATTCCAGTATATATAAAATAATATGCAAAGCAATTGTAAAGAAGCTTCAGAATGGCAAAGATGTTTTTATTTCAAATTATGTGAGCAGACTGAAGTTCCTCTTTAACTGCAGAGGGGATTAGACAAAATGCCTGCTGGGCATGAAGTGGGCGTAATATACTACAGTTCCTGTCAGTGATGAATGCCAATTTAAAGCAACATTAAGATAATAAATATATACATAAATATTTTGTGGTGATCAGAACAATGTAATTCCAAAGTCAATCATGTCATCCCCACTGGTTAGTTTTGTTTATGTAGTGCTACCCCTGTAGGAGCTGTTAGGTAGGATGGATCCTCTGTTCTTTGCCTTGACCTTCTCAAGAACCCCAGCCCCCGACACACCAGATTGAGTGTACACAGGGCCGGCCCGACCATGGGATCCAATGGGACCATGGTTCCAGGTGGCATTTTAAGAGGGGCTACGGACTCCGTAGTAGCCGCCTGTATTAGTCAGCAGGAGCAGGGCGGCTGTGTGCTGCACTGGTTGCTAGAATCGCCTGCAGCCCAGTGTCTAGCAACCAGTGACATCAGAGGCCGCAGCCGCCCCAGCATTCAGAGCGCTCAGCCTCCGCTCCAGTTAATTGCTCCACCCACCCACCTCTTCCATCTTTTTCAGCGTGAGGGAAGGGAGGGTCTGAAGAGAGCTGCCTGTGCGGCTGTGCCTGCTGTGACTCAGTGTGAGCTGAGCCTGGGCAGCCTGCATAGCACCTGCCTATCTGAAGAACAAGGTGGATACAACTTCAGGTGGTTTCTCTCTATAAGATTTTATTTTTATAAGGGCCTCAAGCTGCTATGTTTTGAATCTGACAACTGATCTTTGTACACATGTTTTCCCCATCAAATGCTGCCACTGTGCCCTAACAAATGCTGCCACTGTGCCCCATCAAATGCTGCCACTGTGCCCCATCAAATGCTGCCAATGTGCCCCTTCAAATGCTGCCACTGTGTCCCATCAAATGCTGCCACTGTGCCCCTTTAAATGCTGCCACTGTGTCCCATCAAATGCTGCCACTGTTCTCCATCAAATGCTGCCACGGTGCCCCATCAAATGCGGCCACTGTGCCTTATCAAATGCAGCCACTGTGCCCCATCAAATGCTGCCACTGTGCCCCTTCAAATGCTGCCACTGTGTCCCATCAAATGCTGCCACTGTTCCCCATCAAATGCTGCCACTGTGCCCCATCAAATGCTGCCACTGTGCCCCATCAAATAGTGCCACTGTGCCCCATCAAATGCTGCCACTGTGACACCCCCCTCCAAATGCTGCCACTGTGTCCCATCAAATGCTGCCACTGTTCCCCATCAAATGCTGCCACTGTGCCCCATCAAATGCTGCCACTGTGCCCCATCAAATAGTGCCACTGTGCCCCATCAAATGCTGCCACTGTGACACCCCGCTCCACCCGCTCGCCGTCTGCCCGGCACTTACCCTGTGGGACTTTGCAGCGGGTCAGACAGTGGCACCAGTGTCCTCCATGCGTCTCCTCCCCTCTTCCTGATAGGCGTCCAATCGCAGCGCCTGTCCTTTCAGCCAATCAGGTGACGGGTAACAGAACCACGCACATGATTGGCGGAGAGGCGGTTCAGTGTTAGGAAAGCAAATATTAATTCGAATGGATGGAATGGTGAACAAGACAGTCGGCAGTTAAGCGGGTGGGCTGGCCAATCAGCGGGCCAGCGGGCCGGGGAGCAGAGAGATGACATCATCTCTCACCGCCCCTCATCCTGCATCACTGCAGTTCTGCCCTCACAGTGCAGCCGCAGGCAGCAGAGACAATACATCATCTCTCTGCTCCCTGACTTCACTCTGGGACACAACAAGTGAAATCTGCACCTTAGCAGGCAAGTGACACAGCAAGTGACAATTGTAGCAGGCAAGTGACAATCCGCAACTTGTGACAGGTGGCGTGGCAGGTGATGTGGCAAGTGACAATCCGCAACATGTGGCAAGTGACGATCCGCAACGTGTGGCAGGTGACGTGGCAAGTGGCAATCCGCAACGTATGGCAAGTGACAATTCACAACTTTTGGCAAGTGGCAATCCGCAATGTTTGGCAATCCGCAATGTTGTGCAAGTGGCAAACCGCAACATGTGGCAGGTGATGTGGCATGTGACAATCCGCAGCGCGTGGCAAGTGACAATCCGCAATGTGTGGCAGGTGACGCGGCAAGTGACAATCAGCATCTGAAGGCAGGTGACGTGGTAAGTGACAATCCGCAACTGAAGGCAGGTAAAGATTTACTATTAATGGCGATTTTTAGCAGGACTGCGACATTGCGGTGGACAGATCGGGAATTTTTACACATTTTTGGGACCATTGACATTCATACATGTATAGAGCCATGACAGGTCCTCTTTATACTCCTATATACATGTATAGAGCCATAACAGGTCCTCTTTATACTCCTATAAACATGTATAGTGCCATGACATGTCCTCATTATACTCCTATATACATGTATAGAGCCATAACAGGTCCTCTTTATACCCCTATATACATGTATGGTTCCATGACATGTCCTCCTTATACTCCTTTATACACTTATAGAGCCATGACAGGCCCTCTTCATACTACTATATACATGTATAGTGCCATGGCAGGTCCTCTTTATACTCCTACATACATGTATAGTGCCATGACAGGTCCTCTTTGTGCTACATACATGTATAGAGCCATGACATGTCCTCTTTATACTCCTATACATGTAGACTGCCATGACAGGTCCTCTTTATATTCCTTTACATGTATAGAGCCATGACAGGCAGGTCCTCTTTATACTTATATAAACATGTATAGTGCCATGACAGGTCCTCTTTATACTCCTATATACATGTATAGTGCCATGACAGATCCTCTTTTTTCTTCTTTATACATCTAAACAACCATGACAGATCCTCTTTATACTCCTATATACATGTTTAGTGCCATGACAGGTCCTCTTTACACTCCTATATACATGTATAGAGCCATGACAGATCCTCTTTATACTCCTATATACATGTTTAGTGCCATGATGGGTCCTCTTTATACTCCTATATACGTGTATAGAGCCATGACAGGTCCTCTTTATACTCCTATATACGTGTATAGAGCCATGAAAGGTCCTCTATATACTTCTATATACATGTATAGACGCCATGACAGGTCCTCTTTATACTTATGTATACATGTATAGTGCCATGACAGGTAATCATTATTCTCATTTATACATGTATAGAGCCATGACAGGTCCTCTTTATACCCCTTATACACATGTAAACAACCATGACAGGTCCTCTTTATACTCCTTATATACATGTATAGTGCCATGACAGGTCCCCTCCCCTTTATACTCCTATATACATGTATAGAGCCATAACAGGTCTTCTTTATACTCACATATACATGCATAGTGCCATGACAGGTCCTCTTTATACTCCTACATACATGTATAGATCCATTACAGGTCCTCTTTATACTCCCATATACATGTATAATGCCATGACAGGTCCTCTTTATACTGCTACATACATGTATAGAGCCATGACAGGTCCTCTTTATACTCCTACATACATGTATAGTGCCATGACAGGTCCTCTTTGTGCTACATACATGTATAGAGCCATGACATGTCCTCTTTATACTCCTATACATGTAGACTGCCATGACAGGTCCTCTTTATATTCCTTTACATGTATAGAGCCATGACAGGCAGGTCCTCTTTATACTTATATAAACATGTATAGTGCCACGACAGGTCCTCTTTATACTCCTATATACATGTATAGTGTCATGACAGGTCCTCTTTATTCTTCTTTATATATCTAAACAACCATGACAGATCCTCTTTATACTCCTATATATATGTTTAGTGCCATGACAGGCCCTCTTTACACTCCTATATACGTGTATAGAGCCATGACAGGTCCTCTTTATACTCCTATATACGTTTATAGAGCCATAACAGGTCCTTTATATACTTCTATATACATGTATAGAGCCATGACAGGTCCTCTTTATACTCCTATAAACGTGTATAGAGCCATGACACGTCCTCTATATACTCCCATATACATGTACAGAGCCATGACAGGTCCTCTTTATACTCATATATACGTGTATAGAGCCATGACAGGTCCTCTTTATACTCCCATATACGTATTTCGAGCCATGACATGTCCTCTTTATACTCCTATACATGTAGACCGTCATGATCAGTCCTCTTTAGTTATCATGATATAAAATAATGGATGTGGGGGCCTTTTGGTGGATGTGATTTCATTCTTGGTCCCTGGCAGCACAATGTCTTGGGCCGGCCCTGAGTGTACAAACATACAATATCACAGAAATTCACTGAAAGTAATTTACAAAGTGATTTACAAGTAAGGCCTAGGCATAAGATTACATTTGGAATTCAGATCAACATAAACAGTAGCATGGTCACCATCAAATGCAGCAGTGAGCAGTAGTAAAGTTTAAACCACTCGAGTGCTGAAACTATACTACCAGAGCAGATTTATGGTGGTGGTGATGCTAGTCCAAGATGGACTGGGTATGCACTGTACGAAAGATCTCGTACTGCCCTCCGATCCACCCAGACAGAAGGGGACAGATCCACTTCTGTTTTTTTAAGCAGATCGGATTGCAGATAGGCGGGTGTAATCAGACACGAGTCTGTTTACATCTGCCGCTCTATAGAGGTGAATGGAGGGTCTGATTGGGTCCACCTGAAAAACAGACAGGCAGGCCCCAATCAGAGCGATCGTGTGAAAGGGGCCTAAGGCTGCTTTCACACTGATGCACAGCGGTTTACCTACACCAACTGACCTTGATCTTCACTTCTTCCTCAGAATTCCTGCAGCTGGTTGCTGCTGTCCCCCAGGTGGTTATAACTGGTGGCTGCTGCTGGCTGTCCTCCAGGGCTGGTACTGCTGGCTGATAATGCTGTTGGCTACTGCGGACAGGTGCTGGTACTGCTGGCTGGTACTGCTGTTGGGTACTGCCGACAGGTGCTGGTACTGCTGGCTGGTACTGCTGTTGGGCACTGCTGGCAGATACTGCTGGCTGGTACTGCTGGTTGGTACTGCTGGCGGGTACTGGTACTGCTGGCTGGTACTGCTGGCTGGTACTGGTACTGCTGGCTGGTACTGGTACTGCTGGTGGGTACTGGTACTGCTAGCTGGTACTGCTGGTGGGTACTGGTACTGCTGGTGGGTACTGGTACTGCTTGCTGGTACTGCTGGCTGGTACTGGTACTGCTGGCTGGTACTGCTGGTGAGTACTGGTACTGCTGGCGGGTACTGGTACTTCTGGCGGGTACTGGTACTACTGGCTAGTACTGCTGGTGGGTACTGGTACTGCCAGCTGGTACTGGTACTGCTGGTGGGTACTGATACTGCTGGCTGGTACTGGTACTGCTGGGGGTACTGATACTGCTGGTGGGTACTGCTGGCTGGTACTGGTACTGCTGGCGAGTACTGGTATTGCTGGCTGGTACTGGTACTGCTGGCGGGTACTGATGGCGGGTACTGCTTGCTGGTACTGGTACTGCTGGTGGGTACTGGTACTGATGACTGATACTGGTGACTGGTACTGGTGGCTGGTACTGGTGACTGGTACTGGTGGCTGGTAATGGTGGCTGGTACTGGTGGCTGGTACTGGCACTGCTGGCTCTGGCACTGCTGACTGCTGTCCGAGATTGAGGGATCGAGTTCCCGTGCATTAGTGTGACAGAAGCATGCGGCTGCAATAGAGAGTAGAGCCGATGCTTCCTGTCACAGGCGGAGTACATTTAGTATCACTCTGCCTGTGAAGGAGGCGGCGCTATACAGGAAGCATCGGCTCTGTTTCCTCTAGCAGGGGCTCCGTTCTTCACACTAATGCTCGGAGATGGCAGATCTGGAACCCGCGATCTGGGCTTGCCGACCCGCCATCTCAGAGCAAGAGGTGGCGGGCCACATCGGAGGGTGCCGTGGGCCACATGTGGCACGCGGGCCAGCGGTTGGGCACCCCTGGTATAGATGCATTCTAGGTTTGAAATAAGTACGATATAGGGTGCAGCAGTGGCAAAACTAGATATTCTTTCACCCTGGGCAAAGAATCAGTTTGGCGCCCCCCATAATGGGACAAGATTGGGCAGGAAAGTGAGAAACTCCCATGCTATAACTGTTGAGTCAGCTGTCTATCCCCAACCCGTGCTCCTCTGGTCCCTTCCTGCTCCTCTGTCCCCCCCTGCTCCTCTAGTACCCCTATGCTCCTCTGGTCCCCCACATGCTCCTCTGGTCCCCCCATGCTCCTCTCCTCCCCCACATGCTCCTCTGTTTTCCCGTTCCTCTATTCTCCCCCATGCTCCTCTGGTCCCCCTGCTTCTCTGTACCCCCCTGCTCCTCTGGTACCACACATGCTCCTCTGGCTCCCCCGTGCTCCTCTCCTCCCCCACATGCTCCTCTGTTTTCCCCTGTTCCTCTATTCTCCCCCATGCTCCTCTGGTCCCCCTGCTCCTCTGGTACCCCCATGCTCCTCTGGTACCACACATGCTCCTCTGACCCCCCTAGCTCCTCTGGTCCCCCACATGCTCCTCTGTTCCCTCCCTGCTCCTCTTTCCCTCCATGCTCTTCTGTACCCCTGTACTCCTCTGTTCCCCCCATGCTCTTCGGTACCCCCATGCTCATCTGGTCCCCCCGTGCTACTCTGGTCCCCTTGTGGTCCTCTGGTTCCCCTGTGCTCCTCTGGTCCCCCACATGCTCCTCTGGTCCCCCGTGCTCCTCTGGTCCCCCACATGCTCCTCTGGTCCCCCATGTGCTCCTCTGGCCCCGAACATGCTCCTCTGGTCCCCCACATGCTCCTCTGGTCCCCCACATGCTCCTCCGGTCCCCCACATGCTCCTCTGGTCCCCCATGCTCCTCTGGTCTCCCTTGCTCCTCTGTTCCCCCATGCTCTTCTGGTCCCCCCATGCTCATCTGCTCCCCAAGGTGCTTCTCTAGTCCCCCACATGCTCCTCTGGTCCCCCACATGCTTCTCTGGTCCCCCCTGTGCTCCTCTGGTCCCCCACATGCTCCTCTGATCTACCACATGCTCCTCTGTTCCCCCTTTGCCCCCCTTCCATGCTCCTCTGGGCCCCCTATGCTCCTCTGTTCCCCACCCTGTTCCTCTGGTCCCCCACATGCTCCTCTTGTCCCCCACATGCTCCTCTGGTCCCCCACATGCTCCTTGTGCTTCCCTGGTCCCCCTGCTCCTCTGCCCCCCTTCTCCTTTGGTCCCCCAATGCTTCTCTGGTCCCCTTTATGCTCCTCTGGTCCCCCCTGCTCCTCTGGTCCCCCACATGCTCCTTTGGTCACCCACATGCTCCTCTGTCCCCCACATGCTTTTCTGGTCCCCCGTGCTCCTCTCCTCCCCCACATGCTCCTCTGTTTTCCCCTGTTCCTCTATTCTCCCCCATGCTCCTCTGGTCCCCCTTGCTTCTCTGTACCCCCCTGCTCCTCTGGTCCCCCCTGCTCATCTGGTCCCCCACTTGCTCCTTTGCTCCCTTACATTCTTAGTACCGGGTAAGAATGAGACAATGTAATTGAAACTTGACACGAAAAGAGCCCATCGTGCCCTTCTGGGAGAGAGGTGTTTAGCCTCAGACGAGAATGTGAGATTCTTATGGTCAGTAAGAATGAGAACCGGCACAGTGGTACCTTCGAGGAGATGTCTCCATTCTTTCAGGGCTAAAATGATTGCCAACAGCTCTCTGTCACCAATCTCGTAATTGCACTCGGCAGGTGATAATTTCTTGGAAAAGTAGCCACAAGGATGCATAGCACTCTCAGAGGTAGGACGTTGAGACAGAAGGGCGACAACACCAGTCTCAGAAGCATCAACCTCAAGGATAAAAGGTAACATAGGATCAGGATGTGCCAACACAGGAGGAGAAACAAAGGCAGCCTTGAGACTTTCAAAGGCCTTAATGCATTCCGGAGACCAACTCTGTGGCTTACCGTTCTTTCTGGTCTTATCGGTCAAGGAAAGTTACGTAGGGATCTTGCAAGCCACAAGTGGACTAATGCCTCTGTAGTGTATACCAACTATAGATAAGCAGCAAACACTAACCACGTTTCATTCCGTGTGCATAAAAATATATAACTAATTGTGTCTGCGCTAAAATATATATAAAGACTGTGCAATAATAACACTAATATGATAAAACCAAAAAGATTGTGCCAGTAAAAACAAATACATATAATAAGTGCGATCCTTATGTAGAAATATCCTCAAAAGTGCATCATGCAAAAGGAAAATAACATATATATATATATATATATATATATAGCTATGGACGTAAAATCCAGGTGCTACTTTTGTGGCAATCAAGTGTCCACATCAAAATATAATCAACTGATTAGTATCAAAACATAAAGTGCAAATATATAGTGTCCATAAAATTAGTGTCCATCATGCTTCTCCTTAGCGGTGTCCACAATCAAACATGCTTTTGTGCTCTCCTGTGATCACCCAATCGTGCTTGCGCTCATCTCTAGGCGTGTGACACGGTAATTAAACAGTGTCTAAACACGCATTGGAGCCACTCCTGGGCTCATTCAGGGTACGTTGGTGTGAACTCCAATCCTCTCAGGTAACAATGATTTTCATATAAAAGAAAGAAAAAGCTCCATGGTGTAATACAGCTAAGGATTTTATTAAAAGTAAAAAATATTCCTCCAGGAGGGTACTCACAATCTACAGGTACGTTAGTGCACCAATCTATCCAGAGTATAGTGTATAATCAACAGCTCGTATGGCGTGCGGTGTGGTGTGTTTCACCTCCTCCTCTGCTGACAGCTCCGTCCTACCCCTCCCCGACGCGTATTCGGCACAGGGATCACGTGCCTTCCTCTGGGGGATCTAATTGGACGGGTGCTCTATGTGTATTTTATATGCTGACGGCGGCCATTTTGCCTAGGACCGCCGACAGCTCTAGTGATGGGCTACAACTGTGATCAATGAACGGCTTAAAAAACAGTATTAGATTATCCAGCAACTTATGGAGCTGTAGCCCGGGCCATTTTGCCTAGGACCGCCGACAGCTCTAGTAATGAGCTACAGCTACATCTAAATCCTTCAAAAAAACATTGGAAGTTATCATTAATTATGGTGTGGATGAAAGACTCCTGAATAAGCAGGAAGCAAAATACCTTGTTCCCACGGTTAGCAAGATACCAGTGATATATTTCTTACCAAAGATACACAAGGATAGTAAGAACCCCCCGGGTGGGCCGATAGTGAGCGGCATTGAATCCTTAACATCTCGATTGGGGGAATATATAGATATCCATCTACAACCTCTGGTAAAAAAGACCAAGGCTTACCTCAAAGACACTAAGCATACATTACAGCTTCTGAATGAGTGTATTGCACAAGACAATATTATTATGGCCAGGGGAGATGTGGCCTCACTTTACACCAATATAGATCATGAGGGGGCCTTGAAAGCAGTTGAATGGGCTCTGAGGAAAGAAGACCCTGTTGATGATGATTTTATTATATTTATCCTGAAGTGATTAGATTTTGTTTGCGACACAATTTCTTTTGGTATGGGAACAAGTTTTATTTGCAGACAAAAGGTGTCGTTATGGGCGCCAAATTTGCCCCTAGCGTAGCAAACTTATACTTGGCCAAATAGAAAGAGGAGGGAGTTTTAAATGGAGTATGCGGTAATATTTTACTATACAAGAGGTTCATTGATGACCTGCTGATTATTTGGAAAGGCAGCATGGAAATACTAATGTGTCTATTGGATTCCATGAATAGCATTGATCTCAACATCTCCTTAACTTGGGATGTGAATAGAGAAAGCATTCATTTTTTAGATCTGGAAATTTTTAACACTAATGAGGGTATTATCACCAGATTGTATTTTAAAGCAACAGACCGCAACTCTTACATCCCCACCACCAGCTGTCATTTCAAACCCTGGCTGGAAAATAGACCCAGAGGCCAATACACGAGGATGAGGAGGAATTGCACGAGAACTGAGGATTATGAGCTCCAGTCCAACAAATTAAGTAGCATGTTTTTGGATAAGGGATATCATAATGATTTTTTGCAGAAAGAGAAGTTGGAAGTCGCATGTCTTGATAGGGATAGTTTATTAAAGGATAGGATTGAAACCACGGGAAATGTTGTTAATGAAAGTATCAGTATTGTTTTGAATTACTCCTTACAAAATAATGAAGTACAAAGAATTATACGCAAGTACTGGAATGTTTTGAAGCAGGATGCTCACCTTAAAGGGGTGCTCCCAGAAAAACCTAAAATTGTTTTAAAAAAAGCACCTAATCTGCGACATAAATTGGTACACAATGTAGTAGAACCCCCCCCCCCCCCCCAAAACCTAAGATGTTCTGGGATCTTAAGGGCTTTTATGGTTGTGGTAGATGCTACAGTTGTGTGAGGGTTCCGGGTAATGACAAAAGAGTAAAGGAATTTTCTGATCCCAGAACTCATCAGTCTTACACTATTAGGGACTTTATATCCTGTGACACTATAGGGGTCGTATATGTGTTAAAGTGCCCATGTAACTATATCTATGTGGGTCGCACCACCAGAGCTTTGAAAGACCGTTTAGAGGAGCATGTAAGAAACATACGAAAAGGGTCAGATAAGCACCATCTGTCCATTCACTTTAACCACTTCAATACCAGGCACTTAGACACCTTCCCGCCCAGCCCAATTTTCACCTTTCAGCGCTGTTGCAATTTGAATGACAATTGCGCGGTCATGCTACACTGTACCCAAACAATTTTTTTATCATTTTGTTCCCACAAATAGAGCTTTCTTTTGGTGGTATTTGATCACCTCTGCGGTTTTTATTTTTTGCGCAACAAATAAAAAAAGACCGAAAATTTCGAAAAAAAACAAGTTTTTCTTTATTTCTGTTAAATTTTTTTGTAAATAAGTACGCTTTCTCCTTCAATAATGGGCACTGATATAGCTGCACTGATGGGCACTGATACGGCGGCACTGATGGGCACCGATGAGGTGGCACCAATGAGGTGGCACTGATGACACTGATGAGGTGGCACTAACGGGCACTGATGATGGGCACTGATAGGCGGCACTGATGGGCACTGATAGGTGGCACTGATGGGCACTGATAGGTGGCACTGGTATGCGGCACTGATGTGCACTCATAGGTGGCACCGATGGGCACACATAGGCGGCACTGATGGGCACTCGTAGGTGGCATTGATTGGCATATATGGGTGGCACTGATGGGTACTTATGTGTGGCACTGATGTGTGGCACTGATGGGCACTGATAGGTGGACACTGATGGGCACAGATAGGTGGCACCGATGGGCAATGACTGGTGGCACAGAGGGGCAATGACAGGTGGCACTGATATAGCATTGCTGGGCATTGCTGGGCATATCATTGGCATAATAGTGCCAATCAGTGCCCATTTGTGGGCACATGTGGATGGCCATGGGGTACATACCTGGCCATCTACATTGCCCCTTCCCTGGTGGTCCTAGTGGCATCCCTGGTAGTCCAGTGGGGTGATCTGCGGGGGGGCTGCGCTGATAAACAATCAGCGCAGACCCCCCCTGCCAGGAGAGCCGCCGATCGGCTCTCCTCTACTTGCGTCTGTTAGACGCGAGTGAGGAAGAGCCGATTAACGGCTCTTCCTATTGACAGCGTGATCAGCCGTGATTGGACACGGCTGATCACGTGGTAAAAAGCCTCCGCCGGAGGCTTTTTACCAAGATCAGTGTAGTGGTGTGTCAGACTGACACACCGCTCCACCGATCGCCGCGATGCGCGCCCCCGGGGGCGCGCTGCGGCATGTTATCCTGCTGGACGTCATATGACGCCCAGTCAGGATAACACAACCACTTCCCGGACGTCAATCCGCTATAGGGCGGGCGGGAAGTGGTTAAGAAAGTGCACAATCAAAGCACGGTTGGAATGGAATAGAGGCTCCCAAACGCCACTGGAGAGGCTCCAATTTTGTGAGAGAAATCAGCAAGTGAGAATCTTGGTGGATACACCAGCTGGGTTCTTTATCTCCTGGTGGGCTCAACAAGGACTTCGATTTGAGATGTTTTCTCAGTAATTTTTAAATTTTAGACTATTAATTTGTAGTTTAGTACTAAAACCCATGCACAGATCCACATTGATGTTGATTCTGATTAGGCCGATATGATTATCTGATGTGGCCATGGTGGTTTTGATTGAAGTAGGTGAAGATTTTGTATCATGGAATTAAGGTAGAGGCAGAATTATCGGTCCATATACTTATATTGTTCTTCTCGACGAATTATATAGTTTAAGTTTTATATATAGCTAGTAGTGTATTCTGGAGCATATATTTCCTCTGGACACCCAACAATGTGGGATATTTTAATAATTTTTACAATTAATTTTTACATTAAATATATTTTATATTAATTTTTTATTTACTGATATGCATATTATTTAGGGGTGGGGACTAATTTTATTAAAAGTTCATTATAACATTATGGGTTTTAGACCTCCTTCGAGTGGGTTTTTAATACTACATGGAGGATCAGTACTGAGAATTATTGATTCCCTGTTACTTTGTGATGTACTTTAGTATTTGCTGGGACCGTTTTTTAAATATTATTTGTCTATGTAATATTAATTATGAATTAATTATTTTGTAGTGTAGTTTTTAACTTTGATTATGGCAATGCATGTTTGTATTATCAATTTAATATGTTCAGGCTCTTTTAAGTGGATTATGAGGTGCGGTATTGTGACCTCTGGGATTCACAGCTCTATCCTTGAATAGTAATAATACTCAGTTTATTTACATATATTTTATTCCACAATCTTGTTACTAAAACCGGGTAATAGCAATTTATCTTGGATTGATGCGAGTATTTTACAGCGTCATAAGTTGCTGGATAATTTAATACTGTTTTTTAAGCCATTCGTTGATCACAGATGTAGCCCATTACTAGAGCTGTTGGCGGTCCTAGGCAAAATGGCCGCCGCTACAGCACCATAAGTTCCTGGATAATCTAATACTGTTTTTTAAGCCGTTCATTGATCACAGTTGTAGCCCATCACTAGAGCTGTCAACGGTCCTAGGCAAAATGGCCGCCGTCAGCATATAAAATACACATAGAGCGCCCGTCCAATTAGATCCCCCAGAGGAAGGCACGTGATCCCTGTGCCGAATACGCGTCTGGGAGGGGTAGGACAGAGCTGTCAGCAGAGGAGGAGGTGAAACACACCACACCGCACGCCATACGAGCTGTTGATTATACACTATACTCTGGATAGATTGGTGCACTAACGCACCTGTAGATTGTGAGTACCCTCCTGGAGGAATATTTTTTACTTTTAATAAAATCCTTAGCTGTATTACACCATGGAGCTTTTTCTTTCTTTTATATGAAAATCATTGTTGTTACCTGAGAGGATTGGAGTTCACACCAACGTACCCTGAATGAGCCCAGGAGTGGCTCCAATGCGTGTTTAGACACTGTTTAATTACCGTGTCACACGCCTAGAGGTGAGCGCAAGCACGATTGGGTGATCACAAGAGAGCACAAAAGCATGTTTGATTGTGGACACCGCTAAGGAGAAGCATGATGGACACTAATTTTATGGACACTATATATTTGCACTTTATGTTTTGATACTAATCAGTTGATTATATTTTGATGTGGACACTTGATTGTCACAAGAGTAGCACCTGGATTTTACGTCCATAGCTATATATATATATATATATATATGTTATTTTCCTTTTGCATGATGCACTTTTGAGGATATTTCTACATAAGGATCACACTTATTATATGTATTTGTTTTTACTGGCACAATCTTTTTGGTTTAATCACATATCGGTCAAGGGCTTGACCAGAGTGAGAAGTTACGAATAAACTTCCGATAATAGTTGGCATAACCCAGGAAACGCTGCAGAGGACGTAACCCCACGGGTCGAGGCCACTGTAGGACTGCCGAAAGTTTCTCTGGGTCCATCGAAAAACCAGCAATGGAAATGACAGGAATTTAACCTGTTCCCGATGGAACCCACACTTCTCCAGTTTACAACAGAGATTGTTCTCTCTTAATTTCTGAAGCACACGACAGACATCTGTGTGGTGGCTCTCCAGGGACTTGGAAAATATGAGGATATCATTGAGATAAACCACCACACATAACTGCAACAAATCTCGGAGGACATTGTTAATAAATTCCTGCAAAACTGCCGGGGCATTACAAAAGCCAAAAGGCATTACGAGATACTCATAATGGCCTGTTCTGGTATTAAATGCAGTTTTCCACTCGTCGCCCTCCTTAATCCTCACAAGATTGTAAGCCCCTCTCAGATCATGCTTAGTGAAAACCGTTGCTCCCTTGAGGCGGTCAAATAGCTCTGTAATCAACGGGATCGGATAGGCATTCTTAATCGTAAAACGATTGAGACCCCTATAATCAATACAAGGTCTCAGTTCACCGCTCCTTTTTTTCTCAAAGAAGAAACCAGCACCAGCAGGAGACAAGGATTTGTGGATGAAACCTTGGGAAAGTGCTTCTGCAACATACTCCTTCATGGCCATGGCTTTATCCTCCAAGACCGACAAAGGGTAAACCCGGCCACGAGGGGGAGTGGCACCAGGTTGAAGGTCAATCGCGCAATCATACGGCCAGTGTGGAGGCAAACTATCGGCTTGACATTTGTCAGACATCGCTAAAATCACAGTACTCCTCTGGCAGAGAGGAGAGTGAAGAGGTACACAGGTCTCCTGTCAAGAGCCCCAATGGCAAGTGGAGTGTCAGCAGCTGCAGCGGAATCGAGTGCTTTGATACAAAGGCAGCATCAATGAACAGGCCTGCAGCCCCAGAGTCGATTAGAGCCTGTATCTCGATAGACGAATCATCCCAAGAAAGGGTGACTGAAACCAGGGGCTTATCCTTCTGGATAACTGGGGACAACACAATACCACCTAAGGTCTGTCCATGACAGGACCTCAAGGTTCGTGTGTTCCCAGGTTGGGTAGGACAAGACTTCAAAAAGTGACCTGCCTGGCCACAATAAAGACACAATCTCTCCCTCCTCCTAAAGGCTCTCTCATCCGCAGAGAGATGCGTGAAGCCCAAGTGCATGGGTTCACCTTCACTGACCAACTCGGTACCAGGAGGCATGGGAGGTGAGGGAGGCACGGGTGGGACTGCAAAGCTCGGAGGCAAACGTACAGGAGGCTTCCGCAAGCGCTCCTTAAAAGAAAGTCTTTCTCTGAGTCTGGCGTCAATGAGGATGGCAAACGAGATAAAGCTCTCCAGCTCAGTGGGTATATCTCGGGCTGCTATCTCATCCTTGATGGAATCTGAGAGACCATGAGAAAAAGCAGCCACAAGGGCCTCATTGTTCTAAGCAACCTCTGCTGTCAGTACGGAACTCAACGGCGTAGTTGGTAACCTGTTCTCGTACTCATACTCTGTTTGATGGACATGAAGCACTTGGCAGCAGAAGCGGAGCATGTGGGAACGTCAAACACCCTTTTAAAGGAGGCCACAAACTCAGGGTAACTCAAGACAATAGGTTTTTGCATCTCCCATAGAGGGTTAGCCCAGGCCAAGGCTCTCTCAGAAAGCAAAGATATCACTAACCCTATTTTGCTTCTGTCCGTGGGAAACGCCTGGGGCAACATCTCAAAGTATATCTCAACTTGGTTGAGAAACCCTCTGCATTGAACTGGATCGCCCCCAAATCACTGGGGAAGCAGGGCAGAACCAGACATACCTCTTATAGAGGTAATACTCAAGGCAGGTGCCTGCACAGATACTGGCGCAGCAGCAGGGACGGTGTCAGAGAAGCGTCCTCTCCAGTCACATTCATCCTGTCCCCGTACGCGCTGGATTGGCGCTTCGGCGCATGCGTGCGCGCGGCCCCATGGAGCAGCGTGCGCGTGTGTGCGATAGCACACGGGTGCGCGCGGTGACTCATGCACGCCCAACGTGACACTCTGGCGGGGCTATTTAAATCAGCTCCAGCACCCAGACTGGTTGCTGGTTTGTCTTCAGTTTCTGTTGCTTCCTGTTTCCTGTTTATGCTCACCTGATCTCCTGTTGTGACCCGGACTGCTCTCACTACACTGCCTCTCTCCTGGATTGACCCCCGGCCTGAATAACGGACTTCCTCTGCTTGTTACCAGTGTTTGACCCCCGGCCTGATTAACAGACTTCCTCTGCTTGATACCAATGTTTGACCCCCCGGCCTGATTAACGGACTTCCTCTGCTTGATACCAGTGTTTGACCCCCGGCCTGATTAACAAACTTCCTCTGTTTGATACCAGTGTTTGACCCCCTGGCCTTTTCTATGGACTTGTCTTGCTTATTGCCTGTGTTTGACCCTCTGCTTGCTTACAGTTTGTCTGCTCTACCCAGCAACGAGACTTCCACTGGTTCCTGGACTCCTGCATCCCCAGACCCGGCTCTGCAGTTTCCCACAAGGGACCCATACCTGCTGGTGGCCCGTGCTCCTTAGTGCCACCCATTCCCTGTTTCACCTCCAGGGGACGGGGTGCGCGTAGTGGATGGCCATGTGACCACTCTCCTCCTCCAATCTAAAGCACCACTCGCAGGAGGAGTGGGAGGAGGAGAGCGACCAACAAGAACGGAGCTATTGAGGTATTTAGAAGCTTCGTTTTACAATGAGAGTAACACAGGAGGAGCGGTGTAGGAGAAGGGGCTGGCAGTGATTTTTTTCCTAACTTCAAATTATGCTGGCAGTGCTGTCCAAGAGGAGAGGTGGGGCATCCGGCCTGACACCCCCCTAATGTGTGGCACCCGGAGGACCGCCCGATCCCTGTCCCCCTGTTGGTAAAAACTCATATGGGGTATAACACGCATGCACTGTGTTATACGCCAATAAATACAGTAGTTCACGAGGGTAAACGTCCCTCTTTGCCATTTTCGTCTCGTTTTCGTTCTTTAACTACAAAATGAACACTGGTTATAACATGGCCTTCCTCGCCACTCGTTCTCCTGCTCTTTCCTTCCCCCACTCTCCATCCTGTCTGCTGCCACGGATAATCTAGATGGAGAGCGGGGGAAGGAAAGAGCAGGAGAACGAGTGCCAAGGAAGGTTATGTTATAATGGTCTATGGCTGCCTGTCTTTCCGGATCGTATAACGAGCTTCTCAGTGCAGAGGATCATGTCTTTATTCAGCCCGCCCGCATACTGCAGGCTATCCAGGGAGAGGATGTGAGTGCTGCGGGGGGGGGGGGGGGGGGCAGAGAAGCGTGGGTGTGGGGGGGGGCAGTGTTCCGCTATCAGGAGGTAGAGGTGGGGAAGCAGCTATCGGTGGATTAGTACCAGCTGTGGTGCCCCCCTCAATGCTGCACCCAGGCACATCCCCCCTTGCACCCCTATTTTCGGGCCTGGAGTGCAGTATGACTGCGGTGTGGTTTGGGTACACTTGGTGCCCTGCTCTCAGAGGCTCAGCCCCTGCTAGCAAAATCAGCATCGGGCGAATAACCCTATCACCAGTCCCTGGGATGCTGCAGTGACCTCTCACTGTCAGTCTCCCCCCAAAAGCCTCCAGTGATCAGTGGTGGGAAGCAGAGGGTGAGTGGACCCTCCAGTCTCCCTGTGGCAGTGGTGCTGCACTGCTCCCAGGTATCCTCACTCCCAATCTCAGGCTCAAATCTTCACTGATGAATATCCAGACAGAGGTGCTCTTTCACTTCCTTTGGTGACCAGAGGAGAATGGTGCAGCATAACATCAGTATCTCAGTAGAGGCAGAGAAGAATAAAAGGCAATGTCTCCTTCTTTATATAGCTGTAGCCCACCACTTGGCTACATTTACAAACAGAGGCCAGTGGGGAGTTTATGTACAAACAGAGGCCAGGGGTTTGGGCAAGTGAAACGGCCAAATATGGCCCATTTGCCACACTGCGAACAGGTTGAGCTCTGGTTAAACTCAACCCAAACCTAAAGCTCAACCCTAGTTTGAAGGCACAGCATAGCAAATACATTGCAGAGATAAGTAAATGTAAAATATAATGTATATAATACAAGGGTTGGGACCTTGTAATAGAGTACAGGGGTCTGGGTATCTAATGTAGCCTATAATGTTCCGGAACCAGAGTTATGCACCTTACATTGCTGGTTTGAGGGAGAGGTGGACAGATAATATCCCTGCCAAAATTTCAAGAGATCATTTTGCCTAACACTGCCCTGTGCTAAACAGTCACTATCACTCTGCTCACAGAAAAGTGCCCATCTCTGGGCAAAAATAAAATACACAATATCCATTCAACCCATTCACCTTTTAAAAAAACATTTCTAAGCCTTTTTTTTCTTTTTTCTTTTTTCTTTTTTACTAAGAGCACTCCTTTATCAGGCAAGCGTGGGCATATCACAATGTTCACTCTCCTGCGCTGTGCGGTAATGCCACGTACACACGACCGGTTTTCCAGTCGGAAAAAACTCTAAAGGTTTTTCCGACGGAGTAACGATGGAATTCCGCTGAAACTGTCTTGCATACAAACGAACACACCAAAGTCCGACTGTCAAGAACGCGGTGATGTACAACATGTACAACGGGATTAGAAAAAGAAAGTTCAATAGCCAGTATCCAATAGCTTCCGTCTCGTACTTGCTTCAGAGCATGTGTCCTTTTTGGTCCTTCTGAACAGCATACAGACGATCGGTTTTCCCGATAGGAATTGGTTCCGTCGGAAATATTTAGAACATGTTCTATTTCTAGGTCCGTCAGAATTTTTGAAAAAAAAAGTCTGATGAGGCATACACACGATTGGAATATACGATGAAAAGCTTCCGTCTGACCTTTTCTGTCGGACATTCCGTTCGTGTGCACGCGGCATAAGTCCTGATGTATTATCAGACTCTTATCTTGACATGTTAGTATATGTGGATAATGCACACCTTGCTGCCTTCCAAAGACTGGAGAAGTCCAAATGACTTTAAAGCATAGAGGGCACGTAGGCCTAGCGCATTATCCTCAATACATGTTTTTATTGAATAAAAAAGAGGTGAATATACTCACAAACCAGTACTTGTGTCATAGCATTATCATAAAAATATCCGCTTATGTCCTTATGTGAAAATTCACAATTGTAGTCACATTGACTAATGTGTTTCAAGGATTCCCTCTTCTTCAGAGCCTTGTTTAGATGTCTCTTATGCCGCATACACATGAGCGGACTTTACGGCAGACTTTGCCCGGCGGACTTTTCGACGGACTTTGTCCGCTAGGTGCGCCGGACTTAAAAACGGACGGACTTGGACACACACGATCACTCCAAAAGTCCGCTGGTTTTTAACGAGGTGACGTACAGCACGTACGACGGGACTAGAAAAAGGAAGTTCAAGCCCCACTACGCCACCCTTTGGGCTCCTTCTGCTAATCTCGTGTTTATCTTGTGTTAGTAGAAGTTTGGTTAGAGGCGATTCGCGCTTTTCACACTTCAGCTTATTTCAATTGTTTTCTGCGGTTCAGTTTGTGCTTGTGAGGTTTGTATCTGCTTTTCAGTGCGTGTTGGTCAGTTCGTAACCTGCCTAGCAGGCCATTCTGGTCCGCTCGTTCCTGATTTTCAGGTCGCTCTTCATAGGCCTTGCTGTTCTTCAGTGCGTTTGTTATAAGTTTATTTGTTTGACCAGCCGACCGTTTTGATGCCATGTCGCGTGGACGTACTCGTTCTCGAGTTTGTGCTGCATGGGGACTTGGTGTTGGGGTTAATACTTTGACCCGAGTCCAGTCCATGAACAGGGCGAGGAGGCGTTCATGGACCAAGAACTAGTTGCGCCAGCGTGACCAATTCTCGCACATGCCTTTGCTCCGTGAGATCCGTGAGAATAATCCTGAGGATTTCAGGAATTATCTCAGGATGACGGACCCTGTTTTTGAACGTCTGCTGGCTATGCTGACCCCCTATATCAGCAGGCAGGATACCTGCATGAGGCAAGCCATCGCTGCGGAGCAGAGGCTAGTTGCCACTTTACGTTACTTGGCGACTGGGAGAAGTCTTCAGGACTTGAAGTTCTTGACAGGCATCTCCCCCCAGGCTCTGGGGATCATAATCCCAGAGACCTGTTCTGCCATCATTCAGATCCTGTAGAAGGACTATATGAAGGTAAGTTTTATCCTTTAACATTACATGATATGTATTAAATGTTTGCTAATGTATTGTCTAAATGTCCTCGTTACCTAATTACCATGCTTGGAATATGCTGTGAATGTCCCCTTTATCTTCATGCATGCCTGTTTTTTTACATTAATATTTTTTTGCCCTACATGCATATTTACCTTCAATAACCTCCCCACCATGCAATCCTGGGTCCATTTATATCTCTAGCCTCTAATCCCTTGAACAATGTATATTGTCAGCTCCATTGTACTGTTTGACCCTCCCCCACCCCCTCAAATGTTTGCAACTGTCATGTGTGTTTTTTAACCAAATTAGAACCCCTCCCCCACCCCCTCAAATGTTTGCAACTGTCAGGTGTGTTTTTTACCCAAATTAGAACCCCTCCCCCACCCCCAAAATGTTTGCAACTGTCAGGTGTGTTTTTTACCCAAATTAGAACCCCTCCCCCACCCCCTCAAATGTTTGCAACTGTCAGGTGTGTTTTTTACCCAAATTAGAACCCCTCCCTCACCCCCTCAAATGTTTGCAAGTGTCAGGTGTGTTTTTTACCCAAATTAGAACCCCTTCCCCCGCATTCAAATTGATCAATGGGCCATCAGAGGGGGTGAGTAATCTTATAAGTGGGCCTTATGTTTTTTTAGAATTAAAAGCAAAAAAACACAATTTGGTCACGCATTCGATCAATTTGGCCATTCCACAACATTATCTGGCCAATAAGTCTTTGTGCACTGTCTGTGCTAAATGGCTCTGCCGCTTGGCCTTCCACAACAAGAACCTCACCTAAAATGTGTTGAAAAAAAATAGGTTAAAATATGCACGCCTAAATAGATTTCCTTAAGCTGGGGTGTCAGTCACTCACTTGGTGGGGTTGAAATGTTGCACACTTCCTCCACCTCTCCTTCCTCCAGCTCGTCGGGCAGGCGTGGTCTTGGGCTGGGGCTTGGGGTAATGTCAGCTTCAGGCTGGTGACTTGGGGGGGTCCTGGGATCCTTGGACTGTTGTCTGAGTCTTTTCTCCCCTATGATAATTAAACAAAAGGTATAGTTAAAACACAGTGATATTTCTTTTTTTTTAAATTAATATGAAACGTTGGTTATGAGTTGGGGACAATTGTCATTTTTTGGCCACAAAAATTTAGAAGACAGGATGAAAATTCCCTCTGAACAACAATTAAAAACAATACACATTTTTTATGCAAGTTTCACAGATGCAGACACCTCAATGATCTCCTATGTGTATTACCCCTCAAAAATGTATTTATGGTCACATAGTACACTAGTGCTCGTGAGTCCAGATGTGGAAACAGCTGCTGTGTCCTGTCCTTACATTACACTGAATCATTTTTGAAGAAGCATTATATTTTTAAACACATCTACACCACATCACCACATTTTTGGAATACGACAAATTCTCAAGACCTAAATGTATGTCCAACCCTGTACCATCGTTACTGTACCAAAAAATATGGATCAGCATGCAAGTTAAGTATCTCAATAGGAACACACAAGTACTTACTTTTTTTAAGCAGCTTCTTTATTCGCCAATATTGTTCCGGTTCCCTACTTTTGATGTCAGACCACCGCTTCCTCAATTGTTCTTTCGAAGATTTAGTGCCAAATTTTGCTTCTAGAGCGGTGACAACTGAGGCCATTATTTTGTCCTTCCGCATATTTGGGCGTGTGTACGGTCCTTTTTTCCCATTGTAGTCCTCCCTTCTCAATATGGACACCATCTCCACCATCTCTTCAAAAGCCATGTTGGTGGCCTTATATCTCCTCCTGGATATGGATGGTTGTGGCTCCGGGCTTTCCTCCGCGCTACTTCCAGTTAATCTCTTCGCCATCTTTCTCTATATACTCCCACTGCGCAACGAAGAGTGAAGGGGCGGGGACAAATTGTACTAAAGAACGTCAGGGACGGGCGACGCAGGCGGAGCATGACACATGTGCAGTGTATATAAAGCTATTACGATGGCCTATGTATGTCCGTGCAGGAGTAGCGAGCGTCAGAAACGAAGGTAAGATTAAACGTGGGTGTGTGTGTGTGTGTGTGTATGTGTCCCCTAGATTCTGCCAAATATAATCCTGGGAGTTCTGACTGACATTACAGTTTTTATGTTGTGTCTTGTCTTTCAGCAAAAATGAATCCCTTTAAGGGGGCTGATTTTTTGTCAAGATTCATTGATTTGTATCAGGAAAACAAAAGCCTGTGGGAGGTCAAACACCCATTATATTTCAATAGAGATGTAAGGAAGGCAACACTGGGGACACTTTTGAAATTTGTGAAGACTCGAGTCCCCCAGGCAGACCTCAAGTTTGTGGACAAGAAAATTGGTATCTTGCGCAACATGTACAAGCGGGAACACAATAAGATCCAGGAGTCGCTCAGATCAGGAGCAGCAGCCGACCAGGTTTATGTACCCAAGCTGTGGTACTACCAAAAACTGCGATTTCTAGATGACCAGACAGAAGCAAGGCAATCACTTTCGACCCTTCCCCCCCTCCTTCCCCCCACCCTTCCCTCCAGCCTTCCCTCCACCTCCACCCCAGCTGAGGAGTCCCAGGAAGAACTGGGCCCTTTCATCCTTGATGAAGTGGATGCGCCCAGCTTCAGCCAGGTATCCTTTTTTGTTGAATTTGTGATTGTGTAAATATTAATGATGTAAAGGTCTCAAATTTTTAAGTGTTTCATAAAAAATGACTTCATCACAAATATTAATATGTAGACATATCACTAGACAGTAGTGGCCAAAAATATACTTCAGCATAGGTGTGCGCAGCCTCTTGCATTAGGGTGTGCACCCCAAAGCTCAAATACTTATGCATGTGTATATGTACTGATGGTGTCAGTAGGGCAGTGGACAGTGTCAGTAGTTTTATTTTTATTCTTTTTAAAGTATTTTATTTTGTAACTTTTTTTTTGGGATGAAATATCAGTGGTCTAAACAGGGGGGAATATGCACCACACAAGGCGATTAGGGTGTGCCCATGCACACCTGGCACACCTTGTGCGTACTTCAGATATTGGTGAGCAGCTGGAATAATGGTGGGGTCAAATAGATAGCCTTTACTATTTGTTTTGAATTATATTTGCAAGTCATGAGCTGAAAATTGTGTGTGATTGCGTAACTCAAAATTACAACTATGTCCCTTTTTTTTACCCAGGATGAGCTCAGCCAGTAGTAGGCCTTGCCCAGTGGAAGAGAGGAGGAGGCCTTGCCCAGTGGGAGTGTCAAGTGCCTCCCCTCCGCATTATCACCAAAAGGCCCAGAAAAATGACCCAAACTGAGGAGGAAGCACTAGCCCTCATTCGTGAAGCCAGCAAAATCATCAGCACACCACCCAATGCAGAAGAGGCGTATGGGACATATATGGCCAGCAGATTGCTGGAACTCGAAAAGGGGCAATGCCTCCTCTGTGAGGGTCTGATTTTTCAGGCCTATCAGAAGGGCTTGAGAGGGGAGCTTACTGCTAAAACATATCTAGCAGATGAAGCCACTCCTCCTCCTCCTGCCACAAGTACACCACCAGAGGCACAGCCTCCGAGGAAGGCTGCAGAGAAGCGTGAAGGGAAGGCTGCAAAGAAGCGTGCAGGGAAGGCTCCACGGAAGAGTCAAAAGTGATTGCCTGGCTTCTGTCTGGTCTGACTGTGCTCCCTGTGCTCCCTAGTCGCAAGATACCAATTTTCTTCTCCTAAAACTTGATGTGTGTCCTGGGGGACGAAAGGCTTCACAGATTCCAAAAGTTTCTCCAGTGTTGTCTTCCTCATTTTTTTTTGCCAAAAATAAATGGATTTTTTCTTTACCTTACATTATTGACTATGTGTTTTGATTCAAAAACGACATTTGGTTTGGGAGTAGGCAGGTACAGGTCAAAAAGACTATGTGTGTTTTTTCCAAAAGGCTAAATCATTTTGAAAATCAAGTGCAAAGTACTAGTGAAAAGTGCACTTTAGAAATTGCACTGCAAGTGCACTTGTTGGAAGTGCAGTCGCTGTAAATCTGAGGGGAAGAGCTGAAATGAGGGGAAGCGCTGCTGATTTTATCATACAATCATGTGCAAGAGAGGTTTTTTTTGTGGTTCCTTGCATGTGCTCCTCGGATCCACAGCGAATGCACTTCAAAATGCTCTTTCTGTGCAATTCCAATTCCAATTTGCACTTGTACTGAAAAATGAATTTGCCTTTGGAAAATAAACCCCCCTATGTCTAATTAACAAGGGACACCATCCTCATTAAGGTTCATTAAAACAACACAAAATATTAAGGTTAATGTGGTAACTTGAAACTCCAAAACTAAAACAAAAAAAACTAAAAAAAAAAAAAATGTGTATAATTTAGCACACATTGTAAAATAGATAGTGTTTCAATCTAAAAAAAAGAAAGATGAGCCCAAAATCTAATTTAATACTTTATTTATGGAGATCTGGCTTTTTAAATATATCATATTAGTCATGGCATGAGGATAAATCATGAAGAAAGTAGTTTGTGAAAACTCTGTGTGAATATAAAGCAGCAAAACAACTTCATTCCTCTCGCATTATAAAGAAAAAAAAAGTGCTGTATTAAAAGATCACAGAAGAGGAATGTGCTAGCTTCAATACGAAGGCTAGTTTTACCAGACCGAGCGCTTCTGTCTTGTACTTACTTCAGAGCATGCGTGAGTTTTGGACCGCCGGACTAGCACACAGACGACCGGTTTATCCGCTAGAAAGCAGAGTCCGTCGGATAGATTTGAAACATGTTTCAAATCTAAGTCCGTCCAACTTTTGATAAAACAAAGTCCGCTGGAGCCCATACACGATCGAATTGTCCGACGAAATCCGGTACGCCGGACCAAGTCTGCCGTAAAGTCCGCTCGTGTGTATGCGGCATTAGTGTTGACAAGGAACTTTTCAATTAGGAACAGTGCTTCTCCATTTAGTTCTGCTGTATATGGCTTCCTTGTTCCTTGCAGGAACATATGGACATAAGCGGATGATTTTATGATAATGCTATGACACAAGTCCTGGTTTGTGAGTATATTCAGCCCCTTTTTATTGAAAAAAAAATGTATTGAGGATAATGAGCTAGGCCTATGCGCCCTCTGTGTTGTTCTATACAAAAGCGTGGGGGTGCCTGATGGAGTTCCCTTAGTTGCAATGAAACGGCTTGTGTGTGATCATGAAAATTGATTCAAATAAGTAGTTTTGTGAGCTGATGATGAAACATGCACTCTAGATTAATACTGGCAGCGCCATCTGTCACAATCATTTCAGTACCTACTTTCTTAAATAATTCTATTGCTGTAAGGAGTGTAAATGAAATGCCTCTGCTGATCACCCTAGATCAGGGCTTAATCATAGAGACTCCACAGGGTTGACTTACTAAAGGCAAATAGTCTGTTCACTTTACAAGGAAAGTTACACTTTCCCCAGAGCTTAGTGAATGTGGTGACATTTTATTAGGCAAAGAAAACCCAAACGTGTGCAAGGAATATACAAAAAATGCATTTTTGCCTGCACATGATTGGATGATGGAAGTCAACTTCCCTTGCAAAGTGAAAAGCATATTTGCCTTTAGTAAATCAGTCCCTGGGCATCCAGGTTACCAGTCACAGGGTGTACCCAGTGGAGCCTCCCGTGGCGACTGGGGGAGATTACAGATTAACAGATCAAGGGGCTGGAGTCTGAGTTGAATGAGGTATAATGCAAATGCAAATGGTGGAAGTGAACAAACAACCAAAAAAACCATAGAAGGCAAACACACTGGGGAAGATGAAAGGGAAGGGTGGGGGAGGAGGAAAGAGGGGAAAGGGGGAGAGAAAGAAGGGAAAAAAAAAGAAAAAAAAAGATGTCTACAATACATATTCTATTTGTATTAGACATGTGCACACTGAAATATTTCGTTTCGGAATTTCGTTTTCGTCCGAAAAATAAATTTATTTAGTTACTCCCGAAATTCGTTTTTATTTATTTCGTTTTTCGTTAAAAATTGCATTCGTCCGAAAATCCAAATTAAGGTTGAATCTGTCATTGAAGGCTTATGGTGTCTGTCGAATATTCAAAGAAGATTTGACGGAGCAGCTAAACTGTACGACGCTGTGTAGTTTACCTGCTCCGTCGAATCTTCTTACAACTTTCAACAGACACCATAAGCCAAAGTACTTGTGTACTTAGTTCTAGCTATTTTACTGCTCCTCCTCTTTGGTTACAATCAGCCAATAACATTCATCATCATCATCATTATTTTTATTTACCTTTTCTCCCCTACGTCAAATCTTTTCTCCCCTTCGTCGAATCTTTTCTCCCCTTCGTCAAATCTTTTCTCCCCTACGTCGAATCTTTTCTCCCCTACGTTGAATCTTTTCTCTCCTATGTCGAATATTTTCTCTCTATGTAGAATAATTTTGGACTAATAGAGTTAAGGTTAGGCACATTCGACCACAGGTTTGATGGACACAGATTGTTATTGTCATCATCATGTCGGATCTCCTATCTATATCGAACTGTTGTAGCAACGAAAATGAAAATAAAGCATTTGTTTATGTCGGATCTTTCGTTTTTCGGATTCTGCACTTTCGTTATCGTTTCTTAAAACGATAACGAAAATACCTGAAATTCGGACGAAAATGCATTCGGACCAAAATGAATGCACATGTCTAATTTGTATGTTTCCTATACTGTACCGAGATAGTCCACTTGCTCCCTTGCCCTTGGTGAACCTTGATTGGGGACCAGGTTCCCAAAAACCTCTATTCCACTAATTGCTGGATGATGGTACACACCGTTGTTATTAATTGTTATACTTATTGTATTATCTTCAGAGGCCACCCTTTTCTTTTTGTACCTACTGCTAAGCCTATAAAAAGGCTTACCTGTAGGTACAGTGAGTTTCTCCTGAACTTGCACTATTTAGGAGATATTCACACTGAATACAGCTGGTGATGTCACCGACGAATGCGCTCTGAAGGGACGGCATACCCGTGCCATCCCTTTAGAGCTCCGCACCGTGGTCTATGACTCCCATGCAGATGCACGGGAGTGATGTCATCGTGGAGCGCCCAATCAGATAGCTGGAGCACGCGAACCTGAAAGGGAGATCGGGTGAAGATGAAAGCCCTGTCAGTGGTGAGAGCATCCCACCTTAGGGCTTTGTTCTAAGGTAATTTTTTCATAATGTGCTAGTATGCAATGCCTTTTTAAAAAAAGGTGTTTAAAAGGTGCGGTTTACTACCGCTTTAAGAATTCATACTTGAATAGAATTTTTTTTAAACTAGTAATTAGTGTCACTTTAATTACAGTCTTTTCAGGTTGTAATGATGTCTCTGGCTTTTTTTCTGTTACTTGCTTAATAAAACCTAAGGATGAGCTCGATATTCGGGTTGAACATATGTTCGGATCGAACATCGGATGTTCTCCCGTTCGCCGAAGAGTGAACATTATGGGGTGTTCCTGGAAAATTTGAGCGCCGCGGAACACCCCATAATTGCTGTATGATGAAAAAAGAAAAACAGCGGACTTCTCCTTGCTCCTCATCTCCTCATCATCAACCCTACTATGCCTTCAGTCCTCTCAAAAACCTGCACTGAGAGGAATGAAGGTATAGCAATGGGTGTCCCAAGTACTTGCAGCCAATCTGCTAACAGTACACCACCATCTGATTTTAGCAGGCAAATTTCCCTACCCCAGTTGCTGAACCGTAAAAAGAAATTAGGTCCCAGCCATCCACATGCTCAGTGTCTAAATGCTAGCTTGGCCAAATTGCTAGCACTGCACCTGCTGCCTTTTCAGCTGGTAGACTCTGCCCCCTTTCATGAATTTGTGGATTGTGCTGTACCTCAGTGTCAGGTTGCAAAACGCCATTTCTTTTCATGGAAGGCCATTCTGGCTCTCTATATGGAAGGCAATGTTTTCGCTTCGTTGGACAGGGCGGTCAGCAGTAAGGTTCATATTACCGCTGCCTCATGGTCCAGCAGGCATGGGCAGGGATGCTACCTTTCCATCACGGTACACTGGGTAACTCTGCTGGCAGCTGGTAAGGATGCAGGACAGGGTTCAGTGTTGTTGGAGCTTGTTCCGCCACCATGCCTCCAAAATTCTAGTGGTTATTCTGCCACAGCTCTCTCCTCCATCCCCTCCTCTTCTTCTTCCTCTATGGCCTCTTCTGCAGATTTGTCCTCTGAACCAGCGGTGCTCTGTAAGCATTCAAGGGGCTACGCAAGCAGTCAGGCTAAAAGATGCCATGCAGTGCTTGAGTTGGTCTGCCTAGGGGACAGGAGTCCCACTGGGGCAGAGATTCTGTCAGCTCTGCAGGGGCAGGCGCAGAGGTAGTTGACACCACGACAGCTTCAGCCAGGAATGGTTGTATGTGACAATGGCACCAACCTTCTCTCCGGCCTCTGACAGGGACACTTGACCCATGTTCCATGTTTGGCACACATCCTCAATTTGGTGGTGCGGTTCTTGAGCAGGTACCCAGGCTTACAGGATCTCCTGAGGCAGGCCAGAAAAGTCTGTGGTCATTTCCGCCGGTCATACAATGCCAGTGCTCGGCTGGATGACATTCAAAGGGAATGCAACCTGCCCACCAACCGCCTCATTTGTGACATGTCCACCAGGTGGAACGCAACGTTGGCAATGTTGCAGCAGCTACACACACAGCGGAGGGCCATCAATGAGTACCTGTGCGAGTATGACACCAGGACAGGGTCAGGGGAGGTTGGCTTCTTTTCGATATGCCAGTGGCTACTGATCAAGAATGCATGCACTGTCCTGTCACCATTTGAGGAGGCCACAAGGCCACAAATTCTACCACATTCGAAAAAAACTATCAAATTCGAAAAAATTCTACCGCATTCGAAAAAAACATTAACTGAATTGGAAAAAGTAAACTATATATAACCATTTTGCGAAATTTGAAATTCTTATAGAATGAAATCGAATTTCAATAGAAAAGATTAGGATAGAATAGAAAATATAAAAGAATAGCATAGAAAAACAATAGAACAGAATAGAAAAAAATATAATATATTCTATTCTAATCTTTTCTATTCAAATTCAAATTCATTCTGTACCAAATTCCAATTTCGGAAGATGGTTATATATATATATATATATATATATATATATATTATATTTTTTTTCTATTCTGTTCCATTGTTTTTCTATGCTTTTCTTTTCTA
Organism: Lithobates clamitans; assembly: GCA_037952925.1. Taxonomy (NCBI): domain Eukaryota; kingdom Metazoa; phylum Chordata; class Amphibia; order Anura; family Ranidae; genus Lithobates; species Lithobates clamitans. The sequence goes on along the minus strand of JBBGZY010000513.1, from coordinate 9,972,611 downwards.
TTCTATTCTAAACTTTTCTATTTGAATTTGAATTAATTCTATGCGAAATTCGAATTTCGGAAGATGGCTTTTAAAATTAGAATTTCGTATAGAAGGAATTTGAAAAGATTAGAATAGAAAATAATAGAAATAGAATAGACTAGAAAAACAATAGAACAGAAGAGAATAAAATATAAAATATAATATATATATATATATATATATATATATTATATTTTTTTCTATTCTGTTTCCTTGTTTTTCTAGGCTATTCTTTTTTATTCTATTCTAAACTTTTCTATTTGAATTTGAACTCATTCTATAAGAAATTAGAATTTCGGAAGATGGCTTCTGAAACTCGAATTTCGTATAGAATGAATTTGAATAGAAAAAAATAGACAAGAATAGACTAGAAAAACAATAGAACAGAACAGAATAAAATATAATATATATATTATATCTTATTCTATTCTGTTCTATTGTTTTTTTCTATTCTTTCTACTCTATTCTAATCTTTTCTATTCAAATTCATTTTATACGAAATTCGAATTTCGGAAGATGGCTTTATATATATATATATATATATATATATATATATATATATATATATATATATATATATATATATATATATATATATATATATTATATTATATGTTTTCTATTCTGTTCTATTGTTTTTCTATTATTTTCTATTATATTCTAATCTTTTCTATTTGAATTCAAATTCATTCTATACGAAATTCGAATTTCGGAAAATGGTTATATAGAAATAGAATGAAATCAAATTCTAATAGAAAAGAATAGAATAGAAAAACAATAGAACAATAGAACAGAATAGAAAGAAATATTATATATATATATATATATATATATATATATATATATTTATACAAAACCATCTTCCGAAATTGGAATTTGGTACAGAATGAATTCAAATGGAAAAGATTAGATTAGAAAATGGGCGGCACAGTGGTGCAGTGGTTAGCACTCTCGCCTAGCAGTAAAAAAGGGTCGCTGGTTCGAATCCCAACCACGACACTACCTGCCTGGAGTTTGCATGCTCTCCCTGTGCCTGCGTGGGTTTCCACCGGGTACTCTGGTTTCCTCTCACACTCCAAAGACATGCTGGTAGGTTAATTGGCTTCTGTCCAAAATTGGCCCTAGTATATGAATGGGGACCTTGGATTGAGGGTAGGGGTTGATGTGAGTGTGCGATGTTCAGGGTTAGGGACAAGGGTCAGGGTTGTAGACCCACACTCACTCAGGTTGAACTGGATGGACTGGTGTCTTTATTCAACCTTACTAACTATGTAACTATGTAACTATGTAATTCGCATTCAAATAGAAAAGATTAGAATAAAATAGAAAATAATAGAAAAGAATAGAAAAACAAAAGACCAGCATAGAAAAAAAAATGTATATATATATATATATATATATATAACCATCTTCCAAAATTTGAATTTTTTATAAAATGAATTTGAATTTGAATAGAAAAGATTAGAATAGAGTAGAAGAGAAAAGACTAGAAAAACAATAGAACAGAATAGAATAAAATATATATATATATTATATTTTATTCTGTTCTGTTCTATTGTTTGTCTAGTCTATTATTTTCTATTCTAATCTTTTCTATTCAAATTCGAATTCATTCTATACGAAATTCCACTTTCAGATGCCATCTTCTAAAATTCAAATTTCGTATAGAATGAATTCAAATTCGAATAGAAAAGTTTAGAATAGAATAGAAAAGAATAGCATAGAAAAACAATGAAAAAGAATAGAAAAAAAAATTACATATATATATATATATATATATATATATATATACATGTATGTATATATATATAAACATACACCAAACTTCGAATTTCATATAGACCGAAATCAAATTTGAATATAAAAGATTAGAATAGAATAGAAAATAATAGAAAAGAATAGACTAGAAAAACAATAGAACAGAATAGAAGAAAATATAATATATATATTATATTTTCTTCTATTCTGTTCTATTGTTTTTCTAGTCTATTCTTTTCTGTTCTAATCTTTTCTATCCAAATTCGAATTCATTCTATACGAAATTCAAACTTCAGAAGCCATGTTCCGAAATTCGAATTTCGTATAGAATGAATTTGAATTTGAACTGAAAAGACTATTATAGAATATAAAATAATAGAAAAGAAAAACATAAAAAAATAGAAGAGAATAATAATATATATATATATATATATATATATATATATATATATTCTATTGCTTTATTATTTTATATTCTATCTTATTGTTTTTTTTTAGAAAAACGTTTTCTATTTTTTTCGAATTTGATTCAAATTTGTTTTCGAATTCGATTCAAATTTGTCTTCGATTTAGATTCGAATATGTTTTCGATTTCGATTCGAATATGTTTTCAAATTCGATTCGAATATGTTTTCAAATTCGATTCGAATATGTTTTCAAATTCGATTCGAATATGTTTTCAAATTTGTTCGTTTTTTTTTGGATTCGTTTAAATTCTTTACTTTTCTAATTCGGAAATTCAGATGCATCCGAATTTCCGAATAATGAAAAATTTGTCTGAATTTCGATTCAGAACGAAACGAAATGCACATGTCTATCTACTATGGAGGGTCTCAAAGTTTAGAGTTAGGACTACAGATACTGGGGTGCTTTGACGGGGCTCTGTAGCTTACGCATGCATTTGCAAATGTGTGCAAACGAAACCCCTGTTTTTAATGCATACTGTTAGAAAATTTGGTTGGTTAGCAGGCTGGTAGGCAAGTTGAGCTGGGAATTTCTTTGGGTTTGTTTTTCAGCATTATGCCCCTATCTGCTTGTGGAGCTCTGTCGTCATCCCTGTCCCTGTGCGGTTCCTGAGAAAATGGGGCTATCAACTATTCCAGTTTTACAACGAGTGCAATCAGCGCAAACACAATGAAAAAACAATAGAATGCCAGCTGAACACTTAGAAGATAATCACGTCACCTCGGAGATAAACAATGCAAAAATAAAGTGCAGGGCAAATGCAAAAAACAATCAAAAATTAAATATAAATAGTCCAATTGTTTCTTAGAAAGAACCACAGAACCCAAAGAGCAGCAGATTTATCCATGTGGGGAAACAGAGATCCCATGTCAGGGTATGAGTGACAATCCCACCACCATTGAGTATCCTGCTCCCTCGCCTTAATGGAGGGACCCCTGAACTAACAGGAAATCATAAGCGCATGTCCCCCTTCATTGAGGTGAAGTGAAGACCAGCGATGTAATCAGCAACCTACGGATAATCACCATGCATTGCATTTATTTGAAACGTAGCTCCTCCCCCGTACGCGTTACGTCCAATAGGACTTCACCCTGCTGACGAAGTCCTATTGGACGTAATGCATACGGGGAAGGAACTACGATTTGGATGATGTTACCTGCTGCCATCCTGTTAGACGGAAGCAACACAGAGCTCTGTCTTGTGTATTTGAGCTTGTATACTTGGTTTTACATGTGAGTGTGATATTTTATGCCTTAGAAGGTTAAAGCAGAGAGCACGTAGATCTATTTTTATTCACATGTGCATGGTGATTATCTAGAGGCTGCTGGCCTAATCGCTGGTGTTCACTTCACCCCAATTAAGAGGGGCATGCGCTTATGACTTCCTGTTAGTGCAGGGTTCCATCCATTAAGGTGAACGAGCAGGATACTCGATGGTGGTGAGATTGTCACTCATACCCTGATCTGGGATCTCTGTTTCCCCACATGGATGAATCTGTTGCTCTCTGGGCTCTGTGGTTCTTTCTAAGAAACAAATGGACTTTTTATATTTTATTTTTGATTGTTTTTTGCATTTGCCCTGCACTTTATTTTTGCATTGTTTATCTCCGAGGTGACGTGATTATCTTCTAAGTGTTCAGCTGGCATCCTATTGTTTGTTCATTGTGTTTGCGCTGATTGTACTCGTTGTAAAACTGGAATAGTTGATAGCCCCATTTTCTCAGGAACCGCACAGGGACAGGGATGACAACAGAGCTCCACAAGCAGATAGGAGGATAATGCTGAAAAACAAACCCAAAGAAATAACCGGCTCAACTTGCTGACCAGCCTGCTAACCAACCAAATTTTCCAGTCTAACAATATGCGTTAAAAACAGGGGTTTAGTTTGCACACATTTGCAAATGCATGCGTAATGCCGCGCACACACGAGTGGACATTCCGGCATACTTGGTCCGGCGTACCGGAGTCCGTCGGATAATTCGATCGTGTGTGGGCTCCAGCTGACTTTTTTTCTCAAAAGTTTGATGGACTTAGATTTAAAACATGTTTCAAATCTGTCTGACGGACTCGGCTTTCTAGCGTACAAACCGGTCGTCTGTGCGCTAGTCCGACGGACCAAAACTGACACATGCTCTGAAGCAAGTACAAGATGGAAGCGCTCGATCTGGTAAAACTAGCCTTCGTATTGAAGCTAGCACATTCCTCTTCTGTGATCTTTTAATACAGCGCATTCTTTTTTTCCTTATAATGCGAGAGGAATGAAGTTGTTTTGCTGCTTATATTCACACAGGGTTCTCACTTTATTCATGATTTATCCTCATGCCATGACTAATATTATATATTTTTTTTTTTTAAAGATATTTTTATTGGTTTTAGGTTCAATACAAACCAACAGACACAAAACAGTCACAAATAAAATAAAATAAAAACAAAAACAAACACACATGGATATCTGATCCATTCAGTATACACAAGCGATATTCAGTTAGTAGGTAGATCACACAAGTCGTTGTAAACATGTCATTTCGTTTCAAAAGAGTTGAGAAATTGGTAATCACAACAGTCAGATATATGCATTTTTACACATCATAACCATATTAATGGATCTGGTATTGGGGGTCTCTGCGGCACGGCCCATCAATGATCAATTGTATTCAATTTTTGGAAAGAGTTAGTGGACTAGCCAACCATTTCCCCCAAATTTTATAAAAGGTTTTATTTCTTTTACGAATTTCAAAGGTTAATTTGTATAATGGAATAGAGTCATTGATAAGTTTTAACCAGAGGGACTTCAAGGAGGTCTGTGCACCTTTCCAGGACAGTAGAATAGATTTTTTAACATAAAAATAAAGAATACGGAGCAGTCTCTTGGCATGTGATGGTATATGTAAATCTCCAAATACTCCCAACAAGCAGTTCTTAGGGTGAATAATATTAGGAAGGCCCAACACAGTCGCAATAAAGGCACCCACTTCTTTCCAGAAGTCACTAACCATCGGGCACGACCAGAAGCAATGTAAAAAATCTGCCTCCTGGCCGCAGCCTCGGAAACAGACAGCTGATGGCAAGAGACCCATTTTATGCAGTCTGGCCGGAGTGAGGTGGGTTTGATGAAAAATTTTTACTTGTATGATACGGTCTCGGGAGGAAATGACAGAGGTTTTATATGTGTCACTAAATTCTGTCCAGTCTTCTTTTACCATATCAATATCCAATGTCTCCCACTTCTCCTGTGCTCTGTGAAACCTAGGGTTAGAATCCGTCACTAAGGCTGCGTAGTAGGTGGAAACTAATTTAGAGGGTTCTGGTTGCCTAAGTAGTTTTTCCAGTGGAGGCAGATCAGTGATATCATTTAGGGTGTCAAATTGAGTATGTATGGCATGTCTAAGTTGATAATAATAAAATAGATAAGATTTTGGTAGATCAAAGTCTGTACTTAACTGAGAGAAAGTTTTAAAGCCCTGGGTAGTATATAAGTGACATAGATATTTAACTCCCTTTGAATACCAATGATTGGCATCTGGAAAAGAGTATAATTCTTGTAGATTGGGATTAAACCACAAGGGGTTATTAGGGGATTTCAACCAAGAGTATTTCGAAATTTTTGTGGTAATGTATTTAAACAGTGAAAGGGAGACTGAGAGCAGAGAGGTTCCAGGGCGGTCTGGGACCTGGCCTCTATATATTATGTTATGTAAGGTTTCATGGGAGGATGCGATAGCCCCCTCTGTGGCTGTACAGGGATTTGCTGGATCCGGGTTCATCCAGTCATGTATATGCACCAGTTGAGATGCCATGTAGTAAAGGAAAAAGTTAGGAAATGCCAGACCTGCCAGATGGGCTAGCAATCTCAAGGTCTCCAGTGCCACTTTGGGAGATCCGCCCCTCCACAGGAAAGAAGTACACATCACATCTATGCGTTTGAAAGTAGCTTTGGGTATTTTACATGGGGAGTTAGAGAGGATATAGAGCAGTCTAGGTAAATAAATCATTTTAAGTATATTGGCCCTCCCCATGAGGTCTAACGGCAAATCCATCCATTGTTTAGTTTGTTCCTGGAGGCGGGTCAGCAAAGGGTCAAGATTATTAGCAGCATATAAAGATAAGGGAGCCTGAACCAACACCCCAAGTTATCTAAAAGAAGACACCACCTGAAGCTTAGAGTCCGGGTGCACCTGAGGGGGGTCATTCACATCCAATGGGAAAAGGCTGGACCTATCCCAGTTAACTCTGAATCCAGAGTAGTCCCCAAAGGTGTTGACCTCTTCCAGCAACGCCCCCAGAGACTCATCAGCATCTGCCAGGTACACCAGTGTATCATCTGCGTAAAGAGAAATACGCTCCTCTATATTTGCAATTGGGAGGCCTTTAATTATAGGGGAGGAGCGAATGCGAACTGCAAGCGGCTCCATAGCCAGGGCAAACAACAAGAGTGACAATGGGCACCCCTGTCGAGTGCCCCTAGTAATTGGGAAGGAATCAGTAATAAATGAATTAACCCTTATCCTAGCCGTTGGGGAGGTGTACAGAAGTTTTATCCATTTTATCACTCGGGGACCAAAACCATACTTCTGCAATACCCGAAAAAGGTACGGCCATTCCACACTGTCGAATGCTTTACAGGTGTCTAAGGACACTATGACACGTGTAGGAGGGCAGTCATGTGGATATTGCAGGTTATGGAACAGTCTGCGTATGTTCATTCTGGTAGACCTTCCAGGGATAAATCCACCCTGGTCGCTATTAACCAAGGATGTGACCACAGTATTTAAACGATTTGCTAATATTTTGGCCAGAATCTTAACGTCCACGTTTATAAGCGAAATTGGACGATAAGATTCACAGTGAAGTGGGTCCTTTCGGGGCTTCAGTAGAAGAACTATCAAAGCCTCCCTCATTGATGGAGGAAGGATCCCAGCCTCTAGGGCTTTGTTATAGGTTCGGAGAAGGAAGGGGGATAGGAGGTCCTTGAACTTAGCATACCATTCAGTCGGGAAACCATCAGGTCCAGGGGTTTTATGTGCAGGCATTTGGGAGATCGCTGCTGTAATCTCCTCTACCGTGATAGGCTCCTCCAACATGTCCCGTCCCTCATCTGACAGGGAGGGAAGGGATATGTCAGCTAGATAGTCAGACAACTGGGAATCATCATAGTCAACCCTGGAAGTGTACAATTTTCTGTAAAAGTTTAGAAAGGAGTCTAGGATGTCTTTTGGGTTGTCACCGATCATACCTTGAGTAGTCAGGATTCGTGGTATAGAAATGGGGGTATGGTCAGGTTTAGTCAAATATGCCAAGAGACGTCCTGCTTTATTACCGTATTCAAACGACTTTTGTGAAACATACAACATGCGTTTTTGTGTGAGATCTAGCAAACGAATTTCATATTCCCTACGGCACTGTAACCATGTCTCCCTAGTGTCAGAGACAGGGTTAGAGGCATAAGCAGATTCTGCACTTATCATAGCATTTTCTAATTCCTCAGTGCGCATCTTATTATTTTTACGTAAAATTCCTGTAATAGACATAAAGGTACCCCTTAACGTAGATTTAAATGCATCCCATTCCGTAGGGGGGTCTACTGTATTTAAATTTTGCTTCCAGTAGTTAGAAATACTCGTTCTGCACTCACCCTGTACTATCTCGTCTTCCAGCCAGTATGAGTTCAGGCGCCACAAAGCAGGTCCCGAACCTGGAAGGATGAGGAGGGACACCGACAAGGGGGCATGATCGGAAACCCCCCTGGGCAGGTATGAGACGGCGGAGACAACCGGAAGGGTCTCCGTCAACGCAAAAGCCATATCCAGCCTAGACATAGTATGGAAAGAATCCGAATGGCAGGAGAATTGGCGTTCATCCGAATGTTTCCATCGCCACACCTCGGTCAGACCATGAACCTGAGCCCAGTCTACAAATGAGGGAAAAGATCTGCCTCCCCCACCCAGGCGATCCACCGTTGGGTCCAGGACTGCATTAAAATCCCCTATATAAAGTAGAGGGCCCGAAGGCCTATTCAGTAATTGCAGGGATAATTTAGAGAGTACGTCTACTGAGAATGGAGGGGGAACATAGATGTTCACCAATGTAAAGATTATAGTAGAAATTCGTAATATAAGAACAATATACCTCCCCTCTGGGTCTGTTTTAACGCTAATCAACTCAGCTGGAAGGGATTTAGCCAGGAGTATAGATACACCTCTTGAGTAGTTAGTGTGGGTGGCATGATATAGCTTAGATAGCCAGGGGCGTTTTAGAGCCTTTATCTTAGAACCTGTCAGGTGAGTCTCCTGGAGGCAAATAATGTGAGGACGATATTTTTTTAACACAGAAAAAACCAAGGATCTCTTCTGAGGTGCATTCAGGCCTCTATTGTTCCAGGAGACTATCCTAAGGGGTTGTGCCATAATAAAACATGAAGTAATAAAGATGCATAAGTAAACCTCTGTATTGGTATCAATATGAGTAGATAGGCCGTGCCGCCTGAAGCACACACAAGCACATGACAAAAAAGTGCAAGGGTCTGCCGATAAGGTAACATGGACCAGGAAAATTTTCCCTGCTTTGCCTTAGAAAAAAACATTAGACATATAACTGACCACAGAGGTATTAATAAACCCCTATATGCAATGACCCGATATGCCTTTGATGACTTTCCATTATCAGATGGTATAGGTGTGTTAGAAAGGACATAAAAAGTAAGAAAGGAAGGAAAAAACAAAAAACATGAAAAAAAACCCCAACCACCTTTTTCTTTAAACCTTGGTGCCCCCCACCCCGCTCAGCCATCCCAAACATAGCAAGCTTTGGATCCCTAAACTAGAAGTCCTTCCTAACTAGCAACTGCGGAAGTAAAAAAAAACCTGTACCGTGGCCTCGCCACAAGCTGGTAAGGGGGGTAACGTGGGGTCCGGTGAGGCTCCCAACTGTTGACTGAGGAGAGAGGGAAAAAAAACTTTATTCCTTCCTCTCTAGTAGACATGTCCTGTTGAAGGATAGGTGAGCTGAAAAATTCTTTTCTTCTCCTTTCCTTCCTCCTCCCCCTTCTTTGATCGGAGGATTGTTCTGGTATGATTGTTCCGGTACGCAAGTTACCATAAGATGTAAATCATAGCAATGTAGGTTGGATTGTAAAGTAGGAGATCAGGAACAAAGAGAAGGAAAAAAAAAAGGGGGGGGGGGGGGAAGAAACAAAAGAGAAAAAAAAAAAACCCCCAAAAAACATTACAATGGAGAGACATTCAGACTGTTGACGCTGCAGCTTGCATAGCAGGATGTAGGTCTTTCCTTGTAGGTTAAGAGTGCCCTCAGTCACCTCTGCTTCTATGTGCTGCACCATACTGATCGTTCAGCCATTTTATGGCCTCTTTGGGATTGGTATAGAAATGAGCCCTACCATCATGGATAATGCGCAATTTGGCAGGGAAAAGCATGGCGTAGGAGAGGCCTTCCGTGCGCAATCTAGACTTCACCGCTGAGAAGGAGATCCGCTGGCGTTGAACTTCAGCAGAAAAGTCTGGATAAACAGAGATATTATTGCCATTAAATGTGAGCGGGCCTTTTTCACGTGCCAGGCGTAGGATGGCCACTTTATCTTGAAAGTTGAGGATACGTGCTATGATGGAGCGTGGTGGGGCTCCCACTGGAGGTGGAAGAGGAGGAGTGCGATGTGCGCGCTCTATAACATGTGAGAATGAGGGTGCGTCTTTACCAAAAATGTCCCGCAGCCATGAATAAAGAAACTTTTCAGGATGGGAACCTTCCGCGCGTTCTGGAAATCCCACAAATCTGAGATTGTTCCTGCGAGAGCGATTTTCCAAATCGTCGATTTTAGCGCGCAGTGCCGCCATCTCGCTCGTAGTATCACGTATAGTAACAGACATGGGGTGTACAGTATCTTCTAATATACTAATCCGTTCCTCAGCATCCCCTGTGCGGTCCCTGAGATTCTGGACATCTTGTTTCAATAGTGAAAAGTCCATACGGATAGAAGCTATTTGAGTGGAGAGGGAGGCCTTGCAATCCTGTATAGCCAGCATAATAGTAGATAGTGTAGGCTCAGCAGGGGGAGAATCCACAGTCTGACTAAATTCAGCAGACTGCTGTGATTCTGGTGTCTGCAGGGGTTCTGTAGGTGTGCGGAATATAGCAGGAATTGATGCACTCACCCCTGTTACAGAGTCCTGGATGGCTGGGGAGGAGGGCTGCAGCGTGTCTGAGTGCCCTGCATGTGTCTCGGCGCCATTTTGCCCCTGGAACCGCGCCAGTTGTTCCGCTGTGTGTGAGGGCCGCGGCGGCCCGTATTTCACCATGTCAGCCAGTCTGGTGGGTGCCCACAGCCGTGGGGAACAGAATGGTACCTTCCACGAGGATTTAGGACCAAGGATAGTTGCAGGATGGCCGTTGAGAGCCGGAGCTGTATGTCTATGCGACTGCTCTCTTCACCATCCGGCCACGCCCCCCTAATATTATATTTTTTGAAAGCCAGATCTCCAGAAATAAAGTAGAAAATTATTTTTTGGACTCATCTTTATTTTTTTAGATTTAAACAATATCTATTTTACAATGTGTGCTAAATTATACAAAATGTTAGTTTCTTTCTTTCTTTATTTTTTTGGAGTTTCAAGTTACCACAATAACCTTAATATTTTTTATTGTTTTAATGAACCTTAATGAGGTTGGTGTCCCTTGTTAATTAGACATAGGGGGGTTATTTTCAAAAGGCAAATTAATTTTTCACTACAAGTGCAAATTGTACTTGTAATTGCACTGAAAGAGCATTTTGAAGTGCATTCGCTGTGTATCCGAGGGACACATGCAAGGAACCCCCCCCAAAAAAAACCTTTCTCTTGCACATGATTGTATGATAAAATCAGCAGAGCTTCCCCTCATTTACGGCGACTGCACTTCCAACAAGTGCACTTGCAGTGCAATTTATAAAGTGCACTTTGCACTAGTACTTTGCACTTGAATTGCCAAATGATTTAGCCTTTTGTAAATAATCCACATAGTCTTTTTGACCTGTACCTGCCTACTCACAAACCAAATGTCCATTTTGAATCAAAACACATAGTCAATAATGTAAGGTAAAGAAAATATCCATTTATTTTAGTAAAAAATGAGGAAGGCAACACTGGAGACACTTTTGGAATGTGTGAAGCCTTTTGTCCCCCAGGACACACATCAAGTTTTTGGAAAATAAAATTGGTATCTTGCGACTAGGGAGCACAGTCAGAAATCAGACCAGACAGAAGCCAGGCAATCACCTTTGACTCTTTCGTGGAGCCTTCCCTGCACGCTGCCCTGCAGCGTTCCCTCCACGCTTCTCTGCAGCCTTCCTTAGAGGCTGTGCCTCTGGTGGTGTACTTGGGGCAGGAGGAAGAGGAGGAGGAGGAGTAGCAGGAGGAGTGGCTTCATCTGCTATATAGGTTGTTTGAGTAAGCTCCCCTCTCAAGCCCTTCTGATATGTTTGAAAAATAAGACCCTCACAGAGGAGGTGTTGCCCCTTTTCTAGTTCCAGCAACCTGGTGGCCATATATGTTCCATAGGCCTCTTCAGCATTGGGTGGTGTGCTCAGGATCTGGCTGGCTTCCCGAATGAGGGCTAGTGATTCCTCCTCTGTTCGGGTCATTTTTCTGGGCCTTTTTGTGGTAATGCGGAGGGGAGGCACCTGACATTCCGTGAGGCTTCTACTGGGCCCAGCCACGGCCTCCTCCTCTCTCCCACTGGGCAAGGCCTCCTCCTCTATACCTCTGGGCATGGCCTTCTCCTGGCTGAGCTCATCCTGGGTAAAAAAATGGACATACCGGTAGTTGTAATTTTTGGTTACGCAATCACACACAATTTTCAGCTCATGACTTGCAAATATAATATTAAACAAATAGTAAAGGCTATCTTTTTGACCCCACCATTTTTGTAGCTGCTCACCAATATTTGAAGTATATTTTTGGCCACTACTGTCTAATGATATGTCTACATATTAATAATTGTGATGAAGTCATTTTTGGTGAAGCACTTCAAAATTCTTTACGTTTACATCATTAATATTTACACAATCCCAAATTCACAAAAAAAGTATGCCTGGCTGAAGCTGGGCGCATCCACTTCATCAAGGATGAAAGGGCCCAGTTCTTCCTGGGACTCCTCAGCTGGGGTGGAGGGAAGGGTGGAGGTGGAGGGAAGGCTGGAGGGAAGGGTGGAAGGAAGGGTCGAAAGTGATTGCCTTGCTTCTGTCTGGTCATCCAGAAATCGCAGTTTTTGGTAGTACCACAGCTTGGGGACATAAACCTGGTCTGCTGCTGCTCCTGATCTTCGGGACTCCTGGATCTTATTGTGTTCCCGCCTGTACATATTGCGCAAGATACCAATTTTACTATCCAGAAACTTAAGGTCTGCCCGGGGGACTCGAGTCTTCACAAATTCCAAAAGTGTGCCCTGTGTTGCCTTCCTTACATCTCTATTAGAATATAATGGGTGCTTGACCTCCCACATGTTTCTTTTTTCTTTATACAGATCAATGAAACGTGTCAAAAATTCAGCATCCTTAAATGGATTCATTTTTGCTGAAAGACAAGACACAAGATAAAAACTGTAATGTCAGTCCAAACTCCCAGTATTATTTTTTGCAGAATCTAAGGTACACATATACACACACACACACACCAAACACATTCACCAAACACACACCCACGTTTAATCTTACCTTCGTTTCTGACGCTCGCTACTTCTGCTCGGACATACGTAGGCCAGTGTAATAGCTTTATATACATTGCGCATGTGTCATGCTACGCCTGTGTCGCCCGCCCCTGACATTCTTTAGTACGATTTGTCCCCGCCCCTTCACTCTTCGTTGCGCAGTGGGAGTATACAGAGAAAGATGGCGGAGAGATTATCTGCAAGTAGCGCGGAGGAAAGCCCGGAGCCACAACCATCCAGATCCAGGAAGAGATATAAGGCCACCAACATGGCCTTTGAAGAGATGGTGGAGATGGTGTCCATATTGAGAAGGGAGGACTATGATGGCAAAAAAGGACCGTACACCCGACCCAATATGTGGAAGGACAAAATAATGGCCTCAGTTGTCACCGCTCTTGACCAAAAATTTGGCATTAAACTGGCTAAAGAACAATTGAGGAAGTGGTGGTCTGACCTCAAAACTAGGGAGCCTGAACAATATTGGCGAATCAAGAAGCTGCTTAAAAAAAGTAAGTACTTGTGTGTTCCTATTGAGATACTTAACTTGCATGCTGATCCATATGCTTTTCGTTTATACAGCATCGTTCGTAAAGACCGTTCTTTTGAAAATACATAAGATTTGAGGCTAATACACATAGGGGATAATTGAGGTGTCTGCATCAGTGAAACTTGCATGAAAATGTGCATTGTTTTGCATTTTTTGTCAGAATGAATTTTAATCCTGTCTTCAAATTTTTTTTTGGAAACAAAATGACAATTGTCCCCAACTTCTAACCAATGTTTCATATTCCTTTTTCATGACTGAAATATCACTGTGTTTTAACTATACCTTTTGTTTAATTCTCATAGGGGAGAAAAGACTCAGACAACAGTCCAAGGATCCCAGGATCCCCCCAAGTCACCAGCCTGAGGCAGCAATTAGCCCAAGCCCCAGCCCAAGGCCACGCCCACCCCCACTCGATGAGCTGGAGGAAGGAGAGGTGGAGGAAGTGTGCGATATTTCCACCCCACCAAGTGAGTGACTGACACCCCAGCTTAAGTTAATCTATTTAGGCGTGCATATTGTTCTAAATTTTTTTTATCCACACATTTTAGGTGGTGTTCTGGTTGTGGAAGGCCAAGCGGCGGAGCCATTTAGCACAGACAGTGTACAAAGACTGATTGGGCAGATAATGGTGTGGAATGGCCAAATTGACAGCATGAGAAATTGGCTGGACACCATACAACAGGAAATGAAGAACATGATTGATGTTTTGGGCAGAATCTAATAACTTTTTGCCTTAAAACATCAATCATGTTCTTAATTTCATTGTCAAGTTTTATTTTTTTTAAATCTTTGAAGTTGTTAAATACTAATCTAAAAATTTAGCAGATGCACACAGTGTGTCATCATGTGCTATCTTCCATCAGTGGATATCAATGTACTTGTTTTGTGTTTGCAACCCCTTCATCAGAATAATGTTAGTTTGTGAGAGGAACAAAGGGATTGCACACACAAACACGTCCATTGCTCCCCCATGATGGGAGATAGCACATGTTGACTTGAACATCTGCAAATTTTTTGTTTTACATGGGTGACATCACCAGCACCATTATTAACATGTTGAACTTTGTAAGTTCCTGTTATTTTTTGTTCTTATGTTTTTAAAAACCCTGTTGTCAAGCCTAATTTTGTAAACAATGTATATTTTTAACAAATATGCCTAAACTAAAAAAAAATATATATTGTTCCTTAAAAAAGCAAAAAAAAAAAAAAAAAAAACATAAACACGTTCAAACAAAATGCACCTTTCAATGTGCACACAGTAAAATGTTTTTACTACTACAATGTGTGTGGCTTATTATTTATCAATAACAGATTGTTATTTTTTTGTGTGGTTACAGTGACAAAGGACCTTATTAACTAAAAGGAAATGCACTTGCCACTACAAGTGCACTAGGAGACAGACAAAACTAAATGCAAACAAGAATCAAAACAAGAGATTTTTGCCAATTTTTTTTTATTTTCTTTTAAATAAAATATTAAAGCTCTTGTTGCATTGCAATGGCCCCCTGACCATTAAAATAATTGACATTTCTGTCATGCACTTGACGAGCGGTTTGGGGGGCCAAGCCAATACGGCCTCTATCCAGGCCTGTGAGTGGATCTTCACCACTAAGTCTGGCCTCAGGCCCAACTGAGGTAAGATATGTCGATGAATGACGCCTCAAAAAATTTTGTACAATGCAGCAAGCCATGATGACATAATTGATCTTGTATTCTGCAAGATTTATTGCCGAGAGGAACAAACGGAACCGGCTGGCCAGAATCCCAAAGGCATTCTCCACAACTCTTCTTGCTCTGGCCAGCCAGTAATTAAATACCCTCCTCTCAGGGGTGAGGACCCTTTGGGGGAATGGCCTCATCAAGTGGTCACCAAGAGCAAACGCTTCATCAGCGATGAAAACTGAGGGGAGTCCATCCACGTTCTGGTCATCAGGTGGCAATCCCAGGCCACCAGTCTGGAGACGCTGGCACAGAACATAAATTCCAATTGTGCCGAGGCCACCGCCATCAAAACTACACTATGAAACCCCTTATAGTTATAGTGATAAGACCTCGAATGGGGTGGTGGCACAATGCGCACATGCTTCCCATCGATCGCCCAACACAGTTTGGAAAGTCCCAACGGTCAGCGAACTGGGAGGCCACAGTCTGCCATTCCTGTGTGTTCGAAGGAAACTGTGGAATCAAACAAGAAAAAAAAAATAAGTACTTTTAAACATAACTTTGATATCAGATTACACAAAAACATTCTCGAACAACAGCAGTCGAACATTATTAATATGTGTTATTTTTATAAAAAATTACAAAAACATAAGGCCCACTTATAAGATTACTCACCCCCTCTGATGGATCAATTTGTATGTGGGGGGAGGGGTTCTAATTTGGGCCAAGAACACACCTGACAGTTGCAAACATTTGAGGGGGTGAGGAAGGGGTTCTAAATTTGGCAAAAAACACACCTGACAGTTGCAAACATTTGAGGGGGTGGGGGGGTTCTAATTTAGGCCAAAAACACACCAGACAGTTGCAAACATTTGAGGGGGTGGGGGAGGGGGTTCTAATTTGGGCAAAAAAACACACCTGACAGTTGCAAACATTTGAGGGGGTGGGGGAGGGGTTCTAATTTGGGCAAAAAACACACCTGACAGTTGCAAACATTTGAGGGGTGGGGGAGGGGTTCTAATTTGGGCAAAAAAACACACCTGACAGTTGCAAACATTTGAGGGGGTGGGGGAGGGGTTCTAATTTGGGCAAAAAACACACCTGACAGTTGCAAACATTTGAGGGGGTGGGGGAGGGTAAAACAGTACAATGGAGCTGACAATATACATTGTTCAAGGGACTATAGGCTAGAGGTATAAATGGACCCAGGATTACATTGTAGAGAGGTTATTGAAGGTAAATATGCATGTAGGCCAAAAAATAATTAATGTAAAAAAACAGGAATGCATGAAGATAAAGGGGACATTCACAGCATATTCCATGCATGGTAATTAGGTAACGAGGACATTTAGACAATACATTAGCAAACCTTAAATACATATCATGTAATGTTAAAGGATAAAACTTACCTTCATATAGTCCTTCTGCATTACCTGAATAATGCAGAACAGGTCTCTGGGATTATGATCCCCAGAGCCTGGGGGGAGATGCCTGTCGAGAACTTCAAGTCCTGAAGACTTCTCCCAGTCGCCAAGTAATATAAAGTGGCAACTAGCCTCTGCTCCGCAGTGATGGCTTGCCTCATGCAGGTATCCTGCCTGCAGATATAAGGGGTCAGCATAGCCAGCAGACTTCAAAAACGGGGTCCGTCATCCTGAGATAATTCCTGAAATCCTCAGGATTATTCTCACGGATCTCATGGAGCAAAGGCATGTGAGAGAATTGGTCACGCTGGCGCAACCAATTCTTCGTCCATGAACTCCTCCTCGCCCTTTTCATGGACTGGACTCGGGTCAAAGTATTAACCCCAACACCAAGTCCCCACGCAGCACGAACTCTAAAACGAGTACGTCCACGCAACATGGATTCAAAACGGTCGGCTGGTCAAACAAACAAACTTAGAACAAACACACTGAAAAACAGAAAGGCCTATGAAGAGCGACCTGAAGATCAGGATCGAGCGGACCAGAATGGCCTGCTAGGCACGTTACGAACTGACCAACACGCACTGAAAAGCAGATACAAACCTCACAAGCACAAACTGAACCGCAGAAAACGATCGAAATAAGCTGAAGTGTGAAAAGCGCGAATCATCTCTAACCAAACTTCTACTAACACGAGATAAACATGAGATTAGCAGAAGGAGCCCAAAGGGTGGCGTAGTGGGGCTTGAACTTTCCTTTTTTCTAGTCCCGTCGTACGTGCTGTACGTCACCATGTTCAAAACCAGCGGAATTTTGGAGTGATCGTGTGTGCCCATGTCCGTCCGTTTGTAAGTCCAGCGCACCTACGGAAAGATCGCCGGACCAAGTAAGCCGGAAAGTCCGCTCGTGTGTACGCGGCATAAGCATTTTTGATTGGTTTTTCATTTGCCCTGCACTTTATTTTTGCATTATCAACTGTCAAGTTATTCCAGTCAAGTTGTGAGGGGCAGAGCACAGCTCAGCTGCCTGAGCTAGTCAGCCATTAACCGCTTCCGGACTGCTTAGCGCACATTTACTGCGGCAGGGCAGCCCGGCTGTGTGAAGCAACATACCTGTATGCTGTTACATCTTTGGGGTCTGGGGCACTCGCCAGTGACCCACTTCTCCTGGGATTGGACCCAAAGGGAACCAATCAGCTGGTCGGGCAGATGCGGTGGACGCCCGGACCCGCCAATCGTTCACTGGAGAGGTTCACTGTAAGCAAGGCAGACCGCCGTTCTGTCAGAGAGGAAGAAAGAGATCTTGTGTTCCTGCTAATCAAGAACACAGATCTCTATCTTCCTCCAGATTAACCATTCCCCACACAGTTAGAAATCACTCCCTAGGAGCACACTTAACCCTTTGATCGCCCCTGATGTTAACCCCATTCCCTGCCAGTGTCATTTATACAGTAGCAGTGCTTTTTTTTTTAGCACTGATCACTGTATTAGTGTCACTGGTCCCCAAAAAGTGTCATTTAGTATCCACTTTGTCCATGGCAATGTTGCAGTCCTGCTAAAAATCGCTGATCGCCACCATTACTAGTAAAAATAGAAAGCTCTATTTGTGGGGGAAAACGGAGATCATTTTTGTTTGGGTACAACAGTGCATGAACACGCAGTGCCTTATTGCAAAAAATGGTCTGGTCATGAAGGTGGTAAAATCTTACGGGGCTGAAGTGGTTAAAAATATAGGAAGCCAACGCGAGTCATCCCGTAGATCGAACTGCCATACCAGTTTTTAGGTGTAGTTTTACTTTAATAATACACAGAACAGCTTTGCTAAACCTGTGTGCCATTTGTTTACATTGCTTGTAAGTATAATAAGCAATTTAGCATTTTATCACTGAGAAGGCAAAGTTTAGTGTCCAAGTCTCGCAAGCACAATTATTTATGAATCGTTGATTTAAAAAATCTCTTCTGAAAACCCTTCCTGAAGTGACATTTCATCGTTGACGTAGGGCACCACATGGAGGCGCTGTTGTACAATAAATCTGACTCTGTTCCGCTCATGAGGCTTGATGCTGGAAATCATTTCAGTAGTTTATCTAGGTTGCATTAAAATTCCAAAGGCTTCTGAATGACAAGAGACTAAAGCTGAAAATGTGGTATCGCATTTTGTAACCGTACTGGGTTTAATGAAAATTGGATTTGCTTTTATATTTTGGGACACGTAGATTGTTGATGCAGGGCGAACACATTCAGCGTTCGGCTTTTAGCGATTCCTTTTTAAAGTGTGACATTACAAATGACCCCGTGCCAGTAGGAAGGGTATTTTATTATCTATATAATATTGTAATAATACCATTAGGTATGTAAAGGGTTTTGCTATTTACGGGGATCAAGTTAGCTCATTTATTTGCAGCTTTGACTTCTGCCAGCCATGTGGTTTTGTTTTTTAGACAGCAGAGAGGTGGTAGGTGAGTTTTCGTCTGGAGACTGAGAACGCCATGACCACTAATATGTTCCTGGCACCCACACACTGCTACTTGGCAGGCTGTATATTGACACAAACATCTTTCTACCTCAGTCATCTGTGTAGACGGAACTGCATTCTATACCAGGCAATAGTGGAAAGTGAAGGGTGGTGATGTTTTTGCTCATACACAAGGTTCTTACTTTTTTCCTTTGTTGCTGTCCTTACTTTACACCTTACTTTCTTTCCAAACAAAATGTCAAATCCATGCTGTCAATTGTAGTTGGTAAAATAAACAGCATGCCATACAAACAAAATATACAAAAATGACAAAAAGTTGAACATTTTGACAAGGGGTTTCAGATGAAAGTTTAAAGTGACACTAAACTCTTGTATAAAAAAAGTCTATTCAAGTATGTATTTTTAACTCAAAAAAGTCCCCTCTTTTGTCTCAGCCTCCAAATCTCCAGATTTATTTTTTATTTATTGCTGCTGTGATCTGACTTCCTGTTAGGGGGTGGCTATGTTCTATCTCCATGGTCCTGTCTGTAGGAATGGAGTCGCCCTCTTTTCCTCGCTCCTGAGATGGACTAGGGACTATGAGCTCTGGGAAGTGTATGGTGCATAGAGCAGTATACATTACAGCAACTAACATGCACTGCTGGTTCCAAAAAAATGGGAGTGAGTGAAAAAGGAGAGGTTCGGGAGCTCAGAGTGGACATTAAAAGGAGACAGAGAAACACAGTAAGAAATAATTTCATGAAATAAGATTACAGGGCCATCAATGCAGTGGTAAAGCCTGAGTGCACCGTTTAGGATGTATTTACAATAGTAGCAGCCAGTGAGGTCACCGGCACATTTGTGCACTGAGCTCTGAATGGACGGTGCCATCCATTCAGAGCTCTGTGCCATTGGCCGGGACTCCCATGCGCATGTGAATGTAGGCAGGTTGAAATGCTAGACAGCTGCTGCCCCAGCTGGGGGGTGGTCTTCTCATGTGACCCAGAACATGCCCAATGAGTTAATGGGAAACATGGGGGAAAGGTCCACCATCACTCACCTACCCCTCACCTATATTTTGGAGCCCAATGTGGGGCTACGTCTACTGTATACACTTGAAGGCCCACCCTAAAGAGAGCATGGCATAGCTAGCTAATTAGAACTTGTTCAGGTTTGCCTGGTGATACAACATTTGACTGTTCTCTGTTTAATACCTGTTTGGATCCTGCGTGAGGTACTAGCAGCAGAGAGGCTGAACCATCAGCTGAGATCTGCCGGTCAGATAGCCACATGGTTCATGGATTGGCCTCCCCATAAAACCTGGGGTAGAAGCCACCAATCGAAAATTCTCTGTCAGCATCCCCCCCCCCAGGATGAAGGCAATCCATCTGATAGCTCTCAAGAGCTAGTGTACCTAGTTTGTGTTACTGTTCATGCAATGCTATATTTTTATGGTATGTTCCATACTATCTTAAAGTATTGTATTTTTGGATGGCTTGCATCTAAGGGGGAAGGAGTATAGGCAGGTTGAAATGCTAGACAGCTGCTGCCTCAGCTGGGGGAAAAGGGTTAACTATATTTCCCAGGTATCTTGCTTTGGCTGTGGCCTGTGCATATAAATTGAGGAGGAAGGCTCTACTGAGAGGGACCAACCACCTGGTAAGAAGAAAGGCTGACAGCTGAAGATGTAACTCAATCCTACTAAAATTACCCGCCCAAGAGACCCTGCTTGGCTCTCCTTCAGCTACCTTCTCATCCAACTGTCATCCCTGGAGATTGCCTGCAGAGAGAAGCCTGCCAACATGCCTGGGGATGCTGAGACCTGTAATCCTCTGGAAGACACCAGCTAAGGTATGTCGGGGCTGCACAAAAGCCTGAGTTAGGGATTAGGGACGAAGGGAAAATAGCTCTTTCATTTGTGCAAGTGAACTTTGTAATGATTGCACCCTTTTTCTAGAGTAAAGCTTTCAACTTTGCCTTCTGCCTGTTCTGAAGTTATTAAAGGAGTGAAATGCAAGAACACACACTATCTCTAGCTTTGGGTCACTAGGAACATTGTGCAAGGAAGACAGCACTTACAGATACATCCTATTGCAGTAGTACATGTGGTTGCCATGGACAAACAAAAGTTTATTGTCAGTTAAAGCATCGGTAGCTTGTACCTATGTCAGGTGGGACAGCCTCTAGCAGGAAGGTTGTGCTCTGTACGCCTTCTGCAAGTGGTCCATCTCTCATAGCAACAGGAGCAGATTTGCGCTTCCGAGGTTCTCATTCTACCCAAAGGTATGGAAAGTCAATAGTCAAGTCAAGTGCACATATGGAGCCCATGCTAGGTGCATGGCGGGGCTCATTCCGCTACTGGGAGAGGTAGTGGCAAACGCTGGACAGATGGATGTGGACAGAGCTCAGCGAGTCCCTCCTGAATGCAAGCTAATGTGAGAAGGTAGACATTGTCACAGGGACCCAAGAGTTAACTGGAGAACAGTTATGATGCAGGTGTACACAGTGTACAGTTGTGTGCAAAAGTATTTGCCCCTTTCAGATTTTTTTTTTTTGCATATTTGTCACACTTAAATGACTCAGATCAAACAAATTTTATTGTTACACAAAGATAACCAGAGTAAATACAAAATGCAGTTTTTAAATGATTGTTTCATTTATTAAGGCAAAAAAGCTGTCCAAACCTGCCTGGCTTTGTGTGAAAAAGTAATTGCCCCTAAACCTAATAACTGGTTATGCCACACTTGGCGGCAACAACTGCAATCAAGCATTTGCATTAACTGGCAATGAGTCTTTCCCATTGCTGTAGAGCAATTTTGGCCCACTCTTCTTTGCAGAATTGTTTTAATTTAGCCACATTGGAGGGTTTTCCAGCATGAACAGCCTGTGTAAGGTCATGATACAGCATTTCAATTGGATTTAAGTCCGGGCTTTGACTAGGCCACTCCAAAACCTACATTTTGCTTTGATTGAACCATTTGGAGGTGGACTTGGTGTTGTGTTTCGGATCATTGTCCTGCTGCATAACCCAAGTGCACTGGAGGTTGAGGTCACAAACTGATGGCCAGACATTCTCCTTTAGGATATTCTGGTAGAGCTCAGAATTCATGGTTTCATCAATCATGGTAAGTCGTCCAGGTCCTAAAGCTGCAAAGCAGCCCCAGACCATCACGCTACCACCACCATGTCTGACTGTTGGTATGATGTTCTTGTTATGAACTGCTGTATTAGTTTTATGCCAGATGTAACGGGACGCACACCTTCCAAAAAGTAAAATTTTTGTCTCATCAGTCCACAGAATATTTGCCTAAAAGTCTTGGGGATAATCAAGATGTTTTTTGGCAAGTCTGAGATTAGCCTTTGTGTTATTTTTGGTCAGCAGTGGCTTTGGCCTTGGAACTCTCCCATGGATGCCATTTTTGCCTAGTCTCTTTCTTATTGCTGAATCATGAACACTGATCTTACCTGTGGCAAGAGAGGCCTGCAGTCCTTTAGATGTTGTTCTGTTCTTTTATGACCTCCTGGCTGAGTCGTTGTCATGCTCTTGGAGTAATTTTTGTAGGTCGGCCACTCCTGGGAAGGTTCACCACTGTTACAAGTTATCTCTATTTGTGGATAATGGCTCTCCCTGTGGTTCACTGGAGTTCCAAAGCCTTAGAAATGGCTTTGAAACCCTTCCGAGACCGATACATGTACATTACTTTGTCTCTAATCTGTTCTTGAATTTTTTTAGATTGTGGCATGGTGTGTGGCTTTTTGTGATCTGTTAGCATGCTTCACTTTGTCTGACAGCTTCTATTTATGTGATTTATTGATTCAACAGGTCTGGCAGTAATCAGGCCTGGCTGTGGCAAGTGAAATTTAACTCAGCTTTCCAAAAAATTGTGGTTAATCACATTTCATTCATGATTCAGCATGGGAGGGGGCAATTACTTTTTCACATAGGGCTAGGCAGGTTTGAACAGCTTTTTTTACTTAATAAATGAAATAATAATTTAAAAACTACATCTTGGATTTACTCGGGTTATCTTTGTGTAATATTTAAATTTGTTTGATGATTTGAATCATTTAGGTGTGAGAAATATGCAAAAAAAAATAAAAATCAGGAAGGGGGCAAATACTTTTTCACACAACTGGTTGTCCATCTCTGAGAAGTGGAGGCCCGCTTTAAGGTTGAGCATTCCCCCACTGCAGCCTCAGCCTTGTCCCAGGGCATTGATGGAAACACCACAGAGTAAAGGTAACAGTGGCGTCTGGTGTTTTTTTTGTCTGGGGGGGCGGCAAACAACCACCGTCCCGGGCGGCCGGTGGCACTGCACCCCCACCCGCTTACCCCAGCTAGGTGGTGTGCGGCAGGCTGCGGGCAGCAGCTCTGCTGTCCTCAAGCACGGTGGACCCCACCTAGGTGGCGAACTGTGGAGAGTGACTCAGGTGTCATCTCCTCCAGCACGGCGGCTTCCGCCATGCAATTCCCTGTGTCTCTCTTCCTCCTAGGCGCTAGGCGTCCAATAGGATCGCCTGACATTTTGGCCAGTCAGGAAACGGTTCTTACGACCTGCTTCTGATTGGCGGGAAGGAGATTTAGTGTGAAAATAGCAAATATTCATTCGCTATCATCACACAACTCTGCGCCCCGAGTCCACCCTTTTTTGAAGCCCATTAGAGCCTCTGGCTCAAATCACGTGCTTCAAAAAACACACACCCCCCCACTGGAATCCATAGTCTGGCGCCCTGTTTGTAGATCAGGGGGCCAGACGCATGGATAGGTGGGGCGGCACCCGTGCACCCCTAATGGACGGGCTTCCACTAAAAGGTACCCCATGTTTGAGGCAGTGATCCTGTTACAAGTACCTAGTGTAGCCCAGAAGAATCTGGGAAACATGGAGGCCAGTCAAATGGCCAGAGTTCGCAAACCTGGAAGTAAATTCATGAGTAAATTCATGAGAGGAGCAAAAAGTTCAAGGTTCACCAGAAACAAGAGAAAAGGCAAGATTGTCCTAAGACAGTAAAGGTGAACCTATGGCAAGCGTGCCACAGCTGGCACGTCAAGCCCTCTCTGTTGGCACGACAGGGAAATCCCCCAGCCAGGCTGTCACTTGCACTGACGGTGCAGGCACGGAGGAGTCGGCTCCCTTCCTTGCATCAGTGCCAGTGATGTCGGTAGGGGGGTGGGCAGCCAGTCATCTTGTTCCATGTGTGCCGTTTAGGAGGGGTGTAAAATTATTCTTCCTCCACCATTTCGACTCTGGACCCCTACACTTCTGGTAAGGCATTTGGGGATTCCTTTCTGCAGGTACAATATTCCAGCTCCCCCTGCTCCAGGATGAATTTGGTTCAGTCTGTCCTAGTGCAGCCTGTGAAAAAGCGGAGGGGGAGGAGCGGTGCTCGGAGCTGACCTTCCATGGGGAGAGGTGCAATGGCTGCCAGCTGACATTCAGGCGGTGGGGATATCGAGGAGCTGCTGGATGGCGGGGATTCCTTCAATACTGCCCGGGGAGAGCTGGATGATGAGGCCATGGAAAGGTAAGAAGATGGATGGATCCTCCGATCTACATTGTACTGTGTGGGGGGATGTTAATAGTGCAGGAAGCATGAGTGCATGTGTCATGTAGGTGAGTGCAATGGTCAGGTAGGTGAGTGCATGTGTCATGTAGGTGAGTGCATGTGTCATGTAGGTGAGTGTAATGGTCAGGTAGGTGAGTGCATGTGTCATGTAGGTGAGTGCATGTGTCATGTAGGTGAGTGTAATGGTCAGGTGAGTCCATGTGTCATGTAGGTGAGTGTAATGGTCATGTAGGTGAGTGTAATGGTCAGGTAGGTGAGTGCATGTGTCATGTATGTGAGTGCATGTGTCATGTAGGTGAGTGTAATGGTCAGGTAGGTGAGTGCATGTGTCATGTAAGTGAGTGCATGTGTCATGTAGGTGAGTGCATGTGTCATGTAGGTGAGTGTAATGGTCAGGTGAGTCCATGTGTCATGTAGGTGAGTGCAATTGTCATGTAGGTGAGTGCATGTGTCATGTAGGTGAGTGCAATGGTCAGGTAGGTGAGTGCATGTGTCATGTAGGTGAGTGCATGTGTCATGTAGGTGAGTGTAATGGTCAGGTAGGTGAGTGCATGTGTCATGTAGGTGAGTGCATGTGTCATGTAGGTGAATGTAATGGTCAGGTGAGTCCATGTGTCATGTAGGTGAGTGTAATGGTCATGTAGGTGAGTGCATGTGTCATGTAGGTGAGTGCAATGGTCAGGTAGGTGAGTGCATGTGTCATGTAGGTGAGTGCAATGGTCAGGTAGGTGAGTGTAATGGTCAGGTAGGTCAGTGCATGTGTCCTGTAGGTGAGTGCATGTATCAGGAAGGGGAGTGCATGTGTCAGGTAGGTGAGTGCAATGGTAAGGTAGGTAAGTGTAATGGTCAGGTAGGTGAGTGCATGTGTCATGTAGGTGAGTGTAATGGTCAGGTAGGTGAGTGCAATGGTCAGGTAGGTGAGTGTAATGGTCAGGTAGGTGAGTGCATGTGTCAGGTAGGTGAGTGTAATAGTCAGGTAGGGCAGTGCACGTGTCAGGTAGGTCAGTGTATGTTGCACAGTGCATTCTGCATTCTTTTTGGTCCCTTAGGGCTCATTTAGAGGGATGATCAGTCCTATCCTCTGTACAGAGACGCTGACAAGTTTAATTCTGTGTTGGCACTTTGAAAGAAATAAGTTGGTTTTGCGTCGCAGTTTGGGCACTCGGGCTCAAAAAGGTTTGCCATCACTGTCCTAAGAGCTCAGACAGGGAGCTGTCCAGCAGCGCAATTGGCACAGTGACTCACCTGTTCATGATCCTGCTCGTTGGTCCTGCCTACTTAAGCCATCCAGTCCAGATGATCTCTGCCTTCGCCTTGGTCACATCTCTAGAGACCCTCTCCTGTGTTCCTGTTAAAGACTTGCTTGGCTGAAATTCCTTCTGGCTCCAGTTCCTGCTTGCTGTTCTACTTTTCTCATCTCTGGCTCCCTGACGTTTTGGCTTGTCTGACTATCTGTTCTGGTTCCTGAACTCTGGCTATGTTTTGACTACGTTTACTCTGTTTACCTTTTTTTTATTATTAACCTAAATTATAAACCTTGTGACTGCTTTGTCCCAGAGAGTCTCCGTACTGCTGTGCTCCAGTCTTACCATTCTCCCAAGGCTGCTGGCCACCCTGGGAAGAATCAACTCTTTTTTGGATATTTCCCAACAATTCTGGTAGCCTAGTCTACATGCTGATGTAACCGCCTTCATAGCTGCCTGTTCCGTGTGTGCTCAGAGTAAGATTCCACAACACCTTCCAGTGGATCTCCTACAACCCATACCCAATGGAGAGAGGCCCTGGACCCACCTGTCTATGGATTTCATTGTGTAGTTACCTAACTCCCAGGGCAACGCAGTTATCCTTATGGTGGTTGACCAGTTCTTGAAAATGTCTCATTGTATTCCACTTAAGAAATTACCCACTTCTAAGGAACTGGCTTCCAATTTTTGCTCAGGAGATCTTTCGCTTACATGGGCTACCCAAGGTTATTGCCTCGGACAGTGGTAGTCAGTTTGTGTGTCGGTTCTGGCGAGCCTTTTGCACACAGTTGGGAATTCAGCTTGCTTTCTCCCCGCAGTCTAATGGGGCCACAGAACGAGCCAATCAGTCCTTGGAGCAAGTCCTACATTTCTAACCATCATAACAACTGGTCAGACCTCTTACTGTGGGCAGAGTTTGCTCATAATAGTGCCTTGAATTTTGCTTCCCGATTGTCCCCATTTATGGCGAACTACGGTTTCCAGCCTTCCATGTTGCCCGACTCTTTTTTCGGCAGATTATTCCTGCGTTAGAAGAGCATCTCCATGGTCTTCGTTTCACTTGGGCACAAGTCCAGGAGGTTTTGCGACATGCTAATGATAGGTACAGACTCCATGCTGAATGCCTGCCTGGGCCTTCTTACTAGGTTGGGGACAGGGTCTGTCTGCCATCTCGCAATCTTCGACTTCGTGTTCCCTCTCTGAAGTTCACACCTCGGTTTTTTGTGCCTTCCCGTATTTTTCGCAGGGTTAACCCACTGGCTTACGCATTAGACCTTCCTTCTAATGTGTATCTCAAATGTATTTCGTGTCTCCTTATTAAAACCTTTGGTCTGCAACCGCTTTACCACCTCGGTGCCATGTCCTCACCCTGTTCAGGTTAAGAACCATGAGGAGTATGAAGTACAGTCCATTATTGACTCCCGTAGGTTTCGTGGATACATACAGTACCTGGTGAGAAAAAAGTGGAAAGGGTACGGTCCGGAGGAACGCTCTTGGGTCCCATCCTCGGACGATTCTTTAATCGGCTATAGGGTGCTGGTGCCACCATCTTGACTAAGGCTGGTTTACTACTGTGCATGCGTGAAGCGCGCTGCGCTTTGTGAATGAGCCACAGTCTTCTGAGACCTGTGAAGTGGGGAAGGAGGGGGGTTGAATCTCCGGCTCAGTTCACCGAGGCGAACTGAGCAGAAAGTGGGAGCTTCCCATTTTCGGTGGAGCTCCGCTTTAAGAAGGCCCTACTCATAAGAGCTTACAATCTAATAGGGTGTGGCAAGTAGTATACAAAAGGTCATAACAGGGGGGATGAGCTGATGGAAGTGATAAAAGTTCAATTAGTTGGAAGCTAGGCCTTCCCTGATAGGTGATAGGCTTCCCTAAAGAGAAGAGTTTTCAGGGATCGCCTAAAGGCAGCTAGAGTAGGGGATAGCTGGACAGACTGAGGTAGAGAGTTCCAGAGGATGGGAGAGGCTCTGGAGAGGTCCTAGAGACAAGCATGGGAGGAGGGGACAAAAGAGGTGGAAAGCAGGAGGTCTTGAGAGGAGCGGAGAGGACAGTTTGGGTGACATTTGGAGACAAAATTGGTGATGTAGCTCAGGGCAGAGTTGTGAATGGCTTTGTATGTTGTTAGTATTTTGAATTTAATTCACTGGGCAACTGGAAGGCAGTGGAGGGATTAGCAGGGAGGGGTGGCGGACACTGAGCGGTTGGTAAGGTAGATGAGTCTGAAAGCAGCATTTATGATACACTGAAGAAGAGATGGAGAGGTAAGCCCATGAGAAGGGAGTTGCAATAGTCAAGGTGAGAGATAACGAGGGAGTGAATTAATATTTTGATGATTTTATTAGTTAAAAAGGGGCGAATTTTAGAGATGTTACGGAGGTGAAGTCTGCAGGGTTTTGACAGCCATTGAATTTGGGGCTAAGAAGACAGGTCAGAGTCTAGGATTACATCTAGTACCTGGGTGTGAGTGGAAGGACTTCTAGTGGCGTTATTGATCTTGATGGCAACGTCATGGAGGGTGGCACGTGCGATGGAGGGGAGGAATATTATCAGCTTGGTTTTAGAGAGATTTAGTTTAACCGCTTAAGGACCACCCCACGTACATATACTGCAGCAGGGCGGACCTTAAGCGCAAAATCATGTACCTGTAAGTAATTTTTTTTTCTTCGGGTTTGGGGCAGGCGTGCACGCCGCTGCCGACCCGCTCCGGCTGTGATTGGACACAGCAGGAGCTCATCAGCGGGTCTGGCAGACCCGATGTCCACCAGGACCCGCCGATCGTTCACAAGGCAGACAGAACGAAGGTCTGCCTATGTAAACAAGGCAGATCGCCGTTCTGTCAGAGGGGAAGATGGAGATCTTGTGTTTCTGCTAAGCAGGAACACAGATCTCTGTCTTCTCCCAGTTAAAGCATCTCCCACACAGTTAGCACTCCCAGGGAACACATTTAACCCTTTGATGGCCCCGAATGTTAACCCCTTCCCTGCCAGTTGCATTAGTATAATGACAGTTCATTTTTTCTTAGCACTGATCACTATATTGGTGTCGTCACTGGTCCCCAAAAAGTGTCACTTAGTGTGAGATGTGTCCGCCGCAATTTCGCAGTCCCGCTAAAAATCGCTGATCGCCGCCATTATTAGTTAAATAAATTCCATATATCCCATAGTTTGTAGATGCTATAACTTTTGCGCAAACCAATCAATATATGCTTATTGGGATTTTTTTTTACCAAAAATATGTAGCAGAATACATATTGACCTAAATTGATGAAAAAATTTGATTTTTTTAAATCTTTTTTTATTGGATGTGTCTTGTGACAGACCTAGCCAGGACAGAGGCTTTTGGAGAGGACTGAATGCAAGCCTCTTGCCATTTGATTATAGACCCTGGATTTTCAAGGGAACAATACTCTTTGCGAGGTGAATAAGAAATCCCGTCTGATCTGTACTAATCAGACTCAATCTTGTATAGATGTATATATTGTATGTTGTCTCATTTTGTTGTGGAGTCTTTGCTGTGATCATTCGGAATGTGTATCTCTATGGGGGGAGGGGGGATTCCTCCAGCAGCCCCCTGCTAAGACTGTTTACTGAGAAGAAGTTTGAACACACCTGGCCTGTGTGTTCATTTTCTTTGGACAGTTTAACTCGCCCTCTTTTCCAAGGGTGGGGGAGGGAAGAGTCTCTGAGTTATTTTATCTGTTGTGTCCATGTGTGATAATAAAACAGTCCATGTTAGCAGCGGAGCAAGTCTCGTCTTGTTTTGTGCTTTGTGAGCGGTTGCAATATCTGACATCTCGAGTCAGACTGGGAGGAAGCGGTATACTGATGGAAGCAGTCAAATGGAGTGTGGGACGTTTCGTGACATGTCGTATAGCAGAAATGAAAACATATTGTGTTTTTTTTTTTTTTCAAAATTGTCAGTCTTTTTCTGTTTATAGCACAAAAAATAAAAACCGCAGAGGTGATCAACTACCACCAAAGGAAAGCTCTATTTGTGGGTAAAAAGGACATCAATTTTATTCGGGTACAGCGTCTCACGACTGTGCAATTGTCAGTTAAAGCAACGCAGTGCAGTCTCGCAAAATATGGCCTGGTCAGGAAGGGGGTGAAGCTGAAGCTGAAGTGATTAAGGAAGTGGTACGATATTCATGTTGAAATGTCAGTTAGTTAGTAATGCGAGAGGAGACTAAGGCTGGGTTCCACCTGAAGAACGCAGCGGCTCATAGCAAGAGTCTGATGCGTCTCCATTCACCGTCTCAGGTCCTATTTTAGCGCAAATTTTTGGCTGAATTCGGACCTGAAACAAACCAAAAGATGCACAGGGCTCCTGTGCAATTCGCACCGGAGCCACTGCATAGATTTGTGAACCGGCCACGTGATGCCAGAGGAAGGCAGGGTTGCCAGTTTACATCACTGAGTGGCCCCACCCTCAGCTATATAACAGCAGTCAACGAGAAGAAGCATCACTCAGCGGGAGCTTCCCAAGGAAGCAGAGCTGTTGCGGCTTTTTTTTTTCTTTTTTCGGCTCGTTGGGTGGCGTGAGATGGATCTACATAATACATTTTTATTTCTTTATTTTTTAACAAAGGACTTGTCCCAAAGTGTCTCCTGTCTTTTTTACTATTTTTGACATTTTTTTTGTGTGAAATGTTAGGGGTACAATGTACCCGTTACCTATTTACATGGAGGGGTGGGATCTGGGGGTCCCCTTGATAAGCTCCCTGCCCCGAAGACCCCCACAACCAACAGGCAAGGGTTGTGGGGATGAGGCCCTTGTCCCCATCAACATGGGGACAAGGTGCTTTGGGGGTGACTCCAAAGAATCCCCCCATATTGAGGGCATGTCAGGAGGGGCGCTCTCTTGCCGCCGACCCGCTCTGGCTGTGATTGGACACAGCAGGAGCCTATCAGCGGGTCCGACAGACCCAATGTCCGCCAGGACCCGCCAATTGTTCACAAGGCAGACAGAATGATGGTCTGCCTATGTAAACAAGGCAGATCGCCATTCTGTCAGAGGGGAAAATGGAGATCTTGTGTTTCTGCTAAGCAGGAACATGAATCTCTGTCTTCTCCCAGTTAAAGCACCCCTCTCAGACTGGATTCAGAAGCTGTCCCTAGGACAAGAGGGTCCGCTCTCTGAGGCACAGTTGGCACAGCAGCATCCACAGCTGGCCCACTGACCACATCCACAGGCGGCTTCCATGTCAGCACCCACAGCGCCCCCCTGGTGGTGAGTCCTCCCTGGGGTACCTCCCTCTCTGCTGTAGTCAGCCTGGATGGAGGTTTGTTCCCCCTTTCCCTCTGGGTGTCCTAGTTTTTGGCAGTGCCTTGCCTAAGTGCGTGGGCCATATGGAATCTTAGGTGTACATATCACCTCCTGATCCCCTTATGGAGGCAGCGGGTTCCTCAGGGTCCTCTGTCCCGCCTAGAGGTGCTATTGGCAGTCCTAGCGCCATGGAGACAGTGGTCAGGTGCAAGGCGAGCAGAAAGCACCACCCGCCACCATCTGCGTCTTCGAACAATTCTTAGCCCAAGTCGGGTTTCATCGCCGCGGGCTCTGCATTTTCTGTGGCCCCTGAAGATGTCTCCCTAGATTCCTTGGACAGAGAGGTTGAGTCCTCTGCCTTTGTAATTGCACAGGAAAACACACTGGTGACTTCACTGATTACTTTCATGTGATATATGCTTAAAATTGAGGACTCTGCTGATGACGTGCCTGTCTCCATTGGAATGAACAAGTTGCTAGGTCAGTTAAGGTTTATCCTTACCCTGCATACTTTGATAAGTTTATTTACAAAGATTGAGAATGTCTGAAGTTTCCTTTTGTGGTTTTGATTTGTGGTACGTTACCCCTTTCAGGAGGCTCTTCTGAAACAGTGGACCTTGTCTCCTGTGGTGAACCCCCTATTTTGAGGTAGGTTTAGGCAGCCCCTGTGGAAGAGTCTCCCTCCTTGAAGGATCCTGCAGACCGCTGGGTAGAATCAGTCATCTGCTCTATGTTTACCATTGTGCGTTCGGCATTGTGGTCTGTGTTGGCCATGGCCCTGGTGTCTCAAACACTTACTAAATGAGAGATTACCAAATAGCAGTAATCATTGTGTTCTGCCAGCCAGGAAGGCTTCCCGCAACCTCCCGCCAGCAGAACACAGTAGCACTGCAGGAGACATTCCCCTATCAGTTCTGACTGTGTTGCTGGGGTAATAGAGCAATTTTCTTTCCTTTTACCCATAGTTAAAGGCAATAAAATTGATTCATCTATGGGCTACCTTAGGAGGTCTTACAGTTATAGAGATCTATTTCTCTGTGATTAAAGCCGAATTATAGGCAAAATGTTTTCTTTATTTTGGATAGAGTAAGGGAGGGTTATAACCCCTGTTAGTTTATTTTTTGCCATCTGTGTCCCACTAGGGACATTTCCCTTCACTTCCTGTTCCATAGCCAATACAGGAAGTGGGAGGAAATCCCTGCAAATTAAGGGAATCCCTTGGGGACCCCCAGGTAATCAGAACTAGTGTCCCTATTGGAAGATTACCTCTATGAATTTTCCGGGGACACCCCAAAATTAGGAATTTCTTTTACTTTCACTTTCAATGATAATGGTAAACAGGACAAATAGAGAGAGTGAATCTCCCTAACAGGGGCACAGACAGCAATAAAAACTGACAGGTCCAAAACAAAAAACAAAAAAACAAAAAAAAAGTTTTTCTTTTAGTTGTACTTTAAGCCCTTTTTGTGTAAAATATGTCAGAGCGAGGCTTCATCTGGGTGGACTCTTCTGTGATCTTGTACCGGAAAAGAGCCAATGTCATTGGAGTGCAGCCGGTTTGTTTGTCTGTTCCAAGCGAGAAGCATTGCTCCATCAGCTTACACCTGAGATCAAAAAGATGAGCGGATTGCAGGATTTGAGTGCTGTCTTCAAAACAGCTAACTGCACTGATGAAATACATAAATGGATATTGTTTAACCAGCCAAAGGATTTTTTTCTGTCCATCCAGTTCTGAGATTCCCACAGCTTTGCCACAAAAGACTGCCCCAACTGTCTTTTTCACTGCTGCAGTTAAGTAACACTTATAAGGCGTACGCATGGGCGGACTTTCCGACCGGACTGGTCCGACGGACTTTCCGACGGACTTTTGACAGACTTCCGTCGGACCTTTTTTACGAACGGACTTGCCTACACACGACCGGACTACGGACTATGGACGGACTTGCCTACACACGACCGGACTTTCCGGCAGACTATGTCCGCCAGTCTTCCCGACGGAGTTACGACGGACTTTCCGAATGAATGGACTTGCCCACACATGAACAAGTCCGTTCATTTTGAACGCAACTCGGGTGCGACGGGACTAGAAAAGGAAGTCAAGGAAAAGGAAGTCGCTTTTATCGGCGAGATTGACACTTTGCGAGCCCCCTTGCAAGGCATACCAGGCCCTTAGGTCTAATATAGATTTTAAGGGGAACCCCCTACGCCGAAAAAATGCCATGGGGTCCCCCCAAAATCCATACCAGACCCCCTATCCGAGCACGCAGCCCGGCTGGTCAGGAAAGGGGGTGGGGACGAGCGAGCGCCTCCCCTGAACCGTACCAGGCCGCATGCCCTCAACATGGTGGGGTGGGTGCTTTGGGGGAGGGGGGCGCCCTGCAGCCCCCCACCCCATAGCACGTTGTCCCCGTGTTGATGAGGATAAGGGCCTCTTCCCGACAACCCTGGCCGTTGGTTGTCGGGGTCTGTGGGCAGGGGGCCTTATCGGAATCCGGGAGCCCCCTTTAATAAGGGGGTCCCCAGATCCCGCCCCCCCACCCTATGTGAGTGAGTTCCCCATTCACCTAGGGAAAAAGTGTCAATAAAAAAACACACTACACAGGTTTTTAAAGTAATTTATTAGGCAGCTCCGGGGGACTTCTTCAGAACTTGGGGGTCTTCTTCCGACTTCGCCACTCTCTCCGGCCTCTTCTCCCGGTGTCCGGTTCTTCTCCCGCTCTCTGGCCTCTTCTCCTGGTGTTCGACCTCTTCTCCTGGTGTCCGGTTCTTCTGACCGGCCGGGCTGCATGCTCGGATAAGGGTCTGGTATGGATTTTGGGGGGACCCCACGCCGTTTTTTCGGCATGGGGGTTCCCCTTAAAATCCATACCAGACCTAAGAGACATCGTCGCCTCCCCCTCGTGCTTGCCGCAATAGGAAAATTTGTTTTTCCTATTGCAGCGAGCGCGAGATGTAGTACCCTGCCCTTACATCGTATCTGGTCCATCGGACCAGCATACAGATGAATGGGCTTTCCGTTAGGAACTGAGTCCGGCGGAGTTACGATGTAAAGATTTAAAGCAGGTTTCAAATCTAAAGTCCGTCGGATTTCCGACCGAAACGGTCCGTCGGAAATCTGATGCAGCCCACACATGGTCGGATTGTCCGCCGGATTCGGTCCGTCGGACCAATCCGGTCGGAAAGTCCGCCCGTGTGTATGCTGCATAACAGGTTTTGTCACTCCCAAAGCCTGTGACTGATCAATGAAAAGAGGAGCAGCAAACTGAGCTCATCTCTATGACACTTTCCCCTCTCCTATCAGCATGTTCCTTTTAGCACATCAGTACTACAGCACAGCTAACCTGATCCTTGTGCTGCTTCTTCCTCTCTGAGGATGAGCTCTGCCACACAGGGGATTGCAAGAGGCTGATACTGTTGAGTTATGCATATTCATACGTATATATTTTGTTAAACTTGATGTTTATATGGTAGAAACACTTTCACTTTTACTCGCTTATAGTAGCCGAGAACTGTGTTGTATTTCTCCACTGCAGTGAATAAAATGCACCTTCTTTTATTTTACAAAGATCTGGGTCTACTATCTCATCAGAAAAATGTCTTGTTTGGAGACTCCCTAACCTGATTTAACAAAAGCAAGTCCAGTTTAGGGACTTACACTGCTTGCATTCAAGAAATATATTTAATGTTGTTAAAATACAAAAAAACACGCTAATAAGTGTTATAAACAATATATGATGATATTAGTCCCATACAAATAAATATAGTCCCATATGAAAAGGTCCAAAGCAAGAAGAAAGAGGATCTGTCATAAGTGAATGGCGTGAATTTCCTCCAAAATAAATAGATGGTGACATAGTGAGATAACATATAACTGGAACACTTCTATGTGGTATTAAACTTACTAGAAGCAAGCCAAATAAGGGGGAGTGGCTTAAACCCAGCCTGGGCCTTTGGAAGAAACTGATCCAGGTAGATTGAGATGTAATACACTCATCCCGTGTATCCAATCCACAAAGATTGTCCGAAAATATATAATAAAAATATAGCCTAATACTGACAACGCAAACCACTCAAAAATAAATAAAAAGTGCAACACTCAACATAGACCCAAA
Organism: Lithobates clamitans; assembly: GCA_037952925.1. Taxonomy (NCBI): domain Eukaryota; kingdom Metazoa; phylum Chordata; class Amphibia; order Anura; family Ranidae; genus Lithobates; species Lithobates clamitans. The sequence goes on along the minus strand of JBBGZY010000513.1, from coordinate 9,937,400 downwards.
ATCATGTGTAATCATAAAACATCCAGTGTCATTACAGCAACTAGGATTGTTATGTGAGTGTCATGCAATCATGCAGGTGAAAAGAGAGCATGGAACAATCACCCAGATAAAAGTATGAAAGATCCCTCTAGGTGCAACAAGCCACAAATACAAACTGCTTACCAGATGGCAAACTTCAGTGAGCATACTCCATACAGCTAATGAACTGTCACCATGTGTAGAAACACCAGATAAATAACTGCAGCGAACCTTAGGGAAATCCTGCTTACCAGATATCAAGACAAAGTGGGCGGATGTAATGGAGCAACAAAACGAACTCCTGACAGGAACGATGAAGATACGTCCTGATCAACTGGACCCAAGCACAGCGGTGCATATATGATAAAGAAGCAGCCAATAGTGTGATACTGTATAATCCTTGGTTTATTAAAATAGAGTAAACACTTACATTTAGAACGAATTTTAAAAGCGATGGATAAACAAACCGGCACTCAGACACACTCCCGTCCTCAACGGAACAACGTGGTGATGTCAGCACGTCCCTCCCAGACGCGTATCGTCATACTTTGACGTCTTCACTGGGGAACGACGTATTCATGAATACAGAGGTGAATTCATTTGTGTCCTTTATATTTGCGTGGAGTTCAGCTTTAATCCATCTCAAACATCAGTGTACAGGCAAATTTTTTAGTCAATAAAAGTTCTCACTTCAGCTCCATATACAGTATTCCTGCCACTATGGACTGATATTACCTCCAAAATCCTTTTAGATGAATTTGGCTGTATAATCTGCATAGGTCCTTACACGTTCTACTTCTTCTATGTACCGTATGTCTTCAGTTTCTTCTTGTGCAGCATGTGAGGTTAAACCCGGTCATGTCTACGTATACTCTTCTGCTGACAGCCTACTGTGAAGATATTTAAATGATTGTCTGTACCCATAAGGCTATGTCAGAGCAACCCATGTGGGGGGGAATAATTAGTACATGAGCTTTTCAGCCCAAAACCATTAAAACACTACAATATTAATTAAAATATAATTCATTCTATTGAAGCAAAAGTTTGCCATAGTCATCCAACAAATATTACACTTAAATTGCCTAATTAGGAGAAATAAATGTTCCCAGCCTTAGGTGCTTAGAAGCCAATAAACATTAGGCATCCGTTATCAAACTATTTCTTCATTTCAATTGCAAAATACAAGATAATTGTCATAGTTTAATTAGCATACAAGCTGATTAATTGTCTATTTAAATTATACCCAATCAAAGTGAATATGTTCATTTTAGGTTTCATTAGTAACTGGCATTCACAATTCCATCTGACATGTTAATGAATGGCAACTTTAGAAACTATAAAGAAGAAAACATCATTATTTCCACATCCATCAGATGTAAACAAAACTGGGATTTAATTTGATGTGTTTAGGCAAGTTTGCTTGTGCTGTCAGGAAAGTAGTACACGTAAAAAGACGAAATTGCAGGGTTTGAAAGGCCATAGAGCAGATGTTCACAAATCAATCTGTTGAGACTGTTTACCAAGTTTTATGAGTAGTTTTGGGTATGTATTGTTGAAAAAGTGGCTGTCTATGTTAGTGTTATGATTATTGCTATTTTATTTATGTCATTATTTGTAAAGTGCACATGTCTAGAATATCTTTTCCTAAGTTAGCTATAGACAGGAAGTAAATGAAGATGCTGCCGAAAACCTTATCTGTACACCTCAGTGCATTGCCGATTCCCCCAAAGACGGTATACAAATTAATAATAAATTACAAATTAATAATAAATTACACATATTAACTTTGTAAAAGTCTGTATTTACATAGGCTAAACACAGCCCACTGTCTCCCATATTAACAGTTTAAGAGTTTAGTTTAGCTTAATGCCGCATACACACGAAAACCACAAAACCGTGGATTTTTGTTCGAAGGTTGTTGGCTCAAACTTGTCTTGCATACACACGGTCACACAAATATTGGCCAACAATTATGAACGTGGGAACGCGGTTACGTACAACACGTACGACGAGCCGATAAAAAGGAAGTTCAATAGTCAGTGCGCCACCCTTTGGGCTCCTTCTGCTAATCTCGTGTTTATCTCGTGTTAGTAGAAGTTTGGTGAGAGATGATGCGCGCTTTTCAGAATCGTGCTTTTCCGTTCATTTCTGCTTTTCAGTTTGTGCTTGTCAGTTCGTATCTGTTCTTCAGTGCGTGTTGTCAGTTCATTCCTGTCTTTAAGTGTGTTCTATTTATAGTTCGCTTCTGTTTTTCAGTGCGTTCTTGTCCGCTCGTTTCTGATTTTCAGCTCGTTCTTCTCAGGTCCTTTCTGATTTTCAGTACGTTCTGTCAGTTCTTCCTGAGCAGCGTTTTCTAGCCATGTTGCGGTTATGTACTCGTCGTAGAGTTTGTGCTGTTGTTGGGCTTGGTGTTGGAGTTCTTGCTTTGACCCAGGTCCAGTCCAAGAACAAGGGGAGGAGGAGTTCATGGACCAAGAATTGGTTACTTAATTGTGACTAATTCTCTCACATGCCTTTGTTGCGGGAGCTCCAGGAGAATAATCCTGATGATTTCAGGAATTATCTCCAGATGACGGACTCCGTCTATCACCGTCTGTTGGCTTTGCTGTCCCCCTATATTACCAAGCAGGACACCTGCATGCAGCAAGCCATCACTCCTGAACAAAGGCTCGTCGCCACTTTGCAGTACTTGGCGACGGGGAGAAGTCTCCAGGATATCATGTTCACGACTGGGATCTCCCTTACAGGCTCTGGAAATCATTATTCCAGAGACCTGTTCTGCTATAATTCAGGTCCTGCAGAAGGACTATATTAAGGTAAGTTTTATCCTTTAATATCACATTCTATGTATTTAATGTTTGCTAATGTATTGTATTCACTTCATGATTCCATAATTACCATGATTGTAATATGCTGTGAATTTCCTCTTTGTCCTCATGCATGCTGTAAGCTTTTAATGCTCCTTTTTGTCCTTCATGCATATTTGCCTACACTAACCTCCCCAGCATGCTATTCTGTGCCCATGCACACCTAGCCTAGTCACTTAACAATGTATTTTGTCAGCTCTGTTGTAGTGCTTACCCTAAACACCCCCTAAAATGTGTCCAAATGTTATTGTGCAAGAGGCTTTTTTTGGGGGGCCAAAACTCATTTGGAACCCTCCCTCCCCCAAACCGCTAAGTCAACCAATAACAATACTTTATCTGCTGACTTTGCCAAACCCATACACACTATACGTACCTCTTTTGTGTTCATATTTATGGATGAATTCACCAAAGCATGTAGTGCAAGTGCCTGCCTGAATACTTTTAAATGGTACTGTTTAAAGTTTTTTGTTCTCCTGTTATCTTGATAGGTAATTGCAGAATGTAAAAATGTGCTTCAATTTGGACAGTGTGTATTCATATTTTTGGATTATGACACTTCTTACCTGTCTAGTGGGCTGTCTATAGTGTAGGTGAGGAGGGGCTGGCCAAAGTAACACACATTATTTATGCATTCAGCTCTCAATGAAGTAGAGAAGGTTACCTGTCCAAAACATCTCCCCCCCACCCTAAAATTTTTACAATGGGTCTTCAAAGGGGGTGAGGAATCTGATAAGTGGACCTTATACTTTTGTCTTTAAATACTCATTTCAATAAATGTTCTACTTATGTTAGCCAAGAATGTTTGTGTCTAATCTGCTTGCAATGTTATGTGCAAAAGTACAATTTTTTTTTCTTGTTTTGACTCCACATTTTCATTCCAACCCACAGGAATGGCAGATTGTGGCCTCCCAATTCGACCAGCAGTGGGACTTTCCCAACTGCGGTGGTGCAATAGATGGGAAGCACGTCCAGATCGTCCCACCCCCCAACTCGGGGTCATACTACTACAACTAAAAGGGGTACAGTAGTATTGTAATGTTGGCGGTGGTGTCGGCGACTTACGAGTTCCTCTATCTGGACGTGGTGAAGAATGGCCATATGTCAGATGGTGGAGTCATAGTCCAGACAGAATTTGACAGGCATTTCCAGAATGTCAGCTTAGGATGGCCTCCTCCAGCAGATAACCTGGCGGGCTTCCCATTTGTTTTTGTTGCGGATGAGGCCTTTGCGCTGGGGGGAGCATTTGATGAGGCCATTCCCCATGAGGACCCTGACCCCAGAGCAGAGGGTTTTTAACTACCGGCTGGCCAGAGCCAGAAGAGTGGTCGAGAATGCCTTTGGCATAATGGCCAACTGGTCTAAACAAGGAACTCCTGCGCTGCTTGCGGACTCCTAAACTGAGAGGGGGACACTGCTGCAACACCTATAAGACTGCTCCGAACAGACGCATATATACTAGGGGGGGTGGTAGTTGCGCTGTGATAGGGAAGGGGATAGGGAAGGGGGGAACTACACTAAAGTGCATATGGCAAACATGCCAGGTGACCTAAAAAGATAATAATAATAATAAAGATGCAACAGAAAGATATATATAAACAGCACACAGGTAGGTGTATGTAGTGAATGACTGGAAAAACTCACTAACCAGTACATATAGTAAATAAATGAATGAAAACCACTAAATAGTGTAAACTTGGAGACAAAGTGGTATTAAATCACATGGAGATGAACAATGCGCATGATGAAAGGGGCAGTCAAGCTGATAACATATAAAGAATAAATAAATGCATATAGCACTGAGTGCACAAAAAACCAGTAGATGAGGGATAGCAAATGGTCCTAATATATGAATCAAAAAAAAAAAAAAACACTTGACCAATAAAATAGTAAAAACAAAATACAACATAAAGGTGTATCAAATGGATACAATAATAATGGCAGAAGGAAATATATTCCCAAACATCTGAAGAAACATATAGAAGTGGTGTTGAATATAAACGACAGTCCCACCACCAAGTGTAATAATGCTGGATCACAGTCCAAGGAAACAACCAACAAACGACAGGTGAAAAAAGGGGGGTAGTCTTCGATGGGGGCACCTCAGTGGACACAGGCCCCTTACCTTACGGCTGTAAGGTTACAGCATATAGATTAGACGCCCAGTAAGATATGGAATCCAGAAACATTGCAGCAGATGATATAGCTCGTAAATGCAGTGGTATCACATGCGAAAAAAACACATAGACAGCATATAGTGTGATACCGTATGGGAGTGAGGGGATAGGCGAGCTATAGGAGGAAGGGGGGGGTTGCACTCACTTGTCGACTGAGGCCGACTTTTCACCCGCAGAAACAATTATGGCGCTTGAAACTGGCCGTCCTGGCTTGCCCCCCCCCAAAGCTCCCGCAAAGTACGGAAAAGCTATGTGGAGTACTTCGTAGGTAGGGGGGCAGTTGATATACCAGAGAATCTGGAAGCTCAGTAAAATAAATTTTATGTGAAAAACTAAACTCATATTTCATTTGATTTATTGCTTGTGTTTCTTATCTGTCTCCTAGGTTCTCCAATGGCCTTTTATTTTTGTCCATTTTCTTCACAAGTGCAAACGTAACTTATTTGATACATGGGGTGACAATCTCTTCTTCTGCTAACTATTATGTTGTGCTGTGGGTCTGCTACACACACACACACACAATGTTTTTGTTGTTAATGTATGTAATGCATTAATGATAAAAATATTCATAATTTTCAAATCCATTAATTAATTGCTTGTAGTCCCTAAAATGGCCTGATTTTGGCAAATTTTACAGCACAGTGGGATTTATTTACTAATCGCAAATCCACTTTGCACTGCAAGTAACCCCATTGCCACTGTAACTACACCTTACTAAAAACTGGTATTGAGCATTGAAAGAAGAACACATTGTTGCGTATAAAACATTTTACTTTTTAATTCACATGTGCGTTATAAAAGGGTTTTTTAACAAACCAACATCTTTGGTGTATAACATGTATGTTTGACAGAAAATCGCCTTTTTTGTGGCTAAACAGGCATGTTTAAAACCATAACATACACATCCCCAACTTAAGAATTTACAAAGTTCAACTTTGATAAAGTGAAGGCCATATGAGACATTAGTATGTCAAAACTGTGTTTATTTTGCCTTCATCAGATGGGGTGATCTCACCCCTGTAAAAGCCAAGTTTTGAAGATGCACACAAATTGGGACTCAAAATGTGGATTTTTCTCATGATCCCATACCTAAAATGTGTGTCTTTTCCCTACATCTATTTTTCTAAAGCCACAAAACACACAGTGTGTCAACATGTGGTATCTGCCATCATGGGATATCAATGTACGCGTTTTGTGGGTGCAACCCTTTCCTTGAAACTAAAGTAGGTGAGAGGAAGGGGTTGCACCCCCGAAACACGTCCATTGATCCCCCATGATGGGAGCCAGCACATGTTGACACACTGGGCGTTATTTCAGGAAGGACAATCCACTTTGCCCTTGCATTGCACTTGTAATGCAAAGTGGTTTTGCTTTTTTAAATAAGCCCCAGTGTGTCAACATGTGCTAGCTCCCATCATGGGGGATCAATGGATGTGTTTTGGGGGTGTAACTCCTTCCTCTCACCTACTTTAGTTTCGAGGAAGGGGTTGCACCCACAAAACGCATAGATTAATATACCATGATGGCAGATAACACATGTTGACACACTGTGTGCATCTTTAAAATTTGGCTTTGCAATTAATTAAAAACTTTTAAATAACGTACAACAATAACAACAAAATTTAAATTTTTTTAGTGTTTAGATTTTGCAAAAAACATCAATGATGTTCCTCAGTCTTTTTTGGACATCATTGATGTTTTGCTTCAGCTTTTCTAAATCCTGATTGCACACCATGATCTCACTGATGAGGACTTGTGCACTTGCACTGCTGAAGTGAGTTTCTTCTTCCACAACACCTAAAAAACAACGCAAAAACATCATGTATTATAAATATGCAGGCATCCATCTGGACATCATTTCGACCACTTCCTGAACCTCTGCATCCATATCCTCAGGTTCTGCATTCACATCCTCGGGTTCTGCATCCACATCCTTAGGTTGTCTGGTGAGTTTTCCTTCTTCGGGAGGTGTGGGGTTCCTGGTGTCCTCAGATGTCATGATTCTTTTCTCCCCTATGTGAATAAAAAAAAGGTATACTTAGCAGACAGATAATTGAGGCGAGAAATAGTAATATGAAACATTGCTTGGAAGTGTCGTCCAATTGTCTGTTTTGGCAGAGTTCCAAGCTTAAGACATGATTTTTTCCCTTTCCAAAGCTGGAATACGTACCTGTTTTGTGCAAGTTTCACACATGGAGAGACCCCTAGTATCCACTGGAGCACCTGCATGGGACACCATAAAAAGGTTGTTAGATGTGTAAACAGCTGCTGAGTGTCCTCTCCTTACACTGAATCAAGTTGGCATTTCATTATAGTTTCAAACACATCTAGACAACAATGTAATAAACTTATTTTAATACAAATAGGCAGGTTATCTACAAATGTAGTTAACCTGCATCTGCCAAAAACGTCGTATTAGTGGTCGAACGAACAATGTTTAATACGAACGATTACTGTGCCCACGACCCTCAAACTTGGCATTTTAAACTGTACAACAGTAAAGAAAAGCACATGGACAAGCACGAAAGTAATAATAATAATAATAGGAATACACGACAAATACTTACTTTTTTGCAGCACTTTCCTGATCTTTCTATACTGATCCTGCTCCCTCAATTTCAGGTCTGACCAGCGTTTCCTCAATTTCTCCTTGGATCATCATACCCCAAAAGTCCTGTGCAGACTTCTCATAACTTTAGTCATGATCTTGGCCTTTCTCACATTTGGGTTTCTGTACGGTCCATACTTCCCATCATAGCCTGCCCTCTTCAAGATGTCCACCATCTCCACCATCTCTTCAAAGGACATATTTGAGGCCTTATATCTCCCTCTGGATGTGGAACTGCGTTGCTTCGGGCTTTCCTCGTCGTTGCTGATAACAGCACACACCTGCTGTGTCCATACCATGTGCTCGGGCCGGGAATACACTAGAAAGAAGGACGGGGGGGAGTTTGACGCATGCGCAGTGTATATAAAGCATAACACGTGGGCGTCGTACGTACGATCTGTGAGAGGAGGTCGGAGGATCATAAGCGACGATCGTTGAAATGAAGGTACAATTGTAACTTGGGGCATCAGTGGTTAGTGGCCTATACTGCTTATAGATTGAGGCCTATATTGGGACAAGGTTAGGAGAGTTTAGCCTGACATTAGGGTTTGTCTTGTGTTATGTCTTGCAGCTAAAATGGTGGATAAATTCACTGACTTGGACTTCCTGCCCAAATTCCTAGACATGTACAGAGAGCAGCCATGTCTCTGGCAAGTCCAAAACAGGGACTACTCAAACAAGCAAAAGAAGAAGGCAGCACTGGATAAACTGTTTTGGTATTGGTGAAGCCGGTGTATCCCACGGCAGACATCAACTATTTGAAGGCCAAAATTGATAGCTTGAGGAGCACATATAATAGGGAGCGCAAGAAGGTCCAGGATTCCCAGAGATCCGAAGCAGCAGCAAATGGCGTATATGTCCCCAGGCTGTGGTACTACGACAGACTGCTTGTTTGTCAGACCAGACGGAACCCAGGCCATCACTATCTACACTTCCTTCAACACTTCCTTCCACATCAGCTGAGGGACCTGAAGTCCAACCTGGGCCTTCCAACCAGGAAGAAGATGTGGAGGACCCCAGCTTGAGCCAAGTATAGCATTCTTGAACATATTTCTTGTCAAAAATTGAATGATGTTAACTAGATGTTATTGATCACTAATTTATGATTTAACAAAGTGGTTGACAGTAGTAGCCAAAAATGATTGTGACAAGAATGAAAAGTGCTGGGGTCAGAAGGATAGTCTTTTCTATTTGGTAACATTCAATGTGCAACAGTCATGAGCTCAAAATTGTGTGTGATTGATGACCAGAAACCTAAAACTATGCACCATTTTCATACACAGGAAAGTCTCAGCCAGGAGGTGGCCGTGGCATGCAGCCTGACGGAATCCCAGGTTCCTCCCCTCCGCCCTCCAACCAAAAGGACCAGGAAGGTGAGGAACCTGGAGGAGTCAGTGACTGTTTTCCTTTGCCAGGTTACTGCAGCACTTAGCACAACCCCTGGTGGCCACGAGGCATTTGGCTGTGTCAGAGCAAGCAAGCTCGAACACATGGAGGAGGGCCAACGCACAATCTGTGAGGAAATCATTCTGCAGGCCCTAAACAAGGGGACGAGGGGCGAACTAACAACTCAAATCCACCTGTATGAGATGGGCCATACTCCTCCACCACCTCCAGCAACATCACCAACACCACAGCCACCCAACCCACCACAGCAGCATGGAAGGAAGCATGGAAGGAAGTGTTGAGAGTGATGGCCTGGGTTTGGTGTGGTCTGGTAAAAAACGCAGGATTAATTGCTGAGCAGCTGAACAACCCATCCGGTGTTTCCCCACAATGCAGACACAAGGTGCCTGGGTGGAGAAACTTTAATTGCTTACTTTTTCTCTGTTTTCTGGGTCACCCAGGTATCAGCTGCGAGGAAATCTCCCTCACTTATGAACCTCTGTTGTCTACTGTGTGTTTTCATTATTTAATCTGGAACTGAGCAGGCCGTCAGTTCTGCAGTTGCATTTCGGTAAGCAGCTGGGGGCATCTTTAGTGCAGCAAGCTTAGCAACTATACTCACAGTTAAAGTAGATGTAAACCCAATGTCATCCTTTCTAAACTACTGCCATAGGGGTTATCTATAAGGATATACATGCCTCCTGCATGTATCATTACCTGTCAAATGTCTCCCCTCTGTCTGTTATTAGACCAGAAAAACTGCAGATTCTGTGGGTGGGTCTGTTGTCTGGAGCTCGGTGGGTGGAGTCGTGATGTCAGTAGACTCCCCACCCACCTCTACACTCCTTGTCAATATGCATTTTCTCCTGTTTATTTCTAACACTGAACTTCTGCTGAACTTCTGCTATGATCTCTAACATCCAGTGAAAAGACATCATCAAATCATGCTGAGGTGTGGAACAGCCAATCCTCGCAGAGCTGCTGAAGAAAGGAGTGGGGGAGGGAATTAAAAAATAATGCCTGTGTCTTAGGCTGTCACTCACACCAAGGGGGAGTATTTGACAAAGTATTTCTCAGTTTGTCAAGATTTTTCTCACTGAACAATAAAAGGGGATCGCTCAGAGATGGATTAACTCTGTGTGGCAAGACTGGGCTCAAATGATAGGAAATCCTATACACAGTATGATATAAAAAATAAATAAATACATTTTTCGGGTTTACATCCACTTTAATGTGTTTGTGCTATTCCAGGATGTGTGATGCTTAAGGCTTTGTTTCACTGTTGTAGTTGAAGGGTTGAAACTGGATTTGTCAGGAGCTATCCTTTAGGTACCCAGTGTACAGCCCCTTTCTTCTACTGGATGCTTACATAGTCACATGAGGTGACACCAGTCATCCTTACTAGTCACATGTTTCAGTATAGCCGGCCAGTGTGTGGAAATCAAGAAGAAATGGTTAATTGTGTTAGTAACCAAGAGTCAGAGAAGAACCTCCATGAAGGGACATTTAATTCAGCAGCTTAAGGGAAAAAAATATATAAAAAGACTGCAGAGACAAAATAGATGAGAAGTTAGAAAATCATAATGTAATTAAATATGAGGTCAAACAGGGGATCACTTATTGTTCCTATAATGGCACAAGTTCTTCCATCTTCCTTCAGTCTCCAGATGGAGAGTTTTGAGGACTTGATGTTATCATCTAGCCTCATATATACTATATAAAGAGAAGGAAGAGGTATAGAAAGAGGTTGAGAAAGTCATTCAGGGTTTGTTATTCTTGTTATTGAACAAGGATAATTATTTTAAAGAACGTTATCCCAACTTGAGCAGAAATTATTAGAGAGAGAGGGACATATGAAAGTAGCACAGCTCCCCCTCCCCCTCCCTTCACAGAAGGATTCCAAGGTAGGATAATGAACATCAGAGAATATTATGTACATATTATGTAAAGCAGGGGTTGGCAACTTGTTGTTCATGATCTACTTGTTAATCGCGAGCAGGTGACAAGTGGATGGCAAACACATCCCTGCCTTGTCAGCCCTCGAGTGCTTCCCCCCCAGAGCAGCAGAGTGGTGAAGGCGCAATCTCAGCCAATCCTAGGCTGCGGGGTGGGGAAAGCCTCTGGAATCGCTCAGGCGGATTTGGGCTCTTGTCCAAACACACCTAAGCTTTTCTTCTTCCTCTGAGTGTAGTATGCTCAACTCACCGGCCCTTCTCTCCAATCTATCCAAGGCACTTGTGAGTGATATCATGTGAGATGGATGAGAGAGAAGGGCCGATTGCTATCAGCACCCGAACAGGTATATATGCTACAGCAGCTTCCCTGTGCCACTCTGCATCAGAAAACAACTTCTCTGCCCTGTTGACCCCACAGTACCATGCCCTTCTAATCCCCCAGTACCATGCCCTCCTGACCCCCCCTCCGTAATGTGCCCATCTGACCCCACTGCACAGTATCCTCCTGAACCTCATGTATTGTGGTGCCCTACTGACCTCTTTGCACCACACACTCCTGACCCCCCCACCGTATAGTGCACACTGCCCTACATCCTACTGTCTTCTGTATACTGCCTTACTACTGACCCCTGGACACTGTCCCATATACTACTGACCTCTGGACACTGCTCTATATATTACTGACCTCTGTGCACTGCCCTACATCCTACTGACCTCTGTTAACCGCCTCACTTACTACTGAGCTATGCACACCGCACTACATACTACTGACCCCTGCACACTGCCCTACATATTTCTGACCCCTAAACCCTGCCCAGACATGTAAAAAAATGTGAATGAAAGTGCGTTTTGAGTTTCTTACTGAAGCTGGGTTTTAAGATAGGCTAAGTTTATATTTTACAGTGGCATTGGTTTTCTGAATGCCATCTTTTATTGGAAGCTTGCTAGTTAATTTCTTAAAAAAAAAAAACTCTAGCGGTTTTTGATTTCTGCCATGTTGTCCAGGTAGATATCCACCTCTCAAGGGTTGCTTACCCCTGATGTAAAGGATACAGTATAAGAAAAACAAGATTAAAAAAATATAATATTTGATATGATTTGTATGCAATGTCCTGATACGTATATTTCCAAAAGGTGTGATAAAAATTTTTTTTCGCGTTGTTTTCTTTTGGAAAGGATTATGTAAATATTCCGGTTTAATGTGATCACAGTTATTTTGAATCTGTCTTGCAGTTATGGTAAAATTTATGTATTTCTATGGGCAATCTTTAATGGAATTGCCAGGTTATATTTGAGTGAAAAGTTCACATGTTACTGAATTTAATATGAGATCATATGAGATCATTAAATATATTTTTAATAATAAAAACAGTGCATTTAAGAAAAGGTAAAACGTCTTCCTTTTAGGAGATGTACCTGTGTGATTGAAATTAGGATGTGACATTGAGATTAGGGATGAGCTTCGAGTTCGAGTTGAACCCATGTTCGACTTGAACATGGCACGTTCGACCGTTCGTCAAATTGCGAATGTTATGGGCCGTTTGCGCCAAATTCGAGTGTCACGTCACAGCCCATAATTCACTGCGGCATCGCAGTGCATTGCTGGCTGATGATTGGTCAAGCATGCACTATGACCCGCATGCTTGGCCAATCACAGCGCCGTCTGTACAGAGAGCCGTAATTGGCCAAAGCCAGGGCGGCTTTGGCCAATTATGGCTCAGGGGGTTTAGTACACGCCCCACACTATATAAGGCCGCATCCGTGGCGGCCTTGTGTAGTGTGTTGCGGCGGCGGAGAGATAGACAGAGAGACACTGTCATTTGATTTAACTTAGATAGAGTAGGCAGGCAAGTCAGTTAGCTGCACTTACAGTTTATTGTGTATATATATATATGCACCCTAGGTGTTGTGTATATATATATATATATATACATATATATATATATATATACATATACACTGTATTTAGTTTAGCTAGATCTGTTCCTGATATTCTCTTCCTACTGACAGGCAGGCAGGTGTTTTTACAGTATTTACAGCTACCTAAAGAAAATCGCTGGTGTTCTGATCCTATTAATACCACAGGCAGGCAGCTGCAGTATTTACAGTTAGTGTACTGTGTCCTCTGCACAGTGTGCAGAGGACACAGTACCTAAAGCTACCTGAAGACAATTGCTGGTGTTCTTCTGATCCTATTAGTACCACAGGCAGGCAGCTGCAGTATTTACAGTTAGTGTACTGCGACCTCTGCACAGTGTACACCTAAAGCTACCTGAAGACAATTGCTGTTGTTCTGATCCTATTAATACCATAGGCAGGCAGCTGCAGTTTTACAGTTAGTGAATTGTGTCCTCTGGACCGTGTGCACCTAAAGCTACCTGAAGACAATTGCTGGTGTTCTCATACTAATAATACAACAGGCAGGCAGTTGATTCTGCTAGCTGCAGTATCAGTATATACATATATATATATATATATATATATATATATATATATATATATATATATATATATATATATATACACACACATCCCAGCTTTGTGCAGCTACATCTCACTGCAGGCCATTAGTATGTCTGGAAGGCCAACAAGGAGAGGCAGACAGTCACAAGCCTATAAAAGAGGGCAAGCAGGCTCTGTGTCTAGAGGCAAGGCAACAGTGCTGGTCGTGGAGACGGTGCATCCTCATCAGCACGTGGCCCTGGGACACACTTGTCCTTTTTTTCAGCAGCTGGCCATGTTGAGCCGCAACATGCGGAAGACTTGGTAGAGTGGATGACCAAGCCATCCTCATCCTCCTCATCCTCTCTCACCCAGGCTCAGGGTACTTTGTCTGGCAAAGCAGCTGCCAACCGTGGCATCAGTCACTCCTTCCCTAGCTCCACCATGTCCTCCTGAGGAGTCCCCCGAACTGTTTGACCACAGTGTTGGGTACATGCCCCAGCGTTTTGAAGGCTCCGATGATGGTACCCAGCTAGAGGAAGGCAGAACGTGAGCCCAGTGAGAGAGGAGGTGCCCAAGAAGGACAGCAATCTGGCAGTCATGTTCCCCCAGCTGCAGCATTCTGCCAGGTTTGCTCCAGTGATGAGGAGGGAGGGGATGATGAGGTCACTGACTCCACATGGGTGCCTGATAGGAGACAGGAGGAGGAGGAGGAGGCACATCTCCAACGAGGCATGATGCACTCCAGGGGCCAGCTTAAGGGCAGCACACCGACTGCATCACACCGCAGAGCTCAGCATGTGCAGGGCGCTGCTGTCTCTGCGCGTTATTCCAAAAGTTCTTTGGTGTGGGCCTTTTTTGAGATGAGTGCATCAGATCCCACCGCTGCTATTTGCAACATATGTCTCAAGCGTATCTCGCATGGCCAAAACATCACCCGCTTGGGCACCACATGCTTGACCAGACATATGTCGACCTGCCATGCAGTTTGTTGGCAAGCGTGCCTAAAAGACCCACACCAAAGAACAAAGTGGACCTCTCTTTGCTCCTCATCAGCTGGGATCTCCAACCCCACTATACCTTCAGTCCTCTCTGAAACCTGCACTGAGAGGAATGAAGGTGTAGAATTAGGTGTCTCAAGTACTTGCAGCCAATCAATAGCTCAGCGGGGGAGATAAATGTACTAATGTTGGATGCTTAGTACAGTGGCTCTGACCATAGTTGACAGTTTTTTTTTTCCTTCAACCTGGTGGATTGAAGAGAAAAAAACTCAGTGTGTACCAGGCTTTACTTGATTCCCCTACTTACCTTATCTACTATACCTTATTTTTCACTAAGTCTGGGGAAAATTTCACCAATGGTAAAGGAGAAAAAAAAATCTTTGTGGTAGTTTTAGCCTTTCCATATGCTCCCTAAAGTGTTGTATTGCTTTGTGTCCTATTGGAAGGTTTTATTCACTTTCTGTCTCGGTGACCACCATGACTAGAACAGAAAATTGAGGGAAAACCTACCCAGCAAGGACAAATACAACACTGCAAGTCCAACAGGTACTTAGCCATCTCGATCTTATCCAAAACAAGGAAAACCTGTTTTTATTGGAGTTACACCTACAAATATACAGCGATTATTACTAGTTTAATGAAGCAGCTATTCAAGTTCTTTAAATAACATTATTTCAAGGGATACTGAAGGTAAATAATTTATTCTACATCCTAGAAAAATGGAGTTCTGTCTTTGCATATGTGTTTGCATTTATCACTATAATATAGCAATTCTGTTTGCATAGCTGAGAATAAAAAGCTATATAAATGTTTCAACATTGAATTCTAGGTGAGAAGATTAAATCCCTAATTCTGTGGTTTTGTGGAGTAATGTCCATTGACAAGGGCTAGTTATGAACATATGATCTGATTTAAAAGGTATTCACTATATTTCATTCACTGTGAATCCTTGTTGAACACTCTAATGTGAAATAATGCATCTATTGTGTGGAAATGTTTTAACCTTTCAGAAAAGTTGCAAATGGAAAAGTGTTTAAAGAAACTTTACTTTTTGTGCTGTATAGAACTATTCAACTTAGGTGGCACAAAAAATATGCGCCAAATAAAACATAAATTGACCTTGAGCTACCCAAATGCTAACATTTTGTATTTCAGTGAGAGCTTCGAGTACGAAAAAAAAAATGTTTGAAACTAAACAGCTGCAATGTATTTATTCTGACACCTTTTTTTATCCCTTTTTTCAATTACTTCCTCAAAAATACAGCACTGGGCAAAGTCAGCATTTTATGTATTAAGAGCTTGCTTTGTTTTTCTCCTTCTTCTGAAAGACTTGATTTTCTGTTTCTTGTGAGATGAGATAGTCTATTGATCCAACATTGTTCATGAACTACTACCATATATTCCAAAATCCTAGCAAGGTGGTGACATAACTGCTTATGTATAGCATTTCAATTCTATGCGCTTATTGGTATATGTGGAAATATATATGAGAATACACATACATATTGTGCAAAATATGTTCAGCTGAATCAATTTAAGAATATCAGGATATAAAAAAAATGCCAAAAGTGTTTTTGGCTTTACTTCTTATATGAATCACAGGAGTACAGTTCATTCTGCACTGTGACCTGTTTTAAGCTGACAGGGGGGCTAAAGCCCGCTGTGAGCTGACATCATAGTGCTGGATCCATTCAGATGCCTGGACTGGCACTGGCAGCTGGCTCAGTGAGCTGATGAGTGGCTGAGCCAGCTGCTCAGTGAGTAGCTGAGAGGCTGAGCCAGCTGCTCCTGCACCTTCCACAGACCAGTGCTCCAGTAAGCGCTTGAGGGGAGAGCAGAGACTGACAGTGTCAGGTCACCTGAGGCCAGGTGACAGCTGCACACCGTTGGGGTCAGGAGTGCACTGCTAAGGTAGTGGACCCTATGGCTGACTGCTGCGAATGGAACTCTGGGTGGTTCAGGAAAGCAGGTCCACTGGAGCACCAACACGGATCCCACTGGGAACTAGAGCAAAAGATTCCCCAGGGCGCAGAGTCTAAGAGCCAGCAGGTGTTCACCAGAGCCTCTAGTGGTGAGGATGGACTGCGCTGCTACTGGCTCCAGGTTTAGAAAGTGAAATAAGGGGCGCTAATGTAACTGGTCAGATGACCATAAAAGATCCTATACCGATTACAAAATATGAATAAACATAAGAAAGACAGTGTTGTCCATCTGTGCGGCAATGTAGAAAAAACAATAGTAAATAAATCAAATATTCATAAATATTCATGCATAAATTAATATATAAATGTCCATGTGAAAAACGTGATTTAAAAGTCCCAATAAATAGAAAATGATGACTGAATAAAATCCATATAAATTCAACACCAAATCTTGAAACTGTGATGTTATCTTTCAATAAATTTGATAGTGATCCTTCACCAAAATGTATGTATCCTGTATGTATGTATGTATCCTGCATATATACATGAGGAGGAAGGTTCCCATATATCTCCAGACTAAGTCCATGTGAGCAGGCACTATCCTGCATAAGCACTGCTTGACTTTCTTTTTAATTAAAGAAGTCATGTTTTTCTGGTAAGCAGATTACTTACTTTGGGTGTCGATTCTTAAATTTTGGTGAAGGATCACTGTCCAATTTTTTGGAAGATAACATCACAGTTTCAAGATTTGGTGTTGAATTTATATGGATTGATTTATCATTTTCATTTTTTTGGGACATTTAAATCACGTTTTTCACATGGACATTTATGTATTAATTTATGCAGGAATATTTATGAATATTTGATTTATTTGCTATAGTTTTTTCTACATTGCCGCACAGATGGACAACACTGTCTTTCTTATGTTTATTAATATTTTGTAATTGGTATATGATCTTTTATGGTCATCTGACCAGTTACATTAGCGCCCCCTATTTCACTTTCTTTGCCAATTGGAGCACACCACTCTTCAATGGGAGCAGCATTTAATATATTTGGTATAACACAGTTAATTTATTTATAGTAATTGGCACAGAGTTTAACCACAACACTGGCTCCAGGTTGCAGACCCCAGGGTCTCCCAGCTCATGCTCATGGTAGGCTAAAGGAAGATAGAGAGGGAGCAGCAGCCCAGGACAACAAGGGATAGTCAGGAGATAAGCCAAAGGTTGAGGCAACTAACAGACAAGGATAGACAGAGAACACGCCAAAGGTCAGGGTAACAAGCAGGCAGGGATAGTCAAAGAACAAGCCAATATTGGTAACAGAAACAGACGTAGAGCACACGGCAAGCAGGAGACAGGAAACCAAACACACAATATTGCTCAGGCAAGGCAGGCTTGGACAGCACAGTATTAAATAGTAGAGGCTAGGGTGGAGCCACGCTGAGGGAAGAATACCTAACCATGCAGGTGTGAGAGTGCAGGCCAAAGGCTGATACAGAGACCAGAGGTAAGCAGACAGACAGGGCATGAAGGTATTACTGGCGATTTATGACAGACAATCACTAACTTTCTGAAGCCTGAAGACCGAGAGCTGTACAATCAGCTTTGTTTGATCACTCAGCTTTTAATCTGGAGCTGGCAGGGGACAGATGCAGCATCTGATCAATTTGTTTGTATTTGGGTGGGGCCTACAACGGTGACATGATCACACATGCTGATCCTATTGGATGGTCAGGATTGAGTTTGGAGTTAGCCCATAGGAACGCAACTTGGTATTACATATGTTTGTAAAGCCATTTTTGCCCTTTGACTATGAGAGTGTGCACTTTTATGTTTTTTTTTTTTTTTATTAATGTATTTAGTATACAGTTTTACACTATGAGAGTGCCTGTCTCATTTTATTTCTGAGCGCTTTGGAGACATAAGTGACTGGCTCAGTGTTGGTAATAGTTCAATTGGACCATCTTGGCCCTAACTATTTTAAAGTGACAGCTTGAGACAGCAGGTGCTGTGTGCAGGCAGCCTATTCAAGGCAAAGACACAGCTGCTTGTCCCAATGTGACAGGCATGTGGGTGCGAGTGAGCAGCCCCAAATGGAGACAGTGCGCATTGTAGGCTGCTCACCCGCACACCTGTCACATTAGGACAAGTGGCTGTGTCTGTGTAACCACTGCATCCTAATAGATTTGAATGGGCTGCGTGCCCTCAGCATCTGCTAGCTACAGAAGTTACAGACTCATCTTTCTGTCAATCTCTTTTCAGCATGCATTGACTCATTGTGCTGCTTCCTATTCCCCCAGTCTGAGCTTTGCTGTACAGTAATACAAGAAGAAAATTCCAAGGTGAATTAGGGTATGTACACATTACAAAAATACATTAAAGGATGTAGTAATGAATTCAGAGCTGCCTTCGTTTATATCCTTTCTATCGCTCTGGAGTTCAGTTATAAAATGCATGGTTGTGGTATGTGTGTTGGGCTAAATTTTGTATTTCTACCACTTTCACTACAAGGTTTTTACCAAAGATTTCAGTTCTCCCCTACTTCCCCTTGAAGCATACAGCTATACCATGAATAAGCAAGCACCGTCCATAGGAGTGATTTAGAAACCAGGTGCACAGTAAACAGATTTGTTTTTGGCAGTGTGCCTATTATCTTGCATCCTGAACACCATCCTTATGCCAGTACACCTGTATTAAAACCATGATACATGTACAGTAGATTGTATGGCACAAAGCAGGCCTCACCCCCTCTCTCTTCTCATTGACTCACTGACTTTGACAGCAGCGGGAGCCAAAGGTGCCCTGCTGCTGTCTCAGCCAATGAGGAGGGGAGTCCAGACAGGTGAGACTCTTGTGCAGAGACTCTTGAGCCCAGCCCTGACACTTTGTTTTTGTTGTGTCAATATGCTACTGGTTGCATTTCTTGTGTTTATTTGTTCCATTATTTGCTCTATTTTTCAAGACAATGTTGGTGTTTGTAACCTTAACCTCTTTGATGCCTACCTAACACAAATGTGCGGCCCCACTGCAAAGGGCTTTTTGCAGTGGGGAAGCATATTTGTTTATCTCCCTTTGTACTGGGAGCGCACCGCACAGCTTGCTCCCAGTACAGAGCCAAGCCACCAAGAGCCCCGGGGCCCCGTACTATCCGTCGGTACTTAGAACTCACGATTCTGGGTCACCTGATCGCTGTGGTAGCCTCTGATTGGCTACCACAGTGATCAGTCATTGTGAAGCCCACCCCTGTTTCTCTCTCTGTAAATGGAGAGAAAAGATGCATTGCATCTTTGTCTCTCTTTGCAGAGAGGAAAAAATAAGTGTGTGTAAAATAAATAAATAAAAGTAAATAAATAAGTATTAAAAAATAAAATAAAGAAAAAATACCTAGATCAAGGTTTGATCTAGGTCAGTCCCAGGGTTAGTGTTTGGGTCAAGTAAGGGGCAAGGGGCAAAGGTCATCATCAACATATTTTGGGCAGGGTTTTTTGTCTATTTTTAAAAAATTGTGTCAGTGTCAGTAATGCCGCATACATACGATCAGACTTTACGGCAGACTTTGTCCTGCGTACTTTTCGACAGACTTTACGACGGACTTTCTGAATGCACGGACTTGCCTACACACAATCAACCAAAGTCAGACGGATTCGTACGTGATGACGTCCGACTGGACTAAAACAAGGAAGTTCATAGCCAGTAGCCAATAGCTACCCTAGTGTCGGTTTTTGTCCATCAGACTAGCATACAGACGAGCTGACTTTTCGACCGGACTGGAGTCCGTCAGACAGATTTGAAACATGTTTCAAATCTAAGTCCATCAAACTTTTGAGAAAACAAAGTCCGCTGGAGCCCACACATGATCGAATTGTCCGACGAAATCCAGTACGCCAGACCAAGTATGCCGTAAAGTCCGATCGTGTGTATGCGGCATTAGTGTCAGTGTGTTTTAGGCCTGATTCACACCTACTAATTTTTAGTGCTTTTTGCATTTTGCAGATTTGCACTACAGTCCATTTAACAAGGTTTCCTATGGAACACGTTCTGTAGTGCAAATCTGCAAAATGCAAAAAGCACTAAAAATGCATAGGTGTGAATCAGGCCTAGGTAGGACAAACAAAAAAAAAAAGGCAAAACGCACACTATTGTTTCTGGGTTGTACTGCAGGTACAAAAAAAACAAAGAACATACACATATGTGGTATCGCTGTGATCGTCAGGAGCAGGAGAATTTATTTTGGGTTGTTCTTTGGTGGTAGATTATGGTAGTAACAAGAAATATACAGCTGCATTTTTAAAAAAAAAATATTTCATTTTACTAGTTTGGGCCAGTTTTCTTTTCATAATTAAGAAAAATCAGGAGATATCCATAACTACTGTATTTACCACCAAATGACAGCCCAATTTGTCCTGGAAAAAACAAGGTATAATCCATCTGGATGTACAAAGTGGTTGTGATGATATGTATGGTGTTACTTACACATGTCAAAGTTGCAAAATTGTGCTTAGGCATTAAGATTTGTTTTACCCTTGGGCGTGAAGGGGTTAAAATATTACACACATTCATATGTCTGTCTCTTTATGGATTTAATATGTGTTGTTTATATTTATTTGTGATTGTAATCCTTCAGTATTACCTGGTTGATCTTGCCAGTTCCCCACTTCCTGCTAGTAAACTCTAAGCATGGAAGCTGATCCGTGCTAACGTGGTCAGTTTGCGTCCCTTGTCATCCCATTCTGAGATACAGGCAGGTTGTGCAAGCAAACAGCGTTTCTGCATCTTCCGTGATAAATATATAGCAACATTCTCCACCCATCACTCCTCCCTTGCTTGAAAGGCAGTTGGGGGGAAGTTATGTTTTTCTGCAGGTATGTGATTACGTTTCATTATCTAGGAATTACTGACGCTCTATGGCAAACATCTCTTCCAGAAATGATGTACAGGCAATCGGTGAGGACAAGCCCACCCAGAGGTCAGTGATGCACTGAGCAAGAAAATGTGATCACATGACCTGCACCTCTTTTGAAAGTTATAAAGATTGATTATTTAAAAGTACATGTAACTATTTTAAACTGTATATAGCAGCCTTTTTCAACCAGGGTGCGGTGGCACCCTGGGGTGCCTTCTGGGCTCTTCATAGGTGCCTTAGCAAAATGCCTAAAAATTATTGCCAAGAATTTCCCAAAAATTGGCAACAAGCCAGTGAGTAGATGAAGCCTGCCTTTTTATTACACACAACCACAGGATTTTATTGTGCAGCATTAAAACCTTGGGCACTGTACGGGCCTACCACTGGCATCCTAACAACCAATGACATTATTGGTAGATATAGGAGGCCGTTGGGCGCCTGCACAGCAATGTTGTTTGCCTCTCCCTTGCCCCTCTCTGTCACCACTGGGGTCATTTTAGCAGAGAGGAAGAGAAACTGAGGGGGAAGAGAAGTTCTAGAATACTAGTCAGTACAAGTGTCACGTACCTTGTGGCAGAGCCTGACGTGTAGAGGGAGACCAGCAGCAGGCAGGAGGTGCGTCGCCAGGGGCAGGTCAGATCACTAGAACAGCGGATGGCCGCAAACAGCAGGCAGACAGCAGGTGGCAGATAGCTGGTGTGGCAGGATTGGTAACGCTCAGCAGATGAAGAACCAGCAGGGACCAGGTAGCATGCAGAACTGGGCTGGAGAATAATTGGATGCAGCCAGGTCAGCAACAGACAGTCAGATACAGGCATAAACGACAGGCAGAGAATCATCAGGGTACAAGCAGAGGTCAGCACTGTAGAGTCAGGCAGATAAACAGGAGACAGAGCAAATCCAGAGACAGGCCAAGGTCAGGGTGTCACGTACCTGGTCGGAGGCCAAAGTGCTGAGAGGGTTTTCCTTGTGCTTTACTCGGAGAAGCAGGGGTTGCCAGCTGCGACAGGCTGAGGTGATGAAGAGATGCCTGCTGGATGGCAGTTGATGAGTAGGATGCACTGATGGGCAGGAGTCCCTCAGGAGTACCGGGTGAGACTTGGCAGCAAGGAGAGCCAAGAGCAGAGTCAGGAGCCAGGCCAGAAGTCATGCACGGAAGGTCAGCCAGGAGTAAGCAGCAAGCAGGGTCAGGAGTCAGCCGGGGCCATTCACTGGTAATCAGGCAGTAGCAGAGTCACAGGAGCAAGCCTGGGGTCAAGCACAGATCAGCAGGCAGAAGCGGGTCACTGGAACAAGCACAGGAACAGGACAAGAACAGGAACACAGGAGGAGCTCAAGATCATCCTGCAATTAATAGCTCATACTGCTGGCTTTAAATAGTCCACTGGGTGCCAGAAGCTATGTGGCATTGGCGAATTTCTATGTGCCAATCTTTAATTTTACTGGGTATTGCAGGTGTGCCAATCCTTCTAAGAACCGTTCTCTAACACAAGGCCGGAAGCATTCAAGCAAGGTCAAAGAAAGCTGGCTCAATAACAGGAGTCAATACAGGAACAGCTGCAGAAACACAGGTAATGGCTGCAGATCAGACAGCAGTGGCTGATCGCACTGCTACCATTTAAATAGTGTCATTGGTACCAACATTAACAACGGGCATTCAAGAATTCACATTCGTGCTCGTGCACATTGGGGAGGGCAGCATCCATAATAGCTTTTTGGGTGGCGCAAGGTAACTGATCTAGGGGAAAAGTTTTAATCTGGCCCTGGGTAAGTGTAAATAGGTAATTTAATAGGTACTTTTTGCACATAATTTTCTCGGGTGATTTTTACATGAGGAGAGTTGCAAGGTCCACTTTAATAGAGTTATACTCTCAGATGATACAGCGATCTTTACTCAAAACTGAAGTGCCTGTTTCGGATGTACTGACCCCTAACCTTGAGAGAGTGTTATTGGCTGCTGAGTGGGACTCAGAGTTGTTTCCTACCTTTTTAAATGCTCTGATGCCATGCCCTTCAAACTACCCCCTCTGGATAGGT
The DNA here is from genome assembly GCA_037952925.1 of Lithobates clamitans. Taxonomy (NCBI): domain Eukaryota; kingdom Metazoa; phylum Chordata; class Amphibia; order Anura; family Ranidae; genus Lithobates; species Lithobates clamitans. The sequence goes on along the minus strand of JBBGZY010000513.1, from coordinate 9,914,082 downwards.
TTTCAGTTCAGGGTATGTATAGTATAATATACTGTAGTAATATAGTAGAATAATGGCTCTGTGAGCCCGGGTAGGAGATGTGCCCGGTCTTTGGACCCCGTTGCTAACCACTTTTTTGCCCACTTGATTTTTGACTTTTGTACTTAACATTGAAACACCTTTATGGAAGAAGCTGAGCCTGAAAGCAATTCAATTTTAATGAACATACTCGTATGCAGAAGATGAGAAATAAAACTCTGCCTTCAGAACAAATGAAAAGCATACTCTTTATGACCTAATAGAAAAGCTTGTAATTAAAAAGCCTAAGAAATGCATTTATTTTTGATATGCTAAGAGATATTCCCACTCTGAGCTTTTGCCAAGTAAAAACTGAAATCATCACTTAACCTCTGTCCTGCAAAATTATGAAATAGCCGAGACGCTTCAACCTTTAATAACATCGTTTTTAAGGCTCAGTGGTTCTACTTTAACTGACGGAAAATAGGAATTGTATGAAAAAGTTCAAATGTTTAAATAAGATTTTAGTGTTCCTGCTGCAGAAAACTTCTACAATTTCCCTTAGTAGGCACATTTAAAAACTCCCTCAGGTAATTTTCAAGTCCCAGTCTCTCAAATTAATTTACTATGGTTTGTAAATGAATTGAAGGCACGTAGTAATAAACACATTTAATTTAACTGCTTCTTGTCCTTAGTATGTACCCTTTACATCTTTGGAAGAGAGTGGTAATAAATAATATCTGGGTCATGGCTGCAGCTGCGTAGGTCCTGCGTGCATGTGTTAATGGTGATTGCACCACATGTGAGGTATCGCCACAACCAACAGAATGAGAGCCATCATTTTAGCACTAGACCTCCTGTGTAATTCTAAACTGGTAACCTGTAAAGACTTTTAGGCTACTTTCACACTGAGGCACTTTACAGGCGCTATAGCACTAAAAATAGCGCCTGCAAAGTGACTGTAAAGAGCCTCTCCTGTCACTCCAGCGTGAGAGCCCGAGTGCTTTCACACTGGAGCAGTGCGCTTGAGGGACATTAAAAAAAGTCCTGCAAGCAGCATCTTTGAGGTGCTTTACGAGCAGTGTATACACCGCTCCTAAAGAGCCCCTGCCCATTGAAATCAATGGGCAGTGCCGCTGAAGCACTTTTAGCGCTTTATTCGTCTGCCAGCGGGGGTTAACAGCACTCCGCTAGCGGCCAAAAAGCACTTAGAAAATGATGATAAAACTAGCGGCGCTTTACCGCTGATGCCCCTGTGCCTCGGTGTGGAAGTGCCCTTAAAGTGCCCCCTATGGATAATTTAATGTACTGTAGCTTTCAACCATTCCACTAGTTTGCGCAGTTTTAAAGTGCGACATGTTGTATATCTATTTACCTGCCGTAACATCATCTTTTATATTTTACCAAAAAATATTTTTTTTTTAATTGTGTTTGCATGCACTAAACTTCCGTTAGGCTCCTTTCACACATGCGGACCATTCAGATCCGCCTGTCAGTTTTTTCAGGCGGATCTGAACGGTCGCTCCATAAAGCTCTATGGAGCGTCGGATGTCAGCGGGTGACATATCCGCTGACATCCGATCCGCCACGGGTGGTCCGTAATCATCCGATCCCCCCATAGGGGAGAATAGACTCTCTGACAGGTCTGTCCGTGCACAGAGTGCAGAGTAGGACTTATCATCTGCCGGCTCAGCGGGGATCAACTGAGCGATCCCCGCTGAGCAAGCGGAGTAGTGAAAATGGACAGCCCCGTGTGAAAGGGGCCTAAAGTATATATTTTCTTAAAAAATTAGCATTTGATAAACCGTAATATTTTGCAACAACAACAATTTTATTCTCCAGGGCCTCTGCTTAAAAAAATATAATGTTCTGGGGTTCTAAGTCATTTTCTTGCAAAAAAGAAAATTGAGTTTTTTATATTTATCAAAGAAATGGCTGAACTGGCCAAAACTGGAGGTGGTTAAGGGGACCCTACCATTAGCGAGTAATGAGGGCTTGAAATGCCTATCTCCTCCAAAAAAACATGCTTGTTGCATGGCTGTGTTTAGGATCACTACTTTGTGAGTCACATATCCAGTAAATGTATGCTGTAAGTGAGTGTCAGATTTAAAAATGTATCTACATTTGGTCAAGGTCAGTGACTTATGCTGGCCATATACTATACGAAAAATTGGCCGAAATTCGGTCATTTGGCCAGTTCGCTCATTTTTGGGCCAGTTAATGGGCACATAATCGATAATCGTTGGGACATTTTTGAGCTGAAAAAACGAAGGACAAGTTTGGAAATTTTCTGCCAAACGAACGATAAATTGAAAGGTTAATGTGTTTCCCGTCCAAACTGTTTGCACTAGGTATATGTAAAAAAATGAACAAAAAATTGATTAATTTATGTCCACTGAGCGATTTATCGGTCATTACATGATGGCACTATCGTTTGCTCTCACGGCCGAATGTTCGTTTTTCGAAAATGAAATTTTTTTCGTATAGTGCAGAGATATGCAATTAGCCGACCTCCATCTGTTGCAGAACTACAAATCCCATGAGGCATAGCAAAACTCTGACAGCCACAAGCATGACACCCAGAGGCAGAGGCATGATGGGACTTGTAGTTTTGCAACAGCTGGAGGTCCGCTAATTGCATATCACTGGTATAGTGTATGGCTAGCATTAGAAAGCATTGAAGTCAAAGCATTATAGTTCAGCAGATGAAATAGTCAGCAATGGAATCCTTCATAATTCTCATGACAAGTCTCCCTTAACCACTTCCGGACCAGCCTCAGCTGGGCAAATCTATGTTACCTTATGTCAGGCGCGCGGCGGCTGGATTTTTTTCAGAACCAATCAGTCTCCAGGCCCAGGCCAATGATTTCTGGTCTGGACCTGCTGATCAGTCCTGACTAGGGATGAGCTTCGAGTTCGAGTCGAACTCATGTTCTACTCGAACATTGGCTGTTCGCAAGTTCGCCGAACAGCGAACAATTTGGGGTGTTCGCGGCAAATTCGAATGCCGCGGAACACCCTTTAAAAGTCTATGGGAGAAATCAAAAGTGCTAATTTTAAAGGCTTATATGCAAGTTACTGTCATAAAAAGTGTTTGGGGACCCGGGTCCTGCCCCAGGGGACATGGATCAATGCAAAAAAAAGTTTTAAAAACGGACGTTTTTTCAGGAGCAGTGATTTTATTAATGCTTAAAGTCAAACAATAAAAGTGTAATATCCCTTTAAATTTCGTACCTGGGGGGTGTCTATAGTATGCCTGTAAAGGGGCGCATGTTTCCCGTGTTTAGAACAGTCTGACAGCAAAATGACATTTGGAAGGAAAAAACTCATTTAAAACTACCCGCGGCTATTGCATTGCCGACAATACACATAGAAGTTCATTGATAAAAACGGCATGGGAATTCCCCACAGGGCAACCCCGAACCAAAATAAAAAAAAAAAAAATGATGTGGGGGTCCCCCTAAATTCCATACAAGGCCCTTCAGGTCTGGTATGGATATTAAGGGGAACCCCAGCCAAAATTTAAAAAAAAAATTGACGTGGGGTTCCCCCTAAATTCCATACCAGACCCTTCAGGTCTGGTATGGATTTTAAGGGGAACCCCGCGCCAAAAAAAAAAAAACAAAACGGCGTGGGGTCCCCCCAAAAATCCATACCAGACCCTTATCCGAGCACGCAACCTGGCAGGCCGCAGGAAAAGAGGGGGGACGAGTGTGCGGCCCCCACCCCCTCCTGAACCGTACCAGGCCACATGCCCTCAACATTGGGAGGGTGCTTTGGGGTAGCCCCCCAAAACACCTTGTCCCCATGTTGATGAAGACAAGGGCCTCATCCCCACAACCCTGGCCGGTGGTTGTGGGGGTCTGCGGGCGGGGGGCTTATCGGAATCTGGAAGCCCCCTTTAACAAGGGGACCCCCAGATCCCGGCCCCCCCCCTGTGTGAAATGGTAAGGGGGTACTTACCCCTACCATTTCACTAAAAAACTGTCAAAAATGTTAAAAATGACAAGAGACAGTTTTTGACAATTCCTTTATTTAAATGCTTCTTCTTTCTTCCTTCATCTTCTTCTTCTTCTGGTTCTTCTGGCTCTTCTGGTTCTTCCTCCGGCGTTCTCGTCCAGCATCTTCTCCGCGGCGTCTTCTATCTTCTTCTCCTCGGGCCGCTCCGCACCCATGGCATGGGGGGGGAGGCTCCCGCTCTTCTCTTCATCTTCTTCTCTTCTTCATCTTCTTCTTCATCTTCTTCTTCTTCTTCATCTCTTCTTCCTTCTTCTCTTCTTCATGTCTTCTCCGGGCCGCTCCGCAGCCATGCTGTGGCATGGAGGGAGGCTCCCGCTGTGTGACGGCGTCTCTTCGTCTGACGGTTCTTAAATAACGGGGGCGGGGCCACCCGGTGACCCCGCCCCCCTCTGACGCACGGTGACATGACGGGACTTCCCTGTGGCATTCCCCGTGACGTCACAGGGAAGTCCCGTCAAGTCACCATGCGTCAGAGGGGGGCGGGGTCACTGGATGGCCCCGCCCCCCGTTATTTAAGAACCGTCAGACGAAGAGACGCCGTCACACAGCGGGAGCCTCCCTCCATGCCACAGCATGGCTGCGGAGCGGCCCGGAGAAGACATGAAGAAGAGAAGAAGGAAGAAGAGAAGAAGAAGAAGAAGAAGAAGAAGAAGATGAAGAGAAGAAGATGAAGAGAAGAGCGGGAGCCTCCCCCCCATGCCATGGGTGCGGAGCGGCCCGAGGAGAAGAAGATAGAAGACGCCGCGGAGAAGATGCTGGACGAGAACGCCGGAGGAAGAACCAGAAGAGCCAGAAGAACCAGAAGAAGAGGAAGATGAAGGAAGAAAGAAGAAGTATTTAAATAAAGGAATTGTCAAAAACTGTCTCTTGTCATTTTTAAAATTTTTGACAGTTTTTTAGTGAAATGGTAGGGGTAAGTACCCCCTTACCATTTCACACAGGGGGGGGCCTGGGATCTGGGGGTCCCCTTGTTAAAGGGGGCTTCCAGATTCCGATAAGCCGCCCGCAGACCCCCACAACCACCGGCCAGGGTTGTGGGGATGAGGCCCTTGTCTTCATCAACATGGGGACAAGGTGTTTTGGGGGGCTACCCCAAAGCACCCTCCCAATGTTGAGGGCATGTGGCCTGGTACGATTCAGGAGGGGGGGGGGCGCACTCTCGTCCCCCCCTCTTTTCCTGCGGCCTGCCAGGTTGCGTGCTCGGATAAGGGTCTGGTATGGATTTTTGGGGGGACCCCACGCCGTTTTTTTTTTTTTTTTGGCGCGGGGTTCCCCTTAAAATCCATACCAGACCTGAAGGGTCTGGTATGGAATTTAGGGGGAACCCCACGTCAATTTTTTTTTTTAATTTTGGCTGGGGTTCCCCTTAATATCCATACCAGACCTGAAGGGCCTTGTATGGAATTTAGGGGGACTCCCACATCATTTTTTTTTTTTTAATTTTGGTTCGGGGTTGCCCTGTGGGGAATTCCCATGCCGTTTTTATCAATGAACTTCTATGTGTATTGTCGGCAATGCAATAGCCGCGGTAATTTTTAATGTGTTTTTTCCTTCAAAATGTCATTTTGCTGTCAGACTGTTCTAAACACGGGAAACATGCGCCCCTTTACAGGCATACTATAGACACCCCCCAGGTATGAAATTTAAAGGGATATTACACTTTTATTGTTTGACTTTAAGCATTATTAAAATCACTGCTCCTGAAAAAACGGCCGTTTTTAGAACTTTTTTTTGCATTGATTCATGTCCCCTGGGGGAGGACCCGGGTCCCCAAACACTTTTATTGACAATAACTTGCATATTAGCCTTTAAAATTAGCACTTTTGATTATTCATGTTCGTGTCCCATAGACTTTAACGGCGTTCGCGTGTTCGAACGAATTTTTTTCCTGTTCGCATGTTCTGGTGCGAACCGAACAGGGGGGTGTTCGGCTCATCCCTAGTCCTGACAAATGAAATCCTCCCCTGCCTGTGTAAGTGTGTAAACACAGACAGCGGAAGTGATGTCATCTACCTCTCTGGAATTTTTTCCGCTCCAGAGAGAGGAGAGAGGACATCCAAACGTGAGTTGCACCAACAACTGACACTGTTGTGTACACTGACACAGTACACATAGGCACACATTTCACCCCCCGATCGCCCCCCCAGTTAACCCCTTCACTCTCTTTTTTCTTTGATCACTGTATTGGTGTCATTTGTGAAACTAATCAGCATTAGGGTACTTAGTAGTAGCCCCAGATAGGTCTAGGGACCCCCCCAACCCCCTAATAAAGTTTTAACCCTTTGATCACCCCCTGTCACCAGTGATCACCGTATTAGTGTCATGGGTGACGCTGGTTAGCTAGTTATTTTTTTGTAGTGTCAAGGCGCTGGCCATATATTACCTAGGTTTAACCCCCTGATCACCCGGTGGGTGATATCGGTTAGGTTTTGGCATCAATTAGGGTCTGCGTCACCCCAGGCAGCATCAGTGCCAGTAATGCTAACACCCATGCACGCATCATACACCTCCCTTAGTAGTATAGTGTCTGAATAGATCAATATATGATCAGATCTATACTAGCGTCACCAGTAATTTAGGGTTCTCAAAAACGCAGTGTTAGCGGGATCAGCCCAGCTACCTGCTAGCACCTGTGTTTAGCCCCTCCACCCAGCCCAGCTCAGCCTAGCCCACCCAAGTGCAGTATCAATCGATCACTGTCACTTACAAATCATTAACACATAACTGCAGCATTCGCAGAGTCAAGCCTGATCCCTGCGAACGCTAACAGTTTTTTGCTCTTTTTCCTGTGAGTCTCACTAGTGTACCAGTAAATTTAGAGGCCTAAATGTCCAATCGAAGGTACACTAGTAAAGAGGCCTACACGTTTCTGAGCTCAACAGATGAGAGTAAAGAGGAAGTCACCCAAGCCAAAAAGAGTTGTCGTTTTATTTTTCTTCTCTCTCTATTGTTCTCTCTCTTACGTTCACTCTCTATTGTCCGCTCTATTATTCACTCTCTATTGTTTTAGATCTATTGTTCTCTCTCTATTGTTACTGTATTTTAGAACTGTAATGTTTTATTTTTACTGCATTTTATTGAATTTGCTTTGCAGGTATGGTATGCCTTACTGTTGTACTGTAATGTTATTTTGTTTATTGTTAACCATCCTTAGCAGGTACACCATTCAGCTGCAGCACAGGTTTATTTATTCTGACAGCAACAGCGTTTGCTCCCACAATATGTAAAGCCGTGACTCCAGCGCTGTAGGAGATGATTTCACCACACAAAAAAAAATACAGTGCCTTGCAAAAGTATTTACCCCCCCCCCTTGGCATTTTTTGTGTTTTGTTGCCTCACCTGGAATGTTTGAGGATTTGTATAATTTAATTTACAGAACATGCCCACAACTTTGAAGATTTTTTTTTATTGTGAAGCAAACAACAAGTAGGACAAAATAACAGAAAAAGTCAATGTGCATTAACTATTCACCCCCCTAAAGTCAATACTTTGTAGAGTCACTTTTTGTGGCTATCACAGCTCCAAGTTGCTTTGGATAAGTCTCTATGAGCTTGCCACAACTTATCACTGGGTTTTTTGCCCATTCATCCTGGCAAAACTGCTCCAGCACCTTCAAGTTGGATGGTTTGTGCTTGTGAACCGCAATCTTTAAGTCTGACCACAGATTTTCTATTGTATTGAGGTCTGGGCTTTGACTAGGCCGTTCCAACACATTTACATGTTTCCCCTTAAACCACTCAAGTGTTGCTTTAGCAGTGTGTTTGGGGTCATTGTCCTGCTGGAAGGTGAACCTCCATCCTAGCCTCAAATCACACACAGAGTGGTACAGGTTTTCCCTAAGAATATCCCTGTATTTAGCACCATGCATCTTTCCCTCAACTCTGACCAGTTTCCCAGTCCCAACTGCTGAAAAACATCCCCACAGCATGATGCTCTCACCACCATGTTTCACTGTGGGGATGGTGTGTTGGGTTTGCGCCAGACATAGCGTTTTCTTTGATGGCCAAAAAGTTAAATTTTAGTCTCAGACCAGAGCACCTTCCTCCATACATTTTGGGAGTCTCCCACATGTCTTTTCGCAAACTCAAAATGTGACATTTTGTTTTTTGCTGAAAGTATAGCCACTCTGCCATAAAGCCCAACTCTATGGCGCGTATGGCTTATTGTCGTCCTATGTACAGATACTCTAGTCTCTGCTGTGGAACTCTGCAGCTCCCCCAGGGTTACCTTAGGTCTCTGTGCAGCCTCTCTGATTAATGCCCTTCTTGCCCGTTCCGTGAGTTTTGGTGTGCGGCCGTCTCTTGGCAGGTTTGCTGTTGTTCCATGTTCTTTCCATTTGGTTATCATATATTTGATGGTGCTCCTAGGGATCATCAAAGATTTGGATATTTTTTGATAACCTTACCCTGACTTGTACTTCTCAACAACATTGCCCCTTACTTGTTTGGAGAGTTCCTTGGTCTTCATGGCAATGTTTGGTTAGTGGTGCCTCTTGCTTAGGTGTTGCAGCCTCTGGGGCCTTATGTGACTTCTGAAGGTAATTGGTTACACAAAGAGCTTTTTATGGGCTTCATAACAAAGGGGGTGAATACATACGCACATGCCAATTTATCAGTTTTTTATTTCTGAAAAATAGTTCTATGCATATATTTTTCTAATTTTACTTCACCAACTTAGACTATTGTGTTCTGATCCATCACATATAATTCAGATTAAAAAAAACATTGAACTAAAGGCTGTAACATAACATAATAGGTAACAAACTGTCAGGGTTGGGCTCAGCCCTTCCTTCTCAGAGCTGACCGCTCAGCTGTCGGCTAATTGCCAGCTCCTATCTCTCCACAGTTACTCAGCTGTTGATGATATCCTGCTCGTCAGTCCTGCCTACTTAAGCTGTCCAGTCCAGAGGATCTCTGCCTTCGCCTTGGTCAACATTACAGAAACTATCTCCTGCGATCCTGTTCAAGACTTGCTTTGCTGACATCCCTTCTGGCTCGAGATCCTGCTTGCTGTTCCACTACATTAATCCCTGACTTCTGGCTTGGCTGACTATCCATTCCAATTACTGAACTTTGGCTATGTTTTGACTACATTTGTTCTTTTTACTTTTATTATTAAACAAGTGTGATTTAAGTGTACTTCTGTCTCTGCCTGATCTCATGGTTTCTGATAGAGAAAAATTGCGTACTGTCCATGATACTTTTTTTATTTGCACTAACATATCATTTTTCATGGACGAGCTTTCATGGTGTGTCCCCTTCTTCAAGGTCCAAGCAGTACTGATTCACAAATGTTTTAGCAGAAGGTAAAATGTTAAAACAAAACGAAAAAAAAATATACAAATCAATGTGTATGGCAATGGTAATAAAGCTATCAGCAATTGAGATAAGACAGAGGGAAAGCTATAGATTGAAGGGGGGGAGATGAAAGTCATCCACCTCACAAACTGCTCAGCGTCTGCTATACCCCTCTGCCTATCCCTCCATTGGCTGCCACTCAGTCACCGAATTAATTCGAGATACTAACTATAACTTACAAAGCCATCCACAACCTGGCCCCCAGCTACATCACTAACCTAGTCTCAAAATACCAACCTAATCATTCTCTTCGCTCCTCCCAAGACCTCCTGCTCTCAAACTCCCTTGTCACCTCATCCCATGCTCGCCTTCAGGACTTTTGCAGAGTCTCTCCCATCCTTGGAATGCTCTACCCCAATCCGTCTGATTTTCTCCTACTTTATCAACATTCAGACGATTCCTGAAAACTCATCTCTTCAGAGAAGCCTATCTGGCCCCCACCCAACACCTGTACATATATCTTCTCAATCAGCACATCACCCACAGTTATTACCTCTTGTATCTCTTGACCTTCCCTCTTAGATTGTAAGCTCTAAGGAGCAGGGCCCTCTGATTTCTACTGTGTTAAAGTGTATTGTATTTGTACTGTCTACCCTCAAGTTGTAAAGCAATACGTAAACTGTTGGAGCTATATAAATCCTGTATAATAATAATAAAAAAAGTCTTCTATAGTGTGGTCCGGTTGTGAGAAATGATGTCCCACAGGTGTGTAGAAACTGTCTTCCTTATGTTCCTTGATGGTATGTCTGTGCAAATTCATCCTCACTTGCAACTTTTGTCCTGTTTCACCAACATAAGATCCTTTGCTACACCTGTTGCATTGGATGAGGTACATCATATTACTGGAGGTACATGTATGATTCTGTAATATTGAAGGTCCCATTTGTGTATGTGACACTTTTGTATAGATTGATCTGGTTGCACAGTTTGCCACGTTTTTTATTGCAGGGTTTGCTTCCATTACTTTATAATCAGAGTGAACTTTCCTGCTGATTAGTTTATGTCTGAGGTTGGGTGGTTGTCTGAAAGCCAATAATGGGGGTTGTTGGAATATTTTTTTCAGAGTTTCATCCTCTGTTATAATGGGCTATACATCTTTGATTATCTTTTTGATCCCTTCTAGTGTTGGGTTGTATGTGGTGACTAGAGGTACTCGGTTGTTTGTTTTTTTCTCTGTGTATTGGAGGAGATTTTCTCTTCGGGTTTTCAAGGCTGTGTTTATGCTGTTGATGGTTTTGTCCTTGTAACCTTTCTTATGGAAGGAGTCTGCCAGTGTTCTGAGATGTTTATCTCTGTCTTCTGGGTCTGAACATATTCGGTGGTTTCTGATGGCCTGGCTGTGTATGAAGGCTCGTTTAGTGTGTTGGGGGTGAAAACTGGAATTATGGAGATAGCTGCATCGGTCAGTCGGTTTTCTGTATATCGACGCGTGAAGCTTATCATCCCTGATGTATACTGTAGTGTCTAGGAAGTTGACGTGTGTTCGAATAATCCATTTTTAGTTTGATAGATGGGTGAAAAGTGTTGATCCATTGCCATACACATTGATTTGTATGTGTTTGTTTTTCTTTTTCCTTTCCCTCCCTTGAAAGCTCGTCCATGAAAAATGATATGTTAGTGCAAATAAAAGTATCAAGGACAGTACTCCATTTTCTCTGCCACAATTGCACTAATATGGCTACAATCATCTCAAGTATGATGGTTTCTGACAAAAGCCAAGGAGGTGAATACTTTTGCAAGGCACTGTACATGCCGAAACATGGGGGCAGGGGTGGAGGGCGATTTGCTTCTAACATTAGGGGCAGATTGCCCCCATGTTTTGGCATATATTTTTTAGGCACAGATTGCGATAAAAAATAAGTTGTTTTATTGAGTTAATGTTTTATTGTTACCATTGTTTGCTTTTCAGTTATGCCATTCAGCTGCAACACTGATTTATTTATCTTGACAGCCACAGCATTTGCTCTCACAATATGTAAATCAGCGACTCCAGCGATGTAGAAGGTGATTTCACCACCACAGTTAAAAAAAAATGGTGCATGTATGCCCATCATTAGAAGTGGCTGGATGAAGGGTGGTATTCTAATGGTGGGCATACCCACCGATCAATCTCTTTTTTTTGTTCAGCCCACAGACTGCATGAAAAAAAGAACATTACAATTATATGCCCAACAAGGACCAGCAATGTATTGGTATATTGCTGGACTTTAAATGGTTATACCAGAATGATGCCTGCAGGTTTAGGTATCATGTTGGTATCATTCTTTTCAGACAGTGGTAGGCTTTCATGTAAAAAAAATCCTAGCAGCTAATTGGCCTCTAGACTGTTTTTACAAGCAGTGGGAGCAAATGTTTCCCCCCTCCCACCGTCTTCTATGATTTTCTCTGGCTCTCCTGTCCCACCAGGGAACCCGAGACTATAGACCAGAATGGCTCCAATCATCTCTATGGCCTAAGAAACCAGAAGCTACAAGCATTTCATGACTTAGGTTTCGCCGGATATAAACAGGGCCATTGGGAAATTGGGAAAGCATTTTATCACACCAATCTTGTTGTGGTCAGATGCTTTGAGGGCAGAGGAGAGATCTAGGGTCTAATAGACCCCATTTTTTTCAAAAAAGAGTACCTGTCACTACCTATATTTACAATCCCCGAGATAACAATAAATATGATTAAAAAAAATAAAAAATGAAAGGAACAGTTTCAAAATAAAATAAAAAAGCAAAATAAATAATAAAAAAAATCACCCCTGTCCCCCTGTGCTCACACGCACTGGCGAACGCAAGCGTCGGTCTTGTGTTATATGTAAACAGCAATTTCACCATGCATGTGAGGTATCACTGTGAACGTCAGATCAAGGGCAGCAATTTCCTCTGTAAATCTAAAGTGGTAACCTGCAAAGGCTTTTAAAAGCTTTTAAAATTGTATGTAGTTTGTCGCCGCTGCACGTTTGTGTGCAATTTTAAAGCATGTCGTGTTTGGTATCCATGTACTCGGCATAAGATCATCTTTTTTTTTTTTATTTCATCAATCATTTGGGCAATATAGTGTGTTGTAGTGCATTAAAATTCAAAAAAGTGTTTTTTTTTCCACAAAAATTGCGTTTGAAAAATTGCTGTGAAAAAAAAAAATTGCAACACCCACCATTTTAATCTGTAGGGCCTTTGCTTTAAAAAAATATATAATGTTTGGGGTTCAAAGTAATTTTCTAGCAAAAAAAAAATGTTTTCAGTAAACAAAAGGTGTCAGAAAGGGCTTTGTCTTCAAGTGGTTATAAGAGTGGGTGATGTGTGACATAAGCTTCTAATGTTGTGCATAAAATGCCAGGACAGTTCAAAAACCCCCCAAATTACCCCTTTTTGGAAAGTAGACACCCCAAGCTATTTGCTGATAGGCATGTTGAGTCCATGGAATATTTTATATTTTGCCACAAATTTTGGGAAAATTACAAACTTTTTTTTTTTGGACAAAGTTGTCACTAATGATGTCACTAAATGATATATTGCTCAAACATTCCATGGGCATGTGTGCAATTTCACCCGAAAATACATTCTGCTGCTTCTCCTGGGTATGGGGATACCACATGTGTGAGACTTTTTGGGATCCTAGCCGTCTGCAGAACCCCGAAAACCAATCACCGCCTTCAGGCGTACTAAAGGCGTAATGGTAATTTCACTTCCTCCCTACCTATCACAGTTTCAGAGGCCATGAAATGTCAAGATAGCAAAAACCCCCACAAATGACCCCATTTTGGAAAGTAGACATTTCAAGCTATTTGCTGAGAGGCATGTTGTGTCCATGGAATATTTTATATTTTGCCACAAGTTTCGGGAATATTATTTTTTTTTCTACACAAAGTTGTCACTAAATGATATATTGCTCAAACATGGTTATATGTGGAATTACACCCCAAAATACATTCTGCTGCTTCTCCCAAGTATGGGGATACCACATGTGTGAGACTTTTTGGGAGCCTAGCCACATACAGGACCCGAAATCCAAGCACTGCCTTCAGGCTTTCTAAAGGCATAAAATTGTTATTTAACTCCTCATTACCTATCACAGTTACGGAGGCCCTGAAAAGTCCAGATAGCACACCCCCCCCCAAATTACCCCATTTTGGAAAGTAGACACCCCAAGGTATTTGCTAAGAGGCAATGAAGAAAGAAATTTTTTTTTCTTTTTCTTTTTTCAATTTTCAAAACTTAGTGACAAAAAGTGAGATCTGCAAAATACTCAACATGCCTCTCAGCAAATAGCTTGGGGTGTCTACTTTCCAAAATGGCCGCCAAAACTGTGATAGGCAGTGAGGAGTGAAATTTAAAATTTACGCCCTTAGAAAGCCTGAAGGCGCTGTCACACTTTGAATGACAGTTGCGCGGTCATGAAACTCTGCACCCAAATTCAATTTTTATCATTTTTCCCCACAAATAGAGCTTTCTTTTGGTGGTATTTGATCATCTCTGTGGTTCTTATTTTTTGCGCTATAAACAAAAGAAGAGCGACAAGTTTGAAAAAAAAAAACAATATTTTTTACTTTTTGCTATAATAAATATTCCAATTTAAAAAAAAAAAAAAAATTTACCTTGGTTTGCGCAAAAGTTATAGTGTCTACAAAATAGGGGATAGTTTTATGGCATGTTTATTATTATTATTATTATTTTTTTACAAGTAATGGCGGCGATCTGCGTGTTTTATCATGACTGTGACATTGCGGCGGACAGATCGGACAATTTTTACACCATTTTGGGACCATTCACATTTATACAGCGATCAATGCTATAAAAATGCACTGATTACTGTATAAATGTCACTGGCAGGGAAGGGGTTAACACTAGGGGGCAATCAAGGGGTTAACTGTGTTACCGAGGGAGTGATTCTAACTGTAGGGGGAGGGGACTCACAAGGGGAGGAGAACGATCGGTGTTCCTCTGTACTGGGAACACATGATCGGTTTCCTCTCACCTGACAGGACATGGATCTGTGTGTTTACACACACAGATCCACGGTCCTGCTCTGTTACCGGGCAATTGCAGGTGCCTGGCGGACATCGCGGCCACCAAGTACGCGCATCGGCTCCCGAGTGACGCGGCAGGGTGCGCGCCCCCCAGACGGCCTGGAAGCAGAGGACATCATATCACGCCCGCCCAGGATGGGAGATCCCTCCTGCACACATCATATGATAATGGGCAGGATGTGACGTGGTTAAAAATTTGGTAGTTATAAATGTTTGTCGCACAATATTTGCGCAACTGTTTTTCACAAACATAACTTACTTTCAGCAAAAAATACACTAAATTAAATGTAATGCACACTTACACAATTTAATTCACATTTTTTGAAAAATATTAGAGATGAGACTGTATTAAATAAATGCATACTATAGATATGTGAAAGTGATTGTCAATTGCAAGCATCTGTGAAATGGTGAAACATTTGAATACTCAAAATAGGCAACCCTTTTAGTTTACAAGTGTAGAGTTAAAGGAGAAGTCCAGCCAAAGCTCGCTTGGCTGTGCTTCTCCTATGGATCACAGGAGTGCAATTAGTTTTCCACTCCTGTGACCCGTTTTCAGCAGAGAGCGGACTGAAGTCTACACTCTGCTGGCATCATGGAATTCAGTCCAGGCACCGCGTCAACGTGACTATAAAGTCTGGCTCCGTCAGGTGCCTGGACTGACACCCGGCTCAGCCTCTCAGCGAGCCACTGAGAGCCTGAGACGGCCAGCTCCGCCCCCTCCACAGCTCAGCACTCCAATGAGCGAGGAGGGTGCAGAGCAGAGAGCTGTGACTGACAGTCTGCAGCTCTCTGCTCATGGAGCTCTGAAAACCAAGGGATCGGCTTGGTTTTCAGTGCAGAGGCGCCGGGGGACAGATGCAGCATCGGATTAATGCTGCATTCACCTAGGTAAGTATGAATAAAAAGAAACCCATACTTCTCTTTTAACCATAAATATTGGCCCTAGAATTATTGCTCTCACAACAACAAGGTTGGTGACATCCAATTTGTGTTATCCGATTAGTTTTCCCATGAATATTTTAGGTGCGTGTATGTGTGCATATGTGCATGCATGAGGGTCTCATACAATTTTGCAATGTATTTTATTAGATTTTATTATTTTTTATTTTTTTGGGCTTTACCTTATACTCAGGGCAGAGAACTTCTGGGTTCACAACAAAGTGGTGAACAGATGCTGATCAATTCCATTCTCTGCTCTGCCATGCTAAAATGGGGCCTTTTTAGTGTTTACCCCAAGCATTGCTTGCTCTCTACATGCACTTGCTCCAGTGCCTGCTTCACATTATTGTTCATGAGCAAATTCCTGATAGGGACAACAAGGGATCATACCTGGGCAATGTTGTTGTAAAGTGTTGCACAAACTGTTGACCCTATATAAATCCCATATAATAATAATAGCATAATAATAATGCCTGTCTAATTGAAAAATAAAAATTAAATACCGTACTTCCTAGAGAAAACATATTTGTGACAAAAACATCTCCATTATGTTACAATGATACCACATATAAGGTTCAATTCACTAAGAGAACAAAAATCACATACATTATTCCCATTAAATCAGAACTAAAGGGTGAATGCCTGTCCAATGGTCCCTTGCCAGCACTGGCATCTTCTTCTGAGTGCCGGTCTTTGGGCTTCTTCATTGGCTGGTGGGGGATGACGTCACTCCTGCATGAGCTAGTCATCCCGGCATAAACATCTTAAGCCCCATGCACACTGTCAGATTTTCTGCTGATTTTTTTTCCTTCAGATTTACCAAAACCATATAATATGAGGTCAAACCTTAGCAGTTTCATTTTTTATGCAATCAGGCAGGCTCTTGCACTACATGGTTTTGAAGACAAAAATCAGCAGAAAATCTGATAGTGTGCATGGGGCTTTAGTTTACAGCACCAGAGAAGACAGCAAGCAGGCAGGTAGGGGCATTTTATTGCAGAAGAGACAGTGCATGTCTATTCTGCAATAAAAGCCTGCCTGCTCGCTGTTTCTTACACCGGAACTTCAGTTCTGCTTTAAATTAGCTCATGCGGTATTTATCTAAAAGAAATTGTAAATTCACAAAAAAAAATGTTTCATATACCAAATGAGTTAAATATTTATGTTTTGCAATATTTAGCACTTAAATTTGTGTTTATTTTAAGTTGTCTTACTGTAATTTTTTATACAGGCTATGAGTGCATCAGAGGGAGATTGTGAGGGATGCTGTCTTTGAGGATAATCATAAGTAGTTGCGCTCTGTACTGTGCAAGTTCCCTGCCCTATGTAGTATTGTCTCTAGCCTAAATTTAGATGTGCTGGGCTGTAGCAAGCCCAAGCTCTGATTGTTCTTCTTTCCTCAGTGTTATTGTTTGCTTCTGCCTACTGTCGAAGTGTGTCCCTGGCAATAATATAAGAAGATCCTATTACCTGAGTTATGAATATTTATATCTCTCTGGTCAACCTCTAGGAGGTTTATTGTCAGTGGTGCATGCTGGGGAAGGGTATAAATATTTGTGCATAACCCTGGAAAATTATCTTGCCTCCCAGACTGTGCTTGGTGAGGAGATGTGTGCTGTTGTGTGTTCCCAGTTTCTTGGGGACCAGTTCCCTATGGAGGGTGTGCTTTGCTACAAAGTGGCCCAAACCTGGGGCCTGAAGATTGCTGCTGTGGTACAGGAGGTTAAATCCACATGAAGTGGAACAGAAAGGTGATTACCTTGATTGGAACACCAGAGTAAGGCTTCCCTGCTGAAGAATGTCCTGGACAGCTGGGTAGAAGCTACTGCTGGTGGACATTGCAAGACATTCTAGTGGTTTATCCAAAGAGTATGTATGTTGAATTGAAGTTGTTCTACAGTCTGAATAATGCAGAGTGTCAGTCTGATGTAAAGGTCCTTTTCTGTATTGAGTGTGAGTAGTGATACAGAGTCTAGATTTTTTGTTCTTTTTGGGTAGCATGTGCCCTATTCCTTCTTTTGCTCCCTAACTATCTTCAGGTGGTAAGGGGGTGCTACAACAGTTTTAATAAAGTAGTGATACTTAAAAATCTGCTGTTATTGAGTCTTATAGAGACTATGCTATGCTGCCACATACTACCCAGAATGAGACACAGAAATATCTTTGGGAAGAGTCCATGTTTGTGCAGCTTTCAAATGTTTGTGCAGCTTTATTTATTCTGCAGTGTATGCATGTTTTTGCTATCTTGAACCTATTTTGCATTATTGCTTTTAACTTTGGAACTGTTTAGTAAACTGCAAGTTACAGGTACTGCCTGATCATTTGGCTGATTACTTATTCTGTTAAGGAAGCAATGCAATGAGGCTTAGTAGAGGTCAGACAGACCTCAGAGTCATCTCAAACTGATCTCAGATACTAGCTGTATGCACCTGAAATATGCTGAATTTGCCTTTTAACACAGAGATACTCAGTATCAACACTGTATTTTTCCAATGAAAGTGAACTCATAGGTTGGACTTGATGGACTTGGGTCTTTTTTCGACCTCACCTACTATGAACTGGTCACAAGAAACAAAATAAATAGACTGTGTTCATTTCTCTGTCAAGGATACCCATGTGGTCAGACATCAGGTTCAGGTTCTTCAGTGTCTGGCAACCTCTTGATCTGTACAAATTTGTACCATCTGAAGTGTGAAATTGATATCCACTTAATTCAGTGTAGCAATGCAAAATAGTTTGACTCTGGCTTCTCAAATACAAAAACTCTATTAGGGTAACAGTGCACTGCCTGTTTATCAGGAAAGTTAGGATGGATTAGTCCTAATCTGCCCAGCTTCACATATGGTACAATGCACGGGTCACTTCCACAGCTATTTGAAATTAGTTACATAGTAGGCGAGGTTGAAAAAAGTCCATCAAGTCCAACCTATGTGTGTGATTTTATGTCAGTATTACATTGTATATCCCTGTATGTTGTGGTTGTTTAGGTGCCTATCTAATAGTTTTTTTAAATGATCGATGCTCCCCATTGAAACCACTGCTTGTGGAAGGAAATTCCACATCCTAACCACTCTTACAGTAAAGAACCCTCTACATAGTTTAAGGTTAAACCGATTTTCTTCTAATTTTAGTGAATGGCCACGTATCTTATTAAATTCCCTTTCGCGGAAAAGCTTTATCCCTATTGTGGGGTCACCAGTACAGTATTTGTACATTGAAATCATATCTCCTCTCAAGCGTCTCCTCTCCAGAGAGAACAAGTTCAGTGTTTGTAACCTTTCCTCATAACTAAGGTCCTCCAGTCCCTTTATTAGTTTTGTTGCCCTTCTCTGGACACTCTCCAGATCCAGCACATCCTTCCTGAGGACTGGTGCCCAGAACTGGACAGCATACTCCAGGTGTGGCCGGACCAGTCTTGTAGAGCGGGAGAATTATCGTTTTATCTCTGAACTTAATGCCCATTTTAATGCATGCCAATATTCTGTTTGCTTTGCTTGCAGCAGCTTGGCATGCCGTTGCTGAGCCTGTCATCTACTAGGACCCCCAGGTCCTTTTCCATCCCAGGTTCTACCCCTAGTGAGTAGATTGTGTTCATATTTTTGCCACCCAAATGCATTATTTTTCATTTTTCTACATTAAACCTCATTTGCCATGTAGTTGCCCACCCCATTATTTTTTTTAGATTTTCTTGCAAGGTTTCCACATCCTGCGGAGCGGTTATTGACCTTCTTAGCTTAGTATCGTCCACAAATACAGAGACAGCTGTTTATCCCATTCTCCATATCGTTTATGAATAAATGAAATAGGATTGGTCCCAGGACAGAACCCTGGGGAATCCCACTTTCCACCCCGGACCATTGCGAGTACTCCCCGTTTATCAATACCCTCTGAACTCGCTCCTGTAGCCAGTTTTCAATCCATGTACTCACCCTATGATCCATGCCAATGGTCCTTACTTTGTACAGTAAACGTTTATGAGGAACTGTATCAAATGCTTTTGCATTTCATGAACATTATATATAACAAAGGATAAGTTGAATGTACTTGGGTTTGGTACTAGACCAGTTTGCAGGGCATGGTGATTCGGGTGCGGAATCCAAACCAAATTGAAATTAATGGGCCCCAAATGTTTAAAAACACGAATGGAGAATAGGCAATAGATTGTCAAAAATATTATATGGGGCTGAGCAACATCCTGGCAGACAAGCAAAAACCATTTTTTTTTTCATTCTATTTAGCAGGGAGCAGTGATTTTAATAATGCTATAGGGTCTATATTAAAAATGCTAAATTCAATTTTCCTACCGATTGTAATTCTACATGAATGTAACCCTGTTGAAATCATAATAAAATGTATTGAAAGCAAAAAAAAACTAAAAAAGAAAAGCAAAATTCCTTTAAATTACATGCCTGAGGGGTTTCCAGTAACTTGCCTGTGAATTGACACATCTGTATGCTGTATAATACCAACTACGGAAAAACTGTTGTTTACAAAGAAAAAAAATGCTTTTTAAATTGCTGGCAAATGACAGGTTTGACTGCTTACATCTGTTTGTAATAGCTTTAGCTGCTTCTCTCTCTGTATATATTGATCTTTATGACATCAGTATGCATTTTCTAATCATGTGCCTAGCTTACCTATGGGACATATTTTGTTTTTCCACATTCATCTTATCCTAACACCACTCCACACTTTGAAAAAAAAGACCATAATACTTATATGTGCCACACATGTAGATAACTATGATTTCCTAAAGCAACCAAAATGTTTTCTTACTTACAAATGTGGCAACAGTATTTTGTAAAAATTCCCTAGAATTTTCATTCCCCTGCTCATGCAGTTGTCCTGCTGCTTTTAGTGTGCCCCAAAGCTTGTGGTAAATGTTCAGGTATCAACACTCAACTCTGTACTGTGATTGTTCCATCTTTGGTGTGATACTTGTAAAAGGTCTTGTATATCTCAAGGGATTAAAAACGAATGAAAGTCCTGGTGTGAGTACACAAATACCAAACCAAAAGAAAAAAATTAAATCCCGCACCTCATACAAAATGAAAAAAATTGTACACCTGGTTATACACAAAATACCACTGCATAGAGTCCCACATGTGACCAATAAATCATAATATATTCAACAGTACTGTGCAGTGTAATTTATACTAAATACATCCATAAAAATTGAAACAAACCGTATGTCTTCAATATCAGTGCAAAACTCAAACAAAAAAAATTCTTCCAAAATCCATTGAAATGGTTAACCCAATCTTACCATCGTGTGCAACCGAAAATAAAATGGAAAAAATAAAATGTGTGTGATTATATGTCATCATTATATTGTATATCCCTGTATGGTCTGGTCGTTCAGGTGCTTATCTAATAGATTTTTTAAACTATCGATGCTCCCCACTGAAACCGCTGCCTCTGGAAGTGAATTCCACATCCTTGCCGCTCTAATGCCCTGTACACACGGTCGGACATTGATCGGACATTCCGACAACAAAATTCATGGATTTTTTCCGACAGATGTTGGCTCAAACTTGTCTTGCATACACACGGTCACACAAAGCTGTCGGAAAATCCGATCATTCTGAACGCGGTGACGTAAAATACGCACGTCGGGACTATAAACGGTTCAGCAGCCAATAGCTTTCGTCTCTTAATTTATTCTGAGCATGCGTGGCACTTTGTTCGTCGGATTTGTGTACACACGATCGGAATTTCCGACAACGGATTTTGTTGTCGGAAAATTTTATAGCAAGCTCTCAAACTTTGTGTGTCGGAAATTCCTATGGAAAATGTGTGATGGAGCCTACACACGGTCAGAATTTCCGACAACAAGGTCCTATCACACACTCTCCATCGGAAAATCCTATCGTGTGTACAGGGCATTACAGTAAAGAACCCTCTACACAGTCTAAGGTTAAACCTCTTTTCTTGGCATTGCATGCCATTGCTGAGCCTATCATCTACTAGGACCCCAAGGTCCCTTTCCATCCTTGATTCCCCCAGAGGTTCTCCCCCCAGTGAGTAGATGGCGATCATATTTTTGCACCCAAACCTCATTTGCCATGTAGTTGCCCACCCCATTAATTTGTTCAGATCTTCTTGCAAGGTTTCCATGTCATGCAGAGAAGTTATTGCCCTGCTTAGCTTTGTATCGTCCGCAAATACAGAGATTGAACTGTTTACCCCATCCTCCAGGAGGTTTATGAACAAATTAAATAGGATTGGTCCCAACACAGAACCCTGGGGGACCCCACTTCCCACCCCTGACCATTCCGAGCACTCCCCATTTATCACCACCCTCTGAACTCGCCCTTGCAGCCAGTTTTCAATCCATGTACTCACCGCAAGGTCCATGCCAATGTACCTTACTTTGTACAGTGAACGTTTATGGGGAACTATCAAATGCTTTTGCAAAATCCAGATACACCACATCTACGGGCCTTCCTTAATCTAGATGGCAGGTCACCTCCTTATAGAGTGTTAATAGATTGGTTTGGCAAGAACGGTTCTTCATGAATCCAAGCTGATTACTGCTAATGATACCGTTTTCATTTACTAAAATCTTGTATATAGTCCCTTATCATCCCCTCCAAGAGGTTGCTTACTATTGATGTTAGGCTAACTGGTCTGTAATTCCCAGGAATGTATTTTGGCCCTTTTTTAAATATTGGAGCCACAGTGGCTTTTCTCCAAGCAGCTGGTACCATTCCGGTCAGTAAACTGTCAGTAAAAATTAGGAACAATGGTCTGGCAATTACTTGACTGAGTTCCCCCAGGACCCTCGGAGCAAGCCATCTGGTCCCTGTGACTTATTAATGCGAAGTTTTCCAAGTCTATTTCTAATTATATCCTCTGTTAGCCATGAGGGTGCTTCCTGTGATGTGTCATGAGGATAAACACTGCAGTTTTGGTTACTGAAGCTCCCCGATTCCCTTGTGAAGACTGAGAAGAATAAATTCAGTACCTTCGCCATCTCCCCATCCTTTGGTAACCAGATCTCCTTCTTCATTCTTTATGGGACCAATATGGTCTATCCTCCCTTTTTTACTGTTTATATACTTAAATAATTTTTTGGGGATTTTTTTTTGCTCTACTCTGCTATGTGTCTTTCGTGTTCTATCTTAGCTGCCCTAGTTGCACCCTTACATTTCTTGTTGCTTTCTTTGTAAGTCTGAATGCTGATGATGATCCCTCAGCCTTGTATTTGTTGAAGGCCTTCTCCTTTGCTTTTATATGCATTTTTACATTGGATTAAAGCCATCCGGGACTTTTGTTCACTCTTTTAAATGTATTTCACGATGGGATGCACTGGCTAATGCCCTTATTTAATATGCTCTTAAAGCAAACCAATCTCTCCTCTGTGTTTTTTGTTCCTAAGATTTTATCCACATTTATATCTTCTAGGAAGGTTCATAGTTTGGGGAAGCTAATTGACCTGTGATCGCTGTTTCCTAAATTTCCCCTTATTTCCACATCCGTGATCAGGTCTATATTGTTGGTAATCAGTAGGTCTAGTAATGCTTTGTTTCTAGTTGGTGCGTCTACCATCTGACCCATGAAATTGTCCTGCAAGACATCTAGGAACTGGCGAGCCTTTGAAGAATGCGCTGTTCTTTCCACCCAGTCTATGTCTGGATAATTAAAATCCCCCATTATGATGAAACTTTCCCATCCTTGCTGCTAATCCAAATTGTGATAGGAGGTCTGTCTCCCCCTCCTCCCCCAGGTTAGGGGGCCTATAGTATACTCCCAGTATTATTTTCCCCTTAGTTTCATCCCTTTGGAGCTCTACCCATAAGGATTCCACTCCTCCCTAGCTTCCTTAGTGATGTCATCTCTCACATGCACTTGTACATTATTCTTGATATACAGGCATACCCATCCCCCTTTTTTACCCTCTCTATCCCTGTGATAAAGGGAATACCCTTGAATGGTTGCCAGCCAATCATAAGAGCTGTTGAACCAAGTCTCTGAAATTCCCACAAAATTGAAATCCTGCTCATCCAACAGTATCTCTAGTTCTCCCATCTTGTCTCCATGCTGACTATCACTACTTCTGGACCCTTCCCCCGTCACCTAGTTTTCAGTAGTTCACTCTAACTTTTCGTCCATCTTCACTCCCAGCAGATCTGAACCCTCCTCATTTAGGTGCAGTCCGTCCCTTCTATAGAACTGGTGACCGACTGAGAAGTCGGCCCAGTTCTCAAGGAACCCAAACCCCCTGCTTACTTCATCAGCTCCTCAGCCACTTGTTTACTTCCTTAATCTCCCTCCCTTTCTGATGTGGCTTGAGGTATCGGTAGTATTTCTGAGAATACTACCTTGGAGTTCCCTTTCCTCAATTTAGCTCTTAAGTTCCTAAAATCGTTCTTTAGGACACTCCATCTGCCTCTTACTTTGTCATTGGTGCCAACGTGCATCATGACAGCCGGGTCTTCCCCAGCCCCTCCTAGTAATCTGTCCACCAGATCCATGATGTGTTGAACCCGAGCGCCCGGTAGACAACATACAGTTCGGCGCTTCAGGTCTTTGTCACAGATTGCTCTCTCTGTGCTTCTAAGAATTGAGTCCCCTACCACCTGAATCTGTCTTTCCTTTCCCTTCGCTTCCCCTCCACTCTCACTGGAAGAGTTCTTCCCCTGGCAGCTAGGGGAGTCCCTCAGCTCCAGCAGTGCTGGTCCCTGACTGGTTTCACCAATGTCACTCAATGGGGCGTACTTATTGTGATGTTCCAGCCCAGGATTGGCCTCCCTTGCACTTTCCCCTCTAACCTTCCTAACTGTCACCCATCTACTCTTTTCTAGTGCCTGCACCTTTTTGCCTCCACCCACCTCTGTGCTGACCCCTGCCGGCACCTGTCGGGTACGTTCCCAGCTCCCTTTAGTATGGAGAGTCTTCTCAGTGCTGACAGTTGCTTCCCTAGATTCAGAACCTGGGCTTTCAGGGAAACAATGTGCTTACATTTCGCACAGTAGTATTCGCCCTCGATCAGATGATCAAGTAACGCATACATGCCGCAAGATGTACACTGAGTCGCATCTCCACATTCCCCGGGCATTGTACCTACTAATTTAATGAGGATTGGGGAATATACCCTGTCCAAATTAACAACTAGCTTCTTGACACTAATACTCAACAATACACAGGTACTCAACAACACAATACATAGGTGCTCACAGCCCTCGTGCACTCACAGCCCACTCGCAGTCCACGTGCACTCACAGCCCACATGCACTCGCAGCCCAAGTGAACTCGCAGCCCATGTGAGCTCGCAGCCTACACGTACTCACAGTCCATGCGCACTCGCAGCCTACATGTACTCGCAGTCCACGTGCACTCTCAGTCCACGTGCACTGCCAGCCCACGTGTACTCGCAGCCCACGTGCACTCACAGCCCATGTGCACTCACAGCCCACGTGCACTCGCAGTCCATGCGCACTCGAGGCCCACGTGCACTTGCAGTCCATGTGTACTCGCAGTCCACGCGCACTCGTAGTCCACGCGCACTCGCAGTCCACGCGCACTCGCAGTCCACGCACACTCACAGTCCATGCGCACTCGCAGCCTACGTGTACTCGCAGTCCACGTGCACTCTCAGTCCACGTGCACTGCCAGCCCACGTGTATGCGCAGCCCACGTGCACTCACAGCCCATGTGCACTCACAGCCCACGTGCACTCACAGTCCATGCGCACTCGAGGCCCACGTGCACTTGTAGTCCACGTGCACTTGTAGTCCACGCGCACTCGCAGTCCACGCGCACTCACAGCTCACGTGCACTCGCAGCACGCGTGTACTCACTGCCCACATGCACTCACAATACACAGGTACACACAATACTCAGGTACTAATGATTCACCCACACTACTCAGATACACACAACACTCAGGTACTCCCAATACTCAGGTACTCCCAATACTCAGGTATACACAATACTCAGGTACTAACAATACTCAGGTACTCACAATACTCAGGTACTCACATACACTGTTAGTCAGGTTTTGTAGTTTGTGTCTCTTTGTCACTCTGCACAGCCTCCCCTTGTACGCTTCCCTGCTTCACTGATCAGCCTCACACCTGCATGTCTCCTGCGGTCTGCATTTCACTTACCCGCTGTCTCTCCCTGTCAGCCTTCCACCTTCCGGTCCTACTGGATGTCCTCCCGCCTCCTCTGTCTACGTCTGTGGGGTGACTACTGTCCTCAGTACACCTGCTCCCGCACCATGATGTCCCGTTCTGCTGCCGCTGTAGGCACCTGGGTCACCCGCTGCTGCTCCCAGTCCTGAGGGGGTCCAGTCTGTTCGTGGGTGGGTTTGGTTCTCTGCTCCCTGCTCACACACTCCCTCTCACTTCTCGCTGTGAGAGGGAGTGTCATACCCCATAATGCACTGCGTCATCACAGTGCATTGCTGCCTGATGATTGGCCAAGCAATGCACTATGACCCACATGCTTTGGCCAATCACAGCGCAGTCAGCAAAGAGAGCCATAATTGGCCAAAGGCAGGGCGCCTTTGGCCTATTATGGCTCAGGGGGTTAAGTACATGCCCCACACTATATAAGGCCGCCTGTACGTCGGCCCTGTGTAGTGTGTTACTGGCGTTAGATTGAGCAGGCAGTCCATTCCTGGTGTACTATGTCTAATCTACTTCAGGCAGGCAGGTGATTCAGTTAGCTGCAGTGTATTTAATATATATATCCACTGTATCCAGTTTAGCTAGATCTCACTGCAGTCAGTTCCTGGTGTACTGTTTATAATCTACTTCAGGCAGGCAGGTGATTCAGTTAGCTGCAGTGTATTTAATACATATATATATATATATATATACAGTCAGACTGGTGTATGTGTGTATATATATATATATATATATATATATATATATATATATATATATATAGATATATAGATATATGTATCCACTGTATCCAGTTTAGCTAGATCTCACTGCAGACCGTTCCTGGTGTACTGTTTCTAATATACTTCAGGCAGGCAGTTTATTCAGTTAGCTGCAGTGTATTTAGTATATATATATATATATATATATATATATATATATATATATATATACAGTATCTCACAAAAGTGAGTACACTCCTCACATTTGTGTAAATATTTTATTATATCTTTTCATGTGACAACACTTTAGAAATGACACTTTACTACAATGTAAAGTAGTGAGTGTACAGCTTGTATAACAGTGTAAATTTTCCATCCCCTCACAATAACTCAATACACAGCCATTAATGTCTAAACTGCTGGAAACACAAGTGAGTACACCCCTAAGTGAAAATGTCCAAATTGGGCCCAAAGTGTCAATATTTTGTGTGGCCACCATTATTCTCCAGCACTACCTTAACCCTCTTGGGCATGGAGTTCACCAGAGCTTCACAGGTTGCCACTGGAGTTCTCTTCCACTCCTCCATGACAACATCGCACAGCTGGTGATTGTTAAAGACCTTGCGCTCCTCCACGTTCTGTTTGAGGATGCCCCACAGATGCTCAAAAGGTTTAGGTCCTGAAGACATGCTTGGGCAGTCCGTTAACTTTACCCTCAGCTTCTTTAGCAAAGCAATGGTCATCTTGGAGTTATGTTTGGGGTCGTTATCATATTGGAATACTGCCCTGCGTCCCAGTCTCCAAAGGGAGGGAATCATGCTCTGCTTCAGTATGTCACAATACATGTTGGCATGCATGGTTCCCTCAATGAACTGTAGCTCCCCAGTGCCGGCAGCACTCATGCAGACCCAGACCATGACACTCCCACCACCATGCTTGACTGTAGGCAAGACACACTTGTCTTTGTACTTCTCACCTGGTTGCTGCCACACACCCTTGACACCATCTGAACCAAATACGTTTATCTTGGTCTCATCAGACCACAGGACATGGTTGCAGTAATCCATGTCCTTAGTCTGCTTGTCTTCAGCAAACTGTTTGAGGGCTTTCTTGTGCATCATCTTTAGAAGAGGCTTCCTTCTGGGATGACAGCCATGCAGACAAATTTGACGCAGTGTGCGGTGTTTGGTCTGAGCACTGACAGGCTGACCCCCCACCCCTTTAACCTTTGCAGCAATGCTGGCAGCACTTATACATCTATTTACCAAAGACAACCTCTGGATATGACGCTGAGTACTCACCTTCTTTGGACGACAATAGCAAGGCCTGTTCATAGTGGAATCTGTCCTGTTAAACCGACGTATGTTCTTGGCCACCGTGCTACAGCTCGGTTTCAGGGTCTTGGCAATCTTCCTATAGCCTAGGCCATCTTTATGTAGAGCAACAATTCTTTTTTTCAGATCCTTCGAGAGTTCTTTGCCATGAGGTGCCATGTTGAACTTCCAGTGACCAGTATTAGAGAGTGAGAGTAATAACACCAAATTTAACAAATTTTCAAATACACTTTCAGGCAGGCAGGCAAGTGATTCAGTGATCTGCAGTGCATTAAATATATATACAGTCTCCAACAGATATATATATCCACTGCATTCCAGTCTAGCCAAGCCTATATCTGACTGCAGGCCATTGCTGGTGTACATTTTCAAATACACTTTCAGGCAGGCAGGCAGGCAACTGATTCAGTGATCTGCAGTGCATTAAATATATATACAGTCCCCAATAGACTTGTGCACAACGGAAAAATTTGTTTCGTTTCGGTTCGTTGTCATTTGTAAAATACATAAAGTGGGGATGAAAAGTATTGAGACCCCCTTACATTTTTCACTCTTTGTTATATTGCAGCCATTTGCTAAAATCATTTAAGTTCATTTTTTTCCTCATTAATGTACACACAGCACCCCATATTGACAGAAAAACACAGAATTGTTGACATTTTTGCAGATTTGTTAAAAAAGAAAAACTGAAATATCACATGGTCCTAAGTATTCAGACCCTTTGCTGTGACACTCATATATTTAACTCAGGTGCTGTCCATTTCTTTTCATCATCCTTGAGATGGTTCTACAACTTCATTTGAGTCCAGCTGTGTTTGATTATACTGATTGGACTTGATTAGGAAAGCCATGCATCTGTCTATATAAGACCTTACAGCTCACAGTGCATGTCAGAGCAAATGAGAATCACGAGGTCAAAGGAACTGCCTGAAGAGCTCAGAGAAAGAATTGTGGCAAGGCACAGATCTGGCCAAGGTTGCAAAAAAAATTCTGCTGCACTTAAGGTTCCTAAGAGCACAGTGGCCTCCATAATCCTTAAATGGAAGACGTTTGGGACGACCAGAACCCTTCGTAGAGCTGGCCGTCCAGGCAAACTGAGCTATCAGGGGAGAAGAGCCTTGGTGAGAGAGGTAAAGAAGAACCCAAAGATCACTGTGGCTGAGCTCCAGAGATGCAGTCGGGCGATGAGAGAAAGTTGTAGAGAATCAACCATCACTGCAGCCCTCCACCAGTCGGGGCTTTATGGCAGAGAGGCCCGATGGAAGCCTCTCCTCAGTGCAAGACACATGAAAACCTGCATGGAGTTTGCTAAAAAACACCTGAAGGACTCCAAGATGGTGAGAAATAAGATTCTTTGGTCTGATGAGACAAAGATAGAACTTTTGTCCTTAATCATAAGCGGTATGTGTGGAGAAAACCAGGCACTGCTCATCATCTGTCCAATACAGTCCCAACAGTGAAACATGGTGGTGGCAGCATCATGCTGTGGGGGTGTTTTTCAGCTGCAGGGACAGGACACCAGGAAAGATGAATGCGGCCAAGTACAGGGATATCCTGGACGAAAACCTTCTCCAGAGTGCTCAGGACCTCAGACTGGGCTGAAGGTTTACCTTCCAACAAGGCAATGACCCTAAGCACACAGCTAAAATAACGAGGAGTGGCTTCACAACAACTATGTGACTGTTCTTGAATGGCCCAGCCAGAGCCCTCACTTAAACCCAATTGAGCATCTCTGGAGAGACCTAAAAATGACTGTCCACCAACGTTTACCATCCAACCTGACAGAACTGGAGAGGATCTGCAAGGAGGAATGGCAGAGGATCCACAAATCCAGGTGTGAAAAACTTGGTGCATCTTTCCCAAAAAGACTCATGGCTGTATTAGATCAAAAGGGGGCTTCTACTAAATACTGATCAAAGGGTCTGAATACTTAGGACCATGTGATATTTCAGTTTTTCTTTTTTAATAAATCTGCAAAAATGTCAACAATTCTGTGTTTTTCTGTCAATATGGGGTGCTGTGTGTACATTCATGAGGAAATAAAATGAACTTAAATGATTTTAGCAAATGGCTGCAATATAACAAAGTGAAAAATTTAAGGGGGTCTGAATACTTTCCGTCCCCACTGTAATTTCATTCTGTTATATTCGTTATGCTACGTTAATACGTTTTTGGATAATTCGTTAATATTCGTAGAGTGTCGATATTCGTTATACTGAATCTCGAATCATGTCGAATTCATTCAATATATGCGCTATAATTTATTTATATATATTTATTTATAATAATCGTTGATATTCGATATTTATGTATGTATATATATTCATGATAATGATACGTAGTTTGGAAAGTCGTTTATTGAATCTTTTAACACACACAATGACAATATCTCTTCTCCTCTGCTCAAATACAATACAACACCCTTCTCACTCAGTTCTCAGGAATGCACTTTGCCAGTAATCCAATCTCCAGCACAAAATTAATCAGCTGATTGGACTGTAAGATTTACTTTGAGTTGACCTTTTGTTTCATTAGACCTTTAACGAATTACCGAATCATTTCGAATTCATTCGTTATGTCCACTATAATTTATTTTGTATTCGTTGAAATTCGTTATTTTTTTATTTGGACATTCGGATGCATCCGAATGTCGGAAAGATGCAAAATTCGGCCGAAATTTGGATTCGTTATGAAACTAGTTGCATAAGCCTAGTCTCCAACATATATATATATATATATATATATATATATATATATATATATATATATATATATATATATATCCAGTGCATTCTAGTCTAGCCAAGCCTATATCTGACTGCAGGCCGTTCCTGGTGTACGTTTTCAAATACACTTTCAGGCAGGCAGGCAGGCAGGAAGGTGATTCAGTGATCTGCAGTGCATAAAATATACAGTCTCCTACATATATATATCCACTGCATTCTAGTCTAGCCAAGCCTATATCTGACTGCAGGCCATTCCTGGTGTTCATTTTCAAATACACTTTCAGGCAGGCAGGCAGGTGATTTAGTGATCTGCAGTGCATTAAATATATATACAGTCTCCAACATATATATATATCCACTGCATTACAGTCTAGCCAAGCCTATATCTGACTGCAGGCCATTGCTGGTGTACGTTTTCAAATACACTGCATCAGATCGCACCGTTGCTGTTTGCAACATATATCTGAAGCGTATCAAGCGTAGCCAAAACAGCAGCTGCTTGGGCACCACATGCTTGATCAAACATATGTTGAGCTCCCGCGCAGTCCGTTGGCAACAGTACTTAAAAGACCCACACCAAAGAACAAGGCAGACCTCTCCTTGCTCCTCATCAGCTGGGATCTTCAACCCCACTATACCTTCAGTCCTCTCAGAGACCTGCACTGAGAGGAATGAAGGTGTAGAATTAGGTGTCCAAAGCACTTGCGGGCAATCTGCTAGAGGTACACCTAAATCCGATTGTAGCAGGCAAATTTCCCTACCCCAGTTGCTAAACCGTTGAAAGAAATTCGGTCCCAGCTATCCACATGCTCAGCAGCTGAATGCTATTTTGGCTAAATTGCTAGCACTCCAACTGCTGCCTTTTCAGCTGCTAGACTCTGCCCCCTTTCGAGAATTAGTGGAATGTGCGGTACCTCAGTGGCAGGTTCCCAAACGCCTTTTTTTTCTCCGAAGGCCATTCTGGCTCTCTACCGGCATGTGGAAGTCGATGTCTTGGCCTCGTTGGACAGGGCGGTTAGCGGTAAGGTGCATATTACCGCTGACTCATGGACAAGTAGGCATGGAGAGGGACGTTACCTTTTTTTGACGGCGCTGGTAGTGGTGATTCTGCCACACCTCTCTCCTCCACCCACTCTTCTTCTTCCTCTATGGCCTCTTCCTGTGCAGATTTGTCCTCTGAACCAGCGGTGCTCCGTAGGCATTCTAAAGATGCCATGTGCTGCTTGGGTTGGTCTGCTTAGGGGAGCCACACTGGGGCAGAGATTCTGGCAGCTCTGCAGGGGCAGGTTCAGAGGTGGTTGATGCCACGTCAGCTTCAGCCAGGAATGGTGGTTTGCGACAACAGCACCAACCTCCTCTCCACCCTCCGACAGGGACACTTGACCCATGTTCCCTGTTTGGCTCACATCCTTAATTTGGTGGTGCAGTGGTTCTTGTGCAGGTACCCAGGCTTACAGGATCTCCTGAGGCAGCTCAGGAAAGTCTGTGGGCATTTCCGTCAGTCATATAATGCCAGTGCTCGGCTGGCTGACCTTCAAAAGGAATTCAACCTGCCCAAGAAACGCCTCATCTGTGACATGCCCACCAGGTAGAAATCAATGTTGGTAATGCTGCAGTGGCTGCACAAGCAGCAGAGGGCCATCAATGAGTACCTGTGCGAGTATGGCACCAGGACAGGGTCAGGGGAGCTTGGCTTTTTCTCGCCACACCAGTGGCTAATGATCAAGGATGCATGCACTGTCCTGTCACCATTTGAGGAGGCCACGAGGATGGTGAGCAGTGACAGTGCATGCATCAGTGATACTGTCCCTCTTGTCTTACTGTTGGAACACACGTTTCATGGAATAATGGACAGGGCGCTTGAGGCAGAACAGAGGTAGGAAGAGGAGGACTTCCTTACCTCTCAAGGCCCCCTTTATCCAGACAGTATTCCCACCTATCACACAGGAAGAGGAGGAGGAGGATTGTGTCAGCATGGAGGTGGAGCCTGGCACTCAGCATCAGCAGCAGTCTTCAAGGGATTGTTTTCAGTCCCCAGAAAGTCATGGACTTGTATGTGGCTGGGAGGAGGTGGCTGCAGATCATATTGTCCTTAGTGACCCAGAGGACATCCTCTGCTCCCTCTGCGGGGGGCCTTGCAGAAGGTTTTGTGCAATGCTTTTCCAGAGCTTGGGAGGTTACAATTTCCTGGTCCTCCTGGACAACGTGTTGCTGAGGCTTCGGTCAGTCAAAGAAGGAGCGGTGGAGAAGGTGGCCGTCTGACCGATGAGTTCAGACAATTTTTTTAGTCCGCAGCCCCAAGGTCTGATCGGTTCCAACAACCATCGCCAGCATCTGATTTACTTGGTGCAGGAATACCTTGGGGCAAGATCAGACTTGGAGACCTTTCCAATCGAAAACCCACTGGGTTACTGGGTCTTGAGGCTGGATCACTGGCCAGAGCTTGCACAGTATGCAATGAGCTACTGGCCTGTCCTGCATCCAGCATTCTATCTGAACGCACATTCAGTGCCACTGGAGGATTTGTAACCGATCACAGAGTGCGCCTGTCCACAGATTTGGTTGATCGGCACACCTTCATAAAAATGAATCAGTCTTGGATCACCAGCTACCAAGCACCTAATGCTGATGTAACCGATTCATTTTTTATGAATGTGAGATCCCTTGAAGACTGCCTATGCCCATGCTGAGTGACTATCCTGTTATGCTGAGTGACTATCCTATTCCTCCTCAATGTTCATGTTGATAGCTTCTAAGAACATTTTTGGTTCTGGGCACCAGTGCCTAAAGCCCAATTTTTCTGCCCCTGTTCAACAGGGGCGTGTAATTACAATTTTTGCTGTAATACTTTGCAGCAGGGCTCGTTCCTGCGCTCAACTAGAGTATCTGTGAGGGGTTGCAGTGTTGTGGCAACAGCACCAGTGCTAAAGCACAATTTTTCTGCCCCTGTTTAACAGGGGCGTGTAATTACAATTCTTGATATAATATTTCACAACAGTGCCCACTCCAGCGCCCACCAAGAGTAACTGTGAGGGCTTACAGTGTTCTGGTACCACCAACACCTAAGGCCCAAATTTTTGCAAACATCCGACTTACAAACGACTCCTACTTACAAACGGAGGGAAACAACAGGAAGTGAATCTACCCCTAGGAAGGGAAATTCTCTCCTGTAAGAGTTAATATGGGAAAAAGGTGTCTCCACTGATGCTTTATCACCAATCCTTGTTTCCCTAAAAACCCCAAATTTTCAAAATCCAGTTGTCATTGGGACAGCAAGTAAGGTGAAATCT
Source organism: Lithobates clamitans (assembly GCA_037952925.1). NCBI lineage: Eukaryota > Metazoa > Chordata > Amphibia > Anura > Ranidae > Lithobates > Lithobates clamitans. The sequence continues at coordinate 9,880,562 of JBBGZY010000513.1, read as the reverse complement.
TCAGAACAGGGGCACAGACAGCAAAACAAATGTTACAGGGGTGATGATAAATCGTCCCTATGTTATCCAAAAAGCCTAAAAATAGATCTTTTGGCTGGAGCTACGCTTAAAAAATGTACCTGTTCCAAATTACAAACAGATTCAACTTAAGAACAAACCTACAGTCCCTGTATATTTATATATTATTTTTCAGTTTATTCTGAGATCTATTCTGAGCGCTGCACTTACTGTTCACATGTTTTCATTTTTTGCAATTGATCTATTGCTGTGCTAGCTGCTTTTTTACATTGGTTGCAGACAGCGCTGTGTATTTGCTTTATATTTAGCACTGAATTGCAGGCCTGACACTGGCTCAGCCAGGCCCAAAGCAAAAATGCCCTTTGCAGGCAGGGACTGCGGCCCCTATGGTGTAGCAAAAATGGTAGTCCTAGTGCTACCTGTTCTATGTAGCTACTGATCCCAGTACCACCTCTTCAGGCCCTGCCAGCCCTCCTGGCTGCAACTGCCTCTTTCCACTGCCCGCACCACCACAGTCCTCCTTACTGGCTCTACACCCATCCCAGACTGCTTGCTCCCAGTCCTCTCAGTCGTGCCTCTCAGTCCTCCTGACTGTGTGTCACTCCCCAGCCCTCTTGGCTGCAACTTGTTGTTCCTCCTGGAGACTTGCCTGGCAGTGTTTTCCTGCTGTCCTCTCCTTGCTCCCATGCAACCTGTCCAGGACACCTTTGTTGGTTGTAGGAAGGTCCTGTGCGCACCCGAGCCCAGGCCCAAGGTCACCCCCTAGACTGGGGAGCTCTCTCAAAGACCATGACGGCCTAACACTCCATCTCCAGCTTCCACCCAGACAACTCCTCCCCAGCTGGGCTGACCCTGAGTATTTGAGGCCTTCCCTCTGCGGATCCAAGTTGGGGATTGGTCAGGGCCCTCAGAATACTCCAGGCATCTCCACCTTACCTCTCCTCCTATCTTTTCAGAAGGTTCCAGCATGCTCTGGAAATACGTGGAAGGTCTCAGTGATGCTGCCTGTCATCCAGATCTCCCTGGATTTATGCCAAACCAGGAAACAAAACAAGCAGGCCTGACTGCCAGCAAAGCCTGCAAAAATTTGCCTACATTGACAAAAAACAAACAAACTATCTTTCACACCTAGCATGCTATATAAACTTTTCCAAAGCACTATAACTGGTTCATATCCGGATACATGCAAATGTATTGAGAATGGCTCACAGAAAATGACAGCCCTTCAACTTTCGGTTTGTGACGTGACATCATAGGTTCCTCCCAACACCGAGTCATGTGACTTCCTCAGCGGGAGTCTTTTTTGGTTGTACAGATGATGAGATTAACCATGTAAATGGATTTTGGAAGAATTTTTTTCGATTGAGTTTTGCACTGGTATTGAAGACATTCGGTTTGTTTTCATTTTTATGGTTGTAGTATAAATGATACTACACAACACTGCTGAATATATTATGATATCTGAAGGGATAACAGGAGCTCTAGTATAGATGGTATGCAAATCCTCTGACTTCACACTTACTTTTACAAAAACGTACTGGCCTATCTCAGTTTGCACAAAACCAAATTAAACAAGCTTGCAATAAGGTTTGGTACTGTATATTACTGACACAGTAGTTCTTTGTTTAACAAAACTGAATCTTTTCACTTTACAATTTCAATATTCTTGATATAAGAAAGACTAGAAAGACATCGTATGGCTCCTGAGAGTTATACTATCACTGTGGCATATGTACTAATTTTTATTTTCACTAAGGTGTCCTTATTTTACAGGCTTCAAGTGGAAGAATATATATTATGAGCAACCTGGTTATTTTCAAAAAGTATTATTCATATGCTGTAGATCTGACTGATAACATCTCACTGATCCCATAACCTAGATTTCCAGGGGTATACTATGCTTTCAAGATAATATCCTTATTATTTTTTGCTAGAACTGTAAGAGAAGGCAGTAAGTCTTTTAAGCCCACGCAGGAGAAATGTTTAAACAGTCTGAGAAAATACCCACAGTCTGAACAAAAGAGAGGGTTTATACAAGTTACTTGTCTGTGGCAATTTTGGAAATTATGTGTGTTTCCATAACTATTAATCATTACAGAAATTCAGTCTTTATTATAATTATATAATATTTTAATAATGTAATATTTGAATACACACAGTGCAACAGCCATCAGTAAATGTGCTTTGCATAAATTTCAGCTTCACCTTTTTGGCAATAATTGTAAAACATGGCAGTAAAACCCAACAACCTTGAATTAAATATTCATTATCTATTCTGTTATTTCATAGTACAGACTTTTCAAGGAACCTTTTTGTTCCTTGGCACAGTCAGATATTATTCCAAAGAGAAAAGGAGGCACATCCTACTGTGCCCCCTTAATTGTTTCCTAATGCTTAGTATTGCAAAGTCTCAACTGAGACTTGCTGTCCAGCTTAAGTATTGGGTGGGAACAGAAATGTCAACCTAGGGAAATAACTTATTGGTTGATGAGAATGCAATGTGCAAGCTGCTAGTGAAGAGGGTGGCCAAAATTGTTTAAAGGGCATAGTTTGTTTATAAAGAGTAAGAAAAGGAAAGCTGGGATGAAATAGAGAGTGTATATAAAATGCGCTTACATACTAAATAAGAACAAATTCCAAGATGAAAGACAGTGGGGGTTATTTACGAAAGGCAAATCCACTTTGCACTGAAAGTGCACTGGGAAGTGCAGTCGCTCTAAATCTAAGGGGTAGATCTGAAATGAGTGGAAGCTCTGCTGATTTTATCATCCAATCATGTGCAAGCTAAAATGCTGTTTTTTATTTTCCTTGCATGTCCCCCTCAGATCTACAGCGACTTCACTTCCAAGTGCACTTGCAGGGCATAGTGGATTTGCCTTTAGTAAATAACCCCCACTGTGTATTGTCTATTTATACATAACAAAATCTGAGGTGCGTTGAAGTCAAACCGGGACTTTTAATTTTACAGGTATAACAAAATGGACGCTAGCGTGCTGGTACTACACACAATAGTAAGTGGCAAGTGTGTCATATTACTGATAGGTGGCCCACATGTAGCAGGTCAGTCCAGAGACCATTAATCAAGATGGCAGACAACAGTGTTAATGTGCGCATGAAACAGCGTGTGGTGATGAAGTTTCTTGTGAACGAAAGTGTAAAACCCTGTGGATATCTACAGAAGACTTCCAGCTCAGTACGGTGATGAGGCGCTTAACTGCAGTAAGCCATTTGAATGGTGTAAACATTTCAAAGATGGCCATATGTCCATCAGTGACGTTCCCGGCCATCCTGATTCCCAGTCATTTCTGTGAACATTCAGCGTGTGGAACACCTGATCCTGGATAATCGACACAAAACCTGTCGTGAAATTGCACAAGAGACTAATCTTTCAGTGGGAAGGTAAACACAATCATACTAGGCTGTCCTAGGATGGTTTAGGCATACTGACAAATCTTTCTATGCCGAAGCTTTCCAGGCATTAGTTAAACGCTGGGAAAAGTGTATAAATTTAGCAGGGGAGTATGTAAAAAAAATGCAGTTTCCATTCCTTGAAATTTGTTCTTTTATTATAAAATTCAAAAGTCCCACATTGACTTGAACATCCCTCGTATATTAGTGTTGCACTATGCAAAGATTATACAAACAGTATAAAAAGAGACACTGGGAATTACTGTACGCTAAGCATGTAAAACTAGAAAAGTAGTACTATGCTGTGCACAAAATCACTGGCTGCAAACATCTCTGTACTTATAAACACTAAAAATGACTCAACTTTTAGAAGGAGGAGGAGGAGCTTTGTAAATCGTAAGTAAAGCTTTGCTGAAGAATGGAGTACTAATTTCTGCAAGTAATATCTAGCTACAGTGCCACTTTCAGGGCAGCAAGAAAAGCACAGTTTTGATTGTTTGGTGTTGTAGATTTTTAAAGTAAGTGTTTTTATTAGGAGGGCTCCCAGTGCCACAGGAGCTTGCCAGACAATAGGGAAGCTTAGTGGAAGACTTAGGCAGGCCATACATGGTTCAAATCTCTGCTGGTTCAGCAGGAACCAGTCAAGATTCAAACTGTGTATGGCAGTGACGGTTGGTGCTCAAAATTCTTAGGGGGGCACAAACGAACTGAAAAATTCTAAAAAACACTGAAACAAAAACATCAATTGCAGCCACTGTGCCATCAAATGCAGCCAACTGTGCCCATCAAATGCAGCCAACTGTGCCCATCAAATGCAGCCAACTGTGCTCATCATATGCAGCCAACTGTGCTCATCATATGCAGCCAACTGAGCCCATCATATGCAGCCAACTGTGCCCAGCAAATGCAGCCAACTGTGCTCATTATATGCAGCCAACTGTGCCCATCAGCCAACTGTGCAGTCAACTGTGCAGCTGCTGTGCCCATCATATGCAGCCAACTGTGCCCAGCAAATGCAGCCAACTGTGCCCATCATATGCAGCAACTTGTGCCCATCAAATACAGCCATTTTTGCCCATCATATGCAACCACTTGTGCCCATCAAATGCAGCCACTTGTGCCCATCATATGCAGCCACTGGGCCCATCATATGCAGCCATGTGTGCCCATCATATGCAGCCACTTGTGCCCATAATATGCAGCCACGTGTGCCCATCATATGCAGCCACACTTGCCCATAAAATGCAGCCACTTGTGCCCAGTATATGCAGCCACTGTGCCCATCATATGCAGCCACCTGTGCCCATCATATGCATCCACTTGCCCATAAAATGTAGCCACTGTAAAACAACCGCCCCCCCACCAGGAGCACCCCCCCGTACGTGCTGCTCGCGACTCTGGTGTAGCACCCCCCCGATCGGATTTTCAGATCCTCTGCAGCAGCTCCTCCCAGAGCGGTGGTGACCTCCAGCGCTTTCTCCTCTGCTCCTCTTCCTAAGCGCCAAGCATCCAATAGGGTTGCCCGGCACTTTGGCCAATCAGAAAGCAGGTCTGACGCCCTGCCTCCTGATTGGCGGGGAGAATGGTTAGTGTGGAAATAGCGCAAATTAATTTGCTATCATCACACAATAGGGTGGGATCAGGGCACACTCTCTGTGCCCCAATCCCATCCTATTTTGAAGCCTATTAGAGCCTCTGGCCCTAATCAGGTGCTTCAAAAAGTACCGCCCCCTCTCACCCCCGTCATATTAATCCATGTGTCCTGAAAGGGGCCGGGCGCATGGATGGGGGGGTGGGGGGGGGGGGCGGTGGAAACTTGAAGACTTCGAAGAGCATTGGGAGGGATGGAGTCTTCAGTCTTGTGTCCGGGCTTTCTAGAAGTTCTGCAGGTTGTGTTTGTGTCCAGGTGCACACACTCATTATAAGGCAGATCTGAGCATAGCTCAGGGGAGTTGGTGTGGGAGCAGTTGCTGCAGACAGGAGGAAGGTGTGCTACTGTTTAAGAACCCAGGCAATATTCTTGAGATGGCACTCCATGTGGGAGAGGTTCCAGGTCAGTGGACTGAGAGAGTTGGGCCAGCTGAGAGAGTCGAGGAGACCATAGCATGAAAGTTCATACATGCATGGGTTGCCCTCACAGGGGTTATTCTCCCAAAAATTACAACACAAACAAAAATGCCAAGCCACCTGGCTCTCAAGGCTCACTCAGCCTTGGTCGCAGTACAAAGCTGCACAGGCCCACTCCTGGCCTCTAGGAAGGGGTTCTTCTGACACTCCAGGCTTTCACACTCCAAGACTCACGGTCCCCTCTGGTCCCCAGGACTCTTTCTTCCAGTTGTCTAGTAACAGAGACAGGTGCTGCAGGGTTGCCCAGGGAAACCTCCCATGAGCCCACAGTGTTTGAGCAGAGGGTTTCCCAGGTCAGCTGTGGAGCTGCTCAAGTGGGTAAAAGGCCACCCACAATAGCTACAGCTACGCCTAAGCGTCATGATGATCCTCTAAAGGTCAAAAAATGTATTTTTGGAAATGTCATATTTGAGAATAATGTTGGTAATGTGTTTACTAAAAAGGATGGGAGAAAGATGTCTCCTGTGACCACCAGAGGCAGAGCCGCAGGGTTGTCCGTGGAAATCTCCAGGGATCTCCCTGTGTTGGAACTGTAGGTTGTCCAGGACTGCTCTGGCACTACACTGGGGGAACAAGGGGGGACTGCACCACACAGTGAGAGTGTTTGGGTGCAGACCACCCATCTGGTATGTGACCAGATTGGTGAACAATTTATTCACCCTATGAAAGCTGGTAGTGTAAAGCTGGATGTGATGGTAGTGCCACCAGAACAAACTGGTCAAAATAGTGTATTGCACCCTGCCTTGTGTGATGAAGCATCATCCCAATGTGACATAAGTAAACCTGTGCTTGTACAATGTGATGTGTAACAAAGATGTGGACATAACACCCGCTATGCCCAACGGAGGGATTGCAGGGCAGCCAGTGGCCCAGGGCGCGTTGGCTCTGTCAGAGATTGGTCCCCTCCAGTCAGAAGGAACAGTTAAGGGCACATGCATAGCAGTTGTGTTCTCCACAGTCCAACCGCTGGAAAATAGTGAGTGCAAAAATGGCAATGTGACTTATGACCTGCAGCGGCTCACTGACAGCGCTCCAGTTGAGCACCAGGCTGTGAAGACAGTTACCCCCAGTAAGGTGGAGGCTGATGTAAATGTCTTACCTTTCCAGCTTGAGCGGATGAGCCCCTCCATGTCCTTTATGATGGAAAAGTCCCTAGAAAGACTTTGTATGTAGATGTGGATCGCATTAAGATGACTAATGTATTGTTGAAAATGCTTGAAGCCCAAAAAGCACATTTGCCTCCACTGTGGCCCACCGTGGTCGGACAAGGATGTACAACAAGGTTGTACTGCATAGTACCAGTAGGTGGAGCCAAGTAGTAAAAGCTATGCTTGATGATGTTATTCATGAGGGGGAACTGGTTGGTACCATATTTATTAGCAGGGTGGCAAATGGTCTCAAGGTTCTCTGAGTGGGTGCTTCCAGTTACCGGTTTGGATGGAAGGCGCTCAGGAGAACGTTTTAAAACATCAGAGGTCTCTCTGCCTGATGTGGTGATTAAGAAAACTTCTGCTAGTGCAGTCCGAGGTGCGGCTGAGCAGTGGTCAGTAGAAGGCACGGACACTGCCTCACCCACTAGACCTCACGTGAAGGAAGGGCCGAAATAGATGTGGCAGTAGCAGAGATTTTTCCTGTCATTCGCAAAGAGGTACAAATTAAGGTACCCGGAGACACTGTGTGGAGAAGCATTGATGGTACTGGAAGTGGCAACGTCAGAATTTGTGAACTGTTGCTGGTTGGTACTGCTTACTGCTTTGATGAAGGCTTCTTAGCCGAAATACGTCAGTGTAGCCTGTACCCGTGTACCCATATAACCCAATAAAGGGCTTTTATTCAAGAGCATCCGAGTCGCCAGCCCTTTTTTGATTCAAGTACTGCTTACAAGGGTTTAATTGCCGTGGGTGACCTCAGAAAAGTTGTTAAACCAAAAAAACTGTGTGATGAGAAAAACTGGTATTGGTGGGGGAAAAAGGTGGTTCCCCATCAGGCAAAATATTAGGAGCAGGGTTCCCTATATCAAGAAAGTGAGGGTATCAAGGAAGGCAGAGTTCACCAGAGAAAGGCAAATGAGCCCAGGAACCCCAGAAGAGGGAGAAAGCGTAGGATAGAAACTAGTGGGATTCCATGGAGAGTCAGGGTAGGACTTACCTGGGAGTGCACATGGAAAAAGGGTTGGGCCTACATGACTGACAGCCAGCACAGAGGTGTCCCATCCCTGATGACGGGTGCTGGTGTTACTCCCTCTGGATTGAAACAAAAGGGGGGGGATATGTGAGAGTGAGAGCCTCTGTCTCGGTGAAAATGAGTGTAAAATGGACACAGGACTCTCAAAGAGGCAGTTGGAGAAGTTCCATCAGAAGATTGGTGAGCAGAGAAAACCATGCTTTAAGTCTTCTCTGGATTTTGTAAGTCTGAACTGGGGCTGGAAACTGAAGACTTCAAAGAGCATTTGGAGGGATGGAGTCTTCAGTCTTGTGTCCGGGCTTTCCAGTTTGTGTGTGTGTCCAGGTGCACACACTCATTATAAGGCAGATCTGAGAATAGCTCAGGGGAGCAGTTGCTGCAGCCAGGAGGGAGGTGTACTACCATTTAAGAACCCAGGTAATATCCTTGAGACGGCACTCCATGTGGGAGAGTGTCCAGGTGGACTGAGAGAGTTGGGCCAGCTGAGAGAGTCGGGGAGACCATAGCTGAGACAACTGGAAGAGAGAGTCCTCGGGACCAAAGGGGACCGTGAGTCTTGGAGGAGTGTGAAAGCCTGGAGTGTCAGGAGAACCCCTTCCTAGAGGCCAGGAGTGGGCCTGCGCAGCTTTGTACTGCGACCAAGGCTGAGTGAGCCTTGAGAGACAGGTAGCTTGGCATTTTTTTTGTGTTGTAATTTTTAGGTGAATAACCCTTGTGTGGGCAACCCATGCATGTATGAACTTTCATTTTTGTTACTTTCAATAAAAGTGGGCTACCACGCCCTTAAGCTGAAGTTCCTGTTGGCTGTGAACTCACTGAAAACGCATCTACCACTGAGTTAGACTTTCCCCAATATCACAAGAGCTTCAACATGCTTTTTCTTCTTGGACTCTTGCATGGTAAGTGTGCATACAGGCCATGGTGTTTGAGTGCATTACTTATTGTTTTTTTTTAAACAACTGTACCTGCTAATTCCAGGTCTTTCGGAAGCTTTCCACAAGTGGTCATTGGCTCTTGGACAACTCTTCTGATAATTATTTTCCCTCCTCTGTCAGAAATTTTGCAAGGAGCACCTGGTTGTGGCTGGTTTATGGTGAGATTATGTTCTTTCCACTTCCGGATTATGGCCCCAGCAGTGTTCACTGAGACATTCAGAAGTTTAGAAATCCTTCTCTAACCAATGCATCAGTATATTTTGAAACAATAAGGTTGCAAAGATCTTGAGAGAGATGTTTCTTGTGTAACACCTTTGCAATAAGCCACCTTTTTATAGGCCATCAGTTGAGACTGAACCAGCTGATATGAATTTGCATTGACAAGGGACAGGATTGCTTTCTAATTACTGATAGATTTCAGCTGTTGTCTTGGCTATCCATGCCTTTTTGCACCTCTCTTTTTTTATGTGTTCAATACTTTTTCCCCTGTGTCATTCAATTTTATTACACATAACTTAATGTCTGAACTTATTTGCTTTGGTTTCTTTGTATTTATGGATTGCATAGGTTGTTACTGATGTGGTGAAAACTTCAGCTCAATAGCACCTTTAGAAATATATGGAACTAGAAAAATGGTGGACGTATTCAATACTTATTTTACCCGCCGTATACTGCAGTACAGATAAGTGATGTGACTAAAGCTGGGTACGCACAACAGTTTTTTTTCGTGAGAATCGGTCGGATGCTGGTTTACCAGCATGCATGTCTGACAGATGCCGGCCGTCTCCGCTATACTCCACTTTCACATACACTCCACTTCCGAATTCTGCTCTTGATATAATTTGGTTCTTCCTTCTTCTTGACCTTCAATTGTATCACCAATTTCTTGAACACCTCGATATGTTTATTGTCTTTACTGGTCGGGTTAAAGATAGACTTATTTAGTAGATTACTGTGAACTATTCAATTCTCTTCTGTCTCTGATCTAGATTTGACAGGATTGCCAAGAAGAACCAAATTATATCAAGAGTAGAATTCGCAAACTAACAAGGAGGAAAGACCTGGTCATCAGATTAGCAGATAAGGGAGGGGGATCATTGTCCTATCAAAGGAACAATACCATACAAGCATGCTGAAACTATTGGAGGTCCAAGAAACGTAATCTATGTTACTCAGTGATCCTATATTTAAATGTAGAAAGGAGCTGGAGAAAGTGATACACCTAGGTCTTAAGAGGGATATTCTTAATAAAAAATAAGCAAGGTTTCTAGTACCAGAATCCTGTTGGACAGCAATAATATACTCCCTACCGAAATTACATAAAGATAATGTCAATCCACCACCTAGACCCATTGTCAATGGCATCGATTCGATCACAGCCAGAATGGGTCAATATATTGATAGATATTTACAACCAGCCATTCAGAACACTAAGGCTTACGTTAGGGATACAAAACAAATGCTCCAATTGTTAAAGGAGATGGACGTCAAGGCTGGACATTGGATCTTGGCCATGGCGGACATCTCCTCATTATATACTATCATCCACCATCACCAGGCATGTGAAGCCACTAAATGGGGACTTAGGACATACACTAAGATACCCTGTGTTTAGAGGAAATTTCTCATTAAATATCTGGACTTCTGCCTTCTGAACAGCTATTTTTGGTACGATCGGAAATACTACCATACTACCAAAGCAATGGGAGCGAAATTTGCACCCAGTGTAGCAAGGATGTTCATGGCTCAATGGGAGGAAGAGTCAGTGTTTACGGATACACCTTTAGAACTTACCGTATATAAAAGATACATCAACAACATATTTATCTTGTGGAAAGAAGATCGAAACCGACAAGAAGAGTTCATACGAAGATTAAACATCAATAATAGGAACATCACATTATCCTGGGAAATTAATGAAATCTCTATATCCTTCTTAGGCCTTGAAATTACACAAAAAGACCATAAACTAACTACTAAAACCCACTTTAAGAATGTGGAGCTGAACAGCTACCTCCCAAAAGAGAGCTGTCATCACAAGAATTGGCTCTCCAATATCCCAAAGGGCCAATTCATGCATTTGAGGAGAAACTGTACCAATCTTGGGGACTATACCATTCAAGCACAAAAAATTGGACACAGATTTGTGAAGGTTACAAAAGGGAACATATAGAAGAAAAAATAATGGAAGTGGCTGATATGGATAGGACAAAACTAGTTAGTGATAACAGGCTTCCAGAATAGCAACCGGATCTAGTGCCCATCATACTTGATTATAATTTTCAATATTGCAAGATAGTGAAAATTATTAAGAACAATCAGCACATACTACAAGCAGATAAACACCTTCAATGTGTATTACCTATGAGACCTAAATTTATTTATAGAAGGGCACCGACAATTTAAGATAGAGTGGTAAAAAATGTAGTGGAGCCACCAAAAATACCCTTCACGTTCTCTACTGGGAAGGGTTTCTTTCTGTGCAAGAGATGTTTTGCATGTTTGAGAACCAAACGTCCCAATGTAAAGACATTCAGCTTCAACTCTACTAGTACGGGTATTGTGTATGAGGTCATTGATTTTATATGTTGCAATACTAAGGGGGCAGTTTATGCTTTAGAATGCAGCTGTGGCTTACAATACATTGGAAGCACCAAAAGACTCCTGAAAGTACGGATTAAGGAACATGTACAAAATATTTTCAAGGGCTATGATAAACATTGCGTATCTAAGCATTTTTCCTTGTACAAAGCAAGGACCCCTCCCACCTCAAATTTTGGGGAATAGAACCATATAAGAGACATTGGCGTGGCAGCCACAAAGTGAAAACATTAATATTTCTGCTGGAGACCCTTATACCGCAAGGACTCAATATTGAGTTTGATTTGAACTGCTTCATTAGTGACTTAATCTTTGCTCTCCTCTTTATATACATTGACTTTAATTAGTTATGGGCACTTTCCCCTCCTCTTGGTTTATCACATCCCTCATTTACTCCAAGATTTTCTCTATTATGACATGAATATTGATTCCGTTTTTTTTTATTCAGTTTGTTTTTGTTAAATATATTCATATTTTATTCAGCCCGTTTTTATTAAACATACTCATACTTTATTTCCATTTAGCTATATATGTTTTGATTTTCATTTAGGCAGTATTCACTTTCCCAGGGTCATTTTTATTATTGTGGACAGCTCTGAGAAAATGGTTGCTGTTGCAGCTTCAGGAAAATGGCTGACATACTGAGTGAATAGGAAGACTCCTAGAAAATATCCACCATGTTTTGCTATGCGTACTCCAACAAAAAGGCCGTGGTCACATTCCGTGACAATTAGCCTATATAAGGATACTTCACTTGTTAGCCTCAATCCCCTGATGAAATCACATGACCCATGATGATATGCGTCATGATTGGCTGAACAGAAAAGCCAGGAAGTGAAGCCAGTAACAAGCTCAGTGCTCGTGGAGATTTACTTGCTCTACCATTCCTTAATGTGTGTTACCTTTTACAGTTTTTATAGAATAACATTTTTCTCCCTCTCCCTCCCCCGCTGACTTGGTAGGGGTGTATGTGGAAGTGGAGTATAGTGGAGCCATCAGCTACTATTATTGATTATTGGATCTACACAAGGAGGAAACCCCCCCACTACTTGACTACTTTATCGACCAAACACCCAGGAAAGGACCCGCGAAGGAAACCAGACCATCACTATATTTCCATGCTGTTACCTTACAGCTGTGAGGTAAGAGGCCACCCAGTCTAGAGGTGTCACTGCATGGAAAGAAGAGATACCCACCACACCTGTGTTGTTTGCATGACCAAGATTGGAACAATCACGTTTTCACTACTATTGAATTTAGAGATCATCGCTATTGCTATTTTTGCATCCATCAAGCACTTTGTGATTTTATAGTCTTGCTTATTCACTTATTTGCACTGGACATTTATTTCACTATTGCACCTTCACATTGGCGTAGCGTGGGGGGTGCGGGGGGTGCCGTGGCCCCGGGCGCGACATTTAGGGGGGCACAATTTCGTGCCAGTAGTGTCACTACTGGCTGCCTCCTCCTAATTTAATTTCCTGTGTCCCCCCACGCTCCGCCGCCATGTCCAGTGTTTGGCGCCCTGTGATTGGGCGTATGGGGGTCATGTGCAGCGTGGGGCTGGCCTATCCGCAATCATGGTTGCTCCTGAAGTCCCGCCTCCGCACATGACCCCCATACGCCCAATCACAGTGCGCCGGGAAACAATGAACATGCTGGCCGGAGCGCGGGGGAGACGAGCACTGGAGAGTGTGAGCCGCCGGGGCCACTGTCTTCTCCTCCTCCTCCTATCCTCCAGACCGATGCAAGACAAGAAGGTGAGGAATGGATAAACATGGGGGGGAAGAGAAGAGAAAGGCGCCGTATATGTAGTGTCAGTATAGGAAGACTAGGCTGGACAGTATAGTGTACAGTGTAGTATAGTGGTCAGTATAGTGTTGTGGACAGTGTAGTATAGTGGACAGTGTAGTATTGTGGTCAGTATAGTGTAGTGGTCAGTATAGTGTAGTGGACAGTGTAGTATTGTGGTCTGTATAGTGTAGTGGTCAGTATAGTGTAGTGGACAGTGTAGTGTAGTGGTCAGTGTAGTATAGTGGTCAGTGTAGTGTAGTGGTCAGTGTAGTGTAGTGGACAGTGTAGTGTAGTGGTCAGTGTAGTGTAGTATAGTGGTCAGTGTAGTGTAGTGGACAGCATAGTGGTCAGTGTAGTGTAGTTCTCAGTGTAGTGGTCAGTATAGTGGACAGTATAGTGGTCAGTATAGTGTAGTGGACAGTATAGTGGTTAGTGTAGTGGTCAGTATAGTGTAGTGGACAGTGTAGTGGAGTGTATAGTATAGTGGTTAGTGTAGTATAGTGGTCAGTGTAGTGTAGTGGACAGTGTAATGGTCACTGTAGTGTAGTTCTCAGTGTAGTATAGTGGTCAGTATAGTATAGTGTAGTGGACAGTGTAGTTCTCAGTGTAGTGGTCAGTATAGTGGACAGTGTAGTGTAGTGGTCAGTAAAGTGGACAGTGTAGTGGACAGTATAGTGGTCAGTGTAGTATAGTGGTCAGTGTAGTGGACAGTATAGTGGTCAGTGTAGTGTAGTGGACAGTATAGTGGTCAGTGTAGTTCTTAGTGTAGTGGACAGCATAGTATAGTGGTCAGTGTAGTGTAGTGGTCAGTAAAGTGGACAGTATAGTGGTCAGTGTAGTGTAGTGGACAGTATAGTGGTCAGTGTAGTATAGTGGTCAGTGTAGTGGACAGTATAGTGGTCAGTGTAGTGTAGTGGACAGTATAGTGGTCAGTGTAGTGTAGTGGACAGTATAGTGGTCAGTGTAGTTCTTAGTGTAGTGGACAGTATAGTATAGTGGTCAGTGTAGTGTATAATGGTCAGTAAAGGAATCAGGTTGGTCAGTATTGAAATCAAGTAGGTTAGTGTAGTGGTCAGTATAGGAATCAGGTAGGTCAGTACTATTGTATTTGAAGGGACTCGGGGAGTGCTAAAGCTCTGCAGGTGTGGGGGGGGATGAAATTACTTGCCTTGCCCCGGGTGCTGACAACCCACGCTACGCCACTGCACCTTCAGGAGTTATATCCAGAGGTTGTCTTTTGGAAATAGATGTATGAGTGCTTCCAGCACTACTGCAGAGGTTGAAGGGGTGGGGGGGTCAACCTGCCAGTGCTCAGACCATACGCCGCACACTGCATCAAATTGGTCTGCATGGCTGTCAACCCAGAAGGAAGCCTCTTCTAAAGATGATGCACAAGCAAGCCCGCAAACAGTTTTCTGAAGACAAGCAGACTAAGGACATGGATTACCGGAACCATGTCCTGTGGTCTGATGAGACCAAGAAAAACTTATTTAGTTCAGATGGTATCAAGCGTGTGCGGTGGCAACCAGGTGAGGAGTACAAAGACAAGCGTGTCTTGCCTACAGTCAAGCATGGTGGTGGGAGTGTTATGTTCTGGGGCTGCATGATTGCTGCCGACACTAGGGAGCTACAGTCCATTGAGGGAACCATGAATGCCAACATGAACTGTGACATATTAAAGCAGAGCATCATCCCCTCCCTTCGGAGACTGGGCCGCAGGGCAGTATTCCAACATAACAACCTCAAACACACTTCCAAGACGACCACTGCCTTGCTAAAGAAGCTGAGGGAAAAGGTGATGGACAGGCCAAGCATGTCTCCAGACCCAAACCCTATTGAGCATCTATGGGGCATCCTTAAGTGGAAGGTGGAGGAACACAAGGTCTCTCACTTCCACGAGCTCCGTGATGTCATCATGGAGGAGTGGAAGAGGACTCTAGTGGCAACCTGTGAAAACTCCATGCCCAAGAGGGTTAGGGCAGTGCTGGAAAATATTGAGCCTTTGGACCCAATTTTGACATTACTTAGGGGTGTACTCACTTTTGTTGCCAGCATCTTAGACATTAATGGCTGTGTGTTAATTTATTTTGAGGGGACAGCAAATTACATTGTTATATAAGCTGTACACTCACTACTTTACATTGTAGCAAAGTGTAATTTCTTCAGTGTTGTCACATGAAAAGATATAATAAAATATTTACAAAAATGTGAGGGGTGTACTCACTTTTGTGAGATACTGTATATACTGTATCTATATTTATAACTTGTTCCTAGAACAATTTACATCCATTTATTTCAGCTCACATAATATTGTCTTCTCTCTCCTGGAGCGAAAACCCCTAGTATCTGGCCAATCACTGGTAATGTTAGGCAGGGGCAGCCAAACTGCGCATTTGCCTCACACAGAACCAGTTCTTGGGCAAGTGAGAGGCGGAAGTGATACTGAACTAGTGGCCTATCAGAAAACAGATTGCCCTTGTAAATGGCAGCAGCATATCATTTTATTTATTTTTTTTTTATTTTAGACTAACTTTAAAGACCCTTTAACCCCTAGCTGAAATTACTACAATTGGAGATTCCTATGTGGGATAATGCATCATTTATTTTGAAATGATATCTACTGGATATAAAACAATAATATACTGTAGCTGGATGTCAGAAAACATCAGGTTCCTTTAAAATTGATATGAAGACCGAAATTGGAAAATAAAGACCTTAGTTTATTATTTAGAATACTACTAGTCTCTGAAATTGCATTTAAAAATCTGAAAACTGCAAGCTGTTTATATATAATGACTATCTTTAGCTTGAGCAGCAGCCTGTGGTCTGTACAGCTGAGAGAAGTAGGTAATGATGATCACCCTCATGGAAACTTTAGTGTTATCCTTATGTGCTGCTTGGCACATAACATTCTGCAGATATTCATTTTGCTGTTCATCATCACATTTACCTCCTGAAGCTGCAGGGAACAGGCCAAGAGTGTCTCTAAGTGCTGCAAAATGATGGCAGGTAACTAACTAGCACATGTAGGGATTGGCACTAACACAGGATGATTTTGTTAATGATGATAACCCACACAAATTTTTAGGTACTTACAAATCTTGCAAGATGTTTTGAGACTTTTTTCAGATAGTAAACATCCTTTGACCAAAAATTGAACTACAGAAGTGTAACTTTTTTACTTAAAGTGGTTGTTATGTCTTACATATACCCAGTGAAGGGACTAAGTCATACAGAGAGATAAAACAAATCCTCCTACATAAGTTGTACCTGTTTATCTGCGGAGTTCTTTTCTCTACATGCATTCAAAGTCCATAGATTAAAAAGCTTGTCTGAGAGTTCAGAAAAAAACAGGAATGGAGAGCTGAAGTTACACTTGGCAGAGCGCAGTCAGGAGAAGTCTGAGAGCTGATTGAAGGGAAGAGACAAGCCCCCTCCCCCCACACACAGCCCACAGGAACAGAGCTCAGACTGCCAATCTGCTAGACTCCCTCCCGTCACCTTTTTTTCCTTGGTTTCAGGAAAAGTTGTCAGAAGTGATTCATACTGATAGGAGAGTGACAAAACAGCAGACAAAATTGACCCTTATGCCGCGTACACACGAGCGGACTTTCCGGCAGACTTGTCCGGACTCCGTCGGACAATTCGATTGTGTGTGGGCTCCAGCGGACTTTTTTACCCCAAAAGTCAGTCGGACCTAGAAATAAAACATGTTTCAAATCTGTCCGACGGACACGGCTTTCTAGCGTGCAAACCGTTCGTCTGTGTGCTAGTCCGACAGACCAAAAATGACGCATGCATGCAAGTACAAGACGGAAGCGTTCGGTCTGGTAAAACTTGCCTTCGTATTGAAGCTAGCACATTCCTCACGCTGCTAATTCAGTGATCTTTTAATAAAGCGCATTCTTTTTTTCTTTATAATGCTAGAAGAATGAAGTTGTTTTTCTGCTTATATTCACACAGAGTTCTCACAAACTTCTTTCTTCATTATTTATCCTCATGTCATGACTAATATTCTAGTTTTTAAAAGCCAGATCTGCATAAATAATGTTTAAAATTCTTTTTTAGACTCATATTTTAGAATTGTATATTTCAACAATATATATTTTCCAATTTCTTAAAAATTTTTAAAAATTCTCATGATTTCCATTTTATATATTTTTTTGTATGTTCAAATTACCACAATAATATTATTATCTTGTATTTTTTATGAACCTTAATGAGGTTGGTGTCCCTTGTTAATTTGACAAAAGGCAAATTCATTTAGCACTACAAGTGCAAAAGTGCACTTGAAATTGCACTGAAAAAGCACTTGGAAGTGCAGTCCCTGTGGATCCGAGCGGCACATGCAAGGAAACTAAAAAACAGCATTTTAGCTTGCACATGATTGGATGATAAAAACAGCAGAGCTTCCCCTCATTTCAGATCTTCCCCTCAGATTTACAGCGACTGCACTTCCAACAAGTGCACTTGCAGTGCAATTTCAAGTGCACTTTGCACTTGTAGTTTGCACTTGTATTGCAAAATGAATTTGCCTTTTGTAAATAACCCCCATAGTCTTTTAGACATGTGCCTGCCTACTCACAAACAAACTATCCTTTTGGAATAAAAACACATATAAAACTTTTTTGTGTAAAGAAAATAGCCATTTATTCTGGTTAACAAAATAAAGAGGAAGGCAACACTGGAGACACTTTTGGAATTTGTGAATCCTTTTGTCCACCAGGGCACACATCAAGTCATTAGAAAACAAAATTGGGATCTTGCAGAGTCCATATAATAGGGAGCACAATCTGCGTCTTCTGTCAGACCAGACTGAAGCCAGGCAATCACTTTCGACTCTTCCGTAGAGCCTTCACTCCACGCTGCCCTGCAGCCTTCCCTCCACGCTTCTCTGCAGCCTTCCTTGGAGGCTGTGCCTCTAGTGGTGTACTTGTAGCAGGAGGAGGAGGAGTAATGGCTTCATTATAAATATGGCTTGTTTTAGTAAGCTGGCCCCACAACCCCTTCTGAAGGGCCTCAGAAAAAAGCCCCTCACAGAGGAGGCGTTGGTCCTTCTCCAGTTCCATCAACCTGGTGGCCAAATATGTACCATAGGCCTCTTCAGCATTGGGGGGGTCACTGATGATTTTGATTGCTTCCTGAATGAGGGCAAGTGATTGCTCCTCGATTCTGGTCATCTTCCTAGGCCTATTGGTGGGAAGGCGGAGGGGAGGCACCTGGCATTCTGTGAGGCTCCTACTGGGCCCAGCCACCTCCTGGCTGCCACTGGGCACAGCCTCCTCCTCTCTACCACTGGGCACGGCCTCCTCATGGCTGAGTTCATCCTGTGTATAAAAAAAGGGACATAGTTGTATTTTTGGCTTCATCAATCACACACGATTTTCAGCTCATGACTTGCAAATTTCATTTTAAACCAATAGAAAAGGCTATCATTTCGACCCCACCATTTTTATAGCTGTTCACCAATATTTCAACAACATTTTTGGGCACTACTGTCTAGTGATATGTATACATAATAATATTTGTGATGAAATCATTGATTTGTAAGCAAATCAAACATTTTAGTTAACATCATTAAGATTCAGACAATCAATAATTACAAAACAAAAAGTATACCTGGCTCCCGCTGGGCGCATCCACTTCTTCAAGGATGAAAGGTCCCCATTCTTCCTGGGATACCTCAGCTGGGGTGGAGGGAAGGGTGGAGGGAAGGGTCGAAAGCGATTGCCTGGCTTCTGTCTGGTCATCCAGAAAACGCAGTTTTGAGTAGTACCACAGCTTGGGGACATAAACCTTGTCTGCTGCTGCTTCTGATTTGAGGGACTCCTGTATCTTCTTGTGCTCCCACCTGTACATATTCTGCAAGATCCCAATTTTATTGTCCACTAACTCAATGTCTGCCTGGGGGACTCGAGTCTTTACAAACTCCAGAAGTATTCCCAGTGTTGCCTGCCTTGCTTGCTTATTGAAATACAAGGGGTGCTTGTATAATTATCTTGTATTTTTTTATGAACCTTAATGAGGTTGGTGTCCCTTGTTAATTTGACAAAAGGGCAAATAAGCTGTTCACTTTGCAAAATTTCCTTTGCTTAGTGAATAGTAGTGAAAATTGTCAGTCATATCCATGGAAAATAAGAAAGACAATGTTTTTCCTTGGACTGATGGGATGATGGAAGCTTCACCTCATTAAACTTCCCTTACAAAGTGAAAATTTTCCAGCAAAGTAAACAGCATATTTGGCTTTAGTTAACCCAAGAGTCCAAGTCTCAGCCATTTTTAACACCACTGAGGTAATTGGGAAAGACCAACTCTTAGCCAGGTCTTCTCTTTTAACATCAGTATTTAACCTCAAGAATGGTCTTTTGGCTCAATAGGCACAATATCCCACAGATACACCCTAAAATCCTGTGGATAGTTTTCCCAGAAAAGTAAAGCCTATTTTGTACCATTACCTATGGTTTCCGAATGAGGTGTCCAGCAAGCTAGAAGCAAGCACATAGGTGTGAGGGTCAGGTGCCCAAAAACTTTTGGTCATACCTTGTATTAGAATATTGTCATAGGGGCATGGAAATGTGGGCAGGGCTTGTCACTAATAGAAATGTGGGTTGGGCCTGTCACTAGTAGAGATGTGAGTGGGGCTAAGAAATGTGGGCAGGGCTTATCAATATTTAAACATGGACAGGCTTGCCACTATTGAAAATGTGGGTGGGGCTTGCCACTATTGGAATAGTGGGCGAGGCCTGTCACTATTAGAAATGTGGGTGTGGCTTGATACTATTGGAAACGTGAGTGGGGCTTGTTGCTCCTGTTGAAGGTGTTGCGGTTGGTTGCACATGGGCTTGTTGCTCCTGCTGAAGGTGCTGCGGTTGGTGCACATTCCCGCTACCAGAGGTCCTGTCACCTTTAACAGGTTGCACTCTTAACAACTGGACCCCCAGGTTCTTTTTTCATCCTAGATTCCCCCAGAGGTTCTTCCCCTAGCGAGTAACTTGCATTTGTATTTTTAGCACCCTAATGCATTATTTTACATTTTTCAACATTAAAACTCATTTGCAATGTAGTTGCCCACCCCATTATTTTTAGTAGGTCTTCTTGTAAGGTTTCCACATCCTGCGCCAAAGTTCTTGCCCTGCTTAACTTTTGTATCATCCGCAAATATTGTGATTGAGCTTGTCCCATTCTCTATATCGTTTATGAAAAAATTAAACAGAATAGGTCCCAGGACAGATCCCTGAAGGACCCCACTTACTGCACTGAACCATTCTGAGTACGTGCTATTTATTACCACTCTTTGGAACCGCCCCTGTAGCAGCCAGTTTTCAATCCAGGTACTTACCTTTTGGTCCATGCCGACAGACCTCAGTTTGTAAAGTAAACATTTTTGGGGAACTGTATCAAATGCCTTTGCAAAATACAGATACACCACATCCACTGGCCTTCCTCTATCTAGATGGCAGCTCACTTCTTCATAGAACGTTAATAGGTCTGGCAAGAACGATTCTTCATGAATCCATGCTGATTACCACTAATGATACCGTTTTCACTACTAAAATCTTAGATATAGTATCTTATTATCCCCTCCATTAGCTTACATACTATCGATGCTAGCCTGACTGGTCTGTAGTTTCCAGGGATATATCTCAACCCTTTTTTAAATATTGGTACCACATTGGCTTTTCTCCAATCAGCTGGCACCATTCCAGTCAGTAAACTGCTTAAAAATTAGGAACAATGGTCGAGCTATCACCTGGCTGAGTTCCTTAAGGACCCTCAAAGGTAAGCCATCTGGTTTTGGTGACTTATTTATGTTAAGTTTTTCAAGTCTATTTCTGATACTGTCTTTTGTTAGCCATAAGGGGGCATTCTGTGATGTTTTATTAACATTACAGTCTTGGTTACTAAAATCCCCCGTTTCTTTTGTGAAAACTGAGGAAAAGAATGCATTTAAAACCTTTGCCTTCTCTTTGTCTTTTCTAACCGAATTCCCTTCATCATCCTTTATGTGGCCAATATGTCCTGGCCTCACTTTCTTACTGCTTATATATTTTTTTACACTCCTCTGCTATGTGCCTTTCGTGGTCTATTTTAGCTGCCCTGATTGCGCTCTTACAGCCCCACCCAGTAATCTGTCCACCCGATCCGCAATGTGCCGAACCCGAGCACCCGGTAAACAGCATATAGTTTTGCGCTTACGGTCTTTGTGACAGATTGCCCTCTTTGTCCTTCTAATAATTGAATCCCCTACCACCAGGATCTGCCTATCCTTACCCTTAGCTTTACCCCTGCCCTCACTGGAGGAGTTTTCCCCCTGGCAGCTAGGGGCGTCACTCTGCTCCAGCAATGCCTCTCCTTGACTGGTTTCTCTAACATCACGCAACAGGGTTGCGATTATTGGGATGTTCCAGCTCAGGACTGGTCTCCTAGATGCTTTCCCCTCTACCTTGCCTAAATATCACCCAACTTCTCTGGTGCCTGTACCCCTGTATGTTCCAAGTTCCCTTTCAGGTTGGAGATGCTTTGCAGTGTTGACAGCTGCTTCCCTAGATTCAGGACCTGGGCTTCCAAGGAAGCAACATGTTCACATTTTGTGCAGCGGTATTCTCCCTCGGGGGGATGCTCGTGGAACGCATACATGTCACAAGATGTGCACCGAGTCGCATTACCATACCCGTTGGACATCATACCCACTAACTTAATGGGGATACTCCTAGAGGATTAGAAATTTTACTCTGCCCGATTAACTGTTAACCGGTTCCCAACCAGCCGCCGCAGTTTTACTGCAAAACAACATTACCTTATGGTAGCGTCGCCAGCGGATTAGACATTAATATTTTTTTGTCTTGCACATAAATTTGGACATAGCACTTTACTGTATACTGTGTTATTTTTTGTGTTTTTTTATTTTTTTGTGATTGCATTTAATGGTGTTTTTGCATATGTTGCACTTTGCACTTTCACACATTGTGATTTATAAGATTTGTATAAAAGCTTGTATAAAAGCTTAGAGGATGTGAGCACACTAATGTAGCATAGTAGTGATAGCGCTGTCCATTCTCTGATAATATTAGTGGTTTGATGGTTACATCAAAGTATAATAGCAGCTGTCCTTCTCAGAGTATTTTACATAGTTTTTTATTTTCTATTTTCTATTTATTCTTTCTGTGGCACAGTTCTGTAAAATTCCCAACATATTCATTTAAAAGAGAAGTATAGGTTTCTGTTTTTTTTTTTGGATTTATACTTACTGTACCTAGGTGGATGCAGCATCAGTCCGATGCTGCATCTGTCCCCCTTGCGCCTCTACACTGAGATCTGAGCTATGAAACACTGACGATCAGTGCAGAGCAGAGAGCTGCTGACTGTCAGTCACAGGTCTCTGTTCTGCCCCCTCCTCGCTCACTGGAGCGCTGAGCTGTGGTGGAGGTGGCCGGCTCAGCCTCTAAGCGGCTCGCTGAGCCAGGTGTCGGTCCAGGGAGCTGACGTATCCCGACTCCGTGGTCATGATCACGTGGAGCCTGGATCAACTTCTGTGATGTCAGCAGAGATCAGACTTCAGCCCCCTCTCTGCTGAAAATGGGTCACAAGAGTGCAAAACAAACTGCACTCCTGTGATCCATAGGAGAAGTAGCCAAAAAGTACAGCTTTGGCTGTACTTCTCCTTCAATCCACATAGAGCAAGTTGACCATTGACTTAAATCGGAACTAAACTGACCAATCTAATGGTTTCCCAAAACAGTTACATTCAAGGGCATGCCTGGAATGATAAGGCTGCTTTCACACTGGAGCAGTGCGCTTGCAGAACGTTGGAAATAGTCCTGCAAGCAGCATCTCACGGGCAGTGGAATCAATGGGCACTGCTGTCGAAGTGCCTGCAAAGTAAACAGCTTTGACACCAGCCATTTGCTGGCTTGACTGTTCAGTTAAAAGCTAATATAAGCACACTAGCAACTGTAACAGCTAGGCTACTTTCACACTGGGGCGGGGGGTGTTAGCGGTAAAGGAATTTTAAAACAATTTTAAAATTAGCGACGCTTTACCACAGTAATAGCTGCGCTTTTCGGCTGCTAGCGGAGTGCATTTAACCCTTTGTAGCTTTGGCAGCGCCGATTTGCAGGCGCTATTAACCCTTTATTCGGGCCGCTAGCGGGGGTTAAAAGTTAACTTTTAACCCCCGCCAGCGGCCAAAAAGCGCCGCTATTACAGCGGTGAAGCGCCGCTAATTTTAAAATTGCTTTAATATTGCTTTACCGCTAATGCCCCAACCCCCCCTCGCCCCAGTGTGAAAGTAGCCTTACTGTTACAGTTACTAGTGTGCTAATGTTAGCTTTTAACTGAACAGTCAAGCCAGAAAATGGCTGGTGTCAAAGCTGATCACATGTGCAGCACCACATCAACTACAGATCTGCTAGAGTTTAAGATGGCAGCTTTCTTGGCTGTGAAGGATAGGAGGGTTTAGTTCTTCTTTAAATTACTGCCGACATTGTTAGTCCAGAAAGAGGGACAACCCACCACTGCTGCTGAGGAAGAAGAAAAAGAACCCATGATGTAACCATACCAGCCTGAAGAATGCTGGATTTGAGGTATGCATATGGTTGCTTTTTTTCTCTTTTTATAAAATAGAGGAGTTAAAAAAAAGGTTCTGCTCTAAACATTCCAGTTTGCACATGATGTGATTCATAAGGGCTTTACTATTCAAATATCCAGAACAGGTAGCTGTCATTGTGTTTTACACTGTCTTGTATACCTTAGCCCAGGGGTGCTCAACCTGTGGCCTGCAGACCACATATGGTCCTGGAAGCCCTCTGATTCAGTCCTCGACCTCAAACCAGGGAAGGGCATGCCCATGCTCTGGGATGGTAAATCGGCAAGCCCATATTGTGATCAACGGGTTGCTAACCCACCATCCCAGAGCATCAGAGTGCATGGAGCCGGCACCAGCAAAGGGAGAAAGCAAGCGGCTGTGGAGTGATCAGAAGCCACATAAGTCGATACTTTCTCTGTAGCACCAGCTCCTGTCCCAGGTGGAATGCTATCAAGCGCACTTCGCCTTGGACCTTTCTAGCAGCCTGGAGAGCGGAAGCAGGAAGAGGGAATGGTTGGTGTATTAAATATCACATATACTGCACTTTTGCATTTGGCATATTAGCACTTACAAAAAAGGTTTTCACATTGATCTGCAGGTGCAGCACAGTGCCCGTGTGCCTTTCCCGCAAGTTAAATGCACTGAGCCATAGACTTCTATTATATCCTGCATGTTTGGTGCGCTTTCTGAAAGCAGCTAACCCGCAGGAAAGCTGCACGGGCACTGCACCTACGGTACAGGTTATAAGGTAAATATTTATTCCTGCGCTACTATGTAAAGGAGGATCAGGATGGAACTGCTGCAAGCACCGAGTAGGGGTCAATCCATACCCATATGTAGTAAATAGAGTGAGGGTTGGTGCTGCGCAGTTCAAAGATAATTCAAATAGAGAGAGAGAATCGTGCTGCTAAAGATAGCAGTACACATAAAACTTACTAAATTACTACTGAAACTGATATCAAAGTGCAAGGTGCATAAAAAATGCTAAAAGTGCAATATTACTTCTGTATCTTAGATATGTGCAAGAAAAATATATAAAAAACAACAACCGTGCAAAGTTGCAAAGTCAACTGTGCAAAAATACGCAAATAATTTCTTGTGCAAAGTGCAAATACAGTGGGGCAAAAAAGTATTTAGTCAGCCACCAATTGTGCAAGTTCTCCCACTTAAAAAGATGAGAGAGGCCTGTAATTGTCATCATAGGTATACCTCAACTATGAGAGACAAAATGTGGAAACAAATCCAGACAGTTCTACTTTGGTTTCATCTGACCATATGACATTCTCCCGATCCTCTTCTGGATCATCCAAATACTTTTTTGCCCCACTGTATGTACAGAGATAATAACAGGTAGAATAAAGATTGTATCATATAATGTGAGAGGGCTTTGTTCATCCGGCTGTCTCTGGCTGGAACTGCGTCATATGAAGGCAGGGATAGTGTTTCTGCAGGAGACACACTTCATGACATGGTCGGCTCCATGTATGCCTCTTTTTCCATGCACAATTGGTGGCTGACTAAATACTTTTTTGCCCCACTGTATCTTGTGCAAAATTCAACAAAATGAGCAAAATAGAAAATAAAAATAAAAATCGAGTCCAATGCTGTGCAAAAATGCAATAATACTGTGTGCAATGCAAAAAAGTCCAATTGAACTATGCAATAGATTTCTTTTTTCTTTGTGCAATAAATATTCAAATGTGCCAAACACAAGGTGCTGAGGAATGTATGTCTCCTCTTCGTGCAAAAATACACACTAGTTAGAGTGGCCTCTTACCTTGCGGTAAAAAGGGTAACCGCATATATGTATAGATCAGTAATCGCTGCTTCTCCCTTATGTACCTGGATAGGTCGGACTCAGTAAACTGTCTTTGTCTCTCGGTGGTAGCACGGAGAGGTAATAAGAGAAGAAAGAGGGGGGTTCCAGATAGTGTAGTGTGTTTAAACATTGTAGTTTTATTAATAAACAAACTCACATAACAAATAGATTAAAAGGACCTTGCTCCACGAGCAGCGAGCTCGTTTGCCAGTGTCAGCCTGAGTGCCTTTCCTTCCCTACGCGTGGCGTCACTGTCGTGTGACTTCACCAAGGGGATGATGGGAAGGCACAAAACATGTCTTTAAATAGTCTATTCCATTTATTATAATGGGCGGCCATTTTCCTGTAGCCCAATGCCTAAATAACATTGCAGCCATTTTCCAAGGGATCGTCTGTACTATAGGAGCACGGCCATTTTGTTGATTATTTAATATTATAATGCGCGGCCATTTAAAAGGTGGTAATCAATTGTCAACACAGCAATAATGTGCGGCTTATATAATAGAAGAGCAGCACATCCAAAAATAAGTTTACACGGGAAATGAATAAAAATTGAATAAAAATGAACAAGCAGCTGTAGCTGAATGGTGGTAAAAGATCTAGAATGAGTATTGGACCGCAAACCTAATGTTTATAGAACAGGATAAGGGTAAGATAGACATCAGTGCTGACGTATGCACTTCTGAGCAATAACAATATAAAGTAATACAATGATATCAGTATGGATAAAATAATGTAGTACCTAAAAAGAATATAAAATCACAGACATTAAAATTAACGATACCAGGTAAATGTATATATATTAATGTATATATATAAAATACATGTAAAACTACATGGTAATCTATACATTTATAGATATATATCTATCTATAGATATCTATCTATCTATATATATATATATATATATATATATATATATATATATATATATATATATATATATATATATATATATATATATATATAGATTATATATGTAACACTGACCCCTGATGGAGCTGTTGATTATTATTTTGGGTCTCTGCCGTCACCCCTTACCCACAGTTCACCTTACAGGAAACTTAGAGTCTATACTGGGCTTTGCACCCACCGATGTATGCACCAGTCAATTAGTTCTTTTTCCAATGCTTTTTATTAAACAACTTGAGCAGTAGAGAGATGGAGAGTTAAGGGAAAGTTCAGATACCTTGTGCAGATCACTGAGGAACTTGAGATCCCGGGGACAAGTACATCTTCAGTCAACGGATCTTGCTCACCCGGATAGGCCTATCCCACTGGCCTAGCAGCCGGAATGATGCACAGACAAAAGTCTCTGCCACAGACTTGATGAGAACAATAATTGTTGAACAATCCTCTGCCACAGGATTTAATGTTAGTTGAACCCAGTAAAACACAGTACCAAAATTCCTTTAAGCCATCCGGCAGTACTGTGGGGTAGATTGGTTAGGATGTATCCTCCAATTGAGTCACCAGGCTCCTCTTGAGATACCAGCCTTTCGCTCTGTCCTCTCCAAGATGAGTCCTTCCCCGGGTCTTTCAATTGCTCGGCTTCTTCCCGCAGGACAGACAGCACAGGACCACCTCTGAACCAGTAGGCCCCAGACAGCTTCTGGGCCTACTTGAAGTCATGTAGCCTCGGGCCAGCAGGGCCCTGAGACAGAAATGGAACTGTCACATACCTTAAGCCAGGTGAGCCATGAAGTGAGAGAGCAAAAAAATGGCGTCTGCCCCTTAAGTATCCAGAATGCACAGCGGTGAACCACTCCCACTGGGCTGTTTCTGGGAAGGAAGGACATTCAATACACCTTAGCCTGTTGCCCTTCCATCACTGGCCTGTGGTGACAACGACACCTACAGACGACAGTGTGGAACTTCACGCAACACAGCCAATGCTGGGACAGAGACTAATTTAGCCATAACATTGAATCTGAACTATGTACAGAACAGATAACCCACTAAATTTACATGCGAGCACCTGGTCAACAGGAGCAGGGTGCTACACACACACATATATATATATATATATATATATATATATATATATATATATATATATATATATATATATAAAAAAAGGGGGGGGGTGTATCTAGGCGGGCATATAGGATCGGATGGAATAGCACACAGAAATGCAATAAAAGAGAGGCTAAAGATAAGAATATTATAAAAATATTAAAAATAACACTAGAGAAGACAGTAAGGGTTTACCCACAACACATAAATACAGAACCGGGGCACAATACACAGAACAGAGGATACCAGGAGCCCAGAGATAGAAATAGAGCCATGACCCCAAGGCAACAGACACATGATGAAAGATATGGTAAACACTATCAACACACTCCGCATCGAGCTGACAAGAGACCCCCGTATAATGATCGGACACCACAAAATGGATGGAAAAAACCTCATTATTGGAAGAACAATAGGAAGCCCCAGAATGGGAATAACAATTGGTATAAACCACCAAACGATTAGAGAGAGTATATAAGACCACCACAAGAATATAGAGATTACAGAAAACCAGCATATGAATATAGGGATAACTGGGCGCCATCATATGAACAATATGGGCAACGAGGAAGAAGCCCAGCTCAGGAATATGGACATGGAGAAAGAAGAGGGCCACAACAGAGAAACCACCGTCAGAATGAGCGAAGCCTGATACCTACCCACAACTATTATGCCCCCCCCTAATGATTTGACACAAGGAAGAAAGATATGACAGACAACCAGCATATGAATATAGGGATAACTGGGTGCCACCATATGAACAATATGGGCAACGAGGAAGAAGCCCAGCTCAGGAATATGGACATGGAGAAAGAAGAGGGCCACAACAGAGAAACCACCGTCAGAATGAGCAAAGCCCGATACCTACCCACAACTATTATGCCCCCCCTAATGATTTGACACAAGGAAGAAAGATATGACAGACACCATCCCACACAACAAGATGGCACTGACTACAATAGGTCTTTTTTAGACAGAGGCAGGGAGAATCACCAACCGACACACCCAGATGATACCAGGGGCACGAGAAGAAGCCAGGAAAGAAGAGAGGACGGCGATCCGGCAAGAGAGAACAAAAGAAAAAGAGAATAAAGGGGAGGGTATTTTCAATCCAAGTGGTCAACTACTCACACACAAAGAGATAGGGGTACTAGACAAAGGTCTGAAATATGCACCCACCAAGAATCTGGACAAGTTCCAGACTTATATTGGTATCCAGAAATATGTGAGGAAATTGAATATTAAAAAATATATCGTAGGCAACCCTTTTAAACATGGACCCCCAGGATTCGGAGAGGATGGAATTTTACACAGCACACTGAGAAACAAACCTATTTTTAATCCCCCTGTGAAAGATAATAAACATATTGAGGTTTTTAAAAAAGTGGTTTTAGAGGAAATTAAGGATCTGAAGATAAAGAAGAAGGAAGAACCAGGCTATATAAGTGGCATTCGAAAACTGACAAAAAGGAAAGATCTTGTCATCAGACCAGTGGACAAGGGAGGCGGAATTGTAATCCTCTCTAAAGAACAATACCATATTAGTATGATGAGTATGCTGGAAGATGAGAATACATATAGTAGACTACTGAGTAATCCCATGTTCAAGTGCAGAAACGCACTTGAACAAGTAGTACATTTAGGTTTAATGAAAATATACTCAACAAAAAAAGAAGCCAGATTTTTAATACCAGACTCCTGCCGTACACCGATTATATATTCACTTCCAAAAATACATAAAGACAAAACAAACCCACCTCCTAGGCCAATAGTAAATGGAATAGACTCGCTCACCTCCAGAATGAGCCAATACATAGACCATTACCTGCAACCAGCCGTACAAAATACATGGGCATACCTTAAGGACACAAAACAGATATTGCAGATGATTGAGAACATTCCGAAAGAAGATGGACCCTGGGTGATGGCCACTGCAGATGTATCATCCTTATACACCATAATACTCCATTACCAAGCATGTGAAGCTGTTAAATGGGGTTTGAGGACGCATACCAAACTGCCCTGTGTACAAAGAAAGTTTTTAATAAATTGTCTAGATTTTCGTTTAAATAATAATTACTTTTGGTAAAACAAGAACTATTACCATCAGCAGACTGGAGTCGCTATGGGAGCCAAATTTCCCCCGAGTGTGGCAGGCCTATTCATGGTCCAATGGGAAGAGGAAAATGTTTTTAAAAATAGACGCGAGCAACTAATGATGTACAAAAGATATATTGATGATGTCTTCATATTGTGGAAAGGAGATCAGAACCAGCTGACCCTATTCTTCGAAAACTTAAACATCAATGACAGAAATATTAAATTGACCTGGGACATTAGTGAGAAGAATATAACATTTCTCGACCTGGAAATTTTACAAGAAGACTCCAAATTAACATCACAAATGCACTTTAAAAACGTGGATAGGAATAACTATCTCCCTGTTGAGAGCTGCCACCACAAGAATTGGTTTTTCAATGTCCCCAAAGGATAATTAATGCGACTGAGACGGAATTGTACCAATCTAGACAATTTCCTGGAGCAGGCAGAAAAGATGAAACAAAGATTCACTAAGAAATGGTATAATAGTCTATTCATTAAAGAGAAGATAACTGAAGTGACAGGAATGAATCAAAATTTATTAATCCAAGAAAAAACCAAACAGGAGTCAACAATGGAAGTAGCACCTATCATTCTTGATTTAATTTACAACACAAGAAGATAGAAAGAATTATCAAGCGACACTGTCACATCCTTCTGGCAGATAAACAATTACAAGGAGTACTACCAACCTACCCTAGATTCATATACAAAAGAGCACCAACTATCCGAGACAAAGTAGTGAAAAATGTTCTGGATCCACCAACGAGAGGTTTCACTTTCTACATGGGAAAGGGCTTTTATCCCTGCAAATGATGTTTTGTGTGTACAAGAACCAAACGCCCAAATGAAAAGAAATTTAATTTCACATCCACAAGTACAGAAGACACCTATGAGGTCAAAGACTTTATTTATATATGTAGTTTTACATGTATTTTATATATATACATTAATATATACGTTTACTTGGTATAGTTCATTTTAATGTCTGTGATTTTATATTCTTTTTAGGTACTACATTATTTTATCCATACTGATATCATTGTGTTATTTTATATTGTTATTGCTTAGCAGTGCATACGTCAACACTGATGTCTATCTTACCCTTATCCTGTTCTTTAAACATTAGGTTTGCGATCCAATACTCATTCTAGATCTTTTACCACCATTCAGCTACAGCTGCTTGTTAATTTTTATTCAATTTTTTCTTCATTTCCCGTGTAAACTTATTTTTGGATGTGCTGCTCTTCTATTATATAAGCTGCACATTATTGCTGTGTTGACAATTGATTACAACCTATTAAATGGCCGCTCATTATAGTATTAGATAACCAACAAAATGGCTGTTCCCCCTTTAGTACAGACGATCCCTTGGAAAATGGCTGCTATGTCATTTAGGCATTGGGCTACAGGAAAATGGCCGCCCATAATTAATCGATGGAATAGACTATTTAAAGACATGTTTTGTGCCTTCCCATCATCTCCTTGATGAAGTCAGGTGACAGTGACGCCACGCGTAGGGAAGGAAAGGTACTCAGACTGACGCTGGCAAACGAGCTCGCTGCTCGTGGAGCAAGGTCCTTTTAATCCATTTGTTATGTGAGTACCCTAAGTTTGTTTATGAATAAAATGACATTGTTTAAACATACTACACTATCTGGAACCCCCGTCTTTCTTCTTTTATTACCTCTCCGTGCTACCACCGTGAGACAAAGACAGTTTACAGTGCCCGACCTATCCAGGAACATAAGGGAGAAGCAGTGATTACTGATCTATACATATATGCGGTTACCTCATTACCACAAGGTAAGAGGCCACTCTCACTAGTGTGTACTTTTGCACGAAGAGGCTCATTTGAATATTTATTGCACAAAGAAGAAAGAAATCTATTGCAATTTGCATGGTTTAATTGGACGTTATTGCATTGCACACAGTATTTTTGCATTGCACACAGCATTGCACTCGATTTTTATTTTTATTTTCTATTTTGCACATTTTGTTGGATTTTGCACAAGATATTTGCACTTTGCACAAGAAATTATTTGCGTATTTTTGCACAGTTGACTTTGCGACTTTGCACAGTTGATGTTGTTTTTTATATATTTTTCTTGCACATGTCTAAGATACAGAAGTAATATTGCACTTTTAGCATTTATTATGCACCTTGCACTTTGATATCAGTCTCAGTAGTAATTTATCATGCACTGTGCACTTTGATACCTGTCACATTTGCCATTTATTATTTGTATGAAATTGCATTTGTTATATGTGTACTGCTAGCTTTAGCAGCACGATTCTCTCTCTCTCTATTTTATACCAGTCACATTTGCCATTTATTATTTGTATGAAATTGCATTTGTTTTATGTGTACTGCTACCTTTAGCAGCACGATTCTCTCTCTCTATTTGAATTATCTGTGAACAGCGCAGCACCAATCCTCACGGTTAACTGCAGCAGATCAGTGCGAAAGCGGCCTTATTGGAGCTCAGAACAGTAAGGGCTCGTTTACATTTGCAGTTTAGAGGGCAGTAAAACCCCATAGTTCATTGTGGCCTGCAACTGGTTACTAAATCTCTTAAGCGGCCCCTTCAAAAGGTTGAACACCCCTGCCTTAGCCTATACAGAAACTGGCTCATACACACTTCGATAAACTGCACCAGATTTTCAAACTATTCAAATATTGTGGCAGCAATAAAGTCAAAAACAGATTTTTTGTGTATACAATTTGAGTTTTCTGTGAGCTTCAGAAAATAAAGAATGCACATTCTACAATATGCACTCAAAAATCAGAGAGTATTTCTCTGCAGATAACAATACTTCACCAGGTAGGTAAGAATTTCAAATTATAAAATTGACAGCAAAGAGCCCCAAAGGCAGAGCATTTGGCAGTGTTTTGTGCAAGTGATGTATGGGAAATGCTGAGTGCCAAAGGTATATAAAGAATATTATAGTCTGCAGAATACGAGATCTTCCCACAGATATTTTATGAAAAAAGCAGAACATGGTGTTGCAGAAAACAGGGGAAAGAACAGAGTTCTGCAGGTGGATTAACGTCTATTTGGATTAAAACTACCTCCATTGCTGCAGGGGCAAGAACAGATGTTGGTTCTACAATCATATTGAGAAAAGTTACTGCTAACAATAAAAATGGAAATACTCAGTAGTTGTTACTTTTTAGGCAGACCACGTCCTGTATGTTTTTTCCTCTCTAACATTTTTAAAACATTGTTTCTATTTCTGCTTATAGTAGGGTTTTAAAGTGGATTTTTCTCTTACAGCGATAACAATACTCCCCTTTAATAATGCCTTCATCTGTTCACTCTCCAGTTGAAAGCTTCATTTTTGTTCAGGCATAAGTCAGGGCGTCTCCACATTTTGCACTGAAATCTTGGCTCCGAGATAGTAAAATCATGTAATTTCTGATGCCAGTGCAGTTCTTGACTGTGTTCACAAATATCTGACACAGATCAGCGCATGCTGTAGCCTCTCATCTTGTAATTTGCTACAAACTTACAATGTTATAGTCTGACCACTGGGATAGAGGAGGCTTAGGAAATGCTTTTTTCTGTTTTTACCAGACTGATGGCATCATCTCAGCCTAAAGCTGGTCATAAACACATAGGAGGTTATTTATGAAAGGCAAATCCACTTTGCATTATAAGGGCACTGCAAGTGCACTTGGAAGTGAAGTCACTGTAGATCTGAGGGGGACATCCAAGGAAAATAAAAAAACATAATTTTAGCTTGCACATGATTGGATGATAAAATCAGCAGAGCTTCCCCTCATTTCAGATCTTTCCCTCAGATCTACAGCGACTGCACTTCCAAGTGCACTTGCAGTGCACTTGTAGTGCAAAGTGGATTTGCCTTTTCGTAAATAATCCCCATAGACACATAGGGGTTGATTTACTAAAACAGGAGAGTGCAAAATCTGGTGCAGCTGTGCATGGGAGCCAATCAGCTTCTAACTTCAGCTTGTTTAATTAAGCTTTGCCAAAAAAAACCTGGAAGCTGATTGGTTTCTATGCAGAGCTGCACCAGATTTTGCGCTCTACAGCTTTAGTAAATCAACTCCATAGACTGTAGGCTGAACAAAAAAAATGTATTAAAATCCTTAATCTGTGCTAAACAGCACAGACGTATTTTGACAACCTGCACTACCAGGTGTGAAAATACTCACACAGTGCATCTGAGTGGATGCAGACACCATTCAACCAACAAATTTCAATTGAAGGATGTTGGGCGGGTGGTTTCAGTCAGGGCTACCCGCAGAGCAATCCAGGCCATCAGGAACATGCATACCATTTCTGTATATTGTAAGATTTCAGGAGTTTAATTTTGCAGAACATAACATAATCTATAGATTAGGTTCAACATCAATTTACTGTACTTTTTTTACTAAAGCTAAAGATAGCACTCAATTAAAGTGTCAGGGCCACCCGCAGAGCAATCCAGGCCATCAGGAACATGCATACCATTTCTGTATATTGCACTCAATTAAAGTGGTTCTCCAGCGGTTCTTTAAAAAAATTAAAACTCAGCAGCTACAAATACTGTAACTGCTGACTTTTAATAATAGGACACTTACCTGTCCAGGGACCCAGCACTGTCCTCACAGAGCCGGCTCTTCAGCCGTCTTCCGGTACAGGCACTGGCATGTTCATTTTGAGAAGATGGCTATGACTGCTTGGACTTTACAGCCAGCTTCCCACTGCACTTTGTGAATGGTCCCGCAGCTTTCTGGGACCTGTGACATGTTCTTAAAGGCTGTGGATGAAGGAGGGGGGACTGAACCTCCACTCTTGTCAAATAGGAATTTCCCCCTTTTGGGTGAAGTTTCACCTTAAGATCCATAGGTAGCACACCCAAACTAGAGGTGAGGCATACTTTGGGATTCAACAAAGCTATTTGTTTGTCAAATAATTGCTTACTAATAAATGCTTACTAAAACTATTGATCACAAACTAAGGTCAAATGACACCTGTGTTTAAATAAGATTATAAATGTAGAACTATATCTGTAGAAAGTCGTTTGGGTAGAAGGTGGCAGTTTCTATCATTTTACAACTTCTTATGAGGGATGAGCTTTCTGTTCGAGTTGAACATGAGTTCGACTCGAACATCGCCTGTTCGATCGTTCGGCGAAGATCGAACATTATGGGGCATTCGTGCCAAATTCGAGCGGCGAGTCACGCCCCATAATGCACTGCATCATCGCAGTGCATTGCTGGCTGATGATTGGCCAAGCATGCACTATGACCTGCATGCTTTGGCCAATCACAGCGCTGTGAGCAAAAAAGCAGATTTGTCCTCGGGACCAGCGGTGCTCCGTAGGCGTTCTACGGTGCTCGAGTTGGTCTGCTTAGGGAACAGGAGCCACACTGGGGCAAAGATTCTGGCAGCTCTGCAGGGGCAGGTTCAGAGGTGGTTGATGCCACACCAGCTTCATGTCCTTCATTTGGTGGTGCAGCGGTTCTTGTGCAGGTACCCGGGCTTACAGGATCTCCTGAGGCAGGCCAGGAAAGTCTGTGGGCATTTCCGCCGGTCATATAATGCCAGTGCTTGGCTGGCTGACCTTCAAAAGGAATGCAACCTGCCCAAGAACCGCCTCATCTGTGAGATGCCCACCAGGTGGAACTCAATGTTGGCAATGCTGCAGTGGCTGCACATGCAGCAGAGGGCCATCAATGAGTACCTGTGTGAGTATGGCACCAGGACAGGGTCAGGGGGGCTTGGCTTTTTTTTCGCCATGCCAGTGGCTAATGATCAAGGATGCATGCACTGTTCTGTCACCATTTGAGGAGGCCATGAGGATGGTGAGCAGTGACAGTGCATGCATCAGTGATACTGTCCCTCTTGTCTTCCTGTTGGAGCACATGCTGCGTGGAATAATGGACAGGGCACTTGAGGCAGAACAGAGGGAGGAAGAGGAGGACTTCCTTACCTCTCAAGGCCCTCTTTATCCAGACAGTATTCCTGAAGCCCGCCTATCACACAGGAAGAGGAGGAGGAGGAGGAGGATTGTGTCAGCATGGAGGTAGAGCCTGGCACTCAGCATCAGCAGCAGTCTTCAAGGGATCGTTTTCAGTCCCCAGAAACCCATGGACTTGTACATGGCTGGGAGGAGGTAGCTGTGGATCATGTTGTCCTTAGTGACCCAGAGGACTCCGGACCGAATGCCTCAGCAAACCTACGCTGCATGGCCTCCCTGATCCTGCAAAGCCTGTGAAAGGACCCTCGGATTCGTGGTATCAAGAAGAGGGATCAGTACTGGCTTGCAACCCTTCTTGATCCACGTTACAAGGGTAAGGTTGCGGAACTTATCCAGCCTTCGCAGAGGGAGCAGAAGATGAAACATCTTCAGGAGGCCTTGCAGAAAGGTTTGTGCAATGCGTTTCCAGAGCCTGGGGAGTTGCAATTTCCTGGTCCTCCTGGACAACGTGTTGCTGAGGCTTCAGTCAGTCACAGAAGGAGCGGTGGAGAAGGTGGCCGTCTGACCAATGCTTTCAGACAATTTTTTAGTCCACAGCCCCAAGGTCTGATCGGTTCCAGCAACCATCGCCAGCGTCTGATTTACATGGTGCAGGAATACCTTGGGGCAAGATCAGACTTGGAGACCTTTCCAACCGAAAATCCACTGGGTTACTGGGTCTTGTGGATGGTTCACTGGCCAGAGCTTGCACAGTATGCAATTGAGCTACTGGCCTGTCCTGCATCCAGCATTCTTTCTGAACGCACATTCAGTGCTGCTGGAGGCTTTGTAATTGATCACAGAGTGCACCTGTCCACAGACTCAGTTGATCGGCTCACCTTCATAAAAATGAATCAGTCTTGGATCTCCAGCTACCAAGCACCTGATGCTGATGTAACCGATTAATTTTTTTATGAATGTGAGATCCCTTGAAGACTGCCTATGCTGATGCTGAGTGACTGTCCTTTTATGCTGACTAACTATCCTATTCCTCCACAATGTTTATAGCTTCTAAGAACATTTTGGTTCTGGGCACCCCCACCAGTGCCTAAAGCCCAATTTTTCTGCCCCTGTTTAACAGGGGCGTGTAATTACAATTTTTGCTGTAATATTTTGCAGCAGGGCTCATTCCTGCGCTCAACAACAGAATCTGTAAGGGGTTACAGTGTTGTGGCACAACCACCACTGCCTAAAACCCAATTTTTCTGCCCCTGTTTAACAGGGGCGTGTAATTACAATTTTTGATCTAATATTTCACTGCAGGGCTCGTTCCTGCACCCACCAAGAGTAACTGTGAGGGCTTACAGTGTTGTGGCACCACCACCACCACCAAATTCCCAATTTTTCTGCCCTTGTTCAACAGGGGCGCGTAATTACAATTCTTGATATAATATTTCACAGCAGGGCCCATTCCAGCACCCACCAAGAGTAACTGTGAGGGCTTACAGTGTTCTGGTACCACCAACACCTAAGGCCCAAATTTCTGCAGAGTATATAGGGCAGGCCGTATAGTATATACAGGCGGTCCCCTACTTTCAAACATCCGACTTACAAATGACTCCTACTTACAAACGGAGGGCGACAACAGGAAATGAGAGGAAATCTACCCCTAGGAAGGGAAATTCTCTCTTGTAAGAGTTAATATGGGAAAAAGGTGTCTCCACTGATGCTTTATTATCATCAATCCTTGTTTCCCTAAAAACCCCAAATTTTCAAAATCCAATTGCCATTGGGACAGAAAGTGAGGTGAAATCTTCTGAACAGGGGCACAGACAGCAAAACAAATGTAACAGGGGTGATGATAACCCTTCCCTATGTTATTCAAAAAGCTTAAAAATAGATTTTTTGGCTGGAGCTACACTTAAAAAATGTACCTGTTCCAAATTACAAACAGATTCAACTTAAGAACAAACCTACAGTCCCTGTCTTGTTTGGACCACCTGTATACTGCTGTTCAGAGTATATAGGGCCTGGGGGCCCCACGCCTTTTCTTTTTTTAATTTGGGTGCGGGGTTCCCTTTAATATCCATACACGACCCAAAGGTAATGGGCTGGGGGGTTACCCATGCCGTTTTTCTCAATAATTTTCATCCATATTGCCGGGACCCGACATTACATTACAGCTGCAAGCAGTTTTAACCACTTGCCGACCGGGCCATAGCCGAAAGACGGCTACAGGGCGGTCGGCTTATTCTGGGAGGGCGTCCATGGACGTCCTCCCAGAATGTTGCTCTCGCGCACCCTCTGGGTCCAGAAGACCTGGCGCATCATGGATCACGGTAAATGGCATGACGCCGGTTTGTTCACGTGGTAAACGGCCGCTACAAGCATTCCTCCCTCCTCTCTCTGTACCGATCTGTACAGTGTGAGGGGAGAGGGGGAGAGATTGTTTGTAGCAGCGCTGTGTGCTGGATCATACTCTGCAATAATCTGCAATACTCTGCAATACTCTGCAATAACCTGCAATACTGTGCAATACTCTGCCAATACTCTGCCAATACTCGCCAATACTCTACAATAAATTTTAACAGAAACAAAGATTTTTTTTTTTTACTGAATTTTCAGTCTTTTTTGATTTATAGCGCAAAAAATAAAAAACCCAGCAGTGATTAAATACCACCAAAAGAAAGCTCTATTTGTGTGGAAAAAAGGACAAAAATTTCATATGGGTACAGTGTTGCATGACTGAGTAAGTGTAATGCCCCGTACACACGGTCGGATTTTCCGACGGTGTTGTCGGAAATTCCGACCGTGTGTGGGCTCCATCGGACATTTTCCATCGGATTTTCCGACACACAAAGTTGGAGAGCAGGAGATAAAATTTTCCGACAACAAAATCCGTTGTCGGAAATTCCGATCGTGTGTACACATATCCGACGGACAAAGTGCCACGCATGCTCAGAATAAATAAAGAGATGAAAGCTATTGGCCACTGCCCTGTTTATAGTCCCGACGTACGTGTTTTACGTCACCGCGTTTAGAACGATCGGATTTTCCGACAACTTTGTGCGACCGTGTGTAGACAAAACAAGTTTGAGCCAACATCCGTCGGAAAAAATCCTAGGATTTTGTTGTCGGAATGTCCGAACAAAGTCCGACCGTGTGTACGCCCTATAAGTGTGAGAGCACCGAAAGCTGAAAATTGGTCTGGTTAGCAAGGGGGTTTTAAGTGCCCAGTGGTCAAGTGGTTAAATGACTTTTATTACTTTAGAAATGTCATTTTGTGCAGGGGCTGTTCTAAACACGGGAAACACGCAAAACTTTTTAGGCATACACCAGGTACGATATTTAAAGGAATATTTCACTTTTATTTTTTCACTTTAAGCATCATTAAAATCACTGCTCCCGAAAAAACGGCTATTTTTAAAAATTTCTTTTGCATTGATACATGTCCCCTGGGGCAGGACCTGGGTCCCCAAACCCTTTTTAGGACAATAACTTGCATATTAGCCTTTAAAATTTGCACTTTTGATTTCTCACGTTCGAGTCCCATAAACTTTAACAGTGTTCGATTGTTCGCATAAAGGTTAAATATTAATCTACCCTATTATTATCTACTCAATGTTTTACATTTTTAGTGGTAGACTTAGCTTCAAGCTAATTATGTTCAAACAAAGGGAATTATAAGAGGTGACCCTTGAACCTGTGTATTCTATTGTCTTTTAAACTGCCTTTGTAAAATTATCTTTTAATATCTTGGTCCACTATAATTGTAATTCAGTGATCCATTTATTTTCACTTTATGCTAACTGTGGCAAGTGCATATGATATCACATGCTAGCAAATAATGGTACACAGTTTGTTTGGGGATGTTTCAATTAATTTCAGCCTGTAACAAAATCCATTACCCGTACCACCAGCAAAAGAAACAAGTGCAGGTTTCCTTAGCTCAGCAATTTAAAACAAGTCTGCTGAGTCAAATGGCCTACGAAGGATTTAAGCTTCATAAAATGACTGTCCCTCCTCTTGTAAACTGTGGAAATTCAATGTACCATAAAAGATTGAATCTTTCATTAAAGCATCATCTTTTGAAATTCATTTCCATTACTGTGGCTGAAAGAGCTCTCTAAATGCAAAGTATCAACCTAAATCAGAGTTCAGTTAAAAATCTCACCTTATTTTTTTTTTCCCATTTCAGAATAAAGAAATATTTAGTGAGTGTGACAGTGCAAAGTGAAATAATAATGCTTTGAGGAGAGTCCTTCTTCCAAGGCATCTGTGGTCACGTTTTTCATCCTGTGTTTTCATTAACAGGCCATTCCGAGATACACATTGTTTCTATGTGTAGGCAACGGAGGTGAATAATGAGTGACAAGGTCATTTTCCATGCCAATAAACACCCCGTGTTTCCTATTGAAAGCCACAATTGGGTGTTAGAGGGGAAAAAGGCATAGCTTAGCTATCTAGCCAGTCAGTCTACACTATGTATAGGAGAAAATTACTGATGTCCACTTGAAATCTCTGCAAGGTCATTCTATCTTCTAAGGTGGAAAGGCCAAGCTTGATTCAATAGTTATCTAATAATAGTACACTGCTCGTTTCAAGGAAGTTTTTTCATCTGGTGTTTCATTACAGAGTAGAGTAGAGAATACAGAGTAGAGCAAAGATGGTGCTTTGTAGGGAAAGCCAATAAAACGATGGAGTCCAAACACACACATACAAACACAGTGGATAATATACGGAGCAGGTACAGATATATATGTTTCCACTACAAAATATCTAATAGTATCATCTTTCAGATGCTACTTCAATCCAAAATTTCCCTCGAAATTATGATTTTATAATTCTGTGAAAGATTGTAAGCCAATCACTTTTAAGAAG
Organism: Lithobates clamitans; assembly: GCA_037952925.1. Classification (NCBI taxonomy): domain Eukaryota; kingdom Metazoa; phylum Chordata; class Amphibia; order Anura; family Ranidae; genus Lithobates; species Lithobates clamitans. Next base: position 9,840,184 of record JBBGZY010000513.1, on the reverse strand, counting down.
CCTGTTTTTAAAAGACCGAATGTGATTATTGTCTGAATATTGCTCAGTATTCACCAATTCTCTGTTCGTGTTTTTTATAAAGCACATTCTTTATTCATTTCATTATGCTTTAACTATAACGTTTATTCACTAGGCAAATTCCCCCTTTTAATTCAATTCTAGATAATTTGAAATATGAAATATGAGATCCAAGGCTTTATTTCAGTAAATGCTATATTTTTCAGGGATTAGCAAAAAATATTCACCATTGTATATTTGCCTGCCGATTAGTGATGAGAAAGTGACAAGAAATATGCCCCCTCAACATTTTGGTAGAGTGCACCCTGTTGTTCCATTCCTAGAGGAGGGTATCCTGTTTATTTCAGAAAGTGAACCTTTGATTTGCTTTGCCAGTCCCCCAGTTTGAATGAAATGGCTGGGAAAATTCAACCCAGCACACTGACCCCCACTGGCATTCAGGCTGCCAGAGATAGTGGACACCTACAGACATATAAACTATCTCTGATCCAACTATAAATGGTACAGATTGGGTAAATATTATACAGACATCTAAAATGCTGTTAAATAAACCCCAGTCTAAGCTAATTAAGATCTTACACCATTCTTCCAGAAGAAAAGGTCTCTGGGTTTTGAGTCCTGAATGATATCTGCTTTGTACTTTGCACTCCAGAGTGTCCAAAAGGATTTAATGATTCTATGACCTTACTTAGATGTCATGGAAGTTGATTGACTATATCCTAGTTTCCTTAAGCCAGTCTTGAAACTGTTTAGCAGTATGTATGGCGGCAGTATTATACTAGTTTGAGGCCAGCCAGCAACCCCTTTAAACTGATCAGCAAAGCAGTGATCACTGACAACTGCCAAGGGAGACCAGCAGTAGCCCAGGGAGAGTGCCACTGCACTATAAGGGGGGCTTTGCTATTGTTCAGGGCTGTGATGGAAAGCTGTGTGCTGAGAGACTGCTGTTGGGAGCTGAGTACTGGACCATGAGGCTGCTGCTGCAAGAGGCCCATGAGTTTGCTGCTGCAGGAAAGAGAGTGCTCAAGAAAAATAAACCATAGAAGAAAACTCATAGGCCTAGCGCATTATCCTCAATACATGTTTGTATTTAATAAAATAGAGGTAAATATACTCACAAACTAGTACTTGTGTCATAGCGTTATCATAAAATCATCCACTTAGCTAACCGATGTGACTACAAGTGTTGTGGATTTTCGCATATAGATTTAACCACTTCAGCCCCAGGAAGGAAATGGAACCAAAAATTAAAGAAAGGTTCCACATAGTGTAATATCGTTTAAAAAAAAATAGATTTTAATAAAAAGAGGGTAAACAGGAACACTTGCATTTCAAATGTAGATAAAAGGCTCTTACAAAGACATGGAATAGCGCAATGATGTTGGCAGGAATCTGCCGCGTTTCATCATACCCCAGATGACGTCTAAGTAGACGATACGCGTTGGTTCGAGTTCTGCCAACATCATTGCGCTATTCCATGTCTTTGTAAGAGCCTTGTATTTTGGGGTGTAATTTCACATATACCCATGCCATGTGTTATCAATATGTCATTTAGTGACAACTTTGTGTAAAAAAAAAAAAAAAGTACATTTTCAAGACACTTGTAGCAAAATATAAAATATTCCATGGACTCAACATGCCTATCAGCAAATAGCTTGGGGTGCCTACTTTCCAAAAAGGGATCATTTGGGGGGGTTTGAACTGTCCTGGCATTTTTTGCACAACATTAGAAGCTTATGCCACACATCACTCACTCTATCCACTTGAAGACAAAGCCCTTTCTGACACATTTTGTTTACATTAAAACATTTTTTTTTGCTAGAAAATTACTTTGAACCATCAAATATTATATTATTTTTTTAAAGCAAAGGCCCTACAGATTAAAATGGTGGGTGTTGCTATATTTTTTCACACAATAATTGCACGATTGTTCAAAAGCAATTTTTTTGGGAAAAAAAACCTTTTTTGAATTTTAATTCACTAAATTGCCCAAATGCTTAGTAAAATAGAAAAGGTTATCTTATGCCAAGTACATAGATACTACATGCTTTAAAATTGTGCACAACCGTGCAGAGGCGACAAACTACATACATTTTTAAAAGCCTTTGAAAGCCTTTACAGGTTACCACTTTAGATTAGGAACTCTACTGCTAGACTTACTGCCCTTGATCTGACTTTTGCTGTGATACCTCACATGCATGGTGCAATTGCTGTTTACATGCGACACAAGACCGACACTTGCATTCGCCGTTGCATGTGAGCACGGGGGACAGGGGTGCTTTATTTTAAAAAAAAATTTTTTAATTATTTATTTTGATTTTTATTTTATTTTTACACTGTTCCTTTCATTTTTTATTGTTATCACAGGGAATGTAAATATCGCCTATGATAGCAATAGGTAGTAACAGGTACTCTTTTTGAAAAAATTGGGGTCTATTAGACTCTAGATCTCTCCTCTGCCCTCAAAGCATCTGACCATGTGATAAGATGCTTTCCCAATTTCCCAATGGTGCAGTTTATATCTGGTGAATCCTAAGTCATGAAAAGCCTGTAGCTTCCAGTTTCTTAGGCCATAGAGATGATTGGAGCCATTCTGGTCTCCGATCAGCTCTATGGTCAGCTGGCGGAACCACCGGCTGCATTCTTGGGTTCCACGGTGGGACAGGGCCTGAGAAAACCATGGAAGATGGCGGGAGGGGGGTAACGTTCCCTCCCACTGCTTGTAAAAGCAGTCTAGCGGCTAATTAGCTGCTAGGATTGCTTTTACATGAAACCTGACCGCCAGCTGAAAAGAACAAAACCAAGATGATACGTAAACATGCAGGCATCATTCTGGTATAACCACTCAAAGTCCAGCAACATACCAGTATGTCACTGGTCCTTGTTGGGCATATATTGTAATGTTCTTTTTTTTTCATGCAGCCTGTGGGCTGAACGAAAAAAGAGATTGAACGGTGGGAATACCCATCATTAGAATACCGCCCTGCAGCCACTCACTTCTAATGATGGGCATACCTGCACCTTTTTTTCTGTGGTGAGATCACATCCTAGTGCGATGGAGTCACTGATTTACGTATCGTGAGAGCAAACCCTGTTGCTGTCAAAATAAATATATTCGTGCTGCAGATAACTGGTGTACTTAAAAAGCAAACAATGGTAACAATAAAACATTAATTCACTAAACCCGCTTTTTTTTTATTGCAACCTGTGCCTAAAAAATATATGCCGAAGCATGGGTGCAATCTGCCCCTAATGTTAGGGGCAAATCACCCCTCCACCCCCGCCCCCATGCTTCGGCATATATGCTCTTTTTTTAAACTGTGGTGGTGAAATCACCTCCTACAGCACTGGAGTTGCTGATTTACGTATCGTGAGAGCAAATACTGTTGCTGTCAAGATAAATAAATCAGTGCTGCAGCTGAATGGCAAAGTTGCAAAGAAAATAATGGTTAACAAAAAAAAACAGTAGAATATAAAAGAACTACATAGCTGCAAAGCAAACATGATAAAACATAGTAACAATAAAACATTGCATTTAAGCATAAAATACAGTAAAACAGAGCAGAGCAATAAAGAAAGAACAATAGACAGAGAAGAACAAGAAAATGACAACTATTTTTGGCTTTTTTTGCTTTATATATATATTTTTTTACTTTTTAAATATTTATTTATTTTACACTTTTATTTGTAACTGTAACTGTTATGCCCCGTACACACGGTCGGACTTTGTTCGGACATTCCGACAACAAAATCCTCTGATTTTTTCCGACGGATGTTGGCTCAAACTTGTTTTGCCTACACACGGTCGCACAAAGTTGTCGGAATTTCCGATCGCCAAGAACGCGGTGACGTCAAGCACGTACGACGAGACTAGAAAAGGCCAGTTCAGAACCAAGCGAGGCACCCTTTGGGCTCCTTTTGCTAATCTCGTGTTAGTAAAAGTTTGGTGAGAGACGATTCGCGCTTTTTCAGACTCGTGGCTTTCAGATCGTTTTCTGCCGTTCAGTTTGTGCTTGTGGGTTTGTATCTGCTCTTTAGTGCGTGCAGTCAGTTCGTATTGGAGTTTTCTGTGCGATCTTGTCCGCTCGTTGCTGTTTTTCAGGTTGCTCTTCACAGGCCTTGCTGTTCTTCAGTGCGTTCTGTTACTTCGTTCTGAGCAGCCGACCGTTTTCTAGCCATGTTGCGTATGCGTACTCCTCGTAGAGTTCGTGCTGTGCGGGGGCTTGGTGTTGGGGTCCTGACCTTGACACAAGTCCAGTCCATGAACAGGGTGGGGAGGAGTTCATGGACCAAGAATTGGTTGCTTCAGCGTGACCAGTTCTGTCATATGCCTTTGCTCCGTGAGATCCGTGAGAATAATCCTGATGATTTCAGGAACTTTCTCAGGATGACGGACCCCGTATTTCACAGTTTGTTGGCTTCGCTGACCCCCTATATCAGCAGGCAGGATACCTGCATGAGGCAAGCCATCACTCCGGAGCAGAGGTTGGTCGCTACCTTGCGGTATTTGGCCACAGGGAGAAGCCTGCAGGACCTCAAATTCTCGACAGGCATCTCCCCCCAGGCTCTGGGGATCATTATCCCAGAGACCTGTTCTGCCATCATCCAGGTCCTACAGAAGGAGTATATGAAGGTAAGATTTTTATCCTTTTATATCACATTTTATTGTATTAAATGTTTGATAATATATTGTATTTCTTTCCTCATTCCCTAATTACCATGATTGTATTATGCTGTGAATGTCCCCTTTGTCCTCATGCATGCTGGATTTTTATGTAATTATTATTTTAGGTCCTTCATACATATTTGCCCTTCAATAACCTCCCCAGCATGGTGTCTCCTGCCCTATATTCACCTCATGTAGTTACTTAACAATGTATTTTATCAGCTCCATAGTAGTGCTTTACCCCAAACACCCCATAAAATGTTTTGAAATGTTATTTTTGATTTAAATTCAGGCAGAGGGCCAGAGGCTTTTTTTTGTGGTGTCCCCAAATTTTTTGTAACCCTCCCTCCCCCAACTGCTAAGTCAGCTGATCCCAATTCTCTATCCTCAATCATCTATCTGCTGACTTTGCCAAACCCATACACACTATACCCACCTCTTTAGTGCTCAGATTTATGGATGAATTCCCCAAAGCATGTAGTGCAAGGGCCTGCCTGTATACTTTCCAATGGTACTGTTTAAAGTTCTTATATCCTATTATGATCTTGATAGGTAATAGCAGAATGTCCAAATGTGCTCAAATGTGTACAGTGTGTATTTATATCTTTGTATTATGACACTTCTTACCTGTCCAGTGGGCTGCCAATAGTGTAACTAAGGAGGGGCTGTTCCAAGTAATACCCTGTATTTAGGCATTCATCTCTCAATGAAGTGAAGAGGGTTACCTGTCCAAGAGTTCTCCCCCCTATAATGTTAGAAATGGCCCATGAGAGGGGGGGGGGGATATGATAGGTGTACCTTATACTTTGTTGTTGTTAAATTCCCCTTAATAAATGCTATCTGGAGGTTGACCCATAATGTTTGTGTCTAATCTGCTTGCCAGGTTTCTGTGAAAAAATAGTAATGTTTATTGTTTTTTCCTCAACAGTTTCCTTCCACGCCACAGGAATGGCAGACTGTGGCCTCCCACTTTGCCCAGCGGTGGGATTTTCCTAACTGCGGAGGGGCAATTGATGGGAAACACGTCCACATCGTCCCACCACCCAACTCGGGGTCGTACTATTATAATTACAAGGGGTTTAATAGTATAGTGATGTTGGCGGTGGTGTCGGCTAATTACGACTTCTTGTATGTGGACGTGGGGAAGAATGGCCGGATGTCCGATGGTGGAGTGATCGCCCAGACGGAGTTCTACAGGCGTCTCCAGAATGGCAGCTTGGACTTGCCACCTCCAGAGGACAATGTTGAAGGTCTCCCATTTGTGTTCGTTGCTGATGAAGCATTTGCGCTGGGGGACCACCTGATGCGGCCATTCCCGATGAGGACCCTCACCCCGGAACAGAGGGTTTTTAATTACCGGCTGGCCAGAGCCCGAAGAGTGGTGGAGAACACATTTGGAATCCTGGCCAGCGGGTTCCGATTATTTATGACACCCATCCATATGGCGTAGTATAAACTGAACCATATAATACTTGCCTGCTGTGTTCTCCATAATTTTCTACGAAAACATTCAGCCAACTATGCTGGCTCAGTTGGGCCTGAGGCCGGAATCCCAAATACTTCGACAATGACGGCACTTGAAAGCGGCCGTCCTGGCTTGCCCTCCCTGAATGCCCGTGATGTCCGGTTACGATACCTGGAGTTCTTTGCGGGTAGGGGGGCTATCAATATGCCAGACAATATGTGACACCTTTTTCAAATAAAAAACAACCAAAAGAAATTCTTGGTGGACATTTACTGCTTGTGTTTGTTTTAGCTGACCCTGACAGAAATGTGTTGAGTGCAGAAAATGTCGTGATTGGGTAACCTTATAAAAAACAGTGTTGGCTGGTACTTCCTACATGCAAAAACACATTTCACTACAAGTGCACTTGCAACTGCACTGAACCTGCACTTGTAGTGCAAAGAGGATTTGCCCTTAGGAAATAACCCCCATTTGTGCATAAAACAACAATTACATCACCCCAAAAGTGTTGTAGTGTTGAGACAATAATCCACACATTCTTGAGTAAGGCACTTTTTTATACCTGCACAATCACATGCGCATTTACCAAAGGTTTTTAAAACAAACCAACATGTTTGTTGTATAACAATGTTTGCAGTAGCATTATGAAAAATCAAAATATCCATTTCAGATAAAACAGGCCTGTGTAAAACCAACAAGAAAGCCAAAAAACTTGAACTTACAAAGTTCACATTAGGTAAAACCTGAAGGCTATATCAGACATCAGTATTTAGGAACTGGGTTTGATATAGCGTTCAGATGGGGGGAAATCACCCCTGGAAAAGCCAAATTTGGAAGATGCACACCAATTTACAAATGTCCACATGTGCTATCTGCCATCATGGGGGATCAAGGGACGTGTTTGGGGGGAGCAAGCCCTTCCTCAACGCTACTTTATAATTGAGGAAGGGGTTGCCCCCCCAAAACGCGTCCATTGATCTCCCGTGATGGCAGATAGCACATGTTGGCACACTGTGTGCATCCTCCAAATTTGGCTTTTCTAAACATTGAAAAAAGTTTGGTACGATAAAACAGGTGATTTTGTGGGGTTTAAATTCGCCCCAAAACATCAATGATGTTATTATTTTTTTTAATAACATCACTGATTTGTTGCTGGATGTTTTGCAATTGGAGATTACACCCCATGATTTCCCTCATCAGTATCTGGGCACTTTCAGATGTAAAGCGTTCTGGATCCCTCACATCACGATCACCTAAAAAGAGATAAAGAACAAAAAAAAAGGTCTCAAAAATCTGCCACCAGCTATCTCTTTTACCTGAGTCTGTGGTCGCAGACACTCACCTGTTGTGGTGCCAATCTCCACCACAACTTCTTCTTCCTCCTGCTCAGCTTCTTGGGTTGGTATTTCCCCTTCTTCCAGAGAGGGGGGGTCTCTGGTCTCCTGGGATGAGGGGTGTCCGAGTCTTTTCTCCCCTATGTAAAACAAAAATGGTATACTTAGCACACAGATATTTGATGGCAGAACTATAGAAATAGGAAACATTGCTTGGAAGTGGGGTACAATTGTCTATTTTAGCCGAGTTCCAAGATGTATATTTTTTATTGCCCTTTGTCAAGCTGCAATACTTTACCTGTTTGGTACAAGCTTCACAGATGGAGACCCCCCTATAGTATACACTGGAGCACCTATGTGGCCCCCTAATAAAAATGGTGTTCTTGTGTCCCACACTAGTGCTCCAGTGTCCAGATGTGAAAACAGCTGCTCAGTGTCCTCTCCTTACACACAATCTAGTTTGCATTTCATTCTAGTAACAAACCCATCTACACAAACAAATATTTGGCATCCAAGTAGGCCCCCAAAAATGTGTGAAAATGCATATGGCCTAAACAATGGTGTTCTAGAGGCCGAAAGAAAAATGTTTGATACGAACGAATAATGTGCAAATGAACATTAAAGTTGACCTTTGGAAACGTTACAACTAATCAAAGCATATGGAGCAGAACGAACGTAATAAAGACAGAAAGAATAGGAACACAGCACAACTACTTACTTTTTTGCAGCACTCTCCAGATCTTTCGGTACTGCTCTGGCTCTCTCAACTTCAGGTCCGACCACCGCTTCCTGAGCTGATCTTTAGACCTTCGTACCCCGAAATTCCGCTCGAGACTCCTGACCACTTTCGCCATGATTTTGGCCTTTCGGATGTTGGGGTGGGGGTAAGGCCCATATTTTCCGTCATAGTCGGACTTCCTCATGATGTCGACCATCTCCAACATCTCCCCAAACGACATATTTGTGGCCTTAAAACGTCTCCTTCTGGATCGGGACGTGCCTGGATCCGCCCTTTCCTCCTCCTCCTCCTCCTCGTTGCTACAATTAGCCCGCACCTGCTGTATGTCCGCCATCATGCTCTTCCCCCACTGCGCCGAACGAAAAGGGGCGGGGAATACACTAGAAAGAACGTCAGGGGCGGGCGGAGTTACACGCATGCGCAGTGTATATAAAGCGTAACACGCGTGCGTATTACGTTTGATCTGTGAGCGGAGGAAGGAGCATTGAACGCGGCGATCGTAAGAACGAAGGTAAGAGACAAACTTGGGCCTATACTGCTTCTATAGATTGAGGCCTATATTGTAACAAGATTAGGAGAGTTTGGTGTGACATTAGGCTTTGTCTTGTGTTGTGTCTTGCAGTGAACATGGATATGGTACTGGAAGATCAGGACTTCATTTCAGACTTCATAGAGATGCTAAGGGAGCTGCCCTGTCTGTGGGAGATTAAACACCCCCATTACAAGAACCAAGCAAAGAGGAAGGCAGCACTGAAGCAATTGTGTGAAATTGTGAAGCAGGTGATCCCCACGGCAGACATCACTTTTTTAAAGATTTTCATTGGTGGCCTGAGGAGCACATATCTGAGGGAGCGCAATAAAGTCCTGGATTCACAGAGATCCGGAGCAGCAGATGACATCTATGTCCCCAGGATGTTGTACTACGACAGGCTGCACTTTCTGGCAGGCCAGACTGAACCCAGGCCATCCCTCTCCAGTCTTCCTTTCACGCTTCCTTCCCCCCTGGCTGAGGCTTCTGACGCCCAACCTGGGCCTTCCAGGCCACATGTGGAGGAGCCCAGATTGAGCCAGGTATAGCATTCCTCTAAATATTTCTGCTTGTCCAATCAATGATGTTAACTAGATGTTAGTTGGGAGTACTAATTTAGGATTGTGATTGATGATGCAAAAACTAAAACCATGTCCCTTTTTCATACACAGGGAAGTCTCAGCCAGGAGGTGGCCAGGCCGAGCCGGCTGGCTGATCTGCAGGTCCCTCCAACCCCCTGGAAACAGAAAGTGGCAGTAGGAGGAGTACCCTAGAGGAGGCTGCTATCAGATTTTTTTGTAGGGCTACAGAGGTCCTGGGAGCACCCCACACCAGGCAGGAGAACCTTGCTGCATTCATAGCCTATAAAATGCAGAGGATGGAGGAGGGCCAAAAAGCCATGTGTGAGGCCCTCATACCAGAGGCTCTGGCGAAAGGTGTGAGGGACCAAATTACACCTCACACACAGCTTTGGGATGGTCCTCCTCCTCTTCCTGCAGGTCCTACTCCTCCTCCAGGTCCTACTCCTCCTCCTGCCACATCTCCAACTGCACAGCCACAGCCCGGAAGGAAGTGTGAAAGGAAGACCAGACAGTGAGGACCCTGGATCCAGTCAGGTCGGCCAAAAGATGCAGCCTCTTGTGGTACCACAGCCTGGGGACACTGATGTCATCTGCTGCTATCCAGATCTCTGTGAATCCCGGACCAGACTGCCCTCCCTTACATATGGACTCCTCAGGCCACCAATTTTGAGGTTTAAGAATTGATGTCTGCCGTGGGGGTCCCAGGCTTCACTAATTTCTCCTGTTGATCCAGTGTTGCCTTCCTCTTTGTTTGGTTCTGAGCCCTTAATAAAGGATTTTTGTTTTGAATTATACTCTCCTATGTGTTTTACTTCAAAAATGATGGTTTGTTTGTGAGGATTCAGGTACATTTCTAATATACAATGTGAAATGAACAAGGGACACCAACAACAAAAAATCTCATTGAGATTAAATAATAAAAGATATCAATGGTGTTGGGGTAACTTGCCACACAAAACACACACAAAAATATTCTGGAGTAAAAATAAAAATAACATTGAACAAAGATCAGCCTTGGAAAAAATCCAAACATTAAAGAAAAAAAAAGGCTTAAAAACAAAAAAAAAAACATAAAAAATATAAAACTGTCAGATGTGACAACTAATAACAATATATTGAGGGAATCCCACTAAAAAAAACAAATAAAACTTTGTGAGAAGTGTGTGTGAATATGAGCAGCAAAACTACTTAATTCTTGTCACATTATAAAGAAGAAGAGAGTGCGCTGTATTAAACCATTTTTTACATTGCAGCGTGACGAAAGTGCTGTATCCATTGCGAACGCTAAGTTTACCAGAACGAGCTGTCCCGTGTCGGAATTTCTTCTGAGCATGCGTGGCACTTTGTGCGTCGGAACAGGCCACACACGGTCGGAATTGACGCGATCGGATTTTGTTGTCGGAAAATTTTATCTCCTGCTGTCCAACTTTGTGTGTCGGAAAATCCGATGGAAAATGTCCGATGGAGCCCACACACTGTCGGAATTTCCGACAACACGCTCCGATCGGACATTTTCCATCGGAAAATCCGACCGTGTGTACGGGGCATAAAGGTTCCAGGTTCGGGTCTCTCAAAATGCGATGGCACCTTTGGACACCCTGTGAAAGTGTTCCCTAGGACTGTGCAGTGCTGTACCCTACGCTAATACTCCACAAATGTGTGGAAGCGACAGAAACATTCACCAATGCAGAGACCAGGTTGGTCAGAACAGGAGGGACAATAATACTGGGTGTCACGCCTATACCCGCGCTTGCTACAGACATGACATCTTCTTTGAGGTGCTCGTTGGGTAGGGGTAACAGGGAGGACATACGGAAAATGCCTCTCATGCAGTGGCTTACTGCATTTGCATTGGGAAGTTGGGCCACAGCACCGTCTGGAAACAGAAGGGCTGTGATGATCTCTTCCTGGAATTTAAGGAAGGATCCAGTTTGTCCTGACGCTTTGTATAGCACATAAATGTTCAGCAGAGCCAATTGAAATAGATATACAGACACTTTTTTATTCCAGCATCTGGCGTTACGGGCAATTAAGTACGGCACCATCAACTGGTCGTTGAAGTCCATCTCTCCCATATTAAGGTTGTATTCGTGTACACAGAGGCGCTTCTCAACAACACCAGTCGCTGTTGGAATTTGGACAGTCATATCTGCATGAAGGGAGGACAGAACAAAAACATTACGATTATCCTTCCACTTCACTGCAAGCAAATTATTACATATCAAGCAGGCTCTCTCCCCCTGTCTAAGTTGGGACTCCACAAGCCGTTGGGGGAAGCCCTGGTGGTTAGATCGCACAGTACCACATGCGCCAATTCCACAATCAAAAAGGTGACCAAAAAGTGGCACAAGTAATACTTTTCCACGTACAAGTGGTGCCCCTTTCCAAATAAGGGTGACACCAAGTCCCAAACAATCTTGCCAGCGCTCCCTATGTAGTCTGGGCAGTTGTGGGGCTCCACGTGACTGTCTTTTCCCTCGTAAACCCTAAAAATATATGTATAGCCTGTGGCCCTGTCACAGAGCTTATATAACTTGACCCCATATCTGGCACGCTTGCTGGGGAGATACTGTTTGAAAGACAAGCAGCCAGAAACTTAATCAGGGACTCATCAACACAGACAATTTGATCGCGTATAAATAAGGCTGCAAACTGTTGGTTGAAGTGGTTTACAAGGGGCCTGAATGAGCCGATCAAATTCAGGGTCACCCCAAGGACGACAGAGTTCATTGTCATTAAAATTCATGAACCGCAAGATTTTCTCGTATTGCGTCCCGGTCATGGAAGCAGAGAACACGGGCATATGGTGAATTGGGTCAGTGGGCCAATATGACCGCAACTCACTTTTTTTAGTTATGCCCATGAAGAAGGATAGGCCCAGAAAGGTCTTAAATTCGGAAACCGTAACAGGTTTCCATTCTCGGGCAAGGGCTAACTGGAGATTAGCGGCAACGAATTGACCAGCATACAATTTTCTTTGGTTCACAATAGATCCATAGAGAAAACAGTGAATAAAAATCAAGTTAGGTAAAATCAACTGTTTTCACCTGAATTCCGAGTTGGCCAGTGAATGGGGAAGTACGAGCCCTGCAGAAGTGGTGGGCTCCCAATTAGGATTGCATATGCAGCAGGAAGGGCACTATGGGCTCTATGGGCCTGTGTTTGAACTGTTGGCCGCTGGTGCTTGCCAGTTCACCAGAAGGATGAGCGGCACTAGTACTGGCTCTCTGCTTCATACGAGAGCCCTGAGGTTCTTGCACCTGAACAACAGGTGTCGGGTACGCCTAACCTTAGCAGGGACCACTACTCTGTCATCAGAGCTATCTGTCAGGGTGCCGCTGCTCTCTATCGGTAGATATACTGAGCCTGAATCTGACAGTGAGGCGGCTTCCCCCTCACTCTCATCTGTCAAGCTCAGCAGCGTGTAGGCCTCTTCACTAGTGTACCTCTGTTTGGACATTTTGGCCTCTAAATTTACAGGTACAGCTAGCGCAACTCACAGGCAAAAGAGCACCTGGTTGTCAGTGACTGCTTCAACCACTACCAAAAAAATGAACTGATCAGGCCTGACTCTGCTAATGCTGCAGTTCTGTGTGTTGTGTTTTGTAAGTGACAGTGATCTATTTGGGTGGGCTGGGCTGGGCGGGGGGGCTAAATGCATATATAGTTTTGATCAGATCAAAGATATTGATCTGTTCAAACACTATACTAGTAAGGGCGATGTATGGTGTGTGCGTGGGTGTTAGCTACTGTCACTAATGGGAAGCTGCCTGGGATTGATGCTGACCCTAACTGACGCTAAAACCCACCCACTGGGTGATCAGGAGGTTAAACCTTTATTAGGTAATATACAGCGGGTACCCTGACACTATAAAAAAACTAACTGGCGTCACCTGTGACACTAATACGGTGATCACTGGTGACAGGGGATGAAAGGGTTAACTAGGGGGCAATCAGGGGGTTAAAACCTTTTATTAGGTAATATATGAGGGTACCTTGACGCTAAAAAAGACTGGCGGTGAAACTAACCAACTAACTACTCACCAGTGCCACTAATACGACAATCAGAATATAGATCTGTACACTATACTAGTGACACTGATGACAGGGGGTGAAAGGGTTAACTGGGGGTGATTAAGGGGTTAAACCTTTATTAAGGGGGTACCCTAAACCTACCTGGGCCTACTACTAACTGCCCTAACACTATTTAGTGTCACAAGTGACACCAGTACAGTGATCAATGAAAAATCGGAAAACTGCACTTGTTGACACAGTAACAGGGAGTGAAGGGGTTAACTGGGGGGTGATCGGGGGTGAAAAGTGTGCCTACGTTTACTGTGTCAGTGTAGTGTTGCTGCAACTCATTTTAGATGTCCTCTCTCCGGAACTGAAAATGGTTCCACGAGGGGAGGTGACATCACTGCCTTTGCTGTGTTTACATTTCTCAGGCAGAGGAAGCATTTAATTTGTCAGAACTGATCAGCGGATCCAGGCCAGAAATCATTGGCCTGGACCTGAAGACTGATTGGTTCTGTAATGAATCCAATTGCCACGGGCACGGCGGGGGGGCGCGCACGCCCCCTGTCCCTGGGAGCGAGTGATGTACTAGTACGTTGTTTCACGCAGGGCTGCCAACCTGCCGCTGTATATCTATGTGAGCCGGTCAGGAAATGGTTAAAGTGGAGTTCCACCCAGAAATGGAACTTCCGCAGATCAGATTCCTCCCACAGGGGGAAGGGGGGAGGGGGAAACTGATACCTGTCAAATCCAGGTATCTGCTCCCACTTCTGGTGAAAGATCGTCTGAATTTGTGCGGCGAACCACCCAATATCTGGTCCCTCCTCCTTCCCCCCTGCCTCCTTCTGGGAGACACACAGGTCCCAGAAGACAGCAGGGACCATTCTCAACGCACAGCGCGACTCGCACATGAGCAATAGGAAACAGGCTGTGAAGCTGCAAGGCTTCACTTCCTGTTTCCCTTAGTAAGGATGCCGGCGCCTGCACCCAGAGCCGAGGGATGGCTCGGCTTTGGGTGCAGCCATCGTGGGCTCCCTGGACAGGTAAGTGTCCTTATATTAAAAGTCAGCAGCTCCAGTATTTGTAGCTGCTGACTTTTTAAATTTTTTTTTCCCAGGCAGAACTCCAATAACTTGGTTATTTCAGAGGTGGCTTTGGGGAATGATCTGTGTTACTTTAGTAATCCGTGTCACATGTCAAATTGTATTTGCACTGATGTTATATATTTGTCTAACTTACCCTTCCTTGTAAGGGTTTTTGCTGTTTAATAAACCCATTTCAACAATTTCAGGAGTGTTGGGAGTTCCAGGTCCAGGGTGGGTCACCTCTGTGCAGATCAGGAGGAACTACAGAAATCCTACAGCTCCTTCGGGGGGTAGAACTACACCAGACACTAAGTGCCGGTTCACACAGGGGCGACTTGTCAGGCGACCTAGCCTCCTGACAAGTCGCCTCCCGTTCTATACAATGGAACCCTTCTAATAGGAGCAACGCAAGTCGCTCCGACTTAGAAAAAGGTTCCTGTACTACTTTGGGGGCGACTTGAGGCGACTTGCATAGACTTCTATACAGAAGTCGTTTTGCAAGTCGTCGTGGAAGTTGTGTGCAGGTCGCCTCGGTGAGGCGAGCTGCAAGTTGTGCCGCCCCCGTGTGAACCGGGGCTAAGATTATTGTAAGTGAACAAAGCAATCATCAGCCCAATAAAATGGCTAAATGTGGTTCTCCCAACCTGTTTAAAAGCTATAGGTTGTAGACCTGCTTTAGCTTTCTTCAAACATAAACCCCTGTGGATGTACTGTAAGAAGAAAAATGAGCCATTAGGTCATAATACTTTTTTCATAGCCTATGCTTCCTACACCAGATCATGCTGGCCTTATATACAAACACAGTTTTCAAAATGGTGGCCCTGACATAAATTCCAGTCATATGTTATCATAATTTTTGCTGCTGTTTTTAAATGATTGTGTTTTCTTTCTTTCTTTTTTTAACTGATGCACCTGCAATTGAAGCACTAACTATTTAGCCTGTTTGTAACTCAGCTGTCATATGTTGGCTTGATAAATCAAATTGTAAAGAGCTAATTAAGACACCTCTTTTATAGCTGACATATACTGATAATTGGCAATCAACCTAATATCCCTCACCTTTACAGCTGTGTCTTGTGTCTTAATTTGTGATTTAATCACTTCATTGTTGAAAACCTCTTTCATGGGGCCATTATTTTGTCCATTGCCTAGAAAGAGTTAGCTCCAACAGAGCTGGCTGCAGATACTGAGCAGAGGGGAGTGGTACCCTTGCCATGGCTTGCTTTGTTACTGCACAGCATTTTCCTGTTATGCAGAATATAAGTGTCTCTAAACATACCAATCGTGAAGTATTAAAGTGGATTTAAACACATCCTCCTACGTAAGTTGTACCTATTTATCTTAGCACTCTATTCTCTACAGTCTTGTATTTCTCCGCTTCAGGATGCAGGAAGTGTGATGTCACACACTCTACAGAGCTAGAGCACAGCATTCTGAGACACAGAAAATCTGAGCCCTGATTGGAGGGAATGAACACCTAATCCCCCCCCCCTTCTGCTCAGTTCACAAGAAACAATGCACAGCCAAGGCTGTCAATCACAGGTTGTATGCCGGAGCTCCCTTTCCCATCCCCCTTTATCTCTTAAAGTCTGGAAAACCTGTCAGAAGTGAATCATGCAGACAGCAGAGGAACTAGACAGAAGAGAAAAATCACAGTCAGTGCTTTGGATAGAGGCAAGTACACTCTATAGAATGACATGATTTGTTCATTTTTTTATGTTAGAGTTTTACAACCACTTTATGACAAGTTTTCCAGCTCAAGTTTGTTTAATATCTTCCTGTAGGATGAGTTTATGGTGGTTGTTTACTAAAACTAGAGAGTGCAAAATCTGGTGCAGCTCTGCATCAACCTCCAGGTTTTTTTGCCAACGCCTAATTGAAAAAGCTGAAGTTAAAAGCTGATTGGCTACCATGCACAGCTGCACCAGATTCTGAGTGCACCAGTTTTAGTAAATCTATCCCTGTTTGTCAAAGTTCCATAGGCTCTGCAGTCCACATGAAGAATTACTGCTTGCAGGTAGCAAGATACCATGGGATATATAGTTCTAAGATATGTTTACTTAGAAAGTAAACTATATGAATGAACAGAGGAGAAGCTGCAGGGAATCCAGGCAGTTGTGGAAAGAGATGGCCAGCAGACAGGCAGCGCTCACAACAAACTCTTCAAGTAAGATTATATTGGATTGTCAAAAGGAACTTTTGTTTGTATTGCTATTACAGTGCCGAGGAGTTTGCTTTTGTAGCAACAAATTAAAGAGCATGGTGTGGGGGGAGGGGGGTTTGACATTTTTGCCTTGGGTACCAGGGGACCTGGCACTGATTGCAGAAAACCTTATTGGCAGCTAAAGACCACCCATGTATGTACCAAACACTTAATCCACTGCCAGGCAACTTTTAAAAGGTGCATAATAGCAGCCTTCAAATTTCTCTTATAAGGTGTACTTAGTCCTGATTCACATTTGTAAAGCTAGGCGTATTGTTAAAAAAATCTGATCACTGTGGGACACTGGGAAGCTTGGCCAGATGATAGAGGTTAAAAAATTAGGCAGGTTGGTAACTGCTCAGCAAACTTGTCTCTCCCATGAGCTGAATGGCGGCACATAACTAGGTTTGGCAAGCCATTGCATTTCATTACCTCCCCAGGACACAAGAGCATGGATAATGAACAACGCAAAGTAATCCACAGCTGACAATTGTATTTAGGTTTACTGAAGTCTGACCAATGAAAGATGACTTCTGATTGTTACAGGTTAGAACACATTGTTGTTTGCCACAGAGCTTTATATGTGGGTGCCAAGCTGCCTTTTATAGACATAACATGATTTTTTAAGAACTGAGATTTGTGTTAACTGATATGTTTTGCAGAACTAGCCAACAGAGCACTATAGATGTAAATGTGGCCCATTAGTATTAGGGAATTGAATTTAACAGCAAAACGTGCCTATTAAGACCAAGCACACAGCCTGTGTGCATTGGTCCCTGACTATGTGTTTATACAACTGATGTAAGAATCCATTCTAAATAACACATTTTATTTGCAGCATTTAGATCCAGTTCATGTGTGACAGATCATTAATAGAAAATGTAGAAGCAATGGCCTAGTTCTCACAATACATATACTGTATATACAGTATCTCACAAAAGTCAGTACACCCCTCACATTTCTGTAAATATTTTATTATTACTTTTCATGTGACAACACTGAAGAAATGACACTTTGCTACAATGTAAAGTAGTGAGTGTACAGCTTGTATAACAGTGTAAATTTGCTGTCCCCTCAAAGTATCTCAACACACAGCCATTCATGTCTAAACTGCTGGCAACAAAAGTGAGTACACCCCTAAGTGAAAATGTCCAAATTGTGCCCAATTAACCATTTTCCCTCCCTGGTGTCATGTGACTCATTAGTGATACAAGGTCTCAGGTGTGAATGGGGAGCAGGTGTGTTAAATTTAGTATTATCTCTCTCACTCTCTCATACTGGTCACTGGAAGTTCAACATGGCACGTAATGGCAAAAAACTCTCTGAGGATCTGAAAAAAAGAATTGTCGCTCTGCATAAAGATGGCCTAGGCTATAAGAAGATTGCCAAGACCCTGAAACTGAGATGCAGCACGGTGGCCAAGAATATACAGCGGTTTAACAGGACAGGTTCCACTCAGAACAGGCCTCGCCATGGTTGACCAAAGAAGTTGAGTGCACATGCTCAGCATCATATACAGAGGTTGTCTTTGGGAAATAGACAAATGAGTGCTGCCAGCATTGCTGCAGAGGTTGAAGGGGTGGGGGGTCAGCCTGTCAGTGCTCAGACCCTACGTCACACACTGCATCAAATTGGTCTGCATGGCTGTCGTCCCAGAAGGAAGCCTCTTCTAAAGATGATGAACAAGAAAGCCTGTAAACAGTTTGCTGAAGACAAGCAGACTAAGGACATGGATTACTGGAACTATGTCCTGTGGTCTGATGAGACCAAGATAAACTTATTTGGTTCAGATGGTGTCAAGCGTGTGTGACGGCAACCAGGTGAGGAGTACAAAGACAAGTGTGTCTTGCCTACAGTCAAGCATGGTGGTGGGAGTGTCATGGTCTAGGACTGCATGAGTGCTGCCCGCACTGGGGTGCTACAGCTCATTGAGAGAACCATGAATGCCAACATGTACTGTGACATACTGAAGCAGTATGTGTTTAAAAACTTCAAACAAATTGTTAAAGTGGACCTGAATTCAAAAAGGGAAGATTTGTTATTTTAAAGGGAACATCTAGAAATGTTCATTGTGCTTAAGCAATACTCTGAAGCTTACACTTCATGTCTCAAATTCCTACTAGTAGAGCACTTCCTATGTCTTGGCATTAATGTGCCTTGGGCCTAAGGGCTGTATATCTGCAGTGTGGGATCATCTAAGGTACTACTGCCTTGACTTGTGCATGACGGAAAATGTTGCTTTGTTTCGTGTTCATTTGTAAAATACATAATTTCATTCTGTTATATTCTTTATGTTACATTAATTAATTTTCAGATAATTTGTTCTCTCTGTGGAGTATAGATATGCGTTATAACAAATTGATTAATTTTAATATTTAATTGTTTCGTTTTCGAATATTTATTTTTGTATGTATATTCTTGACAACAATTCAAAATTTGGAAAGTTGTTTGACTTATTACGTTTGATCTACTCCATGCCAGTAATCCATCCCCCAACACAAAAGGAATCAATTTATGGACTAGAAAGCTGTAACTCAGATCAATCAATTCCTTTCCACTTGCTCAGTTGCTAACTAATAGAATGAAAACAAATTGATACGATTGAATTCAGATCATTCGTTATGCCATTACGAGATGACCTGCTGTTTCATTAGACCTTTAAGGAACCATGCCAAATTAATTTGTTATGTTCGTTATCATTTCTTTCGTATTAGTTGAAATTCATTATTTTTTTCTTCGGACGTTCGGATGTATCTGAATGTCCGAAAGATCCAAAATTCGGCCGAATTTTGATTCGTTATGAAACGAATTGCACATGCCTACTACTGCCTGTGACTGCTAGAGATCTGGTAATGTCACTAATGTGCTGCTCACTGTTCTCCTTGCTGGAGAGAAAGCTGCAGTACAAGGTCTCTTTGCTTTTTTTAGTTTATTTTATGAATCTGTGCTTTCTGAACCTCTGCTGCTTCTTAAAAATTCCTCCGCCAGTCATGAATAGTGATGAGTGAACCTGCAACAGGTTCAATTTGTCTTGAGTTCAGTGAATCCTGTTGAAAATTTGAAGAACTTAAATTTAGCAGTGTATATTAGAAACTGGTTTTCCTCTGATGGGACTTTATAAGGCAGGAGTCTTCAAAAATATTAAAAACATGTATAGTTTATTTGGTATCAAAAAGATTAAAAATATAACAAAACAACATATATAAATACTGAAGAAAACATGAAGGATGCTACAAAAAAGGTGTGGACAATAACAGTATGCTTGTAAAGGTACACTGTGAACATAAAACCACATCAACTATACAAACTGGAGTCCAACCCACACGGGTCTGACGCGTTTCGAGGTTTAAAATTTGATTGAGACCTGAACCCACAATTTGAAAGCATCCAACTTTAAAAACAGAGATAAGCGCAGTAGACCACCGATGAAGAAATGACCCCCAGTCCAGCGCTAGCACCAGAAACACGGCACGGACATGCAGATCACAGCAGGACATCTACACCCACCATTTGCAAATTTGCAAATTGACACCACTAGCCACAGCTGTTGTAGGTAGTATGTGATATCACCTATAGACTCATGTAAAATGGACAATCCTCCTAACATGAGTAGAAAGAAGTAACATAAGGTCTAGCAATGAGTAGGAGAAGATATAATAGCACTCCGTGTCATCAGATCTCCCAACAATAGGGGAGGAGGAAAACACAGCGGTTGAACACAGCCGCATGCAATCACTGAAAAGACACAGAGGGACACAAAAATTATTATGTGATTAACTAAAATCACATTAAAAAACAGCATGCACAAAGCTGCTGCCAATAATCTCCCAGCAGATGCAAAGCACTATGCAATGTAAGTGGATATGCATCTGCTGGTGGAGTTCGCCTACATTGATAAAAATCAAATGCAAGTGTAGTGATAGAAGTGGAGTGATTACCTTAGGGAATGGTGTGGCTGAGCAACCTGTCCGACGCCTGTGTAGGTATAAGACTGGCCGTCATAGCAGGTGATTTATCTAGTGCCTCTCATTGCTGATAATATCACTAACAGCTGGTGTCTAAGTGGGCGTCATAGGCGATGGGAGGGGTCGCCCTCCGAGTCCTCGGCGCGCAGGCTCGCCACCTTGATCCCACACACAAGTGCAGAGGGAGGAACCATCTGAATCTGACAAAAAAAAAACATTCATGCTGGGAGGGAACCAGCGTCCGCGTCAGGGACCCACGGCGCATGGTCACCCCGGGACCGGAACACAATGTTGTCCCGGCCCAGAGCGATCCAGAGGACGGGAGGCCAAAAGTGCCAAAAAAATGGCACATTGACCCCCGTGCGCTGAGTGGACTGCGGGGACACACACCGACCGCCCCTCCAGCGCAGCGTCGGCACAGGGGCCAAATCCACAGCAGTGGATAACATCAGCGCCCAGGGCTCTGAAAAACATGAAGGGATATACATAAGAATAAAGATACACAGAAGCAAATGATGATTGAAGGGAGACACCGGAAAAGGAAGGCAGTAAATAGACATGATGTTATCATTGACCATACATAAAGGGGCCATATGTCTAATACCTATTAAGCTGAAAAAACAGTAGGGCAAAAAAAGCAGATAAAGCAGTAAAAAGACATTGGCTCACATTATTATAGTCAGATACGACCAGCCTGCCAGTTTTACCAGGAATTCAACTGAAATGAGCGATATAAGTTCTGCCTAGTAGGCACGTGTAGTTATAGGGTCTGGTAATGACCAACCTGCTGTTTTTACTGAAGAATCACAGCAGAAATTTCCTGGATAATGATTTCTCAGAAAGAAACTGCAGACATGATTAGAAACATAGTTTATGGAAGCATAGTTTATGGAAAGTTTTTACAAAAATTGGGGTATGTTCAGTTCAGGGGGATCCCATTCTAACATGGGCCCACGTTGTTATAGTCAGATACGACCAGCCTACAAGTTTTACCAGGAATTATAATGAAATGGACGATATACATTTTGCCTGATAGGCACGTGTAACTATAGGGTCTGGTAATGACCAGCCTGCCATTTTCACTAAAAATTCACAACAGAGAATTTTTGAATATTGATTTCTCAGGAGGAACCTATGAATATGATTAAAAACATAGTTTATGAGGGTTCTTTTACCAAAACTGGGGTATGTTCAGGTCCGGGGGATCCCATTCTGGGCCCCCTGAGGCAAAGCCCTCTAAGAAGGGTCGAAAAGAAATGGCATCATTCAGGCCAGGAGGCTTGGTGGCCTGCAGGCGATAAATCCATTTCTGTTCTTTCTGAAGCAGAATTTTGTTCCAGTCGCCACCGCGTAGTCCTAGATGGACGCGGTCCAAAATCAAAAAGGACGGTTTGGGGAATTTCTTTGCATGAAACGCCGTGACATGTCTTCCCAGCGGTAAGCTGGGGTTGCAGGATTTCATAGAAGCTATGTGGCGGTATGCCCGCCGCCAGAACTCCTCGTTGGTTTTGCCAGCATAGTAGCAAGCACAGTCGCAGATCAGTAGGTATACAACACCCACTGTCTTGCAATTTGCAAAATGCTTTGGAGCATACTTCTGACCATTTGGTAGATTGATGTTGGGTTTGGTGTTCATGTACTGGCGTTACAGGCACCCGCCACACCGGAAAGTGCCCGGGCGTTTGCAGGGATCACGTTTACCCCCCCTTTGAGAATTCACTAGATACTAAATTGTCTCTGATGGATCTGGCCCGCTTAAAAGTGAAGGAGGGCTTGTCCTGCACAAAGGGGCCAATTGTAGGATCTAGTTTAAGGATGTGCCAGTATCTTTCAACAATGTTCTTAACGAAAAATAAAGAAAAAACGCGCTATAAAATATTATACAAAATCGTGAAAGTGTATAGTCCTATACAGAGAAACGTCCAACAATCATAAAGTGAGTAACGTGAAAATCTTCAATAGTTCATATGTTGTAGGGTGAAAATTCAAATGAGACACATCTATGTGGTGAAATGCTTACCAGAAAGTAAGCCAAACGGGCGAGTGGCTTAAAACCCAGCCTGGGCCTTTAGAAAAACGATCCCAATGAGACAGGATAGGTCACACTTGTGCCGTGTATTCAGATCCACAAAGGATTACCCAAAAAATATATTGCAAAACAGCGTAATACTGACAAAATAAAAAAATTCAAAAGAAGAGAATAGTGCAACACTCAACAAAAAACTATATATATATATACTTTATATATCGTATATATATATATAAAAATCTCAAAAGAAGAGAATAGTGCAACACTCAACAAAAAACTATATATATATATATATATACGATATATATCGTATATATATATATATATATATAGTTTTTTGTTGAGTGTTGCACTATTCTCTTCTTTTGAGTTTTTTATTTTGTCAGTATTACGCTATGTTTTGCAATATATTCTTTGGGTAATCCTTTGTGGATCTGAATACACGGTACGAGTGTGACCTGTCCTGTCTCATTGGGATCGTTTTTCTAAAGGCCCAGGCTGGGTTTTAAGCCACTCGCCCGTTTGGCTTACTTTCTGGTAAGCATTTCACCACATAGATGTGTCTCATTTGAATTTTCACCCTACAACATATGAACTATTGAAGATTTTCACGTTACTCACTTTATGATTGCTGGACGTTTCTCTGTATAAGACTATACACTTTCACGATTTTGTATAATATTTTATAGCGCGGTTTTTCTTTATTTTTATTTTTGTATTGGTGTACCTCACTTTTAACCGCAGCTTTTACCTTATTTTCCAAGCGCAGTTCTTTATTTTCTAATGTTCTTAACGATCTTATGTTAATTGGAAAACCTAGTTATTATCCGAATTGGATTAGGTTTATTGCTCTTAGATTCTGAGTTAAAGATTAGTGCATGTCTAGGTTTCGCGCATGCCCGTTTAAAGGCCCTCTTTAGACATTTTTTGGAATACCCACATGTCATGAGTCTCTCTTCAAGCTTATCAGCCTCTCTTTTAAATACAATATCATCAGTACAGTTTCTCCTGACCTGTAGGTACTGACTGTAGGGGATCGAACGAATCAGTGGTGGGGGGTGAAAGCTTGTGGCATGTAGGATGGAGTTCCCTGATGTCGGTTTACGATAGAGAGAACTGGTTAGTGAAACGGCATGTTGCTTGTGAATAGTCACATCCAGGAAGGTAATCTCCTGTTCATTGTATGACATAGTGAAAGTGAGATTAAGGCCCCTTTCACACTGGGGCGGTTTGCAGGCGTTATTGCGCTAGAAATAGCGCCTGCAAACCGGCCCTAAACAGCCTCTTCTGTTTGCTCAGTGTGAAAGCCCGAGGGCTTTCACACTGAAGTGGTGCGCTGGCAGGAGAAGAAAAAATCTCCTGCAAGCCGCATCTTTGAAATCAATGGGACAGCGCGGCTATACCGCAGTAATACCGTGGCTATAGCCGGGCTATACGAGGGGTTTTAACCCTTTTTCGCCCACCAGCGGGGGGTTAAAACCGCACCGCTAGCGGCCGAATACCGCGGTAAAACAGCGCTAAAAATAGCGCTGTTTTACCGCCGACGCCCCCTACCGCCCCAGTGTGAAAGGGGCCTAAATGGATTGATGTTTAATTCCTGCACAAAAGTTTGAAGATTATCCAGAGCGCCGTCCCAGACTAGCAAAATATCATCTATATACCGACGCCACATCACCACATTGGCCATGTAGGGACATGTAGATACAGACTGTTTCAACCAGCTTTCCAATTCCCCCAGGTACAGGTTCGCATAGGATGGGGCACAAGATGTCCCCATAGTGACTCCCTGTACCTGGAGGAAGAAATCGCCGTTGAATGTAAAGTAGTTGTGGTTTAAAATGAAATCTAGAGCGTCAATCCAGAAATGTCTTTTGTCATCACCCAGGCAGGCATCGCGTAATAACACATGTCGAATACAGGCCAGTCCCCTATCATGGGGTATTGAGCTATACAGTGCTTCAACATTCAGGGCCACCAATAGTGATTTTGGTGGAACCTGGATGTTGTCTATAATTTGTAGAAGGTGCATAGTGTCTTTAACGTAACTGGGCATACTAAGCACGTATGGTCGCAAGTATCCATCTATATATTAGCTCAATTTCTCAGTGAGAGAACCATTACCTGAGATTATTGGCCGGCCTGATGGTTTAAGGATGTCTTTATGCAACTTCGGTAAGGCATAAAAGGTTGGAGTGCGAGGTAGGGTAGTTTTGACAAAGTCATAATCCGATTTGGTAAGCACATTAGCAGCATATGATTCATCCAGGAGTCGACAAAATTCCTTGGTGAATTTTTCGATCTTATTGGATTAAATCTTACAGTACCATTGTTGATTGGACAATGCTTTTTTGCAAATCACAACATACTGGTCATTGTCCAATATAACAATGTTTCCCCCCTTATCTGAAGGTTTTATAATGATGGAGGGATTAGAGGCCAGTGTTTTTAGAGCTTTACGTTCTTTTGGAGTAGGGTTGTGTTGTTGCTTTGAAGTGATGTTTATTTTCCTGATTTCACTGCATGTCAGACAGACAAAAGCCAGCACATTAGAATTCGTCTGTAGTGCGGGAAATTTGTCCGATTTTTTTCTTAAAGGTTTTGGCAGGGGGTTGAGGAAGATCTGACTGATCAAATCGGCCGAGCAGTTGCTCAAGGTCGATCTGGTCAATCAAATCTGGGGGTTCATTTTCATCCAATTGTGATATTAGATTGTCCAATGCCTGAAGTTCTTGTGATTTGAACTTGGCTTATTTCGGTGTCTCTTTGCAATATAGTTGTTTCAAAATAAGTTTGCGCGCAAATAATTGAATGTCCTTTGTCACTTCAAACTTGTCTAGATCTTGGTCAGGACAAAAGCTTAGACCATGAGCCAGGACAGAGAGCTCTGCCTCATTTAAAGTGTAGGAGGAAAGGTTCACCACATTGACATTGTGCTTATTGTCTGAGGAAGATGGTATTGTATGGGAGTCAGAGTGGTTTAGATTATAGAGTCGTTGGTTGGACTGACTAAAAAACTGTCTTGTGCTATTCTAGGCGGTTGGATCCCACTGCTTGTATGTTCTAGTCGGATAATATTAGTCTCCAAAGGAGCAGGACTGACACCACCTTTTTTACCTGTCATCACATGAGGACTGGGGGGATCGATCGCTGTATGGGGATCAGTGATACGTTTTTTGGGATTCTTTTCATGTGACCCATTTCCCTGAGAGTTCCTTTTAGTCTTTCGGGATGATTTCTGTCTAAACGATCCTTTAGATGAAACAGTAGACATAGATGAAGCCTCAGACATAACATCGGCATATTTGGCATATCGATTTTTGTTTCTATTTGTTGTCGCATTTTTCCAATTATACGCCCTAGATTCCTGAAAGGCAGTCTTATCTCTATGAAATTTTTTGTCCTTTTTGATCAAAATTTCAATATTATAGTGTTCCAAGTGCTCATTGAGGTCCTTGTCATATTGATCATATAATGCATGATCTTTAAAGCAAAGAAGTTGATTATTTAAAGGTTCCAACTCTTTTTCTATATCAATCAACTTTCGTTGATATCCATCTATTAGGAGTGACATCATACCTTGGAGCATTTCGAGGGATTTTTCTCCCATTCAGTTTTAAAAGTGGTACTCATGTCATCCAGGGTAGGAAAAATTTGGATGCGTAACCCGAAGGGATTCATTTCTAATATTTTGTAAAAAAGAGTGGATGTGCCAATGGTAAGAAGATTTTTTCCCAAGTACCTTTCTGAGACTGAGGAACACTGATGACAATTCTGTGTCTCTCTTTTCCTTCTGTGCATAATTCCTATATAGTCCCGACATGGTCGAGTCCCAGTTGGAACTGGCATAATTGGTCATAGTGAATTCGTTACAATGATAAATTGTTATATCCAACAAACAACGTCAAAAAGTAAAATTAGCATTCGTAATGGATATAGCACTTTCGTCATGCTGCAATGTTTTAAATTGTTTTTTAATTGTTTAATGCAGCGCACTCTCTTCTTCTTTATAATGCTAGAAGAATGAAGTTGTTTTGCTGCTCATATTCACACACACTTCTCACAAACTTCTTTCTTTATTATTTATCGTGATTTCATCAATATAATATTTTTATTTGTCACATCTACTGAAAAAAAATAATTTTTTTGATGTTTTTAGATTAATTTTTTTTTTTTTTTTAAATCCTGATCTTGTGTTATTGTGTTTTTTTTCTTTTAACTCCAGAATAGTTTTGGGTGTGTTTTGTGTGTCAAGTTACCACAACACCATTATTATCTTGTATTATTTAATCTCAAGGAGATTGGTTGGTGTTGGTGTCTCTTGTTAATTTCACATTGTAGTTTTGAAATTTACCTGCCTCCTCACAAACAAACTGTCCTTTTTGAAGGAAAACACACATAGGCAAGTATAATAAAACAAATCAAAAATGGATTAAGGGGTCATAACCAAAGAAAGAGGGAGGCAATGCTGGAGAAACTGCAGAAATTGGCGAAGCCTTTGGCCAGCAGGGCACACATCAATTATTTTAATGCAAAATTAGTGGCCTGAGGAGTCCATATATAAGGGAGTACAATCTGGTCCAGAAGTCCAAGAGATCATGAACAGCAGCAGATGACATATCTGTCCCCAGGCTGTGGTCATACAAGAACCTGCATCTTTTGTCAGACCAGACTGAACCTAGGCCATCGCTTTCTTGTCTCCCTTCCACTCTTCCTTCCACGCTGTGTCTGTGGTGGTGGAGTTGTGGCAGGAGGAGGATGATGTAACTCACGCAGGTGGGTATTGGGTGTGATTTCGCCCCTCACCCCCTTAGTTAATGTTTTATAAAGGATGTCCTCACACATGAGGTGTTGACCCTCCTGCATGTCCTGCAGTTTGGTGGCAGCCATGTAGGCAAAGGCCTCTTCATGAGTGGGGGTGGCTCTGAGGGACGCAGAAGCCTCCTGAATCAGCCTGAGTGCTCAATGCTCCACGTTACTCCCCTTCCTGGGTCTTTTGTTTGGAAGGCAGAGGGGAGGAACCTGTGATTCTGTGAGGCTCCTACTGGACCCGACCACCTCCTGGCTGCCACTTACCCCCACCTCCTCCTGGCTGCCACTTACCCCCACCTCCTCCTGGCTGCTACTTACCCCCTCCTCCTCCTGGCTGCCACTAACACCCACCTCCTTCTGGCTGCCACATTCCACAGCCTCCTCCTGTGTGCCACATTCCACAGGCTCCTCCTGGCTGAGGTCTTCCTGTGTATGAAAAAGGGACATAGTTTTAGTTTTTCTTCATCAATCACACACAATTTTTATTTCATGATTGTTGCAAATTGAATGTTAAGAAATATAAAAGAATATCATTCTGAGCGCAGCATTTTTCATTCTTGTCCCAATTATTTTTGCCCACTACTGTCTTTTGATATGGAAAACACTTTATTAAATCAGCAATTAGTGATCAATAATAACATCTAGTAAACATCATTTATTTATTGACCAGAAATCTGTAGAAGAATGCTATACCTGGCTCAAGCTGGGCTCCTCCACTTCTTCCTGGCTGGAAGTCCCAGGTTGGACATATGAAGCCTCAGCTGGGGTGGAAGATAGGGTGAAATGAAGAGTGGAAGGAAGGGTTGAGAGGGATTCCCTGACTTCAGTCTGGTCTGACAGAAATCGCAGTCTCTCATAGTACCACAGCCAGGGGACATAAATGTCATCTGCTGCAGCTCCAGATCTCTGGGAATCCTGGACCTTCTTGCGCTCCCTAAGATAAGTGCTCCTCAGGCCACCAATTTTGGCTTTTAAATAGGGGATGGTTGCCGTGGGGACCACCGGCTTCACCAACTCCAGCAGTTTCTCCAGCGCTGCCTGCCTCTTTTGTTTATGATTATATTGCAGGTGTTTAACCTGCCACAGACAGGGCAGCTCCCTGTATTTGTCTATGAACAGGGGGAGAAAGTTGTGGTCATTGAAGCCATCCATTTTATCTGCAATAAACAACACAAGACAAAACCTAATGTCAGGCTAAAGTCTCCTAATCTTGTCCCAATATAGGCCTCAATCTCTAAGCAGTATAGGCCCAAGTTTTAAATGTTACCTTCGTTATCACGATCGGCGCTTCCTATACACCTTCCTCCGTTCACAGATTGTACGTACGACGCACACGTGTTACACTTTATATACACTGTGCATGCGTGAAACTCCGCCCGCCCCTGAAGTTCTTTCTAGTCTATTTCCCGCCCCTTCTCGTTTGGCGCAGTGGGGAAGAGCACATGGTGGAGACAGAGCAGGCGCGTGCTAATTACAGCAACGAGGAGGAGGAGGAGGAAAGCCCAGAGCCAGAAACATCACGATCGTGGAGGAGACGATTTAAGGCCTCAAATATGGACTTTGTAGAGATGATGGAGATGGTCGACATACTGAAGAGGGCTGACTATGATGGGAAGTATGGACCTTACCCCAACCCCAATGTCAGAAAGGCCAAGATCATGACTAAAGTTGTGAAGAGTCTGCACTGTAATTTTGGGGTACGGCGATCCAAGGATCAACTGAGGAAGCGGTGGTCGGACCTCAAAATCAGGGAGCACGATCAGTATAGAAGGATCAGGAGAGTGCTGCAAAAAAGTAAGTAGTTGTGCTGTGTTCCTATTCGTTATTTTTAGAATGTTCATGCTGCTCCATGTGCTTTTCTTTACTGTTGTACAGTTTAAAATTGCAACTTTCATGTTCATGGACACATTATTCATTCGTAGGAAACATTGTTCGTTCGGCCAATAAAACACCATGTTTTGTCCAGATGCATTTCAATACATTTTTTCTGGCCTACTCTTAAAATAAGTTTGTTGTGTAGATGGGTTTGTAACTAGAATGAAATGCAAACTAGATTCTGTGTAAGGAGAGGACACTCAGCAGCTGTTTACACCTCTGTACGCTGGAGCACTAGTGTGGGACACCAGAACACCCTTTTTATTAGGGGGCCCACACAGGTGCTCCAGTGAATACTATAGGGGTGACTCCATCTGTGAAGCTTGTACAAAACAGGTAAGTATTCAAGCTTGACAAAGGACAAAAATATTTCTTCATCATGCAACTCTGTCAAAAGAGACAATTGCACCCCACTTCCAAGCAATGTTTCATATTCCTATTTCTGCCATCAAATATCTGTGTGCTAAGTATACCTATTTTTGTTTACATAGGGGAGAAAAGATTAGGACACCACTCATCAGAGGAGACAACAGACCCCCCACCTCATGAAAAAGTGGAAATCCCCCAAACCCAACCAGAGGAGGAGGAGGGAGACGTGGTGGAAATTGTCACCACAACAGGTGAGTGTCTGCAACCACAGGCTCAGGTAACAGATGGATGCCTGCATTTTTATAATACATGGTGTTTTTTTTTTATATGTTTTAGGTGATTGTGATGTTGTGAAAGAAGATCATTTCACCAGTGAAAGTGCCCAGATTCTGATTGGGGAGATAATGGGGTGTAATAGGGACTTGGAAAACATCAAACAAAACATCAATGATGTTCAAAACAAAATGAAGAACATCACTGATATTTTAGGGAGAATTTAAAACCCCTAGAAATCCCTAACTTATTTGTGCTTTGTGTTTTTGTTTTTATGACAATTTTGTGAAAATCTTGTGACATATTATAGAAAAGCCAAATTTTGAAGATGCACACAGTGTGTCAACATGTGCTATCTGCCATCACGGGAGATCAATGTACGCATTTTGTGGGTGCAACCCCTTCCTCAATAATAAAGTAGCTGAGAGGAAGGGGTTGCACCCACAAAACACATCCCTTGATCCCCCATGATGGCAGCTAGCACATGTTGACATTCGGCAATTTGTGTGCATCTTCAAAATTTGGCTTTTCCAGGGTGACTTCACCCCATCTGCTGAACGCAATATCAAACACAGTTTATAAATACTCATGTCTGATATTGCCTTCACTTTCTATAAAAGTTGAACTTTGTAAGTTCCAGAGTTGTGTATTTCTTTTTGCTTTTAAACATGCCTGTTTTACCTTAAAAGGCAATTTCTACTTTTTAATGTGACCTAAAAAATTGTTATATAACAAACATGTTGGTTTGTTTTAAAAACCTTTTATAAATGCACATGTGATTGTGCTTTGATAAAAAAGATTGAGAATCAACAACGTGTGGCTTCTTTCAATGCTCAAAGCATTTTTTGTTGTAAAGTTGGTGTTTTCAGTGACAATGGGTTTTTTTTACTAAAGGCAAATCCACTTTGCACTGCAAGTGCAGTTTCAGTGCAGTCTCAAGTGCACTTGTAGTGCAAAGTGTATTTTCCTTTAGTAAATAACACCCAACAGTGCTTTATAATTTTACACAATCATGCCATTTTCAGGACTCCCCAAATTTCAGTCATGGTCAGCTAAAAGAAAGCCAAGCTGTAAATCTAAGCAGATATTTGTTAAGTTTAAAATATATTTTTATTTAAAAAATGTCTCAGACAATGTCTGGCATATCGATGGCCCCCCACCTGCAAAGTATTCCATGTATCCTAGACGGACCTCGCGGGCACTCTGGGGGGGCAAGCCAGGACGGCCAGCTTCAAGCGCCGTCAGGTTTAGTTCATTTATATTCATTCCGGCTTCAGGCCCAACTGAGCCAGCATAGTTCCAAGAATTTCTCCTTAAAAAGTTGTGGAAAGAAATAGGCGGAACCGGCTGGCCATTATTCCAAACGTGTTCTCCACCACTCTTCTGGCTCTGGCCAACCGGTAATTAAAAACCCTCTGGTCCAAGGGTGAGGGTCCTCATAGGGAATGGCCGCATAAGATGGTCCCCCAGCGCAAACGCTTCATCCGCAACGAAGACGAATGGGAGTCCTTCCGCATTGTCTTCTGGAGGTGGCAAGCCCAAGCTGCCATTCTGGAGACACCTGTAGAACTCTGTGTGGGCGATGCCTCCACCATCTGACATCCGTCCATTCTTCCCCACATCCACATACAGGAACTCGTAAGTAGCCGACACCACCGCCAACATCACAATACTATTGAACCCCTTGTAGTTGTAATAGTATGACCCCGAATTGGGTGGTGGGACGATGTGGACGTGTTTCCCATCAATTGCCCCGATGCAATTAGAAAAGTCCCACCACTGGACAAAGTGGGAGGCCACAGACTGCCATTCCTGTGGGTTGGAAGGAAACTGTGGAGTCAAACAGGAAAAATAAATTAATCACTTTGCACATAAACATGGAAAGCAGATTAGACACAAACATTCTTGGCCAACATCAGTATAACATTTATTTTAGGGAGTATTTAACCACTTGCCAACCGCCTAACGCAGATATACTGCGGCAGAATGGCACAGGCAGGCAAAATCACGTACTTGGTACATGATTAGCCTCCCGCAGGCGGGGAGCGCAACGCGCCCCCCGGTGCCCGAGGCGGTCGGCATCGTTAGGGGAGCGATCAATACTGAGGGGGAGGCCACTCATTCGTGGCCACCCCCTCGCGATCGCTCCCAACGAATGACAAACTTCCTCTGCCTCTGTAATGTAAACAGTGACAGAGGAAGTGATCTTATCTGTCCTCGAGTCGGTCTTTTTCGTTCTGGCGCAAGTAAGTGCACCAAACACTACACTTACAGTAGAACACTCTAGGCACACTTTTCACCCCCCATCACCCCCCAATCACCCCCCTGCACCCCCTGTCACAGTGACACCAATAGCAGTTTTTTTTCTGATTATTGCATTGGTGTCAGTTTGTGACAGTTATAAGTGGTAGAGCAGTTATTGTTAGCCCCCTTTGGGTCTAGGATACCCCCCTAATAAAGGTTTAACCCCGTGATCACCCCCCGTCGCCAGTGTCACTAAGCGATCGTTTTTCTAATCGCTGTATTAGTGTCACAGGTGATACTAGTTAGGGAGGTAAGTATTTAGGTTTGCCGTCAGCGTTTTATAGCATCAGGGACCTCCATATACTAATTAATAAAGGTTTTAACCCCCTAATTGCCCCTTAGTTAACCCTTTCACCAGTGATCACCGTATAACTTACGTGTGACGCTGGTTAGTTAGTTTGTTTTTTATAGTTTCAGGGCACCCGCCGTTTATTACCTAATAAAGGTTTAACCCCCTGATCACCCGGCAGTGATATAAGTTGGGTTTTAGAGTCAAATAGGGTCTGCATAGCCCCAGGCAGTGTCAGGTTAGAGCCAGTACTGCTAACACCCACGCATGCAGCATACACCTCCCTTAGTGGTATAGTATCTGAACGGATCAATATCTGATTTGATCAGATCTATACTAGCGTCCCCAGCAGTTTAGGGTTCCCAAAAATGCAGTGTTAGTGGGATCAGCCCAGATACCTGCTAGCACCTGCGTTTTGCCCCTTGGCCCGGCCCTGCCCAGTGCAGTATTGATCGATCACTGTCAGTTACAAAACACTAAACACACATATCTGCAGCGTTTGCAGAGTCAGGCCTGATCCCTGTGATCGCTAACAGTTTTTTTGGTAGCATTTTGATACAGTCGCTAACAGTCAGGAGCTTTTTTACCTGTGAGTCTCACTAGTGTGCCACTAAATTTAGAGCCCAAAATGGCAAATCGAAGGTACACTAGTGAAGAGGCCTACACGTTTCTAAGCATGACAGATAGTGAAGAGAAAGTCACTCATCTGTCAGATTCAGGCTCAGAATACGATCCTGTAGACAACAGCGGCTCCATGACAGATAGCTCTGACGACGGAGTTGTGGTCCCTGCCAAGGTCAGGCGTACCCCAAATTTCTTCTTCTGTCATTGATGTGCAAGAACCGCAGGTCCCTCATATGGAGCAGAGCAGTACTAGAGCCGCTATTCCTTCTGGTGAACTGGCAAGCACCAGCGGCCTAGTACACCCTGGTCGTACATCCAGCACTGCAGTAATATGTGGTGACGTGGAGAGTCCCATAAGTGCAATTCAAACTGGTGAGGTGGCAAGCACAAGTAGTGTCCCGCTGCCACAAAGAAGACAAACACAGGCCCACAGTGCCCATAGTGCCCTTCCTGCTGCATTCGCCAATCCTAATTGGGAACCCACCACTTCTGCAGCACCCATACTTCCCCCATTCACTGGGCAACCTGGTATTCAGGTGGAAACAGGTGATTTTACGTCACTTGATTTTTATTTGCTGTTTTTCACCAAAGATCTCTATAGATCTATTGTGGACCAAAGCAATTTGTACGCTGGTCAACACATCGCCACTATTCCCCAGTCCCCCCTTGCCAGAGATTGGAGACCAATTATGGTCTCTAAATTTAAGCTCTTCCTGGGCCTTTCCCTCAACATAGGCATAACTAAAAAGAGTGAGTTGCGGTCATATTGGTCCACTGACCCAATTCACCATATGCCCTTGTTCTCTGCCTCCATGACCAGGGCACAATACGAGCAGATCTTGCGGTTCATGCACTTCAATGACAATGAACTCTGTCGTCCTCGTGGAGACCCTGGATACGATTGGCTCTACAAAATTCGGCCCCTCGTAAACCACTTCAACCAGCGTTTTGCAGACTTGTTTAATCCCCATCAAGTTGTCTGCGTTGATGAGTCCCTGATTAAGTTTTCTGGCCGCTTGTCATTCAAACAGTACCTTCCCAGCAAGCGTGCCAGATACAGGGTCAAGATGTATAAGCTCTGTGACAGGGCCACAGGCTATACATGTAGTTTTATGGTTTATGAGGGAAAAGATAGCCACGTAGAGCCGACAAACTGCCCTGACTACATAGGAAGCGCTGGCAAGATTGTGTGGGACTTGGTGTTACCCTTATTCGGAAAGGGGTACCACTTATATGTGGACAATTATTATATGAGCGTGCCACTTTTTAGTCACTTGTTTGATCAGCAGATTGGAGCATGTGGCACCATGCGACCTAATCACCGGGGCTTTCCCCAGCGGCTTGTAGATTCCCGTCTTAGGCTGGGGGAGAGAGCCTGCTTGCAATGTAAAAATTTGCTCGCTATGAAGTGGAGGGATAATAAGAATGTTTTCGTTCTTACCTCCCTTCATGCAGACACGATGGTCCAAATTACTACGGCGACTGGTGTTGTGGAGAAACCCCTCTGTGTCCACGAATATAACCAAAATATGGGAGGGGTGGACCCCAACGACCAGTTGTTGGTGCTGTACATAATTGCCCGTAAGGCCAGACGCTGGTATAAGAATATGTCTGTTTATTTATTTCAATTGGCTTTGCTGAATGCTTATGTGCTACACAGAGCTTCAGGACGGACTGGATCCTTCCTTAACTTCCAGGGAGAGATCGTCAGAGCCCTTCTGTTTCCGGACGGTGCTCCACCTCACCTTCCCCAACCAAATGCAGTAAGCTGGCTGCATGAGAGACATTTTCTTTATGTCCTCCCGAGTACCCCTACCCAACGAGCCCCCCAAAAAAGATGTTGTGTCTGCAGCAAGTGCGGATATAGGCATGACACCTGCTATTATTGTCCCTCCTGTCCTGACAATCCTGGTCTTTGCATTGGTGAATGTTTTGAACGCTACCATACACTAGTTGAGTATTAGTGTAGGGTACAGCACTGCACAGACTAGGCACACATTCACAGGGTCTCCCAAGATGCCATTGCATTTTGTAAGACCCGAACCTGTAAAAAAAAAATATATGAAATAAAAAAAACAAAAATAGTTGTTGTTTTATTGTTCTCTCTCTATTTTCTCTCTCTATTGTTCTGCTCTTTTGTACTGTATTCTATTTTGCAATGTTTTATTGTTATTATGTTTTATCATGTTTGCTTTATAGGTATGCAATTTTTTTTATACTTTACTGTTTACTGTGTTTTATTGTTAACCATTTTTTTGTTTTCAGGTATGCCATTCAGCTGCAGAGCGGATTTATTTATCTTGACAGCAACAGCGTTTGCTCCCACGATACATAAAGCGGTGACTCCAGCGCTGTCGGAGGTGATTTCACCACCACCGTTAAAAAAAAGAGCATATATGCCGAAGCATGGGGGCACCAGGGGTGGATGAGCGATATGCTCCTACCTTATGAAGGACAAAAAAATTTTCTAAAAAAAATACAGCGTGCATGAGGACAAAGGGGACATTCACAGCATATTACAATCATGGTAATTAGGGAATGAGGAAAGAAATACAATACATTAGCAAACATTAAATACAATAAAATGTGATGTTAAAGGATAAAAATATTACCTTAATATACTCCTTCTGCAGGACCTGGATGATGGCAGAACAGGTCTCTGGGATATGATCCCCAGAGCCTGGGGGGAGATGCCTGTCGAGAACTTGAGGTCCTTCAGGCTTCTCCCCGTCGTCAAGTACCGCAGGGTGGCGACTAACCTCTGCTTCGGAGACTAACCTCTGCTCCGGAGTGATGGCTTGCCTCATGCAGGTATCCTGCCTGCTGATATAAGGGGTTAGCAAAGCCAACAAATTAGGAGAAAAAAAAGAAAGTGGGCATATGCCCAAAGAACTAGCAATCAAATGTGCTGCTCACACAGATAGCGCTAATAAGGAAGGTTTGATTGAACTTTAAATAGTTAATCTGGACCAAGCTGGTCCAAATAAAGTTCTTCCTTCACATGCTGCCATTGCTGTATAAACTGTATGTATCATCAGGTCAGTCCCACTCAAATTTGTTTTTGGAACAGAACAGGAAGCTTCCGGAACAGAGTGCTGTATACTGTATATAGCTGATGCTAGTTCATACATCACTGACAGCAAGTGCATCTGTTAACAAAGGAAATAGTTCATTTGGACCAACTTGCCCACACAGCTGCGTCATTCATTCACAGAGTCCTGTGAATGAATGAACTACAAGTTATATCTGCCACCACTACTGAATTGCAAGTACCGTCAATGAACTGCGAGAGCCCCCTTTTTTGGCCTTTCTAAGCTGGCTGGCCATGGTTCAAAGGCCAGTCAAAGCATTTTGGTTTAATTTCAGATGCAATTTCACTGGGAATTCCAAAATAACAGGATTCGCTGCAAACCCAAGGTCAAGGCAAACCCAAACTTCATAAGATCATGATGGTCATTAGGAAAGGCAGCACTTATATAAGAAAGCAAAGCCCTTCACGCATAGAAAGGACATGGTAAATAATGGGTAAAATATTAGATGCAGAGAATCTGTGGGTACTACTGGTGAATATTCCTTTGGCCTCTGATTGACTTTTTTGGGCACAGCTTCAATACTTCAGGTCCTCTTTAATGTGTATATGTGTATTTATGTACCTTATTTCATTCATTTTATGTAAAACATGTTTTTGGAATGACAAGAAAAAATATTCTTATCCTTGTTATATACTGTATATATGTCCATGAGAATAGCTGTAATAGCTCATTACTTTTGGTACCTCAGTCTCAGCTTTTTGCTTTGTATTGCTTTGTAGTGCTACACCTGGTTTTGCTTTACTGATTCTTCTGGCAGGGCCAGTGCAAGGATTTTTGTCTACTTAGACAAAGGTCTCCCCATTTGAAGATGGGGGAAGAGGGGTACGTTTGTACTGTATGTGCTAGGGGGTGCTTTGGGAGGGGAGAGAAGGAGGGTTGGACATAAAATGTAACCCCCCTAGCACAAGTCCTCTCCACTCCCACATACAGTATCCTCTTATCCCCCTACCCCACCCCCCCAAATCACTGCAAGTATTCTTTTCCTATTTGTAAACTTGCCTCACTTTCCTGTGTCCCCTCCACTGCAAGTCTCATGTATATTGCAATCAGTACAGACCTCAGATCAGCACAGGACATGGAGAGCTGTGTCCATCCTTCTGTCTATCTGTACTGTATAGGAGAACAGCAGAGCTGAGAAGGAGGAAGGGCTTTAGTCCTCTCTGCACTGTGGGCTTACTGTTCCATGGAATAGATACCAGCTGCCATGTGGGACTCAAGACACCTGCACAAGCTGTGTGGCAGGTGTCACTGGTGCCCACACCAGCATGCCCCTGCCAGGCACTGTTCTATCACTGGGCTCTGATGTTTAGATACTGGGTTCAGCTCCTGGGGATTGGATTCTACTGCCCCTCCCTCCTGGTGCCCTCAGGTGGCTGCTTAAGCAGCCTATCACTTGCGCTGGCCCTGGGTCTATGGCTCCACTGACACATTAAACAATGCGCTGACTATACGACTAAAATCTTATCTCAGCAAATGACCAACAGAGAGGTTGTGTAACTGGAGTAAAATAGAAAGCTTTCTCAACTGTCTACATTACAGATCTTTTAATTTATTACAATAAGAGAAATATGGAAATGTAAAAGTCATTAAAAATGGCTTTAAGGTAAATACTGCAATAACTAGTCAAACTGTGTATTCACTTAAAATACACTACACTTTTTCTTTATAAATTCAGCAAGTCTACTACAATGTATTGGATTAGAAAAAATGTAGCGCTAAGAAATGAAAAACAATAAGCAATAACAGTGTACCAAATAATATATGCAAATGGTGCAAACATACGATAAGAATCAATCTAAAATGAAATAAATATAAAAAAATACATATATATATATATATATATATATATATATATATATATATATATATATATATATATATATATATATATATATATATATATATAATTTGTAAAAACACAAGTGGAAAGTCCCAAGGTGGAAAGATCCTAAGGTAAACTTAAATATAGGGATGAGCTCGATGTTCGAGTCAAACGTAAGTTCGACTCGAACATCGGTGTTCGCCTGTTTGCCGA
This sequence comes from Lithobates clamitans, assembly GCA_037952925.1. Taxonomy (NCBI): domain Eukaryota; kingdom Metazoa; phylum Chordata; class Amphibia; order Anura; family Ranidae; genus Lithobates; species Lithobates clamitans. The sequence goes on along the minus strand of JBBGZY010000513.1, from coordinate 9,801,883 downwards.
ATAGCGAACAATTTGGGGTGTAGGTGGCAAATTCGAAAGCCGCGGAACACCCTTTAAAAGTCTATGGGAGAAATCAAAAGTGCTAATTTTAAAGGCTTATATGGTATTTAACAAACAACACGGAACGGAAAACACCACAGGGCAGACGTCTCATTCAACAACCAATGGGTCGCATAACGCTGGTCATGCAATCCAATGTAATCAAGCCTCATTGCGGCCAAAAGCACGCCCAGATCACAAAAATGGTGACCAAATGTGCCCCTAGTCCCAAAGTCAAGAAAAACAAACCTCATTTAAGGAGCAGGACTAAAACAAACTAACCTAACTCCCAGGTCATAATATGAAGCACATGATGTCATAAATAGTAATATAAAATACCACTTTTTTAAAGTAGTGGACTAACCACGTATAGTAGAAAATAATTTTTTTTTCCACAAGAAATAGTAGAAAATAAATTAGATTGAAAATGAATAAAAATAAAGCATAAAGCTTGATTAATGAAAACATTTATGTCCTATTTGACGTTCATACCGAATGGCGAATAAGACTTAAGCTCGTGTATACAGTATGTTTCGAGGTGAGAGACACCGCGGTGGCGGGACTCACCCCTCCACTCACTTATCAATGATTTGAAATTGTGTTTCTGCAGGATCTTTGTTGTGATATTTTAAATAATGGCGGGGGACGCTGTGATTAATTCATCCCTTCTTGATACTGGCCAAATGTTCATTGACCCTCACCGAGAATGTCCTAATAGTATGCCCCACATATTGTTTCTTACAAGGACAAGTCAGTAGACAATAAATCTCGTGGCACGAGTGGTAAAATGTTTCATTGGGTAAGTACGTTGCGTGGTGGATGAAGTGAATGTGTCGGTTTTATGTCTCCCACGATTACTTCACTACTGAGGTAGCACAGTAATATTCCTTATTCACATACTACAATGTATCAAAGGTGCGATTTGGATTTTTAATTCACACATTTCATTATGCTTAAATATTGGTGTTGGCAAAATTAAACATCCCAGCACATGTGCAAATTAAAAACGATAAGCTCTAGGCACAAGTAACTTTGAATAATTGTCTAATTTATGACATTTACATTAAAAAGTTGTTATTCCAAACAACTCTGTAGCAAGACACATGAGACTATATTAGCATGCATTAGAAACATATTAAAAGCTATTCTTATTCTCACATTTTTTAGCATGCAAGGATTACAAGGAAAAGTTCCGTAAATAAAAAGAAATCTTAGATGATGAAAATGAAATGAAATTTTGAAGTTTATGGATGAATATTAAGAAACGGGCTTCATGTAAATATTAATGTTTAATGTAAACTTCAGATCAGCATGGATTTCTTATCACAGGATCACATATACTGTAATTTATCAAAAATCATGTTTTCAAAACCAAAACCCCAGCCCTAATATGTCAAACACAAAGTCTATTCAACAAATACATAGCCCTTGCCAGAGTATCAAAATATATAAAACTAATTCAACACACTAGAATAACAAATTCATGAAGTATAACCAAATATGATGAGGTTCTTAATCATTGGGTGAACAAATTCTAAATCCTTCTAATAGCTGGGAATGATAAAAAAAACTTATTTTGTACACATCTAAGATTTAGCTCTACTTTATTACTAGTCTGTCGAGACATTGCTATGCTAAGTCCCACCCAGCACTGTGTCAAAACAAGATATGGCTGCCCTTGCCATAATGTGCAAAAATGCATAGCATAATTCCACATTATGGCAGACTTGTCTCTGAGCTTGACCACCTGCAGCACTGATAGCTCCATGATTATAATTATGGCTCCATCTGCTGCCACTGTCATTTCTTTCCACCCGTGTCTTTAGATTTCATCGACTTCCCTCTCCGGCCATTGGATGCCAATTGAGGTTGTAACTCCTTCACACACATACTGAAAATATGTCATCCTAGCACTGGATTTCATTCTGGGCATTTTACAGATATTGGGACCAGGCCAAAGGTATTTTGAAGGCATTTTTCAAGAACAAAACAAAATTCTAGACACAAGAAACTCCTAGCAATTATTTTAAGGTTCAGTGCACTGCTCTCACTGGATTGGCCATTTGCTATTGCCAAGGCATAAGCCGGGTACACACCAGCTGGGTCTGCAACCCAGTTAGGTGAGTTTGCACACCTAATAATAAAAACTGACACCTCCGGGCGGAGCCGATGTACTAACAATGCAAGGTTAGCCCAGCGATCTCCCCCGCTGACCTCTTGTATTCTGACAGGGGGACATCCCCCCCCCACCAGAACACTCCGATTAGCGCTCTCTGCCATTGGCTGAGGGTGCTGATTGGGAGTCGGTCAGATGCTGGTTTACCGCCCGACATACACGTGGGCAGAATGTTGGCTGTTTTTTTCAACCGACATATGTCCGGCATATGTCTCCCAGCATTCCGCCTGTGTGTACGGGGCTATTGCCTAGGAGTCTGGACAATCATGCACCATGTAAGAAAGTAAAACAATAATCACACAGGTGATTATTGTTGTGTACCTTAGGGTCTATTCACACCTATCTGGTTCATTGTGGTATGTTAACACATGTGCGTTAGGCTGTGCATTGATATAAAGGAGCTTCCAAAGCATCACAATAGACTGGACATGTGCCATTTTTTTCTAATGTGGGGCACTGCATACCACATTAGTATGTTGCTGCACATTGTGGTGAATTGCCTTGGTATGTTACATACATAGTAGGTGAGGTTGAAAAAAGACGCAAGTACATCAAGTCCAACCTATGTGTGTGATTATGTGTCAGTATTACATTACATATCCCTGTATGTTGCGGTCATTCAGGTGATTATCTAATAGTTTCTTGAAGCTATCAATGCTCCCCGCTGAGACCACCGCCTGTGGAAGGGAATTCCACATCCTTGCCGCTCTTACAGTAAAGAACCCTCTACGTAGTTTAAGGTTAAACCTCTTTTCTTCTAAGTGTAATGAGTGGCCACGAGTCTTATTAAACTCTCTTCTGCGAAAAAGTTTTATCCCTATTGTGGGGTCACCAGTACAGTATTTGTAAATCGAAATCATATCCCCTCTCAAGCGTCTCTTCTCCAGAGAGAATAAGTTCAGTGCTCGCAACCTTTCCTCATAACTAAGATCCTCCAGATTTATTAGCTTTGTTGCCCTTCTTTGTACTCGCTCCATTTCCAGTACATCCCTCCTGAGGACTGGTGCCCAGAACTGGACAGCATACTTCAGGTGCGGCCGGACCAGAGTCTTGTAGAGCGGGAGGATTATCGTTTTATCTCTGGAGTTGCATGCCAATATTCTGTTTGCTTTGTTAGCAGCAGCTTGGCATTGCATGCCATTGCTGAGCCTATCATCTACTAGGACCCCCAGGTCCTTTTCCATCCTAGATTCCCCCAGAGGTTCTCCCCCCAGTGTATAGATTGCATTCATATTTTTGCCACCCAAATGCATTATTTTGCATTTTTCTACATTGAACCTCATTTGCCATGTAGTCGCCCACCCCATTAATTTGTTCAGGTCTTTTTGCAAGATTTCCACATCCTGCGGAGAAGTTATTGCCCTGCTTAGCTTAGTATCGTCTGCAAATACAGAGATTGAACTGTTTATCCCATCCTCCAGGTCGTTTATGAACAAATTAAATAGGATTGGTCCCAGAACAGAACCCTGGGGAACCCCACTACCCACCCCTGACCATTCTGAGTACTCCCCATTTATCACCACCCTCTGAACACGCCCTTGTAGCCAGTTTTCAATCCATGTACTCACCCTATGGTCCATGCCAACGCACCTTATTTTGTACAGAAAACGTTTATGGGGAACTGTGTCAAATGCTTTCGCAAAATCCAGATACACCACGTCTACGGGCCTTCCTTTATCTAGATGGCAACTCACCTCCTCATAGAAGGTTTATAGATTGGTTTGGCAAGAACAATTCTTCATGAATCCATGCTGATTACTGCTAATGATATCATTCTTATTACTAAAATCTTGTATATAGTCCCTTATCATCCCCTCCAAGAGTTTACATACTATTGATGTTAGGCTAACTGGTCTGTAATTCCCAGGGATGTTTTTTGGGCCCTTTTTAAATATTGGTGCTACATTGGCTTTTCTCCAATCAGCTGGTACCATTCCAGTCAATAGACTGTCTGTAAAAATTAGGAACAACGGTCTGGCAATCACCTGACTGAGTTCCCTAAGTACCCTCGGATGCAAGCCATCTGGTCCCGGTGATTTATTAATGTTAAGTTTCTCAAGTCTAATTTTAATTCCGTCCTCTGTTAACCATGTAGGTGCTTCCTGTGTTGTGTCATGAGGATAAACACTGCAGTTTTGGTTACTGAAGCCCCCCGATTCACTCGTGAAGACTGAGGAGAAGAATAAATTCAATACCTTTGCCATCTCCCCATCCTTTGTAACCAGATGTCCTTCCTCATTCTTTATGGGGCCAATATGGTCTGTCTTCCCTTTTTTACTGTTTACATACTTAAAGACTTTCTTGGGATTTTTTTTGCTCTCCTCCGCTATGTGTCTTTTATGTTCTATCTTAGCCGTCCTAATTGCACCCTTACATTTCTTATTGCATTCTTTATAAAGTCTGAATGCTGAGGATGATCCCTCAACCTTGTATTTTTTGAAGGCCTTCTCCTTTGCTTTTATATGCATTTTTACATTGGTGTTAAGCCATCCAGGATTTTTGTTTGCTCTTTTAAATTTATTACCCAATGGGATACATTGGCTAATGCCCTTATTTAATATGCTCTTAAAGCAAACCCATCTCTCCTCCGTATTCTTTGTTCCTAATATTTTATCCCAATTTATGCCTTTTAGCAAGGTTTGTAGTTTAGGGAAGTTGGCTCTTTTGAAATTCAGTGTCTTTATGTTCCCTTCATGTTTCCTATTTGTGTGATTTATACCAAAACTAATTGACCTGTGATCGCTGTTACCTAAATTGCCCCGTATTTCCACATCTGTGATCAGGTCTGTATTGTTGGTAATCAGTAGATCCAGTAATGTTTTATTTCTAGTTGGTGCGTCTACCATCTGACCCATAAAATTGTCCTGCAAGACATTAAGGAACTGGCGAGCCTTAAATGAATGCGCGGTTCCCTCCGCCCAGTCTATGTCTGGATAATTAAAATCCCCCATTATGATAACACTTCCCATCCTTGCTGCTAATCCAATTTGTGATAGGAGATCCGTCTCCACTTCCTCCCTCAGGTTAGGGGGCCTATAGCATACTTCCAGTATTATTTTCCCCTTAGCTTCATCCCTTTGGAGCTCTACCCATAAAGATTCCACCTCCTCCCTAGCTCCCTCAGTGATGTCATCTCTCACATTCACTTGTACATTATTCTTGATATATAGGCATACCCCTCCCCCTTTTTTACCCTCTCTATCCTTGCGGTATAAGGTATACCCTTGAATGTTTGCCAGCCAATCATGAGAGCTGTTGAACCAGGTCTCTGAAATTCCCAGAAAATCCAAATCCTCCTTGTACAACAGTATCTCTAGTTCACCCATCTTGTCCGCCATGCTCCTGGCATTAGTGAACATGCCACATAGTTTAGACCGGTCGCATATTGTCCTCGTATTGGGTGTTTCAAGATTGCAACTAGGACTTGCTACTATACTCACCTTGTGTTTTTGTGCTTTGGTTAACCTACCACTATTGCCCCCAATACTACCCTCTGGAATATCTTCCGCGCTGGCTATCACTGTCTCTGGACCCTCCCCCCCATCGCCTAGTTTAAAAACCCCTCTAACTTTTTGACCATCTTCATTCCCAGCAGATCTGCACCCTCCTCATTTAGGTGCAGTCCGTCCCTTCTATAGTACCGGTTACCGACTGAGAAGTCGGCCCAGTCCTCCAGGAACCCAAACCCCTCCTTACTACACCAGCTCTTCAGCCACTTGTTTACTTCCCTAATCTCCCTCTGCCTTTCTGGTGTGGCTCGATGTACCGGTAGTATTCCTGAGAACACTACCTTGGAGGTCCTTTTCCTCAATTTAGCACCTAAATCCCTAAAATCGTTCTTTAGGACACTCCATCTGCCTCTGACTTTGTCATTGGTGCCAATGTGCACCATGACAGCCGGGTCTTCCCCAGCCCCTCCCAGTAATCTGTCCACAAGATCCGTGATGTGCCGAACCCGAGCGCCCGGTAGACAACATACTGTTCGGCGCTTCAGGTCTTGGTTACAGATTGCCCTCTCTGTCCTTCTAAGAATTGAGTCCCCTACCACCAGAATCTGTCTTTCCTTTCCCTTTGCTGCCCCCCCACTCTCACTGGAGGAGTTCTTCCCCTGGCAGCTAGGAGAGTCCCTCATCTCCAGCAGTGCTGGTCCCTGACTGGTTTCACCAATGTCACTCAATGGAGCGTACTTATTGGGATGCTCCAGTCCTGGATCGGCCTCTCTGGCACTTCCCCCTCTACCCCTCCTGACTGTCACCCATCTACTCTTTGCTAGTGCCTGCACCTCTTTGTCACCACCCGCCTCTGTGCTGGCCCCTGCCGGCACCTGCCGTGTACGTTCCTGGCTCACCTTTAGTATGGAGGGACTTCTCAGTGCTGACAGTTGCTTCCCCAGATTCAGAACCTGGGCTTCCAGGGAAACAATGTGCTTACATTTTGCAGTATTTGCCCTCGATCGGATGATCAAGGAACGCATACATGCGGCAAGATGTACAAAGAGTCGCCTCTCCACACCCGCCGGGCATCGTACCTATTGAATATAGTGAGGATTTGGGGATTTTACCCTGTCCAAATTACCTAAAAGCTAGCTTCCTGGCACTAATACTCAAGACAATACACAGGTACACAACAAGACAATACACAGGTACACAACAAGACAATACACAGGTACACAACAAGACAATACACAGGTACTCAGAGACCTACGTGCACTCGCAATACACAAGTATACAGTACACAATACACAAGTACTAACGATCCACACACACTACTCAGACAACACTCAGATACTCACACTACACAGGTACTATGACCCCTGTTATAACCTCCTGTTTTAAACTCTGTTTTTTTAACTCCCACTTATTCCAGCTCCACTTACACCAAGTTCCACAGCTTCAGACTGAGCACACTCAGACTAAGTCCTACAACCAGTTAAATAGGCACCTGTGACCAATTAACCACACCCCTTAATTGATGGAACCAGAGGAAAAAAAAAAAAAAGCTATTTAAAAAGTGACAGCAAAAGGCAAATTAAAAACTAAAAAGGAAAAGCCCCAAATTGCAACACATAGATGGGAATGAGCCCTTAAAGTATAACTTCAGGCAAAACATTTTATAGCTTTGGATAGAGAAGAGAGGGGTTTAAACACCTTTTAGGTTTTTATTGCTGTCTGTGCCCCCATTAGGGAGATCCCCCCTCTCTATTTGTCCTGTTTACCATTATCACTGAACGTGAAAGTAAGAGAAAATCCCAACATTTGTTCTGTCCCCAGAAAAGTAATAGAAGGAAAAAATGCCAATGGGGACACTAAGTCTGGTGACCTGGGGGGCCCCAAGGGGTTCCCTTAATTTGCAGGCATTTTCTCTCATTTTCTGTTTTGGCTATGGGACAAAAAGTGAAAGTTAAAGTGGTATTAAAAGAGTCGCTAAGGGTAAAAAAACAAACATTTGTACTCACTTATGTGGATGCATCCTAGATCCGATGCTGCAGCTGTCCCCGCCACCTCTGTAGTGAGAATTGAGCGATCAAACACCACTAACCCTTCAGTTCTCGCCTCTGCTCTGAGCAGAGAGCCGTGACTGTCGGTCACCGGCTCTCTGCTCTCCTCTCTAGCGCTCACTGGAGCCTTGGGCTGTGGAGGGGGCAGGAGGGGCTGGCTCAGGCAACTATGACCTCAGCCAATAGTGGACTTTAGCCCCATTGTCAGCTAAAAACAGATCACAGGAGTGCAGTTCATTCATAGGAGAAGTATGTCCAAAAATGTTTTGACCATACTTCTCCTTTAAACCCCAAAGCAAAAAGCAAACATTTATTATGTTGCAGCTTACCAATTCTTTGATTGTGTGGCTGCATTCGTTTTCTTTTTTAGGGATTCGTTCCTTTAATTTCACCTAATTATACAGGCAGTAAGTCCGTTATTTTTCAACAGAACAATCTCTCCTCCAAATGTAGCAGTCTAGAAGGTTGAGACAACCATTTACCATTGACAAGGGTGCTTACAATGAACAGCTTTTATTTATTCACTAATGTGTTTATCCTAGCAGAAAAAAAAACTGTTGCTGTAACTGCTTGTGTAACAGCATTGTGAGCTGGAGTTTGGCTTCAGTTTGTTTAATGTATCTATCTAAATCTGCTAGTATATCCAACATTCCACTCCCCCCAAACTGACAATGCTGCTGTCCAAAGGTGCCCCCTGTGCTTCTTAATCCGGAGTGGAGGCACTCTAAGGCCCCTTTCACGCGACCATTTGTTTCATTGGTACAGTCAAAAACGGAAGAAATCTGTTTTTTTAACAGAAGAAAAATAGGGCTCTAATCCATTCCAAAAAATGTATGTTGATAGAAGCGGATATAAATGGATGTAAATGGATGATCATCCATTTACATCTGTTTTTCCGTAGAGATGCATTGATATCCGCTTTTCATCTGTCAACTGATGGATGAAAAATGGTCAAATCTGCTGTTCTTAGTGATCAGGAACGGCGATCTCTCTCTACTCCCAGTTAGTCCACTCCCTCCACAATTAGAAACACCTCCCTAGTAAACCCTTGATCACCCCCCTAGTGTTAACCCCTTCCCTGCCAGTGACATTTATATAGTAATCAGTGGCTATTTATAGCACTGATCGCTGTATAAATGTCAATGGTCCCAAAAAAGTGTCAAAAGTGTCCGATCTGTCCGTCACAATGTCACAGTCCCGCTAAAAATCGCTGATCACCTCCATTATTTAAAAAAAATAATAATAATAAAAATTCCATAAATATATCACCTATTTTTTGTAGACGCTATAACTTTTGCGCAAACCAATTAATATACGTTTATTGTGCTTTTTCTTTAAACAAAAATATGTAGAAGAATACATATTGGCCTAAATTGATGAAGACATTTTTATTTATTTTTGGATATTTATTATAGCAAAAAGTAAAAAACATTGTTTTTTTTTTCAAAATTGTCACTCTTTTTTTGTTTATAGCTCACAAAATAAAAACCGCAAAGGTGATCAAATACCACCAAAAGAAAGCTCTATTTGTGGGGAAAAAAAAGACATAAATTTTGTGTGGGTACAACGCTGCATGACTGTCAGTTAAAGCGACGCAGTGCCGTAACGCAAAAAATGGCCTGACCATTAAGGGGGCAAATCTTCCAGTCCTTAAGTGGTTAATACAGATTTAATCTCCCCGATGGGACACTGATGCCAAAAAAAAACTTACAAGGGTTATGAACCCCCTTATGCTATCCAAAATGAAAAAAAAGTTTTGACTATACAGGTAGTTTTTATTTTTTACTTGACAATATTTAAAATCGCTGACAAGTTCACTTTAACTAGTTGCCACCCGCCCACTGTCAAATGACAGCGGGGCGGTGTGGCTCTCATTCTGGGACGCCGTCATATGATGGCATCCCAAAATGGCAGTTCTCACGTGCCCGTGGGGGCAAGCAGGGCGGCACTCGCTTCCGCGCTCACGGCTCTTTAATCATGTGATCGGCTGTGTCCAATTACAGCCGGTCACATGTAAACACAGAGATGCCAGTAATCGGCGCTCCTTGCCTCACACTGACAGAGTGTGTGGCGAGGAGAGCCGATCAATGGCATCTCCACGCAGGGGGACATCTACACATGTAATCAGGGCACTGATCACCAGTGCCCTGATTACAATATAGTGCCAACAGTGTCACCAATCAGTGCCCACCATTGCCCACCAGTGGCAGCAATCAGTGCCCACAAGTGCCACCAATCAGTGCCCATTAGCGATGCACGTCAGTGCTGCCTATTGGTGCTGCCCATCAATGCCCATTACTACTGTCGATCAATGCCTATCAGTGTGGCTCATCAGTGCCACCCGTCAATGCCCATCAGTGTCCATCAGTACCACCTATCCGTGCTGCCTATCAGTGCCCACCAGTGCTGCCTATTAGTGCCCACCAGTGCCACCTATTAGTGCCCATCAGTGCCACCTAACAGTGCCCATCAGTGCCTCCCATAAGTGCTCATCAGTGCCACATATCAGTGCCACATATCAGTGCCCATAAGTGCTGCCTCATCAGTGCCCATAAGTGCCACCTCATCAATGCCCACCAGTTCAGCCTATCAGTGCCCATCAGTGCCGCCTCATCAGCACCCATCAGTGAAGGAGAAAAATTACTTAGTTACAAAATTACTGTCAGAAACTAAGTAAAATTTTTTTTTTTTTCAAAATCTTTTTTTTTTTAGTAAAAAATTAAAAACCCAGCAGTGATTAAATACCACCAAAAGGAAACTCTATTTGTGTGAAGAAAATGATAAAAAATTTGTTTAGGTACAGTGTAGTATAACAGCGCAATTGTCATTCAAAGTGCGACAGCGCTGAAAGCTGAAAAATGGCCTGGGCAGGAAGAGGGTGTAAATGCCCTGTAGGCAAGGGGTTAAATTCATAAAATAAAGCCTGTCTTATTAACAAGTATAGCACTGCAGAATTTCTTATCCGTTTTTCATAAGCTGCTGTCATTGCAGAGATGAATTGGCAGCCTGCTAGAATAAAACAGAAATGTAACATTTACAGAATCGTTTCCCTGGCAATGCTTGTTTAATTGATTCATCCCAAAACTACAGCACTAATCAACTTTTCCTTTATCCCAAAAACATCAATGTTAGGCATTATTAAGATAATTATATTCCAAAAGTGAAATGTCTATACTCATTCTGATCTAAAAGCCTAAAAAGATCAATAGAAAAAATTAAATAAATGTGTAACTCTCGGCTTAGTATGGAACGTAAAGTGTTATTGTCGCCTAAAAAATAATGTAAGACATACAGTCATAGTTTGGGTGATTTCATGTCGGCAGTTACACAGTTAATGTCTATAATTAGTGCATGAGCTAGTTAGTGATTTCTCAGTCCCTGATTAGCAATTATTTGTGCATCAGTTGTGCTTCATTAAAGTCTTTATGGTTATTGCTATTACAGGCTAGTGAAGATGTCCTAAAAAAAAAAGAGGGAAGCACACCTGTCGCTGTCCTTGCTGGACAATTAATACCAGCTTCTTTCCAGATCAACGATTTAACCTTTCCCTTAAATATCAGATTCAATCGGGCCTATTCAATAAGGGAGTGCAAAGAACATTCCAGTAGCCAATAAAAAAGAGATTTCTTTTAAACAGTTAGGAGATTGCCCCTCTGAATGCCAGAAAGTGGCATTGCTGCCTAAAAAATAAGCTAAAAGCCATGTATTGCACAGGCATCTAGTGTTTGAGCATTAATGTATTCTATTGGTCAAAATATTATTTTATTCTGGCCATTAGAATGAATTAATGCTCAATCGCTAGACACGTAGACAGGAGCAGTTTTGTGTTCTGCCTGTAGAAGCAGCTTAATGTTATCCTATGTGTCCATGCACATTAGGATGGATTCCTGTTCTGACAGGGGAGGAGAGAGAGATCAGCTGTTCCTAGTGATCAGGAACAGCGATCTCTCTCTTCTCCCACTCAGTCCGCCCCCCATACAGTCATGCCGCGTACACACGATCGGACTTCACGGCATACTTGGTCCAGCGTACTGGATTTCGTTGGACAATTCGATCGTGTGTGGGCTCCAGCGGACTTTATTTTCTCAAAAGTTTGACGGACTTAGATTTGAAACATGTTTCAAATCTATCCGACGGAATCGAGTCCGGTTGGAGAGTCCGCTCGTCTGTATGTTAGTCCGACTGACAAAAAGCGACGCTAGGGCAGCTATTGGCTACTGGCTATGAACTTTCTTGTTTTAGTCCGGTCGTATGTCATCACGTACGAATCCATCGGACTTTGATTGATCGTGTGTAGGCAAGTCTGTTCATTTGAAAAGTCCGTCGTAAAGGCCCGCGAAAAGTTCGCCGGGCAAAGTATGCCGTAAAGTCCGGTCGTGAGTACGCGGCATCAGAAACTCCTCCCTAGGGAACACTTAACCCCTTGATTGCCCCCTAGTGTTAACCCCTTCCCTGCCAGTGCCATTTATACAGTGATCAGTGCATTTTTTATAACACTGATCACTGTATTGGTGTCGCTGGTCACCAAAAAATGTCACTTAGGGTCAGTTTTGTCCGCCGCAATTTCGCAGTCCTGCAAAAAATTGCTGATCCCCGCCATTACTAGTAAAAAACAATAGATAAAATAAAAAGTTCCAAATCTTTCCCCTATTTTGTAGACACTATAACTTTTGCACAAACCAATCAATATACACTTATTGCAATTTTTTTTTACCAAAAATATATAGCAGAATACATATTGGCCTAAACTGGTTATGAAATTTTTTATATATATATATTTTTGGGATATGTATTATAGCAGAATGTAAAAAATATATATTTTTTTCAAAATTGTCAGTCTTTTTTTGTTTATAGCGCAGAAAATAAAAACCACAGAGGTGATACAGAGTGTACAGAGTGTACAGACTGCAGGGTTCGGGGTGTACTGTGTACAGAGTGCAAGGTTCAGGGGTGCACTGCATACAAAATTAAGGGTTCAGGGGTGCACTGCATACAGAGTGCAGGGTTTAGAGGTGCGCTGTGTACAGAGTGCAGGGTTCAGGGGCACACTGTGTACAGAGTGCAGGGTTCAGGGGTTCAACGAGTGCAGAGCACAGGGGTGCCCCCTTCTTCCCCAAATCGCCCCCTTCCCCTGTACAGTGCAGTGCTCCTCTCCCACCCCCAAATCCCTCTACTTCACAGTCCCTGATAGAGAAGCTGCAGAAGAGCAATACAAGTTACTCAGAAGGAGAGTGTATTGTAGCTGCAGGGCACATGGGGCCGTGTGCACAGGCTTTAGGAGATGTTTCTACCAGACAAGCACCAGGTTCCAACTACCTATCTATGCAGAGAGATGGCAGGTGGAGCACAGATCACTCCACATTCAGAATTATAGGAGCAGGATCAACAAATGCGCCCGCCTTTTCCTTCCGCCACTGGCTCCAGCCTGCTTCTATTTAAAAATAATCCCAACTGGCTCCAAACTCTGCCTGAATGAGTAGCTGCTGGTGCTGCATCAAGCTATTAAGGGGTTCTTTCTTACACTTGCTGAGCCAGCAATAACTTCCCTCAAAAAAGGACTGCTTTTTACTGACAAAATTTCTTTAACGGACATTTACTGACAAAAGTCACTGATTTTTTTCAAACTGTCAGTAAATCTACTGAAGGTTGGCAACCCTGATCCTAATAGGAGTGCTGATTGTCAGTGTAAACAAGCTGCTAGCAGGCTTCAGTACTACTTGAAGCTTGTTGTATTACAGAATACAGACCACAGAATACTTTATTAACCCCAAAGGGAAATTGGGAATTTGTAATTGTAAGCCTTCTGAAACCTGCTAGCAGCTTGTTTAAAGTGGCAAGCAGTACTCCCAGCCTAAGTAAGGTCTTTTGTTACTTGAATATTAATAATATTAATAATTAGTATTAATATTAATATTAATACTAGACACATACTGCAGCTGCTGGATTTTAATAATAGGACACTTACCTGTCCTGGAGTCCAGCGATGTGGGCACCGCAGCTGATGTTTCCATCAGCTGTCGGGTGCTGTCGCTGCCATTGTAAGGGGACCCGGCAGTGTAGCCTTACAGCTTCATGCTGGGAACCCTACTGCGCATGCACATGGCTCCACTCTGTATAGCATTTCCAAACAGGAGCTGAAGGGCACTTTAAAGGCTTAGAGAAAGCTGCTCAGAACTTGCAGAAAATTTTACAAAATGTCAGAGTTCTAAAGAGCTTTGTAGACATTCTTTATGATTTCCTCGGATTGGATTCAGTAAGTAATGGTACATAATATACCTAATTTGAAAGAAACAATTCTGGTTCCTCAAAAGAAGAAGGAATGACACCTTCTATGTTCCTAAAAAAATACCAAGGGTTATACCCTAATAAACCACACTCTCTTTATCTTTGTGTAAAACTGTGCAATGTTACTGCTATGCAGAATAGTATTTGGCCACAAGATAGCAGTGCTACATAACTTAATTATTACACAGCCTTACAGGAATGCTGGGACTTGTATGCTGCCTGCAAGCAGGATTCTTCCAATCAGATTTTCTGGAACTGAACTACACAGCCCAGAGAGCTGGTGAGGGGGTGGGAGCATTAAAAAAGGAGAAAGCCGAGGGGGCGGAGCCGGCAGCCAGAGCTGATGGATGTGTGACACCTAAGCTCTGCTACAGCGGGCGACATCGAGCGGCTCACAGCGCATTACAACACCCCTAAATCGAATCTATCGACTCCCTAGGACGTGGGGCACACAGCGGCAGCGATGTCCAAGCGAAAGGACAGAGAGGCACCAAGAAAATTGACAGACTTCTATCCCCTCAGCGCGGCCCGAGATTTCCAAGATGGCGCCGGCGCGGAGACCCGCTCGTCAGCCTCCACAGCACAGCCACGCAGCCATCCAGTGCCATCCTCGAGTGAGTCAAACACCAGCGATCATCCGCTGCCATCCTCACCTTTTACCAGCCCTGCTAAACAAAAAAGGAGGATTGGGGAAGGGGATGAGGCCCGGGATTACTCAGGGACAGAGGGAGAAGATATGGAGGAATCCTCTGCTTACACGCAGAAACTAGATGCATTCCCCACCTCAGGGCAGCCCATATTAGACACCACCATGAAGGAGATGCTACAAACACTAAGAGGGGCCCTCCAGTGCGATATCGCTGCGTTTATGCATACCACTAAACGTGAAATAGCAGCAGTCTCTACCAGAGTAACATATGTGGAGAAGAAAATGGAAGAATTCACTTTGGCACATAACGAGCTAGTGGATGCACACTTTGATGTTGAGGAAGAGATCAAAACCATGCGACTTAAAATGGCCGACCTCGAAGACAGGGCCCGAAGGAACAACATCAAATTCAGAGGTGTCCCTGAGTCGGTCAAGCCGGCTGAACTCACAGCTTACCTTCAAAAGCTCATGATAACAGCCCTCCCTACACTGAGTCCGGCGGACCTAACCATTGACAGAGCCCACAGACTTCCGAAGCCATCTTTCCTGCCTGCTCAGATCCCCAGGGATGTTATCGCACGCATCCACTTCTACCACGTCAAAGACCAACTGATGAGGTATGCAAGACAACACCCTGCTCTTCCTGACCCGTTTACCGGGGTTGCATTGTATGCTGACCTGTCACAAGCGACTCTTGCGGCACGGCACAACCTAGTACCGATCACCAAAATCCTACGTAACCACAAGGTCATCTATAAGTGGGGCTTCCCAGCCAAGCTAATAGTGGATATGCATAATGAATCACATGCGATCACATCACTTGACAAAGGCCTGGAGATCCTCCGCAAATGGAAATTACTGCCTGAGAATGGTGAACCAGCAGACCCTGACCCGCTACACGGGAAACAAGGCACCCTCAACCGCCAAAGAAGATCCACCCCTCACAAGCCTCCAACCTACTCTTAAGGTACTTGGTACACCAGATATACCCTAATCCTAGTGCCTTCACCCAGCACCACAAGTGTAATGCTCACAGAACAACCGCCCGTTGTTCGGCTGTTTTCTTTTATTTTTTACTTTTTCTTTTTGACCTTCTACTCTGATACCCCAACTCAAGTTACGAGATGTTGTCCGTAACCTGTTCTCCGTGTTTGATGCGATCTTTACGTTATAAGATCTCACCAGTTCAAGTTCTTGCGGTTCCTGTTATCTCAAGTTTCACTACTCAGCATGCAGCATTACTGCGGGGAGCTCCCTGCGCGCTGAAATCACCACCCACTTCACCTTCATCGCTCATCTCCACCACCAGAGGGCATAGCCGCACCATCTACCACCTACATGAACCTTAAACTGATGACCTTCAATGTGAGAGGCCTGAACAGTCCCTACAAGAGAAGAGCCCTTTGGAAAACGGCTATAGAAGCGAATTGCGACATCCTGTGCGCTCAAGAGACTCACTTTTCTAGCACAAAACCACCAAAATGCACTCATCCCAAATTCCAGCAAGTAATCACAGCCAACAACAACACTAAGAAGAATGGAGTCCTAATAGCTATCAGGGACAGATTAACATTTTCTCTCTTGCAGGTACATGTGGACCCCCGAGGTCGCTTTCTCATCCTGGTGGCTGACATGGACCATGTCACTTATACCCTGGTAAACCTGTATGCTCCGAATGTGAGATCTCTAAAATTTATTCGTAAAGTACTTACGATGGCAAAAAAAATGCAAAAAGGTAGATTAATTATCTGTGGCGACTTTAACATGGTTATGAATGCGGAGTGGGACACTTCTTCTGTGGCTCTTAGGCAGAGGCCTTCTTTGGGAGCCCTCTGCCATGAGGAACGACTTTTTGACCCCTGGCGCTGCCTGAGATCCACCGAGAGAGATTACACGCACTTCTCCGCAGCCCATAACAGCTATGCTAGAATTGATTATTTCCTTACAGACATGCATACGCTACAGAAAGTCCAAACTGCTGACATCCATAACATCACCTGGTCTGACCACGCTCCGGTGACAATTGAGGTTATGGATGACAACAGGTCCAATCAAAAACCACTGTGGCGCAATAACACATTTCTCCTATCGCAGCCCAAAATTAGAGATGAAATAGCAGAAAAAATGAATGAGTACTTCAAACTTAACGATACCGGGGAATGCTCCCCAATGACAGTATGGTGTGCTCATAAGGCGTATGCCCGAGGTGTCCTCATTCAGATTTCTTCCAGAGAGAAGAAAAAAAAAATGAACCGCATGTCACAACTCCATGATACCATAGCAGATCTAGAATTGAAACACAAAAATCCCAGTACCAGAACCAACGAGGTTCTTGCCCGGCTAACATCCTGCCGGGAGGAACTGAGGCAGGAACTTAGAGCGGATTACGAAACGTACTTTAAAAAACTAAAACTTACTTACTACTCCCAGAATAATCGCTCGGGAAAACTACTAGCAGCCCAACTACGTAAAAAACAAGCACGCTCGAACATAGCTCAAATTAGGCATCACATCAACGACACAACATTCCAAAACCCCAAGGATATAGCTAACGTATTTAAAGAATACTATGAATCTTTGTACAACCTTAAGAATGACCCCGCAACGCACCAGCCCACAAACGTGGAGATAGACGAGTTCCTTAATGGAATTCGCCTACCTTCGGTGGACCAAATGTCCCTCCACAAACTAAATTCTCCCATTACACAGCAAGAAGTAGAAACAGTAATCGCAGCACTACCCATGCATAAATCGCCAGGTGCGGATGGATTTTCCGCCGAATACTACAAAGCACTCACCCAGACCCTCACCCCTGCACTAGTTAAAGTTTTTAACATAGCGGCCACATCAGGCACCTTCCCCAGAGAAATGCTACAAGCTGTTATAGTCACAATACCGAAAAATGGCAAGGACACCTCACACCCCCAAAACTTTAGACCCATATCCCTCTTAAATTCGGACCTCAAGATCTATGCTAAAATCCTTGCGAATAGATTAAAAGACATCACCCCTTCCCTTATAGGGTTGGATCAGGTCGGCTTTGTCAAAAGCAGGCAGGCGCCGGACGGAACTAGGCGTATGCTGAACCTCCTGAGCATGGCTGAAACCAAAAAAGTACCTAGCATATTCCTGGCCTTAGATGCGGAAAAGGCCTTCGATAGGGTCCACTGGGGTTACCTGTCTAGGACCTTGCACAAATTTGGCATCTCGGGCCTGATCCACACAGCTATCATGTCTTTATACACGAACCCTACAGCTCAAGTCTATACTTCCACGATGCTCTCAGATCCTTTCAGATTAACCAACGGTACCCGGCAGGGTTGCCCACTCTCGCCAATAATATTCTCCTTAATTATAGAGCCACTAGCTGAATACATAAGAGGTGATACTGAGATAGAGGGCATCGACACGGGTCACGAATCCCACAAAATAGGTCTCTTCGCGGATGACATCATATTAACATTAACTAATCCGATCAAATCCTTACCTGCTATTAACTCCCTCTTACATAAATTTGGTAGTGTTTCCTACTACAAGGTCAACACCAATAAATGCTTTGCATTAACTGTCAACATACCAGAAAATACTAAGCCCAGACTAAGGGAAATCTTCCCATGCACCTGGGACCCACCATCAATTACATATCTGGGTGTGCAGCTGTCCTCCTCCCCCGCCAACATCTACTCGTGTAACTTCCCTCCACTCTTACTTAAAGTGGAAGCGGAACTAAACCAAATAAGTAAACTACCACTTACGTGGCTGGGGAGGATAGCTGCGTATCAAATGCAAGTAATGCCTAAGCTGCTCTATATCTTCAGAACCGTTCCAATCCCTGTTCCCCAACAATTCTTTACACACATTGATAAACTACTTACTAAATTTATATGGGGTGGTAAAAAACCGAGGATAGCATTAGCACAGCTTTACAAACCTAAACTCCTAGGCGGAGCTGGCCTCCCCAATGCTCAACTATACTATAAAGCAGCGCTAATGGACCAGATGCGCTACTGGTTCTCATGTCAAACGGACAATAGATGGTCAGATATTGAACGAACAGTGACCCCTGGTCACGACCTGCCAGCACTAGCTATAGCCGTTTGCATCCATCACAGACCCAACATTCCCTCTTACCCAACCATACAAGCTACTATTCATGCATGGTCCTCTTTAATCAATACCAAGTTCAATGACGTTCCAACCTGCAAATTAAGAATACCACTAGCAGCATATGAGTACCTCATACCGAACTTCTCGGCCTTTAGCTGGAAAAGAAAGGGAGTACACTTCTATACTAACGACCTGGGTACATTGGATGCACTTGATAAATACAAATTGTTCCAACTAAACCACTACTCACACGCCAATCCGACCCGTACGATCACGATCCCACAGATCCTATGGGAATTCCTGCTCAATAAATCCCCACCTCCTCGAAAAGGCATCTCCTTATTCTACACATACGCTTCCCCTACCTATCTACATACGAAATCACCTAATATGCTTAAGTGGGAACGGGACCTTCAAAGGGAATACCCTCTGCACCAATGGCACACAGCCATAAAATATAACAGCAAATCTTCCTCTTGCATAGACCATTGGGATAATGCGCAAAAATTACTACATAGGTGGTACCTTACACCTGCTCGACTGAACAAGATGAAACCCTCCATTTCAGCACTATGCTGGAGAGAGTGCCTATCTATGGGCAATCTTATTCACATATTTTGGAGTTGTAAACACATCCAACCGTTCTGGGAGAAAGTCCAATCTCTCATCTACAATATTACTAACACCCATCGCAAACTCGACCCAGCGCTAACGCTGCTGAGCCTGGGTATTGAAGCTTATCCCCCCCTAATGAGGAAAGTAGTAATTCATATACTATTTGCGGCTCGTATTTCAATAGCAAAAGAATGGCTCTCACTAGCACCCCCTGCAATAGAAGAAGTTATCTCCAGAGTAAACGCCCAATACACAATGGAAAGAGCTCTTGCCTACTCTAAAGGGGGATCCCCGAGTTTCCATAAACAGTGGGAAATTTGGAGATCCTCAAGTCATGCCTCCTCACATTTATGAAACCCTTTAAATGATACACTGAAGCACACGAACGCCTCTGGTGCGATGGTATACTAAAAGAGCTTCTCAACCTTCACAGGTTGAATACTTACCAAAGAACTAGTAATGGTGGTGGATTGGGTGGGCGGGGATAACTACGCACCCCGCAAATATCTCAATTACATATCTATGTTTATGTTGTTTTAACTCTGCAGTGACAGCACTTGCTGCTTACAGACTAACTTCCCGTGGGCCCTTCATAGGCACCGCGGCAAGCTACCATACATATACCCAGCAATAAGCCTGGTCACAGTGTGTACCCAAAAGGGGTGACGGGCTGTACCTCCTACGGAGGTCAAGCATACAATCCAGTTAGTAGCTTGAACACCTGACGTATATTCCTGAACATATATGTAGCAAATGTTGTGTATACAATCTCACCTTGTATAATATTATAACTGCATATATTGAATGCTCTGTAATGTACAAGTGAAATTCAATAAAAATCTATTGTTAAAAAAAAAAAAAAAAAAAAAAAAAAGGAGAAAGCCTGTGAACGCGGGGGTAGATGGGAGAGGCTGTGTTAGAGACCGGACGTTAGAGGGAGAGCGGAGTGGATCCACGCAGGTCCAAGCTGGGTTGGGCAGGAAGAGGCACAAGACACCAGAATGCTGAGCATCCTGAGGAGGCAGGTTAGCAGAACCTGCAGGCAAGCTACAGTAGCCATCTGCAAAGTTACAGAGGACAAAGGGGGCCACCCAACAGGTAGGTCTTCGCTATGCCCTGCTGCACTAATGGGCCCGGTGAGAGGGTTCTTAACCCATACAATGCTGCCAAAGTTTCCAGCGTATTTGCTGTTTCCAGTTATTTGGGTTCAGGATAGTCACCAGCACAGGCCTACACTTCCAAGTACCTACACTTCCAAGTACCGACCCTACAGCCCATCCAAAGTTGCATTTACCTGCTTAACCAACCCTGTCTGCTGGATACCAAACCACGTCTTTTACTCCACCCACTTCATTGCAGGTTGCAACTATCCAAGATAGAGATTAGCTTCTCAAGTCCAGTTGCCTAGGTAAAGGGACATACATCTACCCCCCCCGCATCATTTTCTGCTCAAGCAACCTTTGTTCTTCTTCAGTTGTCCTTAAAGAGACCATTCACACCTCCCCCCAGGCCTATTAAAGGAGAACTCTGTTGGCTACTTTACCTTCCTTTGGGTAGCTGTGTGTCTTCTTAAAGAGACCTCACCTTTATTGAGCCCCACCATATGGGCCCCAACTAGCCGGCAGAGGAGCTTTCCACATACTCATGGGACCTTATAGGGTATATTTTTGTTGTTTTTTCCTTCCCTCTTTGCTCACTTGGGCAACATTATTTCAGTTTGAGAGCTAATGTTCAATACCTTAATCCTGCGGAGTGTGTATGGCTTAAAGTGTAACTGCATTGTGTTATTTTGCCTTTACTCTGTGGTGTTTTGCCATTTGAACTATTCAGCCAATTGGTTTCTTTTGCCTGTTTTGCCATTTCTGTGACCCTAATACAAGTTAAACATTTATCCCATCAGTGTATATGTGTTTATCCTTTGTGTGTTAGCCAGAGAGTCACCTGGCCAAGGTATTTTGGTAGGGTCAGCAAGGGCAATACTCTGCTTAGGCTCAGTAGTGAACAGGGTACCCAGAATACTCAGTGGTGCCTAAGGGGGTAGCGCTACATTTGCACTTCTAGTAAATATTCTCTTGGTAGAATATTAGCATATTAGCCTATGTTAGCATAACTATAAAAAGAATGCTAGTTCCATTTTTTTTTAAATTATTACCCTGTCATTTTTTCAGTAACTAATCCTATCATTTAAAAAGAATACAGAAAATTGGTTATAGTTTCTATGCAGTGAATTTATCTAATATTATGGGTCATGAACAGACAATATGACATCTAATCTAATACTGTTAAACACGGCTGAGCACTAGGATTAAATATGATTTTACTTGTAAATGGTTGTATAATTGCTCTGTATTTTCTTTAATACGCTCTTCATGCAAATTAGTTTTTTTTTTCAAACTTGCAGTGTAAACAGGGGGAAACACTTGGATGCTACTTGAAACAATTTGGAACCGGGGCTTGTGTGCTGTGAATACTGATAATTGCATCACACTGAGCAGTCTGACTGACAGCCAGAAACTATGTATACTACAGGCTCCCCGAGGCTGCTCACTCTTATTCCTTTTCTTCTCTTTACTGCTCTGGATACAACGCACAATGTACTTATATAATGCATAGCTCCTTTTTTGTGTCAGATATTGCCGCATGACATAGATACATACACAAAGGAGATTGACAATGTAAAAGACAGATAGTACGATTAAAATGTACACTATGTTGTTGCCAGGCCTCGGTTTGTGGAAGTGTCAATATCGTAGCCTCTGGGGTTACAAATGCTGATGCAGATTTTGCAGTACAGAGCGCTTTGTAAGTGACCTGCTGGAACAAAGCATTTACTGTAAGTTAGGGCCAGGTTTTGTGATAGGTAACATTAGCACATTACATGTATATTGATTGGTAATAACTCTCTGAAGCTATACTTATTCCTGCAGGCAGAAAATATATTCAACAGATGTCCGCATTGGAGGATACACATAAAAAGTTGAATTATTTCAAAGTTATTAAAGTGTTTCCAAAGTCAAAACTTTTTTTCTTAGCATTATTGTTTTAGTAGTATACTGTAAACTTTTCTATAGTAGAGAAGGGTTACAACAACTGACAGTTTTTTATTAAGTCCCAAAGGGGAGATTTTCCTTGAGTTCCACATGTCTCCAAAGTAAATTCTCCTCTTAGACAGTTCTTACCAGAACGGGTTTCCCCCCTGGAATACTTCCAGTAACAACAATAACATTGTGCATTTTTCATCACTATCCATCCCAGTAAGTAAGTAAGTATGACCAGGACAAGAGAATGAGGGGGACACAGATGACAATAAAAGCGCCTGACAGAAGGACTCCAGACTGCACTGCTCAATTCCATCACTCCAACTTGCTTTCAGGGATGTGGGGAACTTAGCACACATATTCCTGTACAGTGGCAATGTCCCAAGTCCCAACAGTTTTGGATATATGTACATAGTCGTATTAAGGTAGTTCTTAAAGTGGTTCTAACGCATAGGCGTTCTTAAGGGGTGGCTATTGAGGCTGGAGCCCCGAATCTGGGGCTCATAGCCCCAAGTCCAGGGTCGGCCCTACTGTGAAAGAGTCGCAGGCTGCTGGACACAGAGGCACTCTCACTGAATCTGCACTCCATGCTGCAGTGACACAGTCAGAGCCTGAAGATCAGTGTGAGAGTCAGTCTCCTCCCTTGCTCCACCCATATCATAGAGTCGGGAGGAACTTTCTCACAAATGTCTCCTGAGCTGGTGAGTGTAGACCATGGGGGAGGGGAAAACTCTGTATACCCAGCCTATCTTCTGTATACCCAGCCTCTCTGTATATACCCAGCCTATCTTCTGTATACCCAGCCTCTTTGTATATACCCAGCCTATCTTCTGTATACCCAGCTTCTTTGTATACCCAGCCTATCTTCTGTATACCCAGCCTCTCTGTATATACCAGCCTCTCTGTATATACTCAGCCTATCTTCTGTATACCCAGCCTCTCTGTATATGCCCAGCATATCTTCTGTATAGCCAGCCTCTCTGTATATACCCAGCTTATCTTCTGTATACCCAGCCTCTCCGTATATACCAGCCTCACTGTATATACCCAGCCTATCTTCTGTATACCCAACCTCTCTGTATATACCAGCCTCTCTGCATAGCCAGCCTATCTTCTGTATATACCCGGCCTCTCTGTATATACCCAGCCTCTCTGTATATACACTAGCCTATCTGTATACCCAGCCTCAATGTATTCCCAGCCTCTCTGTATATACCCAGCCTCTCTTTATACACAATCTGCATCTGATGGCAGGGGATGTGACAAGCTCTCTGGTGACCCTGATGTAATGAGGGGGGCTTTGGCGACCCTTATGTAATAATATATAATGTTCTATACACACACACACACACATATTATATACATGCGTATGCCCACCCAAGCGTATGACTTTCTTTACTTCGCTGCTATGGGCTCTAGCCCCAGATCTTTGGTAGACCTAGCAACGCCCTTGTTCTAAAGCCTGCATTTGAACTTTATCCAGCACTGTGCATGAGAGCAGTGGCTCTCTCTCTATCTCCCTCCTCACAGGCAGATTGATAGTAGTGGGAGACATTGGCTCCCGCTGCTGTCAATCAAATTCTGTGCTAGGGGAGTTAGGGGCGGAGCTGAGGTTTGTCAATAGACAGACAGGGCCAGCGAGCCCACATGAGTGCCCCCCATAGAGAGCGGTTTTCTATGGGTGCAAACATCAAACAAAAAGGAGTGCTGGGGGGGACCCCAAAAGAAGATCACACAAAGCAGGTAAATATAATTTAATGATATGTTTGATATTTTATAAAAAAAAACATTATCTGCATCAAGGTAAAAAACCTTCCATGCTCAGCTTCCAACCCCCCCCCCCCGCCCGCCAGTACTTACCTGAGCCTGATCGCTGTCCATTGATGTGCCTGAAAACAGCTGTGCTGCTGTCTCTCTCTCCTCACAGGGCTCAGAGGCAGCAGCTTATGCTGCTGTCAATCAAATTCTGTCAGGAAGGGGGAGGTGGGGCTGAGCTATGCTGTGTATGTCTATAGATGCACACAGTCCATTTTTGGATTGAGCTTACATGAGTGCCCCCATAGCGAGTGGTTTGCTTTGAGGGCACTCTGAAGGAAGGTGGAGCCAAGAGCAGCAGCGGGGGACCCCAGCTCCGAAACCCAATCCAGAACCCCTGGGAATCCTTGTTTCTTGGGCCATTTTCCAATATATATAAACATTAAAAGAAAAGAGAAAATTTGATCTTAGCCACTACAAGGCAAACACTAGCAAAAGCTTAGAAAGAGCCAACCCTAAATGTCACAGAGGTAATGCAGAGGGTGACGAACACTATGGTGAATAAAAAACTTACAGCCATCTTTAACAATACCCATTCCAACTTTCTTAAAACATGGTCCCCATGGCTAGAGTACAATTGTAATATGAATCCAGATGGCTCTTTGCTTTCGCTTCGTGCATGACACCTAACTTTGGTGGTCCACATCTTTGGTTGGGTCACACAAAAACCCCCACTAATACCCCTCAATAATCTATGCATGTTATATCTGTGCAAAGAACAGGATCATTCTTGTGCTTAGTGCTGGCTGTGGCAGCAGTTCAGGTGAAGTTGAAAAGTGCTATAATCTGAGAGTTAACATCAAAAGGTCAATTGTAGAAGTTGAGAAATGAAGTCGCAATATTTTGCAAAACTTGAGAAGTGGGTAAAAACTGTCCTCGTTCACACCAGCCCGCATTATTTATGCTCCATATAACACACAGGTTGGTGTGCAGTGTGTAGAACAATGTGACGTATTGTTTCACACTGTTTAATTTTTTTTTACTTTTTTGAAACTTTCAACTTTATGCACCACAATTCATTGCAATGTGCTGCAGGGTGTTGACATGTGATACTTTGCATGGTATACTTTTAGGTCCTAGGGCAGCAAGTGTAAAATAGGATAACTCTAGATTTAACTTAATGTTTAGCTCTCAAAGCTTGGAAAGTTTTAATTATGGTAAGTGAGAAGAAATTATGACATATTAAACGTAGTGGTGCAAATATAAGTGGGGTAGATTATGTATTAAAATTTGTATGCTTCAGCAAAATAAGATGAAGCGTCAGCTCACTAATGTTGATAAACTCTACATTAGCTTGATGGCAGCAAATTTGTTTTAATTTTTTTTACCATGGATTGATCTCAAATGGTATATCTAATTTTTATTTTTTATTTTCTGCTCTGTGACAGACACATAATGATCTTTTTTATGGACTGTTTTTAACAGTTGGCCAGATACATTATGGTTATTCTTTATGCAAAGTCATTGAAACACTAATACAGCAGATAACTGTTGTAATTGAATGAAGAGGTGTAATCATATAAAAGTAGTTAAGCTCCGAAAAAAATAAAAAAAGATTTTATCCACGAGTAATAAACTGTTTCATAAAACATATATCTTTTTTTTTTCTTTTACAGACATTGACTAGGAAATGTAATCTTTGTGCCAATTTTTCAGTCGTAGTGTAATGATTGCATTCTGGGACATTCTCCAGCATCAAATAAAATGTAAATAACGATACTCTACTACAGGAACCTAACAAAATGTCTCAGGGGGAAGCAAAGGGAATAAAACAACAAACTTTAATAACTCTAAATCTTTTCAGATCTGCCTTGTACATGGTTTGCTCTATTTCATAAAATAGACTGATCCCAGCATTCTCAAGCTTGTCTTATTAGAAAACACATGAAAGATTCGTCTTTTCAATCCGATAGGAACCCAGCAGCACAATTTCTCTGGTGTGTAACTTTTATTGATGTATAAAACCTTCACTAAACACTATCTCTATTCACATAACATAATACTTTTAACATTTTAGAATATCAACAACCATTTATGTGAAAAGGTGGTGTTCCTCTGCTTGAGAGTGTTAAGCTTCATACACACGATCTAATTGCTGGCAGGGGATTGTGTGATGACAGACTGTTTGCCTAAAATCCAACCATTAGTACGCTAATTCAGACAATTGTTGTCCAACTTTTGGCCAACAAATGTTGGATGGCAGGCTAGTAAATTTTTGCCTGACAATGGTCTGTTGTCAGATTTTTGTATCGTCTGTACACAAGTCCATCACACAAAAGTCCAAAGTACAAACATGCATGCTCGGAATCAATGCTCACCAAACACGACATTAGCAGAAGGTGCCCAAATGGTGGTGCTCAAGAGCTGAAATTCCAAGCAGTACGTCACTATGTTCTTGTTTGTTTGTTAATTTTTTTGTCTGAGTATAGCTCTATAGCTGGGTACACACTAAAGTTTTTTTCGTGCAACCCAGAGGGTTGCACAAAAAAAGAAACTGTAAGCTCTGGTCAGGAGCCACTGTACTAACCATGTGGGGTTAGTCCAGCAATTTCCCCCAGCTGAGCTGTTGTGTTCTGACAGAGGGACGGCCCCTCTCTGCCATTGGCTGAGAGCGCTGATCGAGAGTAAGTCGAATTGCCAGCTTCTGTCGGACAGACTGACATACACACAGGCAGAATGTTGGCCGGTATTTTTTGTACCGGCAAATGTCTCTCGACATTCTGCTCTTGTGTAAGGGGCTTTAGTTTGTCCCAAGCATGTTTGAATCCATGTACTGTTGGCTGACTCATTAAAGTTCACACCTAAAGAGGACCTGAACTGTGGAAGTTATGCCCAAAAATGGATGCAAACAAAAAAAGGACCAGTTGCCTGTATTGCTTACAGGCTCCCAGCAGATGATATTTCCCCTATTACTGACATGCCATGTTTTGTTCCACACTGTTGCTGGTGGCTAGTTAATTAATCAGTGGGATAATATTCAACAAGTATCAGGAGAGATGAAGAAAACACAAAGGGCATCTGGTGGGAATGTTTGAGGCAATGCCGTGGTCAGCTACTTGTAGTATAGAGCGCTCTCTTTTAGGAGGCTGTGCTTGCCATCTGGTATGAGCTTTTTCTGTTCTGCCAAAGCCTTAATGGCAATGAAAGGTGGGAGGGAAAATGAAAACCAATATATAGAAATCTTCAAATGGAGTCACTTATTCCAATGACAATTGTGTAAGAGGGCATTTCCCACACTTTGCAGAGATTTCCTCCCACTATCTGATGTTTTTAAAGGACACGAATTAAGGGGAAATCTCCCCAGTGACATTCTCTATCCTATCCAAAATGAAAAAAAATATTTTGGCTTTATACAGTGCCTTGAAAAAGTATTCATACCCATTGACATTTTCCACATTTTCCACATTTTCTCATGTTACAACCAAAAATGTAAATGTATTTTATTGGGATTTTATGTGATAGACCAACACAAAGTGACACATAATTGTGAAGTGGAAGGAAAACGATAAAAGGTTTTTAAAATATTTTACAAATAAATATGTGAAAAGTGTGGCGTGCATTTGTATTTAGCCCCCTTTACTCTGACACCCCTAACTAAAACCTAGTGGAGCCAATTGCCTTCATAAGTCATCTAATTAGTAAATAGAGTCCACCTGTGTGTAATTTAATTTCAGTACAAATACAATTGTTCTGTGAAGCCCTCAGAGTTTTGTTAGAGAACCTCAGTGAACAAACAACATAATAAAGGCCAAGGAACACACCAGACAGGTTGGGGATAAAGTTTAAAGCAGGGTTAGGTTTTAAAAAAATATCCCAAGCTTTAAAAATATCATGGAGCACTGTTCAATCCATCATCCGAAAATGGAAAGCGTATGGCACAACTGAAAACCCACTAAAACATGGCCGTCCACCTAAACTGACAGGCTGGGCAAGGAGAGCAATAATCAGAGAAACAGCCAAGAGGCCCATGTGGATCTCTGCAGCCAAAAAGCAGCCAAGAGGCCCATGTGGATCTCTGCAGCTCCAGAGGAGCTAAGGTGGGAGAATCTGTCCACAGGACAACTATTAGTTGTGCACTCCACAAATCTGGCCTTTATGGAAGAGTGGCAAGAAGAAAGCCATTGTTGAAAGAAAGTCATGAGATGTCCCGTTTACAGTTTGTGAGAAGCCATGTGGGGGACACAGCAAACATGTGGAAGAAGGTGCTCTGGTCAAATGAGACCAAAATTGAACTTTTTGGCCTAAAAGCAAAACGCTATGTGTGGCAGAAAACTAACACTGCACATCACCCTGAATACACCATCCCCATCGTAAAACATGTTGGTGGCAGCATCATGTTGTGGTAATGCTTTTCTTCAGCAGGGACAGGGAAGCTGGTCAGAGTTGATGGGAAGATGGATAGAGCCAAATACAGGGCAATCTTAGAAGAAAACCTGTTAGAGTCTACAAAAGACTTGAGACTGGGGCGGAGGTTCACCTTCCAGCATAACAACGATAGTAAACTTACAGCCAGAGCTCCAATGAAATGGTTTAGATCAAAGCATATTCATATGTTAGAATGGCCCAGTCAAAGCCCAGACCTAAATCCAATTAAGAATCTGTGGCAAGACTTGAAAATTGCTGTTTACAGACACTCTCCATCCAATCTGACAGAGCCTGAGCTATTTTGCAAAGAAGAATGGCAAAAAAAGTCACTCTCTAGATGTGCAAAGCTGGCAGAGACATACCCAAAAAAACTTGGATATGCTGTAAGCTGTAATTGCAGCAAAAGGTGGTTCTACAAAGTATTGACTCAGGGGGGCTGAATACAAATTCACCCCACACTTTTAATATATTTATTTGTAAAAAAAAATTTAAAAGTATTTATTATTTTCCTTCCAATTCACAATTATGTGACACTTTGTGTTGGTCTATCACATAAAATCCCAGTAAAATACATTTACGTTTTTGGTTGTAACATGACAAAATTTGGAAAATGTAAAGGGTTATGAATACTTTTTTAAGGCACTGTACTTGGTTAATTTAAATATATTTTATTTCCACTAAAACCTCCTGAACTTCTGTGTATTTAATTCAGGTACTAATTTCCTATAGAAATTCTTTCTATAATAACATTCTGAAGATAATTATTTAAATAATGCCAATAGTGATAATGCCAAATCGAAGCAAAAACAATCAGCACAAACAATTTCTAGCTAAGGAAACAATGTTGCAAGCTATACGCTAGAAGAAGATTTCACAGCTCCTCATAAGATACAAATGATTAATCAGTGCAGCGCAATTACTATTAATGATTGTCCATTCCTCGATAAGGATCATAAAAAAAGTCCATAAACCATAAATCAGAACTCCAGTGACACCAATATGGGAAATAGACATGTGCACAGCCAAAAAATTAGTTCATTTTCGTTTCATTAGTTTAATATTTTTTTCGTTTTTCGGGTCATTCGTTATGATCGCGATTCGTAAATTCGTTCATTCGTAAATTCGTAAATGCGTTCATTCGTACATTCGTAAATTCGAACATTCGTACATTCGTTCATTCGTACATTTGTACATTTTTACATTTGTACATTCGTAAATTCGTACATTCGTAAAATCGTACATTTGTAAATTAGAAAATTCGGAAATTTGTAAATTCAAAGTTTGAAAATCCAAAAACCCAAAAATGCAAAAATCTGAAATAATAACTAACTATTAAATTATAGGTATTGTAATTTCCTTTCAAATTTGACTGTCAGTGAACTTAACAAATACGAATTTATCCGAAGTTACGAATTATCCAAAACGAATGCTGCATCTAAACAAATGGAACCGAACAAATTAATAACAAATAATAATAATAAAACGTTGTTATTATTATTATTGTTTTTTATTATTATTAATTCATTACGTTCCATTCCGTTTTTTCGGATCATTCATAACTTCGGATAAATTTGTATGTGTTACGTTCACTAACAGCCAAATTTGAAAGGAAATTACAATACCTATAATTTAAAAGTTACTAGTAATTACTAATAGTTAAGTTATTATTAGTTAACTATTATTTCAGATTTCCGAATTTTTTAATTTACAAATTTACGAATTCACTAATTTACTAATGTACGAATGTACGAATTACGAATGAACGAATGTACATCCGTAAATTGCGAATGTACGAATGCCCGAATTTACGAATGTCCAATTTTATCGAATTTACGAATATTCGGAAAAAATTCGTTAAACGGGTTTTCGTTAATTCGTATATTCCTGAATTAACTAATTTGTCGAAATTCATTAAAAAACGAATTCGGAACGAAACTAATTGCACATGCCTAATGGGAAATGCAAAGGAACATCTGAGGTGACATACTCCTACCACCAATATAAAGACTGGCCGCTCACCTCAGAATATTGACCCCTGAATGAACAGGATGGTCTAATAAGCTTGTCCCACCATGGGGCACGAGTACTCAGAGGCGTCCGGTCTTGATAAGGAAATGCAATCCTGAGTCACATATGAATAAATCAAAGAAGACTAATAGTGCTCTCTGTATACACTTGATAAACTTTTATTTCATGCAGATAAAGTGAGTATTTTTGCATTTTCCATATTGGTGGTGGAGTTCTGATTGGTTTATGGACATTTTTTATGATCCTTATTAAGGAATGGACATTCATTAATAGTAATTGCGCTGCACTGATTAATCATCAATAATAATAATAATGACTATAATAATAGTAATGATATCTTTTAAAAAAATAATACCACTGAAGTCATTTAGATGATAGTTTCAGCCCGTATCAAAATTTTGATACTTGAGGAGCAGATCATGTGAAACCTAAGTTATTATACTGTAGTTTAATATAAATGTCTGGGATTGTGTATTGTGGCGGATCTCTATAATGGAAGATACTGGTGAATGTTGGAATATCATAAGAAAATGGGATACATGACAGCTTCCTGAGGTTCACTGGGCTTGTATCATTCTTCTTTTAACCAAAGTTACATGATTACCACATCCTATTATATTTTTGTTATGTACCACTCCAGGGAACCCATGAGAGCTGAAAATTGCTTTTAGATAAATTGTTCCATTACAAACCATTTATGTGAGGCTGATAACACAAATACAATATATTAAAAATTCCATTTGTAAAGTAAGGTTTCCCCTGTTTCTGTGTAATCCCAGATGTATTTTTATTTTCAGATCTTGTGACTATAAAGGAAAGAGTGTATCCTCAGGAATCATGATGGCCAGGTGAATTACATTACCTTGTTTTTAAATAATGAGTTCTAATATACTGCCAGGTCTTTCTGAGGACAGCTAATGTGAAACATTGAGCCTTAAAATACTATAATTTGAATTATTATAAGTGTTGTTTTATATGATAGTATCTGCACAAACTTAAAGATCTCTTTTATATAAGTTGTAGACATATAAGTTAGGTAAAAAAACATTTTTTTGTGAATGTTATTCTTTGAACTGCCAGATGATTGTGTGGGAGACAGTAAGATCTTGTCACTTGAGACCATTTCTGGAAAGGATGCTTTTGCCAAAACCCAAGGCATGTTGTCACTTTCCCCCAGTTGGACCCTCCAGCACATTTCTGACCCATATTTACTTTGCTGCTCAGGGCAATTTACAGTACAATCAACATGACTGGGGACAACTAATGACTTTACTAAAAAGAAACACACAAGCAAGAAAAGGAAGAAAATAAGGGAAAAAGATGGAAAGGAGAGAGAGTTGTTTCTTCCAATCCACACTTTCATTCTACCATCAGATTCTTATCTGTCTGCTAAAATTTTGTTTTCAGATTAAGTAGATTAGGGAATGATTTGAACCCCTTTTTATGTATTTATTTATTTTTTGTCATTTGCCTTATCCTTTCATTTCTTGTCCTGTAAAAACAACAGTAATGAAGAAGAAATCTTTGCAATGTGAAGGAATTCTACCTATTGTCACTGGAGCAAGTGTCCCTTTTAGAAGAATACCCCTCTTTTCCTTCTTTGGTGATAACTCAGAATTTTGGATTTTCGTGACTTGTAGTCTCAGTGACAATGGCCGAATAGATGGAGTGAATATTCCCTGCAGAGATAAAAACAGCAATGATATTGCAGGGGGTGGGGGTTCTAACCCATTGCTACTACTACAACACTTTAGTCTTCATATATACATTAACTCGAACAATTATGCTTACTGCTCCTATTAACAACATAAACTAATCCTGTGGTAGTTTAAAGGAGTAGTTTTTGTTCTATATATTTTTTATTGAATTAAACAGCTATGAAAATAATTTGGAAGTGGTCATCACTAGAGATCACAGTTTTTAAAATGCAGTTTTTAAAATCTGGAGAATTGGTCTAAAGAAGCTAAACATTTTTTCTTTATAATAGTAAGAACAGTGTTTTGGAGTGGGAATTAATTTCTTTATTGTCACCAATTTAAAAAAAATTCTGCAAAATGCAATAACTGTATAAAGTGCATCTTAAAGTGGAGTTCCACCCAAAAATGGAAATTCTACTTTCTTTTCCACTTCCCCCCCCCCTCCGGTGTCACATTTGGCACCTTTCAGGGGGGAGGAGGGAGCAGATACCTGTCTAATACAGGTATTTGCTCCCACTTCCTGGCTTAGATCACCACGGAGCTTGCGGTGATCTATGCCACTTCCGGCGCCTCCCCCGTCCTCCCCCGCTGTATTCTGGGAGACACACAGGTCCCAGAACACAGCAGGGACCTGAGAGGATGCGCAGCGCGACTTGCGCATGCTCAGTAGGGAACCAGGAAGTGAAGCCGCACGGCTTCACTTCCTTATTCCCTTACAGAGGATGGCAGCGGCAGCAGCCGAGAGCCGAAGGATGGATCGGCTTTGGCTGCCGACATCGCGGGCTCCCTGGACAGGTAAGTGTCCATATATTAAAAGTCAGCAGCTATAGTATTTGTAGCTGCTGGCTTTTAATATTTTTTTTTCAGCGGACCTCCTCTTTAAGTACGCCCATGTGAATGAGTACCATTACAGTTTTGTTAACAGCTTTGACAAACTTTTGGACATCCCATGACTTTCTTGTTGACAGTGGTCACCAGTGATTTTACCTAAAGGGAATAGCACTAAACACCTGGCAGAGATTCTAACCCTTTACCACTCTATCCAAGACAAAAAAAGTTTTGGTTTAAAGAGGAGGTCCGCTAAAAAAAAAATTAAAAGCCAGCAGCTACAAATACTGCAGCTGCTGACTTTTAATATATGGACACTTACCTGTCCAGGGAGCCCGCGATGTCGGCAGCCGAAGCCGATCCGTCCTTCAGGTCTCTCGGCTGCTGCTGCCGCCGCCATCCTCTGTGAGGGAATAAGGAAGTGAAGCCGTGCGGCTTCATTTCCTGGTTCCCTACTGCGAGTCGCGCTGCCTGCCCTCTCAGGTCCCTGCTGTGTTCTGGGACCTGTGTGTTTCCCAGAATACAGCGGGGGAGGACGGGGTGGGTGCCAGAAGTGGCATAGATCACCGCAAGCTATGCGGTGATCTATGCCAGGAAGTAGGAGCAAATACCTGTATTATTATTATCAAAGGTGCCTAATGTGACACCGGAGGGGGGGAGGATTCCAAAAAGTGGAACTTCCATTTTTGGGTGGAACTCCACTTTATGCGCACACCTGTGAGAAGGGCCACAGGTGTTCCATGCATTCTCGGGCAGTCCCGTTCATGTCTTTTAGGATGAAGTGGCCGCTGGTCCCAATTTGACAGTCACGTGGGTGCGGTTTCCTGAATGCAGACAGTGTGCATTCAGGCAAAAGCACCAGCACCCGTATGTCTGTCAAATTATGATCAGTGGTTCTGTCTGAGCAGCTGCTGCATCCCAATAGACATGAGTGAGGCACTTTTGCCTCCCATACTGGCAAAGACGGCCTTTCACATGGGTGTACGCATAAGTATGCCAATGTGAATGAAGCCTTGGAAATCCTCCAACTTGGGCACTTGTTCTGGGGAAAACTGTCAAAGAGAGTATTTCCTTCACTTTGCAGAGATTTACTCTTACTTTCTGTTGTTTTAACCATTCTTTATTTCATCTAAAATTAAGACAAATGTTTTGGTTTTAAGTATCCTTCAATACTCTCTAGACAAGCTATTCTAGTGCAGGGTTCCTTCAGAGGTTGCCAGGGGTTTATTGAGCAGTGATGGACTGACCTGCTGTCTGATGGCGTCCACATGGTACTGGAGCCACTGTCATGTGGTGATGCCAGCAATATGACACAAATTCTTCCCACTGATCACCACTGTTAGGGGATAATTCTTGCCACTGTCCCCAATGAAGCATTCCTTTCACTGACCACCAATGTAAGGGACATTCTTTCTTTTACTGAACACATAACCACCACATCCTTCAATACTCTCTAGACCAGCTATTCTAGTGCAGGGTTCCTTCAGAGGTTGCCAGGGGTTTATTGAGCAGTGATGGACTGACCTGCTGTCTGATGGCGTCCACATGGTACTGGAGCCACTGTCATGTGGTGATGCCAGCAGTATGACACAAATTCTTCCCACTGATCACCACTGTTAGGGGATAATTCTTGACACTGTCCCCAATGAAGCATTCCTTTCACTGACCACCAATGTAAGGGGCATTCTTTCTTTTACTGAACAAATAACCACCAATGTAGGAGGGCTCCTCTCTCACTAACTCATAATATAAGGATGCACTTCTCCCACTAACTAGCAATGTAAGTGAACAACTCTAGATTTGAGTTAGGGATATCAGAGTAAAGGGGGCTGAATACACTTTTTATATATTTATTTGTAAAACAAAATTGAAAACCATTTAACTTTTTAAAAGCCCTGTATGTGCTATTTCCCCCAGACATTCTGTGTAGACAAAAGAAAGGAGTTGCAAACTTTCACTAGGAAATTGTCAGTGTCTGTTGAACTGCAGGTATCATTTATTTTTAACAATAATTCACTATTTTGTTTGTTTAAAATATGTTAAAGATTGATATTTCTTGGCCCCAGTATTCCTCTGCTTGAAAAAATGGGAAACAAATAATAAGTCTCCAAAGGTACTGTATGTAGTAAAAATGCCAGTGTGTATGTTCCCATCTTTTTATTTGTAATGATGTTGACAACTTGCTTCAATATAGTCTGAATGAACAGATGCTGCACACATACAGTGACAGATTGATTGATCATGTAGAGATTCTCCAACATGGCGGAAGTCTGTGCACAATAAATGCTTTCAGCTCTCAGAAATACATGTGATCTCGGTTTTTAAAATGTATGTCAGGAAAAAAAGGAAAATATATATTTCTAATCCATGCCTATTTCACCATGTTTAGTTTCTTTAAAACCACTTTGAATAGAAAAGCCTGGGGCTTCCCCAAGCATGCCCCTGACAAAAATAGAGAAAGTTTTGGACTATCTCAGTACCCAAAGATTGAGCAGAAGATATAATTAAAACATAACAATTTATTAATAGAAAGACTTGATTAAAACAGGGGAATGAAGGAAACAATTGTACAAAATTATCTATATACAATCAATAGTAACAGCTGTGCATGATTCTTAAAAAGTTTCAAAAGGTCCATGAACCCCAATGATGATAAGGGGTACCAGATATAGTAGATCGTGGCAAAAGTCCTCTACATGTTTCGCGGCATGAACCGCTTCCTCAGGAGGAGCCAGTCATTGTCATTCGGAGAGACTCATGGATAGTGAGACAGCGCAACAGAGGCATCCGAAGGTTATCCCTCCCCACGGTGGAAATGGGAACGTTGGGACGTTGGGTTCTAGTATGTCTGGGTATCCAATATAGCACCTTTTGAAACTTTATAAGAAACATGCACGGCTGTAACTATTGATTGCATATAGATCATTTTGTACAATTGTTTCCTTCATTCCCTGTTTTAATCATGTCTTTCTATTAATACATTTTATATTTTAATTATATCTTCTGCTCAATCTATGGGCACTGAGATAGTCCAAAACTTTCTCAAATTTTGCCAGGGGCATGCTGGGGCAGCCCCAGGCTTTCCTTTTTCAACACTAAACCATTGCGGATGATGGTACCCACCCCTATTTAAAGACTACCTAAACTGAGGCACACCTTTAAACTTTAAAACCACTTTAAAACAACTGCTAGTAGGAAAATACTTGTTGACCATGCAAGAAATCTAACGAGCTTGTAACTTTCTGTGCACTGTGTTATCTATACGTATATACATGCCTCCTGCATGTATTCTTACCTGTCAAATGTCTCCCTTCTGTCTGTTATGAGACCCGAAAAACTGCAGATTCTGTGGGTGGGTCTGTTGTCCAGAGTTCAGTGGGTGGAGTCATGATGTCAGTAGACTCCCCGCCCACCTCTACACTCCCCCTGTGAACATGCATTTTCTCCTTGCATTTCTTACAGTGAACTTCTGCTATGATCACTAACATCCAGTCAAAACCCAGAAAAGTCACCACATGACTTCAGTATGCTCAATCATGCTGAGGTGTGGAGCAGCCAATCCTGGGAGAGCTGGAGAAGAAAGGAGGAGGGTATCTGAAGTACACAGAATGTCTCTCTCAGGCTTGTGCATGAGATATGTAAATCACCTGTCACTCACAGCAAGATGGAGAAACGGACTCCTATTTCTCTGTCTGTCCATTTTTATCTCACTGAAAAAAAGATAAGAGGACTGCTCAGAGCTGGATTACCTCTTCCTGGCAAGACTGGGCACAGATGACATGAAATACTATACTGTACAAGGTGCAAGCCTTAATTTAAAAAAAAATGGGTTTACATTCACTTTAAAAAAGAAAGCTAATGCAACCACCACATCAAGTGACTAGTAAACTGCAATATAGTAAATTTTGGGGCTTTGAAACACTTTAAAAAACATATTTTCTGAATGACAAAAGTGCTGTTCAATTCTATGGCACCACTTGTAGTTTTTGGGCTGTGCAAGGCCATTGCAATACTAGAAATATAAATATGGAACACTTGCATTTTGTATGCAAAGACAATAAGAAATTTCCCACTCACATCTCTTTTATTAGACTAATAGTT
Source organism: Lithobates clamitans (assembly GCA_037952925.1). Classification (NCBI taxonomy): domain Eukaryota; kingdom Metazoa; phylum Chordata; class Amphibia; order Anura; family Ranidae; genus Lithobates; species Lithobates clamitans. Next base: position 9,764,643 of record JBBGZY010000513.1, on the reverse strand, counting down.
ATATTTTGGTGACAGCTTGGTAATGGAATTGTCTCATTAAACATATCGTTTCTTCTATAACTGACAGATCTTATTCAGTAGTTACTCTCTATAAAGTCTTCATCTCTGAGTTTACACATTACAATTTATCTTACTCCTTTCAGTCGTAGACACATTGCCCAATTTGGTGGTCATTTACTATTCATAAGGCTGTCTGAAATTGATCATTATACAACATATCAGTCTTCTTGATTTAATGGATCTACCACTGACTGCTGTTTATTCATCGAATTTCAGCATAGATGGCAAATTGTCAATATTGTTAAATACCCCTTTGACGTAAATGAACTATTCTGCTCTGTGCAAAACATACAAACTGAGAAGCTGCCTTAGTCCTTAGGGTCTGCAAAGTATGATTAAAGTACTTGCTAATGATAATAGCACAAGGTAATTCTTAGTGGGTAAATGTATTGCCATAATTAAATAAACCCTTCTGTAAAGCATATTTCAGTACAATGCTACATTAAATGTACCATAAACATATTATTTCATCATAAAATAAAGAGAGGGATCAAGGCAGAATGGGGCGAGGTAGAAGCCCCCACCTCTTTCCTTTTGTTTGACTGAGTTGCATTGTCCGTACTGGCATGGTTTGCCTATGAGACACTGACTACCTATGTGAAGTAACAGGCAGGTGCACAACTTTTACCAGTTGCCCTATCCCCTGGTTTACCTAATCACCTATGCATCAGCAGTCAGCAGTTTGTTGATTCATGCTGATACATACGGAAGCCTGAAAACTCATGTTAAATGCATTAACTCCCATGTTATACTGTATGCCTGGAAAGATGTGTTCACATTCCAAGATTCAATTACCGCATATACTCGAGTATAAGCCGAGTTTTTCAGCACTTTTTTGTGCTGAAAATGCCCCCCTCAGCTTATACTCAAGTCAAGCACTTTTCTGCAGCAGAGAATGACATTTTCCAAACTGACTTTGGGGCCCCGTATCTCGGGACCACTTTGTACTAGGAACCTCAAATTTGGTGTGCAAACCCAGTGGAACTAGCTTACAAGGTTCCTAGCACCAAGTGGCCCCAAAGTTTTTTGTGGTAAAATTGGGTGCCTCGGCTTATATTCGGGACAGCTTATACTCGAGTATATACGGTATACAGTGCCATGAAAATGTAATTATACCCCTTGAAATTTTCCACATTTTGTCATGTTACATCCAAACATGTGAATGTATTTTATTGGGATTTTATGTGATAAACCAACACAACGTGGCACATAATTGTGAAGTAGAAGGAAAATGATAAATGGTTTTCAAAATGTTTTACAAATATATTTGTGAAAAGTGTGGCGTGCATTTGTATTCAGCCTTCTTTACTCTGATACCCCTAACTAAAATCTAGTGGAACCAATTGCCTTCAGAAGTCACCTAATTAGTAAATAGAGTCCACCTGTGTGTAATTTAATCTCAGTATAAATACAGCTGTTCTGTGAAGCCCTCAGAGGCTTGTTAGAGAACCTTAGTGAACAAAAAGCATCATGATGGCCAAGGAACACACCAGACAGGTCAGGGATACAGTTGTGGAGAAGTTTAAAGCAGGGTTAGGTTATAAAAAAATATCCCAAGCTTTGAACATCTCACGGACCACCGTTAATTCCATCATCCGAAAATGCAAAGAGTATGGCACAACTGCAAACCTACCAAGACATGGCCGTCTACCTAAACTGACAGGCCGGGTAAGGAGAGCATTAATCAGAAAAGCAGCCAAGAGGACAATGATAACTCTCGAGGAGCTGCAGAGATCCACAGCTCAGGTGGGAGAATCTGTCCACAGGACAACTATTAGTCGTGCACTCTACAAATCTGGCCTTTATGGCAAGAAGAAAGCCATTGTTGAAAGCCATAAGAAGTCCCGTTTGCAGTTTGGGAGAAGGCATGTGGGGAACACAGCAAACATGTGGAAGAAGGTGCCCTGGTCAGATGAGATCAAAATTTAACTTTTTTGGCCTAAAAGCAAAACGCTATGTGTGGCGAAAAACTAACATTGCACATCACCATGAACACATCATGTCATGGGGATGCTTTTCTTCAGCAGGGACAGGGAAGCTGGTCAGAGATGATGGGAAGATGGATGGAGCCAATTACAGGGCAATCTAAGAAGAAAACCTGTTAGATTCTGCAAAAGATTTAAACCCGGGACAGAAGTTCACCTTCCAGCAGGACAATGACTCTAAACATACAGCCAGATCTACAATGTAATGGTTTAGATCAAAGCATATTCATGTGTTAGAATGGCCCAGTCAAAGTGCAGACCTAAATCTAATTGAGAATCTGTGGCAAGACTTGAAAATTGCTGTTCACAGATGCTCTCCATCCAATCTGACAGAGCTTGAGCTATTGTGCAAAGAAGAATGGGCAAAAAGTTCATGTAGATGTGCAAAGCTAGTAGAGACATACCTAAAAAGACTTGCAGCTGTAATTGCAGCGAAAGGTGGTTTTACAAAGTATTGACTCAGGGGGGCTGAATACAAAATTGAAAAACATTTATCATTTTCCTTCCACTTCACAATTATGTGCCACTTTGTGTCGTTCTATCACATAAAATCCCAATAAAATACATTTACATTTTTGGTTGTAACATGACAAAATGTGGAAAATGTTAAGGGGTATGCATGCTTTTTCAAGTCACTGCATTCAGTGAATACAATCAAGTGTGCTGATATATTACAAAATGAAAAGAACATAGCTCAGCACAACAATAGGAGATGCACTAAATTTGTCCTGGAGATATGCATTTAGATTTAGGCTTCAGCACCACAAGTAGGTAACACCTGTTATTGCAGATTGACTATTGAGGCAGTAAAAACATGCTATACTTACTTGCTATGTGAAAAGGTTTTGCACAGAGCAGCCCCAATCCTCCCACCAGCAATCTTGGCTCCTCCCTCCTCACCAAGTGCCCACACTAGCAAGCACCATGCTCTGGGGGCACTTAGGAGTGCTTGCTCCTGAGCTAGCTCTGTGTATCTATATCAAATGAAAATACAGCACTGTCTAAATGGCACTTCTAGAAGATGTAACATTGAGGTCCTGTTTATTCTAGTGGGTGCAACAATTGCTTCAACAATTGCTTCAACTGCTTCAAGTTTATAATGTGAGACAATAAGTAAAATGTCGAGGAAAGAAAACTGCGCTATATGAAACTATATAAGGCGTATTTATAGATACACGAAGTGTAGCTATGGGTGCCAAATACGCCCCAAGCTTGGCCAACCTCTTTATGGCCAAGTGGGAGGAGGACATCATCTATAAGGACCGTAACCAACACCTGGTTATCTGGGCGAGGTACATAGATGATGTTCTCCTCCTATGGGAGGGTACTATCTCCCAGCTCGATGAATTCTTCTCTTCTATTAATAACAATGAGAGAGGAATTAGGTTTGTCCATGAAGCTAGCCAAGAAAGGATTAATTTTTTGGACCTTACCATTATAAAAGGAGTTGATGTTTTCAAGACAATCACGTATTTCAAACAAACTGACCGTAATGCTTTTATACCCTTGAACAGCTGCCATAATGACACCTGGCTGAAGTCGGTACCAAAGAGCCAATTTGTCAGAATGAGACGCAATTGTTCGGAAATAACTGATTATAGATCCCAAGCAGATATCTTGAAGAACAGATTACTTGAAAAAGGTTATGATATGCACATATTGGAGACCACTATAGAGGAAGTTGCAAAACTGGACAGATCTGTCTTGTTGGATGTAGGCCCCAAGAAGAAGAGAAAGGGACCCACTATACCTTTTATCACAACATATTCAATTCAACACCATCAAATTAAGAAAATCATACGCAAACATTGGCACCTGGTAATGATAGAATAATTAACACCTTTTTACCAGATAAACCGCAGGTAATTTTCAAAGGGGTCCCTTCATTAAGGGACATGATTGCCCCTAATGTAGTGGATCCACCTGTTAAAAGGTTATCCTTTTTCCAGAATCTCTCCAGATATCATCAATGTCGCAGATGTCAAGTCTGTACGTTGAACAAAAGTAAAATAAAAAGAACTGAGTCTTTTGTTTCAACAAGCACTTGTAAGGAGTACAAAATTGAGCCATTTGTTACATGCAGCTCCACAGGAGTAGTCTATTTACTCCAATGCCCATGTGGGCTTCAATACATTGGCAGGACTAAGCGGTCAATGCAAGTCCGCCTAGGAGAGCATATTACCAATATCAGGATTGGCTTTAAATACCACTCTGTCTCTAAGCATTACGACAGGTTCCATAACCCTGATCCAGCTAATACCATTTTTCTGGCAATAGATAAATATAATGCCCATTGGAGGGGGGGTTCCCTAGTTAGGGAATTGTCAAGGTTGGAGATAGCCTGGATCCACAGGGTACGCTGTTATACTCCATATGGCCTTAATGTAGACACTGTCAATGTCAACGCTTTTATAGACAACGGTTAATCAGTCATTAATGTGAACTAGTCTTGAGCTCCTTGTTGACCTCAGATGGTGGGTTAAATGGACCCTCCCATTTGGCTTGGGGTTGGTAGTAACTATTGAGACTCACCAGTAGGGACAGATGCTATTGGGTGGGTCCTTTATGTGGGTCTGTTGATTCGACTGATGGGGGATGATTAGTATATTCTATCAGTTGGGGAAGCCATTTGTTTTTAAGGTTTACAGTATAGAAATATTAATACAGTGGAAAAGGACTGAAGTCACAAATCTTTCTTTTCCTCTCTTAATTTTTTATTTTTTATTGGGATTTTCTTTTTCAGTCGTTTTTCCTTTTTTCTCTTTTTGTACGAACAAAGGAATTGAATTTTCCCCTTTGTCCGTAATTTTTCTTCTTTTTTTAATTTCATTTTAATTTACATTTTTGTATATATTTACATCAAATCCTAATTTGCTCACTTTGAAAGGCCTGAAATTGTTATGGCATGTACTGATGGACCACTAGAGGTCACTCGAGTCATCTCTTGGGCCCTGAAGTAATTAATAATGAATTTCATTGAATTTCTGTTCAGTAAATTAATTATTCAAATTTTATTAGTTTTAAGATTCTCTTTTGGGTAAACAGCCAATAAGATAATACATATTGCATAATCTAATATCGGTTTATATCATGTTGTAAGATATCAGTAATTAGTTGCAGTTCCCTCTTAAGTACTGGCAATAGCCCTGTTCCAAGCTGGCGGCTAAAGCGACGGGGACGCTCGGAGCTCAGGACTGGGCATTTCTCTTTTTGTATTATGGAGCTTAAAAGGTGGCGAGTCAGCACGTGCCCCTGGATGACGTCACATTTGATGAAACGACGTAGGGAGGAGCGGCGTGCTGACGCCACCAACACAACGTGTAGTCCCGGAAGCTACGGGCGATCTTTTGAATGACCCGGCCAGCTCGGATGTTTTACTGGATGCCATTCTTTTTCGCATATTCTGTAAGTGTAATACTTTTTATTAATAAAGATGTTTTACAGTTTTACACTATGGTAGTTTTCTCCTTTCCATTGGGTTAACTGCTGATCGGAAGAGATTCAGGAAAGACCAGAGAGGAGGAGAGTTGCCATCTGACGGCTACACAGAGAGACTGTGGCTGGGTTATAAGCCTAAAAGCAAAACTGATCTCCTTAAAAAAGAGATCTGAGCAGCTGGTAAGAGGCAGTTATTTTCAAGGTGGAAGGACTTTCCTATCCCATATCACTTTTTCCTATGGTGTTTTCCTGTTTGAAGTCACTATTATCTATGATGGAGAGACATCCCTTTAATGCGACCATTCAATGAGCAGTAGCAATGGAGTGAAAAAATGAAAGCAACCACCACCACTGTGCAAGAGGGAGGAGGCTTACCAGATAATATTGACTTGGCGGGGCATATACCACCCAAGTCAACAGGGCTTGTTGGGTTCAAACCACCCAATGGAGGACGGCAGATCTTGGAACTCCGTCAGTCGATCAGCCTTAGACGGTCATGAGATGTTAGCTGGAGGCTCCAGGAGTCTCGGGGAGCATGAAAACAGAGCAGAGCAGAGAAGCAGATTGACCAGCTGGAGGCTGAGATTAGCCTAGAGGACAGAATCAGCAATCAGCAGTGAGCATTCTGGTGTTTGCTAGACAACCCAAAGAGGAAGCTACCTCTGACCTCACCTGCACCTTGCTTTCATTTTTTCACTTCAAGGTTCCCAGGAATGCCAGGAACTTCCCACATGTGTATTGGATCACAAACCTAATTGGACTGTATTTCATCATTTCGTTCAACTTGGACATTTTCTGTGTAGTGCAGTCACTATATTAGCACATTGCTTAATATCCATTCACATCCATTATGTTAGAGTTTGTGTCATTTTGTCACATATATGTTTGAATCACATATAATTTTTCCCTTTTTTTTGCAATCATAGCGCTGCACTTATTTATTTTCTACCTACTTAGCTCTTTGTCTACAGCCGTGCCGGCTGCTGGATTGTGGGGTCACAGCGCAGTATACACTTTTCATTAATGACCAGCAACAATACCAGTTCAGACAATTTTTGTGAACATTAATATCTTCATTTGCCTTTTATGATTTTACCACGTGATTATTTGAATAATACATTTTGGATTGATTACTATGATGTAAATGGATTTTCTCCAGGTATTAGAATCCTCCTATCGCTAGGGAGTTAATTTGTCCCTTACATGATAAGGTCATTGCATCATTTGCAGTGAATTAGTACCACGTATATGGTCTCATATAGCGCAGTTTACTTTCCTTGACAGCTCTGTGTATCTATTGACACACAGAGCTCCGCTCGCCCCCCCCCCACTCCCTCCTCACTGGCTGTGATTGACAGCAGCAGGATAAGGAGGGAGAGATAAGAGATAGTCACTGCTCTTGTGCACAGCGCTAGGTCGAGATCAGGCTCAGGTAAGCATAAGGGGGGCCGCTGGAAAAGGAACATTTATCATTAAGCATAGAATGCATTAAGGTAAAAAACCTTCATATTTTACGACCACTTGATGTTCAGGCAAAAGGCCAACAAATTAAGTTTTTTTTACCTGCCAAAGGATTTGAATTTCTTTCTCTCCAGTTCTGGAGATTTACACTGCTTCTCCACACAGCCCAGCTCTGGCTAGCAGGGCAATAGACTTTAATTTTCTCTACTGCAGTTAAGTAATAGAACTAGATCTGGATCTGCCCTCAACATGTGACTGGAGTATAAAAGAGAAGCAGAACACTGATGGGATCCTCTATCTGATTCTCTGTTCTCTTCCTGACAGCACATTCTTTGTTAGCACCTGAGTACTGCAGCACAATTAATTGGATTTTTGTTCTGTTTCTCCCTCTTTTGGTCTGAGCTCTGCTATACAGAAGATTGCACAAGGCTTATATCAATTTAGATTCAGGTGTAACACACAGTATAGCTGGCTGGTGTCTTCTTCTGCCTATAGCAGCCCCTGTTCTCTAAAGGCAATTAGGCCTACCAGCACTTGGTTACCCCAGGGCTTAAAAGATGACAATATATTTTCTGGCCAGATGGCACTGGGACTGAGTGACTGAGACAAGGAAGGGTACTTGTAGTCCCAATGTTGGTCAGGCAGTAGACAGCAACTGGTAGCAGAATCCTGGAACAGTCACAGGTTAGGGAAAATGTAATCCAAAAACAGTTCTAAGGTCAGGGCTGGTAACAAACAAACGTATTCCAGTTAACAATCTGAGGTTGAGTTCAGGCAGCAATCCAAAGATTAACCTGGGTATAACCCAGATAGCAAGGATAACTTGCCACATGCGTGGCAGTGTTGAATTGTAAGTCTGCTAAATTGCTGCACATTTGCTCTGGCAAGTTGTACACTTGCAGAGCACTTGAAGCACAAGTTCTACTTGACACTTTTCCAATTTGTAGCAAATTTGCGTGGCAAGTCTCTAGACAGAGCAAAGTTACAGTGGTGAGTCTACAGTAAGAGCTCTGCAAGTCTACAGCATGAAATTCAGCCACAGTGACCCCTGTGGTGGGATGACTATTGCACAACATAACTGAACCAGAACTTGCAGCAGACTTGCAGAATGTTTGCAAAGAATGTTGATCTGGAGTCATGCAAAGTGGACTTGCTGCAATTGTACAACAAACTTGTGAAGCCTGGCAAGTCTATAGTTTAGCAAGTCATTTTCAAACTTGCAGTTCAATTGCTTGCTATCTGGGAAGGCAACCAAGGAATCCAAGATAATAGCAGATCTGGTTCGCACAAGGAAACAAACAGGGAGCCAGGAAGCCGACACTATCACAATAACAGAAGTACAGACTGATGTAGTTTAATAGGGCACCCACTGCGCTGAGGACCAATGCACGCATGACCAGACTCATTAGGCCTCATTTAGGTGGTCTCTGGCATGCATGGGCTACATCTGCATCCGCCCTGAGCCTCATGTATGGAGGACAGGAGCAAGTCAGAGAAGTCACGTTAACCTCCAGCTAATGGGTGAAGCTGAAAGGCTGCTTAACATTAGGTTTTTACACTACAATTTACATAGTTACATAGTTGGTAAGGTTGAAAAAAGACAAAAGTCCATCAAGTCCAACCTGTGTGTATGCTTTTATGTCAATATTACATTGTATATCCCTGTATGTTGTGGTCGTTTAGGTGCCTATCTAATAGTTTTTGAAATTATCTATGCTCCCTGCTGAAACCACTGCTTGCGGAAGAGAATTCCACATCTTTACCCCTCTTACAGTAAAGAACCCTCTACGCAGTTTAAGGTTAAACCGCTTTTATTCTAATTTTAGTGAATGACCATGAGTCTTTTTAAATGCCCTTTTGCTGAAAAGTTTTATCTCTATTGTGGGGTCACCAGTACGGTATTTGTACATTGAAATCATATCCCCTCTCAAATGTCTCCTCTCCAGAGAAAATAAGTTCTGTGCTTGTAATCTTTCCTCATAACTAAGATTCTCCAGTCCCTTTATTAGCTTTGTCGCCCTTCTCTGGTCTCTCTCCAGTTCCAGCACATCCTTCCTGAGGACTAATGCCCAGAACTGGAAGGCAAACTTCATGTGCGGCCGGACCAGAGTCTTGTAGAGTGGGAGAATTATCGTTTTATCTGTGGAGTTAATTCCCTTTTTAATGCATGCCAATATTCTATTGGCTTTGCTTGCAGCAGCTTGGCATTGCACGCCATTGCTGATTGATTGCCTTATTGATTGCCTGTCATCTACTAGGATCCCCAGGTCCTTTTCTATCCTAGATTCCCCCAGAGGTTCTCCCCCTAGTGAGTAGATTGCATTCACTTTCATGTTTTTGCCACCCAAATGCATGATTTTACATTTTTCTACATTAAACCTCATTTGCCATGTAGTTGCCCACCTAATTAATTTGTTCAGATCCTCCTGAAAAGTTTCCACATCCTGTGTAGAAATTATTGCCCTGCTTAACTTAGTATCGTCCGCAAATACTGAGATTTAGCTGTTTATTCCATCCTCCAGATCATTTATGAATAAATTAAATAGAATTGGTCCCAGGACAGAACCCTGGGGGACCCCACTTTCCACACAGCACTGTTCCGAGTACTCCGCATTAATTACTACCCTCTGAACTTTCCCATGTAGCCAGTTTTAATCCATGTACTCACCTTTGGTTCATGCCAACAGACCTTAGTTTGTACAGTAAACGTTTATAGGGAACTGTATTGAATGCCTTTGCAAAATCCAGATACACCACGTCTACGGGCCTTCCTTTATCTAGATGACAGCTCACCTTCTCATAGAAGTTTAATAGATTGGTTTGGCAAGAACAATTTTTCATGAATCCATACTGATTACTGCTAATGATTAGGGATGAGCCGAACACCCCCCTGTTCGGTTCGCACCAGAACATGCGAACAGGAAAAAAATTTGTTCGAACACGCGAACACCGTTAAAGTCTATGGGACACGAACATGAATAATCAAAAGTGCTAATTTTAAAGGCTTATATGCAAGTTATTGTCATTAAAAGTGTTTGGGGACCTGGGTCCTGCCCCAGGGGACATGGATCAATGCAAAAAAAAGTTTTAAAAACGGCCGTTTTTTCAGGAGCAGTGATTTTAATAATGCTTAAAGTCAAACAATAAAAGTGTAATATCCCTTTAAATTTCGTACCTGGGGGGTGTCTATAGTATGCCTGTAAAGGGGCGCATGTTTCCCGTGTTTAGAACAGTCTGACAGCAAAATGACATTTTGAAGGAAAAAACACATTTAAAACTACCGCGGCTATTGCATTGCCGACAATACACATAGAAGTTCATTGATAAAAACGGCATGGGAATTCCCCACAGGGCAACCCCAAACCAAAATTAAAAAAAAAAAATGATGTGGGAGTCCCCCTAAATTCCATACAAGGCCCTTCAGGTCTGGTATGGATATTAAGGGGAACCCCAGCCAAAATTTAAAAAAAAAATGACGTGGGGTTCCCCCTAAATTCCATACCAGACCCTTCAGGTCTGGTATGGATTTTAAGGGGAACCCCGCGCCAAAAAAAAAAAAAAACGGCGTGGGGTCTCCCCAAAAATACATACCAGACCCTTATCCGAGCACGCAACCTGGCAGGCCGCAGGAAAAGAGGGGGGGACAAGAGTGCGGCCCCCCCCTCCTGAACCGTACCAGGCCACATGCCCTCAACATTGGGAGGGTGCTTTGGGGTAGCCCCCCAAAACACCTTGTCCCCATGTTGATGAAGACAAGGGCCTCATCCCCACAACCCTGGCTGGTGGTTGTGGGGGTCTGCGGGCGGGGGGCTTATCGGAATCTGGAAGCCCCCTTTAACAAGGGGACCCCCAGATCCCGGTCCCCCCCCTGTGTGAAATGGTAAGGGGGTACTTACCCCTACCATTTCACTAAAAAACTGTCAAAAATGTTAAAAATGACAAGAGACAGTTTTTGACAATTCCTTTATTTAAATGCTTCTTCTTTCTTCCTTCATCTTCTTCTGGTTCTTCTGGCTCTTTTGGTTCTTCCTCCGGCGTTCTCGTCCAGCATCTCCTCCGCGGCGTCTTCTATCTTCTTCTCCTCGGGCCGCTCCGCACCCATGGCATGGGGGGGAGGCTCCCCCTCTTCTCTTCATCTTCTTCATCTTCTTCTTCTTCTTCATCTCTTCTTCCTTCTTCTCTTCTTCATTTCTTCTCCGGGCCGCTCCGCAGCCATGCTGGCATGGTGGGTGGCTCCCGCTGTGTGACGGCATCTCTTCGTCTGACGGTTCTTAAATAACGGGGGGCGGGGCCATCCGGTGACCCCGCCCCCCTCTGACGCACAGGACATGACGGGACTTCCCTGTGGCATTCCCAGTGACGTCACAGGGAAGTCCCGTCAAGTCACCGTGCGTCAGAGGGGGGCGGGGTCACCGGATGGCCCCGCCCCCGTTATTTAAGAACCGTCAGACGAAGAGACGCCGTCACACAGCGGGAGCCTCCCTCCATGCCAGGATGGCTGCGGAGCGGCCCGGAGAAGAAATGAAGAAGAGAAGAAGAGAAGAAGGAAGAAGAGATGAAGAAGAAGAAGAAGATGAAGAGAAGAGCGGGAGCCTCCCCCCATGCCATGGGTGTGGAGCGGCCCGAGGAGAAGAAGATAGAAGACGCCGCGGAGGAGATGCTGGACGAGAATGCTGGAGGAAGAACCAGAAGAGCCAGAAGAACCAGAAGAAGATGAAGGAAGAAAGAAGAAGCATTTAAATAAAGTAATTGTCAAAAACTGTCTCTTGTCATTTTTAACATTTTTGACAGTTTTTTAGTGAAATGGTAGGGGTAAGTACCCCCTTACCATTTCACACAGGGGGGGGGCCGGGATCTGGGGGTCCCCTTGTTAAAGGGGGCTTCCAGATTCCGATAAGCCCCCCGCCCGCAGACCCCCACAACCACCGGCCAGGGGGCCGGGATCTGGGGGTCCCCTTGTTAACTCCCACAAAATCGAAATCCTCCTCATATATTAGCAGCTCTAGCTCTCCCTTCTTATCCTCTGGACGACTGGCATTAGTGAACAAGCCTTGTTGTTTTGTCCGGACGCATACTATCTCCTTATTTGGTGTTCTGAGGTTGCAAATAGGACTTGTTACCTTACTTACCATGGGTTTAGGTGCTTTAGTCAACCTACCACTAATGCCCCCGATACTACCCACTGAAATTTGTTCCACGCTGGCTATCTCTATATTTAGACCCTCCCCCCCCATCGCCTATTTTAAAAGCCCCTCTAACTTGTCTGCCATCTTCTCTCCCAGCCAAGCTGCACCCTCCCCATTTAGGTGCAGTCCGTCTCTGCTAAAGAGCCAGTAACCGACTGAGAAGTCAGCCCAGTTTTACAGGAACCTGAACCCCTCCTTTCTACACCAGCTCCTCAGACACTTGTTTACTTCCCTAATCTCCCGTTGTCTTTCTCCAATGCATCTAGAAAATGCACGCACGTTTGCAACTATCAAAACACATGCTACCACAGTGACATGCAGTTGGCGTGGTGCAATTTTTAAAATCATGCCTGCCATAGTTTTTAAGTGTTCCTGCACATTTGGCAACCCATTGAAAAGAAAAGGCTGTCAAAAATGCACCACACAAAAAAAATGCAAAAATGCGCACATGGGACCGCACACTTTCTGTGGACCGCCCCTCACAGTCTAAATGGTTCAGAGTTTGCCTGGGCAGTATTTGATGGTGAATCCATTGGCTCCAATCATACACTTTTATACTGCACTGCCTCTCCTCAGCAGTATATAAAGTTGACATCATTGAAAATCATCACTTCTCTATTGTTCAGCAATGGTTGATTTCTATTACAGTCGGGCACTATTTACATTTATCCTATAATACTATAGTTCAAAACATCATTAACAAAAAAGGAACTGCAACCCGAAAACAGATGTACTCCCCATTTAGAGTTTACATTACTTACTTGTTGTTGCATAAGGGGGTTGTAAAGGTTCATGTTTTTTCACCTTAAGGTAGAAAAACACCTATGAGTGACCGGCCCCCAGCCCCTCCCCCCGTTTTACTTACCTGAACCCTCGAACTTGTCCCACGGGGACGCGCCATCTCTCTGCTAGGGGGTTCTTGGCTGTTAATTGGATAGATTGATAGCAGCACAGCCATTGGCTCTATGGACGCCGAATGCTTGACTCGGGAGAACGCCCGCAAGGTAACCCCTCAAGAGAGCACTTCTCCCAGGGGGTTATCTAATGTGGGGAGGAGCCAAGAGAGCCGCCGATGGACCCCAGAAGAGCAGGTTCGGGGCCACTCTGTGCAAAACGAGCTGCACAGTGGAGGTAAGTATGATATGTTTGTTATTTAAAAAAAAAAAGTATCAGTTTAAAAGGTGTTTGTTTTTTAGGAATAAAGCAAGTAGTATTGTTAGCCATAGTATCTACCTTATCATAACTTTTTGTTTCTAAGTCTTGCTGTAGATCTTCCTAAAAATAATGGATAGGATGCATCTGTTCATCTCTGTAGCACTGGGAGGAGCCACCACTGTTTCTGATGCCACATCTGCAAGATTGAAGTCAGAGGCGGCTCTAGGCTTTGTGAGGCTTTAGGCAAAATTTAGACACGAGGCCCCACTGATGCCCATAATGGATAAAAAAAATTCAAGCAAGTAAAAATGATGCATGGATCTAGCACACAGGGGCCAGAGAGTACTGGGGGAGGGGCAGAAGAGCATAGGGAGGGTGGGGGGTAGAGAGCACCGGGACAGCTGGGTGGGACAGTGTGGTGGAGAGCATGGGGGGGAGCCAGGGAGGATGGGGGATTTGGAAAGCACTGGGGGGGGAGCTGGGTAGCATAGTGGGGTGGAGAGCATGGGGGAGCCAGGGAGAAAAGTGGGGTCTGAAAAGCACATGGGGGGAGCTGGAGAGCATTGTGGGGGGATTTGGAGAGCACGGGGGAAGTTGAAAGCACAGCGGGAGCCAGGGAGCACAGGGGGCAGAGAGCACTGGGGGTGCAGGTAGAACTGGGAGGGGTTAGGGAGCACGGGGGGAAGAGAGAGCTCTGGGGGGCGAGAGAGCACTGTTGAGGGGAGCCAGAGAGCATGGGGGTCAGAGAGTATGAAGGGAGACAGGGAGGACCATAGAGCACTGTGGGGGGATATCAGTGTGGGGGGAGCCAGGGAGCACAGAGCACTGGGGGGGGAGGTGGAGAGCAGTGGGGGGGCAACTGGACAGCACAGTGGAGGGGGGAGCATGGGGGGATCCAGGGAGCACAGAGAGGACCAGAGAGCACTGTGGGGGAGCCAGGGAGTACAAAGAGGACCAGAGAGCACTGGGGGCAGCTGGGGAGCAGTGGGGGGGAACTAGACAGCACTGTGGGGGAGCCAGGGAGCACAGGAATTGGGGACTGGACAGCGCAGTGGGGGGAGAGCATGGGGGGAGCTGAGAAGCAGTGGAGGGGACTGGACAGCACAGTGGGGGAGCCATGGAGCATGAGGGGAGGAGCCAGGAAGCAGAGGGGGTATGCAGGGAGAACTGGGAGGAACCAGGAAGCACGGGGCAGTAAAAGAGTTGGATAGGAGGAGCTCCGGTGGATGGATTCCATCCCAGTGCCTGCTGCAGCCTGGCCAACCGCCCAGAGACAACGTATGTGCCCAGCCGTGCCGCCCACCTGTGTGCCTGGATAGGAGGAGCGGCAGGGACAGCTGCATATGGAGGAATTGATCTTTTCATGTTCCTCCTGCAGCCGCTGAATGACCGCTTCTTCTGCGGGCATTCATTGGCTGCAGAAAGAATATGAAAAGATGAATTCCTTCATATGCAGCTATCCTCGCCGCTCCTCCTATCCAGGCACACAGGAGGGCGGCACATACGTTCTCTCTGGGCAGTCGGCCAGGCTGCAGCAGGCACTGGGATGGGATTCATCCACCGGAGCTCCTCCTTTCCCTTCACAGACAGTCATACAGTCATAGGGCAGGGATAGTTTCCACCGCCTGGCTCGACTCCTGACCCGAAAAGGCAGCCGGCCAGATGCGGAGAGGCCAGATGAGCAGCGCGGACTGAAGGAGCAGCCCGTGCTGGACATGGACATCATGACATGGATTTGCGGCCCGCCCGGTGTGCTCTATGGCTGTCCGCACGGCTTTTACAGATAGCACCTGGAGCCTGTTGGTCAGTCCAGTGATCGAGCAGAGGCAAATTAGGTGGCCGCGAGGCCCCTGTGAATGCGAGGCCTTAGGCGGCAGCCTAATTTGCCTAATTAGAGAGCCGCCTCTGAAGTAGTACCTGGGCAATCCTGTAATTGCCTATTTTGGTTGAGGAAAATTGGGGGTCAGTCAGATTGCACAGAGGTTTTCCAACAAGTTATCACTCTCTAGGGTAGAACTTGGTTTTGTTATCTCTGATTGATACCAGTTGATCATATCAGTAAGGCCCCTTTAACACTTGTTCGACTCTTCCTGCGACTTTGGACATCAGAGTAGCATGACAAGTCGTACCCCCTGATTCCCAATGATAACCATTCATATCTGTGCAACTTCAAGTCACACTGACTTCAAAGTAGTCCCTGTACTACTTTGGTCCAACTTTGATGCGAGTTGAGGTCCATAGACCTCAAGTTTACATAGGCATTCCCTGAAATCGCGGTAAAGTCACGGCTGCAAAATTGTGCAACTTTCAAGTCACAGCAGTGTGAAAGGGGCCTAATTTAGATCCTGTGTCTTTAACAAACTTGTGTGTGGGGCCTACTGCGCCCGTGCATGTAGGGTAACGCTTGCACGAAGTGTGCTCATCAATACCAGGCAGAGACTGCGATCATGTGAAACATCAACATTAAAGTAGAAGTAAACCCTCCTATTGTTTTCAGCCAAGGAATCTGCCGTCTTAGCTTCTGTTTAATCTTCAACTGCCATGGTGCTGCACATGTGATCAGCTATGACACCAGCCATTGGATGGTTTGACAGTTTTTTGTTTATATGAGAGCACAACCAATGTGACAGTTACAATCCCGGCATTTGACGGGAATGTAACTGCTTTTTGAAACTGTTAAATTGATGGGTTTACTTGCACTTTAAAGTGGATGTAAACCCATTGTCATCCTTTCTAAACTACTGCCATAGGGGTTATCTATAAGGATATACATGCCTCCTGCATGTATCTTTACCTGTCAAATGTCTCCCCTATGTCTGTTATGAGTCCCGAAAAACTGCATATTCTGTGGGTGGGTCTGTTGCCTGGAGCTCGGTGGGTGGAGTCGTGATGTCAGTAGACTCCCTGCCCACCTCTACACTCCCCTTGTCAATATGTATTTTCTCCTGTGTATTTCTTACACTGAACTTCTGCTATGATCTCTAACATCCAGTGAAAAGACAGGAAAGTAATCACATGACTTTAGCATACCAAATCATGCTGAGGTGTGGAACAGCCAATCCTTGCAGAGCTGCTGAAGAAAGGAGTGGGGGTGGAAATTAAAAAATAATGCATGTCTTAGGCTACTGCACGAGATATGTAAATCACCTGTCACTCACAGCAAGGGGAGGATTTGACAAAGTTTTTCTCTGTCAAGTTTTATCTCACTTAATAATAAAAGAGGATTGCTCAGAGCTGGATTAACTCTTTGTGGCAAGACTGGGCTCAAATGATAGGAAATCTTATACTCTACATTATGAAATAATAAAAAAAAAATCGGGTTTACATCCACTTTAAGGCAGTTCCCTGACTCAGAGATGAGTCTTAACTGTGTAGTAATACAGAGTTCCTCTGAAAAGCGACTTGTCCCGTGTCACTACACACTGTAACTTGTATGTTGTATTTGTAGCACCCTCTAGTGTGTGCAAGTTGTTAATGTAGGTTTGTTAGTGTAGGTAAATTTAGTCAGCTCAGGGCTAAGCCTGAGCTGTGAATCTGGGTCAGGGTTCAGTGTGTCAGGGCTGGATGACTCATCCTGACAACTCCTCTGGTGCCTCCTCCTGGTCTAGAAGGTTGTAAAAACTTCTAGAGGTAGTGGGTAGGAGGTTAGGAGGGGCAATCCCCAGTAAAGGGCTGGTAGGGGGCAAGACTTGCCTCATAAATAGGCATGAACCATACCAGCATGGGCAGTCAGGTGGAAGATGGAGATATAGTGCTATGGAGACTGTCGGTGGCCCTCTGGGGCATCCCCTAGACTTGGGGACGGTGACCCTGGGCCAGGGCTCGAGTGCTGGAAGGACCCTGCTACAACACACAGAGGAAGCCCTTCCTGGAGGCACGGGAGCAGGTGAGAGGGCAGTGTGAGGAGATCAGCACTGCTGGGGACTTATAAGATTGGAGACTGACACATGTAGCCAGTTCTCCCTGAAGACAGCAGTGTGTCACGATTTCATCCCTTCCCTGGGAGATCTCCTGCAGAGTCAGCCGGGTGTGCTGGTGAGAGAAAATCTGGAGGACTGTGCAGGAAAGTTAGCCTGTAGGGCTAGTGAAAGGGGCAGCTGCAGCCAGATGGGTTGGCAGTGCCTGAATAGGTGGTACTGGGACCAGTAGCCACAGGTGGGAAAGTGCAAGCTGATCACTGTGTTCTGCTACACAACAAGGGGCTTCGAGTTCCTGCCTGCAAAGGGCCATTGCTAAATCTGACTGTTGCATAAAAAGTGTAGTGCTTATTGTATCAAATGAAAAAATAAATGTGATATTGCTTACATGAAACAACAATAAAAGAAGAGATACATTTCTCTATCATTGCTACAGCACAAAGTATAATCCCTGGTAGTCTTCAGATATAACTTGAGTGCAAAGATTTATTCATAGTCCAATGATTCAGTACACGATCCTATTCACCACGTGAGTAACTGATATGGAAAAGTGAATATGATGGACCCTCTGTTTGAAAGGTCCTTCCTCATTACCGGTTGGTAATATAAGCCTTTCTGACTCATTGAGCATATGTTCTTATGAGTCCAACTCTTCTGGTAAGCCTGCATCACTTCTGTGTGGAGGGTCCATCATATTCACTTTTCCGTATCAGTTACTCACGTGGTGAATAGGATCGTTTACTGAATCATTGGACTATGAATAAATCTTTGCACTCAAGTTATATCTGAAGACTACCAGGGATTATACGTTGTGCTGTATGCAATGATAGAGACATTTATCTGTTCTTTTTTTGTTGTTTCATGTATGCAATATCACATTTATTTTTTCATTTGATACAATAAGCGCTACACTTTTTATGCACCTGTTATCTTGGACAAATATCCTATTTGTTGTGTGAGCTGCTGAATTGTTGAGTAAGCGCAGGGTAAACTTTTTTCTTTTTTTGTTTGCTAAATCTGACTGTGCCTGTCAGATCCATTTACAGTGATCCAGGTGGACTCTGCAAGCAAGTAAAGTGCAGGAGGAGGGTCAAAGAGACTGTATATAGTCTGTATATACATGTGTATAGGAAGATTTCCTGAAGTAGTTGCCAAAGTTTTGTTGCTGAAGTCAAGTGGGCATCCCATAACCTCCCATCCCTATCAAAGTTATTAACCCTCAATATACCACTAAAACAAAGTCACAGACTTTTCTCTGTCTCTGGAGTGCCTGTGAAAATTTGGTGTACCTGGCTGTGCAGGGTGGGGGATCCCAGTTCATCTGCGAACCTTAAAGGGGTGCGCTACATATGTTGCATTAGGAGGGATATGCTGTGTCTGTGCCCACTTCAACAGTCTAGTGTTCCTCTGTTACCTCACTCCCAGTAACAGAATGGGGAGTTCCTAGCGCGGACCTCATGCATGCTCTCACTTAGCTCTGTCCTTCCTGTACCACAAGACTAGGCCATAGATCTCCATAACGTTAGTCTGCTTCAATGCTATGGGAGACAGACTGCTAGAGAGGGAGCCAGAACATCAACCCCCTCACTACAGGAGAACCTGTCACCTTACCAGGTACCATGCTTTACAACTGGTTGTTGCAACCTATTTCTTTACTTGGTTACCCATAGCAAGTACACTCCTATTTTTGTCTTTCCTGAGATAACCCTTTGCAGTAGTGTTACTCTATACCCCAAATGTGTCTTAGAGACCCAGTGCTGCTGAGTGTAAACCAATATATAATATTCTGATGCTGTGCAGAATCAGTACATTCAGAAAATGCTGCAGCTCAGCTTAAAGGGTCAGTCCACCCAGAACCATCCCTGTGCTACGTTCCCAGGTCTGTACACCTGCTGTGCCCATTATGAGGGTTTCCCACCATCCCTGTGCTGAGTTTCCGGGTCTGTACACCTGCTGTGCCCATTATGAGGGGTTCCCGCCATCCCTGTGCCGAGTTCCCAGGTCTGTACACCTGCTGTGCCAATTATGAGGGGTTCCCACCATCCCTGTGCTGAGTTTCTGGGTCTGTACACCTGCTGTGCCCATTATGAGGGGTTCCCGCCATCCCTGTGCTGAGTTCCTAGGTCTGTACACCTGCTGTGCCCATTATGAGGGGTTCCCACCATCCCTATAACACTCCATGTATACACCTTCTATAGAGTCCAGCACATCCCCTGTAGCAGTCCCTAAATTGAGGGGCCCCTATAACGCTCCATGTATACACCTTCTATAGAGTCCAGCACATGCCCTGTAGAGGTCCCTACATTGAGGGGTACCTATAATGCTCCATGTACACACCTTCTATAGAGTCAAGCACCCTGTAAGGGTTCCGTGAATTGATGGGCCCCTATAACGCTCCATGCATACACCTTCTATAGCTTCCTGTATGCAGTCACCTTGTGACTAGGACAGGATTCCAGTATAATGAGTGAAGGTTCTGATTTTAGCATAGTTGCAGTGTTTACTGGATGGCTTTAGAAGTTCATTATATTACATGATGACAGGACTTGCTATGCAGATGCAACAGAGCATGTGCGTTTTTGTGTGTCACGTTTAGGGCAGGCCCAATCATTTCAATGGGTGGCTATATGTACAAAAAAAGAGCAAAAAAACTGCGTGAACCTTTTTAAAAATTGTGTTACCTCACAACGTGGGGTACCATTACATGCGCTTTGGCAAGTGGGAACACATTAGAAGGGTGTGTGGGGGTGCCATTAAGAGTTCATGGCACCGCCGTGCAGCTGTGCAAAGTCTGCACATTTTTGAGTGTTGTGGGAATGATTCCTGTGACACAAAAGTATGAACCCCGCCTGAGGCACTGCGAACGTTCAGTCCATTCCCAACCAAAGTATATTCCTGTATCCAGTCAGCTGATTGATTGTTTGCTGGGATTGCAGTGTGTACGGATTCGGTAATTGCAGATAATTGAGTGCATAGAAATGCCGGCTCTGAACTATCACCCAGATGAGGACCTTCCACCTTGCACACTCCGATCTTTACCTATCAAGTCCTTTGTTGAATTCTCCATCCACGGAGCCGCAGCGTCACTTCCAATTTCCCACAGGCATAGAGAAACCGGAAGTGACGCCGTGGCTCCGGGGAAAGCACCGCCCATGTCCTACAGTGGTGCCAATAGAAAACCCCACAGCAAGGAGAATGACTGCAAGATGGGAGTGTTGCGGCGCATTGCTTTGCGCCACAAGGACTCACAAAAGCAGGCAACTGAAACGTCTCCCCTGCAATCACATGATTGCATAGATGTCACCTTTTTTTTGGTGACTAGCTTTGGGGGGGGGGGGGGGGCGCCCCCTATGAATGGGCCACCACTGCTTTCAGCATCTCAGATCTTAGGGCCTCAGTGTAAATTCCAGGTCCTTCCACTTTTTCCCCCATTACAGCAAGCAAGTGCTGAACAAGGTGGTCTAGTGATAAGTTAATAAATAGTTGTAGTACATGAGCATTACAAACTTTTATAGGTTGGCATAATTGTTAGTACTCCTGCACACCATTACACTATAACCCTAATACAAATGTCCTTTAAATGTGGAATTGTTTGCAGAACTACAAACAGTCATCTGTAGAAGTTGAACTAGGTGGACTTTTTTCAACCAGACTAACTATGTAATTATCTTTCAGTGTATTATTTGAAGAGACACTCTAGGATTTTGTACAGCCTGAAAAGAATGTGTTAGCATGCAGGTTTAGTTTCAGTGCTGGCTGGGATGGCCTGAAGCTTTGAGGCCAATACATCTACACTATTTAGACAATGAAGAGATTCTCCTTACTGCACAGCTTGCAAAGGAGTTCTGTGACAAGTGACAACAATTCTAATGTCTATTCCTGTGTATCTGATGACAGCTGTTCATGACTGGTAATGTCACATGTGGTACAGGGTCAGTGTCAGCAGAAAACCTCTGCAATCCTTAATAATACAGTGATGTATATGTGTTTTCTTCACATACACACAGATGTTTTTTTTTTTATTTAATTTGCCCCAAGAGCCACCCTTATGGGCCCATTCCACCCACAGGCATGGTCTACTATGGCTACTGTTATGGAGATTGTTTCTCAGCTGAACCAGTATTTGTGAGAATATTGTTCATTGTGGGGATTAGGGGTTACCAGTAAATTGACATACTGTATGAAGGTTGGTTCAGTTTCTTTGATAGCAGACACATGGGCGACTCTGTGCAGGCTTATCCATATCTGCATTCTAGAACTGGAAAACAAATACTGTTAACTGACTGCTTCAGGGCACTGAACTGAGCCAATCAATTGGTTGATCAATTAATATATTAACAAAATATATGTCCTTTTTATGTTTGGTATTTGTATGTATACATTTTTACTGCTGCATATAGGGATGAAGTTCTATAACAGTGTTACTCAACTTTTTTTCAGTCAAGGCGCACTTTACAATTATGGACAGTCTCAAGGCACTCTGTTCTAAAATGGAAAAAAACTATTCTAATAACTTTACACAATGCAGAAACATCCACATGTATGGCACTGGTACTGGCTAGTATTCCAATGTTTCTTTATTCCCTCAATTTCTCTCCATCAGTCAGCTAATGTCACCCTAGCATGGTGCATAATGAAAACCTGTGGCTTTGTGTCACTAAAAGGCAAGCTTGATCCACCTGCTGGCTTGTATACAATTTTTGATACATTTTTAGGCATTTTGCCACGGCACCCCTGAAGAAAGCTCAAGGCACCATGGTTAAAAAAGGTTGTTATACAGTATGCACCAATGATTACAGAAATATTTGCCCTTTTACAAACGTGTTTTTTTTTTTTTATAATAATTGTAGACTTTTTTAGCAGATCAGTACAAACCGCATAGATGTAAAGCGCAATAATCTTTCACCTTATGTCAATGCAGAACATTTAGATTACTAATGGATAGATTTTCACACTGGACCACTGTGTTTAACACATAAAGGTTACAGAAGACAGATTCGTGAAGAAAAAAAAAAACTTTGAAAGAAAACCACAACTAACATTCCCATCACTGACAATGCGACATGTGATATTTATGTAACCTCGCAGGGCAGCTATGCTGCGCTGTGGTAGCTGTCACTGTATACAATGTATACAATACATTGTGTAGAGCTCTTGTATGAAATCATTGCATAAGAAGGCAGCTGTGTATTTGAAAATATCACTTCCCTTCAAACCACCATCATTTTAGGTATGTTCTATTCTGATAACCTCCTTAAATTACTACATATTCATCACTATACATTTAGTTTAAACTTTTTTTTTGCATAACCTAGTCCAGTTAAGCAAACCCACACTAAGATAAATAAAGGAGCTGCCATTACTAATTTACTTCTAAAAATACTAGCTGACTGGCTGTCTCAATAATTTTTACGGTACTGACCTTAATAAACATGCAGATTGAAAAGTGAACATAACGTCACAAATCCTGATTTGTTTATTTGTTCCAGGCCTGCCTGTAGATTATCATGCCGCGTACAAACGATCGGACATTCCGACAACAAAATCCTGGATTTATTTACGAAGGCTGTTGGCTCAAACTTGTCTTGCATACACATGGTCGCACAAATGTTGTCGGAAATTTGGAATGTCAAGAATGCGGTGACGTACAACACATAGGACGAGCCAAGAAAAATGAAGTTCAATAGCCAGTGCGGCTCTTCTGCTTGATTCCGAGCATGCGTGGAATTTTGTGCATTGGAATTGTGTACACACAATCGGAATTTCCGACAACGGATTTTGTTGTCGGAAAATTTGAGAACCAGCTCTCAAATTTTTGTTGTCGGAAATTATGACAACAAAATTTTATGTATTATCTATATAATGCATTTATGCACAGCTATTTGCGCGAAATCACTTCATTCACTTTTAAATGTCTGATGGAGCCAACAGACGGTCGGAATTTCCGACAACAAGCTCACATCGAGCATTTGTTGTCGGAAATTCCGACCGTGTTTACGCGGCATAAGAATTCAATTTATTATGTTAGCATGACAGCCAGGCAAATAACTTTTTTAAGAAGAGGTCATCACTGGAAGGCTTCCTTTAAAACTGTGCAATTCCTGTAGAGAAGATAAATAGATGGATCCTTTAAAACTGGAGAAACAAAGATGGAGAAAGAAGTGTTGCTCACAGAGACAGTTTCATTTAAAGCCTAAATACCTGTAAATGGATTGAAATTGGACAGGGACCAGCCGAGATTGGATCCATCTATGTGCAGGCTACTTGTACCCAAGTCAATCCATCGATTGATTTGGGTACAACCAGCCTGTCAGATTTTTGTTCATGTGATTACTGCCGGTGTCTAAAGCTGCTAGCAGCAATCATTGTGTTCTGCCAACGGGGAAGGCACCCTGTGTCAGCAGAATACAATAGCGCTGCGGGAGGTACTCCCTCATCAACACTGACTGTGCTGATGGGGAAATCAAATGATTTTCTTTCCTTCCTCCTATAGTGGAAGGAAAGGAAATCAAATCATCTATGGACTGCTTAACTCCCACCCTTATTTTTCTCCTACCTCCATGCACCTTATAAAAAAATCATTATGCGTACCTTTATTTCAGATGTCTTTGGTCTGGTCACAGGTCCTCTTCACCTTTATCTTTCTCCTGCAGTTGGTGGAGCCTAAATGCTGCAAACAGCATTGCCATGTCATTACAGCAGAATTCTGGTGGGGTGCTGAGCCTTGGCACCTTGGGCTCTGAGAAATTGGGTTGAATGATGCTGAACGGTCTGCAGAGGGCAGCACCAAGATACGGTGAGTATATCAGTTGTAGAAACCTTTTTATTTTTAAAGTTGAATTCCAGGTATGGATTATTTTGCATAGTTACATTGGTCCAACTTCGACAAATGTAAGTATCCATATTCCATATGTGAATATAAAAAGTCCAGCGCCTAAATATATGCAGAAGTTTCTTCAATCAATCAACTCGTGCACCAATCAATGGGTCTAATAAAGTTGGAGTGAAAAAAAACTTTATTGGACCCATTGATTAGTGTATGGGTCGGAAAATCTTTGAGATTGAACCTACTGGATATACTTACCTGTTGACTGATTGAAGAAAGCTCTGCATATATTTAAGCGCTTGACTTTTTAAATTTACATTCTTAAATTTGCTAGCGGGTGTTATTGTGCAGCCTAGCAATTGATTGAGGGACACTTGCTCGTTGGTTAAAGACTTTTAACAAACATATTTCATAACATAATCCCTGTGAAAGTGGAGAATCACTGTAGTAGTCACCTCTACTGCAGAGATCTTCGATGTCTTTGTGTATCGAGCGGCTGCACTTTTGCATAGTACCCACAGGGGGTCATCTGTTTGGCGCAGGCACCATTTAAAGAATGTCTTGCATTTTTTCCCAGTTAAGATAAGGCCTTCTCTGATTGGATGAGGTAGAGATTATAATGTCACTACCTTGCCTCTCTACCCTGTCCAATCAGAGAACATTCTGCATTCGCTGAGAAAAATAGGCGATCTTTGAATAGTGAACCAAGCAAATGAACCCCTATGTCCACTATGCAGCAAGACCAGGAGGACAGTGAGGATTACTATAGTAGTGGCCACTACTATAGTGATTCTCTGCTTCCACAGGGGTCAGCCAGGTAGGGAATATGTAAACATGTATACTCACATTGGTACAAGCTGGACCAATAAACGATGCAAAAAAAAAATACATGCCTGGAATTCAGTCTTATGTGCTCCTGGAGTCTGAAAATGTGTGTTTCCCCGACTGGAGTTGGCATTTAAATTTCCTATAAAATGAAAAGTAAATCCCAATTGCTTTGTTTTCACTACATCTTCACTTTTGTTCTCATTTTCTTCAATTTTTTTTTAATAGTTTTTATGTTCTGCATTTGGACATGGAAGGAAGCACAAGGTTCTACAATGTATAAGAGAAAAAATAATCAGTTCAGCAATATCCAAGGTCCCTAAATGATCTTAAATATTACTTTTCAATTCTTAATGATCGAAAAAAAAAACCTCACACCTGTAGGTGGCAGCATTGGGCAAGTTTGGAATTCCCAAGGTCTACATGATTTTTTTTTTTTTTTTTACAAAAAGTAATCATATTTGTATTCATTGAAATTCTCTGGGCTCCTAATAAGTAATCCTCACCTTACTATGATTTCATAAAGATTTACTTATGCAGCTTTAGCACAAATGTACACTGTTTGTAGAACAGAGTGCGATAAGAAGGGGAGGGTCGTATTTTGATGTATCCTTAAGGTATGCTCACATCAGTCCCTGTCAAAACACAATATTTTCTGTTGATAGTGTCTCGCGGAGATAGCATGCCCTTGACAATTTAATACAAATCATTGATGTATGTTAGGAACTGAGTTTTCTATAGCTTTTAGCAAATGCAATTAAATAGAATTAGATAACACAGAGCACTTTCCATTATGACTGCCAATTTAATCATTAGATAGAATGTTGAAAATATAGATTAATGCATTATAGCAAACAGCATGGCAGATGTAGTACCACCATTATTAAGTCCCAATAGAAATTGATACACTGATTACAATTCCGAAATACTGCTCAAATGAGAAAATAAATAGCCGTTGATCCTGGATTCTGCCATTACAGATTTTTCTTGCCAAACTGGGAAACAGATGGTGAATATTTCAATAAAGAACAAGAAATGTGACATTAACTCGGCTCACACTTTTATTGTTCTGTATGTTACATATTTTCCAGACAGCAGACGTGCCTAACAAAATTATTTTCGATGAAATATGGTTAGCTTTCCAAGGCTGTGCAGTAAACACTCCATCTTCGAATTCCCCACTCCACGGTGTGCCGGGAGAAACCATAAAGGATCTGTAGTGAGATAATAAGAGACAGGGAAATTACGTTTTGGATTAAATCAAAAGAGGTTTATGGTGGCATAATAAAGGAAGTGTGCCATGTAATACAGATGGTAGTAACAAACTCATCTTTATCCCTTTAAATGGATATTTTTATTACTGGGGCATTTGTGTCATCGCTGAACTTTTATGGGAAGGTGTATACTCCAGAGAGTAGTCACTATTTTTTCCCTGAATTTATATGCTAG
This sequence comes from Lithobates clamitans, assembly GCA_037952925.1. Lineage (NCBI taxonomy): Eukaryota > Metazoa > Chordata > Amphibia > Anura > Ranidae > Lithobates > Lithobates clamitans. The sequence goes on along the minus strand of JBBGZY010000513.1, from coordinate 9,738,341 downwards.
TAATGGGCAGCCTACCATCCCCTGACTGCGGAGGAACTACATATCTTGGTTTGTTGGGTTCCTCCAACATTTCAGGGTGCAAGTTTTACTGCTGTAAAACAAATGCAACCTTTAAAAAAAAAAAAAAGTTATACGTATATGCACACAATAGTGCAGCAGTAAAGTGTCACTAAACCCACATCATAAAAAAAACTTTCAACAAATGCTGTATTACATGCTGTTCATACCCAGTTCACTATGAGATTCATTTTCTGTATTCTGCAAAAAATCTGGTTGATCCTGCTGTTCTATATCTCCCCCTTCTGTCAATGTCCCTATTTCAGCTAGGGATTTTGCAGAGCAGAGTTGACAGCTCTGCACATGCTCAGTTTTCAGTCAGTTTATATGCTGAGCATTTCCTCCCTATCAAATCTGAGCAGACCATGTGACTATAGTCACACAAGTGGGTGTATACACATTGGTAAATGACTGGCCCACTCCCTCCCTCCTCCTCCATGCCCAATAACCAGCTAAACACAATGGGGGTGAGATATTGCATGTGGTTTGATGGAGGCTTCACCTCCCTCTTATTCTAGGACACAGGCTGGAGGGTGTGATATATATATACACGGTTGTTCTCATAAGTTTACATACCCTGGCAGAATTTATGATTTCTTGGGCATTTTTCAGAGAAGATTAATGATAACACAAAAACTTTTCCTTCACTGATGATTAATGTTTGGCTGAAGCCATTTATTATCAATCAACTGTGTTTACACTTTTTAAATCATAATCACAACAGAAACTACCCAAATGACCCTGATCAAAACTTTACATACCCCAGTTCTTAATACTGTGTATTGCCCCCTTTAACATCAATGACAGCTTGAAGTCTTTTGTGGTAATGGTGGATGAGGCTCTTTATCTTCTCAGATGTAAAGCTGCCCATTCCTCTTGACAAAAAACCTCCAGTTCCTGAGAAACTCTTGGGCTGTCTTGCATGAACTGCACGTTTGAGATCTCCCCAATGATATTGGCTCAATGATATTGAGGCCAGGAGACTAAGATGACCACTCCCTATCAAATCTGAGCAGACCATGTGACTATAGTCACACAAGTGGGTGTATACACAGTGGTAAATGACTGGCCCACTCCCTCCCTCCTCCTCCATGCCCAATAACCAGCTCAACACAATGGGGGTGAGATATTGCATGTGGTTTGATGGAGGCTTCACCTCCCTCTTATTCTAGGACACAGGCTGGAGGGTGTGACACAGTCTGTGACTGGCAGAAATCTGCCCACACCATGTTATTGCCAAAAAATAATAAATATTTATATATATATATATATATATATGTATATATATATATATATATATATATACGGTTGTTCTCATAAGTTTACATACCCTGGCAGAATTTATGATTCCTTGGGCATTTTTCAGAGAGGATTATTGATAACACAAAAACTTTTCCTTCACTGATGATTAATGTTTGGCTGAAGCCATTTATTATCAATCAACTGTGTTTACACTTTTTAAATCATAATCACAACAGAAACTACCCAAATGACCCTGATCAAAACTTTACATACCCCAGTTCTTAATACTGTGTATTGCCCCCTTTAACATCAATGACAGCTTGAAGTCTTTTGTGGTAATGGTGGATGAGGCTCTTTATCTTCTCAGATGTAAAGCTGCCCATTCCTCTTGACAAAAAACCTCCAGTTCCTGAGAAACTCTTGGGCTGTCTTGCATGAACTGCACATTTGAGATCTCCCCAATGATATTGGCTCAATGATATTGAGGCCAGGAGACTAAGATGACCACTCTAGAACCTTCACTTTATTCTGCTGTAGCTAATGACAGGTCGAGTTGGCCTTGTGTTTTGGATCATTGTCATGCTGGATTGTCCAAGTACATCCCATGCACAGCTTCCTGGCTGATGAATGCAAATGTTCCTCCAGTATTTTTTGATAACATACTGCAACATCAGCGATCCACCTCCGCGTTTCACAGTAGGAATGGTGTATCATCATAGGCCTTGTTGACTCCTCTCCAAATGAAGTGTTTATGGTTGTGGCCAAAAAGCTCAATTTTGGTCTCATCACTCCAAAATACTTTGTGGCAGAAGGTTTGAGGCTTGTCTCTGTGCTTTTTGCCGTATTGTAAGCAGGATACTTTGTGGCAATTTCGTAGTAATGGCTTTCTTCTGGCGACTCGACCATGCAGCCCATCTTTCTTGTGCCTCCTTATTGTGCATCTTGAAACAGCCACACAACAAATTTTCAGACTGTCCTGTATTTTACCTGAAGTTATTTGTTAGTTTTTCTTTGCATCCCGAACAATTTTCCTGGCAGTTGTGGCTGAAATTTTAGTTGGTCTACCTGACTGTGGTTTGGTTTCAACAGAACCCTTCATTTTCCACTTCTTGATTAGAGTTTGAACACTACTGACTGGTATTCTCAATTCCTTGGATATCTTTTTGTATCCCTTTCCTGTTTTATACAGTTCAGCTACTTTTTCCCGCAGATCCTTTGACAATCCCTTTGCTTTCCCCATGACTCAGAATCCAGAAATGTCAGTGAAGCACTGGATGAAAGATGCAAGGGTCTGTCAGGAGTCCAGAAACTGATTGGCCTTTTATACACACACACTAATTACAAGCAAACAAATCACAGGTGAGGATGGTTACCTTTAATAGCCATTCAAACCCCTTTGTGTCAACTTGTGTGCATGTTATCAGGCCAAACTCACCAGGGTATGTAAACTTTTTATCAGGATCATTTGGGTATTTTCTGTTGTGATTATGATTTAAAAAGAGTAAACACTGTTAATTGATAATAAAATGCTTCAGCCAAACATTAACCATGAGTGAAAGAAAAGTTTTTGTGTTATCATTCATATTCTCTGAAAAATAGCCAAAAAATCTGCCAGGGTATGTAAACTTATTAGCACAACTGTATATCTGTATGACAATTTAAAACAGTTTATTGATATGAATTACTTGTTTTTACTCTGTATTCCAAAGACTGTTTTTTTATTTTATTTTGAACACGTGACCAGCAGCAGAGGACTGCTTATTTTTCCCTGCAGACAGGCTGGGAAAGAGCTGGGTCATGTGACAGCTGTATATCCATTAGGAAAAAGGTACTTAGATTTTTTTTAAAAATTAAAATTATTACAGTGCCATCACCCATATGCAGAAATACAAGGGACGGTATAAAATAAGCAGTGTGCATTTAGTATAACATTAATATATTAGCCAAAATGTATGAGGCATCTGACTGTAGATTTAAAGGCCCTAATAAATAAAAGCAGAACTCAAGCATATATAAAAGACAAAACTAATGAAGCTCTGTAATAATTAATACATCCTTAAAACTTAGGTCTGAGGAAAACAAATAATACCCTCCTCCCGCATTGCAAGTCTTAAATGTTCATTTATAGCTAGAGTACCAGTTAACAGTACGTTTACCTAACTTATCCCTCATTCCCTTTGGGGCTCTACTCTTCTCTCTGACCTTTCGGGTTGTGGGCAGTCCCTTGGTGTCCTCACATACAATGTAGGGCTATTGGCCCTTTATTGTACTTGATGACGCTAGAGTGCTTTCAAGTGCTGGAGTGCCTTAAGGCTACAGGGGCCCTGTTTTATTGCATGGAGGGAGCCTCTGAGAACAAGAGATAAGGTGAAATAAAAGTTATTTTTAATGGTACCTAGGCATAAATGAGCATTTAACCCTTACAGTGTAGGGGGTACATTAGTCAGATCTATGCTCATTAATGCTTCACGCTTTGCTAACGTGTCATTAAACCCACATCATTAAAAACTATCAATAAATGCTGTATTACATGCTGTTCATACTCACTCAGTCACTATAAAATTAATTTTCTGTATTCTACAGAAAAAAACCTGGTTGATCCTGTTGTTCTTTATCCCTCGCTCCTGTCCATGTCCCCACTGCAGCTGGGGATTCTGCAGATCAATGTTTACAGCTAGTGCACATGCTCAGTTTTCAAAAAACAAATTTCTTCCTCAGTTTAGACCAATATGTATTCTTCTACATATTTTTGGTAAAAAACGCAATAAGCGTATATTGATTTCTTTGCACAAAAGTTTTTGCGTCTGCAAAATAGAGGATAGATTTATGGCATTTTTATTATATTTTTTTTTTTTATTAGTAATGGTGGCGATCTGTGATTTTTATCATGACTGCGACATTGCGGCGGACAGATGAGACACTTTTGACACTATTTTGGGACCATTGGCATTTATACAGCAATGAGTGCTATAAAAATGCACGGATTAATGTGTAAATTTCACTGGCAGGGAAGGGGTTAAACACTAGGGGGGAACAAGGGGTTAAATGTATTCCCTCAGCATGTTCTAACTGTAGGGGGGATGGGTTCACTTAAACATGACAGAGATCACTGCTCCCGATCACTGGGAGCAGTAGATCCCTGTCATGTTGCTAGGCAGAACAGGGAAATGCCTTGTTTACATAGGCATCTCCCCGTTCTGCCTCTCTGTGCCATGATCGCGGGCCACCGGCGCACATCGAGTTTGCGGGACCCGCGGACACACTCCCATGGTGTGTGCGGCGGGCATGCGCATGCCTGCTAGCCGCTGATGACGGAGTGATGTACGGGTATGTCATTTTGTGCACCCGTGCCACTTTGCCAACGTATATTGGTGTCAGCCGGTCGGCAAGTGGTTAAAACAGTTTCTTGATAATAATTATTTATTTTTACTTTGTATTCCAAAGGCTGTTTTTTTTTATTTTGTGACCAGCAGCAAAGGACTAGATGCAGCTCCTGCCACTGTTTGCCTACAGACAAGCTCAGAAAAAGCTGGGTTATGTGACAGCTGTATATCTTTTAGAAATAGAGGTACTTTGTTTTTTTCATTAAACTAATTACAGTGCCATCAACCATATACAGAAAGAGGGGGGGGGGGGATGTAGATGAAACAGTATGTGTTTAATATCACTTAAAACCCACAGATTTTAAACCTCACAGGCACTTTAGCATATTGACAATGCCTTTATTAAGACAACTTTAAGGACCTGTTTACACTCTGCTGCGTTGAGGCACACTGTGTTACCGCAGCCCATTCCGTTTGAATGGGTGCCAATAGAGAAAAATGGTACCTGCAGTATTTTTTTTAACCTTAGTATACCCTAAATCCATATTGTGCATTGTGGTGCACTGCAGTACCTAATGCCGCGTACACACGAGCAGACTTTACGGCAGACTTTGCCCGGCGGACTTTTCAACTGACTTTACGACAGACTTTCTGAATGAACGGACTTGCCTACACACGATCAACCAAAGTCCGTCGAATTCGTACGTGATGACGTATGACCGGACTGAAATAAGGAAGTTCATAGCCAGTAGCCAATAGCTGCCCTAGCGTGGCTTTTTGTCCGTCGAACTAGCATACAGACGAGTGGACTTTTCGACCGGACTCGAGTCCGTCGGATAGATTTGAAACATGTTTCAAATCTAAGTCCGTCCAACTTTTGAGAAAACAAAGTCCGCTGGAGCCCACACACGATCGAATTGTCCGACGAAATCCCGTCCGCCGGGCAAAGTCTGCCGTAAAGTTCACTCGTGTGTACACGGCATTACAGAGCAAGTTGTGTATGTGCTTTGGGTTGTTATTCAAATATTCAAATGGAATGGTATATAAACTTTGCCTTGCCATACAATGTGATAAAGTGAATGGTCCCATATGTATTGCTGCTGTTTATTAGGTGTAAATGAGCCTTTATAATGATATGTTATTAAGTCACCCTAAATGATAATATTGTAATGTTGACAATTCAAGTATGGAATAGTACTGGATTGTTTGACTAATAGAAATGTCTAGGGAATCTCTTTCTCCTAACAACATCTCTGATCAACACGTTGCTAAGATTCCTGGCTTTCTTGAATAAGAACATAAATTTGCATACAAAAAAAGATTATTTTATGTCTCTAGCAACTAGTCAAATGTTCCTTTTTATTTTGCAATTCACTCAAGAAATACAATTTGATTATGTTAGCAACACAATAAACATAAAGTAGTTGTATATTCTATGTAGACTATTTATGTTTTCTATAGTTTTTTTTCTTACCGAGCATTGATTTTGTATAACTGCCTGAAAACACGTTGTGCACATAAAGAATGAATTTTATTTTTACAGTATTTTGTCTGAAATGATATACATATGACTGGATGTATGACAATTCTCTTTTGTTGCCACATCTTTGGTGATGTTTCTCTTTTCCATCAAAGAAAATTGTGCTGCGTGTACAGTAGTACTGAACCAACTTTCTCTGCAACCTCAAGCATCTGTCCAAGAGTTATTTTTGGTAATTGTGACAATAGCAATATATCAGTACAACATTGTTTAATCCAATCTGTTTCACTCCATTTTCACTGGCAATGTAAAATCAGTGCTAATTCTTATGTTTTGTATTTTTAATTTTTTATACGCGGGGCAAACCCACATGGACATAGGAAGAACATCCAAAGTCAATGCAGCATTTATATACATAAAATTATATACTTATATAATATTGTTGGAATACATTGTATTTTGTGCAACAACTACATCAGCCAGTAGATGGCAGTGTTTATAAGTTTGTAGCTGCATCTATGTTACTGTATACTCTATTGTCTTTTCTCTGAAAAAAAAAGTTTCTGTTTCCTGTCTGCAGTTAAGCTGCAAAGCTGTGGATTGTGCACTGTCTGTCTGTTATGTAGGGCTATATTCAGAAGTTCTAACAGGTTATGGGCCTAGGTATAGCCCAGCCACCCACTTAGTGAAAAGCTGAGAACCCAGTCATAGCCCAGTCACAGCCAGCTACAGCAAATAATAAATGCAAGATGCAGCAACAGAAAGAAGACTGCAACAGAATAAACGAAAATGGCTACTAACATGGCTGCAACAAAGCTTTCATTTGCAAATCTGACAAACCAGAACTATGGTACCAGTCTTGGAAATTTAAAGGGGTTGTAAAGGTAAAATAAAAAAACAAAAAAAAAAACAAACATGTTATACTTACCTTCACTGTGCAGCTCGTTCTGCACAGAGTGGCCCCGAACCTGGTCTTCTGGGGTCCCTCGGCGGCTGTTTCAGCTCCTCCCCGCAAGCATTAACCACCTTAATGCGAGCTCCCTCGCATGGTGGTTAGTGCTTGCGGGCGCGCTCCCGTGATACAGCCGGCGGCTATAGCCGCTCACTGTATCACTTGGCCCCGCCCCCCAGTGCGCCGCATCATTGGATGTGATTGACAGCAGCGTGAGCCAATGGCTGCGCTGCTTCCAATCCATCCACTGTAGCCAATCAGCGACCAGGGTGAGCGGAGGAATAGATGTCGGGAACGAGAAGCTGACTTTCGAGGCGTCAGGTAAGTAAAACGGGGGGGCTGGGGGCGGCGGTATTGTCAGAAGTTTTTTCACCTTAATGCATAGAATGCATTAAGGTGAAAAATTTTTTACCTTTACAACCCCTTTAAGATGAAAATGCTGCTAATAAGAAAAGGTACATGGAAATGTATAATTTAAGTCAGGTCAGAACACCCTTCAGATGAGTAGATAGAGAAATATCAAAAATCTCAGAGCACAACCTTAGCATAGAGGATGATCAAATCATACATACAGTATATGTGAGTGTGAAACTGCTAAAGAAATGTGGCAAGGATTCCAAAGGGTGCATGAAAGAGCTAATCTCAGCAATAAACTGTATTTGATTATAAAGCTATACCAAGCCACGCTGATGAAAGACCAGGATATGCATGATTACATAAGGCACACCTTGGAAATGGTTGAACTCCTGAGAGGTATAGGAGATAGAAGGTATAGAAGAAATAAAAGATTTTCATATTGCAGCACTATTACTCAGTGGCTTACCAGAAAGTTATGAAACACTTATCACTGCACGTCCAGATGATGAATTGACATTGTAATATGTTAAGGGAGAGCTTGTGGATGAATATAAGTATAAAACAAATCATTAATAGTAACAGTGCTTCTGACGCAGTCTGCTTCAAAGAAGAAAAATAGGAATAAAAACAGTAACATGCAACAACAAACACGTGAATGGTTTGTGTGCAAGAAAAAAGAATGTGGAAAGCTAGAATGCATGCAAAAACAAACTAAACTACAAAAGGCCAAAAGTGTGAAAGTAGAAACTGATTTTTTTTCAGTCAATGAATATGTTTTTCGATCCAAAAGTTGCACCTCATCTTTGCAGGCGTCACATGACAAATGACAGAAATTTCTTTATTCACCTTGTTCGGATGTTTTGCTTGTGTCTATTAAAGGTTCTTGCGGTAAAAGCCATAGAAGCTTAGACTTCTGTAGTGTATTAATACTTTTACTAAACAGAAAAGCTGCACATACAGCTGCATAAAACACAATTCGTGGCGTGCAAAGTATAACAAAAAATGCCTACAACATGCACAAGCTGACTATCGTCCTAGCACATAAGCATGTACAATATGTATGCAAGAAGTATACTAAACAGCTACTTAACTTTGCCTTCCATTGATGGAATCTTCTTCATGGTTCTTTACTCAGAGTCCAACTGCTTTCTCCACAGACCCCAGATCAACTCCTGCTAATTTGTCTTCAAGAACAACTCTTCCCTTTTTCTGACCACATGCTTGTTCAAAAGTCCCCCCCCCCCCCAACTTCCTGTTCATCATATCCTATTCATCCTCTGCTGAACGCATAAACCAGTCCCACTGGTTCATTTAAAAAACAAAAAAAACAAATGCACTAAGACCAGGGGTAGTCTTAAATCCTGCTTCTGTCCACCATGCCATTCAAGGGTGCAGCCCTCCACAGACCGAGTAGTCTTCCAAACAAGATGAAAAAAAAAAAACACACAGGAGGGCATGATCCCCCCCGCATTACCATAAATACATTTATTGGATTAAAACAGAGACAAATGGGTACTCATGGGTACTCACATGGTAATATATGAATACAAGCCGTGTGAGTACTCTTTTGTCTCTTTTTTAATCTAATACATTTATTTATGGTAATGCACAAGGTGTTTGTGCCCTACTGTTTGTTTTTTTGCAGCTTGACTGGTTCATTTGCATATCAATAGGGGGAGCCTAGCTTCTAAAACAACACATAGTCTTAAACTTACTCCATATTAGTGATGTAAAATCACTACAAATAGCCATGACAACACAGTAATACAGCATTTATTGATCATTTTTAATTGTATGGGTTTAATGACACTTTAAGGATTCCTGCCTTTTTCTGCTCTGAAGAAATAGCTGTTTTTTTATCATGAATGTAAGGATCTGGATAGTTATAATTACATGGGGCACTCTCAGTATTCCAATGAGTAAAGGTGCAGTGTCTGCATGCCTTTAGAAGTTGTTTACCCTTGGGGAGTATCTCATCAAAACTGAAATTCCAAGGGGTGCTTAAAAATGTACTTATGTCTAATGCCCCGTACACACGGTCCGAATTTCCGACAGAAAAAGTCAGATGAGAGCTTTTCATCGTATATTTTGACCGTGTGTATGCCCCATCGGACTTTTTACATTGAAAATTCAGACAGACTTAGATAGAGAACATGTTCTATATTTTTCCAATGGAACAAATTCCTATCGGGAAAACCGCTTGTCTGTATGCTGTTCCGACATACCAAAAATGATGCATGCTCTGAAGCAAGTACGAGACGTCGTACGTGTTGTCCCGTCGTAAGTGTTGTATGTCAACGCGTTCTTGACAGTCGGAATTTGGTGTGACCGTGTGTATGCATGACAGCTTAACCGGAATTCTGATGGAATTCCATCGGAAAAACCTTCAGAGTTTATTCCGACGGCAAAACCAGTCGTGTGTACAGGGCTTTAGTGCAAATTGATGATAAAATCAGTGAGCCAATCACACAAGCAGGACATGGCATTTCTGGGGAAGTTCTGTACACCAACTGTGTACAGAAGGCCTTCAGGTTGCTATCTTGCATTGAATTTTATGGACAAATTACAGTTCCTGCAGATTGAAAATAAAAGGTAAGTTTTGATAATATTAAATAACAATATAGCTTGGGTAGCAATTGTCTATGCTATAATATTTTTTATTTTCTATATATTTTTTCAAAGAAAAGTGGAATTATCCTTTAAAGTGATTGTAAAATCATAAGGTTTTTTATCTTAATGCATTCTATGCATTAAGATAAAAAGCCTTCTGTGTGCAGTAGCCCCCCTCAGCCCCCCTAACACATACCTGAGGTCCCTCTCTGTCCAGCAATGTCCATGAGTGTATTAGCCGTCCAAGATTTTCTTTCTTGATTGGCTAAGATATCATTGGCTCCCGCTGCTGTCAATCAAAGTCAGCTAACCAATCAGGGGAGAGAGGGGGTGGGGCCAGGTTAGGGCTCCGTGTCTGAATGGACACAGGGAGCTGTGACTAGGCTTGGGTGCCCCCACAGCAAGCTGCTTGCTGTGGGGGCACTCAACAGGAGGAAGGGGCCAGGAGCTCAGAAGAGGGATCCGAGAAGAGGAGGATTCGGGCTGCTCTGTGCAAATCCACTGCAACAGAGCAGGTAAGTATGACCTGTTTGTTATTTTTACAGGAAAAAAAACTAGACTTTACAATCACAGGTTTAAATTTAATGGGTGGCTATGGGTTCGGTTCTTTTAGTGTTTAGTGGAAAGGCAGGGCTCAAATGTGTAGCAGAAATTCAACTTAAGCAAATTAACTGAGTGTATATACTAAAAGCTTGATAAAGCAACATAAACGTGAACAGTAATCAAAACATAATGAAGAAATATTAAATTCATTTAAGTAAATATATTCCTGCAAATCAAATCAATAAAATCAATATGCTGTAATGAAATAAATCAACACTATTTAGCTTTGGTAAGGCTTGCAATCCAAATCCATCATCTTTATGTACCCAGGTAGTGTACTGAACTATACACTATTAAAACTTGGCAAAGCTGGCTATGAAAGGTTATTAAATGCACATATTAAATGCACGCTAAAAATAGTTTACTCTTTAGGCAACAAAATTGCAGTTCCACTTTTTGCTGTTCCTCTTCCACTCTAATTTTGAAGGCAGAACAAAGCAGCCATAAATATTAAGGCAGCTATTCATATGATTCATGTACTAATAAAAAATATATATATTTTCACACAGGCATATAATAATTGTTTCAAATTATCCAAAACACCCTGAATTGGGCTGCATTCACACTTAGTCACTCTGGAAATGTAGGCAGAATCACACATTTCTTCCCCTGTCTTTCCAGAAATGTGATAAAAAGTGCAATGCGCTTGCAGTGACATTATTTGTCAATGGCACCCCAAATGTGGTGCAATTTTGGAGACAAACCACATAAAATGTGCAGAAAAATGCCCATCACCAAACGCGCCTGGCTAGGTGTCAAAATTTGGCACACAAGCTTCTTTGGTGCATTTCCCACATGATAAGCAGCCCATTGAAATCAAGGGGCTATTGCTCCAAAAGTGCACTAAAACATGTGACACACATCGTTCAGGTGCAACTGCAGCCTAAAGGGAGAAACGTTATTATTAAATTATTGTGATAGTATGTTGTGCACACTAAATCTGTTAAAGATGGGGTGGTTAGTCCAATACAAAGTAAGCATCTATATAATCCCAATGGGGATCATGTACTGTACACAGTTTATAGATCCACATTACTTTCTTTCTGTCTGGCTAGAATTTTATTGATATCTCCACTCTTTGTTGTGCTAACCTTTTTAATTCCCCTAAAATTAAACTAGTTTAGGGCCCAGATAAATACTAACATTCCTGGATGCATTAGAAGGCAAACCTTTGATTTCAGGGTTAAAGTGCATCTACAGCCAATCCTTCTCTTTTGTTTTAGACAAGTAGAGAATGGTTTAAAAGAAAAACAACCTTACTACGTTTTGTTGTTTTTGATATTTTCTACTGGGAAGACATTCTTTAATCTCCTGTCCCAGAGACACAACTGGAAGTGAGCCTTAAACTCTCCAAAGTGTCAGGAAATCCCTATAAGACAGTTGTCACAAGAACAGGTATCCCCATTGAAGGATTTACCCTGACCTCCTATTCCCATGACAATTGTAAACTTTTAGATTTTCATAACGGGTTGCTGTTCTCTTTCCTTAACTCTTATCTGGACCCTAAGGGCTGATCAGCCCAAGTCTTTGGAGAAACTTACTCTGACCTGTAAAATGATCCCACTATACCCCATCATCCACCTTCTTAGGATCTCCATAATGGGATACAGCAATACCTTGTGGACAGTGCCATTCGCAAACTCTGTTTCTGACCTTCACCTCTTTAACTCCCCCATTGAGGAGGATGAAATTGTGGTAAACATTAAGACACTGCCAGCACATAAAGTCCAGGGACCAGATGTATGTATGATATTCATATATTTTGCTAATACCTAAACCCGATAGGGACCACTCCTTATGCATCAACTACAGCCCATTGCCCTACTAAGTTCAGATTTGAAAATATTCACAAAACTGTTCTCGATTAGGTTGAATGCAATTTGACCCTCCCTAATACATAAGGACCAAGTAGGCTTTATGACATTCCATTATCAACGGGGGAGAAAGGGGAGAAAAGGGAAGCTTAATTGGTGAGTCTAGATGCCAAAAAAGCCTTTCCTTTTTGCAGCTCTTGAATACATAGATTTCAGATGTCCCTTTTTTCCCTAATTAAAATGTATAAAAAGAAAAAAAGGTGCAGTGATCAAAATAAAGTAAAATAAGTCCTAATGCCGCGTACACATCAGTGGAATTTCTGGCAGAAAGAATCCGATGGGAGCTCTTCATCGTATATTCTGATCGTCTGTATGCCCCATATGACTTTTTCCGTCGAAAATTCAGACGGACTTAGATAGAGAACATGTTCTATATTTTTCTGATGGAACAAATTACTATCGGAAAAAACGGTCGTCTGTATGCTGTTCCGACGCACCAAAAACGACACATGCTCTGAAGCAAGTATGAGACGGAAGCTATTGGCTACTGGCTATTGAACTTCCGTTTTCTAGTCCCGTCGTACGTGTTGTACATCACCACGTTTTGGACAGTCGGAATTTGGTGTGACCGTGTGTATGCAAGACAGCTTGAGCGGAATTCCGTCGGAACTCAGTCAGAAAAACCTTCAGAGTTTATTCCGACGGCAAAACCGGTCGTGTGTACAGGACATTAAACCCTAAATAGTGGCCGAACACTTCATGGGGTATATTTGAGAGAGGGAAGATAACCACCACCGGCACCCAAACACACTGCCTCTTACCCCCCTCTTTGGACCCTTATCACAGGGGTCAAATGAGCAGATAGATGGAATAAACACTCCTATTCACGATCGTCCACAATCGGTCAGGCACGGCAGATAAAAGGATGGACACAAGTATCCCAGTCTCCATGCTCAATTCCCAATGGTCACAACATTAGATTCACATAAAATATCATCCCATAAAATATAAAGGAAGAATCCTCATGGTGTAGTAGTTCTTTTACAGATTTAATGATTAAAACAAAAGAATATTGCACTCACATTTCCATATAAAGGATAATCGCTTAGCTGTTTGATACAAACATGCAGCTCCTGGCTAATACTGCCAACAAGATGGCCGCCGCGTCCTGGCATAACGTCTCAAGCTCCTCTCTAACGTTTTGCCACACGTTGACGTCCTCAGGGGCATGGCTTGACATGCATAGAACTGTATTATATAGAAGGGACGTCTAATTAGTGACGGAAATTACATGCGCTCCAACCAGCGGAAGAAACCAAGGAAACAAACCAAGGAAGCTAACCAATGGCCGGAACACCGCTAATCCGCAGTAATCAAACTGTAAACAGCTAGCAAAGGAAATGTTTATCATTAAAGCACTAGCCACAATCATATAAGTATGTGAACGTCAACCAACTTACACTTGATTGTTACAAATTGATCATGTACTAATATATATTTTGAAAACGCAGTATGCCAGAAGACAGCGCCATCTAGTGGAGTATACAAAAATCATCAATGAGAATGTGAAATAAATTACAAATATAAAAATATACGTCTAATAAAAATTAACTTACTAAGTAGTACATACATCTAAAACCAAATGTTCACAGTGTACGAGGTAGCATAAAAAGGCTGGCTAAACCAGAATCAAAGATAAAAACTAAGAATTGCTGATGAATGCATTCACATCCCAGTCAACGTTTAGGCCAAAGGGATTATAAATCTTAGCCTTATAAATCCACTCGGTTTCAAGCTTAGACACCCCCCTGGTCATATTACTCCCTCTCCAATTACCCATATATTTATTGATCCCCAAAAACATGGTACCTTTGGGGTTCCGATTATGATGGGTGTCATAATGTTTGGAGAGGCTGTGCTTTGGGTAGCCATTCTTGATATTGGCGATGTGCTCCTTTAGTCTAACCTGGAGCATACGGACAGTACAGCCAATATATTCCAGCCCACAGGGGCACTGTATAAGGTAGACTACATGCTTGGTAGTGCATGCAATAAAAGGTTTACATCTGAAGACTGAAGGGTCTAAGGACTTTTTATTTTGAACGCTGCACCTTTTTTTCTTTTTTTGCTTGTATTGCTGTTCATCAACATTGTGCCGGCTGCTCAAAAGACTTTTATCTTTGTTGATTTATTGCTACTTGATAAGCGCAGAAAACATTTTAATCTTTAAATAAAATGTATACACTCACCTTTCTGCAGAAGTCAAAATCCCCTATGCCACTTTGTCATCCTTTTTTTTATCCAATGGCAGTCCCCTTTTACCCCTCCTATTCGCCGCATGCATTCAGCCCTTTGCACACATTGCCCACATTCATAGGGACCCTAACATCCATGGAATCCTGGTAAGAAATTTTGAGAATTTAAGGGTAACTCAACCATGCATCACTCTTCCCAACCTAGAGCTCCTGGATAACCATAGCTCCATATCTGGATACAAAATCAGCTCCTCCAAATCTTTTGAGATGTTCGTATATCTTTACTGCACTGGAAGAAGCACTGTATCTCCTTCAGCCGCATCACTTCTTTTAAAATGAATGTTCTCTCTAAGCTTCTTTACCTTTTAGAAACATTGCCAATACCTATTCCCACTATACACATCAAAAGATTGCAAATTGATCTGCTGAATTTTGCTTGCCATTACAAAAGAAACAGTATCTAAACCTTTGCCTCTCTTTGCCTTTGGAATTGAGGATGGCGACTCATTTTAAAGGCTTAGCCTTCTAGTTTACCCTGTATGCCTATAATCGCTGGACAGAAAATTAAAAATTTTGGCTATCACCCATGCATCCTAATTCACTGTTGTGGAATGCAGAAGCCGCCATAGGTTCTCAGATCCTACACCATACTACATCATTTCTCCATAGCCTGTGGAGGACTTTGAAATGCAGATATTCCCTGATATCGAAAGCATCTGTAATGACAGATTTTCTGTTCAACACCTATTTTCTGATCAGCCTAACCTTTCCAATGACCTCCCCCTGGATGTCAAAGAAACAATATCAATTTGGTCACCTAATAGACATCAGAAGTCAGAATTATTAAAGTGTCACTAAACCCACATCATAAAAAACTATTGAAAAAAGGAGGGGTGTGGAGGCGCCAACTGTGGTAGCTAGTTTATGCAAAAATAAAAGTTAGTGTAACAATTACACTTACTGGTTCGCAGGGTGTTTCTTTGAGATGGAAAGTGTCCTGGGATGTGCTGTTATCTTGTTTCTGGCTCGGATTTCATTCCTTCAGGCGTCTGGGTGTGGAGTCTGTACACAGGCTGAACCGCTGCATCCAGTGCATGGAAAGCTCCACGCTGACCACTCTGGAGCGCGGAAGAGGAAAAGACGTCACTGATGCACGGCAAACGCCCAGGCTGGTGTTGGGGATAATGCAGGGATAGTACAGGCTACGCGCTCGGGGCTCACAGCTCCTTCTACTGGCCTGAGCCCCGAGCGCGTAGCCTGTACTATCCCTGCATTATCCCCAACACCAGCCTGGACGTTTGCCGTACATCAGTGGCGTCTTTTCCTCTTCCGCGCTCCAGAGTGGTCAGCGTGGAGCTTTCCATGCACTGGATGCAGCGGTTCAGCCTGTGTACAGACTCCACACCCAGACGCCTGAAGGAATGAAATCCGAGCCAGAAACAAGATAACAGCACATCCCAGGACACTTTCCATCTCAAAGAAACACCCTGCGAACCAGTAAGTGTAATTGTTACACTAGCTTTTATTTTTGCATAAACTAGCTACCACAGTTGGCGCCTCCACACTCCTCCTTTTTTCAACATTGATTATCAACAGAGGTAATGGACACCCTCTGAGGATGGCTGCCTCCTCATTCTAGAATTTACCTGCCTTATTTTAATGTGCTATTATAGCTACCATTGTACTATTTACCTTAGACATCACATATTGCGGAGCGCCGGAAAACCCCCCCTTTTTTTGTTTCTCTGCAAAAAACTATTAATAAATGCTGTATTACATGCTGTTCATACTCATTCAGTCACTACGAGATTTATTTTCTGTGTTCTGCAAAAAGCCTGGTTGATCCTGCTGCTCTCTATTTCCACCTTTTGGTTATGTCCCCATTTTATGTAGGGAATTTGCAGCTGTGGTGGCAATGCTGCACAAGCTCAGTTTTCAGTGAGTTTCTCTCTTGCATTGTTTGTCAGGAAAGGTTCCACCTGCTGGTGGTGCTGCCGGACCTTTGGCTTGCAGTACTGAAAATCCACCAGCGGGTGTCTCCTGGCAGTCTGGAACTGTCAGGAAAGGTTTCACCTGCTGGTGGCACTATCTGATCCTTGGACCACAGTACTGGCGTCCACCAGCGGGTGTTTCCCAGCAGTGTGGAGTCGACATTATCTCCTGCGATCAGGCATTACCTGATTGCAGGAGATGTGTAATAATCCCCGGCAAGCACTCTCACACTTGCCTTGGTATTGTCCTTGAGCCCTGACCTGTACCTGCTATCCTCTGTACCTGAAACCTGTACCTGTACCTGTACCTGAACCCTGTGCCTTGTACCTGAACCTGTCCCTCCTGTGACCCTGTTACCTTTACCTTTGCCCTGCAGCCTGATCCGTCCATCCTCTCCCTGTCCTGTTTGCTCGCTGCCCCCATCTGCTGATTTCCCATTGATGATCCTGGCCTGGCTACGTTTACAATTCTGGTATTCCCCATTTATTGTATATACCTGTTTGATTGTTATTTGTGGGTCTCTGTCTGGTAGTATTGGAGGTGTTGTATCTATATCTACTAACCTTAAATAAATTACATTTTCTAATTTTACATACATTTGGTTTCCTCTGTTGTTGTCCACACAGTTCTGGTCACATCTGATTCATGACAAAGTTATTTTAGATTTTGTATCACATGTGAACAGTTTGTTCTTGCTAATCTTATTAGAGTGTTTTAACTTTTACAGAATGGAAAACTGTTCAAATGTGATACAAAATCGCTTATAGCAACAGAGTGCATAGTACGCTGCACCAGGTGGACTTACGATTTCACCAGCCAGTGATAATGATCAGAAGAGGGCCCATCTTAGCCCTGAAAATCAGCAAGAAAGCCATATTACTATCAAATCCTTCTTTTTCTTCTTGAATTAACCTAATGTGCATTCTGCAATAAAGTTATAACAAACGTTGTTTGCATAAGTCACATCCTCCTCATCCCATTTCATCCAATGTGGGGCTTAATCATGGACAGTAGATAGTTAGCATAGGGTGGACAATATTTATACGTTGATGTTACCCATGATTCTTATAAATAAATAAACATAATGACTAATCTGTGATCCATGTGACCCATTCATTATCATTAATCTCACGTCATATTAGCGGGGGTCCACCTATCTATCGTTTTTTTTTTTGGAGTTCATTCACAAACTTTTCTTCTCATGATTATCTACTCACATGTTCTGTGTAATACGTCCGCCTGTGTCCCATTTCGTTGTAAAGAATAACTTATAAAATTCACTGAAGGCGGTTTCCATCTTCATTGTGGGCATTTGAAGCCCACAAGCATGTATTTCCTGGATGCAGTGAATGCTGTGCTCCCAGCATTCACCGAGATGTTGTGATGACGCTGTTGCACAATGCATGCTGGGAAGCCTGAGACTAGCTCCCAGGGGACTGTGGGAGGTCTGGGAGAGGCTAGAAACACACCTACTCCCATGGGAGGAAAACCAGGAAGTGCTAAGAAGATTAGGAAAAAAAGGTAATTACCGCAATTTAAATTTTTTTATACAGCATGTCAGCATCTAGGCAAGGAAGAGAATGCATAGAGATAATGTTCAAAATTTGGGTGGAACCCCGCTTTAAGGAGGAGGGGAAAAGAAGCAAGGAAAGGGAAGGGAAAGGAGGTAAAATAAAAAAGGGTGAAGGGGAGGGGAAAAGAAGGAAAGTGTGGGGTAAGGGAAGGGCTGGAGTGATGAGGAAAGGGGAGGATGAAGAAGAAAGATTCTCTAATATAAAATAGCGGGAAACATGCCATTTAAGGGGAAATCTATCACCTTCTCTAATGGGGTTTACTAACTTGCAATACTACAATTTGTACCTTTAGGTTTGAGTTATGTATATGGGCAAAATGATTGGTGTAGCGTTCTTACCAGATAAAATATCATATCAAGATCCCTGAACCTATCACAAAGTAGTTGTCCTGCCAACGATATGAATCTGGCATTCAGTACATGTCAGCAAATAAGCAAGATACTGTACACTATATTGGATGGAACCCCGCTTTAAGGAGGAGGGGAAAAGAAGCAAGGAAAGGGAAGGGAAAGGAGGTAAAATAAAAAAGGGTGAAGGGGAGGGGAAAAGCAGGAAAGTGTGGGGTAAGGGAAGGGCTGGAGTGATGAGGAAAGGGGAGGATGAAGAAGAAAGATTCTCTAATATAAACTAGCGGTAAACATGCCATTTAAGGGGAAATCTATCACCTTCTCTAATGGGGTTTACTAACTTGCAATACTACAATTTGTACCTTTAGGTTTGAGTTATGTATATGGGCAAAATGATTGGTGTAGCATTCTTACCAGATAAAATATCATATCAAGATCCCTGAACCTATCACAAAGTAGTTGTCCTGCCAACAATATGAATCTGGCATTCAGTACATGTCAGCAAATAAGCAAGATACTGTACACTATATTGTCAAAAGTATTAGGACTCCTGCCTTTACACGCACATGAACTTTTATGGCATCCCAGTCTTATGCCCCGTACACACGGTCAGACTTTGTTCGGACATTCCAACAACAAAATCCTAGGATTTTTTCCAACGGATGTTGGCTCAAACTTGTCTTGCATACACACGGTCACACAAAGTTGTCGGAAAATCCGATCGTTCTAAACGCGGTGACGTAAAACACGTACGTCGGGACTATAAACGGGGCAGTGGCCAATAGCTTTCATCTCTTTATTTACTCTGAGCATAAGTGGCACTTTGTCCGTCGGATTTGTGTACACACGATCGGAATTTCCGACAACGGATTTTGTTGTCGGAAAATTTTATAGCCTGCTCTCAAACTTTGTGTGTCGGAAAATCAGATGGAAAATGTGTGATGGAGCCTACACACGGTCGGAATTTCCGACAACAAGGTCCTATCACACATTTTCCGTCGGAAAATCCGACCGTGTGTACGGGGCATTAGTCCGTAGGGTTCAATATTGAGTTGGCCCACCCTTTGCAGCTATAACAGATTCAACTCTTTTAAGAAGGCTGTCCACAAGGTTTAGGAGTGTGTCTATGGGAATGTTTGACCATTCTTCCAGAAGCGCATTTGTGAGGTCAGGCACTGATGTTGGACGAGAAGGCCTGGCTTGCAGTCTCCACTCTAATTCATCCCAAAGGTGTTCTATCGGACTGAGGTCAGAACTCCAAATCAAGGTCCATAAAGACATAGGTGAGTGAGTTTGGGGTGGAGGAACTTGAATGGCCTGCACAGAGTCCTGACCTCAACCCAATAGATTATTGAGCACCAGCCACCACTGGTTCCCAGTACCTCTTTTTTTGACAATAGTTTGTTTGTTAGTATTACAAAAAAAAAAAAAATGAATATCAAAATTTGTCCCCTACAGACTTCAATTGGGTTCAGGGAAATGTTTGGATTTTCAGATGTTTTGCAAAACTGACTGCAAGTCAAACCCCGGCAGATTTGCTCATCCTTATTATTTCCTGTGTTCAAAGACACAGTGCTCATCACATAAGCCCATATAGACTTTGCAGCCAGAGAGGCACCACAATTTTTGAGATAGTATGTCTCATCAAACAAAAAATAATTGTATTAACAGGTACTACATCAAACTGTTTCAAAACATAACTATACTTTTCCAGCGAACTACAATACTTGCTAATATTAACTTTATATATATATAATCTAGTATTTGTTAGAATTTTAAACTGTTATTTGAATGTACTAGAGGCAGCAGAAGTGCCCCAAAACCCATCAGAAGCACCTTTTTGGGCATACGTACCATTAAAAGAGAAGCATTGTCCTAAGTGATCACAGGAGGGACAGTTCATAAAACAAACCTTTAAAAGCACATTAAATGACTGACTGGACCATGGCAAATAGATTACCTATGGCATTTTAATGCAAAAGAGCATTATTTATTATTCCCTGAGTCTTCTATTAGAATTTGACCTATTAGCTGCCGCTGAATGTAGGAATTATGCTCTGTCTTCCGAGCTATACTTTACAGGATTGTATAAATTGCTTTCATTGCAGGACAAATTTAGCCCTAGTAAGGACCAAGGGATAAACAGCCACTGTGACACACAGGGAGAATGCAGCGAAACGTATTTATTCGGTAGAACGTTAGGACTGTAACTTACAAGTATTTACAGTATGTATCATGCATCACTATCACTGAACTTACAGGGGATCCTTTAAAATGGTGTGCTTGATATATATCTGCCATTATGTGTTTCCCCCTTGCCGTTTGCTGGTAAACATAATTCTCTCTGCCTGTATGATGCTTTAGGAATGAGAATGGATCTTGATCTATAAGCCATTAACAGTGAAAGATATTTATTTCCTGTCAGACTTAGGAACTGAGCGACACGTAGAATATTCCTGCCCTGTCCTGTGATATATGTCATTCTAATCAACTGCATGTATGCAGAGCTGTTTGTCACATGAACCTTTACTATGGTGTGTAGGATATTACAATAATCTATTATTTCTAGAATGAAACATCCTGTAAATTATACTGTATAGTAGATAAATAAATAAACACTGTAACATAAAATATATAGTGGCTACTAAAAAAACAGAACATTATCTTAAAGTGAACCTTGCATGGAAATTTAAGGACCACTTTGCTAATAGCACCTACCCCTAAATAAAGAAAATAAAAAAACAAAAACAAATCAATGCCAATAAAAATATAGCTTTTTTTTCTAAAAAAAACTCACATTCATATTAAATTATGCTCACTGTAAATTTAAAAAAACATGGTCTCCCTGGCTATAGTATAACCACAACCCCAACTTGGACCAGCTTTACTCTACCTTTAATGACACTCTGTCAAGTCCGCCTCCCCTTATTTCTTTCCCCGCACTAAATTCCCTATCCCCCTTCTTCTAATCTCTTACTTCCTTCTAGTTCCCTTTCCTCAAATTTCTTCATCTCCCTGTCAGGAGCTTGTGAGCTCCTGCTCCATCATAGCTGCTGGTTCTAGCATCCTGGTCTTGGCTGTGGCATTCTCCTTATCTGTCTGCTTGCAAGGTGATTGATGTGGCCAGTCTCTGGGTGGAGACCCAACCTGATTTAAACCAACCGAGCCTGCAGTCTCATTCTCACGTACCTGGTGCTGGTGGCCAATGGAGAGAGGGCATTCCTTGCGGCTAAGTTCCAGGAAAGGCAGGAAAATAGTCAAGGACAAGCCGGGTTGGTAGCAAAGGATTTTCAGGAACAAGGATCACAGGAACACAGTACAAGCTGAAGATCAATCAGCAGCTTTGAACACTAACACATGTCCTTATAAAGACCCATGTGACGTGCTGGTAAAGATGCTGGGCCCTAGAGCCCTTCTCCTGCTGTTGGTGTCTTGACGGATGCTGGGTCCTATAGTCCTTCTCCTACCATTAGCTGCCTGACACTCATGCTTTTGATAGCGTGTGTAATACCTGATCAAGCTACCTGTTTATCTTCCCTGCTCTGCTAGATTGGATACCTCGTTAGCGACCTTGGATCGGATATCGACTGTTCTCTGAACTCTGCCTGCCTTTTGGCTTCGGATTTTGAACCTGGCTATTCTAAACCTTGCCTGTCTGCAAACCACAAGTACCTGTTTGCTTTGCTCAGTTCACAAATGCCTTGGCGTGGTGGCCATGCACTATAGCAGGGGTCTCCAAACTTTTCACACAAAGGGCCAGTCTACTGTCCTTCAGACCTTAGGAGGGCCAGATTGTGGCCAGTGGGGGTAAAAAAAGTCCTGGGCCCAGCATCAGTAAAAATAAATAAGGCCTCAGGGTTGGTGGTCAGTGGACCACCCTAGTGGACCCTATCATTCTTAAGAATGTGCCAATTCTTGTTAATAATGTGTTTAACCCTAGAGTGCTGACAGGAAAAGTTAGTAACAATTATTAACAAGCATTGGCACGTTCTTAAGAATGATAGGGTGCTAAAATCTATCCTTCCTGATAAGCCGCAGGTGGTTTTTAGGGGCGCACCGTCTCTTAAAGATAAGCTGGCACCTAACATTTTGAATCCCCCTATTCCCAGATCTGGCTTCTTCTCTGAACTAACAGGGTATTACCAATGTAGGAGATGTCAGGTCTGTTCAATTAATGGCTGTAGGACTAGAAGAACTGTCAGTTTTATTTCTACTTATACCTCTAAGTCATTTATAATAGAGCCTTTTATTACTTGCTCTACTTCAGGGGTCGTGTACATGCTGTAGTGCCCTTGTGGCCTGCAGTATGTGGGCCGGACCAAGCAACCCCTGCAAGTAAGGTTAAATGAGCACATCAACAACATACGTAGAGGGTTTACTAAGCACTCCGTTTCCAAGCACTACCTCACTACCCATAAGAGAGATCCTTCTGGTACTATCTTTTTGGGGATTGATAAATTTAGGCCCCATTGGAGAGGTAGTGGGTTGGTTAGAAGTATCTCTAGGTTGGAGATGGCTTAGGTCCATAAGATTAAAAGTTATACCCCTTTTGGCCTCAATATCGAAGTTGATGTCAACTCCTTTATTGACAATTCATAATAATTTTGTGTACTTTTTGTATCTACCTTTTTATTCATTTTTGATATTTTTGAATTAGTGGGATCCTTATTTAATTTTTGAGATGCCAGTTGGCGCTCATATTGGGTATTTTTGGTGTTAACATATATTTTTATATATATTTTTTATACGAAATAATACATTTTATAATATAATTTCTTCTGAGTGGCCTTGGAGAATGGCGAGGCGCCTTCCCATTATTAGGGATGCTATTATATATCTTACCTATTTTTTCTTACTTTATTTTTTCTTATTTTATTCATTACTGTTAACCTCATTTAAGAGATTTTTTTGAGCCTTTTTTCATACCTCACGCTCTGTAAATTTTGAGTTGTCATTTTGTATGTGAGGTTTGTTTGGGCTCGTTTTGGTGGTCCTAACCTCTGGACCATTTGCCCATCCATTTATAATATGTATTCATTAGCGCGACTTCTTGCTTTTTACTTATCTGTTTGGTGTAGTATAACACTTTTTAGTTGCAGCTTCCTTTGGTTTTGATTTTATAGCACAGTATCCATATATTTATCTATTGGCAGACAGCATGTCTATTTTTTTTTTTTTTAATGCACAATAAAAAAAATTGTGGAGAATAATACTTGGCAATGTGTTTTACTTCAAATGACAGTTTGGGAGTAGGCAGTTACATTTAAAAAAATACAATGTAAAATTGACAAGGGACACCAACATAGTTGTACCTTTGTTCTTAAAAACTACGGGATAATGGTGTTGTGGTAACTTGCACAAATAAAAAAAAACAAAAAAAACATAATATTATTCTTGATATCACTAAAAAAAAAAAACCTTTGAAAATTTGTTTGCAAAAACTCCATCAGTATCACCAGCAAAGCAGCTTCATTATTATCCCATTAAAGAAGAAGATAATTGTGCTCTCCATTTGGAGATTTCATAATTTGCCACATCACGTTTATTCTCCATTACGAATGATAGTTTACAAGACTGACCGCTTCTGCTTCCGAGCATGCGTGTTTGTGCTTTTGGACTTTTGACTTTTGTCCGACGGACTTGTGTACACACGATTGGAAAGTCTGACAACACACATTTGTTGGTGGAAAATTTGAGAACATGCTAGCCAACATTTGTTGGCGGAAAGTCCGACAACAAATGTCCGATGGAACATACACACGGTCGGACTTACCGCCAACAAGCTCACATCCAACATTTCCTGTCGGAAAATTCGATCGTGTGTACGCGGCATAAGTCTATGTATAACACAATAGGAGAAAGAACAAAGGGAAGGAAGCACCAGCTAAGTGCAGTATCTCAGTTAAAACTTTTAATGGCAATGAATAAAAAACACTCAAAAGAAATATATAAAAAAAGGCTTATCTGGTGCAAAATGTGGTGATGTAGATTTTTCCTAGATCCGAGCTTGTGAAGGTTCCAGCTGCTGGGAGAGACGAATGGCCAGCTCGGGAGCCTGGAGGAGCCCCGGGAAGCCACTTTAACCAGTGTGGAAAGCACACCGGAAGTGACGTCACCGGATGGAGGACCAGGTGAGAAGACAAGGCACTAGACTACACACTCGGAGCATCTAGCTCCTTTTACAGGCCTGGGGGAGCATTTCTACAAAGAGCTATATATAGAGAGCATACTGGCTGGAGCCACGGCCGGAAGACTACGAGGACCAGCGGCTCCAGCAGTTGTAAACGATACAGGTGGGGAACAAAGTCAATTACAAAAAAAATGTAAAATATCCAAATACAGATATAAAAATTATATATATATCTATACCAGAATCTATGATGACAGTAAAATCCCATTTTATGTACAGCATAGACAATCCCCTTTTTTACTGTCATCATAGATTCTGGTATAGGTATATATTTGTTTTATATATTTTTATATATTTTTTATATTTGTATTTGGATATTTTTAATTTTTTTAATTTGTATTTTCTTAAATATTTTTACTTATTATATTTTATTGTTTTGTAATCTGTAATTGACTTTGTTCCCCACCTGTATCATTTACATTTGCTGGACCCGTTGATCCTTGTAGTCCTCTGGCCGTGGCTCCAGCCAGTATGCTTTCTATATATAACTCTTTGTAGCAACGCTCCCCCAGGCCTGTAGAAGAAGCTAGATGCTCAGAGCGCGTAGCCTAGTGCCTTATCTTCTTGTCTGGACCTCCATCCTTCGTCCTGGCTCCCGAGCCAGCCATCCGTCTCTCCCAGCAGCTGGAACAACGGTCCTGCAGGTTGGATCTAGGAGGAATCTACATCATCACACTTTGCACCAGATGAGCCTTCTATTTTCCATATTTCTTGTGAGTGTTTTTTTATTCATTGCCATTAAAAATTATAAACTGGGATGCTGCACTTAGCTGGCGCTTCCTTCCCTTTGTTCTTTCTCCTATTAAATCCCAGAATGCAGGCACGTTTTTTTAAGTTTAGTTTTTCAGGTTTCATGAAAAGCTTTATTTTTGACAGCTTAGATTAGGTATTTTAGAGGTTGGCAGCTGTCAGCAAAGCAGAAGTTCTGTATACCTACAAGTTCCACAGAAGTAGCTATTGAATTCATTTTTTACAACCAGTTAACTCTTTACCTATTTTTCTCACTACAGAACAATAGGTATTAGGAATATCCAGAAAATTATACCCTCACATACTATTTGTATAGGATGACTTCTTCCATTATCATTCTGAGTGACAGCACATCTCATGCAGGGAAAATTCTCAAAGGATTACAGAAGATAAGCTTTTTTCCTGATTCAGATTGGCTCAGTGTATGCTGATAAAGAGTCATGACCATCCACAGAAACTAATATTCATGCCTGTAAATCTATATGCTTGGCAGATGGAGACATGGTATGTTTTCAAATAAAGCTTGTTATTTTTTGATATTGTGTTATAGTGTGTGATCACATAGAGCACTGTGGTGTTTGTCTTAAAGTGCTCAGCCGCACACATGGCTGTAACCACTAGAGGCCCATTCAAACTTTTTCAGTGCATTTATGTACAAGCCTTGATGTGTGTTATGTTGTGGGTAAACTTGCATTGCATTAGGTCAACTTATTCAAAATAAATGGGCTGGCAAAACACCAAAATGTGTGCATTTACCATTTCTTGCATTGTACTGCAATACGCGTCAGACCATCGGCAAGGTGTGTTGCGGTGTCATTCACATTGAATGGCACCGTACCAACACATGCAATATGTATTCCGGTAACATGCATGTTACCACAATGTAATAGTGTGAATGGGACCTATAAGTGAGGAGTTTCATGTGCTGCAAGTTTTAGAAAGTAGCAGTGTCTATAATAGAGATGAGTGAAATTACTGATTTTAATTCCCCCAAAGTTTTATCGAAAATTGGGATATCTCATTAAAATTTCTCTATTTTGACAAAACATTCCTCTCATCACAGGTCTCTACCTCCAGCTGTGCTGTTGAAGCTCAGCATTGGTCAAAAAAAACAAACAGTTTTCACATAAATGTGGCGGTGCAGTCATACACAACATTCCATGTTGCGTTGGGATTTCTCTCTTCTCAGCACCAACATGGTGACATGAGGGGGGGGGGGGGAGATGCCTTTCAAAACTACACTGAATCAATAAAGCATAGCATAGGAAATAAATCCTGCTATTTTCTATCATGAAAATCACAGACTGAGTAATACATTTCATGAATACATCGCATGTCAGAGCCCCTGCCGTGTTCCTCTCCTAGGGATGAAGTGTGAGCTTCAGAGGAGGAAAGGCGAGGGGAGGGTGGGGGGGGAAGGGATGATTGCCACTTGAGTGGGGGTTAGTTGGGTAGCAAGGCAGAGATGAACGGAGGGTTTAGGTTCTAGGATGTTGCAGCACATTTCAAGGGCCATCCTGAGAGGGAACAGAGTATTTAACTAATGGTAGGTACCTTGAGGGTGACTGCACATAAAAAAATAACCAGTATTCTAGGTAGTTAAAGAGGGAAAATAAAAAAGCAAAGGGGAAGAGGACCTAGCGTCCACATTTAGGTAGTTTAGCGTATTAGTCCAGTATGTGAAGCAGAGGGTTTAATCAATGTAAAAATAATAAGAGTGGTACGGAAGATGTTGAAAAAAAGGAAAGAGGGGTGATGATACTACCCGTCTCCCATGAGCCTCCGTCAAAAGGTAGTCTCTGATGTTTGTTTCCAGCGATTGCTGGACCGATCCTCCTGATGGGTAAAGCAACTGCGTTTGTATGGTGGCTTGATCGGGATGCGGTGTTGTTTGCGGGATGCAGAGGGAGAAGTAGCCGGAGATGAGGAGGAGCCTTCCGCAGAGTTGGTGTGTTCCATTTCTGTGCCAGCTGCTGCAAGGTAAAGATCTGCTTCATCAGGCGAAGTAAAAGTAAGGTGTTCTCCTGAGTGCTTTTGGATACGCAGGGTAGCCGGATATGCCAGGGAGAATGTCACTTGATTGTGTTATAAAGTTGAGCAGATTGTGGAGAGTGCTTTACGTTGTTTCATCACCTCCATCGAGTAGTCTGCAAAGAGCAACAGTTTTGTCCCATCTACTGACAGGGAGCACGTGAGGCGGAATGCCTGCATAATGGCGGTTTTGTAGTTTAGATACTTAATGATGAGGTGCGCTTGATAGTGCAGGGTATGTGGAGTCCCAGTTGTTCAGGAATAACTTTAGCGCATATATTTGTGAGCTACTGATTCTAGTGGTCCAATTATGTGCAAATTGTTTCTTCTGGAACGATTTTCCAGGTCGTCTAATTTGTCCCATATTTCTCTGTTTTCAGCGGTTATGTGGGCTATTACTGCTGACTGTGCAGTGGGATCATCTTCCAGGGATGATATTCTGTCCTCTGCCTAAGTAATTTTCTGAGCTTGTGCCTGTACTTTCAGGTGGAGCTGTTCCAGCCCCCTGTGTACTGACTGCAGCATCCACAGTGGCGGCCAGAGTGGGTCCCAGCAGTGCAACTTCCTCTTGGGCAATGCCTGCTGGTGATGCAGGATCCAGTGCCTGTGTTCCTGGAGGATTGTGCGTCTGTGAGGTTACCTCCGAGCATGGCGTGGCTGCCATTTTGGTTGAGCCTTAAGCCACGTCTCCCGCGGAGGGGTGCCGAGGAGGAGACCGCTCGAGCATAAGATCGCTCCATGAAGCGGTCCATATGTGAATGGGGGTTACTCCGAAGCTCTAGCCGGGCTTGGTAGCTGAATTCGGGAGGAGGGCAGCGGGAGCTGTGTCTGGCTACCGCTGTCCCATGTGGTGCCGGAACCGGAAGTCAACATCTAAATTGCATCCTTAACCCAACAGTCCAGTTCCTTTATAAGCCTGTAACAACATGGAAGACACATGAGCAGGGAATAAGCATCAACCTTTCATGGTGTGACCACAATTACTTGTTTATTTCACAATTCCCTCTGTTCTGTTAATACTCTCCAAACTCTGCTTTCACAAGCTCTCAGTGTTTAGGGTCTTTGTTGTGCAACTCGAGCAACTGGACAGACTCACTTGTCTGGATAGCCTCAACATTTTTTTTCTGGATTTCTTGTAATGTATCAGCAACAGGACTCATGTTCAGCAGATCAGGTTTTCAGGCTTGGCAAAATAATCAGGTACTCTCAACTGTAATTTGGATGTGCAGCAATAACTTCCCAGCTCTCATTATCAGTCTCTAACAATAGGACAGACTCACAGAACTTTGAAGCAAACACCAGTATTTTGCAGTTAGATGCTCTCCCACTCATTCAGCAGTACCTGGTCTCAGTATGGAGCTGGTTATAGCCTCTGTCTCCCTCTCTGTCTCTGAAGAATCTAAGCGGGGGGAACCTGGGGAAAAACAGTCAGCACGGCCATTTACCCTTAGGACTGTGTTTATTAACCTTAGGGAAATCAGGGCCCTGGAAGTTCTTGAGCCTTCATGCCTCAACATGGTCGTTGTTGCCAAGTAGATGGTGATTGACATGTTGCCGACCCCATTCTAACAGGCAAGCAAAAAGTTTGGGCTATAGATACGCCTTAAATTAAGATTATATAGGGCTGATACATTAAAAGTGAAGAGAAGAAAAATAGCACACAATTGCAATTCTAACCTGCAGCAAATGGTCAAATTCTTGTGTAATGTTTACCCAAAAATAAACAGTAAAATCTGACTGCTTGCTTTTAGTCACAACTCCACTTCTCTGCGTTCTTTCGCTTTTAATTTTTAATGTAATGTTTAGTGCCTGGAGCAGACATTTTTGCAAAGAAACGTTTCACAATTTCAAACTGGGTATCAATGAAAGAAGAGTGATCACAGGGGCAGCATTGAACCTGGCAGACAGCAGAGAAAAGTTCCAGATAAGGGTATTGCACAGCTCCAGCAATAAATAACAAGAGCCCAGGAGGAGAATGTGAAAACAGCTCAGTGTAGCTGTCATTGCAGACAGGAAACCAGGGCCCAGTAGTAGAAAGACTGCAGACTGATGGTTGAGAATCACTGCCCTGGGACAAGGAAACATCATCCTTTTCCCCACATGCGAGACATTGTAGCTTCTTCCTCTGCAAGTACAAACAAAAAATGATCACTGCTTCAAACTATAACTGGCCTTCGCAAGAAGGAGCATGTGGAAAGGTGACACATGTCAAACAAAACCAAAGAAAATTCCCAGCTCAACTTACCAACTAACCTGAAACCAAATTATCCTTTTCAACAGTGTGCATTAAAAACAAAGGTTTAGTTTGCACACATTTGCAAATGTATGCGTAAGCTGCAGAGCCACTTCATGGCACCCCAGTATTATCTGCAGTCCTAACTCTATTGTGCATTTGAAACCTAAGTTGGAAAATCCAGCATCTTTTATACCTAAAGCAGAATGAGAAATCATCAGCTTAACATCACCCTAGTATAAAGAGATCCTGGCATCCTGGCTTTAGAGATTTACCTGCTGGGCTTCAGACCGTGCAGGAGGCTACAACTTGAGGAGAAAGTAAGTAAAGACCTGCAGGGGAATGGCATTGTTTCCTGTATTGAAGTGGGCTCAAGGACTTTTAACATTAACAATGAGGGGTATTAAAGAACAAATACACTGTGTTTTTTTATTTATTTTTTGTCTAATTGGGGATATTTCCTTTAACTTTCTGTCAAAGAGACACACGGTAAGTAAGAGCAGATACAGTATTTACAAATGTGGGGAGATCCCATCTTAAACATTTGTCAGAAATGGTTTGGCCAGTGGAAGATTTTACCCTTCCCTCCTGTTCTCATGAAGATCATAAACACAGTTATAATCAATAAAGCAAAAGCAGCGCTCATCCGGTGTACTGCACACCTTACTTCCAAACAGTTCAAAGTGATTACACTCTGTGACAGGTGAGTCCATATAAAACTTTCTCTGCTGAGTGTTTCTTTGGGCATTAATCGTGTGTATAAATAAGCAAACCTTCACCACACCTCGTGATACCGCTTCCCTCAAAATTTGCACTCACCAGATATGCAAAGTCAATACGCCTATTGGTCATGAGAAAGAAATGCCGTTCACAAAGCTTCCACACCTGAACAAGTGCTCCCGCCCTACTGCAAACTCTCAGGTGCTGGCTCTGCACAAATGTGTAGAAGAAGGAAGGTAATCCTGGACTGCCGCACTCCATGAAAAAGGCATCTTTATTGGCAAAAATTAATAAAAATCCAAAAAACAGTCACATCAAAGAGTGGATGAAACAGGGATCAAAGGCTAACGCATTTCACATCAAATGATGCTTACTCATAGAGTGATCCTGTTAAGGCTTTTATTCCCATAAGAATCCCCCTTTTTGCACTTACAATAAAACAGTTAAAAAACAGCATTAGAATATATATATAAGATGTTCTACAGCACAATCTCTCTCACCGATCCTTAGAAATCCTATCAGCAGTGTTTCTAGGGTAGAGTTAGTGGCTGCTGGTAGTCTCACAAGCCGTGTGGTCATGTTCAGATGCGTTTCGTCATTCCGTCTTTGTCAATAGTCATGGCCACACGACACGGCTTTGTATATTTATAGTTACTCGAGGAGTTAACCCCATCAGTTCTCACAGCCGAACGGCTCCCCAGTTATAACTGCGGACCGCTGGAAGGATGTAAGGAGCTGTGTGCACGGATTGAATCAAAGCACAAACAATCCGTGTAATCAGATCGTGTATAGACAAACGTATTAAATAAAATTTACGTATCTAAATCCATAATTACATCGAACCAGAATAGGATATATACATTCCCATTCCCACATGTCTATAATTATAAAATATCTTCAAGCGTCAATAAAGCAGATTAATTCATAAATCATATCTACAAACATCTATATATAAAAAATAGACATCTCGTTATAATACTACCAAAGATTAATATAAAACAGATATAAAATAAAATGGTTTAACATCTCAAAAATACATAAGTTGATACCCTAAAAATGCATCATGGTCTATACTAATAATCACTTATAAAGCAATTAAGATCTTATTCCACATTTATCCCCTTTGGACAAAGAGTATCTGTTAAATGGATCCATTTAGTCTCACACGTGGATATCTCTCTTACTCTATTGAATCCTCTTCAAGTGAGATTCAATTTATCAATACCCCAAAATATAATGCCAGAGGGGTCCCTGTTGTGTTTACGTCTAAAATGTGGGAGACACTATGGTCTTTATATCCTATGCTAATAATGTATATATGTTCCGACACACATTTACCTAGTGTTCTTTTAGTATGGCCAATATACATTAGCCCACACTGAAGGGCGTACACTACATGAGTGGAGTTACACGAAATAAATTCTCTAATATCGAACAAACACATGTGTTGGGGCAGCTGTAAAACCCTCTGAAAGGGAAGCACAAAAGCTGCGAACCGACAGAGCGTCCAACACGTTTCAAAAACACACAGTGTAGATCTTCTTCAGGGACTAAAAGGGATTGAAACTTCCAAAGGTGTAGCTTAAGTCCCAAGTGTAAGCGTTCCACCCGAACAGCAGAAATAACTCAACAAGTGAAGAGAGCAAATGGTCCGTCAAAGGGAGTGCAATTGGCCAATAGATTTGACCCCAACATATCTCCAATCGCAAGGACTTCACAAAGAGTAGGGGATGTTTATCCTCCAAAGGCGCATCGTGTCAATAATGGACACAGTCTCGGTCTTTGTATAAAAGTGTCCAAAAATCACCAACCAATTACATGGGAGTCTATCTTATGGCTAAGGTCC
Source organism: Lithobates clamitans (assembly GCA_037952925.1). Lineage (NCBI taxonomy): Eukaryota > Metazoa > Chordata > Amphibia > Anura > Ranidae > Lithobates > Lithobates clamitans. The sequence goes on along the minus strand of JBBGZY010000513.1, from coordinate 9,705,965 downwards.
CCATATAGTCTTGTAAATGGAGTGGAATAGTATGGTTCCTTCCGCCTGCCAGGTGGAAAAGACGATAATGATGAATGTTTTGTCGTTTATGTAATTTGTCTTATATATAGCAATACATTTGTAATTTTTTAAGATTACTGTTTGTGGTCCGTTTATAATCCCACCTTGAGGAACCTTTTTATCACACCTAAAATGTGGGGAGACATTATGGTCTTTATATCCTATGCTAATATTGTATACATGTTCCGACACAGGTTTACCAAGTGTTCTTTTAGTATAGCCAATATACATTAGCCCACATGGGCACCTAAGGGCGTACACTACATGAACTCTCTGCCATTAGCTGTAGATCGAAAACTAGTCAGTCCCCCTAATATGCGTATTAACCTGCTGACAGGCTTTGTATTTCCTGCAGACGTAAAAAAATCCTATTCTGGTTTGATGTAATTATGGATTTAGATATGTAGATTTGTATTTAATACGTTTATGTCTATACACGATCTGATTGCACGGATAGTTTGTGCTGTGATTTAGTCTGTGCACACAGCTCCTTACATCCTTCCAGCGGTCCATGGTGATAACTGAGGAGCTGTTCGGCTGTGAGAGCTGATGGGGTTAACGCTGATGGGGTTGCTATAAATATACAAACCGTGTCGTGTGGCCACGCCTATTGACAAAGACGAAATGACGAAACGTGTCTGGGTGTGACCACATGGCTTGTGAGACTGCCACCAGCCACAAACTCTACCCTGGAATCACTGCTGATAGGTTTTCTAAGGATCGGTGAGAGATTGTGCTGCAGAGCGTCTTGTATATATTCTAATTCTGGTTTTTAACTGTTTTATTGTAAGTGCAGTGCTAAAAGGGGAGTTCTTATGGGAATAAAAGCCATAACAGGATCATGCTATGAGGTCTGTTTCCCTTTGTTATAAGATACTGAGACTGATGGAAGACACTGATCTTGAGTGACATGATGATGTGAAAGATATGACCAATAGGCGTATTGACTTTGCATATCTGGTGAGTGCAAATTTTGAGGGGAGCAGTATCACAAGGTGTGGTGAAGGTTTGCTTATTTATACACCTGATTAATCACCAAAGAAACACTCAGCAGAGAATGTTTTTTATGGACTCACCTGTCACAGGGTGTAATCACTTTGATCTGTTTGGAAGTAAGGTCTGCAATACACCGGATGAGCGCTTTTTTTTTTTTTGCTTTATTGATCATAACTGTGTGTTAGCGTTTTAAAGCATATGTGATATTAATTGTTTTGTATGTTATAGCAGCTGCTTATATGTTTTTTATCTATGTCAATTTATTTCCCACAAGCGCTGGATTAGTGATTTATTTTGCGTTTAGGTTTACTGTTTATCCAATTTAATATATTCTAGCAACTATGGATGCAGTTCAATATTTGAGTAATCGACAATTGAACTTGGATTCTTTTTTCTCCAAGGATATCAGTTTCGTGGGCAGTACAGATTTTAGTGGTGCACTAATAGCTCTGGACAATTTCTTGGAGAAGCAAGTGAAAACATGGTGGGACATTTGTACTTTTGAGCACTATTTAAAAGAAAATATTATCATGCGTAGTCTGAGATGGGAAGCGAGCCCTCAGGATGGTCTAGATGACATAGAATCTAATACTGAGTAGTTAGAATTTTTTAATGGAGTGGGGTTGAAACTTCAAGATTTGGTACTTAAAAGGAAAAAAGAAATAAATATTAATACTGGAACTGAAACTTGACCCTATTAAAATGTCGCTTCAAGTAATTGATTTTAATAAAGATATTAAGAAGAAATTGGAAAAAGTTGACCGGGATACACAAAAAAGAAACTTAAAAAATTCCATAGAGATATTAGGGACTAAAAATAATACAATATATTTATGGCAAAGCCCCAACTCTAGCGCCACTCTCCTTTTTCAGGAATGAAAGCGCCATCCACAGGGGTACCTCCCGCTAATAACATACAGTCAATAGTGGTTAATAAACAAAAAGGTCCAATACCTAATAGTTTTGAAGCTACCACTAAAGGAACATCTGTTCCGGTCCCTCCTGCTCAGTATACCACGTGAAGAGGAAATAAGCAAAACCCACAAAGAGATGGTTGTTTTGATAATCCTAATCAGTACCAACAGGGGAATAAGGAATATGGAGCTCCTTCCCCTGTACCTATGTCAAATCGGTATGAACTTTTGTATGATTACAGAGCAGTGTTGCCAACTTACCAGATTGAGATTTACTGACACAACACCCAAAATCCACTGGCACAGCCAAGTTTTTACTGGCATTTCCAAAAGTTTTAAAAGGACAGGGTAAAGTGCAAATTTCAGTATTTAGGCTACAAACAAGTACAATATGCACTTAGCAATGTGATTTAAGGTAGATATTAAGAAAAAAACATATTTCTTATATTTTTCACAATGACACTGACAGCAGTGTGCAGCAGCACAGATCACCAACACGATGCATCCCTTCCTGAGTCACAGTGACAATCTCTCTCCACGCCAGGTAGTCCATTCAGTCCACTCCAGCCCAAACAGCACTGACAGTCCCGCTCCCGCCTTGCTTTGCTCCTGTCCCGCAGATCCGCACACAAGGCTGCGGCCGCTCCTCGGGGCGCCTCTACACCATGACATCACACAACATGCGCAGGCACTGCCTCCTCCAGACCTGCCGCCTGCCGGAATTTCCCAAACACACTGTAGCAGGCACTCAGAGGGTCTCGGTCAGCTCCAGAGTGGAACTGCACATGTGCAGTTCCAAGCCAAGAGTCACAGCCATATTTTTTTCTGGCAGCCTTTTTCCTGCCACTGGCATTTACTGGCAGGAGAAAAGTGCCCATTTTTTACTGGCTGCTAGTAAAAATCATGACGGTTGGCAACGCTGTTACAGAGATGATTATAATCCGCCATCTCCTTATCCTTCCACATCTGCTACATCTTTTTTAGGGAGAAGAGGGAGGGGTGCCTCCAGGAGATGTGGAGGTCGACCTTGGATTGGGCGACCACCTCGTGTCCTCCAGCATCTCAGGGAGCAGGGAACTACGATCGATATACAGGTTTTCGATATACAGCTAATGGCAGAGAGTTCATGTAGTGTACGCCCTTCGATGCCCATGTGGGCTAATGTATATTGGCCATACTAAAAGAACACTAGGTAAACCTGTGTCGGAACATGTATACAATATTAGCATAGGATATAAAGACCATAATGTCTCCCTACATTTTAGGTGTGATAAAAAGGTTCCTCAAGGTGGGATTATAAACGGACCACAAACAGTAATCTTAAAAAATTACAAATTTATTGCTGTATATAAGACAAATTACATAAACGACAAAACATTCATCATTATCGTCTTTTCCACCTGGCAGACGGAAGGAACCATACTATTCCACTCCATTTACAAAACTATATGGGGACCTTAGCCATAAGATAGACTCCCATGTAATTGGTTGGTGATTTTTGGACACTTTTATACAAAGACCGAGACTGTGTCCATTATTGACATGATGCGCCTTTGGGGGATAAACATCCCCTACTCTTTGTGAAGTCCTTGCGATTGGAGATATGTTGAGGTCAAATCTATTGGCCAATTGCACTCCCTTTGACGGACCATTTGCTCTCTTCACTTGTTGAGTTACTTCTGCTGTTCAGGTGGAATGCTTACACTTGGGACTTAAGCTACAGCTTTGGAAGTTTCAAGTCCTTTTACCCCTGAAGAAGGTCTACACTGTGTGTTTTTGAAACGTGTTGGACGCTCTGTCGGTTCGCAGCTTTTGTGCTTCCCTTTCAGATGGTTTTACAGCTGCCCCAACACATGCTTGTTTTTAACATCTTGAATGTTTTGTCATTTATGTCATTTGTCTTATATATATATATCAATAAATTTGTAATGTTTTGCAATTACTGTTTGTGGTCAAAAGTGGATGAATGTGGAATAAGATCTTAATTGCTTTATAAGTGATTATTAGTATAGACATTAGTATAGACCATGATGCATTTTTAGGGTATCGCCTCATGTATTTTTGACATGTTGAACCATTTTATTTTATATCTGTTTTATATTAATTTTAGGTAGTATTATAATGAGATGTCTATTTTTTATATATAGATGTTTGTAGATGATTTATGAATTAATTTGTGAAGAAATTTTATAATTATAGACATGTGAGAATGGCAATGTACATATACTATTCTGGTTCGATGTAACTATGGATTTACAGTAGATGTAGATTTGTATTGAATACATTTGTAGATTTGTATTGAATGCGTTTATGTCTATACACACTCTGATTGCACAGATCGTTTGTGCTGTGATTCAGTCAGTCCACACAGCTCCTTACATCCTTCCAGCAATCCACGGTGATAACTGGGGAGCCGTTCGGCTGTGAGAGCTGATGGGGTTAACGCCTCAAGTTGCTACAAATATACAAAGCCGTGCCATGTGGCCACGCCTATTATATAGTTACATAGTTACATAGTAGGTGAGGTTGAAAAAAGACACAAACCCAACCTATGTGTGTGATTATATGTCAGTATTACATTGTATATGCCTGTATGTTGTGGTTGTTCGGGTGCTTATCGAATAGTTTTTTGAAACTATCGATGCACTCTGCTGAGACTGTGTAAGGGAGTTCCACATCCTTGCTGCTCTTACATTAAAAAACCCTCTACGTAGTTTAAGGTTAAACCTCATGTCTTGTTAAACTCCCTTCCACTAAAAAGTTTTATCCCTATGGTAGGGTCACCAGTACGGTATTTATAAATTGAAATCATATACCCTCTCAAGCATCTCTTCTCCAGAGAGAATAAGTTCAGTGCTCGCAACCTTTCCTCATAACTAATATCCTCCAGATCCTTTATTAGCTTTGTTGCCCTTCTTTGTACTTGCTCCATTTCCAGTACATCCTTCCTGAGGACTGGTGCCCAGAACTGGACAGCATACTCTAGGTGCGGCCGGACCAGAGACTTGTAGAGTGGGAGAATTATCGCTTTATTTCAGGAGTTGATCTCCTTTTTAATGCTGCCAATATTCTGTTTGCTTTGTTAGCAGCAGCTTGGCATTGCATGCCATTGCTGAGCCTATCATCTACTAGAACCCCCAGGTTTTTTTCCATCCTAGATTCCCCCAGAGGTTCTCCCCCCAGTGTATAGATTGCATTCATATTTTTTGCCACCCAAATGCATTATTTTAAATTTTTCTACTTTAAACCGCATTTGCCATGTAGTTGCCCACCCCATTAATTTGTTCAGATATTTTTGCAAGGTTTCCACATCCTGCAAAGAAGTTATTGCCTTGCTTAGCTTAGTATCATCCGTAAATACAGATATTGAACGGTTTACCCCATTCTCCAGGTCATTTATGAACAAAATAAATAGGATTGGTCCCAGCACCGAACCCTGGGGAATCCCACTACCCACCCCGAGTACTCCCCATTTATCACCACCCTCTGAAATCGCCCTTGTAGCCAGTTTTCAATCCATGTACTCACCCTAAGGCCCATGCCAACTGACCTTATTTTGAACAATAAACATTTATGGGGAACAATTCTTCTTGAATCCATGCTGATTACTGTTAATGATACCGTTATCATTACTAACATCTTGTATATAGTCCCTTATCATCCCCACTATCACGTACCTGATTGGAGGCTGAAATGCTGGGAGGGCTTCCCTTGCGACTAAGTGCAGAGCGCCCCCTGAAGGTGGCACAGGGGGAGCTATACTCAAAGCGTCAGGGGTTGCTGGCTGCGGCAAACTGAGATGAAGCAGATAAGTCCACTGGTGGGCAGCTGATGAGCAGGGTAGACTGCTAGGCAGAGGTATCTCGGAAGTACCAGAAGAGATCGTGCAGCAGGGAGTACCAGGAGCAGTGTCAGGAGCCAGGCCGGGGTTCATACACAGGACAGCAAGCAGTAGCAAAGTCAATGAAACAAGCCAGGGGTCATACACAGTGCAGCAGATTAGAGTGGAGTAACAGGAACAAGCCAAGGGTCAAGCCGGGGTCAATGCAGATCAGATAGGTCAAAACAACCCTGGTCGTTAGCAGGTAATCCAAGACAATAGGAATAGGAACTCAGGAATGTACAAGAAGCTGAAGATCATGCAGCAGTTGGTGACTGCTGCAACATGCTTTAAATAGTATACTGGCGCCTGGAGTCTCTCACGTAGTGCATGTGCCTTGGTGCACACGTGTGCACATTGGCGCACGCTTAGGCGCACGCGTGCACACTGAAGAATACACTGTTCTGACAGCCCTCACCCGCGTGTGTGCGCATTAGCGCTGGAGAATTTGTGTTTGTTGATACAAGATTCTGCTGGCCATAGATGTCAGTTCTCCTGCGGGTTAGTCCCTGACACCCTCAAAGAGCTTGCATACTTTTTAAGTTAGGCTAACTGGTCTGTAATTCCCAGGGATGTATTTTGGGCCCTTTTTAAATATTGGTGCTTCATTGGCTTTTCTCCAATCAGCTGGTGCCATTCCAGTCAGTAGACTGTCAGTAAAAAATAGGAACAATGGTCTGGCAATTACTTCACTGAGTTCCCTAATTACCCTCAGATGCAAGCCATCTGGTCCCAGAGATTTATTAATGTTAAGTTTCCCAAGTCTAATTTTAATTCTGTCCTCTGTTAACCATGGAGGTGCTTCCTGTGATGTGTCATAAGGATAAACACTGCAGTTTTGGTTACTGACGCCCCCAATTCCCTCGTGAAGACTGAGGAGAAGCTAAATTCAATACCTTCGCCATCTCCCCATCCTTTGTAACCAGATGTACTTCCTCATTCTTTATTGGGGCCAATTGTCCTCCCCTTTTTACTGTTTACATGCTTAAAGAATTTCTTGGGATTTTTTTTGCTCACCTCTGCTATGTGTCTTTCATGTTCAATCTTACCCGCCCTAAGTGCATCCTTACATTTCTTGTTGCATTCTTTATAAAGTCTGAATGCTGATGATGATACCTTAACCTTGTATTTTTTGAAGGCCTTCTCCTTGGCTTTTATATGCATTTTTACATTGGAGTTAAGCCATCCAGGACTTCTGTTCATTCTTTTAAATTTATTACCCAATGGGATGCATTGGCTAATGCCCTTATTTAAAATGCTTATAAAGGAAACCCATCTCTCCTCCGCTACAATTTTATCCCAATTCATGCCTTCTAGCAAGGTTCGTAGTTTAGGGAAGATTGCTCTTTTGAAATTCAGTGTCTTTGTATTCCCCTTATGTTTCCTATTTGTGTGATTTACAGTGCCTTGCAAAAGTATTCACCCCCTTGGCATTTTTCATGTTTTGTTGCCTCACAACCTGGAATTAACATGGATTGTTTGAGGATTTGCATCTTTTAATTTACAGAACATGCCCACAACTTTGAAGATGTTTTTTTTTATTGTGAAGCAAACAACAAATAGGACAAAATAACAGAAAAAGTCAATGTGCATAACTATTCACCCCCCTAAAGTCAATACTCTGTAAAGCCACCTTTTACGGCTATCACAGCTCCAAGTCACTTTGGATAAATCTCTATGAGCTTGCCACATCTTACCACTGGGATTTTTGCCCATTCCTCCTTGCAAAACTGCTCCAGTTCCTTCAAGATGGATGGTTTACGCTTGTGAATAGCAATCTTTAAGTCTGACAACAGATTTTCTATTGGATTGAGGTCTGGGTTTTGACTAGGCCATTCCAACACATTTACATTTTTCCCCTTAAACCACTCAAGTGTTGCTTTAGCAGTGTGTTTGGGGTCATTGTCCTGCGGGAAGGTGAACCTCCATCCTAGCCTCAAATCACACACAGAGTGGTACAGGTTTTGCTCAAGAATATCCCTGTATTTAGCACCATCCATCTTCCCCTCAACTCTGACCAGTTTCCCAGTCCCGACTGCTGAAAAACACCCCCACAGCATGATGCTGCCACCAACATGTTTCACTGTGGGGATGGCGTTCTTTGGGTGATGTGATGTGTTGGGTTTGCGCCAGACATAGCATTTTCTTTGATGGCCAAAAAGTTCAATTTTAGTCTCATCAGACCAGAGCACCTTCCTCCATACATTTTGGGAGTCTCCCACATGCCTTTTCGCAAACTCAAAACGTGCCATTTTGTTTTTTGCTGAAAGTAATGGCTTTCTTCTGGCCACTCTGCCATAAAGCCCAACTCTAAGGAGCGTACGGCTTATTGTTGTCCTATGTACAGATACTCCAGTGTCTGCTGTGGAACTCTGCAGCTCCTCCACAGTTACCTTAGGTCTCTATGCTGCCTCTCTGATTAATGCCCTCCTTGCCTGGTCCGTGAGTTTTGGTGTGCGGCCGTCTCTTGGCAGGTTTGCTGTTGTGCCATTGTCTTTCCATTTGGTTATGATAGATTTGATGGCGCTCCTAGGGATCATCAAAGATTTGGATTTTGTTATAACCTAACCCTCACTTGTTCTTCTCAACAACATTGTCCCTTACTTGTTTGGAGAGTTCCTTGGTCTTCATGGCAGTGTTTGGTTAGTGGTGCCTCTTGCTTAGGTGTTGCAGCCTCTGGGGCCTTTCAAAAAGGTGTGTATATGTAATGACAGATCATGTGACACACATAGGTGGACATCATTTCACTAATTATGTGACTTATGAAGGTAATTGGTTGCACCGGAGCTTTTTATGGGCTTCATAACAAAGGGGGTGAATACACATGGACATGCCAATTATCAGTTTTTTATTTCTGAAAAATAGTTTTATGTATATATTTTTCTAATTTTACTTCACCAACTTAGACTATTGTGTTCTGATCCATCACATATAATTCAGAATAAAAAAACATCGAACTAAAGACTGTAATGTAACAAAATAGGTAAACAGCCAAGGGGGGTGAATACTTTTGAAGGCACTGTATACTGAAGCCAGTTGACCTGTGATCGCTGTTTCCTAAATTTCCCCGTGCTTCCACATCCGTGATCAGGTCTGTATTGTTGGCAATGAGTAGATCCAGTAATGCTTTATTTCTAGTTGGTGTGTCTACCATCTGAACCATGAAATTGTCCCGCAAGACATTTAGGAACTGGCGAGGCTTAGACGATTGTGTGGTTCCCTCCGCCCAGTCTATGTCTGGATAATTAAAATCCCCCATTATGATAACACTTCCCATCCTTGCTGCTAATCCAACTTGTGATAGGAGATCTGTCTCCCCTCCCTCCCTCAGGTTAGGGGGCCTATGGCATACTCCCAGTATTATTTTCCCCTTAGCTTCATCCCTTTGGAGCTCTACCCATAAGGATTCCACCTCCTCCGTAGCTCCCTTAGTGATGTCATTTCTCACATTCACTATTCTTGGTACATTATTCTTGATAGATAGGCATACCCCTCCCCCTTTTTTACCCTTCTTATCCTGTGATAAAGGGTATACCCTTATATGGTTGCCAGCCAATCATGAGAGCTGTTGAACCAGGTCTCTGAAATTCCCACAAAATCCAAATCCTCCTCATACAACAGTATCTCTAATTCACCTATCTTGTCCACCAGGCTCCTGGCAATGGTGAACATGCCACGTAGTTTAGACTATCCTCTTATTGGGTGTTCCGAGATTGCATCTAGGATTTGTTACTATATTTACCTTGGGTTTATGTGCTTTAGTCATTATATTAGGACCCTAAACGTCCCCAGCAGGACTTTAAGGGCAAACAAAAAATATATTGGTGTGTCATAAAATATCATTAGAAAGATTAAAAAGTATGTATAAAAAAACATTTACTACAGCACTTCTGGTGCATAACAGAAAAAATACATTTTCATCACATTATATTGTTTACATATTCCAAAGATGAATATAGTTTAACTCCAAATAGCCTGACATGTTTCAGGAAAAAAATCCCTTCCTCACAGCCCTCACAAGGGTTCGCGCAGAACGGCCACCACAACACAGCCACAAAAAAACCCTTTTTCCTTTGCTGGTGAATGATGAATATATGACCGCTCATGGCTAGATTGTTAGATCATAACCCTGTGATCTAACAATCTATCCACAAGCGGTCATATATTCATCACCAGCAAAGAAAAAAGGGTTTTCTTTGTGGCTGTGTTGTGGTGGCCATTCTGCGGGGACCCTTGTGAGGGCTGTTCTGAGCAAAAACGGGGTCCACTTATATCCTATGTGCTTTAGTCAACCTACCACCAATGCCCCTAATACTACCCTCTGGAATATGTTCCGACTATCTCTACCTCTGCCCCCCCCCTTTGCTTATAAACTCCTCTAACTTTTTGGCCATCTTTACTCCCAGCTGATCTGCACCCTCCTCATTTAGGTGAAGTCCATCCCTTCTACAGTACTGGTGATCGACTGAGAAGTTGGCCCAGTCCTCCAGGAACCCAAACCCCTTCTTATTACACCAGCTCTTCAGCCACTTTTTTCTTCCCTAATCTCCCTCTCCCTTTCTGGTGTGGCTCAATGTACCAGTAGTATTCCTGAGAATACTACCTTGGAGCTCCTTTTCCTTAATTTAGCTCCTAAGTTCCTAAAATCTCCAGCCCCTCCCAGTAATCTGTCCACCAAATCCTTGACCCGGTAGACAACATACAGTTCGGCGCTTCAGGTCTTTGTTACAGATTGCCCTCTCTGTTATCCTAAGAACTGAGTCCCCTACCACCAGAATCTCTTTCCTTTCCCTTCGTCCCCCCCACTCTCACTGGAGGAGTTCTTCCCCAGGCAGCGAGTCCCTCAGCTCCAGCAGTGCTGGTCCCTGACTGGTTTCACCAATGTCACTCAATGGAGCATACTTATTGGGATGCTCTAGCCCTGGATCGGCCTCGCTGGCACTTCCCCCTCAACTCTTCCTGACTGTCACCCATCTACTGTTTCCTAGTGCCTGCATCTCTTTGTCTAAACCCGCTTCTGTCATGGCCCCTGCCGGCACTTGCCATGTACGTTCCTGGCTCTCCTTTAGTAGTTTAGTTTAGGGTCTTCTCAGTGCTGACAGTTGCTTCCCCAGATTCAGAACCTGGGCTTCAAGGGAAACAATGTACTTACATTTTGCACAGCAGTATTTGCCCCCGATCAGATGATTAAGGAATGCAAAAATGTCGCAAGATGTACAACGAGTCGCATCTCTACACCCACCGGGCATTGTACCTACTAATTTAATGAGGATTGGGGATTATACCTGTCACGGAACGTCCCACACTCCGCTTGAGTGCTTCCGTCATATACCGCTTCCTAAGTTCTGGAACACGAGTCCAATGGATCTGGCTATAGGAACCCCAAGAACTAGACAACACCAGTCTTGGAGTACATCAGAACTACCTTTATTTTGAGATCTCACAGACCTTTATACAGCAGGGATGACTCAAAGCTAACCTAATTAACATGACCTAATTTACTACAAAATGTACCCAGACCAGATGACAGTCTTGTGGGCACCGAGCTTCACACATTAATACAATTAACAATACAAACAACAATCTCCCCCCTCCTCAGCCTAGACCATTGGTCTATTAGCCAGTGCTGGTGGCTAATGTGATCAGCTCTCTCAATTAACATAAACACAGGTTGATAACACCAGCATCTCCTCACAGGATGTGTCCCAGCAGAATGAATCAGTATTATCAGCAGGGGGCTGCTGGAGGAATCCCCCCTCCTTCTTCAGGGACACAAATCTACAGTAAGGAGTCCCCATACAATATATACATGACTGAGTCCGATTAATACAGTTCAGACTGGATTTCTCATTCACCTCAAATGCTAGGGCCCATAATCGGTGGGCAACAGGCCCGTACACAGTCCTCTCCAACAGCCTCTGCTCCGGCCAGGTCCGTGACAATACCCTGTCCAAATTACCTAACAACTAGCTTCCTGACACTAATAACCTAACAAGACAACACACAGGTACTCGTAGACCAACGTGCACTCGCTGACTAATGTGCACTCGCTGACCTATGTGCACTCGCTCACCAACGTGCACTCGCTGACCAACGTGCACTCGCAGACCCACGTGCACTCTCAGACCCATGTGCACTCGCACACCCATGCACACATACACACACAATACACAAGTACTAACGATCCACACACACTACTCAGACAACACTCACAGACCAATGTGCACTCGCGGACCTACGTGCACTTGCTGACCCACGTGCACTCGCTGACCAAAGTGCACTCGCTGACCCACGTGCACTCGCTGACCAACGTGCACTGGCAGACCCACATGCACACACACACACACAATACACAAGTACTAACAATCCACACGCACTACTCAGACAACACTCAGGTACTCACAATACACAGGTACTACCTGACACTATGACTCAATACAGCCCACGTGCACTCGCAGCACTCATGTGCTTACAATACACAGGTACACACTTACCCTACACAGGTACTTGACCCCTGTTATAACCTCTTGTTTTCAACTCTGGTTTTTTAACTCACCACTTAGTCCAGTTCCACTAACTCTCGTTTTTTAACTCACCACTTAGTCCAGTTTCACTTGGTCTATGTTCCAGCAAGCTCAAAGATGAGCAGGCTCACAATGAGTTCTACAGAATGTTATATAGGCCTCAAGCACCTGTGACCAATTAACCACTCCCCTAATTAGTAGTCTGAAGGAAGCAAAGAAAAAAAAGCTGTTTAAAAAGTGACAGAAAAAGGTGTTAAAAAGCTACAAGGAAAAGCCCCCCAAAAAACCTAAAAATGCAACCCAGCAATCACCAGCAGTCAAAAGCAAAACTTGTACACACTCTCCACTCAAGATCCCCACTGTTTAGCTTCCAACAAGCAGTCTGGCCCAAAAACAGAAGACGGAAAGACCAAACGCATCTGGGCGTGACCACATGGCTTGTGAGACTACCAGCAGCCACGAACTCTACCCAGGAATCACTGCTGATAAGATTTCTAAGGATCGGTGAGAGAGATCGTGCTGCATAGTGTCTTATATATATTCTAATGCTGGTTTTTAACTGTTTTATTGTAAGTGCAATCCTAAAAGGGGGTTCTTATGGAATAAAAGCCTTAACAGGATCACACTATGAGGTCTGTTCCCCTTTGTTATGAGATACTGATACTGGTGGAAGACACTGATCTCGAGTGACATGATGATGTGAAAGATATGACCAATAGGCGTATTGACTTTGCATATCTGGTGAGTGCAAATTTTGAGGGGAGTGGTATCACGAGGTGTGGTGAAGGTTTGCTTATTTATACACCCGATTAATCCCCAAAGAAACACTCAGCAGAGAAAGTTTTATATGGACTCACCTGTCACAGAGTGTAATCACTTTGAGCTGTTTGGAAGTAAGGTGTGCAGTACACCGGATGAGCGCTGCTTTTGCTTTATTGATTATAACTGTGTGTTAGCATTTTAAAGCACATGTGATATTGATTGTTTTGCATGTTATAGCAGCTGCTCATATGTTTTTTATCTATGTCAATTCATTTCCCACAAGCGCTGGATTAGTAATTTATTTTGCTTTTAGGTTTACTGTTTACACAAGATCATACAGGCAAAATATTTACTCCACCATGCCACTGCTAGCCCAATACTCCCCTAGAGGCACATGGAATAAATATGGGGCGCTTCAAATATAAATAAGTGTAACCAAAAAACTGTGTGTAGCACAATAGTGGTGGAACCCTCCTACTGTGTTTTGTGCTACACGTAACAAGTGTAACCAAAAAACTGTGTATAGCACAATAGTGGTGGGACCCTCCTACTGTGTTTTGTGCTGCACGTAACAAGTGTAATCAAAAAAACTGTGTATAGCACAATAGTGGTGGGACCCTCCTACTGTGTTTTGTGCTGCACGTAACAAGTGTAACCAAAAAACTGTGTATAGCACAATAGTGGTGGAACCCTCCTACTGTGTTTAGTGCTGCACGTAACAAGTGTAATCAAAAAAACTGTGTATAGCACAATAGTGGTGGGACCCTCCTACTGTGTTTTGTGCTGCACGTAACAAGTGTAACCAAAAAACTGTGTATAGCACAATAGTGGTGGGACCCTCCTACTGTGTTTTGTGCTGCACGTAACAAGTGTAACCAAAAAACTGTGTATAGCACAATAGTGGTGGAACCCTCCTACTGTGTTTTGTGCTGCACGTAACAAATAACACACATTAAATGAATAATTGTGACATTCACGTGAAACACTCTGTGAAATCACTGCATTCCATGCTGTGACATCTCAAAACATTAAATGACAGTCCATATGAATCAGATCCATCCAAGAGGAACTGCTTGTGATCACATCCAGTGTAAATCAGCTGCATACATTTAAGTGTCTTCGTGTGTCTTCCACCTCACCCCTGTGCTCAGTGAATCACACCCTCCAGAAATGCACTCACCGAGTTACAATGCCAGCACTTTCATGCAAGGCAAAAAGCGCAAGTTTTACCACACTCAGGTGTAAAAAATGGCAGGATACGTGTCCAGGAGGATAGTTGTTATATGGATCCACATGTAAGAAAATAAAATGCTCCAATAGTGTAAACCAGCAAAACTATTTATTAAAACCACTGCAACCTTCAACTGATGCACTCACATTGTACAAAAGATAAAACAGCAGAAATCATTTGTGGATCACATCAATCTTCAAGCAATCTTCAAACAGGTGTAACTCAAATAATAAACAACTGGTGGTCACGGCGGACCCGAGGTGTGCTTTCTCTGGGCTGCAGTATCACTGCAATCTCACCCTCCCTTCAGCTCTCCTCCACTCCTCCTTCCACTAAAACTTCCTGATTCCTGTGTAGTTCAACTGCGCTGTGTGTCACGTCTCACAGCCACGCCCCCGACATGTTTCGTCATAGGTAGACTTAATCATGATTAAGTCTACCTATGACGAAACATGTCGGGGGCGTGGCTGTGAGACGTGACACACAGCGCAGTTGAACTACACAGGAATCAGGAAGTTTTAGTGGAAGGAGGAGTGGAGGAGAGCTGAAGGGAGGGTGAGATTGCAGTGATACTGCAGCCCAGAGAAAGCACACCTCGGGTCCGCCGTGACCACCAGTTGTTTATTATTTGAGTTACACCTGTTTGAAGATTGCTTGAAGATTGATGTGATCCACAAATGATTTCTGCTGTTTTATCTTTTGTACAATGTGAGTGCATCAGTTGAAGGTTGCAGTGGTTTTAATAAATAGTTTTGCTGGTTTACACTATTGGAGCATTTTATTTTCTTACATGTGGATCCATATAACAACTATCCTCCTGGACACGTATCCTGCCATTTTTTACACCTGAGTGTGGTAAAACTTGCGCTTTTTGCCTTGCATGAAAGTGCTGGCATTGTAACTCGGTGAGTGCATTTCTGGAGGGTGTGATTCACTGAGCACAGGGGTGAGGTGGAAGACACACGAAGACACTTAAATGTATGCAGCTGATTTACACTGGATGTGATCACAAGCAGTTCCTCTTGGATGGATCTGATTCATATGGACTGTCATTTAATGTTTTGAGATGTCACAGCATGGAATGCAGTGATTTCACAGAGTGTTTCACGTGAATGTCACAATTATTCATTTAATGTGTGTTATTTGTTACGTGCAGCACAAAACACAGTAGGAGGGTTCCACCACTATTGTGCTATACACAGTTTTTTGGTTACACTTGTTACGTGCAGCACAAAACACAGTAGGAGGGTCCCACCACTATTGTGCTATACACAGTTTTTTGGTTACACTTGTTACGTGCAGCACAAAACACAGTAGGAGGGTCCCACCACTATTGTGCTATACACAGTTTTTTTGATTACACTTGTTACGTGCAGCACTAAACACAGTAGGAGGGTTCCACCACTATTGTGCTATACACAGTTTTTTGGTTACACTTGTTACGTGCAGCACAAAACACAGTAGGAGGGTCCCACCACTATTGTGCTATACACAGTTTTTTTGATTACACTTGTTACGTGCAGCACAAAACACAGTAGGAGGGTCCCACCACTATTGTGCTATACACAGTTTTTTGGTTACACTTGTTACGTGTAGCACAAAACACAGTAGGAGGGTTCCACCACTATTGTGCTACACACAGTTTTTTGGTTACACTTATTTATATTTGAAGCGCCCCATATTTATTCCATGTGCCTCTAGGGGAGTATTGGGCTAGCAGTGGCATGGTGGAGTAAATATTTTGCCTGTATACTTTATAATTTAAAGGGGCAGCTGTTCCTATTTTCGATTGTTTTCATCGATTCTCACGGTTTCATTACACTTTATACACACCATTTAACACTGGTCAACACTATTTGTGAGAGTAAGGAATTTGATGTTTTGGGTGTTCACCACCTAATATTGGTTCACACCACTATTTGAGTTTATTTAGAGGCATTGGCGCGGTGGGGGTGTCTGTTTGGTGGAAGGGCGCTCTAGTGAGGATACCCAGTGTTTATTACACAAGATCATAAACATCATTAAAAAACCAAAGGTTCTAAAAGTTTTAGCTTTATATATACTTAAACAAAAATTGTTTAGGACATCCATGGCCATTTTTAAGTTTGTATGCTAAGATAACCTGGGCTTCTAAGTCTTTTGAACTGCTCCATGTTAGCACTGCGGGAATAAGTTTGACCTTACACGTAACAGTTTCCATTGAGAGGGTCACTTTTTTCCAAATTGCATCAATATGGAGTCTAGTCAGTCTAGCAATTTGTATCAACCTATGAGTTGGGAAGTCAGTCTGTGATGTTTTGTTTCCTGATAAGGATAGAGAGGTCAAGAGGAGAAACCTTGTTAAAAATTTAAGGAAAAATATGGGTTGCCTTCCAAAAAATGAAAACTACAAAAGAAGCTGTAACCAATGTATGTATATATATATATATATATATATATATATATATATATATATATATATATTGTATGTATCCCTATAAAGCCTTTAATATTTAATTTATTATGACCTAAATCTAAATTGATATCAGCCTTGTGCAATTTTATTTACAGCAGAGCTCAGACCAAAAGAGGGAGAAACAGAACAAGAAGCCAATCAGCTGTGCTGCAATGCTCAGGTGCTAACAAAGAATGTGCTGTCAGGAAGAGAACAGAGTATCAGATAGAGGATCTCATCAGTGTTCTGGTTCTCTTTTATACTCCAGTTGAGGGCAGGGACTAGATCTAGTTGTATTACCGAAGTAGAGAAAATTCAAGCATATTGCCCTGCTAGCCAGAGCTGGGTGGAGAAGCAGTGTAAATCTCCAGAACTGGAGAGAAAGAAATTCAAATCCTTTGGTAGGTAAAAAAGCTCCCATATATGTACAGTGTCTTGAAAAAGTATTCACACACCTTGAAATTTTCCACATTTTGTCATGTTACAACCAAAAACGTAAATGTATTTTGTTGGGATTCTATGTGTTAGACCAACACAAAGTGGCACATAAGTGTGAAAAGGAAGGAAAATGATAAATGGTTTTCAACATTTTTTACAACAAAAATATCTGAAAAGCGTGGCGTGCATTTGTATTCAGCCCCCCTGAGTCAATACTTTGTAGAGCCACCTTTCACTGCAATTACAGCTGCAAGTCTTTTTTCTGAATATGCTTTGATCTAAACCATTCTATTGTAGCTCTGGCTGCTGCAATGTGAACCAGTCTCAAGTCTTTAGCAGACTCTAACAGATTTTCTTCTAAAATTGCCCTGTATTTGGCTCCATCCATCTTCCCGTCAACTCTGATCAGCTTATCTGTCCCTTCTGAAGAAAAGCATCCCCACAACATGATGCTGCCACCACCATGTCTTGCTATGGGGATGGTGTGTTCAGGGTGATGTACAGTGTTCGTTTTCCGCCACACATAGCGTTTTGCTTTTAGGCCAAAAAGTTCAATTTTGGTCTCATCTGACCAGAGCACCTTCTTCCACATGTTTGCTGTGTCCCCCCACATAGCTTCTCACAAACTGCAAATGGGACTTCTTATGACTTTCTTTCAACAATGACTTTCTTCTTGCCACTCTTCCATAAAGGCCAGATTTGTGGAGTGCACAACTAATAGTTGTCCTGTGGACAGATTCTCCCACCTGAGCTGTGGATCTCTGCAGCTCCTCCAGAGTTACTATGGGCCTCTTGGCTGCTTCTCTGCTTAATGCTCTCCTTGCCTGGCCTGTCAGTTTAGGTGGATGGCCATGTCTTGGTAGGTTTGCAGTTGTGTCATACTCTTTCTATTTTCGGATGATGGATTGAACAGTGCTCTGTGAGATGTTTAAAGCGTGGGATATTTTTTTTTATAACCTAACCCTGCTTTAAATTTCTCCACAACTTTATCCCTGACCTGTCTGGTGTGTTCCTTGGCCTCCATGATGCTGTTTCTTCACTAAGGTTCTCAACAAACCTCTGAGGGCTTCAGAGAACAGCTGTTTTTATACTGAAATAACACACAGGTGGACTATTTACTAATTAGGTGACTTCTGAAGGCAATTGGTTCGATTCAGTTTTAGTTAGGGGTATCAGAGTAAAGGGGGCTGAAGACAAATAAACGCCACACTTTTCAGATATTTATTTGTAAAAAAGTTTGAAAACCATTTATCATTTTCCTTCCACTTCACAATTAAGTGGCACTTTGTTTTGATCTATTACATACAATTCCAATAAAATACATTTAATTTTTTTGTTGTAACATGAAAAAATTTGGACAATTTTAAGGGGTATGAATACTTTTTCAAGGCACTGTACATTGCTTTTTGAATGTATGTACTAATCTTTGAAACACTTTAGGGATTGTTTTACCTGTTATAGCCTCCTGTGTTATATCTATTATTTTGTACTTAACCATGAGAGAGCTATGGGAAATTATGCTATATACGCAATGCTATATGAATAATAATGGAACTAGTTGGGTCTTATGCAGGATATTCAGATTGATCTTCATTAGTTAGACTTGAATGTATGTGAGAGATAATGCCACCTTTTATAAAGAAGCTATCACACATCAGCTCAAATAGGGTACAGTTAATCAATTTAGCTGCTTAACATGAGATTTCAATAAAGTTAATAAATACAATATTATAAAATGTAATGACTAAGAGGATGACTAGTGGATTCTCCTCCTGGGATTTTCTTTTGGGCTCACAATAAGCATGCAGATTATGGTATCTGACTATTTTCCTGAGCTACATATTTGTTTCAGATCAGTGACTCAGAAAGTACCTTAGACAGAGGATCAGCATGTCAAGTGGGCGACTGTCATCTGGAGAAGGAGGACATCAATGGCAGCCCCTTGTACACCTCTCATTACAAGTTGTTTTAGCCCTTAGCAGAAAAGATAGGTTTGAAACTGGATTGTACAATGGAGTGAACTTATAATAACACAAGGGCCGTTTTGTGCAAACTGATTGGCTTATCCTTTGTTTAACGCTGTACCCATTCCCTATAATCTGAAAACCCATTCAAAATCCATTCAAACCATTGGATAATTCTCAGTAGCCATTTACCGTATATACTCGAGTATAAGTCAAGTTTTTCAGCACATTTTTTTGTGCTGAAAGTGCCCCCCTCATCTTGTACTCGCGTCAAGCACTTTTCTGCAGCAAAAAATGTCATTTTCCGAACCGATTTTGGGGCCCCGTATCCCAGGACCACTTAGTGCTAGGAACTCCAAAGTTGGTGTGCAAACCCAGTGTACCACAACATATCCAAAGCTGAAGTTTCTAGCACCAAGTGGCCCCGAGATACGGGGACCCAAAATCGGTTCGGAAAATGTCATTCTCTGCTGCAGAAAAGTGCTTGACATTTTCTGAACCGATTTTGGGGCCCCGTATCTTAGGATCATTTGGTGCTAGGAACCCCAGCTTTGGATATTTTATGGTGCTAGTTCCACTGGGTTTGCACACCAAATTTGGGGTTCCTAGCACTAAGTGACCCCGAGATACGGGGCCCCAAAGTCGGTCAACTGTGTCCATCTGCAGCAATGTCATTTCGGGACCATTTGGTTTCAGGGACCCCAAATTTTGGCTGCAGTTAGGGGGCATCTAGGAACCCTTAACTACCGAGTTTGAAGTTCAGGGGATCTATGGCTGCAAATGGGCACAGTGAGGCATGCAAATGGGCACAGTGAGGCTGCAATGGGCATTGTTGACCCTCTTTTCCACTTACAGTAGCTGTGCATTTCTCACCCTCGTCTTATACTCGGGTCAATAAGTTTTTCCCATTTTTTTGTGGTAAATTAGGGCCTCGACTTATACTCGGATGGACTTATACTCGAGTATATACGGGTACATATTTATACACATATACACATAATTATTCATACATACAGATACATTCTATTTGGAATGACGATTTGTACAGCTGCTTCAGTTTGAAAGCCATTAACCTGGGACAAGCAGAGAGATAAGCAGGCAATTATTCTCAGTGACAAGCAGTGGTGCTAATATATTACTTTCTGGTAGAGAGTTTCAGTAGCGTTTGATAGGTAGCTTTCAGTTCAGAAATGTCTTGGGATCACAATAAAATAAAGGAGATTTAACCAATGCATGTTACCTAAGACAAACATTATAAGGTATACATTGTTTTAATCATGACTGCAGTTTTACTTAAAGGGGTTGTAAACCCCTCAAGGTGTTTCACCTTAATGCATTCTATGCATTAAGATGAAAATCTTCCTGTAATGCAGCAGCCCCCCGAGCCCCCTTTTACTTATCTGAGCCCCGTAATTCTCATGACGGGAACGAGCACACCAGCTCCGGACGGTGTCTCGTGTCCTGATTGGATAGATTGATAGCAGCGCAGCCATTGGCTCCTGCTGCTCAATCAAATTCAATGATGCAGGCACCAGGGCCGAGTCCTGCTATCTGAGTCAATAGATGCAGCAACAGGACTTGGGAGCACGCCCGCAGAGGTGTCTCGAAGGAGAGCGCTTCTCCGACAGGGCACTCGAGAAGAGGAGGGGTCACCAGCGCCACTGAGGGACCCCAGAAGAGGAGGAGCAGGGCCACTCTGTAGAAAACCAACTGCACAGAGGAGGTAAGTATAATAGTTTGTTATTTTTTTTTAAAATGCAGGTTTTTTAACCCCTTTAAAGTGGATGTAAACCCAATTCATGAAATTTGAGCTGGGCACATATATCTGTAGTGTTTTCTTATCCCTTTTTAAAGCACCAAGTCCTATGGCTTTCTTCTGCTCCGTTCTTCGGTGATCAGCATGATAACTTCTGAAAAATTTTCTGACACAAGATAAAATCAGCCTAAAATTTGTGTCGTGGGAGGTTGCTATAAATAGGTTAGCAGAAAATTAAACAACACAGCTCTACAAGTCTCTGCCTGTCTCTGCCTATGTGGAGGGGGTGTGTGCCTTTCCTCCAATCAGCTATCTTGGCTGAATGCCCAGACTTCACACTCAGTGCCAAACAGGAAGAGAAAATCTGTAACATGAATTAAACTTTCTAAAGAATATATAAAGCTGAAGACAGCAGATATACATGTAAAACTTATGTGGGGGGATTTGTTTCATCCCTGTGTATCATCTGAGGCTGTTCACTTCATTGGGTATATGTGAGGGTTTACATCCACTTTAACTAGGCTGACATCGATCTGTCTTAAAGTGTAACTAAACAAAAATGTAATACACTTTATTACAACAAAAATATTATACATTGCATTATCCATAGATATGGGGGTGGCATTAGTCTGCTTTTTTTTCAGTGTCTCTTCCCTTTATTTTTGGTGGGTTTTTGTGTACATGGAATTTGGATGTTTTTAATGAGAATGGGTTTTGTTGTTGATTAACCACTAGCCGACCAGCTCACACAGAAATACTGTGGCAGGTCGGCTCTCCTGCGTAAATTGACGTATCTATTAGCCGGTCCGTGCAGAGAGGATAGCGGGCGCACTTCCCCCGCGCACCGTGGGAGTGTGCCCGCGGGTCCCGTGCACCGATCAATGTAATAATGTCACTGGTCCCCAAACAGTGTCATTTGGGGTCAGATTTGTCGCAGTACCGCTAAAATTTGCAGATTTGCAGATCGCCGCCATTGCCAGTAAAAACATTAAAAAATAAAAATAAAAGTCCTTAAACCTATCCCATGGTTTGTAGACGCGATACCTTTTGCACAAACCAATCAATTTACAGTACGCCTATTGCTTTTTATTTTACCAAAAATATGTAGAAGAATATATATCGGCCTAAACTGATGAATAAATTAGTTTTTTTATATATATATTTTTGCATACGTATCATAGCACAAAAAATAAAAACCGCAGAGATGATCAAATACCACAAAAAGAAAGCTATGTTTGTGGGAAAAAAGTATGTCTACTGCTGCGGTTGTTGTGTGATAAATAAGCAGAAAAAAGCTCCTGATCCTTTTTTTGGCCGACAAGCTTCACGTGATGCGGTTTACTGTGTTGCAGCACAATTTATTGAGCTATAACTGCAGCAGAACCACACTGTAAGTGTTTAGGTGCCATTAAAATGAATGGCATCTGAAATTTGTGTTGTGCAATTTGTAATTTTAGCAGAGCATTTTCAAATCATGGACAGAATCGCGGCAATTCCGCAGAGATTCAAACCACCCAGGTGTAAATGCAGCCTTAATGAATACAGTTTTATTTATTCCTTAGCACTTCCCACTTCCTGTTATAGGAGGACAATGCTCAGTGATTAGATTTCCATTAATTCCTGAGCACTTCCTATTATAAGATGACAACACTCCGTTCCCATCTCCCAATTGTGCTCTCGTATTATCATCCTCACCCACAATGGAGATTACAAGTGGAGGTTGGAACACACATTATGCTGGTGTGTCCACTATTGTCACTATCAGGAAATTAACTCTGAGAAATGCCTTGCAGCCATCGATGGAGTGTATGTAGACAGGAATAGGTATGGACCGAACACCTCCCTGTTTGGTTCGCATCCAGAACATGCGAACAGGCAAAAAATTAGTTCGAACACGCGAACACTGTTAAAGTCTATGGGACACGAACATGAAAAATCAAAAGTGCTAATTTAAAAGGTTAATATGCAAGTTATTGTCATAAAAAGTGTTTGGGGACCCGGGTCCTGCCCCAGGGGACATGTATCAATGCAAAAAACAGTTTTAAAAACGGCCGTTTTTTCGGGAGCAGTGATTTTAATAATGCTTAAAGTGAAACAATAAAAGTGAAATATTCCTTTAAATTTCATACCTGGGGGGTGTCTATAGTATGCCCGTAAAGTAGCGCACGTGTCCCGTGTTTATAAAAGTCCGAGAGCAAAATGACATTTCTAAAGGAAAAAAAAGTCATTTAAAAGTGCTAGCGCTAGTGCCGGCTATTAATGAATTGTCGGTCCCGACAATACACATAAAAGTCATTGAAAATCATTGGGAAAAAAAATGCGTGGGGGTCCCCCAAAATTCCATTACCAGGTCCTTCAGGTCTGGTATGGATATTAAGGGGAACTCCGCGCCAAAATAAAAAAAATGGTGTGGGGTTCCCCCCAAAAACCCATACCAGATTTTGGGGGGAACCCCACACCAGTTTTTTTTTATTTTAAGGGGAACTCCGTGCCAATTTTTTTTTAAAAATGGCGTGGGGTTCCCCCGAAAATCCACACCAGACCCTTATCCGAGAACGCAACCTGGCAGGCCGCAGGAAAAGAGGGGGGATGAGAGAACACCCCCCCGAACCATACCAGGCCATATGCCCTCAACATGGGGAGGATGTCCCCATGTTGATGGGGACAAGGGCCTCATCCCCACAACCCTTGCCCGGTGGTTGTGGGGGTCTGCGGGCGGGGGGCTTATCGGAATCTGGAAGCCCCCTTTAACAAAGGGGACACCCAGATCCCGCCCCCCCATGTGAATTGGTAAGGGGTACATTGTACCCCTGCCATTTCACAAAAATAAAGTGTCAAAATGTTAAAAAACCACAGGAGACAGCTTGAGACAAGTCCTTTATTAAAAATAAAAAATAAAAAATAAGAAAGAGATTCCAGCGATGCAATCCAATAAATCCATGCTCCTACTCCAGCGATGTAATCCAATTCTCGTTCTCCAGCGATGGATGATCTCCAGTGACTCCAGCGAGGAACACGCACAGGATCCTGCCTCCACCAGGGGCACCCAGCCAATGACACGGCGCTAGCTTGACAGCTCTTATGTAGCTGAGGGCGGGGCCACCATCATGTGACCCTGCCCCTCTCTGACAAGGGGAAATGCTAATTCACATAGAGGGGGGCTGGGATTTGGGTGTCCCCTTTGTTAAAGGGGACTTCCAGATTCCGATAAGCCCCCCGCCCGCAGACCCCCACAACCACCGGGCAAGGGTTGTGAGGATGAGGCCCTCATCCCCATCAACATGGGGACATTCTCCCCATTTTGAGGGCTTGTGGCCTGGTATGGTTCAGGAGGGGGGGGCCCTCTCATCCCCCCCCTCTTTTCCTGCGGCCTACCAGGTTGCATGCTCAGATAAGGGTCTGGTGTGGATTTTTGGGGGAACCCATCGCCATTTAAAAAAAAAATTTGGGCGCAGAGTTCCCCTTAAAATCCATACCAGACCTGGAGGGCCTGGTAATGGAATTTCGGGGGACTCCCATGCATTTTTATTTTTCAATGACTTTCAATGACTTTTATGTGTATTGTCGGGACCGACAGTTCATTAATAGCTGGCACTAGTGCTAGCACTTTTAAATGACTTTTTTTTCCTTTAGAAATGTCATTTTGCTCTCGGACTGCTATAAACATGGGAAACATGCACTACTTTACAGGCATACTATAGACACCCCCCAGGTAAGAAATTTAAAGGAATATTTCACTTTTATTGTTTCACTTTAAGCATTATTAAAATCACTGCTCCCGAAAAAACGGCTGTTTTTAAAACTTTTATTGCATTGATACAAGTCCCCTGGGGCAGGACCCAGGTCCCCAAACACTTTTTATGACAATAACTTGCATATTAACCTTTAAAATTAGCACTTTAGATTTCTCCCATAGAATTTTAAAGGGTGTTCCGCAGCTTTTCGAATTTGACGCTAAAACCCTAAATTGTTCGCTGTTCGGCGAACGGGCAAACAGCCAATGTTCGAGTCGAACTCATGTTCAACTCGAACAGATAGCCCATCCCTAGACAGGAAGTGGCTGATAAGAGGCTGCATGAGATCCGAGACATTGAGATGCAACAAAGGATGACAAAAAGATGAAAACAAATATTTTAATAAAAGGGCAATTGTTTATAAGACAGAGTGCTTTATCAAACTACATGCTATTCAGTAAGGGCTTATATCTACAGTATTTTAAAGACTAAGTTCACCTTTTTCAGGCAGAATTTCACTTTTTATAATAAACAGAAGCCTTTTCCAATGTCTTTTCTGCCCAAGCCATCCCAATGTGCTCATCTCTCACTTGACTAGTCCATGGCAGCCTTCAGCCTGCACCTTCTCTGTTCAAAATTAAAAAAAATGCAAATTAGGTCATCACTTTGTGTAGCATCATGTGACCATCCAGAAAACTTCATATCTCATCATGTACTGCCTGACTGCATCACAGAATAGGGTGTGCTTACCTCTCTGGACCACACCTCCCTCATTACTACACCACCTTTTTTTATTTCCACCCACTTTCCTACTTCTTGCTTTAAGGTGGCTATACACTAAACAATCTGATTGTACAATCTCCTTTAGATCTACCATCAACTATGTAGAGCAAGGTCCTGTCTGATTTCATGCAAATGAAATAGCGTGTTCAGGTGGGTCCTCTTATTGCATAGTTTTGGTAAGTCTAAAGGAAATTGTACAGAGATTGTACAATCAGATTGCATAGAGCATGGCCAGCTTTAGTACATAGGAGGGAGTGGGTGGAAACTGTCATTGTTCTTGCGTAAACACACCAATTTCACTTTCAGGCCCCATTCACATCTAGTGTAGTGGATGTGCATGTTTTTTGGGATGTTTTTCCCACAACATGCATTGGGCAGCCCATTCATTTCAGGGGGTTTCCCTACACATGAGACATCGACATGGTACTATTTGGCGTTTTGCAGTTAGCATGTTTTTTACTGCGTGTTTTGTTGCAATTGTTGAGCATTTTTTCACGCAGAAAAATGCGTGTTTGCTTCAGTATTTGGGGAGCCATTAACGATTGATGACACTAAAAGCACATCTAGTTCATTCTAGACGTAAAAAGATAGCCATACACTATACAATCTGATTATGAAATCAGTTTTAGATTTACCAAAACTATTTAATAGGAGGACAAACCTATCTATCAAATCACTCTGTATCCAATCAGACAGGCTCTTGCACTACATAGTTGATGGTAGATCTAAAGAACATTTTACAATCAGAGGGTATAGTGTAAGGTGAGCTTTACAGACTTCCAGGGACACACTGTTTTTAATTCTACAGCTCTGCTCCACATAGGCTGTTATGTGATTGCTCAGCTCCTGCACACCCTGTGAAATATACAATTTATTCAAGATGGAGGTAAGGTGCTAAACAATTAATCAGCAGAGGAAGACAATGGATGTGTATTCAGGGAAAATGGTGCTCACTGATAATGTCTGTGTGCAGGGCTGGACTGGGACAAAAATTTGGCCCTGGACTTCATCCAGACTGGCCCACTTTGACAGGTCTCTCCCATGCCGGCTTGCCACCCAAGCCCCCCCCCCCCACTAGCCATTAGCCGTTCTACATTATTTCTCTTATAGGCAGTACCAGTGGGGAAGCTAGACATTATTTCACCTGGGGCAAAGAATCAGTTTGGTGCCCCCCCCCAAAGGGACAAGATTAGTCAGGAAAGTGAGGCCGCCCTCCTTCCAGATCGTATGATGAGCTTCTCAGTGTTGACTCCTGAGCATCATGTCTGTATTCAGACGCGCTGCATAACTAGCCAGGGAGAGGAGGTGAGCACTGCGGGGGGGGGGGACGGACAGAGGACCGGAGGGAGGCAGCGGTCCACTGTCACTGAAATCGGCCCACTGAGCCATCGGCCCACCGGGAAACTCCCTGTAGTCCCAATGGCCAGTACATGCCTGTCTGTATGTAACTACAGAGGTGGACAGGAGCAATCACCTGGAGGACGAGGGCAGTTACAGGGTGTGTGTTAATGAGGTCAGCTGTTGAACTACTTCCTTAAGCTCCATACACACTATTAGATTTTCTGCAGATTTTTGTCTTCAGATCTACCAAAACCGTGTAGTTCAAGGGCCTGCCTGATTGCATACAAATTCAAACTCTTAAGGTTTGACCTCATATTATATGATTTTGGTAAACCTGAAGAAAAAAATCTGCAGAAAATCTAATAGTGTGTATGGGGTCTTAGTCTCTAACAGTTTTCATGTCTTAAAGTGTTACTAAACCCAGGACCCTGCATGCACTATATCTGGTCTCCCACAGCACACAGAACATGGACATTCAATTATTTTAGTAAATATTAACTGCTAAATACTTTTTCTCATCAGCAGTATATAGCAGTCTTGTGACTTTTATCAGTGTCTGGTTAAAGCCTGTAAGAGGAGTTTTCATTCTACTCTGACTGTCCTATAAGGCTGCATGACCATCTGTCTGGACAGTGCTAATTGGCCCTGTGTCGATTACATGCACTCTTTCAAGAAAAAAAATTCTCTAGTAATACACACCAAACTGAGCATGTGCAGCTTGCCCCCAAGGCTCTGTTCTATCAGCAGAAAGATTGGGGACAGTGGAAGAAGGGGAGGATCAGAGAAGACAGGATCAAACAGCCATTATACAATGCAGATGATTAACCCCACAGTGAGTATAACAAGAATGCTGATTTTACTGTTGTGGGTTTAGTAACACTTTAAGAGATGAATAGCAGGAAGTAATGGAGGAGTATTCTATAGGAGAAACCAGGGGCTGTCCTTGAGTATAGAGATAACTTTGTTCTTTTCTGCAGCAGAGGTACACTAATGTGTATGTTTGCCTCTGATGCAGCTGGTTGGAACTGGTGAAACCGGTCAGGCTCATCTTTGACCACCATGTACCCCACCTTTTTAAGACACCACCTATGGACTCAAGAAATATATTGGGACTTTATATGTTAAATTGGTTGTAAAATTCTATCGATTAACCTATAGGTACTGTAAATATCTCCTAAACGTGCACCGTTTAGGGTGTATTTACTGTATATGCAGCTGATGATGTCATCAGCGCATGCGCTCTGAAGGTACGGCCACCCACCCTCTGCCGTGACCGGCGGCTCTCACGCACGTGCTCAGGAGTGACATCACACAGCCGGAGTCTGCGGATCTGGAAGGAAAACGGGTGAAGATGGATGCGGCCTCCAGTGGTGGCAACACATTGGTGGAGGGCTTCGGTTGCAGGTAAGTTTCACATAATGCACATTATGCCTTTACCTTGCACGTAAAAAAAAGGCAGCGATTTACTTCTTCTTTAACTTTTAAATTGAATGTGTCTGTCTCAGAGTGATGGAAGGCAAGTTCCATTGCGTGGATATGGACACTTCCTGTCTTATGCTATTGATTTAGATAGCAGAGGGCAATCCTATATAGCTGGAAATTTCAGGTCTGCTGATATATGCCGCTAACTATGCAAGAGAGGTTGATTGAAGATAGAACTAGTATATATTCTACTTCTCATGATACACTATAATGCCAAAATTATTGGGACGCCCACCTTTACACGCACATGAACTTTAATGGCATCCCAGTCTTAGTCCATAGAGTTAAATATTGAGTTGGCCCAACCTTTTACATTCTTCCAGAGGCGCATTTGTGAGGTCAGGCACTGATGTTGGAAGAGGAGAAGGCCTGGCTCGCAGTCTCCACTCTAATTCATCCCAAAGGTGTTCTATCAGGTTGAGGTCAGGACTCTGTCCAGGCCAGTCAAGTTCCTCCACCCCAAATCGCTCATCCATGTCTTTATGGACCTTGCTTTGTGCACTGGTGTACAGTCATGTTGAAACAGGAAGGGGCCATGCCCAAACTGTTCCCACAAAGTTGGGAGCATGAAATTGTCCAAAATGTCTTGGTATGCTGATGCCTTAAGAGTTCCCTTCACTGGAACTAAGGGGCCAAGCCCAACCCCTGAAAAACAACCCCACACCAGATTTTACACTTGGCACAATGCAGTCAGGCAAGTACTGTTCTCCTGGCAACCGCCAAACCCAGACACGTCCATTGGATTTCCAGACAGAGAAGTGTGATTTGTCACTCCAGAGAGCACGTCTCCACTGCTCTAAAGTTCAGTGGCGGCATGTCTTACACCACTGCATCCGAGGCTTTCCATTGCACTTGGTGATGTAAGGCTTGGATGCAGCTGCTCGGCCATGGAAACCCATTCTCCACACCGTTGTTGTGCTAATCTGAAGGCCACACAAAGTTTGGAGGTCTGTAGCTATTGACTGCAGACAGTTGTCAATTTCTGCGCACTGTGAGCTTCAGCATGCGCTGACTCCACTCTGCCATTGTACCTGGCCTACCACTTTGTGGCTGAGTTGCTGTTTTCCCCATTGCTTCCACTTTGTTATAATATCACTAACAGTTGACCGTGGAATATTTAGTAGCAAGGAGATTTCACGGATGGTTTATTGCACAGGTGGCCAACTATCACTGTACCACACTTGAATTCACTGAGCTTCTGAGAGCAACCCATTCTTTCACCAATGTTTGTAGAAGCAGTCTGGTTGTCTAGGTGCTTGATTTTATACACTTGTGCCCATGGAGGTGATTGGAACACCTTAATCCGATGATTTGGAGGGGTGTCCCAATAGTTTTGGCATTATAGTGTATATCACATTCTTCATGTTTAACCACTTGCTGCCCGCCCGCCGTCATATGACGGCGGGATGGTGCAGCTGTTATCCTGGGCCGCCGTCATATGACGGCGCAGCCTTCCAGGCAGCCCAGGGGGCACGTGCGTGCGTGCCTGCCGCATCGCCCGGGTTCCGGTGCGCGTGCCCGGCGGCCGCGATGTCTGCCGGGCACCCGCGATTGCCCGGTAACCGAGCAGGACCGTGGATCTGTGTGTGTAAACACACAGATCTACGTCCTGTCAGATGGGAGGAGACCGATGGTGTGTTCCTTGTACAGAGGAACACCGATCGTTCTCCTCCCCTTGTGAATCCCCTCACCACACAGTTAGAATCACTCCCTAGCAACACATTAACCCCTACAGCGCCCCCTCCTGGTTAACCCCTTCATTGCCAGTCACATTTATACACTAATCAATGCATTTTTTTAGCACGGATCGCTGTATAAATGTGAATGGTCCTAAAAATGTGTCAAAATTGTCCGATGTGTCTGCCGCAATATCGCAGTCACAATAAAAATCGCAGATCACTGCCATTACTAGTAAAAAAAAAATAATAATAAAAATGCTATAAATCTATCCCCTTATTTTGTAGACATTATAACTTTTGCGCAAACCAATAAATATACGCTTATTGCGATATTTTTTACCAAAAATATGTAGAAGAATACGTATCGGCCTAAAATGAGGAAAAAATTTGTTTAAAAAAAAAAAAATTTGTTTATTATTATAGCAAAAAGTAAAAAATATTGTGTTTTTTCAAACTTGTCACTCTTATTTTGTTTATAGCACAAGAAATAAAAAACGCAGGGGTGATCAAATACCACCAAAAGAAAGCTCTATTAGTGGGGAAAAAATGATAAAAATTTCATTTGGGTACAGTGTAGTATGACCGCGCAATTGTTATTCAAAGTGCGACAGCGCTGAAAGCTGAAAATTGGCTTGGGCAGGAAGGGGGTGAAAATGCCCTGTATGGAAGTAGTTAAACTCTGTGGCTATGCAATGTGAGGGGGCACCACCACCTATGAACTTTTTATAACCATCTGTGGATTACCAACATATATATTTATGCCCGCCCTCCTCCTCTGGAACAGTTGTGTATCAGCCACACCAAACTTCAGGACTGGTGTTCTCCACTATTTTCCTATTGTCCTTTCCAAACAGTGGTTTTGGGACTAACTCCCTTGTGAATTTATTACTGCCACTCTTTACAGTTTATTATACACTATATATTCAGTACAGATCAAGCTGTGTGTCTCAACTTCCTCACTATATATGTACACATTTACTAATAAAACATATGGGTAATATTTGAGAAGGTGGGGACATGATGGGCATAATTATTTTATGTGTTGATCACGGTTTGATTTGTTTGTACAATAATTTTAGAGAGCAATAAATAAATTGATTTTTTAATGACAACACCTGTCAGGAAAGGTTCATTACACTGGTATGGTACACAGGGCTTTTTTTCTCAGAGAATAGGTGCAGGAACTCCCCCCTTGCCTCCATCCACGAGCAGCGTCCCTTGGTTCCACCCCTACCCTTCTCCCAGTACTGGTCAATTTAGAGAATAAAGAAACAAGTATTATTTTGTGGTGCATTGTAAAGTATTTTGTATAGTATTTGTTAATGATAACAAGAAAAGCAGTAAAATAGATCTTCTGCAGCCAGCAAAAATAGGCCCCACCCCACAACAACAGATCACCCAGCAATATTATATCCCCCCCAGCAACAATAGATCCCCCAGCAATCATAGATTTCCCTAGAAGCATTAGACCCACCCCAGTAACATTATACCCACCCCAGCAACAATAGACTCCACCCCAGCAACAATAGATCCCCCAGCAACAATAAATCCCCCCAGCAACAATAGACACCCCCAGAAACACTAGACCCACCCCCGCAACAATAGATTCCCCAGCAACAATAGACCCCACCCCAGCAACAATAGATCCCCTAGCAAAAATAAATCCCCCCTGCAATAATAGACACCCCCAGCAACACTAGACCCACCCCAGCAACAATAGATCCCCCAGCAACAATTGATCCCCATGCAACATTAAATCCCTTCCCCCAGCAACAATGTACCTCCCTTTACAAAATACCACCCAGGCGATCCAACCCAGCAACAATAGATTCACTCCTGCAACAACAACAGATTTCCCAGCAGCCAGCATCAATAGACCCTTCAGCAGCCAGCAAAAATAGACCCCTCCTTCAACAACTGCCCCCCATCAACAATAGACCCCCACACAAAAATAAATTCCAGCCAGCATACCCCAGTATCCATTGGCATTACATACATTCAGTGCTAGAGGTGCTTGCCTTCCCCCACGTTCCCGCTGCAGAAAAACCCTGATGGTATAATTCCAACCTAGGTTTATATGAGACAGCAATTGAAGTGTGTTGAGCCTTAATCCATTTTTATTTGTGAATAATTAAAGAGGTGGGCAGGAACAATCTTCTGGAGAAGGCAGGCAAGTGCAGGGTGTGTGTTAGTGAGGTCAGCTGCTGAACTACTTCCATAGTCTCTAAAAGTTTTCACATCCTAAGAGCTGGTTTACATCCACACAGCTTCAAAGTGGCATGACTTTGAAGCCACGCCACACAGCGTCACTTCATTGCGGCTTGCATATGACTTCTTTAACAAGTCAAGCTGGAGTCACGCCAAAGTAGTGCAGGAACCTTTTTTTAAGTCTGAGAGACTTAAGTCTCACCGATTAGAGTGATTATATTGCACTTAATAGGGCACGACTTGTCATGACACTGTGAACCGGCAGTAAGAGAAGAATAGCAGGAAGTAATAGAAGAGTATTCTATAGAAACCGGGGGCTGAAGTAAGGTTTGTCCTTGAGTATAGAGATAGCTTGTTCTTTTTTGCAGCAGAAGTACATTAATAGTATATTGGTACATAAGGAACCTGGCATTTAGAAAAAAAAGCAAGAAAAGCAGAACTTATCCTTAAAGGAAATATTCCAGGCCTGGCCATTGTTTACAGTTTAGTTGTTTAGATAATCCCCATATCTTTTACTAAGGCTTTAATAAAAATAAAGTATATTAAGAAACATTTCTTTGCAATATATTGTATTTCTTAGCCTGGACCAGGGGATATATAAATCTCTGGCTACTCTATGTTATACTTGACCTTTCAGTCATTATTTGATAATAAAATCTGCATTATTCACTGCATGTAATGGAACACAATAATAAAACAATCCCTCTATTATGTTGTCAATAATTAATGTAACAGAACATATCTATATGACAGAACTGCATATATAAGATATATTCACATCCCTTAAGAAAGAACAGTCATAGCCATCAGACCAGGATTTTCTCATTTCATAAACACTACAGTAACCAAATTCATTGGCTCGGATACAGTTACAGCTCACATAGAAGAAGTTCTGTAAGCCATCTATTTTTTCGCTGACCATTAGGCTTTATGTAGCTCCTCTGCTTTGCTCTGGAGTTATGACCCCATTGCGTTTTGGAACTTGTTCCAGTATTAGTTTGACATTTGCCAGCCTTTACTATTAGGTATTCTGTATTCTACTTCACTGCCTTTACTACTCCTCACTGCTGTATTTTATCTTTCTGCCAGTAGAACTCCTGCTGGATTATGTTCCACAATACGCAACTCTTCCAAGAGTTACTCAACCTGAACCATTAAAGTTATCTGCCTAATGTCAGTATAGGAAAAGAGGCAACATAAATGTCACTGAACATACTGTACCTGTTTGTTGTACATAACATTTTCTATTTAACCATGATTTTATAGATAGGGGAAAATATTATGCATTTTCCAAGTGTTCCTTTTATGTTGCTGTGTAACCTTTTTTTTTCTGATAATTTATTGTATTTTCCCATGTTCATATTTCAATACAGATTTGCAGCAACTAGAGGGCACACCTACCATTCAGTATTTACTGTATAATGCATACAAATATGCAGCAATTTATATTTTGTTTTACAATGTGTTTGTACTCTTATGCATATTTTTTGTTATTATGATGGCCTTTTTTGTATAAAAGACCATTTTAAAAGAAGAACTTCTTAGGCAAAGACATTTATTTGGCGCCATCACTGTAAAGGACAAAAAAATCAATTTTTTTTGTATTAAAACTGTTACCCAAACTACTGTATCTTATCTCATCCCTTCCTTCCATTGCAGCATACTATGAGCACTAAAAGACTTCAATATTATCACAAAGCACTGCTGGTATGTAGTGCCTAGAAAAATTCTACTCTCTCTGATGCATACATTTATTCATAAAGCTGTAAATCATGTCTTAGCTCAGCCACTCCTGCAATCAATGAGTAATGAGAGCTTTTGAAGGGCTTCTTCAATTCTCTCAGCAAAAACTGTGTGCAAGAAGTGGGGGAAAGAGGCAAGAGCATACACAAACTGTCTCCATCAAGTGCCTGCTGCATCTGTCAAAGAAGTGTAATGCCGAGTACACACGGTCGGACTTCCTGCCAACATTCTCTAAAACACGAAAGGTGTATTTTTTTTTACAGGGCATATTGTTTTATTTCTCTTAACACATATGGTTTGTATGGTTATCAATGGAGACTTTCCAGCTAGCCGCCCACTTCCAGATATTGACACAAGGAATTTTCCTCCCACTGTACTAAGAGAAGTAGGCTACCAATGCAGACCTCTCCTTCTGAAAATACTAGTTTTCTGGGTGTGTAAATATTAATAGTAAACCTTGGCACCAACCCAAATAACAACAACCTTAAATAAATGATTGTGTGAAGCTGGCCCTTTAGGTGGATTAACCACCTCTAAACCAGAAAAAATGAAAAGTAGAGTGCTAACACATATCTAATGTTTACATAAAGACATTAAGTGAATAGCAATCCAGTGATCTTGAAAAACCAAAACGAAAAAATAAATACTAAAAAGTATTAGTAAAAACTGCACAGTCTATAAAGAAAAAATTCAAGTCTTTGCTGAAAAAACTCCAACCGCCGTGCTCCTGGTGTTAAAGTGTTGCTCCATAGATTAATGCTCCACCACAATGTGTACAAAATGCACACTTACCGACCACATTAATAACATAAGCCTTTGGTGTCTTAGGGTGCCACCTTTTATCCAGTTGTATTCATGGTGTCCCACCTTTGTAACAATTAATAATAATCTGCCAACCGCTGTCCTCATCAACAAACATCAATACCGAGACCCAGGAAAAAAATAATAATCCAGGATAGTGTAATACCATTTATTTTAAAAGCCAAAAGCTGGGATAAAATATACATTTTACACTTACATTTGGAGGTGCTATAGTCGGCACCAACACAAACAGCCTGGTATCAGTTGTCCTGCACACCGCTCAGTCCCAGCTGGCGTGCATTCCAAATGGCCGAATATCCTAACCAAATCCAACAGGAAGTGACGTCACGTATGATGGACGCACAGTGTTAATGCATTTCGCTTATCAGCATCATCAGGAAGCTCACCTGCTGCAACTGGCTTCAATACCTTCTGAGTCATTGAACATAAAGTAATACTAAATACACTCAGATTAACTTACATTACCCCCTCTCATTCTGTATATGGATGATGGCACAGTAATTATTTTAACCACCTCAATACAGGGCACTTACACTCTTCCTGCCCAGGCCATTTTTCAGCTTTCAGCGCTGTCACAATTTGAATGAGAATTGCACAGTCATGCTACACTGTAGCTATGTGAAATTTGTTATCATTTTTTTAACACAAATGGAGCTTTCTTTTGGTGTTATTTAATCACTGCTGGGTTTTTTATCTTTTACAAAAAAAAAAAAGAAATCAAAAATTTTGAAAAAAAAAAGTTTTTCTTAGTTTCTGTCAGTAAATTTTGTAAATAAGTAATTTTTCTCCTTCGCTGATGTGTGCTGATTAGGGATGAGCTTCGTGTTCGAGTCGAACCCATGTTCGACTCGAACATCGGCTGTTCGGTCGTTCGCCGAATTGCGAACGATATGGGCCGTTCGCGCCAAATTCGTGTGGCGCGTCACGGCCCATAATTCACTGCGGCATCGCAGTGAATTGCTGGCTGATTATTGGCCAAGCATGCACTATGACCCGCATGCTTGGCCAATCACAGCGCCGTCAGTAGAGAGAGCTGTAATTGGCCAAAGCCAGGGTGGCTTTGGCCAATTATGGCTCAGGGGATTTAGTACACATCCCACACTATATAAGGCCGCCTGCACGGCGGCCCTGTGTAGTGTGTGTTCCGGTGTGCTGAGAGATAGAGAGAGAGAGAGACAGTGTCATTTGATTTGAGTTAGATAGATTAGGCAGAACAGTCAGTCAGTTAGCTGCACTTACAGTGTATTGTGTATATATATGCATCCCAGGTGTTGCATATATATATATACACTGTATTCAGTTTAGCTAGATCCGTTCCTGTTATCTTCTATCTAGACTATTTACATTTAGTGCAGTGTGTCCTGCTCACAGTGTTCAGCTAGATCCGTTCCTGCTATTTACATTCAGTGCAGTGCGTCCTGCTCACAGTGTTCAGCTAGATCCGTTCCTGGTATTTACATTTAGTGCAGTGCGTCCTGCTCACAGTGTTCAGCTAGATCCGTTCCTGCTATTTACATTCAGTGCAGTGCGTCCTGCTCACAGTGTTCAGCTAGATCCGTTCCTGGTATTTACATTTAGTGCAGTGCGTCCTGCTCACAGTGTTCAGCTAGATCCGTTCCTGCTATTTACATTCAGTGCAGTGCGTCCTGCTCACAGTGTTCAGCTAGATCCGTTCCTGGTATTTACATTTAGTGCAGTGCGTCCTGCTCACAGTGTTCAGCTAGATCCGTTCCTGCTATTTACATTCAGTGCAGTGCGTCCTGCTCACAGTGTTCAGCTAGATCCGTTCCTGGTATTTACATTTAGTGCAGTGCGTCCTGCTCACAGTGTTCAGCTAGATCCGTTCCTGCTATTTACATTCAGTGCAGTGCGTCCTGCTCACAGTGTTCAGCTAGATCCGTTCCTGCTATTTACATTCAGTGCAGTGCGTCCTGCTCACAGTGTTCAGCTAGATCCGTTCCTGGTATTTACATTTAGTGCAGTGCGTCCTGCTCACAGTGTTCAGCTAGATCCGTTCCTGCTATTTACATTCAGTGCAGTGCGTCCTGCTCACAGTGTTCAGCTAGATCCGTTCCTGCTATTTACATTCAGTGCAGTGCGTCCTGCTCACAGTGTTCAGCTAGATCCGTTCCTGGTATTTACATTTAGTGCAGTGCGTCCTGCTCACAGTGTTCAGCTAGATCCGTTCCTGTTATCTTCCTACTGACAGGCAGGCTTGTCTGGTTACAGTATATAAAGCTACCTGAAGAAAATTACAGGTGTTCTTTTTGATCCTATTAGTACCACGGTCAGGCAGCTAGACTATTTACATTTAGTACAGTGTGTCCTGCTCACAGTGTTCAGCTAGATCCGTTCCTGTTATCTTCCTACTGACAGGCAGGCTTGTCTGGTTACAGTATATAAAGCTACCTTAAGAAAATTACAGGTGTTCTTTTTGATCCTATTAGTACCACGGTCAGGCAGCTAGACTATTTACATTTAGTACAGTGCGTCCTGCTCACAGTGTTCAGCTAGATCCGTTCCTGCTATTTACATTCAGTGCAGTGCGTCCTGCTCACAGTGTTCAGCTAGATCCGTTCCTGCTATTTACATTCAGTGCAGTGCGTCCTGCTCACAGTGTTCAGCTAGATCCGTTCCTGGTATTTACATTTAGTGCAGTGCGTCCTGCTCACAGTGTTCAGCTAGATCCGTTCCTGCTATTTACATTCAGTGCAGTGCGTCCTGCTCACAGTGTTCAGCTAGATCCGTTCCTGGTATTTACATTTAGTGCAGTGCGTCCTGCTCACAGTGTTCAGCTAGATCCGTTCCTGGTATTTACATTTAGTGCAGTGCGTCCTGCTCACAGTGTTCAGCTAGATCCGTTCCTGCTATTTACATTCAGTGCAGTGCGTCCTGCTCACAGTGTTCAGCTAGATCCGTTCCTGCTATATACATTTAGTGCAGTACGTCCTGCTCACAGTGTTCAGCTAGATCCGTTCCTGTTATCTTCCTACTGACAGGCAGGCTTGTCTGGTTACAGTATATAAAGCTACCTGAAGAAAATTACAGGTGTTCTTTTTGATCCTATTAGTACCACGGTCAGGCAGCTAGACTATTTACATTTAGTACAGTGTGTCCTGCTCACAGTGTTCAGCTAGATCCGTTCCTGTTATCTTCCTACTGACAGGCAGGCTTGTCTGGTTACAGTATATAAAGCTACCTTAAGAAAATTACAGGTGTTCTTTTTGATCCTATTAGTACCACGGTCAGGCAGCTAGACTATTTACATTTAGTACAGTGCGTCCTGCTCACAGTGTTCAGCTAGATCCGTTCCTGCTATATACATTTAGTGCAGTACGTCCTGCTCACAGTGTTCAGCTAGATCCGTTCCTGTTATCTTCCTACTGACAGGCAGGCTTGTCTGGTTACAGTATATAAAGCTACCTTAAGAAAATTACAGGTGTTCTTTTTGATCCTATTAGTACCACGGTCAGGCAGCTAGACTATTTACATTTAGTACAGTGCGTCCTGCTCACAGTGTTCAGCTAGATCCGTTCCTGTTATCTTCCTACTGACAGGCAGGCTTGTCTGGTTACAGTATATAAAGCTACCTTAAGAAAATTACAGGTGTTCTATTTGATCCTATTAGTACCACGGTCAGGCAGCTAGACTATTTACATTTAGTACAGTGTGTCCTGCTCACAGTGTTCAGCTAGATCCGTTCCTGTTATCTTCCTACTGACAGGCAGGCTTGTCTGGTTACAGTATATAAAGCTACCTTAAGAAAATTACAGGTGTTCTATCCCAGCTTAGTGCAGCTACAGGCCATTAGTATGTCTGGAAGGCCAAGAAGGAGAGGCAGACAGTCACAAGCCAATAAGAGAGGGCAAGCAGGCTCTGTGTCTAGTGCTGGTCGTGGAGACGGTGCATCCTCATCAGCACGTGGCCATGGGACACGCTTGGCCTTTTTTTCGGCAGCTGGCCGTGTTGAGCCGCAACATGCGGAAGACTTGGTCGAGTGGATGACCAAGCCGTCCTCATCCTCCTCATCCTCTCTCACCCATGCCCAGGGTGCTTTGTCTGGCAAAGCAGCGGCCTCTTCCCTCAGCTCAATGTCATCAGTGACTTCTTCCCTAGCTCCACCATGTCCTCATGAGGATTCCCTCGAACTGTTTGACCACAGTGTTGGGTACATGCTCCAGGAGGATGCCCAGCGTTTGGAAGGCTCTGATGATGATACTGAGCTCAATGAAGGCAGTAACATGAGCACGAACAGAGGGGGTGCCCAAGAAGGACAGCAATCTGGCAGTCATGCTCCCCCTGCTGCAGCATACTGCCAGGTTTGCTCCAGTGATGAGGAGGGAGGGGATGATGAGGTCACTGACTCAACGTGGGTGCCTGATAGGAGAGAGGAGGAGGAGGAGGAGGAGGAGGAGGAGGTGGCACATCACCAACTAGGCAGGATGCCCTCCAGGGGCCAGCCTAAGGGCAGCACATTGACTGCATCACACCCCAAAGCTCCACATGTGCAGGGCG
Source organism: Lithobates clamitans (assembly GCA_037952925.1). Classification (NCBI taxonomy): domain Eukaryota; kingdom Metazoa; phylum Chordata; class Amphibia; order Anura; family Ranidae; genus Lithobates; species Lithobates clamitans. The sequence continues at coordinate 9,666,699 of JBBGZY010000513.1, read as the reverse complement.
CTGCAGTCTCTGCGCGTTATTCAAAAAGTTCTTTGGTGTGGGCCTTTTTTGAGACGAGTGCATCAGATCGCACCGCTGCTATTTGCAACATATGTCTCAAGCGTATCTCGCGTGGCCAAAACATCTCCCGCTTGGGTACCACATGCTTGACCAGACATATGTTGACCTGCCATGCAGTTCGTTGGCAAGCGTATCTAAAAGACCCACACCAAAGAACAAAGACGATCTCTCCTTGCTCCTCATCAGCTGAGATTTCCAACCCCACTAGACCTTCAGTCCTCTCTGAGACCTGCAGTGAGAGGAATGAAGGTGTAGAATTAGGTGTGTCACAGCCAAGTACTTGTGGGCAATCTGCTTTTGGTACACCGACGTCAGATTGTACCAGGCAAATTTCCCTGCCCCAGCTGCTGCACCGCCGAAAGAAGTTTGCTCCCAGCCATCCACATGCCCAGCGGTTGAATGCTAGCTTGGCAAAATTGCTAGCACTTCAACTGCTGCCTTTTCAGTTGGTAGACTCTGCCCCCTTCCGTGAGTTTGTGGAATGTGCGGTTCCTCAGTGGCAGGTACCCAAACGCCACTTTTTCTCACGGAAGGCGATTCCGGCTCTCTACCGGCATGTGGAAGGCAATGTCCATGCCTCGCTGGACAGGGCGGTCAGCGGTAAGGTGCATATTACCGCTGACTCATGGTCCAGCAGGCATGGACAGGGACGTTACTTAAGTTTCACGGCGCATTGGGTGACTCTGCTGGCAGCTGGGAAGGATGCAGGACAAGGTGCAGTAGTGTTGGAGGTTGTTCCGCCACCACGCCTCCAAAATGCTGATTGTGACACACCTCTCTCCTCCACCCCCTCCTCTTCTTCTTCCTCCATGGCCTCTTCCTCGGAACCAGCGGTGCTCCGTAGGCGTTCAAGGGGCTACGCAAGTACGCAGGCCAAAAGATGCCATGCGGTGCTTGAGCTGGTGTGCTTGGGGGACAGGAGCCACACTGGGGCAGAGGTTCTGTCAGCTCTGCAGGGGCAGGTTCAGAGGTGGTTGACGCCACGCCAACTTAAGGCAGGAATGGTGGTTTGCGACAATGGCACCAACCTCCTCTCTGCCCTCCGACAGGGACAACTGACCCATGTGCCCTGTTTGGCTCACGTCCTTAACTTGGTGGTGCAGCGGTTCTTGGGCAGGTACCCGGGCTTACAGGATGTCCTGAGGCAGGCCAGGAAAGTCTCTGTGCATTTCCGCCGGTCATATAATGCCAGTGCTCGGCTGACGGACCTCCAAAAGGAGTTTAACCTGCCCAAGAACCGCCTAATCTGTGACATGCCCACCAGGTGGAACTCGACGTTGGCCATGCTGCAGCGGCTGCACACGCAGCAGAGGGCCATCAATGAGTACCTGTGCGACTATGGCACCAGGACAGGGTCAGGGGACCTTGGTTTTTTTTCCCCACGCCAGTGGGCCATGATCAGGGATGCATGCACTGTCCTGTCACCATTCGAGGAGGCCACGAGGATGGTGAGCACTGACAGTGCATGCATCAGTGACACTGTCCCCCTTGTCCACCTGTTGGAGCACACGCTGCGTGGAATAATGGACAGGGCACTTGAGGCAGAACAGAGGCAGGAAGAGGAGGACTTCCTTAGCTCTCAAGGCCCCCTTTATCCAGACAGTGTTCCTGCGTGCCCGCCGATCACACAGGAAGAGGACGAGGAGGAGGAGGAGGAGGAGGAGGAAGATTGTGTCAGTATGGAGGTGGAGCCTGGCACTCAGCATCAGCAGTCTTTAAGGGATCAGTCCCAAGGAACACATGGACTTGTACGTGGCTGGGAGGAGGTGGCTGCGGACGTTGTTGTCCTTAGTGACCCAGAGGACTCCGGACCGAATGCCTCAGCAAACCTACGCTGCATGGCCTCCCTGATCCTGCAAAGCCTGCGTAAGGATCCTCGTATTCGTGGTATCAAGGAGAAGGACCAATACTGGCTGGCAACCCTCCTTGATCCACGTTACAAGGGTAAGGTTGCGGACCTTATCTTGCCATCGCAGAGGGAGCAGAGGATGAAACATCTTCGGGAGGCCTTGCAGAAAGGTCTGTGCAACGCGTTCCCAGAGACTGGGAGGTTACAAACTCCTGTTTCTGGACAACGTGTTGCTGAGGCTTCGGTCAGTCAAAGAAGGAGCGGTGGAGAAGGTGGCCGTCTGACCGATGCGTTCAGACAATTTTTTGGTCCGCAGCCCCAAGGTATGATCGGTTCCAGCAACCATCGCCAGCGTCTGTTTTACATGGTGCAGGAATACCTAGGGGCAAGATCAGACTTGGACACCTTTCCCACCGAAAATCCTCTGGGTTACTGGGTCTTGAGGATGGATCACTGGCCAGAGCTTGCACAGTATGCAATTGAGCTACTGGCCTGTCCTGCATCCAGCGTTCTTTCGGAACGCACATTCAGTGCTGCTGGAGGCGTGGTAACCGATCACAGGGTGCGTCTGTCCACCGACTCGGTCGATCGGCTGACCTTCATAAAAATGAATCAGTCTTGGATCACCACCAGCTACCAAGCACCTGATGCAGATGTAACCGAATAATTTTTTTTGAAATCTCAGATCCCTTCAAAGACTGCCTATGCTGATGCTGAGTGACTATCCCTGAGTAATTATCCTCTTCCTCCTCAATCATCACGCTGATAGCTTGTAAGAACATTTTTGGTTCTGGGCGCCACCACCAGTGCCTAAGGCACAATTTTTCAGCCCCTGTTTAACAGGGGCGTGTAATTACAATTTTTGATGTAATACTTTGCAGCAGGGCTCGTTCCTGCATTCCAACTAGAGTGTCTGTGAGGGGTTGCAGTGTTGTGGCACCAGCACCAGTGCCTAAGACCCAATTTTTCAGCCCCTGTCTAACAGGGGCGTGTAATTACAATTTTTGATGCAATACTTTGCAGCAGGGCTTGTTCCTGCGTTTCAACTAGAGTGTCTGTGAGGGGTTGCAGTGTTGTGGCACCAGCACCAGTGCCTAAGACCCAATTTTTCTGCCCCTGTCTAACAGGGGCGTGTAATTACAATTTTTGATGCAATACTTTGCAGCAGGGCTCGTTCCTGCGTTCCAACTAGAGTGTCTGTGAGGGGTTGCAGTGTTGTGGCACCAGCACCAGTGCCTAAGGCCCAATTTTTCTGCCCCTGTCTAACAGGGGCGTGTAATTACAATTTTTGATGCAATACTTTGCAGCAGGGCTCGTTCCTGCGTTCCAACTAGAGTGTCTGTGAGGGGTTGCAGTGTTGTGGCACCAGCACCAGTGCCTAAGGCCTAATTTTTCAGCTCCTGTTCAACAGGGGCATGTAATTACAATTCTTGATCTAATATTTCACAGCAGGGCCCTGTGAGGGCTTACAGTGTTTTGGCCACAGCAACACCTAAGGCCCAAATTTCTGCTGAGTATATAGGGCAGGACCCTACTTTCAAACATCTAACTTACAAACGACTCCTACTTGCAAACGGAAGGAGACAACAGGAAGTGAGATGAAATCTACCCCTAAGGAAGGGAAATTCTCTCCTGTAAGAGTTAATATGGGAAAACAATTTCTCCTTTCCACTGATGCTTTCCAATCCTTGTTCCACAAAAAAACCCAAATTTTCAAAAAACATTTTTCATTGGGACAAAAAAGTGAGGTGAAATCTTCTGAAGAGGAGGAAAGACGCAAAACAAATGTCACAGGGGTGATAACCCTTCCCTATGTTTTCCAAAAAGCTTAGAAAAGATTTTTTGGCTGGAGCTAAACACATTAAAAATGTTCAAAATTACAAACAGATTCTACTTGACAACAAACCTACAGTCCCTGTCTTGTTTGCACCGCCTGTATACTGCTGTTCAGAGTATATAGGGACCTTTCCTTATTTTAATTTGGGTGCGGGGTTCCCCTTAATATCCATACAAGACCCAAAGGGCCTGGTAATGGACTGGGGGGTACCCATGCCGTTTGTCTCACTGATTTTCATCCATATTGCCATGACCCGACATGACATTAAACCCGCAAGCAGTTTTAAATGAGATTTTTTCCTTTAAAAATGACATTTGGTGCAGGGACTGTTCTAAACATGGGAAACACGCGTCACTTTACAGGCATACTATAGACACCCCCCAGGTACGATATTTAAAGGAATATTTCACTTTTTTTTTTTTACTTTAAGCATCATTAAAATCACTGCTCCCGAAAAAACGGCCGTTTTTAAAAGTTTTTTTTGCATTGATACATGTCCCCTGGGGTAGGACCCGGGTCCCCAAACCCTTTTTAGGACAATACCATGCAAATTAGCCTTTAAAATGAGCACTTTTGATTTCGAACGTTCGAGTCCCATAGACGTCAATGGGGTTCTAACGTTCGTGCGAACTTGCGGTCCGTTCGCGGGTTCTGGTGCGAACCGAACCGGGGGGTGTTCGGCTCATCCCTAGTGCTGATGAGGCAGCACTGATGGGCACTGATAGGCTGTACTGATGGGCACTGATGAGGCGGCACTTATAGGCACTGATTAGGTGGCAATGATGAGGAGGCACTAATATGCCGCACATATGGGCACTGATATGTGGCACTAATGAGCACTGATAGGTGGCACTGATAGGCAGCACGGATTGTTGGCACTGGTCAGCACTAATAGGTGGCACTAATGGGCACTGATAGGCAGCACTGGTGGGCACTGATAGGTGGCACTAATGGGCACTGATAGGCGGCACTAATGGGCACTGATAGGCGGCACTGATGGGCACTGATAGGCGGCACGGATAGGTGGCACTGATAGGTGGCACTGATAGGTGGCACTAATGGGCAGCAGTGATGGGCATTGATGGGCAGCACTGATAGGCAGCACTGATAGCCAGCACTGACTGGCATTACTAATGGGTACTGATTGGTGGCACTTGTGGGCACTGATTGCTGGCACTGGTGGGCACTGATTGCTGGCCCTGGTGGGCATTCATCGCTGGCACTGATTGGTGGCACTGGTGGCGCTATTGTTCAGAGACCATCAGTGCCCTGATGTGTAGATGTCTCCTGCGAGTAGATGCCGCTGATCAGCTCTCCTCGCCACACACTCACACGTCAGTGTGAGGCGCAGAGCGCCGATTACCGGCGTCTCTGTGTTTACATGTGACCGGCTGTGATCGGACACAGCCAATCACATGGTTAAAGAGCCACATGTGCGGCTTTTTACAGGGATAGGGGACACGCTGTGTCATAGCAACATGGCTTTCGTTTTGGGACAACATATGATGTTGTCCCAGAACGAGAGCCGCACCGCCCCTCCTTCATTTGACGGTGGGCGGATGGCAAGCGGTTAATAAAAAAAGAAAAAGGGATTTTGAGAACGTCAACCTGTGACGAAACGCGTCTGGAGGAGGATACGTGCTGACATCACCACGCCGTTTGACTAGGAGGACGGGGTTTTCTGTTACAGCCGGCCGGCTCTGTATTTAGTGCCTTTTAAATTCTTCTAATATGTAAGTGCAATACTTCCTTTTATAATAAATCGTTCCAAACGTTATTATGCTATGGATGGTTTTCTTTCTTATACCCTGATTGAGTTATCGTGAATAACGGATGTCCATGATCATAGTTGATTGCGGTACATCTGGTACATCAGTCTGGACATTTCCTACTTAGCAAAGGCCGTGGCTGGGCTATAGCCAACTGCATGCTTTTGCTTGCCATCTGGTAAACAAGTTTTTTTTTAGGTGGCGGCACTTAAGTTTGATCAAGCTCACCTGGGTGTCTTTTTTGGACTTTATTAATGCATATTTCTTTATATACAAGTCATTGCTGGTATAATTTTATATAGCGCAGCTTTTCTTTTTCTATTTGATCTGTTTGTGTTATCTTGCAATTTAGCTGCTGCTTTTGAGTTCTATCTAATCAATTTTATATTTTCTAATCACTATTGTTGTTTGATCTAGAGCGTTTTTTTTCCCCACGGTTAATAAAAAAACATCAAAGTTCCTTCTTTCCTAATCGATATACAGCTGTCACATAACCCAGATCTTTCCCAACCTATCTGCAGGGAAACATAGCAGGAGGGGCTTTTTAGTTCCCTGCTGCTGGTAATATGTAAAAAAAAAGACAGCCTTTGGAAATCAGAGTACAAATAATTAATATCAATAAATTGTTTCATATTTTCATACAAATGTGTATTTGAAATCGAATCTTAATTATTTTTGGCAATAATTCGGCGTGGGTGGATTTATGCCAATCACAGGCTGTGTTGCACCCCTCCAGCCTGTGACAATTATGTGTATGTACTTAGAATAAGAGGGAGATGAAGCCTCCATGAATCCACATGTAATATCCCGCCCCCATAGTGTTTAACTGGTGAGTTGGCATGGAGGAGAGAGGGAGGGGAGTGTCATTTACTGCTGTGTATACAACCACATGTGTGACTCTATAGTCACATAGGGTGTTCGGATGCAATCAGGGAAGGAATGCTCATCATAGAAACACACAGAAAACTGAGCATGTGCACTAGCTACCAGCAATGCTGCAGAATCCCCAACTGCAGTGGGGATATGGAGAGAGGGAAAGTGAAGAGGAGGATCAACCAGGTTTTTTGGCAGAATATAGAGAACAAATCCTAGAGTGGCTGCGTGAGAATGGTCAGCGTGTAATACAGCATTTATTGATAGTTTTTTTTATTGTGGTTAATGACATTTTAAGCAAATTTGTAGATCAGGACATATGACTTCTCTGACTCCATACTTTTGACAGGTCAGCGACTCAAAAATAATTGGAGCCAGAAAAAGGTTAAAGCCTTTTTAGGAGGTCAGCAGCAGCAACCTGTGTATATCTGTTATGTTCGGTGAGATTTCTCTTAGACAAAAACAAAAAACAGTTTGTTATGCACACTAGTACTGCTTTATTCTTTAGCAAAGTCTTTCAACAGCACATCCGTTATAGCTGAAATATGGCTACAGCATGGGCTTAGTTTGCCGGGAGGGCATCCATGGACCTCCTTCCATGATCGTGCTGATGGTGCCATGCTCTGTGATTCCTCAGTTCTTCAGATTCATCTGATCACAGATCGGGATAAAGGGCCAATCACAGCGGCCCTTTACCATATGAGCATCTGTGTCCAATGACAGCTGATCACAGGATGTAAACACAAGCTGGTTATAGACTTTTCTTTCACTGTGAGCATTAGTGTTAAAAGGACATTGGCACTGATAATTAGATAATCAGATAATCATACATCTTGGAATCTATGTAAAGCCTTTTATTCTAAATAAACCCGTAACCATATGTTTTTTCACTATGTGGATGCTTTTTGATGGATGCACACACGGCGGTGACTCCTTTAGTACTACACTCCTGGATTCCTTTCCATCAACATAAATAAATGTATTAACCTCCCTGTTGGTTTTCCCGAGTGTGACTCGGGGTTAAATTTCAGTACAATTAGCGGTAACCCGGAGCCACACTCGGGATTGCATTGCAGGATCCTGGTGCAGTGTACTTACCTTGTCCCCAGGATCCTGCGATCCCCCCGCTGTGTCTGTGGGCTCCGTCCAGTGCCCGATGCCTCTGTGTGCTGGGCTCCGTTCCCTGCGAGCATCACGACGCACGGGGGCAGAGCCCGGCAGCAAATTCAAAAAATTTAAAAATCATAATACATACAGTACACTGTAATCTTAGAGATTACATTACTGTATGAAAGTATTTCCAATCCCTTTTGTCCCTAGTGCTTTGTCCAATGTCCTGCATGCAGTTTTATATGATACATACTGTTCTTTCTGCCTGGAAACTTGAGATTGTCCATAGCAACCAAAAAGTGTCCCTTTACATCAAAAGTGGTTTTAGACCAGCTAGAAAACAGAGATAGTAAATTAGAACACATGCAGAATTGAGCGATAGTGAATTGTGGGGAAATTAATTTTATTATTATTATATTATTCTTTTTTATAATTATTTATATTTATTTATTATATTATATTTTTTTGATTTTGTGTTTCAAACTGTATCATACCCGGGATATCTACTAGACTCTTGTTTTGACAGATTTAAGTGTGTTACTGCGAAGAATTACAGGCCTACAATATAAAACGCCAAATTTCTATGCAAAATAATTGTACCGCTTTGAGACGCAAAAATCTGACATAATCATACCGCCAGGGAGGATACTGTTTTAATCACCAAAGGCACTATACAACTATTGTGGATTTACTATTTGCACAGTGCACTTTATTTAGAGATACTATCAATTAAATGATTGTGTTAGAGTTTTTTGTATATGCTAATCACAATTTATTTTGTATACCACAGTATGTTGATATGTCAATACTCAACATTTGATTTCTAGCGCTGCATTGTTTTCACTTTATTCATTCATGCAATTTTTGTTAAGATTGTAGTGCTGGCTGCTTTTGTTTATTTATGTGTATAGCGCAGTATTTCATATGAATTCACTGATTATCAGTGCAGTTCCACCATAGCCCACCAGTGCTGCCAATCAGTGCCCACCAGTGCTGCCAATAAGTGCTTATCAGTGCCACCTATCAGTGCTGCAAATCAGTGCCCATCAGTGCCTCCTCATCAGTCTCACCTGTCAGTGCTGCCTATCAGTGGCCATCACTGCCACCTATCAGTGCTGCCTATCAGTGCCACCTATCCGTGCCCATCAGTGCTGGCTCATCAGTGCCCATCAGTGCAGTCCCATCAGTGCACATCAGTGAAGGAGAAAAATTACCTGTTTGCAAAATTTTATAACAAACTATGAAAAATGTTTTTTTTTCTTCAAAATCTTCGGTCTTTTTTCATTTGTTTAGCAAAAAAATAAAAACAGTGGTGATTAAACACTACCAAAAGAAAGCTCTATTTGTGCAAAACAAAATGATAAAAATTTCATTCATGTACAGTGTTCCATGACCGCGCAATTGTCATTCAAAGTGTGACAGCGCTGAAAGCTGAAAATTGGCCCGTGCACGAAGGGGGGTAAAAGTGCCCAGTAGGCAAGTGGTTAAAGCAGCCATTTCATCAAGAATAGGCTGCCAATGCATGACAGCAAAACAAAAAAAAAAAAGCACCCATATGTCTGCTGGATTTGGTCAAACAAAATGAGTGGGTAAGACTGAGAATTCTATTCTTTAGGTAAAGGAATCAGAGATATGAAAATCATAATATCATCATATAAGTTGTTTGCTGTTTTTTCTGCAATGATTTCTGTTTGTCTATCAAAACCCTGGATTGTTTTTATTAATCATAATACCATTAGCAAGATCAATAGCTAGCATAGTCATATACATAAAGGAACCTTGGTAGCTGTGGCCATGATCACTGATTTAGTTAAGGAGAGTGTCTGCTTTTATAAATATAAGCACATGCACATTCTTAGACATTCTTAGAATATATCTGCATATCCATAGAAAGTTAAGGTTTTCCATAGTGCACTAAACTGGATATGCTTAGATTTTCCAATCTGACTGGTAGATACAATAGTATCTTGTAAAACAATTGTTCAGAACAGTAGCAATAGTAAAGTTGCCTATATCAATCAGATCAATTACTGTTGCTTGAAAACAATTGTTACTGTTGGTTCAATGCAAAATTGTAGTGCTTCCATTGATCCATAGTCAACTGAAATGTTTCTGTCACAAATAATCTGTTCAGTGACTGTTTGCAAAGATGATCAGAATGTCATCCACTATCTCCCAAAATAAGGGTGAAAAACAATCAATTTGAATGAATTCATGAAACAATTCATTCATCAAACGACTGGATGAGTGCTCAGCCAGCATAATGCCTTTTCTGTTGAGTTGTTTTGTGTGTTCAAATTTGTGAGATTTTTTTTTATTTGTACCTTTGATGTGTTCATAGAAGCATTCTGGCATTATATAAAGCACCAAACATTTTGTAATAAATTGACAATTTACCTTTTTCCCCCTCTGCATTTTTTGCTTAAAAAGAAATGGTTTTAAATGTTAAAGTGTTACTAAACCCAGGACCCTGCATTCACTATATCTGGTCCCCCACAGTACAGAAAAAATGGACATGCAATTATTTTACTAAATATAAACTGTTAAATACATTTTCTAATCAGCAGTATATAGCAGCCTTGTGACTTCTATCAGTGTCCATCCGAGGACTGATTAAAGCTTGTAGGAGTTTTCATTCTGCTCTGACTGTCCTATGAGGCTGCATGACTCCTGACCCTCTGTCTGGACAGTGCTGATTGGCCCTGTGCTGATCACATGCACCCTCCCCAAAAGAAAAAAAAAAAAGAACTCTCTAGCAATACACACCAAACGAAGCATGTGCAGAGTGCCCCCAAGGCTCTGTACTATCAGGGGATGGATTGGGACAGAGGAAAAAGGGTAGGATCAGAAAAGACAGGATCAAACAGGTTTTTTTTTTTACACAATGCAGCGGATTAACCCCTTAGGTTCCACAGTGAGTATAACAAGCATGCTTTACTGCATATACAGACTGATTTTACTGTTGTGGGTTTAGTAACACTTTAAAGTTATGTATATTATGAACAATGCACATCATTGCAAATATCTTGAAATCACTGTGAATATTAGACAGACAGTTGCTGATGGTGTCTTACAAAATAATTGGAAGAATGTTCAGTTGTAGCTGAAAAGGAACGACTGGGTTGATGATATAGGAAGGAATGGTTGGAATAATCGGTGGAATAATATGGGATGTCATAGGAGATGGTAGAATGTTTAGTATGAGCAAGGAGTGGTAGTGAGGATAATGGTCTTGGCATGAGAGCAGCAGAGTATGAGACATTGTGAGGTGGAGACTGAAAGTTTGGAGAAGCCTGTTTAAAGAAAGCCCCACTTTTGTAACATACAGTATAGTAAATACAATAATGTATACGGAGAACGTACCTCTATGTATATTCTATTGAAAAATAAAACAGAATTTAATGGCAGATTGGGAAATAGATCTTAACCACTTAAAGACCAGCCTCGTTTTGGATTTTAGGTGTTTACAAGTTTAAAACAGGTTTTTTTGCTAGAAAATTACTTAGAACCCCCAAACATTATATATTGTTTTTTTTCTAACATCCTAGAGAATACAATAGCGGTCATTGCAATACTTTTTTTTGCACCGTATTTGCGCAGCGGTCTTCTAAGCGCACTTTTTTTGGAAAAAATTCACTTTTTTGAAAAAAAAATAAGACAACAGTAAAGTTAGCCCAATTTTTTTTTATATTGTGAAATATAATGTTACGCCAAGTAAAATGATACCCAACATGTCACGCTTCAAAATTGCGCCCGCTCGTGGAATAGCGTCAAACTTTTACCCTTAAAAATCTCCATAGGCGACGTTTAAAAAATTCTACAGATTGCATGTTTTGCGTTACAGAGGAGGTCTAGGGCTAGAATTATTGCTCTCACTCTACCGGTCGCGGCGATACCTCACATGTGTGGTTTGACCACCGTTTTCATATGCGGGCGCTACTCACGTATGCGTTCGCTTCGGCGCTTTAAAAAATTTTTTTTTTTTTTATTATTTATTTTATTTTATTTTATTTATTTTTTCACTGTTTTTAAAAAAAAAAAAAATTTGGATCACTTTTATTCCTATTACAAGGAATGTAAACATCCCTTGTAATAGAAAAAAGCATGACAGGTCCTCTTAAATATGAGATCTGGGGTCAAAAAGTCCTCAGATCTCATATTTAGACTAAAATGCAAAAAAAAAAAAAAAAAAAAAAAAAAGTCGTTTAAAAAAATGACACTTAAAAAATTTGTGCCTTTAAGAGAGTGGGCGGAGCCATCGTAATGACGCCGCTCCGGCCGTCACATGGTATGGAGACGGGTGGGCGCCATCTTGGCCTCACTCATCTCCATGCCGAGGAAGTGACAGGACCCGATCGCCTCCGCCGTTACCGACGGCTCCGGTAAGCGGCGGAGGGTGCGGGAGAGCGGCGGGAGGGGGGGTGGCACCTCTCCCGCCGCCGATAACGGTGATCTCGCGGCGAACCCGCCGCTGAGACCACCATTATCGTTTACAGAATCGCTCACTGTAAAGATGGATATCTCGGTTGTGGCAGCAGCTGCTGCCGTTACCGAGATATCCATCTTCAAAAAAATGACGTATATATACAGTGAGCGGGGCTGAAGTGTTCAACTCAGCTGTCCAAAATGAATGCACTGCTGCACAGTTATTCCCAGCACTCCAGCATTACACTTGTCCTTTATGGCTTATCATATTTTCTTTGTCCTAAGTATTTTCCAAGTGTTACAGATAATCCCAGCCTTCACTAAAGGCAAATAGACTGTGCACTTTTCAAGGGAATTTTCCCTTAGCTTGAGGTGAAGCTCTGCTGACTTCCATTACCTTATCATGCACAAGCAATACTGTTCATTTTTCCTTGTATTTTTTTTTACATTATTGTATTCTTTGCAAAGTGATTTTCCACCACATTCACTAAGCTAAGGGAAAACTCCCTTCCAAGGTGACCAGTCTATTTGCCTTTTGTAAATCATTTTCAACATGATTACATATTAGTATTAAATTAAATTAGTATTTCTTTCACAATAAAAGTTTATTAAAAGTTAGAATGAAAACATACAAGTTATAGTATGATATAAAGCAAAAGAAAGAGGTAAAAAAAATAAAGATAGAAAGGAAGGAATGGCACAAAGACGAGTACAAACACTGCATTATGGGACTAATGACAATAAGTAAAGAAACACATATTTAAAAAATGTTATATACAAGATATAATATAATCTATAATAAAATAGATAAACCTAACAGAACACAGTCCCGGTATAAAACAAAAAGTTCATATGTAAAGATAAAACAGTAGCACTGATGGCAGCTCCCTTAAGAGTGAAACAGACTCTGAAAGGTAAGGTGAGAAACAAAGAGGGGTGCCTACTAAGTGCAGTATGTTTAAAATGACGATTTATTAGTAGTATAATCAGCCAAATGGCTACTCACATGACAGTAGTGAGAAACAAGCATGGGTGTCTCAATATGGGGTGTGTGGTCACTCTGTAATCTGGGGATACGTCCCGAGTGCGGTCCAAGTGCACTGAACTGATCCTGGATTGTGCAGAAGGATCCGGAGGATGGAGACAGCCGACCTGCATTCTGCTCGGCAGCGATGAGCATGTCAGCCGGCCTGTGATTGAACCTGTCGGCCTGTATCTTTCTCAGCCACGGCATGCGTATCAGCCTGGAGCGCATTTGGTGCGATCCAGAACTGGAAGTGATGTTGGGGCGTGTCAGATGACGCGTTTCGCACCTTCCGCTTTTTCCTCAGATCTAAAAAAAATAAATGGTTTGGTAACACGTACATTAATACATATAGTGTTAGGAAAGTATCTAACGTGGATACAATGTCATACATAACATTTGAAAAGTTGTCAAAATGAAGAATAGATTTTTACATTATTCTGTTACCAACAATAAAGTTAGTTCTTTTAAGTAATGGCATATCATAGGTTGGTAAATATGTCTATTAAATTGTGTTCCAGATAATTATGTCTGAAATAGTGTCAATTTGTTTAGAGGTTTGTCTATGAGTTTAGGTGAGAAAGGTGGTAATAGTTCTTCTTAGTTTAGGGTCTAGTTCCATATAACACAAAAATATATATGTATTCAGTATTATAAGGTTAAAATAGTATATCATGGATCTAAAATATTACAGGCAGTCCCCGGGTAACAAACAAGATCGGTTCTGTAGGTTTGTTCTTAAAGGGGTTGTAAAGTCTCTGGGTTTTTCACCTTAAAACATTCTATGCATTAAGGTGAAAACCCTTCTGTGCTGCAGCTGCCCCCTAGAGCCCCCTCTTTTTCTTACCTGAGCCCGTCCGTTTCAGCGGTGTGCACGAGCCCAGTGGCTCCAGACGCTGTCTCCATTCTCATTGGATAGATTGATAGCAGCAGGAGCCATTGGCTCCTGCTGCAGCCTATCAAATCCAGTGACACGGAAGCGGGGGGCGGAGTCTTGCTGTCTGTGTCAATGGGTGCAGCAGCAGGACTCGGGATGCGCCCGGGCTGCTGGAGCACCCCAGAAGAAGAGGATCAGGGTCACTCTGTGCAAAACCCTTGCACAGAGCAGGTAAGTATACCATGTTTGTTATTAAAAAAAAAAAAAAAAAACCTTTACAATCACTTTATATTGAATTTGTATCCAAGTATTTTTAGGTTTTATGGAAAGCATAGGGAAGGGTTAATACCCCTGTAACATTTGTTTTGCTTTCTTTGTCCCTGTTCAGAAGATTTCACTTCACTTTCTGTCCCTGTGACAATTGAATTCTGAAAATATTTGGTTATTGTGGAAACAAGATTGGTGATAAAGGCTCAGTGGAGACACCTTTTTCCCATGATAACTCTTACAGGAGTGAATTTCACTTCCTAGAGGTAGATTCCCTCTCACTTCCTGTTGTCTCCCTCCATTTGTAAGTATTAGTCATATGTAAGTCAGATTTATGTAACAGGGGGACTGCCTGTACTCTGTAAATGGAAAGGTTCTTAAAGTGGAACTTCACCCAACAGGGGAAGTGTGGTTCTTCCTTTTCCTCTGTCCTCCTCCTTTTTTTGCGGGGAGGGGAGCGGATACCTGGTTTTGACAGGCACCCACTTGGATCGCCACGGTGAGCTGAGCGGAAGTTCGGCCCTCCTTCCCCCGCAGCCTTCTGGGATATGTCAGATGGTGCAGCATGGCTCTCGCATGCAACTTGAGCAGCCGGTTATGGAGCCAGAAGCAGTCACAGCCAGCTGTCCAAAGTTAGTATGGTGATGCCAGCGCCCAGTGATGAAACTGGCCAGGTAAGGACAGTGCTGGATCCTGGGATAGGTGAGAGTCTGTTAATTAAAAGTCAACAGCCACAGTTTGTGTAGTTGCTGACTTTGAAGTTTGCAAAATATGACTAAAGAACCTCTTTAAGATAAAGGAAATACAAAAATGTCTCTGTATAAAAGTGTTAAACAACGAAAACAAAATTATGTTTATACACAAAATGACATTGTATTACTAAAAATACATACATTGAATAATTCTTTTTACATGCTACTGATTACTGTGCATGAGTTTTGAATTTTAAATTAATGCAATGTGACACAAGTGACACAGGACACAAACGTATACATTTGTTCGAGCTTCAGTCAAATTTTGTGATCCGCATAATTTGCTTCAGTTCTAATGGATCTCAAATGTTTGACAAAGCCCTCCAAACCTGGAGGAAATACATGTTTTATGTTCTGTGTTGAATTACGTTCCGTCACGCTGTATTGTTTTCGGCTGCTTTAAAGAAGACCTAAATCTGTTGCTTCACTTACTGCACCCATGAAAAATGATACTCCCATTTCTTCACCACAGCCGAAAGTGGGATCTATCTGTCCAAATCTCGCAATAGTGCTCAATTAGCAATTTTGTCAATCTCTGACTACTTATTCAGTGGTATGAATGCATTCTTCAAAGAGGATAACCAACTCTAGAAGCAGGGCTGGATTTACATCTCAGGAGCCTAAAGGGCAGAGAATTCTGAATCGCCCCCACCCAAACAAAAAACAGCAAGACCAACTTTTTTTCTTGATAAAATATTTTTACGCACAACAAAAATAAAATAAGTATTACAAGTTTCAAATAAATGAGGTATGAGAACCATCGAGAAAAGTGCAAATTTGTGCAAAATCCTCATACTTATCCCTCTACAGAATCATTGTCATCCCTCTCTACAATGTAACTCCATCCTCCTCATCTCTTTCCAAAATCATTCTCATCCCTCTCTACAATGGAATTATATCATCCTCATCCCACTCCAGAATCATCCTCATCCTTCTCCACAATGTAACTCCATCCTCCTCATCCCTCTCCAAAATCATACTCATCCCTCTCCACAATGTAACTCCATCATCCATTCATTCCTCGTCCCCCTCCAGAATCATCCTCATCTCTCTCCAGAATCATCCTCATCCCTCTCCACAATGTAACTTCATTATCCTCATCCCCCTCTAGAATCATTCTCATCCCTCTCCACAATGTAAATCCATCATCCTCATCCCCCTCCAGAATCATCCTCATCCCTCTCCACAATGTACCTCCATCATCCTCATCCCCCTCCAGAATCATCCTCATCCGTCTCCACAATGTAACTCCATCATCCTCATCCCCCTCCAGAATCATCCTGATCCCTCCACAGATTCATCCTCATCCATCTCCACAATGTAACTCCATCATCCTCATCCCCCTCCAGAATCATCCTCATCTCTCTCCAGAATCATCCTCATCCCTCTCCACAATGTAACTCCATCATCCTCATCCCTCTCAAGAATCATACTCATCCCTCTCCACAATGTAACTCCATCATCCATTCATTCCTCATCCCCCTCCAGAATTTATTCCTCATCCCTCTCCAGAATCATCCTCATCACTCTTCACAATGTAACTCCATCCTCCTCATCCCTCTCCAGAATCATACTCATCCCTCTCCACAATGTAACTCCATCATCCATTCATTCCTCATCCCCCTCCAGAATCATCCTCATCTCTCTCCAGAATCATCCTCATCCCTCTCCACAATGTAACTCCATTATCCTTATTCCCCTCTAGAATCATTCTCATCCCTCTCCACAATGTAAATCCATCATCATCATCCCCCTCCAGAATCATCCTCATCCCTCTCCACAATGTACCTCCATCATCCTCATCCCCCTCCAGAATCATCCTCATCCCGCTCCACAATGTAACTCCATCATCCTCATCCCCCTCCAGAATCATCCTGATCCCTCCACAGATTCATCCTCATCCATCTCCACAATGTAACTCCATCATCCTCATCCCCCTCCAGAATAATCCTAATCCCTCTCCAGAATCATCCTCATCCCCCTCCAGAATCCCTATTCTCAATGTAACTCCATCATCCTCATCCCTCTCCACCATATAACTCCACCATCCTCACCCCCCTCCAGAATCACCCTCATCCCTCTCCAGAATCATCCTAATCACTCTCCACAATGTAACTCCATCATCCTCATCCCTGGATTCTTATTACACATCTATCCCCATCATCCTCATCTCCAACTTCCCTCTCCATAATCATCCCCATCTCTTTTTAGAATCATCCTACTCCCTCTGTGCTTTGTAACCGAGCCTTCATCTGTATCTTCGTATTCATTATGTGCTCTTTTCTCAGTTATCCCTCTATTATAACCACATGACCCATCTTCCTCCCTCTCTCCATCATTATCCTCATTCCTACAGCAGAAGCACTGCAAATCTCAGGATGGCCCATTTTAAGACATTGCAAGTTCCAGCATGCTCAGTCTAGAAGACACTATAAGTCCCAACTTGGTTCTTTGGAAAGACTACATTACAAGTCCCAGCATGCTCCATTAGACACTACAAGTCCAAGCATGCTCACTGTAGAAGGCACTACAAGACCCAGCATGCTCCATTTTGAAGCACTACAAGTCCCAGCACACTCCCTAAGCTCCAGGCAGTAGACAGAGGGCTCAGTGTCACCCCTCCCTGGTCACTTTGTACCTTGTAGGTGTTCTCGTGATCCTGGCCATGGCCTCTGGGTTGCGGGACATGTCTGAGTTCCTCAGTGACACTGTTTCCCATTACGCACACTGGCCCAGCTCCTCACCATGCCCCCCTCCATCTCCCACCAGCAGCGCCTGACAACTGTGACAAGTAGAAGGAGCAGCGACTTCGGTCTGTACGTATATGGTGGGGCCGTGGGGTCAGCAGCAGCTGCCAGCCAGGGAAGGGAAATACCTGGGCACAGGGGGAGGAGAGCAAAGTAAGGAGAGGAGGGGGCAGGGACAGGGCCTTCTTAATGAGAGGGCACACCTGGACACTTCCCAGTGGCCCCAGCTGCATTGGGAGGCCCCTGCACTTTCCCCAAAGAAGCTGCTCCCTGAGCCCACGCTGCCCAGAAATTGGGGGCTCCGTGATGGCACAGAGAGTGATGGATAAACAGGGGAGACAGGCTGGCAGTGCTGCGCCGTGCTGTACAGAACAATACCTATTTCACAGCCAGCAAGGAGGGGCAGGGTCGGAGCGCCAGTGATGCTCTGACCCCGCCCCATGCAGCTTGAATGCTCAGGACTCGGAGGCAGCGGGGTAGGAGCTGGAGTGGGAGCTGCTGAGTCGGCAGCACTGAGAGCCCGCCGGCGGAAGTGGCATTGTGGATGGTGTCTTGGTGAGCGCAGCTGTCCAGCACTGTTTCCACTGAAGGGCTTGGAATGCTTCCTCCTCTGTCCCTCCTTCTGCCTGCATGACTTGATTGGTACTTATACCAGTGCTGGAGGTGGGCACATAGCCAAAAGTTCACATGCACTGTATCTCCACTGGAAAAGGGGGTACTACATGGATGGAATAATGGTGCTGGGGGATTTCAAGGGTGTATGGGGGAAAACAATGCTGAGGGGGGATCTGGGTTGTATAGGGGGTAGCAATGCTTGGGGTATCTTGGGTGGCTATAGTGCTAGAGGTATCAGGGATATAGAGAGGCCACAGTGTAGAGGGTATCAGGGATGTAGTGGGGTCACAATACAAGGGGTATCTTATGGTATATGGTAACAGTGCTGGGGGAAAGTCTAGGGTGTAGAAGTGTCAGAGTGCTGGGGGACATGTGGGGTACAAAGAGGGACCAGAGTGCTGGGGGAATATCTAGGGTGTAGAGCGGTCAGAGTGCTGGGGGGATATCTGGGGTGTAGAGGGGTCACAGTGCTGGGGGGATATCTGGAGTGTATAGGGGTCACAGTGCTGGGGGGATATCTGGGGTGTAGAGGGGTCACAGTGCTGGGGAGATATCTGGAGTATAGAGGGGTCACAGTGCAGGGGGAATATCTGGGGTGTAGAGGGGTCAGAGTGCTAGGGGGATATCTGGGATGTAGAGGGGTCAGAGTTCTGGGGGGATATCTGGGGTGTAGAGGGGTCAGAGTGCTGGGGGGGGGGTATCTGGGGTGTAGAGGGGTCAGAGTGCTGGGGGGATATCTAGGGTGTAGAGGGGTCAGAGTGCTGGGGAGTTATTTATTTGGGTTGAGAATCCTGGGGGTGTGGAGGTGGTAACAGGATAACAATGGTAGGGGGAAACCTGGTGTGTGTGTGTGTGTGGGGGGGGGGGGTTGGTTGGGTAGAGTTAGGAGTGCTGGATGTATATAAGATGTAGAGGGGTTACAATGTTGAGGGTATCTGAGGCCCTGTCAGGCTGGATGGTGCCTTATGATTTTTATTGGCGGCCGTGTCTATACTTGTTACAACTGTCCTGAGCATCATTCCAGCAGATATATTATATGCACAGGACAGCTTTGTTACTTTATGTATGTAGTATTTTCCCACGGTTTCTTTGCTATACAGAATGATTGTTCATGTAGTTAAAGCGGAGCTCCACCCAAAAGCTCCGCTTGTCTGCTACCTCCCTACTTGATGTCTGTTTACCTGCGCTCTTTCCATTGTAGGGGCCCCAGAGCATTACTTTGCCCAGGGGCCCATGATGCTATTGAGACGGCCCTGGGCAGGGAAGTCACCTAGGAGGAGGGTGTGTGAGGAGAGTGTGGACTTAAGCCCCATACACACAGGACGAATGTCGAGAGACAATGGCCAGTTCAAAAAAAATGCCCGACATTTTGCCTGTGTGTATGTCGGTCTGGCTGACATGCTGGAAAACCAACAGCCGACCGACTCCCGATTAGTGCTCTCAGCCAATGGCAGAGAGCATTGATTGGAGTGTACTATGTCAGAACACAATAGCTCAGCGGGGTAGATCGATGGACTAATCTCGCATGGTTAGTACAGCAGCTCCAACTGGAGCTGACAGTTTTTTTCATTTAACCCATGGGGTTGAACGAAAAAAACGAATAGTGTGTGCCTGGCTTTAGAGCTCTCCACACACCACTGATAGATGGAGCTCAGTGCTGAACAGGTATTGTTTAAAGAAAAAAAAACACATACAGATGGGCACCTCTCTAGGAAGGGAACCTGTAGGCACATATTGGGAAATCTGGCTCTGTCTAGAAGCATCATATCTTCAGGTTTGTGTTTTTTAAAACCCTTTTGCTGACATGCCCTGTTATTCACTTTTAAACTCAGGTGGCCTGACCATTTTTGCATCTTTAAAAAAAAAAAATTATTTTTCACCTGCAGCTTTCATAGGCTGCAAAAGACCCCCCAAAACCATACATTTTCAGAAAGCACAGGACACAAAGAAAAAAAAAGATAGTGCTACTGATTTTGTAGTTCCAGTAACTGTTGCACAAGTATTTATCTAATGAGACACACAGGAGAGGGCTCAGCCCTAAAAGGCCCCCTCCTTACTGGCTGTGATTGACAGCAGAGGGAGCCAATGCCTCCCGCTGCTGTCTCTGAGTCAATGAGAAGGCAGAGAGCCGGGACAGCAGCCGATCTTGTACACATTGCTGGATCAAGATCGAGCTTGCGTAAGTATTAGGGGGGCTGCGGGGGGAGCTGCATACTGAAGTTTTTTTTACCTTCATGCATAGAATTCAGCCTTTACAACTACTTTGAGTAATATAAGTAGGGATGAGCTTTATGTTCGGGTCGAAACATGAGTTCGACTCGAACATTGGCTGTTCGCCCGTTCACCGAATAGGGAACAATTTGGAGTGTTCGCGGCAAATTCGAAAGCCGTGGAACACCCTTTAAAAGTCTTTGGGAGAAATCAAAAGTGCTAATTTTAAAGACTTCTATGCAAGTTATTGTCATAAAAAGTGTTTGGGGACCTGGGTCCTACCCCAGGGGACATGTATCAATGCAAAAAAAAGTTATAAAAATGGCCGTTTTTTCGGGAGCAGTGATTTTAATAATGCTTAAAGTGAAACAATAAAAAAGAAATATTCCTTTAAATTTCGTACCTGGGGGGTGTCTGTAGTATGCCTGTAAAGTAGCGCATGTTTCCCGTGTTTAGAACAGTCCCTGCACAAAATTACATTTCTAAAGGAAAAAAAGTCATTTAAAACTACTAGCGGCTATAATGAATTGTCGGGTCTCGGCGATACACATAAAAGTCAATGAAAAAAACGGCATGGGATTCCCCCACAGTCTATTACCAGGCCCTTTGGGCCTGGTATGAATATTAAGGGGAACCCCGAACCAAAATATTTAAAAAAAAATTGTGTGGGGGTCCCCCAAATTCCATACCAGGCCCTTCAGGTCTGGTATGGTTATTAAGGGAAACCCCGCACCAAATTTTTTTTAAAAAATGGCGTGGGGGCCCCCCTCAAAATCCATGCCAGACTGAAGGGTCTGGTATGGATTTTAAGGGGGACCCCACGCCAAAATAAAAAAAATGACATGGGGTCCCCCCAAAAATACATACTAGAATCTTATCCGAGCACGCAACCTGGCAGGCCGCAGGAAAAGAAGGGGGATGAGAGAGCGCCCCCCCTCCTGAACCGTACCAGGCCACATGCCCTCAATATGGGGAGGGTGCTTTGGGGTAGCCCCCCAAAGCACCTTGTCCCCATGTTGATGGGGGCAAGGGCCTCATCCCCACAACCCTTGCCTTGCCCTACCCTTGTGGTTGTGGGGGTCTGCGGGCGGACATCCCTATGGCTTCCCTGTAGCGTCAGAGGGGGGTGGGGCCACCCACTGATGTCCCCGGGTGACCCCGCCCCCGTAGCATCAAAGGGGGTGGGGTCACCTGGTTACGTCAGCCAGTGGCCCTGCCCCCTCTGACGCTAAGGGGAAGCCATAGGGATGTCCCCATGCGTCAGAGGGGGCGGGGTCACCCAGCGACGTCAGCCGGTGGCCCTGCCCCCCTCTGACGCTAAGGGGAAGCCATAGGGATGTCCCCGTGCATCAGAGGGGGGCGGGGTCACCCGGGGACCTCAGCGGGGGGCCCGACCCTTGTGCAGGGACTGTTCTAAATACGGGAAACATGCGCTACTTTATAGTACTTTTTATATACTTTATATGCGCTATAGACACCCCCCAGGTACGAAATTTAAAGGAATATTTCACTTTTATTGTTTCACTTTAATTATTATTAAAATCACTGCTCCCGAAAAAACTGACATTTTTAAAACTTTTTTTTGCATTGATACATGTCCCCTGGGGCAGGACCCGGGTCCCCAAACACTTTTTATGACAATAACTTGCATATAAACCTTTAAAATTAGCACTTTTGGTTATTCATGTTCGTGTCCCATAGACTTTAATTGTGTTCCCGTGTTCGAACTAATTTTTTGCCTGTTCACATGTTTTGGTGCGAACCGAACCGGGGGGTGTTCGGCTCATCCCTAGCAATAGGGTGTTTCAATGGAGCAGCTAAAGCCAGATGAAATTGCATAGAGTGACACCTGCTGCCTGGAACTATGAAAGTGAAATATTCACGTGCAATATTTCATATTTACCAAACGAAATGAACAAACAAAATATTTTTTACATTGTATTTTTCTTTTGTTGTGGACATAATAATGTATTGATTATGCTTTTTTCCTGCATTGGTGATGTTCTGAAATATACAAAGCCTTGATTTCTTCATTGTGTTTACAGAAGTGGAATATTTCCTTCTGTAAAACTCATCTCAACGGAGTACTGAATCAAGCAGGCCAGATACTGCAGCATAATATGAACAATTGATTAGTACACAGAATACAATAGAGCCTGCAGTCAGTTTGTATTTTGTGGATATATACGATATCAAAGGTCTGGATTGAAGCAGGTGATTGAAGTTGAAGGTGGTTTTACTTTACTTTACTTTTTTCCTTTTGTTATGTATGTCCTTCACTTTTTAAAAGGAGCAAAGCTGCAAAGCTGACAGTTTGTTTTAAAGCATAAAAAATATATATACTGTGTATATATATATATATATATATATATATATATATATATATATAATAAAACCCAGAAAGTAAGAGAGAATGAAATGTAGTTCATAATCCCTGGCAATATTTTGTTGTTGTCCCCCCATTGGGGAGACTTCTCTTCACTTTCTGTGTCCCATAGTCACAACAGAAATTGAGAAGAAATTCCTTCAAAGTGAGCTAAATCTCTGGCTGTCACCAGGGTCGCCAGAACTCTGTACAGTAGTCTGAGTCAGGAAACACATTTCTACAGCAAGTACAGCAAATCCACATGCTTTTTTCAAATACATCAATAGTAAAAATGTTATGAAAAAAACAGATAGGCCCCATAAAGTATTAACACGATAAGCTGATCACAAATGACAGGGAAAAGGCAGATATATTAAATATTTTTTCTATTCTCTTCTCTTTTCACAGATGAAAATAACGGGTTATTAACAGTAATATTAAGAGAAGGTAGTACCTCTGTGGTTGACTGAAAACCAGGTACAAAAGAGACTAGAGAAACTTAATGTGAACAAACCACCAGGTCCAGATGGTTTACACCCATGAGTCCGCAGGGAACTTACTCAGTTATTGTCAAGCCGCTATTTCAAATTTTTAAAGACATCTTATTTCCTGGATTGGTACCAACTGACTGCCATAGATCAAATAAAGTACCAATTTACAAAAAAGGATTGAGATGTATTCCAGGCAACTACAGGCCAGTCAGCCTAAAATCAATAGTGTGCAAGATATTTGAGGGAATGGTAAGGAACTCTTTTACTGCAATAATGATATCATAAGTAACAACCAGCATTGATTTATGAAAGACCAACTTGTCAATAACTTGTTTTTCTTCTACGATGAAGTAAGTGAGAAATTGGGAGGTGGAAGTCCAGAGGACATAGTTTATGTAGGGCATTTGCCACTGTACCTTATAAACATTAAATTTATAAATTAATCTATCAACTAAGGTTTGTTTGAGTTGATGAAATTGTATGTACAAGATTGAAAACTGATACATGAACAGGAGAATGATTGTATGAACAGAGAGTTCATACTACAGAGAGTACTTTAAATGGTCTAAAGTTCTAAGTAGTGTGCCCCAGTGTTCTGCTTTGAAACCAGTGCTGTTCAATTTATTTTATATTGATATAGAGGTTGGAATGCATTTGGCACAGGATACAGGATCATTGCAGGAGGACCTTTACAGGATAGGGGGTTGGGCAGCTACATTTAGGGGTAGGTGGGTGGTACTTTCTCCATGTTCAACCCTTCATTGGGTCCAATTGTGGGTCAGATAAGAGGCCTACCCAGGGGTGGTGGCTTCTTATGGGATACACTAGGCACTTTGTACAAGGTCACTACCATACACATGGGGTACCTTTACTTGAGCCACACCCACGACCCAGGACAGATGACTAAACATGAACAAACTTTAGTAAACTCTCTTTATGTATTAAGCATCACCACAGTTACTTGTACATTTAGGAGGGACATGCAGAGCCGATGCCCTCTTCACCTGCCCCGCGTATCACTGCTGCTCACTCCCAGTAATGGTATGGGGTCCCACCGTGCACTTCACTTATCTCTTTCTCTTTCACACCTATGTGAAAGCCAAGGGCCCCAGCAGTGCAGATCTGCTCCCTTTGCTATAGGAGGCGGATCATGGCCATAGGTGTGCCAACAACATTTCCCTCATTGCAAGAGGTTCTCTCACCTGTCACATGTACGTGCTTACAACAGGCTGCTATAGAAACCTTCATTACCCTTGGTAACCACTGTGTCTTCACACTGTATGAACTTCTAGTACTGATGTTTTCATACCCCAATGTGTTTATTGACCTGAGCTGTAGACTATATATTTTACATAGTTACATAGTAGGTGAGGTTGAAAAAAGACACAAGTCCATCAAGTCCAACCTATGTGTGTGATTATGTGTCAGTATTACATTGTATATCCCTGTATGTTGCGGTCATTCAGGTGCTTATCTAATAGTTTCTTGAAGCTATCAATGCTCCCCGCTGAGACCACCGCCTGTGGAAGGGAATTCCACATCCTTACCGCTCTTACAGCAAAGAACCCTCTACGTAGTTTAAGGTTAAACCTCTTTTCTTCTAATTGTAATGAGTGGCCACAAGTCTTATTAAACTCTCTTCTGCGAAAAAGTTTTATCCCTATTGTGGGGTCACCAGTACAGTATTTGTAAATTGAAATCATATCCCCTCTCAAGCGTCTCTTCTCCAGAGAGAATAAGTTCAGTGCTCGCAACCTTTCCTCATAACGAAGATCCTCCAGACCCTTTATTAGCTTTGTTGCCCTTCTTTGTACTCGCTCCATTTCCAGTACGTCCCTCCTGAGGACTGGTGCCCAGAACTGGACAGCATACTCCAGGTGCGGCCGGACCAGAGTCTTGTAGAGCGGGAGAATTATCCTTTTATCTCTGCAGTGGATCCCCCTTTTAATGCATGCCAATATTCTGTTTGCTTTATTAGCAGCAGCTTGGCATTGCCGGTTACTTACATTGCACCCCTTTAATACCTTCAGACCAAGCAAAAGCAACATTTAAAATCTTTACTTCAAGAATAAATTAACATGATGACAATTACAAGCAAAAGTTTGAAACAAAGTGCAGATATTCCCTAACATCCCTAGTCCCTAACTGCCCCAGCATACCTGCATAGGAAAAAAATCAATTCTTGGAAGAATCCATACTTGTCACAGTCCAGGAACTGGTATCTTCAGGTAGGACTGCAATTTCCAGCAATCCTCCTACATCTTGCTGGCTCTTTGTGTCTTTTCACCCATAGCGTCTGCGTGTGTGATTTTTCTCCCGCCACACTGGATCAGTCCTTTTTTTAGCACATAGGACCGGAGGTTCTGACCCAAGAAAAACTGCCAAAACAGAAAACCCAGGAGTGTAGTTAACCCCTAACTTCCTACTGGGGCAGCAGTAGTCTCTACCTGCCTATATACTGTACATGGCAGATAAGGTTCACGACTGAAAAATGTAAAGGTATGCACTTGAGTGCCAAAAGTACACTTGTAAATTACACATTAGCAGGGGCTCCCCTGGGGGAATCAGTGATGAAAAAGTATCTAGGATCATAGGCGTGCGCACAGGGTGTGCCGGGTGTGCCCGGGCACACCCTAATCACCCCATGCGCATTAGTGTTATCGTTCTGTGTAGCAGCAGGAACATGGTAAAGATCTCCCTCTTACCTGCTCTGCCATAAGAAAAGTATTTATGCTCTTCTCTTTCACTGTGCCGGCAGGGAGATCAATGTGCCAGGTTCATATATATGTAGACACATACACATGCATGTGTGTTTGAGCTTAAGGGTGCACACCCTAATGCAATAGGCTGCGCACACCTATGTCTAGGATCTAGGGATGCTTGTAGATTACAGACTTAGCAATAGCGTGCAATGCCAAATCACAGCTAACAAAACTAGCAAAATATTGTCATACATTAAAAAGGGCATGCAGTATATTCAGGAGATAAATAAATAATTCTATCCCTTACAAAACACTGGTTCAGCCTCATCTTGAGGATGTAGTTCTATTTTGGTCACTAATTCCCTAGAATAATGTTAAATTAGAAGGAGTTCAGCGGAAGACAACAAAATTATTAATAAAGGAGAAGGTCCACAGCTTTGAGGATTAATTGGAGAGATTACAGTTATTCATTTTGGAGAAGAGGCATTCAGGGGGGAGGGGGGGGGCAATATGATTACAGTGTACAAACATATCAAATGTGACTTCAGAAACTATAAGTGCCGGTTCACACAGGGGCGACTTGTCAGGCGACTTACCACCTGACAAGTCATGCTCCGTGCATTACAATGGAACCGTTCTAATAGGAGCGACTCAAGTCACTCCAACTTAGAAAAAGGTTCCTGTACTAATTTGGGGTGACTTTGGAGCAGCTTGCATTGACTTCTATACAGCAGTCAAGTTGTACGGGGCAGCTTCAGAGTTGGGCGGCTTTGAAGCCGCCCCTGTGTGAACCGGCACTAATAAACTATCTACTGATTGTGGAAAGGGTTCTTTACTTTTAGAACAGTAATAATGTGAAACTCCCCCCCGGGAAGTGGCACTAGCTGAGCGTGTCGACAACTTCTAAAAAACTTTTAGATGTCTTCCTCGGGAAGCAGAGAATACAATTGTTAGAGAATAAAAATCACACATAAAGACACACATAGGTTGAAATGGATGGACCTATGTCTTTTTTCAACCTTACAAACTATGTTAGTATACAGTCCCCATGCAGTGTCCCATTGGATGGTTTTTCCCTCTATTCCCGTTGTGGTGACAACTCAAAATTTGTATTTATTTTTTCATATTTACTCTGGGCGATAATAGTCATCAGAACAAATAGAGAGGGTGAATCTCCCTGAAGGGGACAGAGACAGCAATAAAAACCCAATGGTGCTCCAATCCCTCTCCATTCTATCCAAAACAAAAAAAAGTTTTGGCATTAGTTATATTATAACTTTTACTTTACTTTGTCCAGGAGGTCTTTGCTTTAGACTGAAATGGGCTCCTGATTCTGCCTGTACATAGTTCCTGCATATACAAAATCAGTGCATCGTTCTGCAGCTGGTGATGGTCAAAGAGTGCCATTACTTAACTGGGTGGACCACCAAACTAAATTTCAACTGCAAAGTTGAGGGTGAAATCCAATTCAGTTTCTCCCATTAAAAAGAAAAAAAGCACAGGCAATGAATATATAAAAATAAGTTCATAGAAAGAGAAGGCTATAAAAATGTGGCATGTAAAAAAAGACTTACCTATCTGTCCTGCTTTCCCATACTGCTAGTCTTTGCTCAGATATATTGGCTGAACAGGCATCAGCATCAGTGCCACCCTCTGTGCTCCGTGGTTTCATCTGCCAGCACCTAAGTCATTACAGGCCCCAGCAGTGAGGTAGGGTCCTGCCAACGGAACCACTGCATGCAGTGCGGGACAAGGCATCCCACAAACCTGAAAGTCTGTTAAATACAGAAGATTCTTCTGCAGTGGTAGATCCTTAGTAAAATGAATATCGGTAGAGTAGGGGGCAAAACAGGTAGGTTTTACCTCTTTTTTTACAGACAGTTCTTCAAAATCATTTTATTTTAATCTTTAGTTAGCTATGGCTTTCTGTAACTGAAAAAAAAAATAGATTTTTCTTTCATACAACCATAGACACCATGTTCAGTCTGTAGACAAGAATGATCAAAAACCGTGTAAAAGGGTTACTGCCTCAACCAGTCTGCAGAAATCACCCAAAACTTGGCAGTATTTAGGTCAGGTTACAGACAGCCTATTACATGGAAAATGGCATCCTTGGCAATGCCCCTAAAGTGATTCTAATAGTTGTAATTTTCCTTTTTAAATAACAAACTTGTTATACTTAACTGCACTCTGAAACGCTCCGTGTTCCCCGAGCGACCGTGGGAGTGCCGATGCGAGTGCCCGGCGGTCAAGATCACCGCCGGGCACTCGCATCGGCTCTGTGGGCGAGCTGGGGCCACACGCATGCGCCCCCTAGTGGCCGTCTATGGTACCGATGTACCATGACTGCGATTCGCGCAGCTGAGCCATGTTGCTGCAGTATAACTGCGGCGGCTGGTCGGCATGCGGTTAACATACAGCATACTGTAGCATATGGAGTGCCGTGATCAGGCCTATGTAATGTACAGCACAGCATAAAGAACACAGGGGTCATGACTATGTAGTATATAGATAGCAAAAGTGAGGACTATGTAACATTAAACACAATGGGGGTTTTTTACGAAAGGCAAATCCACTTTGCATTACAAGTGCACTGCAAGTGCACTTAAAACCGCACTGAAAGTGCACTTGGAAGTGCAGTCGCTGTAAATCTGAGGGGTAGATTTGAAATGAGGGGAAGCTCTGCTGATTTTATCATCCAATCATGTGCAAGCTAGAATGCTGCTTTTTATCTTCATTGCATGTCCCCCTCGGATCTACAGCGACTGCACTTCCAAGTGCACTTGCAGTGCACTTGTAGCGCAAAGTGTATTTTCCTTTAGTAAATAACCCCCAATGTAAAATGTTTAGCAGTCAAGAATGTGTAATGTTCAAAATAGCATATAAGAAGGGCCTGACATATGATGTCATTACCCACTCCCATGTGAGGGCGGATGTGCTTTTGTTTTTTGATACATATGCAATTTTTACCTCCTATCATTGTATGTGTATTTTTAATAAAACCTTTACGTTTACTGGTTAAACTGCACTATGGGATATATTCCTTTCTTTCCCTATATATCTCCGCTGAGAGTGTCATATTTGAGACTGTGACAGCGGGATTGCATCTAACTGCCAGGTGGCCAGGCACTTATTGATTCATTGGGAATCCATGCTCTGGTTGCTGTGATCGTGATGATATGCATCTGTTTTAGCTGCTAAGCAGCCAGGCGCCTAATGATCTGTGTATGGGAATCATTCTCTCCAGTAAGAAGAGTGTGATGCTGGTGGAGGTGTGTGACATACGCCGTGGTTTATTGTGGGAACACTGCACAAGACTGGAAATTGGGCTGATCCTATTTAAAGTGGAGGTCCACCCTAGCACTTAAATTCTCCCCTGCAATCATTACAATCATTAATGTGAGCAAAGTTCAGCCTTATGTCTCAAAATGAAAAAATCCCAGTTTTTCTTCCTTTATTTTGCAGTATGCAGTGCCGTCATGACTTCAATTCTACTTCCTTCTGAGCCTAAAATCAGCCAGTGGGTGTGGTTACTGAAAGCTAGTGACATCACTTCCAGGGAGGGGCACTATTCCTGTGTAGCCAGTGGGCGTATACAGGATGGGAGGAGCTAATCATAGGTCCCTGCCCAGTGTTCTCTCATTGTACATCATCCTAATTCATAACAAAATGAAGAAATAAAAAGCCTCATCCACACAGGACACAGATTGGGGGTGCAGTATACATATACAGTATAGCTGTGCACAGGAGAAGGGAGCTGGACACGGGGGGGGGGTGACTGTCAGTGTAGCTGGAAGTGCTCTGGGGTCTCAGCTCACAGTCTACAATGATCATAGTACAGGCAACCACACTAAGGCTCTGTTTCCACAAGTGCGACTTGTCATGCGACCTTGGACACATAAAGTTGCATGACAAGTCACAGCCCATTAATTTCAATGGCACCTGTTCCCATCTATCCGACTTTGAAGCTGTTCGATTTAGAGTGCGACTTTGAGTGCAGCTTTGATCCAACTTTACAGTCTGAAACAAAGTTGCATCAAAGTAGTGCAGGCACCTTTTCAAAGTCGCTGATTTTCAAAGGCGCACAGATAGGAACGTTTGCCATTGAAATCAATGGACTGTGACTTGTGATGCGACTTTGTGTCCAAAGTCGGATGACAAGTCGCACTAGTGGAAATGGAGCCTTAAACTCATTACTCACATGTAGCTCCCTCAGCTGGACGTGTGCCACACCATGCACACAGTGTCCATCACAGTGCCACACCATGCACACAGTACCATCACTGTGCCCATCACAGTGCCATGCAGAAACAACCACGTGGTTGTACACTGTAGAAAATATGCAGCATGTTGCATTGTAATCTATATTACAGTTTCTAACAAACAGAACATACTTCTAAAGCCTGTCACCCCCCTACTCTCAGGAGAAAATGCTATCCAAAAAGAGGCAATGAAGACAGGAGGAGATCTGTGAAGGTGAGGAGGGATCTGGGCAGGGCTTGGCAAAACAGGGACGGTTAGAATGAACAGTAGGCATGCCTGTGTAGGATAGAAGGACAAAGTTTTCAGGAAGTGAGATGCCCCCATGCAGAATTCAGAAATAAGGAAATAAGGTTGTCCCTGAAGAACAGAAAGAAGCTGATTGTCTAGCTTTGATTAGACTTTCTAAGCTTGGCAATCAGCAATACAGAAAATTAATAATATCAAAGATAAAGATATTTTATGAGGGCACATGCGCGGCACGATGCAGGAAGGACGTGAGTAGCCACAGCTCCGTCTGACGCGGCTAGAGCGGGCTCAACAACCAGCACCAAACGAACCCTACGCTGCCGAAAACAACCCATACCCCTCGGGGAACCCTTCGTGCAAGAAAAACCGGGCATTTTGGCCGCACACAACACAACCTTATCCACTATCTTCTGGACGCTGCAGGCAAACAGGCCAGGAAGATGTCCCAAGATGGCGCCGGCGCCAGCACACACGCGGCCGCAACTAAACAGCTTTCTAATCCATCCATCCACCCTCTCAACAACGGGAACTGTGAGTACTCATCCTTTTTAACCAAAGCTGATCTTGATGCCAGCCTTACCACAATTTTTGATAAGCTGGTTAATAAAATAGAGAGCGAAGTGCATAAAGCTACCACGGCCCTATCTCAGGAGATTGCCAATATAGGAAGCCGCACAGACATAGACATTAGAAACTAAACACGATGAACTATTGCTTGCTCACAATGATTTAAGAAAAGATTACGAATCTTTGGCTGACAGTTTCGCCTTTATGCAAGCACAAGTAGAAGATTTGGATAATAGGAACAGACGCCACAACATCAGACTGCGTGGCGTTCCTGAAACAGTTCCTACAAACAGTTTCCAAGATCTTCCATAATCTTCTTCCTGATAAACCATTGTCAGCATTTACCTGCGACTGTATACACAAAGCCTTACGCCCCAAACCCCCACCTGATAAACCACCCAGAGATATCATCATGTGCATGAAAGACTTTCTGATCAAGGAAGAAATTATGCATGCATCAAGAATCTCCCCAAGCATTGCTTTCGAAGGCAAAAGGCTACAAATCTATCCTGACATCTCCCCTGCCACCCTGGATAGAAGACGCAGGATGAAGGAAGTCACTAACATCCTACAAACAGCCCGAATAAAATATAGATGGGGATTTCCTTTCAAGCTTATGATCCCACATAATGGGTCCACATACACGGTGTACAATGTAATAGAAGGAAAGGAATTACTTATTAAACTGGGCCTACTAGATCCGGAACCACCTAATTGTTTTCCTTCTACTCCAAGACCCTCCCCTATCTGGTCAACCCCGTCTTCCAGACGCAACACAATTGAACAAATAAGATGGCGTCAACCATTCCAAAACCAAGCCACTTGAACACTTTATACAATCACTGTTCCTCTTTTCATAAGGTTCTATATGATTCATAACCCTACTCTGGCAGAACTTTTGCTTCATCTATGGTCATCCTTGCATACATTTCTATCCCTCGTCTTGGACGGATCATTTTAATAATTGACCTTCACTACAATCTGCCATCTTTTGATCTACCCTCTACAAATGGAACTTAGTCATCATCGAAGACATTAAGAATCTGAACAGAAAAATAAAAGAACTCCACCCCCCTCCCAAACCCTCCCCCCCCCCTTTCCTTCCTCTCCTCCTCCCCTTCTCCCCCACCCTTACTTATTTTTTCCTACTAACTAGACTCCTGGAGAGCGCATAATATAGGCACAAAGGTTTATACACACTACTCACACCCCCATGATGTTTACGCTAGACTAGACTACATATACTGTACACCTATACTGTTAGCTAACTCCTCTAAAGCTATTATACACCCTGGTCGGACCACGACATTACCTCATTTGAAACCTCTCACATAGGTCTCTCACCTTCCCCTTACAACTGGAGATTAAATGATACAATCCTAACTGAAGCCTCTTTGACACATTCTATTTCAACACAATTGAGAATCCCACTATGCTTTGGGTTGCACATAAAGCAGTCCTAAGAGGCCACCTAATTAGTCTGGCTGCAAACAGAAATAGGCAAAGACTCACAGACATCAAAAGTCTTACCAAAGACCTAAATGACTTAAATCATAAATTACAAAAATGCTCCATCACAAGAAATCACCAAACAAATACAGGACAAGCGTAAAGCTTTGGATGTTATACTTTCAGCAAATACAGAGAAATCATTAAGATTTTCCAAATCCAAATTTCTGCTACATAGTAATTCCCCCTCATCTATGTTTGCCAAAAAACTTAACCATGAACACAAACCCCCACACACATATAAACTCAGGGATTCCAATGGAAATATGATCACACACCCTCAAGAAGTACTTAAATTATTTTCTTCATTTTATAAAGACCTACTCTCAAGTCCACAACCTCCTCCTCAACCCACAGCAAATAGAAGCTTTAAATGCCCCCTGTTCAGAAATAGAGTTGACCCGAATTATTAAATCCCTTAAGACTACTACAGCCCCTGGCCCAGATGGCTTCTCATCTTCATATTATAAAAAATTTGCCCCCCTCTTAACTCCTCATTTGACCAACCTTTTTAATCACATTCTCAATGGCGGCCAATTTCTCAATGAGATGCTTCTAGCCAACCTTTCTCTTATACCTAAACCGCTTAAAGATCACTCCCTTCCCCAAAATTTTCGCCCTATATCAGTTTTAAATAATGACCTCAAAATCTTTGGTAGACTACTATCCGATAGACTGGCAAATGTTATCAATAATCTAATTCACATAGATCAAACCGGTTTTATCCCTGGTAGACAGATCGTTGACAATGTTAGACTAGTCACCAATATCATACAAGGCGCAAACCTACAGTCTCGTCAACTTTGCCTCCTTAGCTTGGATATTCAGAAAGCATTTGACAGCATTAGCTGGTCATAACTCAACTTTATACTGCCTAAATATGGGATATCAGATAAATTTCTACAGGGATTTAACGCCCTTTATCACAATCCCCAAACTAGAATAAGAATCCCCGGTCATAACTCAGATTTCTTTCCTCTAAGTAGGGGAACCAGACAGGGCTGTCCCCTCTCCCCACTTTTATTTGCCCTTGCCATTGAACCATTAGCCTATAAAATAAGGAATAACACAGATATAAAAGGATATACTAAAGGAGACAATGAATTTAAAGTCAGTTTATACGCTGATGATGCACTTATATTCCTCACGGAACCTATAACCTCTATCCCATCCCTCCTTAAAAAATTGAAACTCTTTCATAACATCTCCGGTCTTAAAATTAACCTCACCCAAAACACACAAAATATATTATCAAACAATTTTCCTTTCATATGGTGTCCTAACGCATTTAAATACCTTGGAGTTTCAATAACCTCAACTCATAATCTTTTATATAAGTCTAATTATATCCCCCTTTTTTCCCACATTAACACTATTCTCAACTCCTGGTCTTCATTTCATATCTCGTTCCTAGGCAGAATATGTGCCATTAAAATGACAATCCATCCTAAACTTTTATATTTCTTTCGTACCCTACCAATTAACATCCCAAACTCTAAATTAATCTCTATACAAAGAACTATTACCAAATTTATATGGGCAGGGAAAAAACCCAGATGCAGCTATGCTCTGATGCATAGACCCCAATCTTTGGGAGGCCTAGGTCTTCCCAACATCTGGCTATATTATCTTGCAGCCAGGCTAACACAACTTTCCCAATGGTTTACCCCTACTCACGAGACCCCTTGGAAGAAATTCGAAACCACTTCCATTAGTCCACTGTATCTACAAGGAATATTGTGGTCTAACACCACATCATACAACTATGGAATAAACACAAAGATAATTTCAAACTCTCCTCTAGCACACCCCCCCCCCCCCCTTAGCCTCCTTTTTAGGAGATCCCAGATTCCCACATGCATATTATAACGGTTTCCTATTCAACCTGGATCAATAAAAATCTTACTACACTTAGATCCCTACAACTAAAATGGAGTTTTATTCCATTCCCCTCATTACAATCTATACATGGCCTCCCCCCCCCCAGAACTTCATCATTACCACCTAATTAAAAAATTCTATGCTGAGAATTTTGCACTTTCAACAAATCCCTCCAACACTGTATTTGAACAAATCTGCATCTCCTTTTCTAGAGACAGAGGCTTGATTTCTACATTATATAATTTCCTGAACAGTGTCGGAGTCCCAGATAAATCTTCACAGATGATTAAATGGGAGACAGACATAGGCATCACTTTCAGCATAGAAGATTGGTCATCTATGTCAATCAATCTACGAAAAAGTAACAAAGCCATATCATTCAGAGAAACTCCAATCAAAGTATTCTCAAGATGGTACCTAACCCCTGCGAAATTACACTCATATTACCCTTCAATCTCTCCAAATTTTTACTGAGGGTGTTCAGACCCTGGCACGCTCATTCACATATTCTCGAACTGTACCTACCTAGGTCCAATATGGCGTAAAGCCTTTGAAATAATTGAATCCTCTACCAAACAAAAAATAACACCCACGCCACAAATATGTTTACTATATGCAAATATACCAAACATCCCTCTTCCATGCACAAGACTAATTCACTCTGTATGTAGCTCTATCCATTGGATGATAGCATATAATTGGAAATCCAACAATCTCCCATGGCAACAAGTCGTTTCCAGAATGGATTCACTCAAACTTGCAGAATGGATATACCACACCCTTAATGACACCATTCATATACAAAAAAGCAAATGGTCTTTCTGGATTTCAAATTAGCATATACGTGTACATGGATATTTCTGTGTTTGAAATATTTTATTTGAACATTTATACCTGTAAGGTTTTGTATACATATCCCTCCGGAATACATATCTTCATCTTGGATTTTATAATCTGTATATCTATTTCACTACCTTGTTTGAATGATAACTTTGTAACACTGTAATATGCTCTGTTAATATACCTTTTTTATATACCTTTGTGAAACTTCCAAATAAAACTTTTGTAAACAAAAAAAAAAAGATAAAGATAATTTACATATACAGTATCTCACAAAAGTGAGTACACCCCTCACATTTTTGTAAATATTATATTATATCTTTTCATATGACAACACTGAAGAAATGACACTTTGCTACAATGTAAAATAGTGAGTGTACAGCTTGTATAACAGTGTAAATTTGCTGTCCCCTCAAAATAACTCAACACACAGCCATGTGTGAGGGGTGTAATCACTTTTGTGAGATACTGTAATAAATAGAAAATTTTCATTTTTGACTGGACTTCCACTTTAAGCACTTCTTCACCTGTGGGACTTTGTTCACTTGTAAACATTATTTTAGGTGCACCTTTCATGGTATTTATTTATGGTTAATATATTGTATTATTTCACTATTTTTAGGCACAATTTTTTGAGCATTGTTTTTTAAAGGGACAGTGCATTGTGCTTTTGTGTTACATATATCTTGTATTCAGATGTTTCAGCTGGTGCAGCAGTCTGAATCAGCAGGCTCTACGTGCAGTAGAATGCAGCAGTCAAGATCAGGTAAATTACAACATAGCATGCAGAGTGAAGGGATGAGCTCATTGTTCGGCATAAACACCCCTTTTAGCACATATACTGTAGTGCAGTGGTCAGGGTGCAGAGATCAAGACCATGAAAATACAGTGCCCTGAAAAAGTATTCACACCCCTGGAAATTTTCCACATTTATTCATGGTACAACCAAACACGTTGAGTAGAATTATAGGGGGTCTGGTAATGTTGATATATATATATATATATATATATATATATATATATATATATATATATATATATATATATATATATATATATATTACATAAATATAGATTATCACTTTAAGAATTGGTAAGAATTGGTACTCTGTGCACTTTTCTTTACTTTCCCCAGATGTTGTTTCAATTCCTGGGTATCAGGAACCATGAATCAGACCGAGACAAAAGTATAGTTAAATCACACTTGTTTAATGATAATAATAAAAGGGTAAACAGAGTAAGCGTGGTCAAAACAAGCCAGAGTTCAGTAACCTGATCGGGTAATCAGCCAAGCCAATGTCAGAGAGCCAGAGATGAACGTAGTATTACAGCAAGCAAGATCAGGAGCCAGAAGGGATGTCAGCCGTGCAAGTCTTCAACAGGAACGCAGGAGAAAGTCTCTGTGATGTTGACGAAGGCGAAGGCAGAGATCAAGTGAGCTGGACTGCTTTAAGTTTGCAGGACTGACGAGCAGAATCAACAATAGATGGGTAACTGTGGAGTGTGGAGAGAGATGGGAGCTGCCAATTAGCTGACATCTGAGCGGCCAGCTCAGAGAAGGAAGGGCTGAGCCCAGCCCTGACACTGGGAAATTGAAACTACTGGATATGTGACGACACAAATTACTGATAAGAACCCAAAAAGCTGCTCAAAAAGACTTCCCTATCAAAACCAGTCTGAACCGACCAAATACTGCTGAAATGTATTTTTTTGCCAGTCACATGGTGTATACACCCATTTAACTGTTCCCTTGCTATTAAGAAGATATGGACATTGATTGTGCTAAACTATACGGTCACACCTATAACACGCCTAGAGCTTATGCATATTCATAAAGTATATATATTGTTAAACTTGATGTTTGTAGGTCAGAGACACTTCCTTCTTTATTCTGTGCGGTAGAGCTGCAGGTCAGTATGTGTTGTGTCTCTCCACTGCAGTGTATGAATAAAGCACCTACTTATATTTTACAAAGATCTGGATCTACTATCTCATCTGAATGTCTTGTTTTGGAGCCTCCCTAACCTGATTTAACAACGTAAATGTACTTTTTTGGGGATTTTATGTGATAGACCAACAAAAAGTGGCACATAATTGTGAAGTGGAAAGAAAATGATAAATGGTTTACAAAATTTTTTACAAACAAATATGTGAAAAGTGTGGCGTGCATTTGTATTCAGCCCCCCTGAGTCAATACTTTGTAGAACCACCATTCTCTGCAATTACAGCTGCAAGTCTTTTTAGGGATGTCTCTACCAGCTTTGCATGTCTAGAGAGTGAAATTGTTGCCCATTCTTCTTTGCAAAGTAGCTCAAGCTCTGTAAGATTAGATGGAGAGCGTCTGTGAACAGCAATTTTCACGTTTTCCCACAGATTCGTAATTGGATTTAGGTCTGGACTTTGACTGGGCCATCCTAACACCTGAATATCTTTTGATCGAAACCAATCCATTGTAGCTCTGGATGTATGTTTAGGGTCGTTGACCTGCTGGAAGGTGAACCTCCGCCCCAGTCTCAAGTCTTTTGCAGACTCTAACAGGTTTTCTTCTAAGATTGGCCTTTATTTGGCTCCATCCGTCTTCCCATCAACTCTGACCGGCTTCTCTGTCCCTGCTAAAGAAAAGCATCCCCACAACATGATGCTGTTTGTTTCACGGTGGCGATGGTGTATTCAGGGTGATGTGCAGTTTTAGTTTTCCGCCACAAACAGTGTTTTGCTTTTGGGCCAGAAAGTTCAATTTTGATCTCATCTGACCAGACCAGTGTGTGTGTGCGAAAGGTATTCAAAAGAACAGCTGCTAGCACTGATCACATCCCCATATGCATGTGCACAAAAAACAATATATAAGAGTGCAGCGCTGAATCATGAAATATAAACAAATATCAAAAATCATTGAATCAAACAACATATAAATTGCATAACTAAATGTCCATACAATAATGTGCAAAAAAGTCCACATTAAAACAGTGAAAATACCACAAAAGGATGTTGATTGATGAACAACAAAATGTAATAGTGAAATCCTATACATAAAGCTCCAGACCACCAACGAATCACCTCACTCGTGCTCCCCCCCAATGGGTATATGCTCAACTCTGGGAGTGCGACCCCCCCCCCAACTAACCAGGGTCAGAAAACACCTGTGAGACACCCAAGGACTGTAATTGCGTGACCAAGTACCGCCTCGTCGCAATTACATCACATCCGGCTTCCCGTGGTTGTCTGTCTGTTGTGAGTGGAACGCACGCCGCTGCCGCGATCTGTTGGGTGCTTCTTGCAGAGCAGGTTACCCATTGACAAAGACACGCTTTCCAGCCTCAGTGCCGGACGATGGCACTTGTTATGTGAGTAGCCTTTTGGCTATGTTTGTTTTTATCTATTTTTACAATAAACGGTGTTACACTATGTTCGGTTCCTCTCCATCTGTTTTATATCCCATACGTGAGACCCTGTGATGCGAGGACAGGAGTCCGGTCCACCTTTCTCCATTGCAGCAAGCATTATCTTGCTAAAGCCGATTTGACCTTTTTTTCATTAAATTGGTCAACTCCATCTGGTAAGCTGACACCCGTTCTATGAGCACATTTTGGGTGGTTTTCAGCGATGGTGAAGGGATTCTGCTGTCCATGCTTTGATGTTAAGATTCAGACAAGGATTTCACTTCAACTATTTGTTTATTCATTGATTGACTTTTATGTTTTCATTTATTAATCACTTGCTACATTTCTGTTTGTTCACCTGATTTATTTATATTGTAATCACTCATTGTGCTATGGCTGTTTAGAAATCACCTTGTACTATTACCTTTAATGGTTGTAGTCATACTACTTAAATGTATTAATTTTGGTCCACCTAGGTAGGCTGGTGTATTGTGAATTATATATATGAATTTTATTTTTTTGTGTTCAACACTTGGTTTATATAGTTATTTATTTTTTTTATATTTATTCAGCGCTCCCCACCATTTTCTTTTTTCACTTATGCACTGATGACCTCTTCACCCAGTTAGGGTGTAGCTGCTATTATCACACTTTATTTAATTTATTAACACCTTTTGGCGCAGAATTTTGTTTATATATTTTTTCTCTTTAGTCTCCCTATGTCAAGTTTGTCCTCATCTTCCAGATTTGATTCTTCTAATATGTATTTAAAAGTAATGACATAAATAGAAAGTACAATGTTTGAGGCTTTCATGGTGGCCCTTTTTCATGTGGCATATATTGGTATATTACTATTTATTATTTTTGTTTTCAGGGTAGAATATAGGGAAGCCTTTATTGATGCAACATATATGCCATAGGAAGGAAGGCATCTTTAAAAAAAAAAAAAAAAAATTTTTTATAGATTTATCTGCAAGTAAAACTGTACAGAGATAAGATTGGTATCAAGTACAAGTTGTCCAATTACAGGTAAGTACTTTGATTGCGAAATGCAGAGAAAAATAAAAAGTTTGATTCAGCCACTAGTAGGTTTAGATTATACAGCAGTGTACCCATGACAGCCAACAATCAGACAGAAGACAATGTACATTCAACAAATGCAGTACTGGATATAAACAAAACAATTAAAGGAACAGAAGTGTGGAAAGGGCGAAGAATCAGATTGCACAGTGCTGTACACAGCAATACACTACTGGTTTTGGACAGGTTTGTCAGCAAAATTTTCTTTTCATCAAACCATGGTTTCCAACAAGTTTCAAACCCACTGGATTTATCCCTGTGCTGAGCTAGCATTCTTTCGGAAGTATAATTTCTTTGATTTAAAGCAATAGCTTTCAAAAAGTTAGGGGTTATATATTTTTGTCTAGGGATTTCTAGTCATGCAGCCAATAATATATGCTTAACAACAACTTGATAGCACACTGGAAAATATCAATATTAAAGAGGAACTGCAGTCTGCTCACATAATTTGTAAAAAAAAAATCATCTTTGCCATTTTGAAGCTTCCCTCCAACCACTTTTCATATTATTTTATATATACTGTGATTCTGTACTTGCCAAATATGCCGCAGAAATCTCCTTCCACTGAGTCTGGCTGCATCCATTTTAACTGTGGGCAACTGGAGGTGCTGCCTGTTCACTTCCTGGATTTACACAGACACACAGAGGCACACCTCCATCTCTGCAGCTCTCATTGAACCTCTTATGACTCATCCCCCCTCCCTTCCTGGCAAACTCAAGAGAGTGAGAGAGAGCTGTGCGTGATGTCATAAGACTAGGCTTTTTACCAGATAAGAAACAGGAAGTGGGCTGTATAAGGTATTTACTGGCAGAAGAAAAATGTTTTACTATCCAAAGTTAAATCAACAAGGGCAGAAGATTTAATAGGTGGAAAGTTGAAAAAATGACTGAAGGTCTGCTTTAAGATTCAAAATGGCTAGGGATGGAGTAGGAAATGTCAAGACCCCCCCGTTATTTCAGAAAATATCTGTATTTTATTTTGCCAATAACTACTAAGACATTTACAAGATCATAGTATATGCAACAAGGTGCCTGTATATCCACAACCTCTACAACAAAGTGAACTATGGATCGAGTAAAACTTCAAAAGGCAATATGGGGTCAGGTACCATCACAGGGACAATTTTTGAGTTGGCTCCCAAAGGTTAACACAACAGGTTTCTGCATAGATTAAATGGAAAGCCGATCTTCATTGTTTGGGAGTGATGGTGGTCTTGAGATCTTCTTACCATTTGACAAAGGCCATCAATTTAGCAAATATCAGGTTTTTTTAAGGATGTTTAAAAATACGGATATTCCACCTGGTCGGGTGTAGGTGAACTATGGAATTGCCATGCCATCTCGGGAATGAGTAAAGGCTCAAGTCAATATTTAGATAGAAGAACAATTCTCACATATGTAAGGCAAGCCATAGAGGGAAGATTAAATGTCTGCATCATCTCTTCAAAGCTTTTAATATACTCCCTATTATAAAGATCCTGAGCTAAGTGTATGCCATTTTGACACCAGGTAGAAAGGGGTAGATTGGGTATCAGAGCCTTGAGAGTTGGTAAGGGTATAGAGAGGGGATAAGCCTGGTCTTCAGCTATGAGAAGGAAGCAGAAGAATATCCATACATCTTGTAATGCTGAATGGTGGGTGCTAGGTAATGAGAGGGGAACGTTTTCCAGGCTGTATCTAGTAAGGTTAGATGGAGATCATTTAAGGGTGTAAAAGTTTGTTCAATATCACACCATAGGATATCAGGGGATAGCTTAAACCAATGTCTAACCTGGGCTAAAATGGTTGCCATATTGTAACCTCTAATATCTACAGGAAGCCATCTTTTGTGACCTGGCAGTAATTTGCAAGCTTATGGTGAGTAGATTTATACAGGTTATTCTGAGTCCATATTCCTTTACTGTTTAATGACTATTCAAGATCAAATCTTTCACAGAAATAATGGAAATTAAATGGTTACATAATGAGCACAATGCATCTCTGCTCTAGTGTTTTTAAAGAATTACTTCAATATGCAGTATTATACACTATTTCTTTCCTTTATTTTCAGTCCCATCTAGCCATGGTTACCCAGGTTTTTATTTAATCTTAGTTAAATAAAAACTTCACTGTGGCAAATTATATTTGTATAAACTTTATATTTAAGTAACTGAAGGTAACAAATGACAGCCTTTAAAAGACAAAATTAAAACTCAAAGAGAATATTACAGTTTTCACAGTTTTGTTATGGTATATTTGCAGCTGAATTTGAAGTGTATGCCAGAATAATTAAGTTTTTATTAAAAAGTGATAACCCTGCAAGAAAATTTCTAAAATGACAGATGGACCAGGTGGAAGAGAGATACATGTGAAGGTATAAATTGAAAAAGTTATTGAAGTCAAGAAGTGATAATTTATTACATTTAACAGAATACTGTTTTCATAGAAATAATACCTAATGTATAAAAAAAATCTACTAAATATTGTGCTCTCAACTGTGAATATATGTTTGCATCTATGTATTTCTATTCACCTTTTATTATGTATAAATAATTTAAAATAATAACATATGGTTCTACATTTATTTATTTTTGTTTGTCACTATACTACAGTAAGAAGATATTACACTGAAGCTCTGTGCTAGAATTTTTTGGGGTTTTCGGTATAAGAGATTCTCTTGAACACTGTTTTATCCTTATTTGTTAGACTTGTTCATGTGACCACATACAGATTACACAAAACAAGTACTATATTAAGTAATTTATTAAAGTATAAGTAAAGCCAAAGCTTCATTTTTCATTTTACATAGATGTAGCTGGGTGCCCTGCCGGTTGTGTGATCCTCTGGTCACTGGCCCAGCTCCCCTCACTGCTGTGAGCAGTATAGAGCGATGCCGCTGCGGGCTGTTTGAGCATGCCTCTGCTCCTTTCCTCCCCTCATCCCTTATAGCAGTGTCTTAGGTGATACAGAGGAGGGAGAGATGAAGTCTCCTGCAAAGTACATTGGGACATGCAGTACTCACAAGAGCTGCACTAGGGTGATGAATAAGAATATGCACTACAGTAACCAGGGAGCCTTGCAAACAGAGAAGAAAAGCTAACACGTTTTGAGCTGGAGGTCTGGGGAGAGCATTACTGGGAATGAGAGTGTGCAGACCTGTGGCTTGTGGATTCTGTGACTAGCATCAGGAAGACTAAACCTATGTAGAGACTGGAATACAAGGACTGAGCTACTGAAGGGTCCCTTGGCTGTGTGGGACTGGAGCAGTTCAGATCTGTGAGTGGAGTGTCTATACCTGAGAGCTCTTCAGGCAAGTGCAGATGTGAGCTGACTGTTGGATAGCAGGCAGTTGGTGAGGGGACATTGCTGCCATTAACCTATCATTATTAGCAGAGACTGAGCACATAGGGCTGCCAATCTAACTACCAGAATAATCAACTGCATGCAGACTTTGTCGGGGTTGTACTTATGTGCACCACTGGAAAGACTGAGCCCCAACATTTGCAGGCTTAAGAATTAGGGCAAAGGATTGTCCCCTCAAATAGCTGTTCTATAATGACTTTACTTGTTGTGCAGAGTAATGCCCCGTACACACGGTCGGATTTTCCGATGGAAAATGTCCGATCGGAGCGTGTTGTCGGAAATTCCGACCGTGTGTGGGCTCCATCGGACATTTTCCATCGGATTTTCCGACACACAAAGTTGGAGAGCAGGAGATAAAATTTTCCGACAACAAAATCCGTTGTCGGAAATTCCGATCGTGTGTACACAAATCCGACGGACAAAGTGCCACGCATGCTCAGAATAAATAAAGAGATGAAAGCTATTGGCCACTGCCCCGTTTATAGTCCCGACGTACGTGTTTTACGTCACCGCGTTTAGAACGATCGGATTTTCAGACAACTTTGTGCGACCGTGTGTAGACAAAACAAGTTTGAGCCAACATCCGTCGGAAAAAATCCTAGGATTTTGTTGTCGGAATGTCCGAACAAAGTCCGACCGTGTGTACGGTGCATTAGAGGTAACTTTAGTAGAAGGTCTGGGTCTTACAGTAGCAATTCATATGGAGAGCGCTCCAGCAAGTTGCATAGCTTACTGATCACAAGAAAATTAGCAGTTTTGATCACCATTGTCGTTACTGTTATCTATGCCATTGTCTATTGCTGATTTATAGATTATGAGGTATAGTACTCCATCCTAATCTGCTATAGCTGAGTGATCATATTGTCTAGTGAACCATGGTTGCCCTGATTCTCTATCTTCTAATTTATGTATGTGCTGCCTGTTACCTCAACTCCTTACCATATACTAAGTTTACTTACCATTAACCAGTCTAAAGTTTATTTTCTGGTACTGAATCGTAGCTGGGTGCATCGTATCCATACTTGTGTTCTTATAAGTGTGTGCAGCCCTTTTGTTGGACCAGGTGTTTTAGGGGGGCTGAGGTTGTTCCCCGAGTCGAGGCAAAGAACAGAGAATTTAGTTGATCCAGGGAATTTCTGATTGCCTCTCGGGGATCAGGAAGAATTTTTTCCCTCTGCTGGAGCAAAT
Source organism: Lithobates clamitans (assembly GCA_037952925.1). Lineage (NCBI taxonomy): Eukaryota > Metazoa > Chordata > Amphibia > Anura > Ranidae > Lithobates > Lithobates clamitans. The sequence continues at coordinate 9,622,429 of JBBGZY010000513.1, read as the reverse complement.
TGGATCTCGCTTTTTTGTTTTTTTTGCCTTCCTCTGGATCAATTGTGGGTATAGAATTGTGTATATAAGACTGTATGATGTTTTTTTTCCCTTTTATTGGTTGAACTAGATGGACTTTGCTTTTTTCAACCAGACTATTTTGGAATGGTTGTCAACTTTGTTGGTTTTATGCTATATCTGTCCCGTGATTTTACTTCCCTTTCTGTCTTAAAGACACAACAGAAAGAGAGAGGAAATCTCTCCAAAATGAGGGATTCCACTGCTTAGTTTTAGAGGAATTCTCTCCAAAGTAAGGGATTCCCCCTCTTGGTTTGTAAAGGAAAAAGTTCCCTCATTGGAAGATTTTCCCTGTTATTATTCCTGTTTTTGTGACAGCTCACAGTTTTTTTTCCCTTTCTATTTGTCCCAGTGAAAAAGATTACAAGACAAGGTTCTATTGCCTCAATACTCGAAAACACACAAAGTATTGGCTTTGAATACACTTTAAAAATTACTATTTACAGAAGATTCAGGAGGGCCTGTGAGAATACATAGGACAGTGGGGTTGATTTACTAAAGGCAAATAGGCTGTGCACTTTTCAAAGTGCAGTTGCACTCTGAGAGGGCAGTTGCTCTAGAGCTTGGTAAATGAGGTAACAATTTCCTTTGCAAGAATACCCAATCACATGCAAGGATAATTTAAAAAAAAAACAGCATTTTTGCTTGCACATGATTGGATGATGGAAGTCAGCAGAGCTTCTGCTCATTTTCTAAGCTCTGGGGCAACTGCTCTTGCAGAGAGCAACTATTTGCCTTTAGAAAATCAACCCCACAGTCTGCCACCCCAACATCTATTCTGGTACTTATGGATTGCATGCAAAGATACAGCCAAACCTTGCATCTGCAATTGTAAGTTTATAAACATCAATAGGATGGAACATAAGCCTGTTTTATATGGTTATTATCATAGTCTACATTTTACAATTATTGGTATAAGTCATGACATAATTATATATATTATATATTTATATTTACAGTATCTCACAAAAGTGAGTACACCCCTCACATATTTTATTATATCTTTTTATGTGACAACACTGAAGAAATTACACTTTGCTTGTATAACAGTGTAAATTTGCTGTCCCCACAAAATAACTCAACACACAGCCATTAATGTCTAAACTGCTGGCAACAAAATGAGTACACCCCTAAGGGAAAATGTCCAAATTGGGCCCAATTAGCCATTTTCCCTCCCCGGTGTCATGTGACTCGTTAGTGTTACAAGGTCTCAGGTCTGAATGGGGAGCAGGTGTGTTAAATTTGGTGTTATCGCTCTCAATCTCTCATACTGGTCACTGGAAGTTCAACACAGCTCCTCATGGCAAAGAACTCTGAGGATCTGAAAAAAATAGAATTGTTGCTCTACATAAAGATGGCCAAGGCTATAAGAAGATTGCCAAGACCCTGAAACTGAGCTGCAGCACTGTGGCCAAGACCATACAGCAGTTTAACAGGCCTTGCCATGATCAACCAAAGAAGTTGAGTGCATGTGCTCAGCGTCATATCCAGAGGTTGTCTTTGGGAAATAGATGTATGAGTCCTGCTAGCATTGCTGCAGAGTTTGAAGGGGTGGGGGGGGGGGGGGTCAGCCTGTCAGTGCTCAGACCATATGCCGCACACTGCATCAAATTGATCTGCATGGCTGTCATCCCAAAAGGAAGCCTCTTCTAAAGATAATGCACAAGAATTTCAGGTCTGACCAGCGTTTCCTCAGTTGATCCTTGGATCGTCGTACCCCAGAATTCTGGCGCAGACTTTTCACGACTTTAGTCATGATCTTGGCCTTTCTGACATTTGGGTTTAGGTACGGTCCATACTTCCCATCACAGTTGGCCCTCTTCAAGATGTCCACCATCTCTACCATCTCTTCAAAGGACATATTTGAGGCCTTCAATTTCTTCCGGGATCGGGACGTTCGTGGCTCCGGGTTTCCTCATTGCTGCTGCTGTCTGCATGCACCTGCTGTGTCTCCGCCATGTTCTCTACCCACTGCGCCGAAAGAGGAGGGGCGAGGTATACACTAGAATGAACGTCAGGGGTGGGCGGAGTTTCACGCATGCACAGTGTATATAAAGCGTAACACGCGTGCATCGTACGTACGATCTGCTTGTGGAGGACGGAGTATCGGAAGCGACAATCGTTATAACGAAGGTACAATTTTAATGGCCTATACTGCTTATAGATTGAGGCCTATATTGAGTCAAGATTAGGAGAGTTTCACCTGACATTAGGGTTTGTCTTGTGTTGTGTCTTGCAAAGAAAATGGATGGGTTCAAAGACCACAGCTTCCTCCCAATATTCATTGATAAATACAGGGAGCTGCACTGTCTGTGGCAGGTCAAACACCCGCATTACAATAACAAAATAAAGAGGCAGGCAGCGCTGGAAAAACTGCTGGAGTATGTGAAGCAGCAGATCCCCACGGCAGACATCAACTATTTAAAAAAAAAATTGGTGGCCTGAGGAGCACATATAATCATGAGCGTACTAAGGTCCAGAAATCCATGAGATCAGGAGCTGCAGCAGATGACATTTATGTACAGGCTGTGGTACTTTGACAGACTGCATTTTCTGGCAGACCAGACTGAAGTCAGGGAATCCCTCTCAACCCTTCCTTCCACTCTTCCTTACACGCTTCCTTCCACACCAGCTGAGGCTTCCAACGCCCACTCTGGGCCTTCCACCCAGGAAGAAGTGGAGGAGCCCAGCTTGAGTCAGGTATAGCATTGTTCAACATCTTTCTTGTCGTAAAATAAATGATGTGAAATAGATGTTATTATTGATCACTAATGGCTGATTTAATAAAGTGTTTTACATATCAATAGACAGTAGGAGCCAAAAAGGTTTGGGACAAGAATGACAAATGCTGGGCTCAGAATGATAGTCTTTTATATTTGTTAACATTCAATTTGCAAAAGTCATGAGCTGAAAATTGTGTGTGATTAATGAACAAAATACTAAAACTATGTCCCTTTTTCTTACATAGGAAAGCCTCAGCCAGGAGGAGGCTGTGGAATGTGGCAGCCAGGAGGAGGCTGTGGAATGTGGTAGCCAGGAGGAGGCAGGGGTTAATGGCAGCCAGGAGGGGGCAGGGGTTAGTGGCAGCCAGGAGGTGGCGGGGGTAAGTGGCAGCCAGGAGGTGGCCAGACCCAGTAGCCTGACTCAATCTCAGCCCCCCCCTCCTCCTTCCACAAAAAAGGGCCAGGAAGGGGAGTAATGTGGAGGAGGCAGCGCTTGGGCTGATTCGGGAGGCTGATGCTGCTCTCAGAACCCCCTCCTCAAGAGGCCTTTGCCTCCATGGCAGCCTGGACATGGAAGAGGGCCAACACATCATGTGTGAGGAAATCATTTATCTCAAATTAAATAAGGGGTTAAGGGGCCAAATCACACCCAATACCCACCTTTTTGAGTTGGACCATCCTCCTCCTCCTCCACCTCCAACACCACAGCCACAGCCTGGAAGCAAGCGTGAAAGCAAGCGTGTAAGGAAGACAGGAGTGTGATGGCCTGGGTTCAGTCTGGTCTTGCAAAAGAGGCACGCTATGGTATGACCACAGCCTGGGGACAGATATGTCATCTGCTGCTGTTCCTGACCTCTTGTAGTTCTGGACCGGATTGTGCTCACTATTATATGGACTCCTCAGGCCACCAATTTTTGCTGGCAAATAATTGATGTGTGCCCTGGGGTACAAAGACTTCGCCAATTTCAGCAGTTTCTCCAGCGTTGCCTTCCTCTTTATTTTGTTATGACCCAGAATACATGTATATTTCGTTTTAACCACTTCAGCCCCGGACCATTATGCTGCCTGAGGAACAGAGGACTTTTTCCAATTCGGCACTGCGTCGCTTTAACTGCTAATTGCGCGGTCATGCAATGCTGTACCCAAACGAAATTTGCGTCTTTTTTTTCCCACAAATAGAGCTTTCTTTTGATGGTATTTGATCACCTCTGTTGTTTTTATTTTTTGCGCTATAAACGGAAAAAGACCGAAAATTTTGAAAAAAAATTATATTTTCTACTGTTTGTTATAAAAAAAAATCCAATAAACTCAATTTTAGTCATACATTTAGGCCAAAATGTATTCGGCCACATGTCTTTGGTAAAAAATATGTCAATAAGCGTATATTTATTGTTTTGCGCAAAAGTTAGAGCATCTACAAACTAGGGTACATTTTCTGTAATTTACACAGCTTTTAGTTTATGACTGCCTATGTCATTTCTTGAGGTGCTAAAATGGCAGGGCAGTACAAACCCCCCCCCAAATGACCCCATTTTGGAAAGTAGACACCCCAAGGAAATTGCTGAGAGGCATGTTGAACCCATTGAATATTTATTTTTTGTCCCAAGTGATTGAATAATGACAAAAAAAAAATATTTACAAAAAGTTGTCACTAAATGATATATTGCTCAAACATGCCATGGGCATATGTGGAATTACACCCCAAAATACATTCTGCTGCTTCTCCTGAGTACGGGGATACCACATGTTTAGGACTTTTTGGGAGCCTAGCCGCATACAGGGCCCCGAAAACCAAGCACCGCCTTCAGGATTTCTAAGGGCATACATTTTTGATTTCACTCCTCACTACCTATCACAGTTTTGAAGGCCATAAAATGCCCAGATGGCACAAAACCCCCCCAAATGACCCCATTTTGTGAAGTAGACACCCCACGCCATTTGCTGAGAGGCATGTTGAGTCCATGGAATATTTTATTTTTTGACACAAGTTGCAGGAAAGTGACAAATTTTTTTTTTTTTTTTTGCACAAAGTTTTTACTAAATGATATATTGCTCACACAGGCCATGGGCATATGTGGAATTGCACCCCAAAATACATTTAGCTGCTTCTCCTGAGTATGGGGATACCACATGTGTGAGACTTTTGGGGAGCCTAGCCACATACGGGGCCCCGAAAACCAAGCACCGCCTTCAGGATTTCTAAGGGCATACATTTTTGATTTCACTCCTCACTACCTATCACAGTTTTGAAGGCCATAAAATTCCCAGATGGCACAAAACCCCCCCAAATGACCCCATTTTGGAAAGTAGACACCCCAAGCTATTTGCTGAGAGGCATGTTGAGTCCATGGAATATTTTATATTTTGACACAAGTTGCGGGAAAGTGACAATTTTTTTTTTTTTGCACAAAGTTGTCACTAAATGATATATTGCTCAAACATGCCATGGGCATATGTGGAATTACACCCCAAAATATATTCTGCTGCTTCTCCTGAGTACAGGGATACCACATGTGTGGGACTTTTTGGGAGCCTAGCTTCATACGGGGCCCCGAACGCGGCTAGGCTCCCAAAAAGTCTCACACATGTGGTATCCCTGTACTCAGGAGAAGCAACAGAATTTATTTTGGGGTGTAATTTCACATATTCCCATGGCATGTTTGAGCAATATATCATTTAGTGACAACTTTGTGCATAAAAAAAATAAAATAATAATTTGTCTTTTTCCCGCAACTTGTGTCACAATATAAAATATTCCATGAACTCGACATGCCTCTCAGCAAATAGCTGGGGGTGTCTACTTTCCAAAATGGGATAATTTGGGGGGGTTTTGAACTGTCCTGGCATTTTATGCACAACATTTAAAAGCTTATGTCACACATCACCCACTCTTCTAACCACTTGAAGACAAAGCCCTTTCTGACACTTTTTGTTTACATGAAAATTTTTTTTTCTTTGCAAGAAAATTACTTTGAACCCCCAAACATTATATATTTTTTAAAGCAAATGCCCTACAGATTAAAATGGTGGGTGTTTCATTTTTTTTGGGGGGAAAAAACACACTTTTTTAAATTGTAATGCACTAAAACACACTATATTGCCCAAATGATTGATGAAATAAAAAAGATGATCTTAGGCCGAGTACATGGATACCAAACATGACATGCTTAAAAATTGCACACAAACGTGCAGTGGCGACAAACTAAATACATTTTTAAAAGCCTTTAAAAGCCTTTACAGGTTACCACTTTAGATTTACAGAGGAGTTCTACTGCTAAAATTACTGCCCTCGATATGACCTTCGCAGTGATACCTCACATGCATGGTGCAATTGCTGTTTACATTTGACGCCAGACCGACGCTTGCGTTCGCCTTTGCGCGAGAGCAGGGGGGGACAGAGGTGCTTTTTTTTTTTTTTTCTTTCTTTTTTTTTTTTTTTTATCTTATTTTTTAACTGTTCCTTTAATTTTTATGTTTTTTAATCATTTTTATTGTTATCTCAGGGAATGTAATTATCCCCTATGATAGCAATAGGTAGTGACAGGTACTCTTTTTTAAAAAAATTGGGGTCTATTAGACCCTAGATCTCTCCTCTGCCCTCAAAGCATCTGACCACACCAAGATCGGTGTAATAAAATGCTTTCCCAATTTCCCAATGGCGCTGTTTACATCTGGCGAAATCTAAGTCATGAAATGCTCGTAGCTTCCGGTTTCTTAGGCCATAGAGATGTTTGGAGCCATTCTGGTCTCTGATCAGCTCTATGGTCAGCTGGCCAAATCACCAGCCGCATTTTCAGGTTCCCTGTTGGGACAGGAGAGCCAGAGAAAAACATGGAAGACGGTGGGGGGAGGGGTCATTCCCTCCCACTGCTTGTAAAAGCAGTCTAGAGGCTAATTAGCCGCTAGGATTGCTTTTACATGAAAGCCGACCGCTGGCTGAAAAGAATGATACCAAGATGATACCTAAACCTGCAGGCATCATTCTGGTATAACCACTCAAACTCCTGCAACATACCAGTACGTTGTTGGTCCTTGTTGGGCATATATTGTAAACTTTTTTTTCATGCAGCCTGTGGGCTGAACGAAAAAAAGATATTGATCGGTGGGTATGCCCACCGTTAGAATACCTCCCTTCATCCACCCACTTCTAATGATGGGCATACATGCACCATTTATATATGCCGAAGCATGGGGGCATCCTCCCGCAAAAGGCAGGAGCAAATCGCTCCTCCACCCACTGCTGCCCCCACGCTTGGGCATATATGCTGAAGTATGTAACTGTGGTGGTGAAATCACCTCCGACAGCGCTGGAGTCACGGCTTTATATATCGTGGGAGCAAACGCTGTTGCTGTCAAGATAAATAAATCCGCGCTGCAACTGAATGGCGTACCTGCTAAGCAAATGATGGTTAACCAAAAAACAAAGTAACATTACAGTATAACAGTAATACTTACCATACCTGCTAAGCAAATACAAAAAAAAAATAGTAAAAAATAAAACATTTAATGCAACCTGTGCCTACCTAAAATATATATATGCCGAAGCATGGGGGCATCCTCCCACAAAAGGCAAGAGCAAATCGCTCCTCCACCCACTGCTGCCCCCACGCTTCGGCATATATGCTGAAGTATGTAACTGTGGTGGTAAAATCACCTCCGACAGCGCTGGAGTCACGGCTTTATGTATCGTGGGAGCAAACGCTGTTGCTGTCAAGATAAATAAATCCGCTCTGCAGCTGATTGGCGTACCTGAAAACAATAAAATGGTTACCAACAAAACACAGTAAACAGTAAAGTATAGAAAAATTGCATATCTGAAAAGCAAACATGGTAAAACATAATAATATTAAAACATTGCAGAATAGAATACAGTAAAAAAGAGCAGAACAATAGAGAGAGAATAGAGAGAGAGAGAACAATAAAACAACAACTATTTTTGTTTTTTTTATTTTATATTTTTTTGTGTTTTTATTTTTTTTAATTTTTTTTTTTATACACTTTTTTTAGTAACTTTAACTTTTGTAACTGGTACCAGGTTTGGGTCGCTCAAAATGCGATAGCATCTTGGGAGACCCTGTGAAAGTGTGTCCTAGTCTGTGCAGTGCTGTACCCTACGCTAATACTCAACTAGTGTATGGTAGCGTTCAAAACATTCACCCATGTAAAGACCAGGATTGCCAGGACAGGAGGGACAATAAGACCGGGTGTCATGCCTAAATCCGCGCTTGCTACAGACACGACATCTTTTTTGGGGGGCTCGTTGGGTAGGGGTACTCGGGAGAGCATAAGGAAAATGCCTCTCATGCAGCCAGCCTACTGCATTTGGTTGGGGATGGTGAGATGGAGCACCGTCTGGATACAGAAGGGCTCTGACGATGTTTTCCTGGAATTTAAGGAAGGATCCAGTCCGTCCTGAAGAACTGTATAGCACATGAACGTTCAGCAAAGCCAATTGAAATAAATAAACAGACACTTTTTTGTACCAGCGTCTGGCCTTACGGGTAACTAGGTACGGCGCCAACAACTGGTTGTTGAGGTCCACCCCTCCCATATTTTGGTTATATTCGTGGACACAGAGGGGTTTCTCCACAGCACCAGTCGCCGTAGTAATTTGGGCCGTCCTGTCTGCATGAAGGGAGGTGAGAACGAAAACATTCTTCTTATCCCTCCACTTCATAGTGAGCAAATTATTACACTGCAAGCAGGCTCTCTCCCCCAGCCTAAGACGGGAATCTACAAGCCACTGAGGAAAGCCCCGGCGATTAGGTCGCACGGTGCCACATGCTCCAATCTGCTGATCATCAAGTGACTAAAAAGTGGCACGCTCGTGTAATAATTGTCCACGTACAAGTGGTACCCCTTTCTGAATAAGGGTGACACCAAGTCCCACACTATCTTGCCAGCACTTCCTATGTAGTCAGAGAGTCACAGAGCTTATACATCTTGACCCCGTATCTGGCACGCTTGCTGGGAAGGTACTGTTTGAATGACAAGCGGCCAGAAAATTTAATCAGGGACTCATCAACGCAGACAACTTCATGCGGAGTAAACAAGTCTGCAAAACGTTGGTTGAAGTGGTTTACGAGGGGCCGAATTTTGTAGAGCCGATCGAATCCAGGGTCTCCACGAGGACGACAGAGTTCATTGTCGTTGAAGTGCATGAACCGCAAAATCTGCTCGTATCGTGCCCTGGCCATGGAGGCAGAGAACACGGGCACATGATAAATTGGGTCAGTGGACCAATATGACCGCAACTTACTCTTTTTATTCAATCCCATGTTGAGGGAAAGGCCCAGAAAGATCTTAAATTCTGAGACCGTAATTGGTCTCCAATCTCTGGCAAGGGAGGACTGGAGATTAGCGGCGATGTGTTGACCAGCGTATAAATTGCTTTGGTCCACAATAGATCTATAGAGATCTTCGGTGAAAAACAGTGAATAAAAATCTAGTGGCATCAATTCAACTGTTTCCACCTGAATTCCGGGTTGGCCAGTGAATGGGGGAAGTACGGGTGCTGCAGAAGTGGTGGGTTCCCAATTTGGATTGGCGAATGCAGCAGGAAGGGCACTATGGGCACGATGGGCCTTTCTTTGTCTTCTTGGTGGCAGCGATGGGCCTGTCTTTGTCTTCTTGTGCTTGCCACCTTGCCAGCTTGAACTGCACTTATGGGACTCGCCACGTCACCAAGTGTTACTGCAGTGCTGGATGTATGACCAGGGTGTACTAGGCCGCTGGTGCTTGCCAGTTCACCAGAAGGAATAGCGGCATTAGTACTTCTCTGCTCCATACGAGAGCCCTGCGGTTCTTGCACTTCAAGGACAGAAGAAGTTCGGGGTCTGGTACGCCTGACCTTAGCAAGGACCACAACTCCGTCGTCAGAGCTATCTGTCATGGAGCCGCTGTCCTCTACAGGATCGTATTCTGAGCCTGAATCTGACAGATGAGTGACTTCCTCTTCACTATCTGTCATGCTCAGAAACGTGTAGGCCTCTTCACTAGTGTACCTTCGATTTGCCATTTTGGGCTCTAAATTTAGGGGTACACTAGTGAGACTCACAGGCAAAAAAGCTCCTGACTGTCAGCGACTGATTCAAAACGCTACCAAAAAACTGTTAGCGATCGCAGGGATCAGGCCTGACTCTGCGAACGCTGCAGTTAGGTGTGCTTAGTGTTTTGTAAGTGTCAGTGATCGATCGATACTGCACTTGGGCGGGCTGGGCCGAGGGACAAAATGCAGGTGCTAGCAGGTATCTGGGCTGATCCCGCTAACACTGGCGCTAACCTGACACTGCCTGGGGCGACGCAGACCTTATCTGACCCTAAAAACTTAACTTATATCACCGCCGGGCAATTAGGGGGTTAAACCTTTATAAGGTAATAAACGACGGGTGCCCTTAAACTATAATAAACTATAATAAACTATAATAAACAAACCAACTAACCAGCGTCACCCGTAACAATTATACGGGGATCGCTGGTGAAAGGGTTAACTAGGGGGCAATCAGGGGGTTAAAACCTTTATTAGGTAGTATATGGGGGTCCCTGTCGCTATAAAATACTGACAGCGAACCTATATACTTACCTCCCTAACTAGCGTCAACTGTGTCACTAATACAGCAATCAGAAAAACGATCGCTTAGCGACACTGGCGACGGGGGGTGATCAAGGGGTTAACCTTTATTAGGGGGGGTTAGAGGGGTACCCTGGACCTAAAGGGGGGTACCCTAGACCTAAAGGGGGCTAACCTAACTGCCCTAACACTTATAACTGTCACAAGCTGACACCAATGCAAAAAAAAAAAAAAACTGCTATTGGTGTCAGTGTGACAGGGGGTACAGGGGGGTGATCGGGGGGTGATCGGGGGGTGAAAAGTGTGCCTGGCGTGTTCTACTGGAAGTGTAGTGTTGGTGCACTTACTTGGATGTCTTCTCTCCTCGGTTCTGGATCGAAAAGACTGGCTCGAGGAGGGATGACATCACTTCCTGTGCCTCTGTTTACATTATAGAGGCATAGGAAGGATTTTCATTCGCCGGGAGCAATCGGGGTGGTTGGCCACGAATGGATGGCCTCCCCCTCACCTCTCATCGCCCGGGAAGAAATGGCGACCGCCTCTGGCACTGGGGGGGGGGTCCGATCGGACCCCTCGCCCGCAAAAGGCAGATCACGTGTATGTACGTGATTCTGCCTGTCCGTGCCACCATGCCGACGTACATCGGCGTGAGGTGGTCGTCAAGTGGTTAATAAAGACTTGCCTATGTGTTTTACTTCAGATAGGACAATTTGTTTGTGAGTAGGCAGGTATATTTCCGAAATACAATGTCAAGTTAACAAGGCACACCAACACCAAACAACCAAAACAATGGTTTTGTGGTAACTTGACACACAAAACGAGAAAAAATATTAGGGAGTTCACTAAAAAAAAAAAAAAAACAGAAGATCTTGATATAACCTGCCCCCACCAAAAAAAATATATATATATCACTATAAAAACAAAAAGAAAAAATTATTCTGGAGATCTGATGAAACCAAAAAATTATATTCAGGAGATCACGAGAAATAATAAAGAAATCATTTTGTCAGAACTCTGTGTGAATATGAGCAGCAAAACAACTTCATTTTTCTAGCATTATAAAGAAGAAGAGAATGCACTGCATGAAACTATTTAAAAAATTGCAGCGTGACAAATGTGCTATCTCCATTACGAATGGTAGTTTTACCAGACCGAGCACTTCCGTCTCGCAATTTATTCTGAGCATGCGTGGCACTGCGTCGGAATTGTCTACACATGATCGGAATTTACGCGAACGGATTTTTTTGTCAGAAAATTTGAGAACCAGATCTCTAATTTTGTGCAACGGAAATTCCGATGGAAACTGTCCGATGGAGCCTACACACGGTTTGAATTTCCGACAAAAGGCTCCCATCGAACATTTTCCGTCGGAAAATCCGACTGTGTGTACGAGGCATTAGGGTTTGACCTCATATTATATGGTTTTGTTAAATCTAAAGACAAAAAACCTTCAGAAAATCTAATAGTGTGTATGGGGTCTAAGTTTAGTAGTGAACAATACTGAAGAGGTTGTTCATGTGAAGAGCCGGTTTGGGTTTGCAACCAGCAAACTGAATATAGGTTGTTTTGTGGTTTGCTTTCCATAAATGAGGCTGTCAATAATTTAGACAAGTTTTATATCATGACTTGCAATTGATTGTCATTATGTACTGCAAAGCAAGACAGTCAAGCACAATCACTGAAAAACTACCATGGACACCTAGGCAGCCAGGCACACAGAAAATTTGGAATACAGACAACAGGACATGTATGGGCCTGCAGAACATTCACAAATTTCATTCAGAAAGATAAAATGGGTTAAAACTTTTGGTGTAAAATGCAGGAGATAAAAAAATTAGTTTCCTTGAAGCACAAGCACAGAAGTTCTAAAATTTCTTTAACCACTTGCCGACCGGCTCACGTGGATATACGTCGGCAAAGTGACACGGGTGCTCAAAGTAACCTACCCGTACATCGCATCGTCAGCCGTGGCTAGCGGGCGCGCACACCCGCCCTGTGCCGTGGGACTCAATGTCCGCTGGTGGCCCGCGATCGTGGCACAGAGAGGCAGAACTGGGAGATGCCTATGAAAACAAGGAATTTCCCTGTTCTGCCTAGCAACATGACAGGGATCTACTGCTCCCAGTGATCGGGAGCAGTGATCTCTGCCATGTTCTAATGAGCCCATCCCCCTACAGTTAGAACATGCTGAGGGGACACAGTTAACCCCTTGATCACCCCCTATTGTTTAACCCCTTCCCTGCCAGTGACATTTACACAGTAATCAGTGCTTTTTTATAGCACTGATTTCTGTATAAATGCCAATAGTCCCAAAATAGTGTCAAAAGTGTCCGATCTGTCGCCGCAATGTCACAGTCACGATAAAAATCGCAGATTGCCGCCATTACTAATAAAAAAGAATTTATTAATAAAAATGCCATAAATCTAGCCCCTATTTTGTAGACACGATAACTTTTGCGCAAACCAATCAATATACGCTTATTGTGATTATTTTTTTACCAAAAATATGTAGAAAAATACATATTGGCCTAAACTGTGGAAGAAATTAGTTTTTTATATAATTTTTGGGGATATTTATTATAGCAAAAAATAAAAAATATTGCTTTTTTTTCAAAATTGTCGCTCTTTTTTTGTTTATAGCGCAAAAAATAAAAACTGCAGAGGTGATCAAATACCACCAAAAGAAAGCTCTATTTGTGGGAAAAAAAGAACGTCAGTTTTGTTTGGGTACAACATTGCACGACCGCGCAATTGTCAGTTAAAGCAACGCAGTGCCGTATCGCAAAAGGGGTAAATCCTTCCGGGTCTGAAGTGGTTAAAGAGGCCACAGTAGTCAAAGCATGGAAGTCTCTACCATAGTCCTTATTGGGACGCATTAATCTTTTAAAAATGAAAATTATACCAGAATTGATGTATTTATTTAGACATTCTCCACAATGGCCTCCTATATCCTTTTTTACAAGATGAAATCAGCTGTTTTCATCTTTTTTATGGGGGTCGAAAAACCCCAGGTACTAATTGAGCACCCTGATGCGCCCATGTGAACAGGGAGGCTTAGCTTTTCCGGATTTATACAAATACTTTTTGGCCACTCAGCTGTGTACGGCCGTATGGTGGCTAAGCACAGATTTATATAACTCCTCTACTCGGCTGGAAGCAGCAGTGGTAGGTTCCACAGAAGCTCTTAAGGTACTTTTATTTAGGGGCCGTAGGGCACCTTACCAGGTGACTATTCTCATGCTTAATACTTTTCGAGCCTGGGAGGCTGGTCTTAGAAGCGAGTGTTATCCAAAGGTGCGATTTCTCCGAATGTCCCTCTATGGTTTAACCCTACTCTTCCTCGATTTTGTAAAGCACCAGAGCCTATTGCATGGGCTAAATATAATATTAAATTACTTTCTCAAGTGGTCACTGATCAGAAACAATCTACTCTTTCTACACTTATCTCAAATTTTTATTTACTTAGTTCCCATCGATTTAGATACTTCCAGCTTCTTCACACTTTCATGCACAGTTTCCACAGGATAGATTAATGATGATACAATCCACTCTGGAATTAGTACTTAGGTCTTAGTGTCTGGATAAGCCTACCTCAAGACTGTACTCTCATCTTACTTTCATTTCTATTTTGCCATTAGAGGGTCTTCGAGCTAAGTGGATGCAAGATATACCAGATTTAGATATGGAGGATTGGAGTGGTATGTGGGATTTCCCTCTGAGATCTCTGGTTTCCTTGAGGGACCGTATGATCCAATTTAAACTGGTACATACAGCATATATTATGCCTTATAGACTGTGTTGGTGTTGGAGGTGTGTAGCACCCCCCTCGGGGGGGGGGGGGGGATTTCACACACATCTTTTGGACTTGACCATATTTGGTTAATTTTTGGGTGGAGGTGGTGGATTCATTGAATTTTATCACCTCTGCTCCTTTACCGGTTTCAATGTCTGTTTGCTTGTTGGGTTTGGTAGAGGCTATTATCCCTACAGTGACTGAGTGAATATTTATTAATACAACATTATTCTATGCAAGGAAAGCCATTGGCCACTTTTATATTGGAAACAATTGATAAATATAATCTTCCATTGTATAGAGACACCTACAGGAATAGGGGTTGCCCTAGTAAGTATGATAAAGTGTGGGCAAAGTGGTTGGAAAAATCATACACGGCATCTAATATAGATGGGGGTAATGAATCATAGTCTGGGTGTTTCCTTATAGGGGATATCTGGGGCTATTGGTGATAGAAGGGACCAATGTTTGCTTCCTCCCTTTCCTTAGTATATGGGGTGAGGCTTGACATTTGAATGGATACATGGGATGGCCTAGATAAAATATCCTCTTCGGTAATTACTATATTCCTCTTTTTTTTTTGCTATGCAATGTGATGGGATCTTGATATTCTACTAATATATTTCAGGTTCAATGTGTATGATGTTTTTTTCATGTGTTGTTTGTTTGTTTAAGAAATTAAATAAAAAGATTTATTTAAAAAAAAAGAGGCCACAGTAACAGAGTAAGCATGCTACAAATACATTACAATAACATCAATTTCAGATATATCAGTATTTTAGCATAAAGGAAGAAAAACAAATCCCAAATCAAATAAGGCCAGTCAAGTTGTCCTTCTGGTTCTTAGTAATAGCCATACCCCCTAGCAGTAAGTTTATAGTATTACTGGGTCCATTTAAATAACCAATATCCTGAAAAGAATGCCTGAGGGCTGCAATGTAAATGGTTCACCGATGAGAAGGACAGAGCAGAGATATATTACATCTTTTACAGATGCCATCAATGCTTTGTTGAATGGAGAGATGTGCCCAGCAGGACTCTAATGGCTACATGTTTATGCTGTTAGTTTTTATCTATCACAATAAACCTTTAAAACTGTGCTGTAGACAATCTTTTCAAGACAACCAAATGTGCTCCTTATACAGATGACTATCAGTATGTTTGCAAGAGTTTAACATTAGTGTCATTGATGCTAATGAAGGGAGGTTATTTTACATTAGGTTTTTGCTCTAAATGGAAAACAAAATAACACATATAAGCTCTATGGTAAATAAAACAATTTTGGGATTTGCCCTTGGAAACAATGGATATGACAAAATCACAAATTTTCAAGTATATATTAAAATGTTTTTTATCAGTGATTATTATATGTTCTTATGTAAATGAGAAAATGGCATTGCACAGTTTATATTTCTGAAGGACTGCAATTTGAAAGCATATCAGCTTACCACATGATAAATGACGATGATGGTCACTTGGTCAGAGTCCAGTAACTATTTTTAACCTCCCTGGCGGTATGATTATTTCGGATTTTAGGTGCTAAAAGCAGTACAATTATTTTGCATGGAAATTTGGCGTTTTATATTGTAGGTCTGTAATTCTTAACAATAACACACTTAAATCTGTCCAAACAAGAGTCTAGTAGATATCCCGGGTATGATAAAGTTTGAAACACAAAAACATAAATTTTAATATAATAAATAAAAATAAATAATTAAAAAATAAAAATAAAAAATAATAATAAAATAAATTTCCCCACGATTCACTATCGCTCAATTCTGCAAGTGTTCTAATTTACTATCGCTGTTTTCTAGCTGGTCTAAAGCCACTTTAATGTAAAGGGACACTTTTTGGTTGCTATGGACAATCTCCAGTTTCCAGGCAGAAAGAACAGTATATGTAATAAAAAACTGCATGCAGGGCATGGGCCAAAGCACTGGGGACAAAAGGGATGTGAAATCATTTCATACAGTACTGTAATCTGTAAGATTACAGTATTGTATGTGTTATGATTTTTACATTTTTTGAATTTGCCGCCAGGCTCCGCCCCCGTGCGTCGCAACGCTCGCAGGGAACGGAGCCTGGCACAGAGAGGCTTCGGGAGGAGGACAGAGCCCACGGACACTGCGGGGGACATCGCAGGAACCCGGGGACAAGGTAAGTGTACCGCTCCAGGATCCTGCAATGTAATCCCGAGTGTGGCTCGGGGTTACCACTAATGGTGCTGAATTTTAACCCCAAGCCACACTCGGAAAAACCGCCAGGGAGGCTATGTGGATGAGTCCATGCAAGTTGGGACAACCTGCAGCTAACAGATAATTACCTAAAGTCGCCGATTAAGCCAGGTGAAGTAATCCACTCCTTTATGAACTGGTAAAAAAAAAAGCCTTTCTGGCCACTACTTATAGGAGGTGTAAACTCTAATCCAGAACAGGGGCTTCCTGGCCTTGATTTTCTGTATTCTGGTCAGTGACTGAGTGTCAACCAAATAAACCCTGCTTTTATTGACTGACAGCAGTAGCAGTGGATTATGTGACAAAGTCATCCTGAGAAGTCAAATCCATAACAATGAATAACAATGCTTCCTTATTATCATTATAAGTATCTGGAGGCAGGGGGTTCCTGGGAGCTGTAGTCTTGCAGGGTACATCTACATGTACATAAATAGGAAGTGATAGATGATTCCCTGGAGATCCCACCTCACTGCTGCTGCTGTTAATGGTCCTTTAGTAAGCATTGTTGTAGGCAGGTACTTACTGTATGCTATTATTTTAAATAAAATACAATTTTAAACAGGGGCTATTACCCAAATTTAGTTTTTGTCTGGGTGGTAGTCAGCCCATACTGATTTGGATAGCTTTTCACTTGGTCTTTCCCTAAGCTCAATGGGGTTGTGATTTCTCAATGTTGCCAGTAGGTGTCACTGGTACCACTGGCAATAGTATGAGATTTCATAACAAGACTGAGTTATGAATTTTTATATTTCATTCAGGCAACCAAGTAGGAGGTTCATACCATTGGTGCATACTGGGGTAGGATATAAATATTTGCAATATTTGGGGCAGGCCTTGTGATCTCTGTCCTCCCTCAGGAAGCACTGAAGCCTAAGAAACAGAACAGGGAGCACTGGAAGCAGCAACTAGGATACTACCTGCAGTGTTGCCCGGTTGGCTTAAAGGTTCTGACACTGTGAACCTGGACATGGAAAAGTCTGTAGGTGATTTGCTTGGGTATCTGGGATCCCTAACCCACAACTCCTTGTGTGTTGTCCAATAAATCTTCTTAAAGACAGAAAGTGACTGGTGCTCATTGTTCTTTCTTTGCCCCCCCATCTTAGCAACTTAGCCTGGGGTAACATGCTGGCCCATCTCTGTCTCCGGAGGTGCCACCATGTCTCCAAGGGTCAGGGGGTGCTACAATTATGTTTGTCTATGTTATTTATTTTGGCGTGATGTGACTTTACTATTTCTGTCTGATTGCTGTGGGGTTTGGGTCATGTATGTCCTTTGCATATGTGTCATATCCTCATGTGTCATATCATGTCTTTTTTGGGTGTATACTATATATGTGTGTGTGCAGGAGACTGATAAAAGGGCTCATTTACACTTGCTTCAACTTCAACACACATTAAAGCATCTACCGCTTCAAGATGCTTTATCGATGTGTTTTTGATGCTTCTGCAATGCTTTGGTGGTGCTTCGATGATGCTTTGGTGATGCTTTTTTGAAGCTTTAATGAAAAACAAAGCGTAGCTAAAGCTGAATTAAAGCCTCTCAAAAGCTGCAGGTGCTTTAGGCGAGCTTTGTCATAGACTTCTATGGACACTTTGAAGACCCTTTGAAACACCACTAAAGTGACATGGGGTATAATTTTTGAAGCAAAGCAAAGCAAAAGCAATATATAAACTGGACTGTAAGCTAACCATTTTATTTAGTGACAGGGGCTGGCGTTCAAAGAGCTTTATAAAAGCATGTCCGAAGCCTTGTTTTGAAGCAAGTGTAAACGAGCCCTAAGGAGTTCTATGGAAGTAGATCTGTGAGGACCAAATGCTGTGTTGTAGTACCTTTTCATTTTTGCCACCTGGCCTGGGGGAGTCGCAGAAACAAGGCCTGGCCTCAGTCGAAGTACGGTGGCCTCTGGTGTTATGTGCCAAATGGGCAAAGTGAATTTCCGATAAAGAGCAGTACCAACAAATCAGAGATATGGTGTCAGGAGGTGACATGAGAGGCTGGTGAAGATTAGGACATGTTCTGCATTCCTTTTTTGTAATGCTAAAAAATACAGTGAGTGAGAGGTCAGGTCTACAATGCCCGAAACGAACAGATATTGTAGACCTTATTTACAGAGTATTTTTTTTTCCCAGACATGAGCTTTAACATGAAACATAAAAATGTTTTCACATATAGTAGCATTTTAATTATCATTTTACATATGTATATTAGATTTATAAAACTTAGTGGTAACAAGGATATTTGGTCATAAAGGACCCTGCTCTTCCTTTCTTCCTGTCTATTAAAAATGTTTAACTGGATGGTGCCATGAAAAATATAGAATGTTTATCTGGGACTCAGACATAGAATTTCTGTCAATTTTGCTATACAGTTAACCAAAATGTAAAAGAAAATGCTGCGCTATCCAGTGAAACAAACTAAAAACTATAAACAACTACAGCTGCTGGCACACAACAAACCAAGTTCCCAAATTGTAAGAAAATATAGTGCAGCGCTAAACCTACATGTAGAAAAATATACTAATATGTGCCTCTATATATGTGACATATAGTGACAAACATCGAAAATACAGTAACGTGCTGTGAATGGACAAAATAATGTCTCTGAAAGATGTGACACACTCAAAAGTCCATAAGCAGTGAGAAAAGTGGAAGTCTTCTCTAAAGCGAGGGGGGTATCAGTGTCTTGGGGAAACTATGGACACTCGAGTAGGAAGGCGACCACGGGTAACAAAAACACTCTAATCTTCAAGAAGAAAAGATGGGTACTCTTACCGGATCCGTGGGACGCATCTGCCATATAGCAGTGCGTCTGTAAGGCAAAGGGGGTAGTTAACCTGGATATTCAACCAGATGGTGTCCTCCAGGTCTCAATCACCATTTGGGGGTGGTTGTCCTAGACAGGCGGTGGATCTCCAGTACACCCGATCTCCGGTTCCGGAACAGATCGATCAGAAGCAAATGATTCTTAGTGGGCCCATGGAGGAAAAGAAAAAGGAACTCCACATAGTGTAGATCAAAAATGGGGTTTTTAATGTCCAAAAACCATACAAAATACAGGTGATCACGAACAGCTAAAAAATATAAAAATGGCAATGTAGGAAGCTGAAATAGCTGGCCCTACGCGTTTCGACCACACAGTCATCAACAGGGGCATAAAACAACCTCCCCACATTGCACTTATATATAAACTGTACCAGACTTTCAATTTAACCAAGCTCCGCCCCCGTCATGGCGGGACCAGAAGTGGATGTTCAATGAGGGCACAACTATCTATTTTTAATAAAATTCCATATACAGAAATGCCCCAAGTGTAAGGGAAACCCCAACTTCTAGCAGGGCAAATAAAACATTGTATTTTCCAAAGGACTAGAGGCCTACAGGTCCCTGTGGAGAGGATGACGGCCGCCGACCTATCAGCAGCTGGCATCCCATCCACACGTGGGTCCGGAGCGTGCGCTCCAAGACTCGTGCGTACCAGAGAACACGGCCGGCTCCAACACAAGCGTCATCATGGCCGCTAACAAAAGAAAACCAATCAGCGGCTGGTAATAGGACAGCTCCCAAAGAGGGAGCTTGCGCTCCAAACCTTGACAACAAAGGGGGCTGGGCCAGCATAGAAAACCGGCTCAGTGATTGGCCGCCTATTGAAAATAACCAAAATCCACCCTCCCCGGTCACACAGGACCATACTCCGGGATCCACGGTATCTCAAGCTGACCCCTGAAGTATCCTATAGCTGACACCTGAAGTATCCTGGGGAGGGATCATCACGGTCAAATGGCCGTGAATTGGGGTAATCCCTGTCATCCAATCCCTATGTCCCGGCAAAGAAATACATTTCCAGACCCTCCACCGGAATACAGGGCAATGCCACAATGCCAGCTAGGAGTGATATGGGAACCAAAGGGTAAATGAAGGGTAATAGGAAATACCCAAGACAAATAGCGCTGAACCGGCGCTAGAGGTGCCTAAAGCATAAAATCTCCTAACCTGCCACCATCCCATACGGGGTAGCAGACTATCAGGATATCCTAGCGTTAACTCCGGATAGCAATATCACCTAGCCAATGCAGTTCAGCGAAGTCACACGTGCCCAAGCCTCATCAAAGAATGCCACAACGCCGACCTGAAAAGAGAAAGGCGCAAAGGGAGGGACAAATGTAAAAAAAACTTATGTTAAAAAACTTAAGTAATGAATTAAAATATTAAAACTATAAAAAAGTCTGGCCTGAAAGGCTCTACAACAGACATTGGATATTTTAAACATATGCCCTCGTAGGTGACCTTCTGGCCTCATGAAGGTATCAAAAACAGTTGGAATCCCCATATTGAAGAGCCGTAAACAGTAATCCATAATCCAACCCCCAGACCCAGTTATAAAAGATTGGCCCCACTCCAAGCAGGGGTGTGTCGCAGCTAGAACGAGGAGGCATGTCTCACGCACGGCTGATGAAACAATTAATGTCCCATTCAACATTCATGCCGTATGGCGAGTAACACCTCAACTCATATATCCAATAAGTTTCGAGACGCGACACACCCCTCAGACGAGACTCCCCCCTCCAGTGGGGGACAAACTTGTCAATGATCAAAAAGTAAGTACCCGTAGGGTCCTTATTGTGACATTCTAGATAGTGCCGGGGCACACTATGCTTAATGCAACCCTTTTTGATTTTTGCAATGTGTTCATTGACCCTGGTGGAAAATGCCCTGGTAGTGCGCCCGACATATTGTCTCTTGCACGGGCAAGTAATGAGGTATACAACATGTCGAGTGGCGCACGTAGTAAAGTGCTTCATCTCATAGTCCCTAGAGGTAACCACAGAACGAAAGGACACAGTTTTACGTCTCCTGCACGTATTATGTAGACATACATTGCACTTTCTGCAAGGGAACTATCCCTTGCAGTCTTGGAAGAAGGAGACCGACCGAGGAGGATCAACAATATTGGGAGCAATTTCTCCATGGACAGAGCGTGCGCCACGATAAATGACGCCAGCCCGATCAGGTAGAACCGGACCCAATACACGGTCGCTCTTCAACACCTTCCAGTGTCTGTTAATGATTTTCTTGATATCCTTATGCTGTACAGAAAATGAAGTGAAGAAAGACCATTTGAATTGGTTCTCTTTTAGTGTTTTGGGGCGGTCCACCAAGAGAGAATTCCTCTCCACTATACTAACCTCCCCAATGGTAGTATCAAGAACCAAGGGTCTATAACCTTTCTCCACAAACCTCTCCTTGAGAGTCTGAGACTGGGACTGGAAGTCTGCGATCTTGGAGCAGTTTCGTCACAGTCTGAGAAACTGTCCCTTAGGGACCGATCTGAGCCATTGTTGATGGTGGCAGCTGTCTACCGGGATATACCTGTTGCGGTCCATGGGTTTGAAAAACTTTTTAAGGGCCAGTTGTGGATTGACTACAGAAACCTCTAAATCCAAGAAGTGAATGGTCTCATGACTTGCCTCAAAACTAAGTGAAATGTTCCTATCATTAGTGTTCAGAAACTCCATATAATCCTCCAGAGACCTGAGGTCACCCTTCCAAAGGAGGAGGATGTCGTCTATATACCGAGCCCACAGAACCAACTGAGGTGGTCTGTGGGTATCAGCCGTGCGTGAGACACGCCTCCTCGTTCTAGCCGTGACACACCTCTGATTTTGAATTCATCCTGGATTGGAGTGGGGCCAATCTTTTATAGCTGGGTCTGGGGGTTGGATTATGGATTACTGTTTACGGCTCTTCAGTATGGGGATTCCAACTGTTTTTGATACCTTCGTGAGGCCAGAAGGTCACCTACGAGGGCATATGTTTAAAATATCCAATGTCTGTAGTAGAGCCTTTTAGGCCAGACTTTTTTATAGTTTTACTATTTTTATTCATTACTTTAAGTTTTTTTACATTTGTCCCTCCCTTTGCGCCTTTCTCTTTTCAGGTCGGCGTTGTGGCGTTACCCAGCATTCTTTGATGAGGCTTGGACACGTATGACTTCGCTGAACTGCATTAGCTAGGTGATATTGTTATCCGGAGTTAACGCTAGGATATCCTGATAGTCTGCTACCCCGTACAGGATGGTGGCAGGTTAGGAGATTTTACGCTTTAGGCACCTCTAGCGCCGGTTCAGCGCTATTTGTCTTGGGTATTTCCTATTATCCTTCATTTACCCGGGGGTTTATCCTTTGGTTCCCATATCACTCCTAGCTGGCATTGTGGCATTGCCCTGTATTCCGGTGGAGGGTCTGGACATTTCTTTGCCGGGACATAGGGATTGGATGACAGGGATTACCCCAATTCACGGCCATTTGACCGTGATGATCCCTCCCCAGGATACTTCAGGTGTCAGCTATAGGATACTTCAGGGGTCAGCTTGAGATACCGTGGATCCCGGAGTATAGTCCGGTGTGACCGGGGAGGGCGGATTTTGGTTATTTTCAATAGGCGGCCAATCACTGAGCCAGTTTTCTATGCTGGCCCAGCCCCCTTTGTTGTCAAGGTTTGGAGCGCAAGCTCCCTCTTTGGGAGCTGTCCTATTACCAGCCGCTGATTGGTTTTCTTTTGTTAGCGGCCGTGATGACGCTTGTGTTGGGCCGGCCGTGTTCTCTGGTACGCAGGAGTCTTGGAGCGCACGCTCCGGACCCACGTGCGGATGGGATGCCAGCTGCTATTAGGTCCGCGGCTGTCATCCTCTCCACAGGGACACAGCTACAAGACTTGGAGCGCAAACCGCATTGTTGGCTTGGGACGCAGGGGTGCAGAGGCGCTGATGCCTGTAGTCCTTTGGAAAATACAATGTTTTATTTGCCCTGCTAGAAGTTGGGGTTTCCCTTACACTTGGGGCATTTCTGTATATGGAATTTTATTAAATATAGATAGTTGTGCTCTCCTTGAACATCCACTTCCGGTCCCACCATGACGGGGGCGGAGCTTGGTTAAATTGAAAGTTTGGTACCGTTTATATATAAGTGCAATGTGGGGAGGTTGTTTTATGCCCCTGTTGATGACTGTGTGGTCAAAACGCGTAGGGCCAGCTATTTCAGCTTCCCACATTGCCATTTTTATACTTTTTATCTGTTCGTGATCACCTGTATTTTGTATGGTTTTTGGACATTAAAAACCCCATTTTTGATCTACACTATGTGGAGTTCCTTTTTCTTTTCCTCTATGGGCCCACTAAGAATCATTCGGGTGTACTGGAGATCCACCGCCTGTCTAGGACAACCACCCCCCCATTGGTGATTGAGACCTGGAGGACACCATCTGGTTGGATATCCGGGTTAACTACCCCCTTTGCCTTACAGACGCACTGCTATACGGCAGACGCGTCCCACGGATCCGGTAAGAGTACCCATCTTTTCTTCTTGAAGATTGGAGTGTTTTTGTTACCCGTGGTCGCCTTCCTACTCGGGTGTCCATAGTTTCCCCAAGACACTGATACCCCCCTCGCTTTAGAGAAGACTTCCACTTTTCTCACTGCCTATGGACTTTTGAGTGTGTCACATCTTTCAGAGACATTATTTCGTCCATTCACAGCACGTTACTGCATTTTCGATGTTTGTCACTATATGTCACATATATAGAGGTACATATTAGTATATTTTTCTGCATGTAGGTTTAGCGCTGCACTATATTTTCTTACAGTTAACCAAAATGGTCAAGAGGGTCCATGGAAAAAAAAACGATGTGGGATGCCTGGTCCTTAAATTTTCGTTGATCATTTGGGATTACAGCATGTATTATGGGTCTCATTTAAAGTGGTTGTAAGGGCAGAAGGTTTTTTATCTTAATGCATTATATGCATTAAGATAAAAAGCCTTCTGTGTGCGGCAGCCCCCCTCAGCCCCCCTAATACTTACCTGAGCTCCCTCAGAGACTCGGCTGTCCGGGACTCTCCTTCCTCATTGGCTGAGACAGCCATTGGCTCCCGTTGCTGTCAATAAAAGTCAGTGAGCCAATGAGGAGAGAGAGGGGCGGGGCTAGGCCGTGATACAAAGAGCTGTGGCTCGGTTCGGGTGCTCCCATGGCCAGCTGCTTGCTGTGGGGGCACTCAAGAGGAGGCATGGGCCAGGAGCGCCGAAGAGGGACCCGAGAAGAGGAGGATCTGCAAAACCACTGCACAGAGCAGGTAAGTATAAAATGTTTGTTATTTAAAAAAAAAAAAAAACGAGACTTTAGTATCACTTTGATAAAGATCCGACCTTAATTATTTCTAAAGAAATCCATTAAAAACACAACAGTATTTTTACAAGTGTGGAAATGAAATAGCTGATGAAAGGTCTCAATGTGGCAAGCGTACAGCATGTTCTGAAAGAGATCCAGTAGCAGTAGAAAAATGGCAGTAACAGATATAATTCTAATAAGAGCCCAACATCATTTTACTGCAGATGAGCCCTCAGCAGTCTATATCTAAAAAAATTGTACTTAAAATAGCATTTTTTATTTTCTTACTGTAATTATCAGCAGAAGAACATAAGTCCAAAACAAAGATGAAGGAAATGCCTTATCCCTTTCGCACAGTATATTAAGTGTCTGCAGCTGTACTACAATATCATCATGTTTTAAAGTGATTGTAAAGGCTAGGATATTTTTTTAAATAACAAACATGCTATATTTGCCCCAAACCTCTTCTTCTGGGGTCTCTCATTGGTGCTCTTGGCTCCTCTTCTTCCCTGTGTGCCATCATAGAAAACCACTTCCCATGGGGGCGCATTTTCAGGTTTGCTCCCAGGCTGGGCTGTGTGCATCCATAGACACACACAGTGTGGCTCGGCCCCGCCCCTGCTTTCTGCTGACAAGATTTGATTAACAGCAGTAGAAGCCAAAGGCTACCGCTGCTGCCTCTCTGTCCTGTAAGCCGCTACAGACAGGCACAGTGTTTGATTGAGTATAAATTCTGATAAGTATAAGGTGGTGGGTGAGGGAACCATACAAATATTGGGACATTTTTTACCTGTTCAACATAAGCCGGTCAGAATACAATAGTACAGCTGAGGAGATTTCCACATCCACGTCATTTGTATTGTTTTTGTTTTTTTCAACCCCCTGGTTGCATGAAAAAAAAATCTCTCTGTGTATACCCAGCTTTACTCCCTGCAAATAAAAATTGGGAGCAATTCAATGAGGCATTTGCAACACATTTCTAGTAATGGGTAGTAGTGGGTATGTAGAGGAAAGTGTCAGGAACCATAAACCAGGCAGAGACAGAAAATGCAGTTCAAAATCACACCTTTAATGTAATAGAAAAAATAACAGCAGTTCAGAAACATAGTCAAAAACATAACCCAGAGTTTGGAAGCCAGAGCAGGTAATCAAATGAGCCAGGATCATGTAACCATAAGTCAGCATTGTCAGGAGTAGGGATGAGCTTCGAGTTCGAGCCAAACTCATGTTTGACTCGAACATCGACTGTTCGCTAGTTTGCCGAACAGCGAACAATTTGGGGTGTTCGCGGCAAATTCTAAAAGCCGCGGAACACCCTTTAAAAGTCTATGGGAGAAATCAAAAGTGCTAATTTTAAAGGCTTATATGCATGGTATTGTCATAAAAAGTGTTTGGGGACCTGGGTCCTGCCCCAGGGGACATGGATCAATGCAAAAAAAGTTTTAAAAACGGCCGTTTTTTCGGGAGCAGTGATTTTAATAGTGCTTAAAGTGCCTGTAAAGAGGCGCATGTTTCCCGTGTTTAGAACAGTCTGACAGCAAAATGACATTTGAAAGGAAAAACGTCATTTAGAACTACTCGCAGCTATTAATGAATTGCCGGTCTGACAATATACATAAAAGTTCATTGATAAAACCAGCATGGGAATTCCCCACAGGGGAACCCAGAACCAAAATTTAAAAAAAAAATGGTGTGGGGGTCCCCCTAAATTCCATACCAGGTCCTTCAGGTCTGGTATGGGTATTAAGGGGAACCCCGGCCAAAATTTAAAAAAAAAAATGACGTGGGGGTCCCCCTCAAAATCCATACCGGACCCTTATCCGAGCACGCAACCTGGCAGGCCGTAGGAAAAGAGGGGGGACGAGAGCACCCCCCCTCCTGAACCGTACCAGGCCACATGCCCTCAACATTGGGAGGGTGCTTTGGGGTAGCCCCCCAAAGCACCTTGTCCCCACTTTTTATGACAATAACTTGCATATAAGCCTTTAAAATTAGCACTTTTGATTATTCATGTTCGTGTCCCATAGACTTTAACGGTGTTCGCGTGTTCGAACAAATTTTTTACCTGTTCGCATGTTCTGGTGCGAACCGAACAGGGGGGTGTTCGGCTCATCCCTAGTCAGGAGCCAAAAATCTGTAGCAGGAATCAGAAGAGAAGTCAGCCAGGCCAAGTCATATACAGGAATACAGCAGGAACACACTGGAGATGTTGACCACGTGAGGGCAAGTAGGGAATGAGCAAAGCTGTTTAAACAGCCAAAAGAGGCTGGACGTAGGCTGGACTAATGAGGCAGGTAATGATAACCAGGTGAGTCACTGTGGAAATAATGAATGGCTGGTAATTATCTGACAGCTGAGCAGCCTCTGTGCACAGAAGAAAGAGCTGCTAGTAAATAGCAGGAGCCCAGCCATGACAGAAAGTCTCTCACTAAATTTATGAAATCTCTGCAACATTTTCATTGTTAGCATTGATATGTGCGACAAATTTATATAGTTCTTGTTTGTGACACTTTTACTGTATACTGTTGTGACAGTAAGACATTTTTTTAAAGAAATTCTGCCATATTGGTGATAAAGAAATACAGTTAAACACTTTCCTTGTTGGAGTAAATTGTTGATTGTGATGCAAGTTCAACTGTTGTGTCAAATCCTTAAGACAATTCTTCAACACAATTTGCCTTTATGGTTTTCTGGAATTGATATTTTATAAGTTTCTATTACTCTCCAAATAGCCTCTCTACCTGTAAAACTCTACCAGCTTACAAGAGAGATTCTTGTGACAGTTCTGTCAGAACTGGGACGGATTCACATACACCTTACCAACCAATCTGGTGCAAGTTCCACAATTTGCCGCCCTACAATGAGACAGAACTTACAATAATTCATGAATTCCAGGGAATGTGACCATGTTTAGCTAGCAGAAAAAGAGCATTTGCAAAGAAGCTTAAAGAGAATCTCCCTAATAATGTGCAGGGATAACCATGTCCTATTTAAAAGTGCTGAGAATACATTTGCCAATGCTAGTAATTGATACATGTACAAGAACCATGACTCTTCCTCAGACACATTCCAGTGCCTAACTGGAATGTGTCTGTGGAAGAGTCATGGTTCAGACAGGTTTAGTTTCTTGGAAAGGACAGACAGTCCTTAGTCTAACTTGAATGGGTGGCAAGCTAGGAACTTCACAAAGGTATTAAAGCTATGCCAAGGACAATTGAATTTTGTTGATATAACACTTAGAAGTGGTAGTGTGATCTTGCCATTTATATGCTAACAAACAAGACAGATTCCAGGAGACACTTATAGGAAATTGCTGGTAGTTATGAGATGTGAAGTCGTGCTGTTTACTGTTAACTTGCAGACAAGAGACAGAATAACAAGTGGTATGTAAAGAATGATGTGTGCACATTAGGGCAGAGCTGTATTTTTGTTGGGAATAAACATATATAGGATGGTAGCCTGAATATGGAAAAATCAGATTTAATTAAAAAAAATAGAACATCTGATTTAGTCTGGCTGAAATTACTTGTCTGCGAGATAATTTCACTGATATTTACTGTGTGATTCTGACTGGAAATATCAACAACTCCTTGAAATGTATCCTCCCTGGAGCTTAGCTAAGTGTTTGCAGCTGATCTGTTAGGTGTTTTGGCATCTTAGAAGGTTATATGCTAAGTTTGGCTTTATCATTATAGAAACTCATTACTTGCATCTTTACTGCAGTTGCAGCCTAGCAAGCTAACCACTATATTGGGGTTTTAAAAGAAAAACATTGCCAAATTATACTTAACCCTTTTCAGTTTAAATACATCTGTTTATCTATTTATCTTAAATATATCTAATCAAAGTGCCATTTTAAAGCGGTTGTAAACCCCTGTATTTATTTTTTTTCTTCTTGCCTTACCTGCAAGGCAAGGGCATCGCATACTATCACATTTTGTGAAAATTACCTGAAAACAAAGCCTTCCAGTGATGCGATGTCATTGTTGAAGATGGCGTCCATCTATACCAGATCTTCCTTCTGGGTTCGTGGCTCCGACTCTGTGACTGACCGGAGCCGCGATGACGTCACTCCCACACATGCACATGGGAGCCACCGGTCATGTCACACTGCTCTGAAGAAACTTCACAGGCAGCCGTTGCTTCAGAGAGCATGTGCCAGTGATGTAACTGGCTGGCTGCTAGGACAGTAAATATCTCCTAAACAGTGCATGTTTAGGAGATATTTACACTACCTATAGGTAAGCCCTAATGTAGGCTTACCTATAGATAAAACTTAAAGATGGAAGTTTACTTCCTCTTTAAAAACCCTGGATAATAAACCCTTGGCCATGTGCTAGCTTCATATACAAAAAACAAAAAAAGGGGGGGACTTTTGGATTTTTTTAGGCACAACTTCAAAACAACTAGTTATATAAAATATTATTTTATTGATTTAGAAAAATACGTAGCAAAAAAGAAACAATATTAAAAACACAACATATGTATATGTTCAGACAATTGCTATACAACACCATCTAGAGTATATGATTATTTGGACATCTGGATGGTCGCTCCAAAATATAGATCAGTCCGAAGAGGTGGTTAGATAGCAAATCCACAATCAGCTCATGTCATGTAATTGTTCGATGCTCGACATGTTTCGCGTGTGGGCCACGCTTCTTCAAGAGCGATGACAATGTATGTTGTAGCTATCAGAGTACATAACATTACAATTTCATGATTAGTATATACATATATACATCTATACATATATATATATATATATATATATCTTCGGACTGATCTATATTTGGAGCGACCATCCAGATGTCCGAATAATCATATACTCTAGATGGTGTTGTATAGCAATTGTCTGAACATATACATATTTTGTGTTTTTAATATTGTTTCTTTTTTTGCTACGTATTTTTCTAAATCAATAAAATAATATTTTATATAACTAGTTGTTTTGACGTTGTGCCTAAAAAGTCCAAAAGTCCCCCCCTTTTTTTGTTTTTTGTATACGAATTTGTTAGGACGCGGCACAGTGCTACTTTACGTGTATCCACGGTGCCACTCCGTGTGACGATACACTTCTATTCTTTCAATGTGCTAGCTTCAGTCCTTTTAGTACTCTCTGGCAGTACACTGTACACTACTGGGCAGTGCGGTTATTGTAGTCCCGCAAACTCTAGTATCCATCTGCATTTAACATACCATTACATAAATTGAAAAATAAATATTGTGTTAAAAGGTGGTTCTTTTGAGATGCCAACATTAGACATAAACAATACTTAAAAAAATCAATTTTTTTTTTTACAAACTGGTTGAAACACATCATTCTGAGTGAGATATATACCTATCGCCATAAGCGTATTATTAGAAAAACGCTCATATTATTGTTACAGAGATACACACTGTGGTAAAGGACTCATACAAGGTAGTTTTAATCAGTAGATTCTTCAATGAATAATGATAGCGAGAGATTACAATCATTGCCATGAACTTAGTGATGTCATATGGGCTTGATAGCTGCTGATCCAGTACTGATTCATTTTGATAAATGTAAGCTTATCAACGGAGTCTGTAGACAGGCGCACTCCTTGATCCGTTACAAATCCTCCACTAGCACTGAAAGTCTGTATCAGAAACCATGAAATCAGACCAAGACAGAAGTACAGTTAAATCACACTTGTTTAAAAATAAAAGTAAAAAGAACAAACATAGACAAAACATAGCCAATGTTCAGTAACCAGAACAGATAGACAGCCAAGCCAGAAGTCAGGGATCAATGTAGTGGAAAAGCAAGCAGGATCTGGAGTCAGAAGGGATGTCAGCAAAGCCAGTCTTTAAACAGGAATGCAGGAGATAGTTTCTTTTTATGATGTGATCAGGGCAAAGGCAGAGCTCTTCTGGACTGAATGGCTTAAGTAGGCAGGACTGACAAGCAGAATCATCAACAGCTGAGTGACTGTGGAGAGGGATGAGAGCTGGCAATTAGTCGACAGCTGAGCGGCCAGCTCAGAGAAGGAAGGGCTGAGCCCAGTCCTGACAGTACCCCCTTCTCAACGACCCCTCCACCTCAGAGGACCACCAGGCTTGAGGGGAAAGCATCTATGGAAATCACAGAGGAGGACAGGGGCATGTACGTCCGAGGATGAGACCCAAGAGCGTTCCTCCGGACCGTACCCTTTCCAATGCACCAGTTACTGTATGCACCCACGGAACCTACGGGAGTCAACAATGGATTGTACTTAATACTCCTATCATTAGCATGACGCAAAGCCTCCTGGACTTGTGCCCAAGTGGAACGAAGACCACAGAGATGCTCCTCTAACACAGGAATACTCTGCAGAAGAAACGAGTCAGGCAACATGGAAGGATGGAAACCATAATTCGCCATAAACGAGGGACAATCGGGAAGCAGAATTAAAGGGACTGTTGTGAGCAAAATCTGCCCATGGTAATAGGTCTGGTTTTTATGATGGTCAGAAATATAGCAATGTAGGAATTGCTCCAAGGACTGATTGGTTTGTTCTGTGGCCCCTTTAGACTGCGGGTGATACGCAGAGGAAAAAGCAAGCTGAGTTCCCAACTGTGCACAAAAGGCTCACTAGAACCCAGAACACAAATTGACTACCCCTGTCCGAGACAATCACCTTCTGTAGCCCATGTAAGCGAAAAATCTCCCGAGCAAAAATGGAATCCAGTTCCTTAGAAGTGGGCAACTTCTTAAGTGGAATACAATGACACATCTTTGAGAACTGGTCAACCACCATAAGGACAATTGTGTTGCCCTGGGAGTTGGGTAACTCCACAATGAAATCCATAGGCAGGTGGGTCCAGGGCCTCTCACCATTGGGTATGTGTTGTAGGAGGCCCACTGGAATGTGTCGTGGAGTCTTACTCTGAGCACACACGGAACAGGCAGCTATGAAGTCAGTTAAATCAGCGCATAGACTAGGCCACCAGAATTCTTGGAAAATGGCCCAAACAAGTTAATTCTTCCCAGGGTGGCCAGCTGCCTTGGGAGAATGGTAAGTCTGGAGAACGGCAGTACGGAGACTCTCTGGGACAAAGCAGCAGTCACAAGGTTTCTCACATGTGGGTGTGAGCGCTATATTCAATATGGTCAGGCAACAGTTGTGAGTCTAATTGTATTGGTTAAGAATGAATGGGGCGATTAGGAGCTGTACAACTATTATAATAAATAACAATCTGGAATGGTAAAATTATATAATAATCAAAAACAACAGCAAACTGTAAGCTGTTACAGTCCAAAAAGGAAGAAACTAAGTAAAGTCCAATAAAAGCAGTTGTAGAAGGCAGCCCTGTTGGTAAAGAAGAAGCAATCCTCTGGAAACTGTAGAAGAAGAACAACAATGGCGCCACTCTAAGTGCAGTATTAAAACGGATTTTTAATAAATCTTAAAAACAGGTACTCACAAAGGTACATGTATTCAGGCATGTAAGTAATGGACAGGTGATGCCAGGTGTCCCAGGGGTATGATCCGATCACATCCTCAGATGTCGTTCCGCTTGGAGACAGGCTGCGCTGCTGTGTGGGCGGCAGATCTGGCTGCTGGAACGCACTGTGTGTGATGATCTGGGGGAACGAAGGCACTTCCGGGTCTAGGCAGGGATGACGAATAGGCGACGCGTTTGCGGAGCTACGCTTCTTCCTCAGGCCTAACGTGACCTGTGATTGGTCTATCTTGTTATAGTCTAAGATTGGCTGGGATTGGGGGAGAGATCTGTCAATCACCGTGAGGTATAGGCTGTGTTCAGGACGCTGTGTGCTAATGTGTCAGCGTCTACAGCTGTGTCAGATCTTTGTACAAGACAGCGGCATGTGCTTGTAAATAAGAAAGGGAATGTAATGTTACTTTGGAAATCATGTTATCTATGAGAAAGCAAGGGGGAGAAAAAAGGGGGGGTTTTTTATTATTATTATTATTTATTATTATTTATTATTATTATTATTATTATTTTATTATTTCTCCCCCCTTTATGTGTTATAATAATAAAAAACCCCCCCTTTTTTTCTCCCCCTTGCTTTCTCATAGATAACATGATTTCCAAAGTAACATTACATTCCCTTTCTTATTTACAAGCACATGCCGCTGTCTTGTACAAAGATCCGACACAGCTGTAGACGCTGACACATTAGCACACAGCGTCCTGAACACAGCCTATACCTCACGGTGATTGACAGATCTCTCCCCCAATCCCAGCCCATCTTAGACTATAACAAGATAGACCAATCACAGGTCACGTTAGGCCTGAGGAAGGAGCGTAGCTCCGCAAACGCGTCGCCTATTCGTCATCCCTGCCTAGACCCGGAAGTGCCTTCGTTCCCCCAGATCATCACACACAGTGCGTTCCAGCAGCCGGATCTGCCGCCCACACAGCAGCGCAGCCTGTCTCCAAGCGGAACGACATCTGAGGATGTGATCGGATCATACCCCTGGGACACCTGGCATCACCTGTCCAATACTTACATGCCTGAATACATGTACCTTTGTGAGTACCTGTTTTTAAGATTTATTAAAAATCCGTTTTAATACTGCACTTAGAGTGGCGCCATTGTTGTTCTTCTTCTACAAGGTTTCTCAGGAGGAGCATGGACCTGAGCAGCAAGAATTTTGTCGCCCAAAGGAGAAGTGAGACTGGTGCGAACCGTATCCAGAATACGATCAGGAGGAATCACAGGAACCGGAACTGACTCCAACTTGGAAGTGGAGGAAAATTGTCCTGACAAGACGTCAGCCCTTACATTCTCAGTACCGGATAAGAATGAGACAATGTAATTGAAACTTGACAAGAAAAGAGCCCATTGCGCCCTTCTGGGAGAGAGACGTTTAGCCTCAGACAAGAATGTGAGATTCTTATGGTCAGTAAGAATGAGAACCGGCACAGTGGTACCTTCGAGGAGATGTCTCCATTCTTTCAGGGCTAAAATGATTGCCAACAGCTCTCTGTCACCAATCTCGTAATTGCACTCCGCAGGTGAAAAGTAGCCACAAGGATGCCTAGCGCTCTCAGAGGTAGGATGTTGAGACAGAAGGGCACCAACACCAGTCTCAGAACCATAAACCTCAAGGATTAAAGGTAACGTAGGATCAGGATGTGCCAACACATGAGCAGAAACAAAGGCAGCCTTGAGCCTCTCAAAAGCCTTAATGGACTCCAGAGACCAACTCTGTGGGTTACCGTCCTTTCTGGTCATATCAGTCATGGGCTTGAACAGAGACGAGAAGTTATTAATAAACTTTCGATAATAGTTGGTAAAGCCCAGGAAATGCTGCAGAGGTCATAAACCCACGGGTCGGGGCCACTGTAGGAATGCCGAAGGTTTCTCTGGGTCCAGTAGTGGAAATGACATAGCCCAGGAATTTAACCTGTTCACGATGAAACTCGCACTTCTCCAGCTTACAATAGAGATTGTTCTCTCTTAGTTTCTGAAGCACACGATAGACATCTGTGTGATGGCTCTCCAGGGACTTGGAAAATATGAGGATATCATCGAGATAAACCACCACACATAACTGAAACAAATCTCGGAGGACATTGTTAATAAATTCCTGGAAAACTACCAGGGCGTTACAAAGGTCAAAAGGCACTACGAGGTACTCATAATGGCCTGTTCTGGTATTAAACGCAGTTTTCCACTCGTCACCCTCCTTAATCCCCACGAGATTGTATGCCCCTCTCAAATCAAGCTTCGTGAAAACTGTTGCTCCCTTGAGGCGGTCAAATAACTCCATAATCAATGGAATTGGATAGGCATTTTTAATCGTGAAATGATTGAGACCCCTATAATCAATACAAGGTCTCAGTTTACCACTCTTCTACTTCACAAAGAAGAAATCCGCACCAGCAGGAGATGAGGATTTGCAGATGAAACCTCAAGAAAGTGCATCTGCAACATACTCCTCCATGGCCTTATCCTCCAAGACCGACAAAGGGTAAACCCGGCCACGAGGGGGTATGGCACCAGGTTGAAGGTCAATTGCGCAATCATACGGCCGATGTGGAGGCAAACTACCTGCCTGACCTTTGTCAAAGACATCGCTAAAGTCCTGGTACAGGGAGGAGAGTGAAGAGGTGCACAGGACCTTGGCTACCTTCTGGAAGCATGTCTCACTGCATTGTGGTGACCAGAAAAGAACCTCAGCACGGAGCCAATCAAAGGAGGGGTTGTGCCTCTGTAACCAAGGATAACCAATAACCAGCGGAAACTTAGGTTAGGAAATATCTTGGAATTTGATTATCTCATGGTAAAGAGCCCCTACGGCCATGGACAACAGAACCATCTCATGAGTCACATGGGCAGGCTGTAGAGGTCTCCCGTCAAGAGACTCAATGGCAAGTGGAGTGTCACGCAGCTGCAGCGGAATTGAGTGCTGCGATACAAAGGCAGCATCAATGAACAGGCCTGCAGCCCCAGAGACGTTCAGAGCCTGTATCTTGACGGATGACTCAGCCCAAGAAAGGGTGACCGAAACCAGGGGCTTATCCTTCTGGATAACTGGGGATGAAATAAGGCCACCTAAGGTCTGTCCTTGACAGGACCTCAAGGTTTGGGTGTTCCCTGGACGGGTAGGACAAGACTTCAAAAAGTGACTTGACTGGCCACAATAAAGGCACAATCTCTCCCTCCTCCTAAAGGTTCTCTCATCCACAGAGAGACATGTGAAACCCAAGTGCATGGGTTCACCTTCACTGCCCGACTTGGTACCAGGTGGCATGGGAGGTTAGGGAGGCACGGGTGGG
Source organism: Lithobates clamitans (assembly GCA_037952925.1). Classification (NCBI taxonomy): domain Eukaryota; kingdom Metazoa; phylum Chordata; class Amphibia; order Anura; family Ranidae; genus Lithobates; species Lithobates clamitans. Next base: position 9,587,138 of record JBBGZY010000513.1, on the reverse strand, counting down.
ACTACAAAGCTCGGAGACAAAAGTACAGGAGGCTTCCGCAAGCGCTCCTTAAAAGAGAGTCTGAAGTCAATGAGGATGGCAAATGTGATCAACTTCTCCAGCTCAGTGGGTATATCTTGGGCTGCTATCTCATCCTTAATGGTATCTGAGAGACCATGAGAAAAATCAGCCACGAGGGCCTCATTGTTCCACGCAACCTCTGCTGCCAGAGTACGGAATTCAATGACGTAGTCGGTAACAGTTCTGGTACTCTGTTTGATGGACATGAGGCACTTGGCAGCAGAAGCGGAGCACGCAGGAAAGTCAAATTTTTAAACGAAGCCACAAACTCAGGGTAACTCAAGACAACAGGTTTTTGTGTCTCCCATAGAGGGTTTGCCCAGGCCAAAGCTCTCTCAGAAAACAAAGATATCACAAAACCTACTTTGCTTCTGTCCGTGGGAAACACCGGGCAGCATCTCAAAGTATCTCTCAACCTGGTTGAGAAGCCCTCTGCATTGGACTGGATTGCCCCCAAATCATTGGGGAAGCGGAGCGGAACCAGACATACCTCTAATAGAGGTAATACTCGAGGCAGGTGCCTGCCCAGAGACTGGAGCAGCAGCAGGGTCGGCCTGCAACATAGGTTGTATCGGGGCTGCCACAGTGGGAGATTCCAGGTGAGCCGTGCAACTCAGGAGCGTTTGTAACGCCATGGTGAACTGATCCATGTGGTGATACAATTCACTCAATCTGGAAAAAATATTACCAACAAGTGGATTGACTGCATCTTCTGAATTCATGGCCTTCGCCTACTGTCAGAAACCATGAAATCGGACCGAGACAGAAGTACAGTTAAATCACACTTGTTTAATAATAAAAGTAAAAAGAACAAACGTAGTCAAACATAGCCAAAGTTCAGTAACCGGAACGAATAGTCAACCAAGCCAGAAGTCGGGGATCAACGTACTGGAACAGCAGGCAGGATCTGGAGCCAGAAGGGATGTCAGCAAAGCCAGTCTTTAAACAGGAACACAGGAGATAATTTCTTGTGATGTGACCAAGGCGAAGACAGAGCTTCTCTGGACTGGACGGCTTAAGTAGGCAGGACTGATGAGCAGGATCATCAACAGCTGAGTAACTGTGGAGAGAGATGAGAGCTGGCACTTAGCCGAAGGCTGACCGGCCAGCTCAGAGAAGGAAGGGCTGAGCCCAGCCCTGACAGTCTGTTCAGAAAGCACACTGGATGCAGGACAGGTCAGTAGCTCGATTACATATTGAGGAAGTTCTGACCAGTGGTCCATCCTCGAGACCCAGTAACCACCAACACTATGGCCCAATTTTTTTGCACCTGTTTAACAGGTGCATGTAAATTACATTTTTGTTAAATTCTTTTTAACTGCATGACCCATTCCTGTGCCCAACAACTGTGAGGGGTTACAGTGTTCAGGCACAGCCAACATCCAAGGCCCTTGGATCTGCTATGGATTTTAAGGGGAACTCCAAAAATTAGGAAAACAGCATGGGGTCCCCCCAAAATCAATACCAGGCCCTTTGGGTCTGGCATAGATCTTAAGGGGAACTCCACCCCAAAATGTAAAAAAAAATTGGTGTGTAGCCCCCCAAAATCCATACCAGACCCTTATCAGAGCAAGCAGCCTGGCAGGCCAGAAAAGGCGGGGGATGAGCAAGCACCCCCCTGAATCATACCAGGTGGCTTGCCCTCAACATGGGGAGGGTGCTTTGTTAATGTCCCCATGTTGAGGGGGGACAAGAGCCTTTTCCCAACAACCCTGGCCATTGGTTGTTAGGGTCTGCGGGTGGTGGGCTTATCTGAATCTGGAAGCCCCCTTTAACAAGGGGGCCCCCAGATCCTGGCCTCCCCTTTGTGAATGAGTATCGGGTACCCATTCACCAAAAAAGTGTAAAAAAGAAAAAACCACAACAGACAGTTTTTGACAATTCCTTTATAAAAAAGAAAAAAAAAGTGTCCCGTGATCTCCAACCATCTTCAATCACGCCGCCCAACAGACCCGAAAAATAGAACAAAATAAAAAAAGCTCCGCCTCGATGGGAGGCTTCCCAGTGAATTCTGTCTCTTGGCTGTGACAGCTATTATAAATGCAAGGATGGGGCCACCCGGTGAGGTAACCGAGGACCCCGCCCCCTTATGATGTCATGTTACGTCAGATGGGGTGGGGCCATCCGGTTACGTCTGCAGGTGGCCCTGCCCTTGCCTATATAAGAGCTGTCAAAGGGAGAAGACAGCGGTCAGTGGGAGCCCTCCCATTCAGGCGGAGTTTTTCCATTTCTTTTTTTCGGGTCGGTCGGGCGGCGTGAATGACGATGGATGTAAATCGTGAGACACTTTTTTTTATAAAGGAGTTGTCAAAAAACGGTCTATTGTGGTTTTTACTTTTTGACACTTTTTTGGGTGAATGGGTAGGGGTACAATGTACCCGATATCCATTCACATAGGGGGGGCGGGATCTGGGGGTCCCCTTGTTAAAGGGGGCTTCCAGATTCCGATAAGCCCCCGCCCGCAGAACCCCACAACCAATTACCAGGATTGCCGGGAAGAGGCTCTTGTCCCCATCAACATGGGGACAAGGTGCTTTGGAGGACAGCAGGAACAGCAGACACTCCTGACAATAATTAGCATACATTGACCATGTCTGATGGTTTTAATCTAATCCTGTTTCATTGCTATGGATTACTGCTCTCTGCAAACAGTTATTGTACTTTATACTGCCTTTATATATAATTTTGTATCCTTGGGTGGGGCTGTGCCATTTAAAGAAAGATACATTTTTGTGTAATTTCAGAGTCCGGTAGGGAGCTAAGGAGGTAAAATGGTGTTAAAAGAAGGGTCACATTTAAAATCATAATAACCAGATATTGTTTGGCAGCCTGTACAGAGTTATTACCAGGTTATCATAGTTGGGTCATTTTCATTATGGAGAAAATGGCAGCACATAAAAACATCAACCTGTATGACAATACGCTTACATGTGTAGCACTCTTTTGGGGGTAGGGGTTTTTATGAGAAATGTCCCACCCCAAACAGGATATTGAGATAAATCTGTAGGTAAATAAGGCCCCTTTCACACTCGGGCGGGGGCGGCGGTAAAGCGTCGCTATTTGCGGAGGTATTCGGCCGCTAGCAGGGCGCTTTTAACCCCCGCTAGCAGCCGAGAAATAATTAAAACCATCCGCAAAGTGCCGCGCTGCCCATTCATTTCAATGGGCAGGAGTGGTGGACACACCGCTCCAAAGATGCTGCTAGCAGGACTTTTTTTGCCGTCCTGTCAGCGCACCGCTCCAGTGTGAAAGCCCGAGGGCTTTCACACTGAAGAGACAGGAGCGGCTCTTTCAGGGCGCTTTACAAGTGCTATTTTTAGTGCTGTAGCGCCTACAAAGCGCCCCAGTGCGAAAGGGGTCTAAAAGAACCAGAAAGTGGAAGAGCTGGTTTGATAATAAAGTTGGTAGTACCCCCACCCAGGACAGGGCCTTTGTGAACAGTGGAGATTTCCTTCCTGTGAATTAATCAGTAGTTTCATGGTTCAGAGGAACTACTGCAACCAGCATCTAACATTAACCATAAGTATATAAAGTAGATGCACACCATTATGTAAATAATACAAGCTTTATATAAGAAAAGATTAGTAATAGTACATACTGTGCATCCAATGTTCAAACAGGTATTATCAGGAAAGGGCCCAACGGGGCCTGATGGAATTGTGCACATAAGTCATGGTATATATAGTTATTAGTAGATACCCCCAGACAAATGTTGCAGCAAAGTTTAGTTGCTGAGGCCCCTGAGGATGATTGTGATGCAGTGTCCATCCTTGGGTCAAAGACCAGAAAACAAGATCAGAGGTGATAGGGAGATTGTCCAATCATTGTCCAACCACCCTGGATCACGGCTTTTCACCAGCAGAAGCTGTGGTGTGGCACTGAAACTCAGAGTTGCCTATCTACTATGCAATTTAGACTACATACACACTATTAGTTTTTCTGCAGATTTTTGTCTTCAGATTTTCCAAAACCATGTAGCGCAAGGGCCTGCCTGATTGTATACAAAGTAAAACTCTTAAGCTTTGACCTCATAGTATATGGTTTTGGCAAATCTGAAAACAAAAATCTGCAGAAAATCTAATAGTGTGTATTGTAAGGTGACCAGATTTTTAAAATGAAATCCGGGGACATATTTTTTTTTTTTACTTGTAATGGCAGCAATCGACGACTCTTTGCCCGTCTCCGCCGCTGCTGCCCGCCTCACAGCCTGTCAAGTCTAAAGCCCCATACACACTATCAGATTTTCTGCTGATTTTTTCCTTCAGATTTATGAAAACCATATAATAGGAGGTCAAACCTTAGGAGTTTCAATTTGTATGCAATTAGGCAGGCCCTTGCACTACATGGTTTTGGTAAATCTAAAGACAAAAATCAACAGAAAATCTGATAGTGTGTATGGGACTTTACTCTTCGGGCCCCGGCTACTACTGGGTGGGGAGCAGAGGAAGATCACTCCACCAGGGAAGGCAAGGAGATAAGCAGGCAGGCGGCTGGCCGGGACTTGAGCCAAGGCAGAAGAACATGCGAGTGGAGCTGAATGGGCATGCGCCCGAAACTGAAGAAATAGTCCCTCCGCTCCGACCAGCACATGATCATCAAAAAAGGGCACAGATGATGGAAAAAAAATAAAACCCCATAAGCTAGTGGGAGCGGCAGAGGAGGGGGGGTGCAATTCAGATTTTTTCTTTTTATTCTGCACGGGCTCAGCCCCAGCCCCTGTTCAAATCCAATCAGGGGACAAAACTGGGGACAGAGTTGGTCTGGGGACAGTGTCCTCAATCCGGGGACTGTCCCCAGAAACCGGGGATGTCTGGTCACCCTAGTGTATTGGGTCTTAGTCCCTAGTGGTCTCCAATATGTTATGCAATCAGATCTCTAACTTCCAGAAGTGACCATCAAATGCCTAATCTGGTGCTAGCCTATGTTAGTTATTGAGCCCTAAGCTAATATTAGCTATAGAATCCCAGATCAGAAGGGACAGGGTTAACTAAAATAACAGGAGCTGCATATAAACTCTATGAAAATAAACAGGTTCACCTATTTACATACACACTACACATGCATACCATATCACAGACTGAAAGCTGAACTCCAGCTTTTGATATACTTTACATAGTTTGTTTGGACCAGCTTGGCCCAAATGAACTATGTCCCTCAATAACATGTGAGGCCACTGGGTTTGCATATAGCTGAGGCTACATACAGCATAACGCACTGTATTTCAGGATGGAGTCAAGACTTCCTGTCTCATACCCAGAAGGATCACAGTAGAGTCTATCTGATCAGCGCTCAGCCATTCAGAGAAAGCAATGTATTTTAGTAAATAACACTGTAAATAAAAACAATTTACTGTAAAAATCTGGAGGTTAACATGTTTCACTTACAGCTTTCAGAGTTTGTAAAAGACCCCCCAAACCATACATTTTCTAAAAGCACATGACTTGTAAAAGAAAGAAAAAATTCTACTGATTTTTTAGGCCTAGCAATAGTTGCTCAAATGTGTATCAAGTCCCTGCTAAATTTCAAGAAAGGCTTGTTCACACGGGGATGCCCAGGTGTTGCGTGCATTCTTGTGCAGGCCGTTCCATTCATGTCAATTGGGATGCAGTGGCTGCATAGGCACAGCTGCTGCTATGGGTGCACGACCGCAAACGTGAACAGTGTGAACTCAGGGACATGCACCTCAAACAGATGTCCTTTGTCAAAGCATGTAAATTGTGTGAAATGCGTCAACCTCGTTCAATTTCACCCCCTGCTTGTACCCATCCTGTACTTTTATGATTCAATAAAGCATTAGATACATTTTGTGTGTTGGAGTGCAGCTCATGACGGAACTTGCTATTTACATGTTGATTGCTGCAGTGGCAGGGCGTACACCCCACCCTTCCCTGGGATTACCCATGGGAATACTGCCGATGCCGTCTCACCTGTGAACAGCGGGACTTTTCTCCTGAACAGTTTTGCTATTACTAAAGTGACCAGGAGCTGATGAAAGAAGGAGGAATGTCTGGTATGTACAGCGTACTGACCTGGCCAGCTGTAAGTGATTTTGTAGGTCTTTACTCAGTATGCACCTGGCAGTAAAAAGGTTAATCCCTTCTGGTCTTTTGCATGGATAGAATGTGTGGTCTCAGACTTTCTTTCTCTCTCTGCTTCCTCCTTCTGGGGTTTTCAACCAATAACCCAGAGACAGGAAGTGCATAATATACAATGTATTAGCAGCTCAGGCATTTAAAAATGCAGACAGTAGAGGGCAGCAGATCCCTACACATGTATGATATGGGCATACACGGACTACATATTTTTTCATAAGAATTCAATTATTGCACAATCTCAGATGTATTATATCTTGAACTTTTTTAGAAAAAGGCAGATGTTTGCCAAGTACCTCCAGGTATGTATCAGTTTAAATGGTTGCTGTGAACTTAGACTTCAATTGACAGCCCCAGGTTTTCAAGATCTTCTCCTGGAATTTTCTCTTTTTCAGTTTGGAGTAATTGCAGTACAAAATGCTGTAATGCAAATGTTATGGTCTCTTAAGTAAATATTTATCGAATATCAGTATTTTAATTACTAAAAAATAGTTCCTTGTACTTCAGTTCAACTGTAACTGTAACTATAAACTGTAACTGGGGATGTAGAGGTTCACGGCTCTCTTGTACCATATAGTGCATTACTGGCAGAGATTCATTGACAGCAAAATGTGCCTGGAAGGAATAAAAAATGTTTCCAGGTGGCAGCTATAGACTGTATATAAAGCACTCCCTAAAGATTGCTTTATTGCTGCTAGCATCTTCTAAACATTGTTTAACTAGTTAGGTTTTTAAACAAAACATACTGTATGCATACTTGAGTGGGTTTCATTTTTCACTCTTTATAAAGATTAAATAGGTATTCTGAGTTTAAAGAGAACTAGTCAGGAATGGGCATCTTAAAGATTCCTAACTCTACTTTTTCAGTGCATCCCCAACCCTTAGGGATAGGTGGATGCTCTGTAACTCACTTGTATTGTTGTTCTCACTGTAAGGCCTTGACTAGTGAAGACTCACTGCACACTCAGGCTCAGCCTTATTTCAACTTATAATAAGGCTGAGCCTGAGTGTGCAGTGAATGTTCTGTTATCAGCAATTAGAGTGGCTGGCACAGATTGGACAGGGAAAGAAGACACCTGTGGAGATGTTCCACTGCTTTGAGATTTACATGTAAAGATTAAGCTCTTTTCTGGTAAGAGTTTTTTCAAGAGGGGATCTCTTTGCACACCCCCCTCTCTTCTCTCTGTACACCTGTGAAGGTGCTATCTTTCCGTGACAGCAAATTTGATCTCAAGTGATTTTAAAGGACTGGCTTCTCTCTGCAGCATTTGATGACAAACTCCATTTATATATTATGTACAGACTACATAGAATGGACATATGTTAAATAGATTGCTTATGTTATGTGAATAATCATATGTGTATGCGCTGTCCGAGTCTATCGGACTCTCTTTGTTTTAATTTAATTTTGACTCAAAAAAGAGTGGTTTTAGGCAGCAGCTGTTGCCATTATTTTGGATGATTGACACAATATATTTCTCTATTCCAAAAGCGCTTGTTTGTTTGGGAATAGGCCTGGTTTCTCATTTTTATTTTGCAGTTTTATATACCTTATTTGCTCCATGGGGTGACAATATCTTCTTCAGGCAACTATTATGGTGTGCTGTGGGTCTGCTACACACACACAATGTTTTTGTTCTTAATGAATCTAATGCATGAAGTTCAAAAACATTTATGGCTTTTCAACTCTTATAATTTTTGGGAATACTAAAAATTGCAGGAGTTTGCCAGGGTTTAGAGCACATTGTCACTGTAACTACAACAACTTAACAAATACACTCGTATTAAGCTTTGAAATAATAAGCCGCACTATGTTTAGTAAAAAAATGTTTGCTCCAAGCACATTCACATGTGCGTTTTAAGGTTTTAAAAAAAACTAACATACTGGTGTATAACATGTATGTTTTGCACATTTCCCCTTTTTTGGGGCTAAACAGGCATGTTCAAAAACATTAGATACACATCCCAAACTCAGGAACTTACAAAGTTAGATTTTGGTAAAGTGAAGGCCAAATGAGACATTAGTATCCCAAGACTGTGTCGATGTTGTCTTCCTCATATAGGGTGATCTCACTCCTTTAAAAGCCAAAATTTGAAGTTACGTACACGTAGAGGCATAATGATTAGATTACCCTTATGATCCCATGCCACTAATATGTGTAGTTACAAACACATTTTTTACTAAACCCACAAAACACACAGTGTGTTAAAATGTGCTAGCTCCCATCACGGGGTATCAATGGATGTGTTTCATGGGTGCAACCCCTTCCTCTGAGCTTCTATAGTTATGAGGAAGGGGTTGCACCCCCAAAACGCATTCATTGATACTCAGTGATGGTAGATAGCACATGTTGACACACTGTGTGTTTTGTGGCTTTTGGCAAACTATATGTATGGAAAAACACACTTTAGGCATGGGATCATGAGGGAAATAAGAATGTTAAGTAACAATTTGTGTGCATCTTTAAATTTTGGCTTTGCTATTCTTCAAAACACAGAAAGATTACAATTCACATTACTTAGGGCAGTGTTTCCAAACTCTCTTTCTCAAATGCAAACCCAGGTCATGTTTTCTATATTTGTTGAATTTGGCACATGTGATGTTGTTATTTTCAATGTTAGTAATTCACACAGTTGAGGAAAATACAGAAAACAGGACCTGGTGGTGCACCTAGAGGAGTGGAGAAACACTGAGTTCGGACACTAAACTTTCTCATTTAAAAGTCAGAAAAGCATGGTAAATATTAAAAGTGTAAACGGGAGCCAACAAGTGGAACAAGAAACTTCTGAACAGGCAAGAGGAAAATAGAATTTGGCAAGCATGTCTACAAAATATCGGATTCTTTGCTGTAAAGCAGTGGCAGCCTCCTTTATTTGCTCCAGATCATTCAAACAATGCAACATATCTGCACTCATTTGGCCAATTGTGCATCTTGGAAGATCATGACCTAGTAAGAAGACAAAAAAGGATTAAGGGAACAATGGTCAAGTGGCTTAGGCCCTACATAGTGTGTTATGGTCAAGTTACTAGTCAAATTCAGGAAATACTTATCCACCCAGTCTATTGTTACTTGCAACCTGCTTGCCCTTCAGACACCTACACTACGAGGAATGTACACACTGCAACTACTCAGTAATCTTGGCCCTGGTGCCTGGGTCTCCAAAACTCAGGTACCTAGCAAAAATGACAGCTCCTTCCACCTCTTCCTTCTCCATGCTAATGTTAAGGCACTACATACTTTGCTAATGTGTGGAGTAGGTGTTTTGTTTGTTCAGCTAAATACTCGACATGTAGACACATTTGAAGCCAGATTCCAAGAATACTTACATGCGCAAACAAGAGGCTACCAAATACTTTCTTCTTCTTCAGGGTCGCTTTGGCCCTCAGTGTGACTTGTGTCAGGGATTTGACGTCCACAATGGACAGGTCTGTGCTGGGTCCAGGAGTCAGATCCATTGCCTCCAAACCAACATCCTGGGTGAGATAACCACACTCACTTTCCTCTTAAAAGAAACAATACACCATTCATTAAGCCACCCTAGTTCCATCTGTTTCTAGCATCCATTTTGCTACACTAGTTGACCAACCTTGCACTTGACAATGTTTGCTCCTGACTAGTGAACTCCACCATGCTGCACTGTGTTTTTTTTACAGTGAAAAATGCATAGAAATGGGAAGGTGATGCCATTTTACTGAGGGCAAATACCGGACAAGTGCCAACATTGAAAAAGTCCTGCAGTTGCCCCCCACCCTCTTGTCTCCTATGGGATAGGGCATATATTATGATCATTCTAGCAGGCATGACTCTGTGTGACTGTGATCCCTGGGCCTCTCCTCTAGCCATGTCTACACTGGCAGGGCTGCATTAATGGGCACTGATGAGCCAGGCAGCAACCAGAAAGTGTTCTTTACCCCTTAAGTTCTGCCCTAAGCCTATGGCCTTTGGCCCACCTAGAATCACCCCTGTCGGTGACTAAATTAATGTGTTTGAAGTTGTCACTTATGTTTTTGGAGGGATGGTCTTGTTGCCTCCCCTGTTGGGGCCCAAGTGAGGGTAGCCTCCCTTCTCCCCTGGTGGCTTGGCTGTTGCCTCATTTTTTGGTGCCTCCCTGTTGAAAGAAGAAAAAAAATAGGTCCAAAAATAAAGAAATGTCCAAAAACACAACCAAATAAGAATGTTCATATCTGCTTTCTATTTTACTTCATCTTTAAAATAACAATTCAGACAAATATTATAGAAAACATTATATATAAAATACTCTTGAGCTACTTGGAAAAAGCACATTTACAGACAGCTAATTTACACATATCCATGTTGGTTAGGTACAAATATTGCTTACTTTTTTGATGATCTTATGTATGGACTCCATCTGGTCTTACTCACGGTGTTTGAGATCAGACCATCTTTTTCTGATTTGGTCCTTTGTTGCACCGAAAAATCGCCCTACAAAACGGTGATGACCTTCTCCAAAATGCTGTCCTTTCGGCTGCTGGGCCTTTTGTATTTGCGCAACTTGCAGTCGTAGTCTTGCTTCTCTAGGATGCGCACCATCTCCACCATCTCATCCTTGCTCATGGGGGTTGCTTTGTGCCTCCTATGAGCTACACCACCACGGGACTGCCTGGAATCCACCAAATCCGCCATGTTGTCCCTCCCAAATGTTCTGCCGTGTGTCGCATCCAGAAGAGAGATGGTCACGACCCAGTGTCATGACGCACTGAGAGCGCAGTTTCATGCATGCACAGTGTATATAAAGCCATAACGCACGGTCGATGGAACGGCCGTAGGAATGATCTTGGAGTGGAGAATGAATGATCGCCATCACCAACACACGAAATGAGCCAGAAAACTAAGGGACAATTGGAAATTGGGGCATAGGTGGTTAGTGGAATATACTGCTTAGATTGAGGCCTAGATTGGGACCAGCTTATGAGTTAAGCCAGACAGTATGTTTTGTCTTGTGTTCTGTCTTGCAGGCCTCATATCATTTATCATGACTGATAAATTTACTGCGCCTGATTTTTTTGCCCCAATTCATTGACCTGTACCGGGAGCTGCCCTGTCTCTGGAAGGTCAAGAGTCGAGACTACTTGAATAAAATCTTGAGGAAGGCAGCGTTGGAGAAACTGCTTGAGTTGATGATCTTATGTATGGACTCCATCTGGTCTTACTCACGGTGTTTGAGATCAGACCATCGTTTTCTGATTTGGTCCTTTGTTCGTTGCACCGAAAAATCACCCTGCAAAACGGCGATGACCTTCTCCAAAATGCTGTCCTTTCGGCTGTTGGGCCTTTTGTAATTGCGCAACTTGCAGTCGTAGTCTTGCTTCTCTAGGATGCGCAACATCTCCACCATCTCATCCTTGCTCATGGGGGTTGCTTTGTGCCTCCTATGAGCTACACCACCACGGGGCTGCCTGGAATCCGCCAAATCCGCCATGTTGTCCCTCCCAAATGTTCTGCCATGTGTGTCACATGCGGAAGAGAGATGGTCACGCCCCAGCATCATGACGCACTGAGAGCGCAGTTCCATGCATGCGCAGTGTATATAAAGCCATAACGCACAGTCGATGGAACGGCCGTAGGAACAATCTTGGAGTGGAGAATGACTGATCGCCATCGCCAACACACGAAAGGAGCCAGAAAACTAAGGGACAATTGGAAATTGGGGCATAGGTGGTTAGTGGAATATACTGCTTAGATTGAGGTCTAGATTGGGACCAGCTTATGAGTTAAGCCAGACAGTATGTTTTGTCTTGTGTTCTGTCTTGCAGGCATCATATCATTTCTCAAGACGGATAAATTTACTGCGCCTGATTTTTTTGCCCCAATTCATTGACCTGTACTGGGAGCTGCCCTGTCTCTGGAAGTTCAAGAGTCGAGACTACTTGAATAAAATCTTGAGGAAGGCAGCGTTGGAGAAACTGCTTGAGTTGGTGAAGCCAGTGTACCCCAGGGCAGACAGAGAAACTACTTGAGTTGGGGAAGCCAGTGTACCCTGGGGCAGACATCAACTATGTGAAGACAAAAATATGAAACCTGAGGAGTACTTTTAAAAGGGAGCTCAACAAGGTAAAGGACTCACAGAGATCTGGAGCATCAGCAGATGAAATATATGCCCCCAGGCTGTGGTATTACAACAGCCTGCGGTTTTTGTCCGACCAGACAGAACCCAGGCCATCGCTGTCTACACTCCCTTCGATATCTGCTGAGGCCACAGCTCCAGAGGTCCACACAGGTCCTGCTGCACAGGATGAAGATGTGGAGGAGCCCAACTTGACCCAGGTATAGCATTTTTGAACATATTTGTATCCAAAAATACAATGACGATAACTAGACGCTATTGTTAAAATATTTCTGACTTAACAAAGTGGTATCCATATCAATAGACAGTAGTGACCAAAATGATTTGCACAAGAATAAAAAATGCTGGGGTCAGAATGATAGTCTTTTCTATTTGTCTACATTCAATTTGCAACAGTGAGATCAAAATTGTGTGTGATTGATGTCCAAACCCTAAAAAATATTCTAATTATGTCCCGTTTTCATACACAGGAAAGTGTCAGTCAGGAGAAGCCCGTGGCCAGATCCCTCCCCTATGCCCTCTTGCTAAAAGGGCCAGGAAGAGCAGGAATCTGGACGAGGCCACAGCTGCCTTTCTCAGCCAGGCCACTACTGCCATACGGACAGACCCAGATGTGGCTGAGGCATTTGGGTGTTTTGAGGCCCCACCTTCACCACCTCCAAAGCCACCCCACCCACCACAGCAGCATGGCGGACAGTGGCAATACCAGCCACAAGGCCCCCAACAATTCCGCTGGACTGGGGATTTTCAGCCCTTCACCAATTAACCTAATTTCATTTTTTTTTTTTTTTTTTAGAACAATGATTTTATTTGTTATATTTTCTATATTTTTGTATGCATAGAATGCACTTTTTTGTTAATTTCTTTATGTTTGGATGGCAGGTAGCATCTCTAATTATTTTTTTTTTGCTTTTTTTAATGCACAATAAAAAAAAGTGTAAAATAATACTTGGCTATGTGTTTTACTTCAAACGACAGTTTGGGAGTAGGCAGTTACATTTAAAAAAATACAAGGTAAAATTAACAAGGGACACCAACATAGTTGTATCTTTGATCTTACAAAAACTACAGGATAATGGTGTTGTGGTAACTTGTCCAAAAAATAAAACCAAGCATAATAATATTATTCTTGATATCACTAGAAAAAAAAAGCCATTGAAAATACGTTTGGCAGAACTCTATCAGTATCACCAGCAAAGCAGCTTCATTATTATCCCATTAAAGAAGAAGAGAATGTGAGCAGCATTTGGAGATTTCATAATTTGCCGCGTCACGAATGTTAATTCTCCATTACGAACTCTAGTTTACAAGACCGGCCGCTTCTGGCTCGTCCTTGCTTCCGAGCATGCGTGTTTGTACTTTGGACTTTTGTGTGACGGATTTGTTTACAGACGAGACGAAAATCTGACAACAGTTAGTTGCCCATCCCTTTATTTTATTGAGGTCTTCTTGTAAGGTTTCTATATCCTGCTGGGAAATTATTTCCCTGCTTATCTTTGTATCATCAGAAAACACTGAGATTGAACTATTTATGCCAACCTTGATATCATTTACGAGTAAATTAAACAGAACTGGTCCCAGGACAGAACCTTGGGGTATCCCACTTACCACTCCAGATCATTCTGAGTATTGCTATTTATCACCACTAGGGATGGGCGAACGGTTCGGCCCGAGCAAAAGTTCGGGCCGAACTTTGGTTGTTCGGACGTTCGGCGAACACCACACAATATGCGGTGTTCGCGGCAAATTCGAAAGCGCGGAACACGTTAAAGTCTATGGGACACTAACATGAAAAACCAAAAGTGCTAATTTTAAAGGCTTATATGCAAGTCTCATAAAAAGTGTTTGGGGACCTGGGTCCTGCCCCAGGGGACATGTATCAATGCAAAAAAAAGTTTTAAAAATGGCCGTTTTTTCGGGAGCAGTGATTTTAATAATGCTTAAAGTGAAACAATAAAAATGAAATGTTCCTTTAAATATCATGCCTGGGGGATGTCTATAGTATGCCTGTAAAGTGGTGCAGTTTTCCCATGTTTAGAACAGTACCACAGCAAAATGACATTTATAAAGGAAAAAAGTCATTTTAAAGTGATCGCAGCTGTAAGGAATTGTCAGGTCTTGGCAATATAGATGAAACTCATTGAAAAAAACAGCATGGGTTCCCCCCCAGTCCATTACCCGGCCCTTTGGGTCTGGTATGAATATTAAGGGGAACCTCAAACCAAAATTTTTTTAAAAAATTGCGTGGGGGTTCCCCAAAGATCCATACCAGGCCCATCAGGTCTGGTATGGATTTGAAGGGGAACCCTGCGCCAAAATTTTTTAAAAAGATGGCGTAGGGGTCCCCCCAAAATCCATGCCAGACCGGCCGATTCTGGCTCGTCCTTGCTTCCGAGCATGCGTGTTTGTACTTTGGACTTTTGTGTGACGGATTTGTTTACAGACGAGACGAAAATCTGACAACAGACCGTTGTCCACCGAAAATTTACTAGCCTGCCATCCAACATTTGTTGGCGGAAAGTTGGACAACAATTGTCTGATGGAGCGTACTAACGGTCGGATTTTAGGCAAACAATCTCTCATCACACAATTCCCAGATGAAAATCCAATCGTATGTACGAGGCTTTAGAATAGCAGATTTAGATGGACTTGACTAATTGAGGCTTAAAGTGGCTGCAAACTTCAAACATGAAATACGAACAAAGCATATCCCTCTATAGTGTGTATTTGTCTCAATTAAGAGAATAGTTACATATTGTATAGTTGATAAGGTTGAATAAAAACACCAGTCCATCCAATTCAAGCTGTATGGGTGTGTGCGTGTGTTTATGTCAATAACAATTTCCATATCCCTGTATATTGCACTCGCTAAGATGCCCATCTAATTGTTTTTTGAAGCGATTGACATTTCCCACAGACACCACCACTTGTAGAAGGGAGGTCAATATCCTTACTGCTCTGACAGTAAAAAGCCCCCCTATGCAGTTTAAGATTACACCACTTCTCTTCCAATTTCAATGAGTGTCTTTTTAAGCTCCCTGAAACTGAATAGTTTTTTCCCTATGCTACAATCTCCATTGAGGTATTTGTATATCGCTATCATATCTCCTCTCAAACGTCTCTTCTTCAGGAAGAATAAGTATAATGCTTGTAGTCGTTCCTCATAACTAAGACCCTCCAGTCCTCTTTTTAGCTTTGTCGCCCTTCTCTGGACTCCCTCCAGTTTCAGCACATCCTGTTGACATCCATGTCACGTGGCAGAATCATAATTTTACTGTATCTACTGAGTAAATCCCTTTTTTATGCAAGTTAATATTCGGCTTGCTGCAGCTTGACATGGCATGCTGTTGCTGATCCTGTGATCTACTAGGACCCCCAGATTTTTTTCCATACTGGAATCCCCTAAAGGTTCTCCCCTAGCGAGTAACTTGCGATTTTATTTATAGCCCCCAAATGCATTACTTTACATTTTTTCAACATGCGGTGTTCGCGGCAAATTCGAAAGCGCGGAACACGTTAAAGTCTATGGGACACTAACATGAAAAACCAAAAGTGCTAATTTTAAAGGCTTATATGCAAGTCTCATAAAAAGTGTTTGGGGACCTGGGTCCTGCCCCAGGGGACATGTATCAATGCAAAAAAAAGTTTTAAAAATGGCCGTTTTTTCGGGAGCAGTGATTTTAATAATGCTTAAAGTGAAACAATAAAAATGAAATGTTCCTTTAAATATCATGCCTGGGGGATGTCTATAGTATGCCTGTAAAGTGGCGCAGTTTTCCCATGTTTAGAACAGTACCACAGCATAATGACATTTATAAAGGAAAAAAGTCATTTTAAAGTGATCGCGGCTGTAAGGAATTGTCAGGTCTTGGCAATATAGATGAAACTCATTGAAAAAAACAGCATGGGTTCCCCCCCAGTCCATTACCCGGCCCTTTGGGTCTGGTATGAATATTAAGGGGAACCTCAAACCAAAATTTTTTTTTAAAATTGCGTGGGGGTTCCCCAAAAATCCATACCAGGCCCATCAGGTCTGGTATGGATTTGAAGGGGAACCCTGCGCCAAAATTTTTTAAAAAGATGGTGTAGGGGTCCCCCCAAAATCCATGCCAGACCCTTATCCGAGTATGCAACCTGGCAGGCCGCAGGAAAAGAGGGGGAACGAGAGAGCGCCCCCCACCCTGAACCGTACCAGGCCACATGCCCTCAACATGGGGAGGGTGCTTTGGAGAAGCCCCCCAGAGCACCTTGTCCCCATGTTGATGGGGACAAGGGCCTCATCCTCACAACCCTTGCCTGGTGGTTGTGGGGGTATGCTAGTGGGGGGCTTATCGGAATCTGGAAGCCCCCTTTAACAAGGGGACCCCCAGATCCCAGCCTCCTCCCTATGTGAATTGGTAACGGGTACATTGTACCCCTACCATTAAAAAAAAAAGTGTCAAAAATAGTAAAAGGGACAAGTCCTTTATTAAAAGATAAAAAAATAAAAATGTCCAGCGATGTCCATTCATCTTCTATTACGCCGCTCCACAAGCCGAAAAAAGGAAAAGCCACAGCACCTCCGCCTCCATGGGAGGCTCCCGCCGAATGGCGCTTCTTCTCGATGACAGCTGTTATATAGCTGAGGGCGGGGCCACTTGGTGACAAACTGCGACGCTTTTAACCCTTTCTTCGACCGCTAGCGGGGGTTAAAAGTGCCCTGCTAGAGGCCGAAAAGCTACTCTAAAATTACGGTAAAGCGACGCTAAAACCGCCCCAGTGTGAAAGAAGCCTAATGCATTGTCTCTAGTTGGGGCATCCACCAACTGCACCATAAAATTGTCCTGCAAGGACACTAAAGAAATTATGTGTCTTAAATGAGTAGTGCAGTGGCCAATTGATATCTGGATAATAGAAGTCCCCCATTATAACAACATTGCTCTGTCTCCAATTCTAATTGTGATAGGATATTGGACTCCCCCTCCTCCTTTAATTTAGGGGGCCTATAGCATAAGCCCACTATTGCTTTCCCATTTGTTTCGTCTCTTTGGAACTCCAGCCACAAGGATTCCACCTCCTCCCTTGCCCCATTAGCAATGTCATCTCTCACGTTTACTAGCAAATCATTTGTGATATACAGACACACCCCTCCCCTCTTCTACTCTCCCTGCCCCTCCAATATAAGGAATACCCCTAAACAGTTGCCAGCCAGTCATGAGCTGTCAAACCAAGTTTCTAATATTCCCACAAAGTTAAAATCATCCTTTTGTATCGGCAGCTCCAGTTCTTCCATATTATTAGCCAGGCTTCTAGCATTTGTGTACATGTCTCTTAATTTTGTTTTCCTCCTTAGTTGTTCTGGGTTGCAATTACATACTACCTGCCTACTCAGCTTCGGTTTAGGTATTCTGGTTATACTACCACTAATGCCCCCAGTAGCACCCTCTGACCTTTGCTAACTGCCAGCTATCACTGAGCACTAAGGCTCGGTTTACACCTATGTGTTTTTTAAACACACTACAGTCCATTTAACATGGTTTCCTATGGGACACGTTCACATCTATGCTTTTTTCAGTTGCTGTGTTTGTGGAAGGGGCCAGGGACTTTTTTAAAAGCAAAACGGTGTGTTTTTGGTTCGACAGATTTCAACGGAGAAGCTGCAGAAAAGCATGTAGTACATTTTTGGCCACGATTTTAACGCGATTTTGCCTTGATTTTAATTTTTTAATCTGCCCAACCACAAATCGCCCAATAAAACCCCCCAAAAGCATTAAAAAAAATGCAAAACGCATGAAAAAATGTGGGAGAAACACGTGCAAAAACGCAAATCGCCCTGAAAAAAAGCACTGCAAAAACAGATCAAAAGCAAACTGCATAGATGTAAACCGAGCCTAAGTGTCATTTCTGCCTGCTGCTTTGTTCCTCTACTATCAGCTGGAATCACTTCTAAAAAGTGTTCCTGACACCAAAAGTAAAAAGGTGACAGGGGAGGCTGATTGCCAGCCTTAGCACTGTTCCTGTGTGATGTGTGAAGGGGGTGTGTCCCTTCCCTCCAGTCAGCTCCCAGGGCTCTCCTCACTGAGCTCTGCAAAGTTTAATTTCTGCTCTCTGCCCCCTTTTTCTGAATACTCAAAAATCTTTATAAATTCTGGACATTGGACAGATGTAAAGAAGAGAAGACTGCAGATAAACAGGTACAGCTTATATAAGAAGATTTTTTCATCTCTGTGTAACACCTGAGGCAAGTGACTTCACTGGGTATGTGTAAGGGTTTACAACCAATTTAACTCCAGCTAACACTTTTTAAGCAGTTACAGAAAGCTGTTTTTTCCTTTTGGGATAAAGGTTTTACATATTAGAGGTAAATGATTTGTCTCAAGCCTCTAACTGTTGCTTTGTCTAGACAGTTTGGTTTGCTAAAAGTAAGTTGGAAAATAACAATTTTACTGCCTGGAATATGAGGTGAAAATAGAGGGAAAAAAAGCCTTAACCACTTGAGCCCCGGACCATTATGCTGCCTAAGGACCAGAGGTCTTTTTCCAATTTGGCACTGCGTCGCTTTAACTGCTAATTGCGCGGTCATGCAATGCTGTACCCAAACGAAATTTGCGTCCTTTTCTTCCCACAAATAGAGCTTTCTTTTGATGGTATTTGATCACCTCTGCGGTTTTTATTTTTTGCGCTATAAACGGAAAAAGACCGAAAATTTTGAAAAAAAATGATATTTTCTACTTTTTGTTATAAAAAAAATCCAATAAACTAAATTTTAGTCATACATTTAGGCCAAAATGTATTCGGCCACATGTCTTTGGTAAAAAAAATGTCAATAAGCGTATATTTATTGGTTTGCGCAAAAGTTATAGCGTCTACAAACTAGGGTACATTTTCTGGAATTTACACAGCTTTTAGTTTATGACTGCCTATGTCATTTCTTGAGGTGCTAAAATGGCAGGGCAGTACAAAACCCCCCCAAATGACCCCATTTTGGAAAGTAGACACCCCAAGGAAATTGCTGAGAGGCATGTTGAACCCATTGAATATTTATTTTTTTTGTCCCAAGTGATTGAAAAATGACAAAAAAAAAAAAAAAAAAAAATATTTACAAAAAGTCGTCACTAAATGATATATTGCTCACACAGGCCATGGGCCTATGTGGAATTGCACCCCAAAATACATTTAGCTGCTTCTCCTGAGTACGGGGATACCACATGTGTGGGACTTTTTGGGAGCCTAGCCGCGTACGGGGCCCCGAAAACCAAGCACCGCCTTCAGGATTTCTAAGGGTGTAAATTTTTGCTTTCACTCTTCACTGCCTATCACAGTTTCGGAGGCCATGGAATGCCCAGGTGGCACAAAACCCCCCAAAATGACCCCATTTTGGAAAGTAGACACCCCAAGCTATTTGCTGAGAGGCATATTGAGTCCATGGAATATTTTATATTTTGACACAAGTTGCGGGAAAGTGACACTTTTTATTTTTTATTTTTTTTTTTTTCATAAAGTTGTCACTAAATGATATATTGCTCACACAGGCCATGGGCATATGTGGAATTGCACCCCAAAATACATTTAGCTGCTTCTCCTGAGTATGGGGATACCACATGTGTGGGACTTTTTGGGAGCCTAGCTGCGTACGGGACCCCGAAAACCAATCACTGCCTTCAGGATTTCTAAGGGTGAAAATTTTTGATTTCACTCTTTACTGCCTATCACAGTTTCGGAGGCCATGGAATGCCCAGGTGGCACAAAACCCCCCCAAATGACCCCATTTTGGAAAGTAGACACCCCAAGCTATTTGCTGAGAGGCATGGTGAGTATTTTGCAGCTCTCATTTGTTTTTGAAAATGAAGAAAGACAAGAAAAAAATTTTTTTTTTTTCTTTTTTCAATTTTCAAAACTTTGTGACAAAAAGTGAGGTCTGCAAAATACTCACTATACCTCTCAGCAAATAGCTTGGGGTGTCTACTTTCCAAAATGGGGTCATTTGGGGGGGGTTTGTGCCACCTGGGCATTCCATGGCCTCCGAAACTGTGATAGGCAGTGAAGAGTGAAATCAAAAATTCACGCCCTTAGAAAGCCTGAAGGCGGTGCTTGGTTTTCGGGGTCCCGTACGCGGCTAGGCTCCCAAAAAGTCTCACACATGTGGTATCCCCGTACTCAGGAGAAGCAGCAGAATGTATTTTGGGGTGTAATTTCAAATATTTCCATGGCATGTTTGAGCAATATATCATTTAGTGACAACTTTGTGCAAAAAAAAAAAAAAAAAAAAAAAATTTGTCTCTTTCCCGCAACTTGTGTCGCAATATAAAATATTCCATGGACTCGACATGCCTCTCAGCAAATAGCTTGGGGTGTCTACTTTCCAAAATGGGGTCATTTGGGGGGGTTTTGAACTGTCCTGGCATTTTATGCACAACATTTAGAAGCTTATGTCACACATCACCCACTCTTCTAACCACTTGAAGACAAAGCCCTTTCTGACACTTATTGTTTACATGAAAAAGTTTTTTTTTTTTTGCAAAAAAATTACTTTGAACCCCCAAACATTATATATTTTTTTTAAAGCAAATGCCCTACAGATTAAAATGGTGGGTGTTTCATTTTTTTTTTTCACACAGTAATTGCGCAGCGATTTTTCAAACGCATTTTTTGGGGAAAAAACACACTTTTTTTAATTTTAATGCACTAAAACACGCTATATTGCCCAAATGTTTGATGAAATAAAAAAGATGATCTTAGGCCGAGTACATGGATACCAAACATGACATGCTTTAAAATTGCGCACAAACGTGCAGTGGCAACAAAATAAATACATGTTTAAAAGCCTTCAAAAGCCTTTACAGGTTACCACTTTAGATTTACAGAGGAGGTCTACTGGAAAAATTACTGCACTCGATCTGGCCTTCGCGGTGATACCTCACATGCATGGTGCAATTGCTGTTTACGTTTGACGACAGACCGCCGCTTGCGTTCGCCTTAGCGCGAGAGCAGGGGGCGACAGGGGTGTTTTTTTTTTTTTTTTTTTTTTTCTTTATTATTTTTTTGCTTTTTTAATCTTACTTTTAAACTGTTCCTTTCATATTTTTTTTTTTTAATCATTTTTATTGTTATCTCGGGGAATGTAAATATCCCCTATGATAGCAATAGGTAGTGACAGGTACTCTTTTTTGAAAAAATTGTGGTCTATTAGACCCTAGATCTCTCCTCTGCCCTCAAAGCATCTGACCACACCAAGATCGGTGTGATAAAATGCTTCCCCAATTTCCCAATGGCGCTATTTACATCCGGCGAAATCTAAGTCATGAAATACTCGTAGCTTCCGGTTTCTTAGGCCATAGAGATGTTTGGAGCCACTCTGGTCTCTGATCAGCTCTATGGTCAGCTGGCTGAATCACCGGCTGCATTCTCAGGTTCCCTGTTGAGACAGGAGATCCAGAGAAAAACACGGAAGACGGTGGGGGGGGGGGGGGGCATTCCCTCCCACGGCTTGTAAAAGCAGTCTAGAGGCTAATTAGCCGCTAGGATTGCTTTTACATGAAAGCCGACCGCTGGCTGAAAAGAATGATACCAAGATGATACCTAAACCTGCAGGCATCATTCTGGTATAACCACTCAAAGTCGTGAATGGCGTACCTGAAGACAAAAAAATGGTTAACAATGGTTAACAATAAAGCACAGTAAAGTGTAAATAATTACACACCTGAAAAACAAACATGATAAAACATAATAACAATAACAATAACAATAACAATCAATAACAATAAAACATTGCAGAATAGAATACAGTAAAAAAGAGCAGAACAATAGAGAGAGAGAATAGAGAGAGAGAGAACAATAAAACAACAACTATTTTTTTTATTTCATATTTTTTTTTTTTTTTTACACTTTTTTTGTAACTAACTTTTATAACTGTAATCGGTTCCAGGTTCGGGTCTCTCAAAATGCGATGGCATCTTGGGAGACCCTGTGAAAGTGTGCCTAGTCTGTGCAATGCTGTACCCTACGCTAATACTCAACTAGTGAATGGTAGCGTTCAAAACATTCACCAATGCAAAGACCAGGATTGTCAGGACAGGAGGGACAATAATAGCGGGTGTCACGCCTATATCCGCGCTTGCTGCAGACACGACATCTTTTTTGGGGGGTTCGCTGGGTAGGGGTACTCGGGAGGACATAAAAATGCCTCTCATGCAGCCGACTGCATTTGGTTGGGGATGTGAATGGGGGAAGTACGGGCGCTGCAGAAGCGGTGGGTTCCCAATTAGGATTGGCGAATGCAGCAGGAAGGGCATTATGGGCACGACGGGCCTGTGTTTGTCTTTTTGGTGGCAGCGGGACACTACTTGTGCTTGCCACCTCACCAGCTTGAACTGCACTTATGGGACTCGCCACGTCACCAAGTGTTACTGCAGTGCTGGTTTGACTACGACCGGGGTGTACTACGCCGCTGGTGCTTGCCAGTTCACCAAAACGCTACAAAAAAACTGTTAGCGATCGCAGGGATCAGGCCTGACTCTGCGAACGCTGCAGTTATGCGTTTAGTGTTTTGTAAGTGTCAGTGATCGATTGATACTGCACTTGGGTGGGCTGGGCCGGGCCGGGCGGAGGGGCAAAACGCAGGTGCTAGCAGGTATCTGGGCTGATCCCGCTAACACTGCGTTTTTGGGAACCCTAAACTGCTGGTGACGCTAGTATAGATCTGATCGGATCAGATATTGATCCGTTCAGATACTATACCACTAAGGGAGGTGTATGGTGCGTGCGTGGGTGTTAGCGGTACTGGCGCTAATCTGACGCTGCCTGGGGCTGGTGCTTGCCAGTTCACCAAAATGCTACAAAAAAAACTGTTAGCGATCGCAGGGATCAGGCCTGACTCTGTGAACGCTGCAGTTATGCGTTTAGTGTTTTGTAAGTGACAGTGATCGATCGATACTGCACTTGGGTGGGCTGGGCTGGGCCGGGCGGAGGGGCAAAACGCAGGTGCTAGCAGGTATCTGGGCTGATCCCGCTAACACTGCGTTTTTGGGAACCCTAAACTGCTGGTGACGCTAGTATAGATCTGATTGGATCAGATATTGATCCGTACAGATACTATACCACTAAGGGAGACGTATGGTGCATGCGTGGGTGTTAGCGGTACTGGCGCTAACCTGACGCCTGGGGCTGGTGCTTGCCAGTTCACCAAAATGCTACCAAAAAAACTGTTAGCGATCGCAGGGATCAGGCCTGACTCTGCGAACGCTGCAGTTATGCGTTTAGTGCCTTGTAAGTGACAGTGATCGATCGATACTGCACTTGGGTGGGCTGGGCTGGGCCGGGCGGAGGCACAAAACGCAGGTGCTAGCAGGTATCTGGGCTGATCCCGCTAACACTGCGTTTTTGGGAACCCTAAACTGCTGGGGACGCTAGTATAGATCTGATCGGATCAGATATTGATGCGTTCAGATACTATACCACTAAGGGAGGCGTATGCTGCGTGCGTGGGTGTTAGCGGTACTGGCGCTAATCTGACGCTGCCTGGGGCGACGCATATCACCGCCGGGCGATTAGGGGGCTAAACCTTTATTCGGTAATAAACGGCGGGTGCCCTGACACTATAAAAAATAAACGAACTAACCAGCGTCACCCGTAACGGTTATACGGTGATCAGTGGTGAAAGGGTTAACTAGGGGGCAATCAAGGGGTTAAAACATTTATTAGGTAGTATATGGGGGTCCCTGACGCTATAAAACGCTGACGGCGAACCTAAATATTTACCTCACTAACTAGCGTCACCAGCGACACTAATACAGCGATCAGAAAAATGATCGCTTAGCGACACTGGTGACAGGGGGTGATCAAGGGGTTAAAACTTTATTAGGGGGGGTTAGGGGGGTACCCTAGACCTAAAGGGGGGTAACAGTAACTGTGCTAACACAGTAACTGTCACAAACTGACAGCTAGCAGTAATCAGGAAAAAAAAAAAAAAAAAAAAAAAAAAACTGCTGGTGTCAGTTTGTGACAGGGGGGGGGGGGGTGATTGGGGGGGGATCGGGGGGCGATCGGGGGGGGGATCGGGGTGATTTGTGTGCCTGGCATGTTCTACTGTGTGTGTGTAGTGTTGTGCACTCACATACTTGTCGTCTCTCCTCGGGCCGGAACGGAAAATACCGACCCGAGGGGAGATGACATCACTTCCTTTGCTGCTGTTTAGCATACAGCAGCAAAGGAGCGTTTTCATTGGCCGGCGGCGATCGCGAGGGGGGGGCCACGAACGGATGGTCTCCCCCTCATCACCGATCGCCGCTGGACATAGGACGACCGCCTCGGGCACCGGGGGGGGGTCCGATCGGACCCCCCACCCGCGGAAGGCAAATCACGTACCCTGTACGTGATTTTGCCTGTCCGTGCCACTTTGCCGACGTACATCGGCGTGAGGCGGTCGTCAAGTGGTTAATGAAAGAATTGGTAAGCTGCATCATAATACATTTTTGTGCTTGGGTTTAATTAATGCCAAGCGGGAGGGCCATTCTTTAGGTGTCCACGTCGCTGCCTAATGATAAGAACACCTTCTATTGGCTGTCCATCATTGGGTTCCTCACAGGTTCTGAAGACTCCAGCAGTGTCATGATGATGTCACACAAAGGAATGGTAACAAGATTGGTCATGGGCAGGCCCAGAAACCGCCAGTGAGAGACCAGTGTGAGACAGCAGAGTCAGATAAAAAGAAAATTGATTTTGTTGCATATTAACACTGCCATGCCAAGGCACCTCTGCACAGTTTGGGTCCTAACTCTAAATTATCTGACCCCTCAACCATGGACATACTGTATATACAGAGAGCAATAAATAAATTGAAAGCAGGTATGCTTGGGAGCTATCCTATCCCATCCTCCTTACAGATTCAACAACACACCAGAAGCTCAGAAATACTGATGGTCTCCACTAGTGAACCACCAGTGAGAGACCAGTGAGAGACAGCAGAGTCAGATAAAAAGAAAATTGATTTTGTTGCATATTAACACTGCCATGCCAAGGCACCTCTGCACAGTGTGGGTCCTAACTCTAAATTATCTGACCCCTCAACCATGGACATACTGTATATACAGAGAGCAATAAATAAATTGAAAGCAGGTATGCTTGGGAGCTATCCTATCCCATCCTCCTTACAGATTCAACAACACACCAGAAGCTCAGAAATACTGAAGGAGGTTGAAGACCCTCAGTGCGCGTCTGCAGCAAATCCAACAAAACTAAGATGGCAGCTGCTCAATAAACATTATACTTTTCAAATGTAAGAGTGCAGTTGAGTTGGGCAACTAGTAGCTCAAATGGGCTCATTAAAATGTTCCAACGATTTTGGTTAATGGAGGTAGTTCAGTGCAGTGAGTTTGTGAACAACCTCAATTGACTTCCATTCATTTTACCAATCTCTTGCAGGTTACCTGTTATGGAGGGACATGTTAAACTTTAGGATACTGCACAGGCATGAGTAGACCCTAAATGGATGTTTAAAATATAACTGACCTTTTCCATGGATGAAAGGAATGCTAAGTACACTAAATGAGTTGTGCTTTCTATATTGTCTTGACAGATGCTTGATTTTTTTGGCCTTTACAAGAATGCACAAACAATTACATCTGCAATTGGTTATTCCTCAAATAATGTGAGGTTGCCTTATAGATCAAGCAGCCTCTTCTCAGCATGATAAATCTTGTCATTTTTCTTGCTATCCCAGCATAACATCATTCATATTTTAGAAGACACGAGCTAAAAGATTTTGTTCTTCAAAAAAGGTCATTTTTCTCTGATTGATGATCCTCAGGATAAAAATGCTTTAGGGAAGTTTTAGACATTTACATGTATATATAGGTTGCAGGTTAAAGGGAAAACAGCTACAAAATGTTTCTTCTAGCTTAACATTTCAATTACTAGAAGTGACAAGAACTGTCAGTGCTAACATTCTAAATTTTGGCCATCTGTAAGCTTTTAATTTTTTTAGCCCGTTCTTCAAGGAAGGAGATATATTTTCAACTTTTGTTAGATCCAATTTTACTCTAAAATATGTGTGCAATAACCCCCCCCCCCAATATTAGTCTTCTAATAGTCATTCCTTTGGAGTAGTCTTATTTCTTGGGATTTCCTATTGCTCACAAAGAGGAAACAAGAAAAGAAACTTGTATAATTATTTATGGTGACTGGTAAATGTAGGGACTTCTGTGATTTTAATGACAGCAAAGGTTCACAAGACTGCAGTGAAAGAAAAAAATGTAAGTATATCTATAACGCGGTTAACTGGAGCAGAATAAATATATGAAAATGTTCCCTGAAGACACTGCAATCCTAAAAACAAATATAAGAAATTGTGTTTTCTTAAGTTTTTTCCCTAGTTGGTTAATCAAAAGAATATTCCTGTTTGTGGCTTCAGAGCAAATCTCCTATGTCATTTTCAAGTCTTGTAGATTATTTTTCTAACAAGAATATCTTTTTTTCTTGTTTTCTACTGAAAATATAAATAAATAAATAAATAAATAAAATAACTCAATACGAGGAACAAAATTTGAAATCCTTTCCAGATAATCATGTAAGTAAAATGGTTTTTGATAATGTCCTAGAATAAACTCTAGGCTTTAAGAATTTAGTTAAGAAACCCCAGAAGTATAGTGTTCTATTAATCAACACAATTTGTGAACTCCATAATTTTGCAAACTAAAAATGTTGTTTTGTTTCCCATATTATGGATCATTTTGTATATTTAGGACCAAGGCAACAAAATGTAATAAAGTAAAGGTTTTCCAGATCAGAGACCTATATTCTCTTATAAACATCAAATCAGGGTGAGACGTTACTATGAAAATGAAAAAAAAAAAAGCCCTTTAACTTACTAGATATTTTTAGAAAAACAGGGGTTAGATGGACTGCTGATGCTTTAGTGAGCTGCATTCTTCTATTCTTCGTGCTAATATTGTCATGTACCAGACTGTGGATCCTGAGATGATGAGGGATGAGGGGGGCCTCATGTGTAATTCCTGTCCAAGCACTCCTGGTAGTGGAGACAGGGACTTCAAGGGCAGTGTAAAGGTGCAGGTGCCAGGAATCTGGAGTGCACAATTAAAAAGCTACCAGAAACATTAGAAAAAATTATTTTTATTTCTGTGAGCATAGAATTTGTTGAGGTCAGTAGACCCTCTATGTTTCCAGGCCAGGGGTAAAACCTGACAGCAGACAAGACAGATGTTAGAGCAATATAAGCCCTCCAACACGTGGTCAGAACAAACTACAGGCACCATCAGCGTCAGCAGGTTGATGGCCAAGTTAGGCAGAGAGTCCAGTTTACTGTAAATGGAGCAATGATAGATAATAGCAGAGGTTGATGATTGGAGTAAGAACAGGCAGAATCAGGGCCTGGGCACAATCTTGTGAGGCTGAATTATGAGCTGCACCATGCTCATTACATGCAAGAAAAACTCTCCACCAGAAGAGGGAGGGAGTGGCACAGCATAGATACATCTCAATGCAGCTGGGTAATATGGATATCTTTAAATTCCGTTCTAAGTTTACTGTTAATGCAGATGTTTTTGATGGAAAAGTGGAACAATCTGAGGAAATCGGGGGTCTATTTATGAGATTAAAAAACTTTCTAAACTCAGACGCACATACTAATTGGGACATATCTTGAACAATACAGTATGTGTCACAGAAAATGGTACCACACAGTCAACTCTGGGAGGTAAATCCCCAGAAAGAAGAAACAGAGATTGTGGAATGGTTTATCTCTTTTAGTGCTCTTGCTGGGTGTCCAGTGTGCTCCTGTTCCTTGGTGAGTTGAGCTATGGAATGTTATGTTTTGTCTTTCATGTGATAGCCCTTGCATGTGCTCCTTGCTGTGAAGGCGAGTTATAGGTGGGGGCAGGGGCCATTTGTTTGTTACTATTGTAAATATGGTCCGGAGACGCACTGTACACCTTTGCTGCCATTGTGCTCTTGCTGGGTGTCCAGTGTGCTCCTGTTCCTTTATGGGGGATTGTGCTACCTCCAGACCCACCTGCCCCTCATCTATCCATTTAATGCATGTGCTTCCATTGTGGAGACGCTTATAAATTCGGTAGCGTTAGGACTGCAAGCATACACAGGGTGCCGTGAAGAGGCCTTGCAGCTTATGCATGCATTTGCAAATGTGTGCTAACTAAACCCCTGTTTTTAACGCAGACTGTTGGACAGGTTAATTTGGTCAGTTGGCAGACTGGTTGGTGAGTTGAGCTATGGAATGTTCTGTTTTTGTCTATCATGTGATAGCCCTTCCATGTGCTCCTTGCTGTGAAGGCGAGTTATAGGTGGGGGCAGGGGCCATTTGTTGGTTTCTGGTGTAAATATGGTCCGGGAATACACTGTACACCTTTGCTGCCATGGTGCTCTTGCTGGGTGTCCAGTGTGCTCCTGTTCCTTTATGGGGGATTGTGATAATTCCAGGCCCACCTGCCCCTCATCTATCCATTTAATGCATGTGCTTCCATTGTGGAGACGCTTATAAATTCAGCAGCGTTAGGGCTGCAATCATACACAGGGTGCCGTGAAGAGGCCTTCCAGCTTATGCATGCATTTACAAATGCGTGCTAACTAAACCCCTGTTTTTAATGCAGACTGTTGGACAGGTTAATTTGGTCAGTTAGCAGACTGGTTGGTGAGTTGAGCTATGGAATGTTCTGTTTTTGTCTTTCTATTTTAATGAAGCCGGCGACAATTCTGAGAATGGATGTGGACACCGACCAAAGATCTACAAAAAAGAAAAGATACAAAAGAGACATTGCTGATTATGTCTCTAACTTTGTTTTTTAAGTGGCAGATTAAAGTGGAAGATACCCTGTCAGAAAATATGAGGTCCTCTGGTCCACAAATAGATGAAAGAGGGGATCTAAGTGTTAGAGGGAGAAATAGACAAATTCCACCTCCTCAAAGAGGTGAGGCGAACACCCATGGGAGGGGTAGAGGGTATATCCCTCCAAAATCAAAGCATTATAGACCACCAAAAAGAGCATATTCCCCCAATGGGTCCTCACAGAGATCAAGAGGTAGACATAAGTATGCTTACCCAGGAAAGTATAATAAAACCAGATAAGGGATTTTAGTCTCCCAGAGGAGGGAATCTACCTTTGTATAACAGATTTGCCCCCCTTTCTAATAATAGCAAAGATCCATATGATGATAAGCATGCCATTAATAGACACCCCCCCCCCATGTATAGAGAACAGCCGAATAATTGGAGAAGGAAATATCAGGATTCAACTTGTGATTTCAGAAGGGATGAACAACCTTGTTTTTTTGCCATGGACAATCGAAATGTGAAAAGGGGATTAGAAAAAAGAGAGGCACCAGAGGGGAGAGGAGGAGGAACAGGGCCATAAAAAAGAGGTTTTAAAAAATACTGGGATTTTTAATTTAAGTTGAACTATCCCAGGAGGAGCAAAAAGTGTTGAATTATGGTTTGAAATTTGCTCTGCCATGTGAGCTCAACAGATTTGAAACCGATTTGGTTTCAATATCCTGACCGGACGTCATATGATGTCCAGCAGGTATCAAGCTGCTGCGCACCCCTGGGGTGCGCATTGCGGCAATCGTTGCAGTGTGTCAGTCTGACACACCGTAACACCGATTTAGATAAAGAGTCTCTGACAGAGACTTTTTACCACGTGATCAGCCGTGTCCAATCATGGCTCATCACAGTGTAAACAGGAAGAGCCATTGATCGGCTTTTCCTCACTTGCGTCTGTCAGATTGATTATCAGCGCAGCCCCCCTGAGGATGCCCACACTGGACCACCCCAGACGCCACTAGGACCACCAGGTATGTCACCCTAGACCACAATGGATGCCAATCAGTGCCCACAATGGATGCCAATCCGTGCTCACAATGGGCATCAATGATTGGCAGGCATTATTGTTTGGCACAGATTGGCATCCATCCATACAATCAATTAGTGCACATCAGTGCCACCTATCAGTGCCCATCCATGCCCATCCGTGCCGCCTATCAGTGCCCATCCATGCTACCTATCAGTGTCCATCCGTGCCACCTATGTGTACCCATCAGTGCTGCATATCAGTGTCACCTATCAGTGCCCATCAGTGCCGCCTATCAGTGCCCCATCAGTGCCGCATATTATTGCCCATCATCAGTGCCCATCAGTGCCACCTTATCAGTGCCACCTCATCAGTGCCTCCTCATTGGTGCCACCTCATTGGTGCCCATCAGTGCTGCCTTATCAGTGCCCATCAGTGCAGCCCCATCAGTGCCCATCAGTGAAGGAGAAAACGTACTTATTTACAAAGTTTTGTAACAGAAACAAAAAAAAACTTTTTTTTCTAAATTCTCGGTCTTTTTTTTCTTTGTTTAGCAGAAAATAAAAATTCCAGAGGTGATCAAATACCACCAAAGGAAATCTCTATTTGTGGGAACAAAATGATAAAAATGTAGTTTGGTTACAGTATTGTATGACCGCGCAATTGTCATTCAAAGTGCGACAGCGCTGAAAGCTGAAAATTGGTCTGGGCAGGAAGGTGTATAAGTGTCCTGTATTGAAGTGGTTAAGAAAGGTATTCTTAATAAAAAGGAGAAGGCCTATCTGATTCCTGTTGCCCCTAGAGTATCTGTCATATACCATTTGCCAAAAGTTCATAATAGTCTTACTAAACCTCCGCTGCGTCCAAAAATTAGTGGCATTAACTCCGTTACGTAGATTAATTTTTACAACCTTTAGGGGGGTGGGTGCAGTTTGGTATCTTCCTGGGCACCAGATAACCATTTTCCTGAGCCACTGGGCAGAACAGAATAAGAAGATCAGCACAGAGGCTGTCCAAAGAATACATGGGAAGAGGAATAACCCAAGGCATGAACAGTTAGATAGAAATCAAAGACAGAGAGACTTATATCCAATGCATGAGCTAACAGACAAACTGTTGATCGGATAAATGTTGCATTCTCAGTATTAGGGGGGACCCGTCCATTAAAGGTGCACGGGCACTGCCTCCCCCTTCCATCGCCGCCGCCACCCCCCTATTCATGCGTCTCCCCCTTCTCAGGACACCGGGCGCATGAATTACAGCAGTAGAATTTTTTTTGAAGCACCTGATTAGAGCTAGAGGCTCTAATAGGCTTAAAAATAGAGTGGGCTCTGGACTCACAGAATTGTGCTCAGAGCCACCCAGGTGTGTAAAAATAGCGAATGAATATTTGCTATTCTAACACTGAATCGCCACTCCGCCAATCAGGAAGCATGGGTCTGATACCCATTTCACGATTGGCTGAAATGGCAAGCGATCCTATTGGACGCCTAGGAGGAGGAGGAGGGAGATGTACAGCAAAAGCCATTGTGATACACAGGAGGAGGAAGGAAGAAAGCTGTCGCCAGCCGGACATGCTGCCCGCCCGCCCGCTTCCTAGATGGGGTAAGTGCGGAGCTTTGTTGTCCCAATCGTCCTCCCGGGATATATATACAATATATCTTCCCATCCCATAGCCAAAACAGGAAAGGAGAGGAAAACCCTGCAAATTAAGAAGGGAATCCATCTAAGACAGTAGCGGTCACTTCTGGATTTTTAATACGCAAGCAGCAAGGTTGTCATTTGTATCTTTTTTTATCAAATGGTGAGTTACTGAGTTGATACAAGCATGTGCCCATCTAGGGTGTGGACAGCTGATCCAGTATGAAAGCTAGTCAAACTCTAGGCAAACAGCCTAATACAGATTAAGTACATATACTTTAGATAACTGTTTAACCGGCCAAAGTTGTGCAGTTCCATCCCCATTAAGGAGGTTCTCCCTCAACTATCTGTCCTGGTAACCATTGTCATTGAGACAGAAAGTAAAGTTGTCACCAGAGTAAGATGTGGGGGGGAAATCCCCACCAGGGACACCTGTTTCGGGAACAACTATTTAATACTGCATTTCCATCCACTTTGGAAAGACTCTTCTCATTTCCTGTTGCTTCTCCAGGACAGGAAGTGAATAAAAATCTCCCCAGTGAGACACAAGCAGTAAAAAAGTAACCTGATATTGGTTTTAACCCTTTCCTACCCTTTCTAAAATAAAAAAGGTTTTTAATTTCCATACACTTTAGGGAATACAGTGTTATGTTCTTTTAGCCCCCAGCCTTCTGACTGGACAATGAAGGGGCAGCAATTTACTTTTCTCTCTTCCTTTCAGTATATTTCCTTGTCAACACAAATGTGTGCTCCACACCAAAAAGCCTTCAAGTCTTAACGCCTGTACACACAATCAGAAAATCGTACGAAAAATACAGCTTTCCAAGCGATTGGTTGATAATCTGATTGTTAGTACACAGCTTTTTGAGAGCCGATCATGACAGTTCATGCAAAACTATCCGATGGGACAACTAGGAACATTTTTCTCATACAATACCAGATCATACTAAAGTAGCAAGTATTAGGTAGGATATCGGTAAATGACAGTTGGACAAAGAACTTTGGTATGGGAGATTTTATTCCATCTTTCTGGCCAGAAAAGAATGGAAGCTCCTGACCCGACTAGCGTCTACATGCCAAGAGTTCCAGATACAGTGAATACAGTGTAGATATAATTTTTAGCATATTACGTCACAAGCGAACAGGCGGTACACTTCTTTATACCAGACATTCTAACCTTTTAAAAATCAACGTATGCATCCTAAAATCAGACAAGTTCTGCAAAAATATAAATTTTTAGCTTTTTTTACTAAACTTTCGTTTCTCTGCAGTGTGCTATTGCGGTTCCTTCATCTGTCTTAAATGATGTCAGCAAGCAAGCTTTTTGCACAGAAAGAGGAATGTAGCAAATTCCTGTGATGAGGAAGTCACAAATAGCTTCAACATGAAATACAAGAAATATGATTCTTAGCTGAAATTCTAAATCAGTCTTACTACACACATAACTATGGCCATATAAACTGACCCCCGTTCCCACTTCAATACGATTTTCTTTTAATCAGTACAGTTGTTGTCTGAAAATACAATACAAATACACTACAACACATTACATCACTTTCCGAATTTTTATTCTGTCGTACAAGAATTTAAATTCATTTGTGTTTTTTATAACTCACTCAAAACCAATATAAGGCCCGGTTCACACTGGTGAGTTGCGAATCCTAACACAATTTTGACCCGATTGCGTTGCGAATCTTCTTTGCGAATTCATTACGTGTTTGTTGCGAATTTAGAACGATTCTACAGGAATAGTTCTAATTTTGGGAGGTGACTGCGATTTCATGTTTGGCCAATGGAACCCAGGGTAGTATGCTGACATAAAAAAAAAAAAAAATAGCTTTTATAAACTTCCTGTTCTCTTCCTGGTTTTTGTGGAGTGTGCGGAGAGTGTGTAGAGAGCAGTGTATGATAATGTACCATTCATCGGCTTTGGTTATGGCAGCAGTAGTTACTGCTACTGCTGCAGTCATAATAAAAAAGAAGAAAGCCAGGCTGAGGAGGAGGAAGATGATGGTGCTGTCACCAGAAGATACTGGGTACACCCTGTAATTGCAAACAGGGAGGAGAGAGGACAGTTCAAGATGATCTACAATGATCTACGTCAACATAAGGAGAAATTTTTCAACTACACTCGCATGTCAGTTGACAGGTGAGCAATTATACTTTTTCTCCCCATTCCTCCAGACCTGCCACATCCCCCCCCCCTCCATCCCTCACCCTACATCACTCCCCCCTCCATCCCTAATCTTCACCGTATTCGAACATCCCTCCCACCCCAATATTCCTCATCCCGCTATCCCTCCCCCCCACTATACGTCACCCATCTATCCCTCACCCCCACTTTCCCTTACACCCTCCATAACCCAATACATCCCTCTGCTCTGTATCCAACCTCCCTCCCTCTCCCTACTTCTCCCCCTTATCCTAATTTTCCCCCCTTTCACCTCACTTCCTTATCTGATACCTCCTCCCTTCCTTTATCTATGTAATCTTAACTCTTCTCTTTATATATATAAATTTCAGTTTTGATGAATTGCTTCAACTGATCTACAGCAGTGTGGAGCATCAGAACACCACTTTCAGAAATAGTGTGGAGCCAGCTGAGTGATTACTTGTCACCTTAAGGTAACATATTTAATAAAAAGGCAGATAGCGTATGCTTTTTTTTTTTTTTTCATGGCAGCTGATCCACTCTTGGCCTCACGTATTTGATGTAGGTGTTGCGTACACTATGCCACCTCGTCTTTACGTAGATCAAAAACCTGAAACAGTAAGCACACAATTAATTATCCTTCTCCTTCCTTACAGGTACCTGGCTCTCGCCAATTCCTTAGCCAGTTTACATTATGAATTCAAGTTGGGCAAATCGACCGTGAGTTCTATTGTGCATACAACTTGTGCAACTATCTGGCTAGTTTTAAAGGACTTGGTGATGAAGAAGCCGACTAGAGAAGACTGGGCTAAAATTGCAAACGTTTTTTGGGAGCGGTGCAATTTCCCAAATCGTGTGGGTGCAATAGATGGAAAGCACATCCGAATAATCAGCCCAATTTGTAGTGGCTCAAAGTATTTTAACTATAAAAAATATTTTTCATTTGTCCTAATGGCTGTGGCTGATGCCAATTATTCCTTTACCTACGTGGATATCGGATCGTATGGAAGTAGCTCTGACTCCAGCATCTTCTCTCATTCTTCTTTTGGCAAGATGCTTCGAGAAAACTCACTGAACCTTCCTGATAATCTCCCACTTCCTGGAACAAATCAACCTCTGGAGCCTTATGTGTTTGTTGGGGATGAGGCATTCCCTATTTCTGAGCGCCTTCTACGGCCATATGCAAACAGGGGACTGTCCACAGCAAAGAGGGTATTCAATTACAGACTGTCAAGGGCAAGTCGTGTAGTAGAGTGTGCTTTTGGCATACTTGCCAATAAGTGGCGTTTCCTGCACTCACCGATCAGCCTTAATATGGAGCATGCCATTGGTGCAGTGCAAGCAGCATGTGCATTTGTTCGTGCTCGAGATGGGTACTTATTTGAGGACTCTTTGATGCATGACCTCGAAGATCTAATATGGATCAGAACCCGTGGCAACTACAGTAGGGAAAATGTGCGCCAGGACTTCACCGATTATTTTATGTCAGCAAATGGGCAGCTATCGTGGCAGCTTGATGCAATCGGTCAAAATGTTGTACTCAGCTTGACATATTTGAGCTTGACATATTTGCATGGTGTCAATTTTCCCAGTTAAAAATAAAAAATTGAATTTGATACTGTTCATGTGTCATTATTTTACAGAGTGTGTTGTGTACATATCGATCTTCACATACCATATCCTCACTACAGATAACCTTAACCCTTTCCGTAACCCTAACCGTATAATGTAGCCTAACCCTGACGTCTCCAATCAGTGCTTCAATAGACAAATACACAGTGATAAGCAATATACTTACAATTGGGTTTATCGGTTCCAGGAGGTAATCTGTACCGGTCATGGTACATGAGATGGATGATTTGCGTCATAGTAAGCAATAGTAAGCAATAGAAGCAATGCAGACAGATATCACACCATAGTTGTCTTCCCCCAAAAATGTTTTATTTGTTTAATTTGTAATCTTCATGTAATTACATACTTTTTGAAACATTTTTTGGAAATAATCATACTTCAAACATTGTAAAGAACCACATAATGAAGAGATAATACTCTGTCTCCTACTTCCCTTTCTCTCACCCTTCATTCTTTCTCCCCCTCACTCGATCTCTTCTTTCAAGTATGACCCTCTAACTTTCTCAGACCCTCTCACTTCCTCTGACCCTCTCACTTCCTCTGACCCTCTCACTTCCTCATGACCCTCTCACTTCCTCATGACCCTCTCACTTCCTCTGACCCTCTCACTTCCTCATGACCCTCTCACTTCCTCTGACCCTCTCACTTCCTCTGACTCTCTCACTTCCTCTGACCCTCTCACTTCCTCTGACCCTCTCACCTAAACCTCCACCTCACATTCGTACTCTCTCTCTTCATCCTACTTTTGTACATGTATCCCACTGCATAATCCACGCTGACCTGAAAAGTTGGTAGGACCATAACGTAAACAAATGCAATATGGTTACCAACATGAAAGAGGCTGTGCCGTTTAACAGGTAGGCATCTATCAATTCAAAATAATAGTTACACTCTGTTTCTCAGGTGTTACTATCTTCAAAGGTACAAACAGGGATATCACTCTATCTGGTGGTTCACTCATGGCGGGCCCATATAGCATAACCGCACCACAGACCTTTTCATTTTGGTCAGAGGTGGGATACAAGCCCTGACATTGGTGGACAAGCAATCCCACAGACCACCAATGTCAGGGCTTGTATGACCACCAATAAATGCCCTTACATTGGTGGTCGTTAGGATTGCTGGTCAGTAGGATGCATGCCTTTACATTTTGGTCATAGGTACAAGTCCTGACATTGGTGGTCAGGTGGGATGCAAATCCTCTAAAAAAATAGAAAACATAACCTAAACAAATCCAATATGGATTAACAACATGAAAGTGGCAGTGCCATTCAACAGGTAGGCTGCAGGCAGAGTGTTACAACATATTTGAATCTATAAATTCAAATATTTTGTAACACTCTGTTGCTCAGGCGTTGCTTGCCTCAAAGGCACAGGCGGGGATATCACTCTATCCAGTGGTTCACTCGGGGGCCCATATTGTGCATTTGTGGGAGGCTCGATTGAATTAACTTCAAGTGATTGATTTCTATATGGATAAGGACTAGGATTGATTTGTTTGAGCTGTTCCATAGGTCTTGACACAGGTGTATAGTGGTTTGGCATGGATGACATTTTAATGGTAGAGCTGTGGCACTTTGCTTTGTTGTGGTAAATGGTGAGGAATTGAGTCGCGTGGTAAATTGTGAGGAATTGAGTCGTGTGGTCTCAATTCCATTGCCCTTGTCATACCAGGGGTTCTAGTTGGAGGTATGATTAAGGAAGCAATTGGTGGAGGAATTGGATATGGGATTTTTGATCTGGGGGTCTCATATATGCTTGAGTGGTCAGAAAAACTGGAAGGATAAGCTTTTGGTGCAGGATTTTGAGCAGCAGAAATGGGTGTAATTATTTGAGTACTAGTACTCTCGTGCGTTGGCTCTGAAACATGGCTTGGCATAGTGAAGGAATGTATGCAATGTTGCACTGCAATCCTCATGTTGAAGTAATGCTCTGGCAAGACCTCTTTGAGAAGAGCCACCAAACTTAGGGCAAACATTGTATGAGGGCATCTCTGAACATCCATTTGTTCAGTGATCCCTGACACAATATTGAGTAATTGATTTGTCTTATCTTGTTCTTCCACCTGTTCTGCTGCCCTGCTGCTTCGCTTCCTGTGTGAGGTAGATGTTTGCTTTTTCCTTCTGTTGGAAGGTGTAGAAATGTCAGTAGACTCATTATCTTGCTCCTTAGTCGATGATTCATGTACATCGATTGCGTCACCCTCTACCTCCATAGAGATGAATCCTCTATGTTTGTGCAAGCGAATGAAACTCCCTCATCTACGTCAACAATAGCAGCATGCTCCTCTCCCTCTTCCTCCTCCTCTTCCCAACTTGCTTCTGTGATGAAATACTAACTAAAGATGATAGCGGTAGAAGCAAAGGTTAGGGGGAGGACAGGTATATTAGAGAGGGATGGTAGAGAGAGGTATTCTTGTATGTAAACTTA
Source organism: Lithobates clamitans (assembly GCA_037952925.1). NCBI lineage: Eukaryota > Metazoa > Chordata > Amphibia > Anura > Ranidae > Lithobates > Lithobates clamitans. The sequence continues at coordinate 9,549,249 of JBBGZY010000513.1, read as the reverse complement.
CTTCCTTAATTCTAGAACTGGATTGAGAAAGTCCGGGTATCTCGCAAAAGAATAGGGACGCTTTGGGGCGGCACCAGACCCACTTCGTGCTTCACGCTCCAGTCTCTGGTGTCTTTAAAGTGTATCCTTGAGGCTTCGCCACCTAGTAGGTATGAGTTCTTCTGTAATCAAATAAAACATAAACAATTAATTGGTGGTGAGTGGGAACAATGCTCATTACACAGCTGGTCAGTGGGATTTGTGGTCAGCGGGATACATGCCCTTACATTGGTGGTCAGTGGGATGCATGCCCTTACATTGGTGGTCAGTGGGATGCATGCCCTTACATTGGTGGTCAGTGGGATGCATGCCCTTACATTGGTGGTCAGTGGGATACATGCCCTTACATTGGTGGTCAGTGGGATGCATGCCCCTACATTGGTGGTCAGTGGGATGCATGCCCTTACATTGGTGGTCAGTGGGATGCATGCCCTTACATTGGTGGTCAGTGGGATGCATGCCTTTACATTGGTGGTCAGTGGGATACATGCCCTTACATTGGTGGTCAGTGGGATACATGCCCTTACATTGGTGGTAAGTGGGATGCATGTCCTTACATTGGTGGCCAGTGGGATACATGCCCTTAGATTGGTGGTCAGTGGGATGCATGCCCTTACATTGGTGGTCAGTGGGATACATGCCCTTACATTGGTGGTCAGTGGGATACATGCCCTTACATTTGTGGTCAGTGGTATGAATAAATATGTACTTACGTTTATGTTTGCGAACTTGTGGAGTGAAGTCTTCCCAGTCTGAATACAAAGTTTTACATATTTCTTCCCAGCCTCTGCCCTTCTGGGCATTATTTTTATATTCAGCTATATGGCTGTCCCATATATACGGCCTGTCACGAACAAGCCTGATGAGCTCCTCATTGTCGATGCCTGGGGGCCATCTTATCTGTTTGCATTTGGACATGAGACAGTTAACAGGAAGTGAGGGGGCGGTACTGGGAGGAGCTGAGGGGGCAGTACTGGGAGGAGGAGCTGGAGGTTACGAATTCGCACATATGTGAACCATCAAATGCGATTCCAGAACGATTTACATTGATGTCTATAGAGACTAAATTCGCAACGCAACGCAGTAATCTCGCACAAGACCCTTTTTTTAATCGCATCACATTCGTAGAGGAATCACAACGCATGTATGTGAACGACCGTCATTGAAAATAATTACTTCAGGGATGACATGCGAATTTAAAGTGCTTTTGACGCATCGCATTCATTATGAACTCGCATCAGTGTGAACCGGGCCTAAATATGATAAATAAAATATAATGGCCTGTGAGAGTGCTCTAATATTTATGGCAACTTGTATAAATGTTGTCTAATTTGGTGTTAGTTTGCTGAATATAGCAAGCCACCATGAAAATTTTAAGAGTGAAAAATTCAGCATCTTGCATTTTTTTGGAATAAATCTAGTTGCACTATATAAAATCTGCCTGTCCCTTTAACTTCCACTGATTTTGTTTGCATTATGGACAATTTTAGATTTTGATAGTGCCTCCATTTCAGCTAAATCCTGATGTTGTAACCAGGCCATTCAGAAGCTCTTTGAGCACCATTATATTTTAAAGGTTTACTGAATGTAATAGTATCTTAATGGTTATTCTGTGCAATGGGTGTGGGAAAGGGAAAATCTTCTATTTTTCTTTAGAGAAAAGACAATTCACGGCAACCATTTAACCATACAGTGTTTCAGAGGTTCTTTGGGGAAAAACAATAATTATGTACTGTACTGAAAACAAGTAAAACACTCTCATAGTTAATTTATTTTTGTTTTAATAACCATTTCAGGTTTTACCCCTTCATGACTAGGCCTTTTTTTTGCTATTCAGCACTGCGCTACTTTAGCTCGTAATTGCGTGTCATGCAATGCTGTACCCAAACAAAACGTATGAGAGGAAAAAAATTGGATTGGGCTTTGGACTGTTTAGGCACAATAATCACTATAGTTGGTATAGGTTAAAATTTAATTTATTAAAGAATATATTTAAAAAAGGATGAAGATAAAAAAGGGGGAGATAGATACAGAATTCAGGTATTAATCACACATTTACAAGTTATACACTCCATACATAGCTTAATGGTGTAGTAGTTAGTTGAGTACTGATTGGGGGTACCAATCCTGTTTACATACGATTGTAATATATTTGGCAGATAAGCTATGCGGTGGTAACAGCCAGTGTCTGAAATTTGCTCGACATGTTACACGCCACAGGTGCTTCTTCAAGAGCACAGAACTGAATACTGTAATAGACAGAACATTCAATAAATAGTGTATTATACACAAATGTAGCTAGGTAGATATAATTGATAATATCATAGATTACACAATATTGCCAACAGTGCCCATCAGAGAGTGCTCTTCCCACAAAGTCCAGGTGTAATTCGTATACTATGGGGACGTATGCAACATAATATTCACGAAAGTCGCCATCAAATTATGTGGCATATTTGTTTCCAAAAAGGTAAGGTTGCTCCTAACATATACAATGAGATTGGGAAAGGGGAGGGGGAGGGGAATTAACATGTTGTAGATATAGGATGTGGGTACTATATATAATTATCACCTGGTCTAATCACTAACCGTATATATTATAAACCCATTAGTGGTATACTACTAATAGTTTAAACAATGTACGCACCCATCTATAGTGTCACATGGGGCTGTGCATATCTGGTAATTAACTGGTTTAATCACTAACCGTATGTATTGAACCCATTAGTGGTATAATACTAATAGTTTAAACAATGTGTACACCCATCTATAATGTCGCACGGGACTGGGTGAATTGCATTGGTATTGTATGCATATAGATTTGGAATTTGAAAAATATATACCTAGCTGGTTTAAATAAGCGGTTAGTTTACCCTATTTAAAGATAATTAGGGTAGATTGAAATAACATGGGGAAATATCTGTGGATATTAATAGATACTATCTAGAACGGTCCCGCCTATATTACTGCATATATGAGATAATTAAATACAAATGTATTTTACTTACCATGATGTTTTTTATAATTGTGTGTATTGACTGTGAAAATAAAAACAACAGCCTCTTTATTTGATATTTAAAGCATCCAGCGATTTGCTAGGATAGTCTCATATTGGTTGTATATCTGAAGAGAATCCAATCTCAGTTTAACAATCAATCAAGGGATATGATAAGGCTGGGTAGGTCTTGCCTGTATAAGAAGTTATTGCAGATAGGTCATCAAGCTGCAGCGCCAGAGGGGTAAACCCGAGAAGAAAGGAAGACAATTGATGGTAAGCAAAAAGATAAGAGTTTGTATATAAGAATTCTTTGTAGTTGTGGAGGTTGTATAATAGCTTACCTTTTTATGAGACCAGACTAATAAGCCCTTTCTATGATACATATCTGAATTGCATCACTTATTATGTGGCTCCTGGGGTTTTCCCTTTCCCTTCCCCCTGTGTTATCCCTTTCTCCACCACCCTAATTGTGGCTTCTGAAGTTCTCCTTCTTTCTTCCCCTTCAGTCAACCTTTCTTCCCCCCTTCCCCTTTTTCCCCCTTTTCTTCCCCCCTCCCTCCTCTATAGTCACTCAATAACTATGTACTTGAACTAATGGCATTCATTATCAATGACGGCCCTCATTGTTTGTTAACATGTAATTAACCATATTTTATCTATTTCTGTAAACTACATTGTCCTGATTATTGTCATGTAAAAATTAGTCGCTTTCAATACTAATACTATGTTTTATATTTCTTTATTAATCTACTTAGATACTACACTCATCTCATACATGTTTGTGTGAGCCTTATGCCTCCGTGACCATGGTAAGTGCACCCTACTACGTCCGGGTATATTATCGTTACTATGTGGCCGCCCAGCGCCATGCCTTCAGTCGAGGGTGATTGGCTCAATATGGTATTCCTGGTTTCCAGGATACCTAGATACGACTGCTCTCTCCCCCTCCGACGCATCGGCGGTTGCTATGCCGATGCAGAAGATCGGGACATGTGCAGTGCGCATCACCGTCCGGCTTGAATGACGTCACATCGGCTCCTCCGATTGGTGACTACAAGCGGGGCGTGCGCACAAGAGACGCTTGCAGCGTCTCTCGTTCTACATTCCACACAACTAGTCGCTCTGAGCTGAGCGGCTGTGTGGATACACCGCTGATGCCCAGCCCCTATTAGTCTGGTCTCATAAAAAGGTAAGCTATTATACAACCTCCACAACTACAAAGAATTCTTATATACAAACTCTTATCTTTTTGCTTACCATCACTTGTCTCCCTTTCTTCTCGGGTCTACCTCTCTGGCGCTGCAGCTTGATGACCTATCTGCAATAACTTCTAAAACACGCAAGACCTACCCAGCCTTATCATATCCCTTGATTGATTGTTAAACTGAGATTGGATTCTCTTCATATATACAACCAATATGAGACTACCCTAGCAAATCGCTGGATGCTTTAAAAAATATCAAATAAAGAGGCTGTTGTTTTTATTTTCACAGTCAATACACACAATTATAAAAAACATCATGGTAAGTGAAATACATTTGTATTTAATTATCTCATATATGCAGTAATATAGGGGGGACCGTTCTAGATAATATCTATTAACATCCACAGATATTTCCCCATGTTATTTCAATCTACCCTAATTATCTTCAAATAGGGTAAACTAACCGCTTATTTAAACCAGCTAGGTATATATTTTTCAAATTCCAAATCTATATGCATACAATACCAATGCAATTCACCCAGTCCCGTGCAACATTATAGATGGGTGTACACATTGTTTAAACTATTAGTATTAGTGATTAAACCAGTTAATTACCAGATATACTCAGCCCCATGTGACACTATAGATGGGTGCGTACATTGTTTAAACTATTAGTAATATACCACTAATGGGTTTATAATATATACGGTTAGTGATTAGACCAGGTAATAATTATATATAGTACCCCCATCCTATATCTACAACATGTTAATCCCCCTCCCCCTCCCTTTTCCCAATCTCATTGTATATGTTAGGAGCAACCTTACCTTTTTGGAAACAAATATGCCACATAATTTGATGGCGACTTTCGTGAATATTATGTTACATACATCCCCATAGTATACGAATTACACCTGGACTTTGTGGGAAGAGCACTCTCTGATGGGCACTGTTGGCAATATTGTGTAATCTATGATATTATCAATTATATCTACCTAGCTACATTTGTGTAAAATACACTATTTATTGAATGTTCTGTCTATTACAGTATTCAGTTCTGTGCTCTTGAAGAAGCGCCTGTGGCGTGCAACATGTCGAGCAAATTTCAGACACTGGCTGTTACCACCGCATAGCTTATCTGCCAAATATATTACAATCATATGTAAACAGGATTGGTACCCCCAGTCAGTACTCAACTAACTACTACACCTGAATTCTGTATCTATCTCCCCCTTTTTTATCTTCATCCTTTTTTAAATATATTCTTTAATAAATTAAATTTTAACCTATACCAACTATAGTGATTATTGTGCCTAAAAAGTCCAAAGCCCAATCCAATTTTTTTCCTCTCACATATTGATATAGGACGTGGCACATGCAACAATATAGGTATCCGCATGACCACTATGCGATGATACTTTTAAGCATTTAATCTCTATTATGGGTGGAAGCACCTAGGCAATTCTGATCTGGTGGTAGTTGACTCTAAAAAACCCTCCCCCCCTTTTTTTCCCTCTCTTATGTTGCGGCTAACATGTGGTATTATACAATAATCTAGGAATTCTTCCTTCCATTTCCCATTTTCTCTTTATTTCCTCAAGTTGTTTTGCATTGTTAATTATTTGTTTGTACTATGGAATTCGTTGGGCAAGGCTGGTTAGGCTATATGACGGAAATTCAAACGAACTGTAACACAGATAATGAACAGGAAATAGGGATAAATCAGTATATGGCCAAATTAAAATGCTCCCTTAAAAAGAAAGCTAACTTACACTGGCACATAGAGTTTCTACAGAAATACATAAGAGAAAATATCAACCCTCTAGGCCTTTCAACTATATCCCTCATTCCAAGTAAAATCCCCAGAACTCAAAATCGCATGGGAAAACACTTTGACTCAATGTAGCTCTGAACTCATGAAACTTCTGATTTTTCACTATCAAATAGAACTGAATACTTTGGATCAAGAGATCCTTCTGTTACAAACTTCCAATGAGAACATTAGGGATCATACACTATTTTCTAAACGGGTTCAGGAAATAAAAGATTACATAACAAGGATCACCAAAGATATCATTTATAAAAAACAAAATAAATTATCAAAAGATCGATTGGCCTTCTCTGAAGGCTTTGCCTATCACTGGCACAATGCAACACAAAACAAAGGCTCCAGAAATTACCGTCGTGGAACAAGAACAAATACCAATGAGAGAGCTACGGATGAGGACACCGAATCGGATTCCTCATTCAGATCCTCCTCATCCTTCCCTAGACAGGCCCAAAAAAACACCATGAACACTCACAACAATCTAGGAGCACGAAAACGTGACTATGGTGGAGGCCACTATACACCCTCTTCCAAAAAACGTCCACCTAATTCAGACACCCACCTACTATCACATCCCCAGAAACAAGGTCACACAGCACAACAAAATGAGAGACCATTAGCACAACCTAAATATCTGGGCGCTACAGCCCTTCAAGCAATTCAAATCTTAAACACTCAAGCACAAGCACAAAATACAACACAACTTAATACTATCGGCTCTACTGAAGCAGGCCGAACTAACTTAATTTCTACTGATCTAGTCCAATCTCAAGGACTCAATTCCCAAATCTCTTTCCCCCCCACCCCTCACTCAATGCCCCTCTCACACCAGACAAAGCACACTAGACGCACATGTTCAGTCACAGGGTGCACAGGCAAAGTTTCCAATACCCATGGACATGATGGCCCTGACCTAACACCGGGACTTGAAGTCATTAACCTAACCCCCTATCAATTTGAGAAAGAAACACTTGATGTCCTTAAATATGGACTCAGCTTTTGCCCCTCCGCGAACATAGACAAATATGAAACTATAAAAGATGTTTATCTTTTTTCACGTAATCTAACCTATAAGTTTCTATTCGATAAACAAGTCCTACTATCAAAACAAGATAAATCTATCTCAGAACAAGTGAAACACTTCTCTATAGAGGACTTTCGAGTCCTACGAGACTTAATACTTTTACTAGAGGAAAACGAGCCACTACAAGAATTCCATCAATCACAAAAATCAATAAACCCCGTACCTGTCTCACAGACTATGGAGCCAACTGAACCCATACCTACAACTAAAAAATGTAAACTTAAATCACAACGGTTTCCGGAATTATCCACTAACCCCAATATCTGGGCATTTTTAATGGCAACTATCAATGATATCAAACAAATGACCACCCCTTTGAGTCCAGGGAACCTTACCCACTCCCAAATACATTCAAACTTTACGAGACCATCCAGATCTAGAGGTTAAGGCCTCAGACAAGGGCGGAAACATTGTCCTCATGACAAAGACATATTACGAATCCATGGTCATGAGGATTCTACAAAATAAACACTGTTATTCCCGCCTACCTGAGACCCGTATTATAGAGTTTAAACAAGAATACCTAGATATTATTGGACTAGCATTCCAAAGGGGCCTGATTGATCAAGATACATACAACTATCTAAACGTAAAAAAACCTAGAGAGGCTACATTTTACGCTTTACCAAAAGTACACAAGCACTGCACGATGCCCCCAGGCCGTCCCATCATATCCGGGATTGGGTCTCTAACAGAGAATGCCAGCCGCCTTGCGGATTTTGTTCTAATGCCACACGTACTGGGTCTTCCATCCTATACCCGTGATACATTAGAACTTCTTAAACAAATAGAGGGACTGCCTGTCCCCCCCGATGCCCTCCTCGTGACCCTGGATGTGGAGTCCCTTTACTCCAGCATCCCTCACGAGCAGGGCATCGGGATGGCACGCATGTTCCTATGAGAGCAGGACCACTACAGCTGGGACTATTGTGAATTTATTTTGGAACTGTTAAAATTTGTACTTACCCGCAACTACTTTTGCTTTAAAGGTTCCCACTTCCTCCAGGTACAAGGCGTGGCCATGGGCACATGTTGGGCACCGGCCTACGCCAACTTGTACCGGGGGGTGGGAACGTACCATTTTTGCAGATGAAGCTTTAACTCTTTACACTGACCACGCCCTTATCTGGCAACGTTATATCGATAATATATTTTTGGTATGGACAGGCACTCAAGATCTACTTGATAAATTTATCCAAATCATTAACAACAATAGTTTGAACCTTAAATTTACAGTTTCCACCGACCCACAACAGATAACCTTCTTAGAGTTAACAATTTTTCAAGACAAGGAGAACTGTTTAGCTTCTACATTGTATAGGAAGGAAACTGCAGGGAACACCCTGCTACACGCTAAAAGCGCTCACCCTAGACCACTCATGAAAAGTATCCCATACGTACAGTACCTAAGACTGCGCCGTAACTGTACCCACACAGAAGAATTCAAATCTCAAGCGGATGCACTACTGGCGAGGGGATACACCAAAACAATACTACGTAGTGCCTATAATAAGGCTATACGCCAGTCAAGGAATTCTTTATTATTCAAGAAAAAATCTATCACAACTAACCCATCGGTGAGATTTATCACAAAATTCTCGCAACAACACGAGCAACTTCGAAGCATCTTAAGTAGACATTGGCCGATCCTCCAAGAGGACCCCATTATCAAAAAATATATTGGCCCTTGCCCCCAAATTACCTTCAGAGGAACCAGTTCCTTGGGTGACCAATTAACCTCTAGCCATTACATAACTACCCCAAAACACAAACCATCTAAACAAGGGATTTCTAAATGTGGTAAATGCCCTTTTTGTCCATGGGTCAAAGTAGGAAAGACATTTATACTGCCAAATGGAGAAACTTTTACCCCAAAATTTCATGCAAACTGCGACACTGAGGGAGTAGTATACCTCATGCTATGCCAATGTGGCGTTTTTTTACGTAGGCAAGACCATCAGACACCTACGATGCAGAATTAAAGACCACGTATACTATTCAGCAGAAGGAACAATGGTTACAGCAGTAAGCATGCACCTAGACCTCTATCATAGAATTGATACTTCCCTGATTTCTTTTATTGTTTTGGCAGTGGTCCCCAAGGATCCCCTTCATCCTTTTTTAAATATTTTCGTTAATAAATAAAATTTTAACCTATACTATAGTGATTATTGTGCCTAAAAAGTCCAAAGCCCAATCCAATTTTTTTCCTCTCACATATTAATATAGGACGTGGCACATGCAACAATATAGGTATCTGCATGACCACTGTGCTATGATACTTTTAAGCATTTAATCAAACAAAATGTATATGATTTTTTGCACACAAATAGAGCTTACTTTTTGTGGTTTTTTATCACCGCAGGGTTTTACATTTTTTGCGATATCAGTGAAAAAAACCCACAAATTGTGAAAAATATCTATTTTTTTTACTTTCTGCCTTAAATCATATCCAATATAAAAAAATATATATTCATTCATAAATTAGTTTTTAAGTTAAGTTTTTTTAGCCTCAGTTAACCACTTGACAACTGAGCACTTAAACCCCCTTCCTAACCAGACCAATTATCAGTTTTCGCTGCTCTCACACTTTGAATGACAATTACTCAGTCATGCAACACTCTACCCATATGACATTTTTGTCCTTTTTTCACACAAATAGAGCTTTCTTTTGGTGGTTTTTAATCACTGCTGTTTTTTTTTTTTTTGCGCTATAAATGAAAAAAAGACCGAAAATTCTGTAAAAAAAATACATTTTCTTTATTTCTGTTATAAAATTTTGCCAATTAAGAATTTTTCTTCATAAATTTTGGTCAAATTTTATACTGCTACATATCTTTGGTAAAAATAATCCAAATCAGTGTATATTATTTCGTCTGTGTGAAAGTTATAGAGTCCATAAGCTATGGTGCAAATCACTGAAAATTGATCACACCTGATGTACTGAGGTATTTAGCAAGAGGCATGGTAAGTTTTTTGAAGTTGTAATTTTTTTCCCACAATTCTTTGCAAAATCAAGGTTTTTTTTCTTTTTTTTTCACAACAGTGTCATATTATCAGGTTATTTCTTACACACAGCATATGCATACCACAAATTACACCCCAAAATACGCGTGGATGGGATGGATGGATGAGTATTTCTGAGCATGGATGGGATGGATGGATGAGTATTTCTGAGCATGGATGGGAGAATATTTCTTAGCATGGATGGGATGGATGGCTGGAATGGGCACAGATAAGCGCTGTGGACACTACACATCCAGCCCACATCGCTGCTGCACCCAATCTCTCCCCTCTGCCCTCGCACTGTACCAATAGGTACGGGGAGGGCAGAGAGGAATAGGATGTGATGCCGGTTTATTTACAAATGATCGCTCCGTCATTTGACGGCCATATCAGTGGCCATTTACCGTGATGCATAATGCGCCGGGTCCTCTGGACCCAGTGGTCATGGATATTCCCAGGTGTATGCCCCAGGGGGCATGTGGGAGCAAGATTCTGGGAGGACATCCATGGACGCCCTCCCAGATTAAGCCGACCGCACTGTAGCCATCTTTCGGGTATGGCCCGGTCATGGATATACCCGGGTGCGTGCCCCCGGGGGGCACGTGGGAGCAAGATTCTGGGAGGACATCCATGGACGCCGTCTTTCGGGTATGGCCTGGTCGGCATGTGGTTAAAGCCTCTAACTCCCTGGAAACAAGTCGGGATCCCTCTTTTTCATTCTAGCAAAGCATAGGTGTGAGAGGCTATCTGATCAACTTTCAGTTCCAATGTGAATGTTTTCCGATCAGGCATCAAAGCTGACACTACTTGCTGGACCTCTTTCTCAATCCAGGTGGCACCAGTGAGACTCATAATTACACAGAGCCCCAACCCATTTTGCTCTTCACACCACTTGGCAGCACTGACAGGGTCCATCATGGTGACTTGGTTGGTAGAGGTAGTCATCACTATGTGACAGGGACCAGAAAGTATCCCGGACGAGCCCCCATGTGTAGCGCTACCCCTGTAAGGGCCGCTGTAATATACGGGTCTTCTATCCCACACCAGTGATGACCCTCACCGGGATCCAAGTAAAACCAATACACCATTTAAAATTTTAGCTGGGCTTTATTAGAACTAGCAATAAGCCCTGGAAAGAGATAAACTGATTAACAGGATACCAATATTAAATGCAATTATATAATACAACCGTTCAGCAAATTAAATAGGATTGGTGTTCGTTCACTTTAACCGCCAGTGAGAGGCCTTGCCTGAAATGCACTGAGAGAGTCAATTGCACAATACAATAAAAACAATGTTCAACAATTACCCAAAATTGATATTACTGACTATAAGAGCCTATCTAGGTCTCGTGGGTTCTAGCTAACCACTGGCCAGTGGGAATTATATTCACACACCTACAGAGTCTGCCAGCCAGTGGCGGCCCATGCACTGTGGGCATACGGGTGCCGCCATCCATCCATGCATCGGCCCCTTTCAGGACGCCGGACGCATGGATTCCTATGGCGGGGGTGGGAGGGGGTGGTACATTTTGAAGCACCTGATTAGGGCCAGAGGCTCTAATAGGCTTCAAAATAGGGTGGGCTTGGGGTGCAGAGAGTGCGCCCTGATCCCACCCAATTGTGTGACCATAGCAAATACATTTTCGCTATTTTCACAATAACCTTCCCCCCGTCAATCAGGAAGCAAGACGTCAGACCTGCTTCCTGACTGGCCAAAGTGACAGGCCACCCTATTGGATGCTTGGCACTTCGGAAGAGGAGCGAGGGGACACACGCTGGAGCCGCCGCTCTGAGAGCACAGTGCTGCGGTTAGTCTCCTTGGCTCTGTCAGAGCCAAGGGGGGTGCCGGAGCCACGATCCATGGGCGGGGGTACCAGGGCCATGATCCATGGGTGTGCCGGAGCCGCGAACCGCGTGCGCGGGGGGGTCTGTGGGCACAGGTGGTTGCATTTGATGGGCAAGTGGCTGTATGTGATGGGCACAATGGCTGTGTTTGATGGGCACAAGTGGCTGAATTTGATGGGCACAGGTGGCTGCATATGATGGGCACAAGTGTCTGCGTTTGATGGGCACAGGTGGCTGCGTTTGATGGGCACAGTGGCTGCATATGATGGGTGCAGATGGCTGCATTTGATGGGCAAGTGGCTGCATTTGATGGGCACAGTGGTTGCGTTTGATGGGCATAGGTGGCTGCATATGATGGGCACAATTGCTGCATTTGATGGGCACAGGTGGCTGCATATGATGGGCACAAGTGGCTGCATTTGATGGGCACAGGTGGCTGCATTTGATGGGCACAATGGCTGTATTTGATGAGCAGAAGTGGCTGCATTTGATGGGCAAGTGGCTGTATTTGATGGGCACAAGTGGCTGCATTTGATGGGCACAAGTAGCTATGTTTGATGGGCACAGGAGACTGCAAATGATGGGCACAAGTGAGTGCGTTTGATGGGAACAAGTGGCTGCATTTGATTGGCGCAATGGATGCATTTGGGTACATTGGCTGCGATGGATGAGCACAGCTGGCTGCATTTGATGGGCACAATGGATGCATTTCGGTACTTTGGCTGTGATTGATGGGCACAGGAGGCTGCATTTGATGGGCACAGGTGGTTGCATTTGATGGGCACAGGTGGCTGCATATGATGGGCACAAGTGGCTGCATTTACTGGGCACATATGGCTGCATTTGATGGGCACAAGTGGCTGCGTTTGATGAGCACAAGTGGCTGCATTTGATGGGCACAAGTGGCTGCGTTTGATGGGCACAAGTGGCTGCGTTTGATGGGCACAATGGCTGCATTTGATGGGCAAGTGGTTGCATATTATGGGCACAGTTGGCTGCATTTGATGGGCCCAGGTGGCTGCGTTTGATGGGCATAGGTGGCTGCATTTGATGGGCACAGGTGGCTGCATTTGATGGGCACAAGTGGCTGCATTTGATGGGCACAAGTGGCTGCATTTGATGGGCACAAGTGGCTGCATTTGATGGGCACAAGTGGCTGCATTTGATGGGCACGGGTGGCTGCATATGATGGGCACAGGTGGCTGCATATGATGGGCAAGGGGCAGCATATGATGGGCAGGGGTGGCTGCATATGATGGGCACAGGTGGCTGCATTTGATGGGCACAGGTGGCTGCATATGATGGGCACAAGTGTCTGCATTTGATGGGCACAGGTGGCTGCGTTTGATGGGCACAGTGGCTGCATATGATGGGCGCAGGTGGCTGCATTTGATGGGCAAGTGGCTGCATTTGATGGGCACAATGGCTGTGTTTGATGAGCACAAGTGGCTGCATTTGATGGGCACAATTGCTGCATCTGATGGGCAAAATTGCTGTGTTTGATGGGCACAGGTGGCTGCATTTGATGGGCACAGGTGGCTGCATTTGATGGGCACAGGTGGCTGCATTTGATGGGCACAGGCAGATGCATTTGATGGGCACAGGCGGATGCATATGATGGGCACAAGTGGCTGCGTTTGATGGGCACAATGGCTGCGTTTGATGGGCACAAGTGGCTGCATTTGATGGACAAGTGGCTGCATTTGATGGGCACAAGTGGCTGCATTTGATGGGCACAGGTGACTGCATATGATGGGCACAAATGGCTGCGTTTGATGGGCACAAGTGGCTGCATTTGATGGGCACAATGGATGCGTTTGGGTACATTGGCTGGGATTGATGGGCACAGGTGGCTGCATTTGATGGGCACAGGTGGCTGCTTTTGATCAGCACAGGTGGCTGCATATGATGGGCACAAATGGCTGCATTTGATGGGCACAGGTGGCTGCATTTGATGGGCACAAGTGGCTACGTTTGATGAGCACAAGTTGCTGCATTTGATTGGCACAAGTAGCTGCATTTGATGGGCACAAGTGGCTGAGTTTGATGGGCACAATGGCTGTGTTTGGGCACAAGTGGCTGCATTTGATGGGCACAATGGCTGCATTTGATGGGCAAGTGGTTGCATATGATGGGCACAGTTGGCTGCATTTGATGGGCCAGGTGGCTGCGTTTGATGGGCATAGGTGGCTGCATTTGATGGGCACAAGTGGCTGCATTTGATGAGCACAAGTGGCTGCATTTGATGGGCACAAGTGGCTGCATTTGATGGGCACAAGTGGCTGCATTTGATGGGCACAAGTGGCAGCATTTGATGGGCACAAGTGGCTGCATTTGATGGGCACGGGTGGCTGCATATGATGGGCACAGGTGGCTGCATATGATGGGCAAGGGGCAGCTTATGATGGGCACGGGTGGCTGCATATGATGGGCACAGGTGGCTGCATTTGATGGGCACAGGTGGCTGCATATGATGGGCACAATTGTCTGCATTTGATGGGCACAGGTGGCTGCGTTTGATGGGCACAGTGGCTGCATATGATGGGCGCAGGTGGCTGCATTTGATGGGCAAGTGGCTGCATTTGATGGGCACAATGGCTGTGTTTGATAAGCACAAGTGGCTGCATTTGATGGGCACAATTGCTGCATCTGATGGGCAAAATTGCTGTGTTTGATGGGCACAGGTGGCTGCATATGATGGGCACAAGTGGCTGCATTTGATAGGCACAGGTGGCTGCATTTGTTGGGCACAGGTGGCTGCATTTGATGGGCACAAGCAGATGCATTTGATGGGCACAGGCGGATGCATATGATGGGCACAAGTGACTGCGTTTGATGGGCACAATGGCTGCGTTTGATGGGCACAAGTGGCTGCATTTGATGGACAAGTGGCTGCATTTGATGGGCACAAGTGGCTGCATTTGATGGACACAGGTGACTGCATATGATGGGCACAAATGGCTGTGTTTGATGGGCACAAGTGGCTGCATTTGATGGGCACAAGTGGCTGCATTTGATGGGCACAATGGATGCGTTTGGGTACATTGGCTGGGATTGATGGGCACAGGTGGCTGCATTTGATGGGCACAGGTGGCTGCTTTTGATCGGCACAGGTGGCTGCATATGATGGGCACAAGTGGCTTCATTTGATGGGCACA
The DNA here is from genome assembly GCA_037952925.1 of Lithobates clamitans. Taxonomy (NCBI): domain Eukaryota; kingdom Metazoa; phylum Chordata; class Amphibia; order Anura; family Ranidae; genus Lithobates; species Lithobates clamitans. The sequence continues at coordinate 9,534,085 of JBBGZY010000513.1, read as the reverse complement.
GGTGGCTGCATTTGATGGGCACAAGTGGCTGTGTTTTATGAGCACAAGTGGCTGCATTTGATTGGCACAAGTGGCTGCATTTGATGGGCACAAGTGGCTGCGTTTGATGGGCACAATGGCTGTGTTTGGGCACAAGTGGCTGCATTTGATGGGCACAATGGCTGCATTTGATGGGCAAGTGGCTGCATATGATGGGCACAGGTGGCTGCATTTGATGGGCACAGGTAGCTGCATTTGATGGGCACAAGTGGCTGCGTTTGATGGGCACAATGGCTGTGTTTGGGCACAAGTGGCTGCATTTGATGGGCACAATGGCTGCATTTGATGGGCAAGTGGCTGCATTTGATGGGCAAGTGGCTGCATTTGATGGGCACAGGTGGCTGCATTTGATGGGCACAGGTGGCTGCGTTTGATGGGCACAGGTGGCTGCATTTGATGGGCACAGGTGGCTGCATTTGATGGGCACAAGTGGCTGCATATAATGGGCACAAGTGGCTGCATTTGATGGGCATGGGTGGCTGCATATGATGGGCACAGGTGGCTGCATTTGATGGGCACAGGTGGCTGCGTTTGATGGGCACAATGGCTGTGTTTGGGCACAAGTGGCTGCATTTGATGGGCACAATGGCTGCATTTGATGGGCAAGTGGCTGCATATGATGGGCACAGGTGGCTGCATTTGATGGGCACAGGTGGCTGCATTTGATGGGAACAGGTGGCTGCATTTGATGGGCACAAGTGGCTACATATGATGGGCACAAGTGGCTGCATTTGATGGGCATGGGTGGCTGCATATGATGGGCACAGGTGGCTGCATATGATGGGCAAAAGTGGCTGCGTTTGATGGGCACAAGTGGCTGCATTTGATGGGCACAAGTGGCTGCGTTTGATGGGCACAAGTGGCTGCGTTTGATGGGCACAATGGCTGTGTTTGATGGGCACAAGTGGCTGCGTTTGATTGGCACAGTGGCTGCATATGATGGGCACACGTGGCTGTGTTTGATGGGCACAGTGAGACTGCAATTGATGGGGGGGTTTCAGTATTTTTAAGTTTGTTTGCACCCCCCCAAAAAAATTTGAGCACCAGCCTCCACTGCTGCCAGCTTTGGGGCCCTTTAAATCCTGTGTTTGAGTACTCTTCGCAAAGTGTCACAGGGTAACAAAGATTAACAGATGTGGTGATCCACCTTCAGATAGAGCTGCATTAGCGGTAAATAGCACCTAGCAGGATTAAGCAAGATCCACTCACACAAGGATGGCAGAAGATCCCCCACCATTAGATGCACTTGATATATCTTCCTTCCAGCAATTGGTAGATTGGTTGCTGTCTCAGCGGACTGGATGGCGATGGGAGCAACACAGGCCACAGAATCCTCCAAACAGGATGTTGATGATGACTGCTGCAGTATTGAAATTCGTCTCTAGATGTCACTGCACTGTTAGCACATCTTTGAAAATCAGAAAAAAAGGGCAGAATAACACACTGCAAACTCCCCTCTCAAGTCTACTCCTCCCTTTAGGAGAGTCACGGTCAGAATCACAGGCTTCGGCAGTGCCCAGGAGACAAGCACAAGGGACACTTTCCTCTGTTTGGTGGCCACATTGCCAGTCTGTGTCTCTCTCTACCTGTGTCTTCCTCTCTGTCCTTCTTCTCGTCTGTCCTCCTCGTAGTGTCTCTCCAGCCCAAAAAAAAATGGCCTGCCCCTCCAATCACAGCTCTCCTGGACTGCTATCCAATCATGTTCTTCCTTGCCTTTGCTGTTAGGGGTGGGCTCCCTTCTTAGCTACAGCAGTAACCAATCCACCTTCAATCCTACAGCTGTACCCAATAGAGTCTCTCCTCCAGTCTCTGTGAGCTATCAGTTTAGCCAGAAATTTTAATGCAATGTTTCACAGAGCAATACTCTGCATATATTACAGAGGCTATATTAAGCCAGTGCTACGCCTCTGTACAGAGCCCTGTGTTGATTGTCAACACAGGGCTCTGGGCTGTGATTGAACACAGTAGATCAGCTGATCCCAGCCATGAATCATTGGTGACAGACTCCCTCTGTGTACAAAGCACTAATTCTAATGTGCACGTTCCTGTAGAAATGGCTGTGCATATAAGTGGGTGCTGAAGCAATCACCAGCTGGAAACCGTGTCAAGTCAGAGCAAAAGAATGTTACCAGCCCACCATGGATCTCCAGAGTGGGTCCAAAGCTTTAATCAGTGATCACATTGTTACAGCAGAATGCAACGTTTCTGAGCCACGCAGGACCCCTTTATCAGGCATGGTCACATGCTGTATGCAATCTGCTGTAACGATATGATTGCTAATTAAAGCTCTGGACCCACTCTGGAGATCCTTAGTCAATATTAATGCTTGGAACAGGCTGTCCCAGAGATCCTCCCAGTCTTCATTATCCAATTCCTGCTCCTCCGAGTAAACAGGGCATCTAGACCCTCATGAACAGAGGGCAGTAGTGACTTGTAGATCATTGATAGTGTTTTTTGAGAGTGTCATCCCCAAGGAGAACCTCCAAATCATCTGGCTCCAATCGAAATGGAGAGGATTCAAATTGGCATGCATATGCATGTCGGAGTTGCAGGAATCAAAAAAAGAATACATTAGGCAGTGTAAATTTTTTCCTCATCCTGTCAAATGTAAATAGTGCACTCCCATCACAGATGTCTGCAAGGTATCTAACTCCTTCGGCAGCCCATAGACCGGGGTCCGGTAAGGAATGGAATTCCGGTAACATAGGATTAAACCAAAGCGGCGTGAATGGGGACCTTTTAACCCACACTATATTAGGTTTAATAATAACAACATGCCAGGCCTTAAAACAGGCCCTCGTAGCAGCAGTATGGGGTGGGTGAGAGATTCTCAGACCCCTGTAAAGGAGATTACGGAGGGTCTCATAGGATCCTGAGTGTAGAGCTTCCAGAACTACTGAGGCATTTGTGTCATCAGAGACAAGCCAGTTATGAGCATGGGTGAGCATGGCTGCCAAATAGTAGTTATAGAAGTCTTGGCAAGCATAGCCCCCTTGTGTCCAAGGTATGCATAAAATCTTCCTACTAAATCTAGCTAGGCAGGTTGCCATTAGAAGGAGCCTATCAGTGAATCTAGTTGTTTAAAAAAGGATTTTGGTAACCAGACAGGGGAGTGCCTAAGGTTGTACAATAGGACTGGGAGGATTTTCATTTTTATTAAATTAATTCTCCTAATAAGGTATAAAGGGAGATGTGACCAGGCTTTCAGCCTCTATTTACACCACTGAAGAGCTGGGGACAAGTTAAGTTGTCTAAAATCCTTAGTGTTGTAAGAAATATTAATCCATAAACATTTAATAGTTGTTGCAAAGGGGAATTGGGATCAGCCAGCCTCCTAGCCTCCTGATCGATTGGTAAAATGAGGGATTTAGCCCAATTAGTATGTAAACCCGAGAGGGCCGCAAAGCGGTCTAGGATCCGTAATGCTTCTGAAAGTGAGGGGCCAGGGTCTTTAGGAGAGTATTAAATCATCAGCGTAAAGCGCTACCTTGTCTACAATGGAACCTACACAAATTCCAACTATCTTATCGGATGCTCTTAGTACCTCCGCCAATGGTACCATAGCCAGCACAAACAAGGCAGGGGAAAGGGGACTCCCCTGCCTAATCCCCTTCTGGATCAGAAAAAGAGATGACAACTTACTGTTCAGCTTAATACTTGCCACAGGGACTTTGTATAGTAGATCAATCCATTTCCTGAAGACCGGACCAAAACCGAACAGCTCTAACACCTGCCTCAAGTAACCCCACCGGACTGTGTCGAAAGCCTTTTCAATATCAAAGGCTACCAAGACTCTCGAGGCAGTCTCCTCGGGCTGAAGCTGGAGATGAGTGAAAACTCTGCGGATATTAACCTCAGTGGATTTGCCAGGCATAAAGCCAGTTTGGTCAATATTGATAATTGATGATAATACTTTCATTATCCTATTGGCCAGAGCTTTGGTGAGGATCTTTACATTATAGTTCAGTAGCGATATAAGTCTATAGGAAGAGCAGTGCATTAAATCTTTACCAGGTTTGGGCAATAGCACAATATGTGCCTGATACATGCTATCTGGCAGATGTCCAACCTCCAAGGAAGGAGTGAAAAGCTTTTGTAACCTAGGGCCCAATAGGGTCATATGTGCCTTATACCATTCTCCTGGCAGATCATCTGGCCCTGGGGATTTGTGGTTAGGGAAGGATTGGATAGCAGCCTCTATCTCCAAGAGTGACAGGGGTTTATCGAGTTCCTCCCTGTCCTCGGCAGACAAAAGTGGCAATCTCACGTCTCCCAGGAAATTCAGCAGAGACCTACATGGATCCAGAAGGAAATCCTGATACAATGTATTATAGAAATTATGAAATTCCCATAGGATGCCCTCCAGGTTCATAACATAGTCCTCCACGGGAGATCGTATCCCAGGAATCACAGATGGATAGGATCAGCTACCAGATTAGCTAACAGTTTTCCATTTGTATCCCCTAATTCAAACAATTTGGCAGCCAGACATTGTGCATCAGACAGCACCTAAGAGGTGTAATGGAGCTTAAGCTCCCTCCTTATGTGTGACAGGACAGAGAATCAGGAGTCAGGAGTCAGATTCTCTGCGAAAGCTACAGAAGCCTCCGACTCGTATGAGCTTTGCACACCTCCCACACCACATCAAGGGAGGTGGAATCCTCATTAAGCTGCCAAAATTCAGATAATTTAGGAGACACCATTTCCTGAACCTTGGGGTCACTAATCCAATGTGGTGCCAGTCTCCAACATCCCGATTCACGGCTCTCACCCAGAGACATCACTATCTCGAGAGGAGAGTGGTCTGAAAGACATGAGAGGTAGGAGGCCACACGAACACAGGAGAGAGCTGAGGCAGATTCATACAGCAAGTCTATGCGAGAACCTGATTTATGGGTACTTGAAACATGAGAATAAAGCTTGACCCCCGGATGTTTTCCACGCCAGATTTCCTGCAAGTTGAAGACATCCGCCCAGACAGCCAGATCCGGAGGAATAGCTCTGAGTGGGTTGGATATATCCAAATTATTATCCAAAATAGCGTTAAAATCCCCACCCAGAATGAGATGCTGGACCTGGAGAGGGGCCAACCTGGTATAAATCGTGAAGAGGATGGTGGAATCAAACAGGGGGGGGACATACACATTAGCCAATGCCCATCTCTGTGCATACAGTGGCATTAAAATAAGGTATCTACCCCCCGGATCAATGATAACCTGCTCCACTGAGTAAGGGAGTGACTTATTTAGGAGGATAGGAACTCATCTAGCGTAAGTAGAGTAAGTGGCATGAAACCCTTGCTTGACCCATTCTCTTTTTGCTACCTGTTAAATGAGTCTCTTGTAAGAATAAAACATGTTGTTTATGAGACTGCAGGAATTTAAAAAGCAAGGGCCTCTTCACCTTATCATTCAGGCCACGTATATTATTCCAACTTTATGTCCATGTTCGTTGTAACAGAACAAAGGAGCTCCAGGAGGGAGAAACACAGGATAAACTCCAGTAATGTAGAGATAAAAGAGTGACATAAGACCAATATGTGGTGGCTTGAAAAAAAAAACAGTAACTAGGAGGAAGGAAGCAGATCAGGAGGAGAAGCAGATTGTTGATCCTGAGCTGGTGTATGGTTAACAGAAACTGAAAAAGGAACTCCCTACTGCTTGGCATTCCCCAACAACTCACCAAGGCAGTTTTAATCCCTAACCAAGAAAAAAAAAAAAAGATTTGTCTACTGGATTACAGAGTTCTGGGATCCACGACCCAGTTTATGTCTGAACTGGGACAGCAGACAAAAGGAGGCGAGGGGGCATAACCCCCAAAAGTTCTGGACAGAAGGTAGAGAACTCTAATGCCCTGTACACACAATAGGATTTTCCGACGGAAAAGGTTCGATGGGAGCTTGTTGTCAGAAATTCCGACCGTGTGTAGGCTCCATCGGACATTTTCCATCCGAATTTCCAACACACAAAATTTGAGATCTGGACCTCAAATTTTCCGACAACAAAATCCGTTGCCGGAAATTCCAATCGTGTGTACACAATTCCGATGCACAAAATTCCACGCATGCTCGGAATCAAGCAGAAAAGCTGCACTAGCTATTGAACTTCATTTTTCTCGGCTGGTTGTACATGTTGTATGTCACCACGCTCTTGACGTTCGGAATTTTCAACAAGATATGTGTGACCGTGTGTATGCAAAACAAGTTTGAGCCAACATCCGTCGGAAAAAAAACATGGATTTTGTTGTCGGAAAATCCTATCGTGTGTACAGGGCATAACTGTAAATTTCAGGAGATCAATACTACTCCGCATCTTGTAGCAGAATTAGATGTTCAGAAACCTTGGAACATGAAATAAAGGACCATGGAATGATAACGATTGCCATGAGCACCAACTGGAGATTTTGCACAAGGATTACCGGGGGGTAAGTAACCAGGTGTCAGCCTCATCAGGGGATTCAAAGAAATTCACTTATCCGCCATGTTGAACCTGTAAGAGGCTTGGGTAAAGCATGGAATACTTAATATCCCGTTCACGGAGTCATCTTCTGACATCTTGTGACGCCTCTGCAGGTCTGCCAAAAAATCAGGATAAAGATGCCCCGCTGTATTCTCATAGGAAAGGGTGGGATGCTTGTGGGCTAAGGATGTGATCCCAGTCCCTGTAATTAAGGAACCTCACCAGGAAAGGCCTCAGTGGAGCTCCAGGGGTGCCACGACCAGTTGGAACTCTGTGGGCCCTTTCCACCACATAAGTCGGGGGGGACATCTGTTAGGTTTAGAAGGGTCTTAAAGAAGGTCTCTGCAAACTCAACTGGACGGTCCCCTTCTGCCCCCTCTGGAAGGCCTGGGACTCTGACATTATTTCTTCGAAGGCGGTTTTCTGCATCATCAGATTTAGCCACCAGGGCCTGGACAGTGCGCTGTAATGTGTGAAGGGCATCATCATGCTGGGCAGTGAGATCCTCTGTGGTGGAGATCCGAAATTCGGTCTCAGAGAGTCTACCCCTAATTTTATCCAGGTCTGCCCTGATGAGGTTACATTCCTCGGCCAGATGGTCAATATGAACCAATAAGGATGTTTTACTCTGTTCTATGGCCCTGAAGATGAAAACTGTATCACTTGCTGGTCGGGCCACCTGTGGTGGCTGAGGAGCCACCATTGCTGCCAATAGTGCTCTAAGTTGGACACAGGGTGGGCTGAGTGGGTGTCTTTTTTCCAGCTGACGTGGCCCCTAATTTGTTTCTTGAGGGCATGAATAGGGATCCAGGAATATTGCAGGCTGAGCTGTAGGGTATTGGAGCTGGCCCTTTAAGGACTTTAACTGTTGAGTGAGGAAGAAATACTTTTGAGCAGTGAAAGCAGCTACAGATGAATGGATGGCCTGCCCAGCACCCCCTATGAGTAAACCAGCCCTATCCAGGGGATGTCACCAGCAGGTATGGAGGAGTAGAGAGAGTGCTGCCACAGCAGATCAGGGAGGATGTGAGAAGCAGTGTAGGCCTCAAGATGGCGGCGGGCCTCGAGTATATGGAGCCAGCCTCGGCCGGATTAATGCAGCAGGTCCGGCTGGCCGGGCATGGAAATAATGACTGGAGCTGAAGCAGAGGATGCCAGGGAATAGGTTAAGCAGATGTACAGGCTCACCAGGCCGTTCAGCAGCAAGGATGGCGAAGGATTAGAGTAGGATGATCAGAGGCGCGAGTATATGGGGCCAGCCTTGGCCGGACTACTGCAGCAGGGTCGGCTGGCCGGGCAAGGAAATAATGACTGGATCTGAAGCAAGGGATGCCAAGGATTAGGTAGGGAAGATGTACAGGATGACCAGGCTGTTCAGCAGCAAGGCTGGCGAAGGATTAAAGTAGGATGATCGGAGCTCATTGCAAATGCTTCCTCATCGGCTTACATCCGGTCACGCCCCCCCCCCCATAATGTGTTTTTGATGTTTCGATGAAGCTTCATGTGTGTGTATGGATATCTAATACCTGCCATTTATCCAAAACAAAGCGAAGCTGAATTAAAGCCTCTCAAAAGCTGCAGGTGCTTCAAGCGAGCTTTGCCATAGACTTCTATGGAGGCTTTTGAAGACGCTTTGACGCACCACTAAAGTGGCATGAGGTATAATTTTTGAAGCAAATCAAAGCAAACGCAAGGTGTAAACAGGACTCTAAGCTAACCATTTTATTTAGTGAGAAGGGCTTTGGCTGGCATTCAGAAAGCTTTAACAAAGCCTGTCTGAAGCATTGCTTTGAAGCAAGTGTAAACTAGCCCTTAGCCCTAGTTCACATTGATGCTATTTTGAAATCGTGCCACTTCACTTGAAGTAGCGTGATTTCAAAGTAGCAAGGTCAGCACGATTTCAGCTGCTACCTGATAGACATCTGTGTGGCTTCATGCACAGATGTCTATTGAAGTCGCACCTGAAATTGGCAAAAGTAGTGCAGGAACTACTTTTGCAAATTGGTGCGGCGCCGCAAGATCGGTGTCACACTGATTGGAACAGTGCCATTGCCTCCAATAGGCTGCGACTTGTCATGCGATTTGATAGATCGCTCCAATGTAAACCTAGGCTTAAAATAACTTTTACTCTCAATAAAAACATTACTGTGCTCGCATTGCAGTGCTCTGTGCAGGCAAAGCAGAGTAATAGCCACACCCCAAAGCACAAGTGTCCTTAAACAGACTTGTAGGACACATTCATACTTGTAGATTGGTCCGAGAATGTGTAGATGTGAGAATCCCAGCAAGGAGCCCTGGTGATTAGCTGTAGGTGCAGCCCCATTGAAAGCAATGGGAGGCTGTTGGTTCCCAAAGCTAATTGTGGGCAGTCACATGTAATTTCTATGCAAAGGCTAATCACTCTCAGGTGATTGCTGCATAGTGATTACATGCAAATGACTGTGATGAGCTGTTGGAGCCAGCAGATTCCCATTGCTTTTAATTGGGCTGCCTCCCACGGCTAATCGGGGTCCCTGAACGAATACGCTGTCAGGCCAATATGCAAGTGTGAATGTAGCTGTATTTGAGGCAGGAACGGGTGTGCCTGGCTAGGTCTGTTATTGAATATTAAGAACCCTTACACACTGAGGTGGTTTTCAGGCATTTTAGCGCTAGAAATAGCCTCTGAATAGCACCTGAAAACCGCCTCCCATTCATTTCAGTATGTCTTTTCACACTAGGGCAGTGCGCTTGCGGGACGTTAGGAAAAGTCCTGCAAGCAGCATCTTTGGGGTGGTTTGGGAGCACTGTATCCCAAAAGCACTGTATCCCAAAACACCCTGCTCAATGAAATGAATGCCCATTGAAAAGCGCTTCGGAAACGCCACAACACCGGCACTTTTAAACCCCTTCTTTGGGGTTAAAAGCTTCCCGCTAGTGGCAGAGAAGTGCCGCTTTAACAGCGCTAAAGTGCTGCTAAAACAAGCGACACTTTAGCGCTAACGCGGTTGTGTCCCCAGTGTGAAAGGGGTCTAAGTGCAATGGGTGTAATATTGATGCCTTTTCGACTACAAAGTCATATTTAGATACCCTGAACAAATGCACAAACAGGAAAGTAAAGGTAAGACTACGAAATAGGAAATTGTAAGTGCAATAGGGTTGATTAAAAAAAAAAAGAATAGAGAGTGTACAGTTTGTAAAGTGCAATAATTCTTAGCTTTGAAAATGAAAAGTCACATAGCATAGTAACTGAGGGGAGCCTGTGTTCACTCATCATGTGCAAGCAAAAGTGTTGTTTTTTTTATTTGCCTTGCACATGAATGGTGAGAAAGGAATGAACCTGATTATAAATTGAATATAAAAATAGGCCTGAGTAAAGCTGGCCATAAACTGTTCAGCCGGCCAAGATTCAAACCATGCAAGGGCAGGCTAATTGTACCCAAGTTGAACGATCAATCAATGTGGGTACAAGCAGACTTTTGGATTTTTCATGAGATTATTGCCAGCAGCTATAGCTACTAGCAATAATTACTGTGTGTTATCCCAGCCGGGACCGCTCCCCCTGCCCCCCCCACTAGGAAAACACAATAGCTCCACAGGAGGGACTCCCCCATCAACACTGACTGTGTTGATGAGGTAATCAAGCGATTTTCTTTCCTGCAACCCATGGTTGCAAGGAAGAAAAACGCTCCTTCTATGGCCGGCTTTAATCAATAGTTCACTCTGCATCATGAACTCTCCAAGACCTTTTGAGGTAGTTAAAATAGGAAAGTTATGATATAATACCTCAGCTCCCGGCAACGACTGGCTGACCCCGGTTTCATACTTGCTACACCTCATTCATAGTGAGTCCTTGTAAGTATATTGGGAGATACCTACCGTTTTCTTATTGACAGTTCCCATTACATTTTATAATTTTATTTTATCATATCTTATAGATACATTATCAGCACCCGCCCCTGATGAGTGTGAGATACACAAAACGCGTCGGGCATTATTTTGGGATGCAGATACAAGCCCCCCCTTTCAACCATCCAATTGGGCGATCTCGGGGCTATTTTGGGATGTTTCTCTATACCCCGATGATTTTTTCTTATAATTTGATTTTTTCTTATAATTTCTTTTTTCTTTGGATGTTGCTATGTATTATGGTCTCACTGTCTCATTTTCAAGTGTTGTTTTACATTTGTCTAATTATATACTTTTGTACCATTATGAACGAATTAGAATGTATTCATTGATCAATCAAACCACTATGGGGCACTTGGCTACTATACCTGATGTACCCTAGTTGACTGTATTTCATGCATGCTTTCAATAGTATGTGTGAACTAACATGAAATTTACATTTACTACAATGTTTTTCACCCATGTGGTTTCTGTTTGACATGTCTCATGATTTTTATGTTAATAAATGTGTACCTTTATGGATTTTATCTCCACTGTGTCTATGGCCTCAATTAAAGTCCCAAACTTTTTCCATTAACCTCAAATTAGGGATGGAGGCACAATCTATACGTGCCTCATTCAAAGTCCCAACCCCTGTTCCCATTGCCTTCTTGCACTAGGGATGGAGGTCCATAGACTGGATTGACAACCCCTCTTTTTCCTTGTCACCCTGGTGTGAGATTACCAAGCCCTCCACACTCGTTTATTGTGGTTGGGCTTGTGACTTAGAGACACTGATTTCCCTTCATGCTAGTGAGATGAGTCCCCAGTTTTTGAGGTTGTATGTCCTGGGCTTTCTTCTGTCCTTTGCCGGGAGCTGCGATGCGCTCTACGTACCCCTATCCCCTCCCCCCCCTCCCCGCTCCTATGGGCGGTGGGGGATGGGTGTGTGTCACCTGGGGGGGTGGGGCTTTCTCACAGCGCATCGGCACCACGCCTCCTGCTTCGCGTGTGCGGCCCTCTCTCGACGCCGTCACATTGAGCATGTGATCTTGCCACCTCAGCTGGCAGCTGGGGAAACGAGCGTCTGTCATGGGCGGTGTTTACCGCCGGCATCGGAGCTCCTCCCCTCTTTTGCCTTGCCTGCATGACGCTGGTGGCGGGCAGCGTGCACGTGTGCGGGGCGGGTATATCTGACCTCCCCAGGCGCCAGTTCCCCATTGCTAGTCAAACATTTGATGCTGCAGTCTACTTCACCACTCCTTTACAAGTAGTGACACTGGTAAGCCACCTTTTGACGATTGTTCATCACTCTGCAAACTATGTATCACCTTTCAACCTGTGAACATTATGACACCTTGATACCATGTATCTTTTTAGATTTCCCCCTTTTGGTGGCTACCATTGGTTTAACATCCAGTCTCACTACATACACCCTCTGTTGGTGCCTGGCATTCTGGGGAGGCTCGGCTGTACGCCCTGCCAGCGCGCTGTTCGACCACCTCAGCTCCCGGCAAGGACTGGCTGACCCCGGTTTCATACTTGCTACACCTCATTCATAGTGAGTCCTTGTAAGTATATTGGGAGGTACCTACCTTTTTCTTATGGACAGTTCCCATTACCTTTTATAATTTTATTTTATCATATCTTACAGATACATTATCAGCACCCGCCCCTGATGAGTGTGAGATACATGAAACGCGTCGGGCATTATTTTGGGATGCAGATACAAGCCCCCCCTTTCAACCATCCAATTGGGCAATCTCGGGGCTATTTTGGGATGTTTCTCTATACCCCGATGATTTTTTCTTATAATTTTATTTTTTCTTATAATTTCTTTTTTCTTTGGATGTTGCTATGTATTGTGGTCTCACTGTCTCATTTGCAAGTGTTGTTTTACATTTGTCTAATTATATACTTTTGTACCATTATGAACGAATTAGAATGTATTCATTGATCAATCAAACCACTGTGGGGCACTTGGCTACTATGCCTGATGTACCCTAGTTGCCTGTATTTCATGCATGCTTTCAATAGTATGTGTGAACTAACATGAAATTTACATTTACTACAATGTTTTTCACCCATGTGGTTTCTGTTTGACATGTCTCATGATTTTTATGTTAATAAATGTGTACCTTTATAGATTTTATCTCCACTGTGTATATGGCCTCAATTAAAGTCCCAAACTTTTTCCATTAACCTCAAATTAGGGATGGAGGCACAATCTTTACGTGCCTCATTCAAAGTCCCAACCCCTGTTCCCATTGCCTTCTTGCACTAGGGATGGAGGTCCATAGATTTGATTGACAACCCCTCTTTTTCCTTGTCACCCTGGTGTGAGATTACCAAGCCCTCCACACTCGTTTATTGTGGTTGGGCTTGTGACTTAGAGACACTGATTTCCCTTCATGCTAGTGAGATGAGTCCCCAGTTTTTGAGGTTGCATGTCCTGGGCTTTCTTCTGTCCTTTGCCGGGAGCTGCGATGCGCTCTGCGTACCCCTATCCCCTCATCCCCCTCCCCACCCCTATGGGCGGTGGGGGATGGGTGTGTGTCACCTGGGGGGGTGGGGCTTTCTCACAGCGCATCGGCGCCACGCCTCCTGCTTCACGTGTGCGGCCCTCTCTTGACGCCGTCACATTGAGCATGTGATCTTGCCACCTCAGCCGGCAGCTGGGGAAATGAGTGTCTGTCATGGGCGGTGTTTACCGCCTGCGTCGGAGCTCCTCCCCTTTTTTGCTGTGCCTGCGTGACGCTGGTGGCGGGCAGCGTGCACGTGTGCAGGGCGGGTATATCTGACCTCCCCAGGCGCCAGTTCCCCATTGCTAGTCAAACATTTGATGCTGCAGTCTACTTCACCACCCCTTTACAAGTAGTGACACTGGTAAGCTACCTTTTGACGATTGTTCATCACTCTGCAAACTATGTATCACCTTTCAACCTGTGAACATTATGACACCTTGATACCATGTATCTTTTTAAATTTCCCCCTTTTGGTGGCTACCATTGGTTTAACATCCAGTCTCACTACATACACCCTCTGTTGGTGCCTGGCATTCTGGGGAGGCTCAGCTGTACGCCCTGCCAGCGCGCTGTTCGTCCACCTCAGCTCCCGGCAAGGACTGGCTTACCCTGGTTTCATACTTGCTACACCTCATTCATAGTGAGTCCTTGTAAGTATATTGGGGGATACCTACCTCTTCTCAACAACCCTGGCCGTTGGTTGTCGGGGTCGGCAGGCGGGGAGCTTATCGAAATCTGGAAGCCCCCTTTAACAAGGGGGCCCCCAGATCCTGGCCCCCACCCTATGTGAATGAGTATGGAGTACATTGTACCCCTACCCATTCACCTAAATAAAAAAATGTCAAAAGCAAAACACATATTTTTAAAGTAATTTATTAAGGCAGCTCCGTTATCTCTTCCGATCTCTTCTGCCCTATCCGGCTCTTCTGCCTCCTCCGCTGACGTATTCTGCTTCTGCCGGTTTTTCTCCCCTCTCTGTGTCTTCTCCTCTCTCTGATGATGTCTTCTAGCCCTCTCCGGTTCTTCTCCCTGTGTTCACTGTCTTCTGCCTTTGCTGGGTCTTCTCCACTATCTTCTCGCTCTTTTGCTGGGTCTTCTCCACTGTCTCCTCCCTCTGTTCTTCTTCTGATGTTGACTCAACGCTCTCTCCCGCTCTAATGCTAGGTGCGCGGTGTGCCACTACTTATACTGGCATAGGGCGGGGTCACCGGGTGTTGTCACCCGGAGGCACCACCACTTATGACGTCACTGCCCGGGGCATGATGGGCGGTGATGTCATAAGGGTTGGGCCTCCGGTGACCCCGCCCCATGCCAATATAAGTAGTGGCACACTGCGCACCCAGCATTAGAGCGGGAAAAGACCCGGAGAGGGAATAAGAACTGGCAGAGGGGTGCCCCCCTTTCCTCACCTGCCGGACTGTGTGCTCAAATAAGGGTCTGGTATGGATCGTGGGGGGACCCCTGAAAATCCATACCAGACCAAAGTGCCTTGGTATGCTCTTGGAGGGGGAACCCATGCCTTTTTTTTTTAATTTGGCGTGGAGTCATCAAGATCAAGTCATCAAGATCCTCAGAGCACAAGTCACATGCCAAAGTCAGGTCAGTTAAGACGGTGATCCGATTTTGATTCGACTTCAGTGATAATCAATGGGCAGAAGGATAAAAGTCTGACCAAAGTAGTGCAGGGAGCATTTTCAAAGTCGGACCAGTTAAGATGGCTCCCATAGGGTAACACTGATTTTCACACATCATGCGAAATGAGCTCCCAATGTGGAAGCGTTTGTCGTACCAGTGTGAACCCAGCCTAAACATCTTTCTGTTCACCATAAGACAGGTGGTCTTAACTGAATTCCATAATGATGGGCAATCATCTTTTTTTAACAAGTAAACATACACTTTGCAAAGTAAACAGCTTCTACTCCTACAGTAAATCCACTCCACCAGCTTCACATCTATTTCTGTCACTCCATTTGGGCTTTACATATTATAAAATACTTCTACAGGACAGAAATGAAAATTGTTTTTATTTTGTCTATCATTTTAACTAATCAGCAGTGGCGGCTGGTGATTTTTTTCTTTTGCGGGGTGGCAAACAACCCCCCCGGCCGCCGGTGGAGAGGCACTAGCACGACTGCCAGCTACCCCCCATGTGGCGCGGCACAGCACTTACACCCCCGCCACCACCCGCTGTCATTACCGTGGATGCGGGTCGGAACTGCTGCGGCCATCTCCCAGCGTGGTGGGCTCCGGTGTCCCCTCCTTGAGTACTCTACTCTCTTCTTCTCCCGCGCTAGGTGTCCAATAGGATCGCCTGACGTTTTGGCCAATCGGGAAATGGGTTTCACACCTGCTTCCCGATTGGCTGGGAGGAAGATCAGTGTTGCAACAGCGAATATTCATTCGCTGTTGCAACACACCTGGGTGGGCTCAGGACGCGTGCTCTGCGACCTGAGATTTTGAAGACTATTAGAGCCTATGGCTCTAATCAGGTGCTTACAAAAATACCCCTGGCCGCTGTAATTCATGTGCCCCAAAAGGGGCCAGACAGATGAATAAGGGGCAGCCGCGGCGGCTGTGCTATGCATGGATCTATCCACTGCATATAGGGGGTGGAGAGGAGAGAGCAGGGCAGCGCCCAGGCACCCCTAATGGACGGGCCGCCACTGCTCATCAGTATGGCAACTCTCAGAAAGCAGAGTGTAAGGAGATTCCATATTACATTTCATTATTGATTAATTGTTGATTTCACTCTGTTCATGATTTCACATTGCTTATTTTGCTTTAATAATCAGAAACATATGAGTATATTTTAATGAAGATCAGACTGTCTTGTGATTTTACTAAAATATATCATCCTGTCTGTTTTTCCTCTTTTTCTGTGTTCATCTGAGGAAACATCTGCTTGTGGTTTTGTCTCTGTACATCGTTGTCGGGCATAACAGCTAACCTTAGTCTTTTTAGGGAAGCTGCGGTTGTCCAGTAGACAGTGACAGAGGATAAGGAATGTTTTGACCTATTAACTTGAACTACAGGGGTCACCATTTTGATATCACAAGACGTAGACATTATTAATGTTTGGAAAATCACAAGATTGAGATATGATTAAGAAATTACCGAATATGCTAATATGTATTATCATTTTGATTGGCCCCCAAAATTGTGGGCAGAGTCTTGTAAAGACAGCATAAAAAAGCGAATCCAAAAATAAAGACTTGTAATCATTTCAGCATACCTAATGAGTGTGTATGTGTTATTGATTAACCGCCGGCGAGGACCTCCACTGAGCCACCTCCAAGAGCCTAGGCCACAAGGAGAAGACGAAGCACCTAACAGTTTTGGTACCAGAAGTGGTGGGGTGTTTTGAACAGGTAAGACATTTTTATACCTTTTTGCCTATTTTTTGGTAACTGGTATTGATGCTTGCCTTGTTCAAATAACCTTGTATGTCCACCCACTTACATAACTGTGCCTTCGCAACGGGCTAGGGCTGGCCCCTTGGAGGGTTAAAGAAGGGCTCGCAAGGTTTTTTGGTTTTTTGTAGTCTGACTAGGTTGGTCTGACAGTGTTGAGTAGATATATATATATATGTGTGTTTAAAACTCGGGAAGTATAGAATACGCCCGTAGTATAAGGAGTGGCTTAGTGGACGCCCAATTTTTGGGGAAAATATTGAAAAGTGCACTTATTATACTTATTATAACATGTTCATATAATGTAACTTTATCTTGCCACTGTATATATAAGATTTTGCTTGTTTTCTTGCTTGTTTTGCTTCTAGGTAACACCGTAAGTATTTAGAGTGTATAGAGTATCAGAGAATTAGAGATAAGTGTATGATAATATATGTGTATGACAACTGAATGTAAAGTACTGTATTGATTTAGAGGGTTTTTTTCCTGTTAAGATATTGTATCACACATATATGTACTAAATGAACAACCTAAGACAGGAGCCTGACTGTAGTGAGATAGCGCCCGCCTGCCCACGTTGCACCTTTGGTTTACTGTTCCTCAGTGTCGACAGGGCGTGGATCCTGCTCACTACTAGACCAACCGGATTTTCATACCGGCTTGGTGCAAGGGGGGTATATCCTGCCACAAGGAGGGGCACTTTACACCGGGTACTAAGAGTTAACCTTCATAGCTATTTCAGCCCCACTGCCATAAGAGACCAAGGGACTTACTCCCAAGTCAGGGAACAGATTATAGCACAAACAGGTTGCTTTCATCTCTGTCCCTGTACTAGTCATACACTTCCGAGGTTGTTAGATGGGGAATTCTGCAGCAACCCAGACCATGGCCAATCCATCTCCCTATGAGTATGTTAAAAACACACTACCAGGATCACAGGTAGAACCGTTTTGGACACAGGTCAGAGACAGGTGCCAACAGCTGGGGATACATGACCCAGGGCCAGTGGGACCCTGTTCTGAGGACGAGTGGAAGGAAGTGAGCAAGGTGTGTCAGGTACACAAGCACTCCTACCCACCTGGGAAATGGGAAGACCCCCAGTATATGAAAAATTGTTACAAAATATGGAATAAACGCTTAGCCAAATATAAAACAGAGTATGTAACTAAAGCCCCCACACCAAAACCTGTAAATTCACCCGCCCTTTCTCAGCAACCCGAAGCACCCCCCCCTTATGTGATGGTTAAACAGGAGGATGGAACATTGGGTCCATGTCTTCAGCTGTATCCATCTTTGGATCCAGCAGTATTGGCTACCATGGTATATGGTGCAGCTGATCAGGCGCAGGTTACACGATGGGAAAACGAAAGTAGAAACAGGGAAGAGGAAGTCCGGGCAGAAGGTATACGTAGGAGAGAAGAAGAGAGGATTAGGAGGTTGGATCCGAAGGAAAGGGAATTAGAAGAGAAGTTAAAAGAGCTCAAGAAAAGGGAGGAAGAGCTAGAACGTTACAAAAGAGAGCTAGATAAGAGGGATGGTGAGATGAGAGAGTATTCTGCGATAGCTAAGGAAGAAAGGGATGGAATGTCCCTGGAAAAGGGAGAAGAGGAAGGAGTCAGGAAGTTAAGCCCCAGGGAAAGGGAATGGGAGGAGAAACAGAAAGAATTTAATAAGAGACAGCAGGAAGAGGAAGAAAGGATACAGAGGAAAAGGGAAGATTTAGAGGCGTACGAGAGGAAACTAGAGAAAAAGGCAAGAAGGATTAAGGAAGCTGAAGAAAAGATAATTTCACAGCCATCCACCACACTCAGAAGCCAGAAACCCCCACAGGAGGAAAGGGAGCAGGGTGAATCCTCTACTGAGGAAAGAGAAATGGAGGTGGAACAGGAAACTCTAGGTGCCACCTTTAAAGCACCACTCATGCATATAGGGGAGACGGTAGTCCATATTCCCCTACCCCTAGGCACACTGTCAAAAATAAAGGAGTTATGCCCCAGCCCAAAGAAAAGCCCTAGGGAGGCTGGTGCTTTCCTTGCAAAATACAGTGCAGGGACAAGCCTGGATAAGGAAGATATAGCAGGGATTCTTAGTATAGTTGACCCTGACAGCCCAGAAGGGCATCCCGTAGAGGCCTTATGGACAGCCCACATAGAAGAAAATAAGGATTGGGTGTATTTTTGGAAAGGTATGTTGAATCATTGGTCTGCTATATACAAGGGTTCATCTGCACTTCAGGAACTTGTCCTAGCAAAACAGGGACCGAAGGAAAAGTTCTATGAATTTTGTACCCGGGTATATAGTCTGTGGAAAGCAGTAGATAACGCCAACCCCCAATTGTTCACCACCACCATTATGGCTGGTGGCGATACGAAGGTGACACAGTTGCTTAAATTCACTAATCCAAAGTGGGCAGAACAACCCCCAGATGAATTTATGAAAGATGCTAGGTCACGAGAAACATCAGGAGTATTTGAACAGAAGGGTGGCATTTTTCCCTCCCTAACACCAACCCAGACTCTGCCAACTGGTGGGACCCCACCCACCCACATAATGACAATGCAACCTTATCCACCAATGCAATGTTATCCCCCAGACCAGGCTTACCCACCAGACCAGGGGTGCTTTAACTGTGGGGAACTGGGGCACTGGAAGTCCCAATGTCCCTACAGAATTAGAACAAACGCCCAGAGAGGAAGAGGTAGGAATCTTAACACCGGCCCCCGTCGCCTTCAGGATATCAGGTATCCTCACCCACCACAACCCCAACCACCCCCACCACAACCCCAACCACCCCCACCACAACCCCAATATCAGCCTCAACCTCACAGACCACCCCCACGCATTCCGATGCAGTGGCCATCCGCTCGGCGGACACCACAATAGGGATGCCAAGAGTATGTCCCGTCCCTCAGCCTTGTGTGTTACAATCCATCGTGGAAAAGTCTTCCACAGGTACTATTGCGAGTAGACAATCACCTGATATGTCTACTTTTGGATTCAGGGGCTACATTCAGTAGTTTGAATGATGCCATATATGACACACCGCACTGCACTGAGGGAAACTCTATTGGTATAAATGGGACATCAGTTACCCACCCCATCACTCCACCATTGCCCGTGGCTACTCCAGAAGGGCAGGAACTGTGCACTCAGAGTTTTGCTGTCCTTGTGGATTGCCCAGTATCTTTAATGGGGAGGGACCTACTCTCAAAACTGAATATCACCATTAAATTTGACAGAGGGGGCTCCCTCACTGCCAGCTCACCGTTCTGTGATTTACATGCTCCAAAGAGACACACTTTCAGGGGACTCTTTGCATCATTACCACCCACTCTAGAAACACATGCTATATGGGCAGACAACAAAGGGAGTGTGGGTTTTATCAACTGTACACCCTACACACCACAAATGCGTCCAGACGCTGTAGTACAATATCACAAGCAGTACCCCCTGCCACTTGAAAAAATTGAAGGCATCACACCATTAATCAATGATTACATAGCAAAAGGGATTCTGAAACACATCATAAGCCCCTGGAATACACCAATCTACCCTGTGAAAAAGGCAAATGGGGAATGGAGGCTTGTACAGGACCTAAGGGCCGTAAACAAGCAGGTTATACCTCTGCCACCTTTGGTGGCAGATATTTCTTTCATCTTTTTGAAAATACCTGCTGATTCCCTTTGCTACACAGTAGTAGACCTGGCGAACGCGTATTTTAGCATCCCGATCGATGATGGGGTATCGCCCATGTTCTCATTCTCATGGGGGGGGAAAAAGCAGTTGACCTGGTCAAGATTACCTCAGGGGTATGTGGACAGTCCCGCAGCCTTCTCCATGGTCCTTAATGAGACAATTAAGTCATGGACTGCTGAGCGCGGGTCGGTGCTAATACAGTATGTGGACGACTTGCTCCTGTGCAGTCGATCTGCTGAAGATTGTGCGGTCGATTCCACATCTCTGTTACATCACCTGGCCAGGTCTGGCCACCTAGCATCCAGGAGGAAGATACAATGGTGTCAAAGTCAGGTAGAATACCTGGGATGCATTCTGAAGGAGGGAACCAGGCTGGTATCCCCCAAACGTGCCGCAGCCCTGCAGGCTCTCAGTCCTCCAAGAGACAAGGCAACTTTGCTCTCATTCTTGGGCGCAATTGTATATTGCCGCCAATGGATCCCAGATTGTTCATATTATGATGGCATTCTGAGGGAGGCTACCTTGTCCACCGCCCCAAAAACAGTAGATTGGACAACAGAGAGGCTCTGTGCTTTTCAGGCCTTGTTAAAAAGTCTGACTCAGGCCCCCGCCCTGGGATTGATAGAATATGGCAAACCCTTTCAATTATACTGTGTGGTATCGGGAAATTCTTTTGCTGCGGTTTTGACACAGCAACATGGAACCGGGTACCGACCAGTCTCCTATCTCTCAAAAAAGTTGCCTACCCAAGTACAAGGGATGCCATCTTGTCTACAGAACCTTGCTGCTTGTGCTATGGCAGTTCAGGAGGCTAACAAATCAGTATTAGGCCATGAACTGACTCTCTACACTACTCATTCAGTAACTCACCTTCTGCAAAACATGAACACACAGCATATGACAGCACAAAGGCTTAGTGGGTATGAGATCACACTTCTGAATACTGATAACCTCACCCTCAAACACGCACCACCAAGTAATCCCACTGTCCGTCTTTTACATTCTTTGCTCAAGCTGCCACGAGACCCTGATCAGAAGCACAATTGTGTTGAACAGGTTGCAGCAATAACCAGCCCTCGCCCAGATCTCACTGACATTCCCTTACCAGGAGTACAGGACGTCTTCATAGACGGCAGTTGTACTCGCCCCTCTGATGCAACATTCCTGACAGGGTATGCCATTGTCCAACTACCTGATGTGGTGTTGGAAGCAAAAGCCTTACCACCCTCCTCAGCACAGGTAGCAGAATTGGAGGCACTCACAAGAGCTTGCATACTTTTCTCTGATGAGGAGGTAAACATCTACACAGATAGTAGGTACTCTTTTGGGGTCGCACACGACTATGGCGTAATCTGGGCGAATAGAGGATTTAAAACCGCTGACAATAAGCCAATCGCTAACTCTACACAAATTAAAGCACTCCTGCAAGCGATTCTTCTCCCAAAGAGGATAGCGGTCGTCAAAGTGAAAGCACATTCATCGGATAACAGCAGAGTTTCCAAAGGAAACGCTCTGGCAGACAGAGAAGCAAAAAAAGCCGCTGCCCTGTACATTGGTCAGCCAGCCCCCACAACAATGTTCTTCAAAGAACATTTTACATCACCCAACTTTAAAACCGTTGTGGCACAAATACAGGGATTAGCTACAGAGGAGGATGTTTCTTTTTGGGTCAAGGATGGCTTGACCAAGGACCAAGAAGGTCTTTGGTCAAAAGAGGGGAAGATATTGGGAATACCAGAATCAAGCAGTGTTCTCATACTTTCCTATCTCCATGGTCCAGGACATATAGGTACCACCGCCCTAACAAACATATACACAAAGTCTTTTTGCACAAACAACTTAAGTAAACAGGCAAAACTCCTCACCAGCAGTTGTCTAACCTGTGCACAAAACAATGTCCAAGGAAAAAATCATGGATTACATGGCCACCTGCCTTCACCCCTGGGTCCCCTAACAGATTTGCAAATAGACTTCACACACATGCCCAAACAAAAAGGCAATTTGAAATGCCTTTGCGTGATCGTATGCAAATGGTCGGGCTGGGTTGAAGGAATTCCTTGTACAGGTGAGACTGCTAAAATTGCTGCCAAATGCCTACTGAACCATTGGGTTTGTAGGTTCGGAATACCAACGGCCATATGGTCAGACAGAGGGCCTGCCTTCAGCTCCTCTGTTACACAGACTTTAGCTAAGTTACTAGGCTTACAGTGGAAACTGCACATCCCTTACCACCCACAAAGTGCAGGAGTAGTGGAAAGAATGAATAGGAACATTAAGGACAAGTTAAAAAAGGCCACGGGGGGCACCATGAAAGGATGGTTGGATTACCTTCCTTCTGTCCTATTTCAGATCAGGACAACACCACATGCTAGAACAAAACTCTCGCCCTTTGAGATTTTGATGGGAGTTCCTGCAAACATAGAGCTGCCCCTCTTAGATCAAAACACTGACATTAACATCTATTCTCAACAGGAAATGTACGTGAAAAATCTGGTAAGTATGCTACAAGATATGAACGAACAAGTCTCTGTCACCTTTTCTCCTCTTTCAACAGAACCCACTCATCCCTTCATCCCAGGAGACAAAGTACTGGTGAAACAACTGGCACACAAAAAGAAGGTTGGACCCATTTTCTCCGGACCCTGGAGAATAGAGAAGGTTTCCAGAACTGCTGTACTGACCGATCTAGGAAACACCTGGATCCACGCCAGCCGGTTAAAGAAGTGTCCACAGCAACCCCAGACCCCTGACCCTCCACCAGCATCCCAAGACTTCTCTCTTCAGGAACAACGACCGGATTTGAAGGACATTCAAGAAGGCATAAAACAAATCTCTCTGGACGACGAGACGAATCCCCCACCAACAAGAAGAAACGTGTAACAGAACTTTGCACACAGTACCTGACAAAATGATTTCCACCTTTGTGTCAGGAAAAACATTATGCCTCTGGACATGTCTGATTCTGATAGTATTCCTACCTACTTGGTTAATAGCGAATTGTGTGTATCATCCAGAAGGTTTAGGGCTACTAAAAGGGATATGTGGAAAGGCCCAGACAGCCAAAGCACCTAGCATAAAAAATAAAAGAAGTATGTCCCCCACTGAACCCCCTTCAGGTTTCACTGACAAGATGTCGTTGTTGAGGTTTAAGTACAGTTATGCACAAAAGTCTGGTTTTGAGAAATGTTGGATATGCAGCAAACTCCACCCCAGTACAGCCAGAATCCCATTGATGGCCATTCCCTTAAACATCACTCCTTTTTTGAATGGAACACCCCCCATAATTCTTGCCAATGTCATAAGAAAAAGTCCCAATAAGCCCCTCAGTTTTCAAATTGTGGGCAGGAGCCACGCTCCAGATTGGTGTTTCATACTGGGAAACATTTCCAGGGGAGCTGAGGTGTGCAAACGGTCAAAACTTAATGTCTCCATGGCTTCCCTTACCGACAACTCACTTTTTCGCACCTCAGACCCTGTGATAAATGCTACCATCTATGACCTTTTTAATTCTAGTTCCCACTCCATGGTCGCACAGTTGTTAGCTCTGCTGATGGCATCTGGTCATTCAAAGGGTGCAAGGACCGTTGTTAGTCAACGACCCTTGGCATTAGGTAACACAACGTACATCTGTTGTGGCAAACTGCTCTGTTACCCATGGATTCCTGAAGAACCTCAGGGATGGTGCTACCTTGCTAAAATAGTTCCTATAATGGGAGTAGTTGGAGACAATGGGCAAGGACACCTACTTAAAGCTAGCACCCACCCAAGATACCCTCTAAAACATCTTGGAAAGAGAGAAATGTTCCTAGAGAAAGATATGACCTGGGCTTGGTTCCCTTCCTGGACAGGTTGGGGAATAGATTTGATGAAGAGACTAAATAACTACACCTCAATCATTGATGAGATCTTGGAGAAGGACTCTGATGACATCTCAAAATTAAACCTAGAAACCAGAGCTATTAGAAAACAATTGGAGCTTCATGACCTTGCTATAGAAAGCATGAGCGCAGCCCTCACTGGCCTCTGTGAAATTACTGAGGACTATGAATGCTGCACTTGGATACACAACACGAGTATCGAGATCCCTGATTACTATGACATCATTACACAACACAGAAAAGAGGTAAACAAGCTACAACAGGATGCAAGGGATATTGGGAAAACATGGGACCCTTTCTCTATCGGTTTCAGTTTGGGAGGTCTCACTTCATGGTTTAAGAACACTGCAATGACAATTTTTACCATACTGCTTTTCATATTGTTCTTGTATGCATGCTTCATGTTACTCAAATGCCTCTACAAAAAGGGTAACAAAGCACCTTCCGAAACCATGAAGCTGACTTCCATTACCAGAGATCCCACGGTATGGTACGAGAACCAGGAAAATGAGGCCGAGGGATATGAATCCTTAAGGCATGATGAAAAGGTAGCCGAGGAATATGACTCCTTGAGGCGTGACGAATAGGTAGAATGACCATTTCGATGATATCGAATGGTCAAAGGGAGGATTGTAAGGAGATTCCATATTACATTTCATTATTGATTAATTGTTGATTTCACTCTGTTCATGATTTCACATTGCTTATTTTGCTTTAATAATCAGAAACATATGAGTATATTTTAATGAAGATCAGACTGTCTTGTGATTTTACTAAAATATATCATCCTGTCTGTTTTTCCTCTTTTTCTGTGTTCATCTGAGGAAACATCTGCTTGTGGTTTTGTCTCTGTACATCGTTGTCGGGCATAACAGCTAACCTTAGTCTTTTTAGGGAAGCTGCGGTTGTCCAGTAGACAGTGACAGAGGATAAGGAATGTTTTGACCTATTAACTTGAACTACAGGGGTCACCATTTTGATATCACAAGACGTAGACATTATTAATGTTTGGAAAATCACAAGATTGAGATATGATTAAGAAATTACCGAATATGCTAATATGTATTATCATTTTGATTGGCCCCCAAAATTGTGGGCAGAGTCTTGTAAAGACAGCATAAAAAAGCGAATCCAAAAATAAAGACTTGTAATCATTTCAGCATACCTAATGAGTGTGTATGTGTTATTGATTAACCGCCGGCGAGGACCTCCACTGAGCCACCTCCAAGAGCCTAGGCCACAAGGAGAAGACGAAGCACCTAACACAGAGCTTTTACTAAACTATAAGGATACATTTGTACTTGCCTGCACGGTAAAATGCTAGTGTAAGCACATCTCATTGTTTATTTGTTTTTTTATTTATTTTATTAACTTTTTTTGAAGTGTGACATTTCGTTCTTGTCTCTGCACAGCAGCAAGGTGAAATGCACTGCTCTACAGTGACATGCAGTGACATCCAGTAGACTATGAAAAAATACAGATGTGCTGCATTTTTATGGACTGCGTCACACCACTCTGCACAACATACCAGTGTTGTGATGTGAACGGGGCACAGAGAAAGCACTTTTTTTTCTATGTGCCCTAGCTGTGATCTGCATTTATCCAGTGCAATAAAATGCAGGTCACTGCACATAAAGTGTAATTAAACACAGAAATCACTCTATTTTCTTGCCAACCCTTCCCTTAAGCTTTGAATATGCAAGATATGTGTAACCGGTTTTACAATATACAGTATATGCCCAAAATGAAGATTTTAGAGAAGAGACTATGTCAGAGTAAAACAAGTTTTGACATGCAGCAGTTCCCTGAATAAAAGTAACATGTTTCACCCATAGTGTCAATGTTCAGATAAATATTAGAATGTAAAACTAATACAACCTGTAGTTTTTGGAATAGTCAAAACTGGAATTGTTCTTCATTATGGTAAGAACTTTACGGCTGTAGAGTAATACAACGGCAGCATGGATTTAAAAGGCACAAGCAGTTTCTGTGTTGTTTCAGCCCGCTCCACAACCCAGGAATCTTCTTCATCTGTGATGTGTTCACTTTAAAACACTAAACAATGAAAGATTAATTAAGAACTTTTTCATAAAAGTTTATTCTAGGAAGTGTTTAGTTTGTTGGCAAAAGTAAAACGATCTACTGTCAACGTGTCTGGTTTATCTTGGTTGAGCATATTGTTCTTTTAGCAAAAAATATTTTTTAGAATTATTTCTCCACTGGGAGAACTGAAACTCAAATATAAGGGCAATGAGGGCATTCTGGTTATCAAAGTGCCAAGATTCAGCTCTAAAGAATAACTAAAAAGAAAGAAAATCTTTAATTTATAATACAAAGTTTTAGTGTGATGGCATATGATATATTCAGGATACTGCTTGTACGTTATGTTGTCAAATGACGATCCTGAAAATAGCTATTCACTTTAAAGCAGTGGTGGTCAGCTTATTTGATACAGGGTATCTCAAGGGCAGCTTCCGATCCTTTGAAAGGGACGATCATGGGGACGTGGTTTGGACATGGCCGAGTAGAGAGACATGTGAACAGAGCTCTGACCATTTCCTCCAGCGATCTAGCTATTAATGCAATTACCAGTGCAGCAGCTATACCCTACGGTATGAACGACTTAAAGAAGAAGAAGAAGTGTACACAGAAAGCACCCGCTCAACCTGAGATCCAAGAATTTTTTCCGTGCACGTAGGCTTCTATATCCCGGGTTCTAGCAACAGAGATTCAAGGCACATCTTGTATGGATCCAGCAATAGCAGCATATAACACCTCACTTACCCCTCCAGACACCCCGGGATCCCCTCCGGGTCTGTTGGAATCTATGGATGACCAGCGGCGCAGCCTTCCATAGCAGCTGAATTCTCCATCTTCCGTGCGGGGAGACCCTGATCTCAGGGCTCTCCTGCAGGCTCTGCTGACACGAATGGATATGGAGGCATTGGTCTCTCGCCTTAGTGAGGGACACCCCAGAGACATACAGCTGGTCCTGACGGAGGTACATTCATTTTCAGAGAGATTTACTACAGGAGAGACATCCTGGGCCTCGCTGAAAAATCGTATCTCCCAACTGGAAAAGGTACAGACCTCACAAGCCTCTCATGTGTCCTCTTTACAACTCCATTTTGAAGAACTCGAGGAACGGAGCCAGCGTAATAATTTGCAGTTTAGGGGTATCCCTGAGGTTATAGGACAGGAACTATTACAATCTAAGGTTCTGGCAATATGCCAGCAGCTGGCTATTCCTGTTCTTCATCAAGATTTGGAGTTCAATAGAATACAAAGAGCCCTGGGTCCTCGCCCAGCAGATTTGAAAAGACATAGAGATGTCATATGCCGGTGAAAAACTGATCTATCTCGGGCTACTCTGCAACGAAGGGCGCTTTTATGCCCACTTTTGGTCAGGCAGTCAGGAGCTACATATCGGTGGGGTTACCCTATTTCCTTAATGATAAGGAAAGGATCATCTTCATTTGCTCTGTCCTGCCCTGCTGATCTCCTGGATCTGTTTACCTTTACCTTCTGGGGACAGAAGCCTTTTCGATCTCAAACTGGCTGCAACCTATGATAAAGTCATATTGACAAACTGAATCTTTTCCTATAACAGCTGACCCCTCTCTCCAGACAGTTGGGGGGGGGGGGATCGTGGATCTTGCAATGCTTCCCAAATGGGAGACTGTGAGTCCTAATCTGGCAGAGGATCATTTTTTTTCTCTCATAGATGGCAGCAAATTGAAAAGTAATCCTCTTTTTTTTTTCCCTTTTCTCTTTCTTGACTCTTTTTTTTGTCTGTCCACCAGTGACTCATAGGCTACATGGATTTTAAATGCACTATTGTGTGTAAATGTCTTCTCTTGGTTACATAACCATTTTTTTTTCTTGTTAAAACATACATTTTATAAATAAGTTTTGTAAAGTTGTACTATATTGCATGATTATATGAATGGCTGGAGGAATACGGTTCAGAGCTTAGCTTTCAGGCTATTTCCAACTACTTCCCCATATAGACCGGCACTCACGTGAACCTAAGTGTTCAGAAGTGGTGCTTTTTTTAGGGGTAAAACATTCTCCTCTTCCCCCCACCCTATTTGTGTCTCCCTTACTTTCCCAGAGGAGATGGAGGGGGTGTGCATGGTCTCTCTAAACAACAAAAGACTTAATGCCCCAGAGAAACGGAGGATGCTTCTTAACGATTTGATGAGCTCCTGTACTGATGTGGTGTTTGTTCAAGAAACTCATTTTAAGGCGGGTGGACTTCCCTGCCTCCAGAACAGATTATTTCCCTGTGTATATCATGGCTCAAATCAAGAATCAAAATCTAAAGGAACTTCCATTCTGATCTCTAGTCGTATTTCTTGGTCCCTTATAGATAGATGCTCTGATATAAGTGGCCGTTATCTTTTTCCTAAAGGCCATATTGGCGGCACTAAGGTTACGTTAGCTACTAATATATGCACTAAATCTACATCAAGATTCTTTTCTTGGTAAATTTCTTTCAAAGCTAGTGGAGTTTGCAGAAGGTAAATTGATCCTGGGCGGGAATATTAATGTTCCATTGGACCCTAGAGTAGTCACTTCTTTGGGTATGTCCTCTGTCTCTATCGGTCTAAGGAAACGCATTATGCGGACGTTACATGATTTGCAGTTGGTTGACGCTTGGCATACTCTTCATGCAGGTGAGAGAGACTATACATTTTTTTTCTAATCCTCATCAACTATACTCTCGTATTGATCTTTTCTTGGTCCCCCACCAATTACTTGCCTCAGTCCTAGATATCTCTATAGTTCATATAACTTGGTCGGATCATGCCCCAGTTATGTTTTGTTTTTTTCTGTCTAGCTCAACTTACTCCCCTAACTGGCGTTGGCGGATGAAGGAAAGTTTACTGCAGACTCCGGAAATTCTGGACGATTTGGTCAAAGAGCTTACAGTGTACTTTCAGACAAACGACACTCCGGGGAGTGACCTGGGCATGATATGGGAGGCACATAAGCCAGTAATGTGGGGGATCCTGATCAAACATGGATCCCGTGTGAAAAAGGCCCAAGAAGCACAAATAAAAAAAATTGCTTGAGGATATTCAGGCCCTTGAATTACAACATAAGGACACTTGCACTCTCTTTGGGGAATGAACTTGCCCATTTGAGACGACAGATATCGGACCTTCTTAGTTTTAAAGCTAAAGCAGCAATCCAAACAGGCAGAAAGTCATCATACAAATTTGGGGATAAATGTAGTAAATTGTTGGCTAGAAAACTTAGGGAACAACATAAGGTTTTGTATATACTCCACATCAAGGGGAGCAAGGTACAAATACTTTCCTTGCCGAAAGATATTGTTCAGGTGTTTGGGGAATATTATTCCTCTTTATATAATGTGACATTGTCTTCCCCATCCCTATCTTCCCTGGAAGCATATCTCTCTTTTGCACACCTTTCTCGTTTGCCTTCCCTGGTTCGTTGCAATCTAGAAGCCCCTATTACTTTTGAGGAAGTCCAAACAGTAATAAAGACGGTTAAATCTGGGAAGGCATCTGGCCCTGATACAGTATTATAAAAACTTTTTCCAATTGCTAGGTCTGCACATGATCAAAGTATTCAATGCTCTGGGACAGACGACCACATTTCCTCCGGATGCACTTTTGGTACATATTTCAGTTATTCTGAAAGAAAGGAAAGACCCGTCGGACCGTGGTAGTTATCGGCTGATCTCTACTTAATGTGAACTTAAAGCTTTTCACTAAATTATTGGCCTCTCGCCTTCAATCTCAGCTCTCCCAGTTTGATCCATTTAGATCAGGTAGGTTTTATTCCATCTCGTGAAGCTTTTTCCTGTTTAAATGAAAAGCTGAAGAGCCCATTTGGGTACATTATCGATAGTCACTTGTTAAAATATGAAAATAAGAATGAGTTCTATTGAAGTTGGAATATTGTGTCCTGTTGTAATTAGTTATGGAATTTTTTAGTGATTTTGAATTGTATTAGAGATTTTGTTCTATTATTCTTGGAATACTGATGTGGTAATGGACTCTGGGCTCTCTTGTAGAAATAAAAAATTTGAAAAAAAAAAAAGAAAGGGCCGCACATAGTATTAAGTAAATGCAAAGGTAAAGAAATCTGTAAAAGACTATGGGCATCCTACATGAAATGGCGAAAGGCTGCGGTCAGAGGTTAAAAATATAATATAGGAGTTTTTGGAGACTGGAAGCAGGAGTGGGGATGGATGAGACCCCCTGTTAGGTGTTACTGCTATCTGTAACTTCATTAGGGAGATTTCCCCTCACTGTCTCAAGGACATTCTTTTCACCAAACAGGAAGTAAAAGAAACTCTCCAACAGCAAAACGCAGCTGGGAGTATAGGAAAAAATAGCAGGAGTACTAACCTGTTCTCACTTTATCCAAAATGAAAAGAATACTTCTTTTTGCTATAGCTACACTTTGACTACTGGAAGCTGGTCTAAAGAATATTTTTCCTTTACTCTGGCTTAAGTAAACATCAAAACACAGGCTATTATCTTCAAGGTCCTGAGGACCATACAATGGGTACCATATGTTCAGCACCAGGGCTTTAAAGTGGTTGTAAACCCCCACATATACCCAGTGAAGTGAATAACTCAAATGTGACTAGACATGTGAAGAATAAAAAATTTGTTTTGTTTTGTTTCGATTCATTATCTACATAAATTTGTTAAGTTAAATTTGTTTCACTCGTTTAATTCGTTTTCCAGATTCGTTTTGTTTATTCGTTTTTGAATCGATTCGAAAACTTTTCAAATCAATTTTGAATAGTTTTCGAATGCAAAAAGTTTTTGAATGGTTTTCGAATAGCTTTAATTTGAAAACTATTCGAATTCAAAAAGTATTCGAAAATGATTCAAAAATTATTCAAAAATCGAATGACGTCTGAATTCGAATTTCATAATTTTGGATTAA
This sequence comes from Lithobates clamitans, assembly GCA_037952925.1. Lineage (NCBI taxonomy): Eukaryota > Metazoa > Chordata > Amphibia > Anura > Ranidae > Lithobates > Lithobates clamitans. Next base: position 9,503,276 of record JBBGZY010000513.1, on the reverse strand, counting down.
TTAAATTCTGTACTATTCTAATAACGAAAATTCGCCTGAATTTTAATTTGGAATGAAAGAACCGCACATGTCTAGATGATACACAGAGATGAAACAAATTTACCTACATAAGTTTTACTTGGTTATCTGCAGTCTCCTTGTCACAGACACTAGCTTCAAGGACCCTTTCTGCCCACATTCACCCTATTATTTGTTATTGCTATATTTCTCTTTTTTGTTACATTTTTGAGGGTCTGTTTTCTTGTATTTGCCCTGAAGATTATTCCTGGTTTGTTTGATTCGTAACTATACATGTTCATTGAAAGAGCTGTTTACATTGGCCTCTGTTCCATGTACTCCAATGTAGGAGCCAGACAGTCTGGGATCACTGGGCAAAGCATTGTCTAGTCGTGAACTCCCATTAATTGTGTCACCTATTATTTCTGTCTGTCTGCTCATGTGGGTTTATACTTATGATAATGTGCAATGTACTTTGCTGTAGGCTTGTTACCAGATGGTCTTGTCACCCCCTGACTAATCAAGGCTAGTTGTTTAATTAGCTTACTGTTTACAGTTTATGTTGGCTGTTCCTTAGTTATGGTAATTATATTCCTGTATACAGTTTCCTTTGCATACGATAATATGATCCGGCTCACTTGATCTGATGTACTGTGTGAGGTTCAAGTGAAATGTCAACTCAATAAAGTTCCAGTTCCAGAGCACTTAAGCTAGTGTCACCTAGATTCTTGGGTGCTATGCCATATTCCGCAATATTACCAGTTTGGAGGAAGCTATATCTTGACGGAAGCACCCACACTGGGTGCTGGATGGTTCCGTGACACTCCTCTTCTCTACACCCTTTCAAAAGTGCAGATCAGGTAAAAAATCTTTCTTCATCTGTCAGCAACACAGAGGAGGGGGCGGAGAGACTGCAATTACAGTGTGTGAGAGCTGATTGGAGGAAAGGCACCCCCTTCCACACAGCAGAAGAACTGTGTTTTGAATAGGCTAGCTCCGTTCTTAGCTCTTCCCCCACCCTACTCCCCAACACAAATTTATCTCATGTGTCAGGAAGACTTCTCAGAAGTGACTCATGCTGATAACAGAGGAATGAAGCACCAGAGAGAAACAATACTTAGAGCTTTGGAGAGAGATAAGTAAAAAATACAGATATACTGTATGTGTTTTACTCAAATTCCATGACTGGGCTTTACAACCACTTTAAACAATGCCAGATGGTAATTAATGTTATTTCCATTTGTAAAAACACTTTAATATTTAATATTACATTTATATAAATTGAATATAGCCACTAATTCTCTGTCTTGTGAATTAACACTAAATGCCTGGTTTACTACAATAGGAAAAGGGATGAAGTGCAAAATACCTGTGTATATTACAAAATTCAGTAATGTACACAAAAAAGGACTTTTTTGAATGTTTGATATATGTAGGTAATTTGCTACTCTCTAAAACGAATTAAATGTTTTCAAGAAATTGTCAGGACAAAAATACAGTAGCTGTCGCTGCTGGCCTTTTAAAGTGCAAGTACTGAGATTGTCATTCTTATCTTTTTATTTTTTTACCAAATGCTGAGTTATTGAGCTGATACAAGCATGTACCTACCTAGGGTGTGGACACTTAATCCAGTATGTACATGGCTGTTCTCATTCAGTAACTTACTAAGTAGAGAAGCAAAGATATAAATAACAGACCTGAAGCATGTATCTTCAACGACCAATTACAATGGAAGCTTTCTTGGTTGGTTTCAGACACTGATAAACTTTGTGTCTTAGGGGACCCCAACACGGTGACACACAGGGTTCCCAGTTCTCTGTAAAAAGGGAACAAACAGAAACTTATTCCAGACCCTCATCTTTATGGTTTTATTGATATTACCTTGAATGCCCTCTCTTGAGCCATGGAATGCAAGGCTGTCATTTTTAGCTATAAGCATTTCACTGCTGTTTGCTGCCAAGAAAAATCCGTTAGTTGATGTAAAGTATAATATGAGTCACGTGATCGCTAATCAAATACTATTTAGGTCTTTAAATATGATTCTCCATAACTAACTGAAACAAAGTCTACCAGAATTGTATCATTATTAAGAAGTCACCTAAATACCAAGTTGTTATATGAGGATACTGGTGCTGCGTACCATTGTATGATTTATTAATGGTTCACCATTATTGTCTTTCAGAATTGACTGTATTTCCCAGAGAGCCTTGCATAAGGATGTTTTCATCTTCTTTTGAAAAAGGTGACATTGGGGGACCCATTACCAGTATCATTACAGTAAGTAAGAAAATGCAGCCAAAACTAGACCATTTCAGCTGTATGGGTTCTGATATTGAGCATACTTGAATTTGATTCACACTCTGAACTAAATTTAGAACCAAATCATATAAGCTGCTTGCAACACCTGACTTAAAATGAGATATATTCTTTCTAAGTATACTTTACAACTGTACTCCTGAATACAATAAAAATGGTAGAGTTTTATACAGCTGCTAAGCTACCTTCGAAATATATTCTTCAGAACAGCCAAGAGTTAAACAGAGTTTGACATTGATATGCTAGGAAAGTGACAAAGCTGCCAAACCCTATTTATTGCAGAAGTTTGTGAGAATGTTTTCAAATTGTACAATATGCTAAAAGGTAACTTAAATGTGTACAGTGAACTTTTTATGAATAATTTAACAAATGCATTGTGTGCCCAGGCTATGTAGGTTACGAAAAGTTTATTGAAAGTTCCATAGTATAAATATTTTATGAGTTTTGATATTACATGGATAGTGACAATTACGGACTAGATTATAAATCTGAGCTTCCAGGAAAAAGAATAACATGACTTTGCCATATAGAGTGCTTACTTACTAGGTTTTTCATCTAGGCACACACCATATTCATAATTATGATAGTAAAAACCCAGCTGTGTCCTTAGAGAGAGCATGTGTATATTTTTAATTAAAAACAGCTACATCAAATTGTTTCCAACATTCCGTCAGGTACTTTGTAGCATTAGTATCTAAGCATGCCGTTCGTTACAATTACAGAGACTGAAAGTCATTAGGTTTAAGTGATAATTAGAATGATGCTGAAGAATATAGGACAATTACATTGTTAAGGCATTAATTGGGAGATTTTCCATTACTTAGTGGCAAACCAAGCAGCTGCAGTTCTCTCTATCAGCTATTTTTGCTACAAAATCTTTCCCTTGATATTGCCACTCTCTTGTGTCATAAAGAAAACCTAATTTTCCTTTATCCTCCATTCATCACTAAATATTTTAAATAAGAGTGGTACAATGAAAAAAAAAGAATTATTTGATTACACAGCTTTAGAAATATTCCACCAGGAAGCTGAATGGTCATGGTTGCCAGGAAGCACATTGAGAATATAGGTTCTGTCGCTAATTAGATTCAGTTAAAGTACTTATGAAATCTAACCAACCATGTACCATGTGTAATATAACCTGGGAACCCAACATCAGACCAAAATAATAATATGTTGGAAATAATCACATGTAGACAAAAAAAATACCACTCTAATGCTCCCAATGTACTGATATCAGCCACTATGACGTGTAATGAACCGGTGCAGAAGGTATAAAACAGTTTGCCAGGGGCTACTAGGCAAGGCTAGAAGTGCCTCCATGGGTGCCAGATTTGCACCATATGCAAATCTGTAGATGGGATGGTGGAAGGTGTTCTCCATCAGTGGTAACATGAATACATACTGGAATTAGCCATATAGCCATTTTATATAGGTACATTAATGACATCATATTTATAACTCATAAGGGCTTATCTCCTCAATATTGTTTGGCCTATTTGAACCAAATTGATTACAATCTCCAGTTTATGAGAGAAAATAATTTTTCAGAGATTAATTATCTTGACTTAACTCTGATGGTCTACTCACAAAATAGAGTTACTGTAAAACACCTTCCTCCAGGAAGTCCAGACAGTTTCCATTCTAGTCATGTCATCAGAGCCATTCCTAAGGCACAGTTTATCAGAATTAGGCATAACATTTACACTCTTCAAGACTTTAATAGGGAGGCATGCTCCATGGAGGACCAATTTGTAGAGAGAGGATATAATAAATCATCCATTTGGAGAGTGCAAGAAAATGTTAAAAACATGTCTAGAAGTGATCTCTGGTGAACTTTCTTCATAACAACAACTGTAACCATCATTGCACCAAGGAAGAGGCCCAACCCATGGTCTTTTCCACATCTAATAGCACTAGATTTCAGGAAATCAAATGTATAGTGAAGAATTACTTACCCATCTTATATGGTGACCTGGCATACAAATCTATTTTGAGTCGTGGGACAAGATTTGTGGCTAGGCTCCAAAATAGTGGTGTTTATAAGCAAATTCCATGAACCTCAAACTCAAACTCTGCCCTCCCAAAGCAGAGATAATTTAACCAGATCTGAAAGATCTGCCATTGTCAGTCTCAAATCACATGCCGATTCGGTGATATGAGAAGCTTGGTCGTAGTTCTGAATGCAAGTGATTATAGAGAAGAGGTATTACGTCAGCTGCAGGACAATTCCGGGTCCTGGATGCCGATCCCACTCCTGTGTTCAAACAACAGTTGTCAGACTTGTTGGACACAGGTGTGGAGATGGGAGTTTTAAGTATCAAAGTGGCAGAGTTCCTTATGGTTGATTCTCCTAAAGTCCTTCTCTTCCATCACATGCCTAAACTTCACAAGAACATCACTCCTATACAAGGGAGAACAATAGTAGCAGGTATAGGCTCCCTTTTTGAGAAATTAGGCCATTGGATAGACCAATATCTTTAACCATTAGTTGCAAGGCTGCCGGGTTACATTAAAGACACCACGTCGATACTGACAGATATACAAGAGGTGGAATGGAAAAATGGCTACCAATGGCTTACAATGAATGTCAAATCATACTCTTGTATTCCCCATGACCTTGCTATTAAAGACCTCCAATACCACCTGACACAATACAGTATGTATGACACAGGTCTTAGAGAGTCCTTGGTTATGGCAGTTGATTTCCTCCTTACCCGTAAATATTTTATGTTTGACCGCGTGTTCTATTTGCAGTGTAGGGGGGCTTCGATGGGGGCCCGATTTTCACCATCCTTGGCGAACTTGTACATGAGTTGGTGGGAGGAAAATTTTCTCTTCTCCCATGCGAACCCATGTGCAGGTTCTATCCAATGGTATGATCGATATACTCATAAATATCGTAAGGTATGTGCAGGCAATTCGCTAGTCTTGGCCTCTAGCTGTTATCTTGCACATACTAAACTATCTATTCCGATAGGGGAGTTTACCAGGGCCAGACGAAACTGCTCTATTGAAGAAGGATTTAATAAAGAATGCAATATTGTTGCCTCAAGACCTAATTCACGACAGTACAATAAATGGAATATTGCTAGAGCAGCTTGTCTGGCCATGGAAAAAAATGTATTAACCCTTTTAGAGAATGCTGGCCGTAGGAGAGGTAAAAACCCTAAATATAGTGTGAATAACAAGGAGAGGAGTTCAGTCACATTTGTCACAGCCTTCTCTTTGGAATTCAATAAAATGAATAATATTATATATAAACACTTACCCATACTTTCCATGCATAGTGATTTGGCACCAATAATTAGGGCGGGTTGTAGATTCTCTAGCCGCCGTGCTAAAACTCTAGGCAGCATCCTGTCCCCTAGTTTATTTGAGTATCATAGATATCAAAAACTTGGTTGAATACTATGGGATTGTACATCTGCGGCAACAATACATGTTGCTTTTGTAGTAGGCATTCAAGCCAACATAGGACAGTTGTTTCTTGTGCCACTGGACTGGAATTTTCCATCTGCGAATATATCAATTGTGGCACTAACAACATTGTTTATGCTGTGGAATGCAGTAAATGCAATAAGCAATATGTGGGATGCACCTCGAGACCTTTGAGAATGAGAGTGAGTGAACATTTACATGGGGCATCCTATAACAGCAATAAAAATGTATCTAATGTGTCTAAATATGGCATCTTTCTCTTTTTTAGGTTTAAAAAGGGTAAAACTGTCTTCTCGTGGTGGGGATATTCACCGCATAATCCTTTTACGCAAAGTTTGGTGGATATTCAATCTACAGATGAGAGTACCCCAGGGAATAAATCATCTTCACAATGTGGATCTGTTTCTTAAATAGTCCTATACAATCAAGTCTTTATTTATGTGTTTATTATTTTTCTATATGCATGTTTATGTATACCTTCTTATATATATAGATTCAGTTTCTTCTACTATATATATTAGGATAGGATTGTAGCTTTTTCAAATATGTGTTGTATTGAGATATGATTCTCCACTCTCCTTCTGTCAACATTACACCTGTTGACAATTTGTGATTAATCATCTGTTGGCTAATCGAACATGTTACTATATGAAGGAGGGGTGGCAATCACTTCATATATTTGTATATAGAGGTTCATTTTTTTAAACTTACATGTGTGCTGTGAACAAGGCTTATTGCCGAAACGTGTCTGCTACTGTTTATATACGCACGGGGATGGCAAAATAAAAAAAAAACTGTTTGAGGTTTATGGAGTTACCAGCTGTCTTTTCTGCTGACCATATTGTCTTTTGGTGGATGGGAGGACACCACAGCTTGGGCACCCGGACTACAACTTCCAGTTATACAGTTTACCAAGGTTCCACTGCTCTGAGCGATGCATTGCTTTTGTTTGATTCATTGGCCCTGTACCCCACTCTGTGACATTCTGTGATCACAGAGCGTGCCGCTGTATGTGCTAGAGAGTGGCCATAATTGGAGAGAGCAGAGGGACATTTTAAAACACCCTCCCATCCTCACAAGTGAGCTCTCTGGTTGTTTATTACAACGGGAGGACAGCAAGTATTTAAAGTATACCTAAAGCCAAAACTTTTTTGTAGTTTTAAACAGTACATTTCTTATGCTGTGTCCCACTGAGAACATTTATCTGCACTTTCACCGGAAGAGAGATAACTTTTTTTTTTAAGTGAGCAAAAATGCCAAAACATTTGTATCTAGTCCACAGAGGATTGCCCTTCACCCCTTGTTCCAGTGACAACAGCAAAATTGCATTATTTTACATTTTTTACATCACCAGGACTAATAGAATCTCTGTAGATGGAATACAAACAGAAATAAAAATCTGATAGGGGTTTCCACACATTATTAAAACTTGAAAAAGGTACACAAATGCTACACAAGTGACCTCTTCGAGGAGATACGTAGACACTCTCGATCCCTCATCCTTTTCATTCTTTTGACTGCCAAGATATCTCCAGTAGAAGAAGTTTGTTGTGACTAAAAATAAAATATCCTGGATAATGCTTCATGAAAAACTGGCTAGTCTGCTGCAGGATAAACAGTCTTGATTTAAAAAAACTTGACCACTAGGTGTCCCTAGCAGATTAACAAACATAAAGTGAACGTGCAAATTTACGTGCAAATTAGCAGTATAAACATAGAATATAAACCATATAATACCACCAGATATCTCCAATATGTACACAATTATATAAATTATATAAATTAGACTTTTAGTACAATGTTCAAAGAGTCAATATATTATGAATAGAGCAATGTCCAAAACAACTTCCATCAAATGATTTCCAATGGTGCATAAAGTTCAATTCATCCAACAATAGGTGACTAAAGATCTTCCTCCACCAACACCAGTCACACAGTCTACTCATCAGATGTATATGACTCTCATTACAGGAGTCACATACAGCAGATTGGCACAGATTGGATCCTGATGCTCGTCTCCATGATTCAGCAAAGGAAGCCTCCAAAGAACACCACCAAATCTCCAGGTATAGATAAGAAAGAGACAATCTCCCATGTTGAAGTATGTAAATTTATTTAAACCCCCCCAAAAAAGCAGGGATGCCGGTTTGCACTCCACCTGCATTCCACTGTGGGCGGAAGTGACATATCACGCTAGACCACATCCAACGCGTTTCATCAGCACATCTGATGTCATCAGGGGTCACATGACTGGATACGTTGCTTCCATGCTTATATCGCCCATTGAGGATATGCAGCGTTATACATTACTTCCACCCACAATGGAACGCAGGTGGAGCGCAAACAGGCGTCCCTGCTTCCACTTTCTTTTTACATTCATATGCACTTGTAACAAGTGAATCTTGTTTGAGTTTTTAAATAAATTTACGTACTTCACCATGGGTGGTTTGGTGGCGTTTGATCCTAATTGTTCTTTGGAGGCTTCCTTTGAATCATGGAGACGAGCATCGGGATCCAATCTGTGCCAATCTGCTGTATGTGACTCCTGTAATGGGAGTCATATAGATCTGGTGAGTAGGCTGTGTGACCTGTGTTGGTCACCTATTGTTGGATCAATTGAACTTTATGCACCATTGGAAATCATTTGATGGAAGTTTGTTTTGGACATTACAACATACTGATTCTTTGGACATTGTACTAAAAGTATAATTTATATAATTGATATAACTGTGTACATACTTGAGATATCTGGTGGTATTATATGGTTTATATTCCATGTTTATATTGCTAATTTTCACGTAAATTTACACGTTCACTTTATGTTTGTTAATCTGCTAGGGACACCTAGTGGTCATGTATTATCACTGAACTTAACTGGACTTTATTCATATATGTTTTGTTAAAGGAATAGGGTACAGGGTTTATTACATTTTTCACATTTATGGTTTTTTAACTTTACAACGAGCAGCCCCTATTATTTATTATACACATTCACACATTAGTGCAGGTAAGGGAATCATTTACTGCTTATTATTATTTTTTGTTTCTTTGATTTAAAAAAAAAGTTTGGAACCCCTGTATTAGATATCTACTGTACAGTCACCTAAATATGGGATAGTACTGGAGTTGTGGGAGCTATGTACTGGGTGGAGCAAATCCTTCTTCTTCACACCCTGCCTTTTCTCCTTTTTTATCTTTCCTTTTTTTCTAAATCCCATTTTTTCCCGCTCTGTACTATCTGCAGGTCACGCAATATGGATATAGGTCTTTTACAAATTGTTGACTGAACTGCATTTATAATTGTTACAATGAACCCCCCACCATACTCAGGGGTGGCAGGCTAATACCACCTACATTCATCTGTTTTTCTGAATATGCTAATAGCACAATTTGTGTACAATTATTTAAGCCTGGTACACAACGGGTTGAACAAAAAAAAAAAAATGTCAGCTCTGGTTGCAGCGTCTGTACTGAGATCTGATATTAGTACAGCGATCTACCCGCTGAGTTGTTGTGCTCTGACAGGGGGGCGCCCCCTTCCCCCCCAAGTACACTCCGATCAGCGCTCTCAGCCATTGGCTGCTGGTTTTCCAGCATGCTCGTCCGACAGAAGCTGTCCAAACGCGCCGAATGTCGAACGGTTTTTAATGAACTGGACGATGTCACCTGACATTCGGCTTAAGGATGATGTAACCATCGCAGGGTTCTTTTTTTTCACAAGAAAACTATCGCAGGGTTCTTGATTGACATTTTTCTTTACTCAGCACATGTCTTCATTCCAACACTCTACTTTCAAATGAGGACAATGATGAACCTTTGCACCTGCATACGTTCTTGTATTCTGATTAAAACCCTAATAAAAATACTGAAACAGAAAAACAGGTTTTAGCTTTATGATATACTTTTATCTTACACAGGTGATTCACTAACGTTTTGCACTAAATTGTTAAGAGCAGTTAGGCATCTAAATACTAGATTCACAGATTCAGACGTTTAGCCTTATTAAGTTAACACATCACTGAAGAGAAGTATACAGACAGTATACAAATAGGAACATGTTCTTTTAATTAAAAATACTATTTGTAGTAAAAAACAGTTTTACAACAGTCTAGAACTAGCATTACAAACCCATAATAAGCTCATTTAAGAGCATGCTTTTTATCAGAGCACACGATTTCCAGAAATCTCCTTTTGGGCAGAATGAGGGTGAATGGTGTAAAAAATAGATTTATCAAACCAAAACACGTCCATTAATTTTCGAAGGAAAGGTTCCTATGTCTTGCAACCAAGACACCTCTATAAAGAGTTCCTTATGGATTTTTTTATTATCGCTGTAAATCATATGTCATGTTATACCCTAAGAAATATGTTTCACAAAGCAAAGTATGAAGCTAGCTGAAGACTGTATACAAGTTTAATTTTAGTTGTTTCAAGGCAGAAATAGCTACAAATGCAAAACTAAAAATCCCACTTGTATAATACATATACTGTATACATTATAATGTATATATATATATATATATATATATATATTATATACACCAGAAAAAATTGTGGTTTTAGTGGAAAGGTTTTACACCTATGGGCCATGACACATCTCTCCGCTGACCTGTGCCATGTAGTGATGTGGTGGCCGGCAGATGAAACCACAGAGGGACCCTTAATGCTTAAAGAGAGAAAACAGTTAAATCGCCGACTGCAGGAAAAGCAAGAATAAACTCATTTTCTTCATATGGCGAATATAAATAATTTTTTTTTGTCTTCTGGCAGGGTCACTTTAAGGCTTTACAAAAGACAGAGAACAATGCTCTAAGCAAAGGGCCTAAAAACCTATGGCTGAGTTCTGAGAGAATGCATCAGGAAATGGGGAAGAGTGAAGACAGCTAATAAAAAGAAGAGACATGGGAGCAGTGGCGGCTGGTGCTCAACATTTTTTTAGGGGGGAAGCAAACAAACTGAAAAGTTCTGAAAAATACTGAAAAAAAAACCCAATCAATTGCAGCCTCACTGTGCCATCAATTGCAGCCACTGTGTCCATAAAATGCAGCCACTGTGCCATCAATTGTAGTCTCTGTGCCCATCATATGCAGCCTCTGTGCCCATCATATGCAGCCTCTGTACCCATCATATGCAGCCTGTGCGCATCATACAGCCTCTGTGCCCATCATATGCAGCCTGTGCCCATCATATGCAGCCTCTGTGCCCATCTTATGCAGTCTGTGCCCATCATATGCAGCATGTGCCTGTCATATGCAGCCTGTGCCCATCATATGCAGCTTCTGACAATCATATGCAGCCTGTGCCCATCATATGCAGCCTCTGTGCCCATCATATGAAGCATGTGCCCATCATATGCAGCTTCTGTGCCTATCATATGCAGCCTCTGTGCCCATCTTATGCAGCTTCTGTGCCCATCATATGCAGCCTCTGTGCCCATCTTATGCAGCCTGTGCTCATCATATGCAGCTTCTGTGCCCATCATATGCAGCCTGTGCCCATAATATGCAGCCTATGCCCATAATATGCAGCTTCTGTGCCCATCATATACAGCCTGTGCCCATCATATGCAGCTTCTGTGCCCATCTTATGCAGCCTGTACCCATAATAAGCAGCCTGTGCCCATAATATGCAGCTTCAGTGCCGATCTTATAGAGACTCTGTGACCCCCCCTCTTACCCGTTCACCGTCTGACTTGCACACACTTACCCCATCCTGGTGGTGGCGGGTCAGGCAGTGGTTCAGACAATGCCTCCTGCATCCTCCATCGTTCTCTGTCCTCCCGTGCTTGCGTCTCTTCTTCCTTCTGCTAGGTGTCCAATCGGAGCGCCTCTGCCTTCAGCCAATCAGGTGACAGGTATTAGACTCGTGCCTCCCCATTGGCTGAGAGGTGGTTCAGTATTAGCAAAGTGAATATTCATTCGCTTTGCTAACACACCTGGGTGGACTGTGAGCAGACTGCTTCACCTTTTTTGAAGCCTATTAGAGCCTATGGCTCTAATCAGGTGCTTCAAAAACACCCCCCCGCTGTAATTCAGGTGCCCGGCATCCGATAAGGGTCCAGACACCAGAATAGGGGGTGGCTACAGTGGCCATTGACAGATTCATGCAATGCACGAATCTATCCATTTTACATAGAGGGGGTGGCTGGAGATAGGGGGACACATTGCCCTGTTGAGTTTTGGCTAAAGCGCAGCTAACCCAATTATATCACGTGGTTTTGGCTTGCTTTAAAGGGGTTGTAAACCCTTGAGGTTTTTCACCTTAATGGATTCTATCCATTAAGGTGAAAAACCTCCTGCGATGCAGCAGCCCCCCTGAGCCCCCCTTTTACTTACCTGAACCGGTCTTTCCAGCATTGGGGAGGAGCACACCAGTTCCAGCCAGTGTCTCGGGTCCTGATTGGAAAGATTGATAGCAGCGCAGCCATTGGCTCCCACTGCTGTCAATCAAATCCAGTGACGTGGGACAGCAAGGCCGAGTCCTGCTGTCTGTGTAAGTGGACACCCGCATGAGTGCCCTGAGGGAGAGCGGCTCTCCAACGGGGCACTCGAGAAGAGGAGGAGCCAGGAGCGCCAATGATGGACCCCGGAAGAGGAGGATCGGGGCCACTCTGTGCAAAACCAACTGCACAGAGGAGGTAAGTGTCACGGACTTTAGGCTGCAGGAGAACCATGGCCTGGAGAACTCTGTGTTATAATGTGTTCTTAAGTTATTCAGAGCTGGTCACTAATTATTTGTGGCTTCTTATGAAAGTTAGTCCGGGGAGCCGGACTGTCTAAGGGGTTCATTCCTTTGATAATAGGACTAGCTCTACTGTGTAAGGTGACCTTTGCTTGAGATAATGGGAGTAGCCCTTATCTGATGGTTTGCTGCATAAATTCAGTGTGTTTCTAGCAGTTAATTTTCTGGTGTACTCCAAGACTGGTGTTGTCTGGTCCTTGGGGTTTCTATGGCCAGATCCATTGGTCTCATGTTCCAGGACTTGGGAAGCAGCTTCTTGGCAGAAATACCCAACAGGGTGTCCGGAGTCCGTCACAGCAAGTATAACATGTTTGTTATTTAAAAAAAAAAAACAAAGCTTTACATATCCTTTAAGAAAGTGCATCAAAACTGCAGGACATAATAGAAGTCTATGGGAAACTGTGCTAACCTGCATGAAAACGAAAATTAAGCTTCACTTTGCCCAGAGAGCAATGGTTCAGTGTGTAGCCACTCTAATTAGTTTGCTACATAAGAGGAACTCATGTGTAAAGAACATTCCTATGTAGGAATAATAATTACTTATTTTAACTTTTTAGTGATCTAATTGCAGTAAAAAGTAACATGATTGGTTACTACAAGTAATTCCACTTTACACATCAGTACTGGTCTTGAACTGCCCTTTTGAAAAATTCTGAAGGCAGTGTTTGTCAACTAACAAGGTATGTGTGTGCGTGTGTGTGTGTGTGTGTGGGGGGGGGGGCGTCTCTCAGTTGTGGCCCCTGACAAAACCAGAGGGTCACACATAATGTTCAGTATGTGTAATGCTAGCATTGTCAGAGACTGAGGATATGCTGGAGGCACAGATGAGAAGAGACTGTGGACATGCTTTAGGTGCGGTTATGGAATAGAGATATGTTGCAGGAGACATTGGGAGACTAGGTACAGGTTCACGAGGTTATAAGAGATCACTAGCGTTATTGTTTTACATAACAATGCTTCAAATCCAACTTCAAACTACTGGGCTCCAAAGGCTACACAACCAATACAAAAGAGCTGCATGTGTCCCTCAAGCCACAAGTTGGGCACCAGTAGGGCCTCATTCATATTGGCGCTCTCACACCTGCATTTATGTGCCTTTAGAGTATATATAATAATAATATATAAATGCAGGTAATGCTATTTCAATGGTGCCGTGCACACTGTGCATTTACACGTGTTTACGTGCGGTAGGTTCAGCTGTGTTTAGAGAAAAAATGTCCAGAATCCAATTAAAAATGTGGCTTAAAGATGTAAATACATTTAAATATGCCTAAATGCGGCTAGACCTGTTTTAAAGCATGAACATCTAAACACAGGAAAAAGTGATCTGAGAAGCGTAAATATTCATAGATGATGTGGATTTACTAAGCCTAGGCTCAGACTAATGTGGTGTGGGAAACATCGTGATCCATGCACATTTCCCACACTGTATTCAAATCACACTGCCTCTGCAATCTAAACCCGAGGTAAGTATAGTAACAAGTCCTATTTGCAACCTCAGAACACCCAATATGGAGATAGTATGCGTCTGGACAATACTATATGGCTTGTACACTAATGCCAGGAGTCTGGCGGACAAGATGGGAGAACTAGAGCCGCTATTGTACGAGGAGGATTTCAATTTTGTTGGAATTTCAGAGACTTGATTCAACAGCTCTCATGATTGGCTGGGGTATTCCCTATATCGCAGAGATAGGGCGGGTAAAAAGGGAAGGGGTATGCCTGTATATCAAAAATGATGTACAACTAATGGAGCAAGGGAGGAGGTGGAATCCTTATGGGTAGAGCTACAAAGGGAGGAAACCAAGGGGAAAGTAATACTGGTAGTATGTTATAGGCCCCCTAACCAGAGGGAGGAGGGGGAGGCGGATCAAATATCACAGCTTGGAATGGCGGCAAGGATGGGATGTGTCATTATAATGGGGAATATTTATTATCCAGACATAGACTGGGCGGAAGGAACCGCACATTTGTCTAAGGCTTGCTATTTCCTAAATGTCTTGCAGGACAATTTCATGGGTCAGATGGTAAATGCACCAACAAGAAACAAAGTGTTACTAGACCTACTGATTACTCACAATACAAACCTGATCACAGATGTGAAAATACGAGGTGATTTAGGAAACAGCGACCACAGGTCAATTAGTTTCAGTATAAATCACACAAATAGGAAACATAAGGGGAATACAAATTGTAGTGGGAAGTTTGGGACTTTGAATGAGGCCATGGACAAAGTGAAGGTGACTCAGATAAAGGTACAAATTTATTGATCAAGTGAAGTGCATAAAACATATCAGGACAGAAACCACATAAAGAAAGACATTGTAATAAATATAATTTCATAAGTATTCACAAACACATATGTATGTGCGTATGCAATATGGGCATCAAGGGTACATCAAAGATACATCAAACTTGGCGCCATGTAGTGGTCTCATTTGATAGATTATACATTCAAAGATTTCATATATGTACATGTAACAATACAACAGCACTGCGGAGGGAATAAAAGTATAAAAAATAGTAAAACCATAATAGAAAGATAAAAGATGTTCTGAGTTGATGGTGTACTATAAACATATGTCTGTATCCCAAATGTCCAACGCGTTTCGTGTAGAAAACACGCATCAGGGGCAGATGATCAGGGATTTCTAGAAAATATGATGAAATATATATAGTAATTCTACTGGTAACTAATCATGACAAGGAAAGGCGGGTGGGCCACCCTAAGTACTTACATACAGTCAGTACAATGTGGTGTAGCTGGTACAGTGTCAAGACCAAAAAGTATCTGTCCCGGGAGCTGAGGTATTGTGGGGTGCATGCTGACGGGTCGGGAACACATAGTCCCCCCGAGACGTAGGGACACGAATTGCTGGTATAGATGGTAAAAACAAAAAGCAGCGCCAATGTTGACTACCTGAGGAGTACATAAACAGTATATCAAAATTATGCCGATACGATAGACAGAAAAAGTAATGTCTATCTGATGGGAAAGGTGAAACACGGGAGTCTGTGCAAAAAAATATATAGATAAATAAATTAAATGTGTATAACCACATCCAGAGCACAGTGGAGTGTGGTATATAAAAAAGTAAACAAACAGCAGAGACATTACCGATTTCACCAGGCCAATCAAAATGAAGAAAGCTGGCTAGCAAAAGGTAGGTAGGATAACCTTGGGATAACTTACATATAAAATAATCTATAAGTGACTTTCTTCTAAGGGATTTTTTGATATATGACTGTCCTTTTATGTGTTGTTGGCCACAAGTTTCAACTGCTCAACATTAGCGCTGTCTAGTGTGATAATTTAGTCTGATGGTGATTACTTTATAACACAGATTTAACATTTCTTATCGAACGCCTTTAAATATCATAAGTAGAAATACAAATTTGCATATCTGCAGATAAACAAAAATAATAAAATTCTAATTGTGGTTGCGATCAAATATTCGCAGCAGCAATCAAAAGAGTGTGGTTTCGCCTTCTGACCCAGAAATAAGTCATTGTAATCACCCGGAAGTTCCTGTGCTGGTCAGGATCTCCATCTAGGTGGACATAGCGAGGTCCCTCTTTAGCAAAGAGGAGGTGCCGCTCATTTTCCGGATAAGGGTATGACATGTACTTGTGCTTAATCAATGTGGGGTGGATGTGGTAGTTAGATTTGGTGTGGGTGGGGTTCATTGATTTGTTTGGCATCCCCACACCTTTGCTTCTGGCCTATGTGCACACATCACTTCCTGCATTTGTTCTGCTGATGTAAATGGAAGTATAAATGAGAGCTCTTTTCTATTAAAATATATATGACTTGTTTCACAGTTGGGCGCAATACAGGGGGGTCCTTATCCGCCAGGGGGACTTTCTTGGAAAGGTACCCGCTATTAATGAATTGTTGGTCCCGACAATACACATAAACGTTCATTTATAAAAACGGCCTGGGATTCCCCCACAGTCCATTACCAGGTACTTTGGGTCTGGTATGAATATTAAGGGGAACCCCAAACCAAAATTTAACAAAAAAAATGCGTGGGGGTCCCCCAAATTCCATACCAGGCCCTTCAGGTCTGGTATGGATATTAAAGGGAACCTCATGCCAAAATTTAAAAAAAATAATGCTTGGGGGTCCCCCCAAATTCCATACCAGGCCCTTCAGGTCTGGTATGGATATTAAGGGAAACCCCGTGACAAAATTTTTAAAAAAATGGCATGGGGGTCCCCCTCAAAATCCATACCAGACCCTTCAGGTCTGGTATGGATTTTAAGGGGAACCCTGCTCCAAATTTTTTTTTAAAAATGGCGTGGGGGTCCCCCTTAAAAATCCATACCAGACCCTTATCCAAGCACGCAACCTGGCAGGCCCCAGGAAAAGAGGTGGGACGAGAGAGCGCCCCCTTCTGAACTGTACCAGGTGACATGCCCTCAACATGGGGAGGATGTCCCCATGTTGATGATTCTGATAAACCCCTGCCCGCAGAGCCCCACAACAACCGGGCAAGGGTTGTGGGGATGAGGCCCTTTTCCCCATCAACATGGGGACATCCTCCCCATGTTGAGGGCATGTGGTCTGGTACTGTTCAGGAGGGGGGGCACTCTCTCATCCCCCCTCTTTTCCTGCTGCCTGCCAGGTTGCGTGCTCAGATAAGGGTCTGGTATGGATTTTGAGGGGGACCCCCATACCATTTTTTTTTAAATTTTGGTTCGGGGTTCCCCTTTATATTCATACCAGACCCAAAGGGCCTGGTAATGCACTGTGGGGGATCCCAGGCCATTTTTATCAATGAACTTTTATGTGTATTGTCGGGACCGACAATTCATTAAGAGCTGGCACTAGCGCTAGCACTTTTAAATGACTTTTTTTTCCTTTGAAATGTCATTTTGCTGTCAGACTGTTCTAAACACGGGAAACATGCGCCACTTTACAGGCATACTATAGACACCCCGTAGGTACGAAATTTAAAGGAATATTACACTTTTATTGTTTCACTCTAAGCATTATTAAAATCACTGCTCCCAAAAAAACGGCCGTTTTTAAAACTTTTTTTGCATTGATGCATGTCCCCTGGGGCAGGACCCGGGTCTCCAGACACTTTTTATGGCAAAGAACTTCCATATAAGCCTTCAGTGAGAACTTTGGATTTTACAGGTTTGAGCCCCATTAACTTCCACTATTCCAGCATATGTGGCATTATTGGCGGCAATAGCGCTGCTTTCCATTTGCATTAGCACTGAGTTTCTGAGAGTTGAAGTCTTTCTGGCCTTTCTTTTTTGAGAGCTATTTTTTTGGTACTGCAGGATAATTTTTTGGCGCTATAGTAAATGACCCCCTCAGTGTCTTTGTATTCCCCTTATGAGAAAGAGGGGGCATTTGGGACTTTAAATGAGGCACATGTTAAATGTGCCTCCATCCCTGATTCGGAAATTGTAGTGGGAAGTTTGTGACTTTGAATGAGGCCATGGACAAAGTGGAGGTGACTCGGATAAAGGTACAAATTCATTGATCAAGTGAAGTGCATAAAACATATCAGGACAGAAACCACATGAAGAAAGACAATAAATGTAATAAATATCATTTCATAAGTATTCACAAACACATATGTATGTGCGTATGCAATATGGGCATCAAGGGTACATCAAAGATAAATCAAACTTGGTACCACGTAGTGGTCTCATTTGATAGATTATACATTCAAAGATTTCATATATGTCCATGTGACAATACAACAGAACTGCGGAGGGAATAAAAATATAAAAAACAGTAAAACCATAATAGAAAGATAAAAGATGTTCTGAGTTGATGGTGTCCTATAAACATATGTCTGTATCCCAAATCCCGACGCGTTTCGTGTAGAAAACACTCATCGGGGCAAATGATCGGGGATTTCTAGAAAATATGATGAAACATGACAAGGAAAGGCGGGTGGGCCACCCTAAGTACTTACATACAGTCAGTACGATGAGGTGTAGCTGGTGCAGATCCAAGACCAAAAAGTATCTGTCAGCGCCGCTACACAGGAAAGGATGAGTACTTCCTGGTTGTGCAGATGACTCAGGTGGAGTGCACACGTCACTTCCTACGTCGCGTTAGCCACGCTCTGATGTGTTTCATCATATCCTTTGACTTCAACAGAGGGCGTCACGCCCTCTGTTGAAGTCAAAGGATATGACGAAACGCGTCATGGCGTGGCTAACGCGACGTAGGAAGTGACGTGTGCGCTCCACCTGAGTCATCTGCACAACCAGGAAGTACTCATCCTTTCCTGTGTAGCGGCGCTGACATCTTTGGGTGAAGTTAACACACTTGCATTACCTGCCTGTTTGATTGATTGCTCACTGTTCAATTTTACTTGATGTACGTATTTTATTGAAGGGGGGTTCTCTGTCTGTATTTTTGCAAGGGATTTTGAATCAATAAACAGGATTACGCTATGTGCACCTTTTTTTCTGTTTCTTTTGATTCATTATGAGCCCTGCAAACCTATGACCCTGTGTATAGTGATGATGGCAACAAACTGCTTTTAAAGAGTGCTGACTCTGAAGGCTTTATTGCTCCCCATCTCTGGTGAGTCTAACCCCCTAGGGGGAGAGTGTTTGTCACCGGGTGGATTTCGCAGGGATCGGTGGAAGGTGCATGTGGAGGACTGTTTTTCATGATCACCTGTCAATTATCTGAACTACACCCTGAACTTTGCATCACTACCCTCTATAAGGGACTTTCTTCTAATGGATTTTTTGATATATGACTGTCCTTTTATGTGTTGTTGGCCACAAGTTTCAACTGCTCAACATTAGCGCTGTCTAGTGTGATAATTTAGTCTGATGGTGATTACTTTATAACACAGATTTAACATTTGGTATTTTTTGGTTTGAGACAGCTGCTTTTCACTAGATTGTCTCTCCGCTTAGACAGACAAAGTGGAGTTTAATCTTATTTATGTGTTTATGATTAATTCTTAGTCGCATACTGATGTTCATTAACGGTTATGCACCTTTGAATGTTCACTAGTTTCTTTAATATTAATATATCTACACCTTGGGTCTGTTTGGGTACCTGGCGCTGAGCGGTGTTTCTGCAGGTCTGGTGAAACACTTTTATTTAAAGTTCGATAAGAAATAGTGTCCCTGGGATAGCAGCAGGTGAATGATGAAAACAAAAGGCCCAGTTTTAGCCCTGGTTCACACTGACAGAGGGAGGAAATCGTTCAGCTGAAATCACACAATTTCATTCCCGCATATCAGTCCCAACTGCAGGGTGAAATTCAGAGACATCTGTGCAGGTCTCTGCACTGATATCAATACAAATTGCACCCCAAAGTTGCACCAATTAAAACATGCAATTGCCACCGCTTTGACATGTCAAATCTCACCAATTTGAACTAAAGCTGACACATACAACACTGCCTATCCACCAGCTGAATTCATTACCTGCAATTCTCCATAGCTGTTATATATAAAGATTCCACCTTTATCATTTACTTGCAGGTGTGCAGAAGCCTAGGTTTACATTGGAGCGATTTGTCACGCGATTTGAAAGATCAAATCACATGACTATTGGCAGCAATGGCACCATTCCAATCGATGCGACACCGATTTTGTGAGCGCTGCACCAATTTGCTAAAGTAGTTCCTGCACTACTTTTGCGGATTTCAGGTGCGACTTCAATAGACATTTGTGTATGAAGCCACAGGGATGTCTATCAAGTAGCACCTGAAATCACGCTGACCTTGCTACTTTGAAATTGTGCTACTTCAAGTGAAGTAGCGCGATTTCAAAGTAGCATCAATGTGAACCAGGGCGAAGAGATTCGTTTTTTGGTGCACAAATATATATTGAAATAAGATATACCGTAAGAGATATTGCACTTTCCCAAAACTACCACCCACAAAAATTAAAGAGAAAGAAAAGTAGAAGAAAAAAAACACTACAACAAAGCTCAATAATGTACTTTTTTTCTGCTGGTAAAATAAAAGTACATTCATTTACTAGCTTCAAAAAAAAAATTGGACAGGAAATATGGTGCTACATTTAGCAATGGGATTTTAAGGGCCTTGCTCATAGGAGCTTACAATCTAAAAATTGACAAAACCTTAGAGTGGACACAGCTTTAATTTCAGTGTATAACAGGCAACACATCACATTGTTATCTGCAAGATTATAGAAACATACTTAACAGTCATTCTTACAAAGCATTCCAACATCATATTAAAAAAAGACTTATTTAAAACACCCATCACCAGCCCACAATCCACACATACATAGATACATTGTGACCATGTTCTGCTGGAAGCTGCATTTCGGTGTACACGATTAAACAACAAGATCAAAAAGGGTAGAAGGTCAGCAGATGCTTCCAAACGATGTTTGCATGATCAGACAGGAACAATACACACACAACATTGACAGCATGGCCACATAAACTCACTTTTGATTGAAAAAATGCACAAGAATTTCAGCAAATATCCCTAGTTGGGCATTTGTCAATATGCACAAAATCATTCCTTCTCCCCCACAAATCACAGCAAAAAAACCTGCCCTTCTCAGGCCAAACGAACCCCCCTATTGCCATTATATAAGAGAGGTTGTATTGTTAGCACACTGACACACTCAATAGAAGTACACACCCACCAGTATCTCTCAATCTATCTCTTCATGTATGTCTAAAGTGATTGCATCTGATGAGCATAAACACATAATACTATTTGCAATTGTTTTAGCCCTTGGCTATGTGCATCAAATCTCCAACTACAGGCCAAAGATCAAAGTCCATTTGCATCCACATAAACAAAGCAACAGTTTTCTAAGCATATGTACCTGTGCAATGTAAACCCTAAAATTTTAAATGTCCAAGTCCCTGGGCATGATTAGTGCTAACAAACATTAACATTAGTCCCTGGCTGCAATGAGCTTCCAATCTAAAGTCCAAAATTAACATTCTTACATTAGAACCTATTTCAAGACAAATAACATGCCAGCATGTCTTTGGATTGTAGTGAGAACATATAAACTTTAACACAAGCATTACCATGTTGGGGAATTGAACCAACATCTCAGGTGCTACTAGACAGAACTGCTACCTACTTAGCCACCAGGAAGCCTCACACATGTTCTCTGCATCTCTGTGGTGTGAACAGCCCTAAGTCCATAGCCATGCTCAGTGTCACAAGCAATATACAATATATTGGCCTAAGCATTGGGACGCCTGCCTTTAAACACACATGAACTGTAATGGCATCCCAGTATTAGTATTGGGTTCAAAACTCATTTGGCCCCCCTTTGCAGCTATAACAGCTTCAACTCTGCTGGGAAGGCTTTCCACAAGGTTTAGGAGTGTATCTATAGGAATGTTTGACCATTCTTCCAAGTGCATTTGTGAGGTCAGGCACTGATGTTGGACGAGAAGGCCTGACCTACAGTCTCCTTTCTAATTCATCCCCAAGGTGTTCTGTTGTGTTGAGGTCAGGACTCTGTCCAGGCCAGTCAAATTCCTCCACCCCAAAATCACTCATCCATGTCTTTATGGACCTTGCTTTGTGCACTGGTCCAAATGATTTGGTGGAGGGGGGATTATGATGTGGGGTTGTCTTTCAAGGGTTGGGCTTGGCCTCTTAGTTCCAGTTAAGGGAACTCTTAAGGCGTCAGCATACCAAGACATTTTGGACAATTTCATGCTCCTAACTTTGTGGGAACAGTTTGGGGATAGCCCCTTCCTGTTCCAATTTGACTGCACACCAGTGCACAAAGCAAGGTCCATAAAGACATGGATGAGCAAGTTTGTGGTGGAGAAACTTGACTGGCCTGCACAGAGTCCTGGCCTCAACCCGATAAAACACCCTTTGGCTGAATTAGAGCAGAGACTGTGAGCCAGGCCTTCTCATCCAACATCAGTGCCTGGCCTCACAAATGCACTTCTGGAAGAATGATCAAACATTCCCATAGACACACTAAACCTTGTGGTCAGCCTTCCCAGAAGCTGTTCTAGCTGCAAAGGGTGGGCCAAATCAAATTTTAACCCTACGGACTAAGACTGGGCTTCCATTAAAGTTCATGTGTGTGTAAAGGCAGGCGTCCCAATACTTTTGGCTAAATAGAGTATCTGGAAAAGATTTACAATGGTGGTGGAAACCTCCTACATATAAATACTACATTTAGACATAATTATAGGACCTGGGAGATGAGACAACTTCTCGACATGAAGCAGCATGTCTGGAATGTGAACCTAGACACTCAGGGATGCTAAGCAGAAGCTCTAACCTCTAAGCCACAGAGCTGCCACATGTGAGAGCCTCCTACACATAACTACACATAAAAACACACAAAAACACATAAAAACACATAAATACTGCATTTCTTCTGACATACAGGTGATGGAATTACATTACTCAAGAGTTATTCTTCTTGATTTATTCTGTGATATTTGGTGTTTTTTTATGGGTGAGAGTAGAATATTACCCTCAAATTGTTGGGAATTACATTTTGATTTCTGATGTTGGTACACATATCACAATTTTGGGGCTCAAATTATGAATATTTGGAAATAATAAAAAGCACAAAAAATTGTGATTCATTTTAAATTTGCATCAGCAATGGTATTGTTTGTGGATTGTAATGACACCTGTGTCAGTTTGGGTAAAGATTGTTGTGAGATGGAGAGTAACAAGTGATAGTGACAGAGAAAAATATATTTTACCAAAACATCAAAACATTCCACATTCTAGTATTCTTAAAAACAAAATATTTTATGTAATAGCAACAATGTTGCAAAGGAAAATTTATTTCAGAGAAAGATACATTTCATCTCAACATTAAAAGGTTTTTTGTGAAAGTTACAACTGTTCCATTAGAACCAATGGCTAAAACTTGCATTGCACTAGAATAAAGCAGATTTTCACTTCCAAAAAATGCTAATTAGCTCTCATTTTGGTATTTACTATAGCACCGGGTAAAAAAGACACTTGAGTTAAAATGAGAGCTATTTTCATGTCTGAGCATGCTCAGTTGTGTTGGCACCTAGTTGTCCAAAATGGGGAATTTTTCACTTCTCAGACTTTTAAGGATATTTCAGTGTAGAATAATATAATATACCGCATATTTCAGTACCATTTAGGCAATTATATCATGCTCTAAACATTACTTCCATGTGCACTACTCCAGGTTTTAGCAGAGTAAGGGTTTGGGCACTATTTGGTTTCAGGGAACTATAATAAATTCGATTTTGAGAGTATTTTCTCACCAGCGCTATAGTGAATACCGTTTTAGCGCTAATTAGCGATAAATTGCCACGAATTAGCGCTAATTAGCGCTGCAGCTCTATGAATTTCAAAATAGCCAATTATGTTCCTTGCTAGAAGATATTAAATGGGATAAAATCCTAGAAATAATGAACACAGGAGGGAAAATGGGTGTGCTTTAAGAGCATATTAAATAAGGGTATTAGCCAATGCATTCCAATGGGAAATACATTTAAAAGAGCTAATGAAAATCCTGTGTGGCTTAACTCCATGTAAAAATGCATATAAAAGCAAAGGAGAAGGCCTTCAAAAAATACAAGACGGAGGGGTCATCATCAGCATTCCAACTTTACAAAGTATGCAATAAGAAATGTAAGGGTTCAATCAGGGTGGCTAAGATAGAACACGAAAGGCACATAGCGGAGGAGAGTAAAAAAAATCCCAAGAAATTCTTTAAGTATATAAATAGTAAGAGAGGGGGGTCAGATAATATTAGCCCCATAAAGAATTATGAAGGGAATCTGGTTACAAAGGATGGAGAGATAACAAAAGGTTTTAAATTTATTCTTCTCCTCAGTCTTCACAAGGGAAACGGGGGGCTTCAGTTACCAAAACTGCAAGGTTTATCCTCATGACACATCACAGGAAGCACCCTTATGGCTAACAGAGGATAGAATTAGGAATGACTTGAAAAACATAACATTAATAAGTCACCGGGACCATATGGCTTGCACCCTAGGATCCTTAGGGAACTCAGTCAAGTAATTGCCAGACCATCGTTCCTAATTTTTACGAACAGTCTACTGACAGGTATGGTACCAGCTGATTGAAGAAAAGCCAATGAAGCACCAATGTTTAAAAAGGGACCAAGATATATCCCTGGGAACTACAGACCAGTTAGCCTAATGTCACTAGTATGCAAGCTCTTGGAGGGGATGATAAGGAATTATATACAAGATTTTAGTAATAAAAACAGTTTCATTAGCAGTAATCAGCATGGGTTTATGAAGAATCGTTCTTGCCAAAGCAATATATTAACCTTCTATGAGGAGGTGAGCTGCCATCCAGATAAAGGAAGGCCCGTAGACGTGGTGTATCTGGATATTGCAAAGACATTCGCTACAGTTCCCCATAAACGTTTACTGTTCAAACTAAGGTCTGCCAGCATGGACCAAAGGTTAAGTACATGGATTAAAAACTGGCTACAGGGGCGAGTTCAGAGGGTGGTGATAAATGGGGAGTACTTGGAATGGTCCGGTGTGGAAAGTGGGGACACTCAGGGTTCTGTCCTGGGACCACTCCTATTTAATTTATTCATAAACGACCTGGAGGGGATGGGATAAACAGTTCAATCTCAGTATTTGCAGACAATACTAAGCTAAGCAGGGCAATAATTTCTCTGCAGGATGTGGAAACCTTGCAAGAAGATCTGAACAAATTATTAAGGGTGGGCACCTACATGGCAAATGAGGTTTAATGTAGAAAAATGTAAAATAATGCATTTGGGTGCCAAAAATATGAATGCAATCTACTCACTAGGGGGAGAACCTCTGGGGGAATCTAGGATGGAAAAGGGCCTGGGGGTCTTAGTAGATGACAGGCTCAGCAATGGCATGCAATGCCAAGCTGCTGCAAGCAAAGCCAACAGAATATTGGCATGCGTTAAAAAGGGAATTAACTTCAGAGATAAAGCGATAATTCTCCCACTCTACAAGACTTTAGACCTAAAGAATGCCATCCAGTTTTGGGCTCCAGTCCTCCGGAAGGATGTGCTGGAACTGGAGAGGATCCAGAGAAGGGCAACAAAGCTAATTAAGGGGCTGGAGGACCTTAGTTATGAGGAAAGATTATGAGCACTGAACTTATTCCCTCTGGAGAAGAGACACTTGAGAGGGGATATGATTTCAATGTACAAATACCATACTGGTGACCCCATAATAGGGATAAAACTTTTCAGCGAAAGGGCATTTAAAAAGACTTGCGGCCATTCACTAAAATTAGAAGAAAAGCGGTTTAACCTTCAACTAGAGGGCTGAAGGTTAAACCCGTAGAGGGTTTTTTACTGTAAGAGCGGTAAGGATGTTGAATTCTCTTCCACAAGCAGTGGTTTCAGCAGGGAGCATAGATAATTTCAAAAAACTATTAGATAGGCACCTAAACGACCACAACATACAGGGATATACAATGTAATATTGACAGAAAAGCACACACAGGTTGGACTTGATGGACTTATGCCTTTTATTCAACCTCACAAACTATGTACCTATGTAAAAGGAATGTGGTATTGTTCCTGTGAGAGTCACATGTGGTTCATAGTGTGACCCAAGGCTAAAGGCAAATACACTGTGCGCTTTTACAAGTGCAGTCATTTTCCCCAGAGCTTAGTGAATGTGCTGAAACTTCACTTTGGAAAGATACATACCCAATCAGGTGCAGGGAACATAAAACAAAAAACAGGATTTTTGCTTACACATGATTGGATGATGGAAATTAGCAGAGCATTACCACATTCACTAAGCTATGGGGAAAATAACTGTAAATGCACTTGCAGAGTGCAACTGCACTTCCAAAGTGCACAGTCTATTTGCCTTTAGCAAATCCACCTCCATATCTCCTGCATTTAGAAAAACTAAAGAAAAGTGTGAACAAGGCCTAAAACCAGTATTTGGCTTTTCCTGTCTATACTTTGAATTGTACTTGCTATGCCACCATCAACAAGTTAATTTTGTGTTTGCAGGCAGCAGATCATAAATAGAGAGACACTGCAGAGCCATAAACATGTCACACTCAAAGTCTATTCTTTCATCTTTAACAGATGACATGTTCTTGAATCTCTTCCTGTGTAGCCTGGCTTAGCAACAGAAGCATCAGAGTTTAAGTTTTTTTTTAGAGTTTAAGGTTTACAGGACAGCAAGAAAATCACTGCCTGCATTTGGCCACCTCTTTGTAGTGGAAAGTCCCCCCCCCCCTTTTGAAGCTGCTTATCTGCAATAATGGATTTTACCTGGGAGTTATAAGTTGTTAAAAAGGGACATCTCTACATGTCACCATAAAACAGAGCCCCAGTAAAGTGGGGATTTTCATTTCTACTTGCAAATGTCCTCTGCAATATTCCCACTGTGATTTTGACTTCATGTGTATAGCTCAAATCTGAGTGTTTATGCTGAACGTACAGTATATGCTGAATACACATTTATACTTCAACCACTTCAGCCCTGGAAGATTTTACCCCCTTCCTGACCAGAGCACTTTTTGCGATTCGGCACTGTGTTGCGGCCGTGCGATGTTACACCAAAACAAATGTGACATGCTTTTTTTTTCCCCCAAATAGAGCTCTCTTTTGGTGGTATTTGATCACCTCTGCGGTTTTTATTTTTTGTGCTATAAACAAAAAAAGTGACAATTTTGAAAAAAAAAGCAATATTTTTGACTTTTACTATAATAAATATCCCCCAAAAATATATAAGAAAACACATTTTTTCCTCAGTTTAGGCCGATATGTATTCTTCTACATATTTATGGTAAAGAAAATTGCAATAAGCTTATATATTGATTGGTTTGCCCAAAAGATATAGGGGGTCATTTACTATAGAGCTGCGGCTATTAGCGCTAATTGCCACTATTTAGCGCTAATTCGCTGCAACTTAGCGCTAACACGGTATTCACTATAGTGGTGGTGAGAAAATACTCCCAATACTCCCAAAATTGAATTTACTATAGTTCCCTGAAACCAAATAGCGCCCAAACCCTTACTCTGATAAAACCTGGAGTAGTGCACATGGAAATAATGTTTAGAGCATGATATATTTGCCTAAATGGTACTGAAATATGCGGTATATTATATAAAGATAATCTGCTTTTAAACTGTGTGAAAAAGTGATTTCTACGCTGAAATATCTTTAAAAGTCTGAGAAGTGAAAAATTGCCCATTTTTGGCAACTAGGTGCCAACACAGTTGCATGCTCAGATCTGAAAATAGCTCTCATTTTAACTCAAGTGTCTTTTTTACCCAGCGCTATAGTAAATACCAAAATGAGAGCTAATTAGAGAGCATTTTTTGGAAGTGAAAATCTGCTCTATTTTAGTCCAATGCAAGTTTCAGCCATTGATTCTAATGGAACAATTGTAACTTTCACAAAAAAAAACTTTTAATGTTGAGATGAAATGTATCTTTCTCTTAAATAAATTTTCCTTTGCAACATTGTTGCTTCTACTTAAAATATTTAGTTTTTAAGAATACTAGAATGTGGAATGTTTTGATGTTTTGGTAAAATATATTTTTCTCTGTCCCTTTCACTTGTTATCTCCATCTCACAACAATCTTTACCCAAACTCAAACAGGTGTCTTTACAATCCACAATCAATATCATTGCTGATGCAAATTTAAAATGAATCACAATTTTTTGTGCTTTTTATTATTTCCAAATATTCATAATTTGAGCCCAAACAATGTGACATGTTGATACCAACATCAGAAATCAAAATGTAATTCCCCAAAATTTGAGGGTAATATTCTACTCTCACCCACAAAAAAACACCCAATATCACAGAATAAATCAAGAAGAATAATTCTTGAGTGATGTAATTCCATCACCTGTATGTCCAAAAAAATGCAGTATTTAGGTGTTTTATGTGTATTTATGTGTAGCTGTGTGTAGGTTTTCACATGTGGCAGCTCTGTGGCTTAAAGGTTAGAACTTCTGCTCAGTATCCCTGAGCGTCTGGGTTCAAACCCAAACATGCTGCTTCATGTAGGGAAGTTGTCTCACCTCTCTATAACTATGTCTAAATGTAGTATTTATGTGTAGGCGGGTTCCACCACCATTGTAAATCTTTTCCAGATATACTATTTAGCCAAAAGTATTGGGACGCATGCCTTTACACACACATGAACTTTTATGGCAGCTCAGTCTTAGTCCGTAGGGTTAAAATTTGATTTGGCCCAACCTTTGCAGCTAGAACAGCTTCTGGGAAGGCTATCCACAAGGTTTAGTGTTTGATCATTCTTCCAGAAGTGCATTTGTGAGGCCAGGTACTGATGTTGGATGAGAAGGCCTGGCTCGCAGTCTCTGCTCTAATTCAGCCAAAGGGTGTTCTACCGGGTTGAGGTCAGGACTCTATGCAGGCCAGTCAAGTTTCTCCACCCCAAACTTGCTCATCCATGTCTTTATGGACCTTGCTTTGTGCACTGGTGTGCAGTCATGTTGGAACAGGAAGGAGCCATCCCCAAAATGTTGGGAGCATGAAATTGTCCAAAATGTCTTGGTATGCTGACGCCTTAAGAGTTCCCTTAACTGGAACTAAGAGGCCAAGCCCAACCCCTGAAAAACAATCCCACATCATAATCCCCCCTCCACCAAATCATTTGGACCAGTGCACAAAGCAAGGTCCATAAAGACATGGATGAGTGATTTTGGGGTGGAGGAACTTGACTGGCCTGGACAGAGTCCTGACCTCAACACAACAGAACACCTTGGGGATGAATTAGAGAGGAGACTGTAGGTCAGGCCTTCTCGTCCAACATCAGTGCCTTACCTTACAAATGCACTTGGAAGAATGGACAAACATTCCCATAGACACACTCCTAAACCTTGTGGACAGCATTCACAGAAGAGTTGAAGCTGTTATAGCTGCAAAGGGTGGGCCAAATCAATTTTGAACCCTACGGACTAAGACTGGGATGCCATTATAGTTCATGTGCATATAAAGGCAGGCGTCCCAATACTTAGGCCAATATATAGTATATTGCTTGTGACACTGAGCATGGCTATGGACTTATGGCTGGTTTACACCACAGAGATGCAGACTACATGTGTGAGGGTGCCCACTGGCTAAATGGGTAGCAATTCCATCTAGCAGCACTTGGGTTGCTGGTTCAATTCCCTAACATCCTTATGCTTGTGTTGAAGTCTATATGTTCTTCTTGTGTGGGTTTCTCACCACAATCCAAAGACATGCTGGCACTCTATTTGTCTCCTGTCGAAATAGTCTTTAAAGTAAGAAAGTTAATTTTGGACTTTAGATTGGAAGCTCATTGCAGCCAGGGACTGATGTTAATGTTTATTAGCACTAATCATGCCCAGGGACTTGGACATTTAAAATTGTAGGGTTTACACTGCACAGGTAAATATGCTTAGAAAATTGTTGCTTTGTTTATGTGCATGCAAATGGACTTTGATCTTTGGCCTGTAGTTGGAGATTTGATGCACATAGCCAAGGGCTAACACAGTTGTAAATAGTATCATCAGGTGCAATCACTTTAGACATATGGGAAGAGACAGATTTAAAGATACTGGCGGACGTGTACTTCTATTGGGCGTGTGTCAGTGTGCTAACAATACAACCTATCTTATATAAAGGACTGCAGCGGTTTGTTTGGCCTGAGAAGGCCAAGTTTTTTGCTGTGACTTGTGGGGGAGAAGGGATATTGTGCATATTGACAAACGCCCAACTCCCAACTAGGACTGTTTGTTTGCTGAAATTCTTGTGCATTCTTTCCATCAAAAGTGGGTTCATGTGGCCTGTCAATGTGTGTGTGTATTCCTTTCTGAACAAGCATTCGTGGTTTGGGAGCATCTGCTGACCTTCTACTCTTTGATCTCATTGCTTAATCGTATACACAGAAATGCAGCTTCCAGCAGAACGTACTCTACAATGTATGTGTGTGGATTATGGGATGGTGGTGGGTGTTATAGTTTGAATATGTGCCTTTTTTAATATGATGTTGGCATGCTTTGTAAGAATAATGACTGTTAAGTATGTTTCTATGATCTTGCAGGAAAAATGTGATGTATTGCCCATTATACACTGAAAGTAAAGCTGTGTTCACTCTAAGGTTTAGACAAGTTTTAGATTATACACTCCTATGAGCAGGGCCCTTAGAACCCAATTGTTAACTATTCTTTTTATGCTAGTAAATCTACATAATTTTGTTCCTGCTGGCAAAATAAAAGTATACTATTGAGCTTGTTTGTTTTTTGTTTTTTTTTAAATTTTTTTATTTATATATTTTTTTCTCTTTTCTTTTTTAATTACCGTATTTATCAGCGTATAACACGCGCCCCAAATTTAGGAGGGAATTTTAAGGAAAAAACTTTTAGGAGGGAAGTTTAAGGAAAAAACATTTAAATGCCCATCAATGCAGCCTTATGAGTGTCCATCTGCAGCCTTGTCCATCATTGCAGCCTTGCCCAGTGCCTCTGCAGCCTTGCCCAGTGCCTCTGCAGCCTTACCCAGTGTCTCTGCAGCCTTGCCCAGTGTCTCTGCAGCCTTGCCCAGTGCCTTTGCAGCCTTGCCCAGTGCCTCTGCAGCCTTGCCAGTCTCTTTGCAGAATTGCCTAGCCGCTTATTATTTAAAATTGGCGCCGATCTCTGCTGACTGTGAGTGGAGAGAAGCAAGATGCACAAAGCCGAGTGTACTCGACTAGTTTCGGCTCCTCTCGCAGTCCCGCCCATCTCCACTGATTGCGAGAGGAGAGGAACGAGCGGCGCTGACAAACACATAGCCGAGTGTAATTGGCTAGTTTTGGCTCCTCTCGCAGTCCCACCCCTGACTGTGAGTAGAGCTGAGAATAGCCGAGTACACCCGGCTATGTGTATATCACTGACGCTCGCTCCGCTCACAATCAGCGGAGATCGGCGTATAACACGCACCCACTATTTTCCCCTGAGTTTAGGGGAAAAAAGTGTGTGTTATACGCCGATAAATACGGTAGTTGTCTTTTTTTTTTTTGGGGGGGGGTTTAGGGAAGTGCAATATCTTACTTCTACCCATAGAAATTATAAGATATAATTGTGCACCAAAAAGCCTAATCTCTTCAGCACACTTGCAAGTAAATGATAAAGGTGTTTAAGCGGAGACTTTGTATATAACAGCTGTGGAGAATTGCAGGTGATGAATTCAGCTGATGTATAGGCAGTGTTGTATATGTCAGCCCTGCTTCACATTGGTGCGATTTGACATGTCAAATCAGCAGCAATTGCACCGTCCTTATCGGTTCGGTGCTGTAATTTCCAAAAGTAGTTTCTGTACTACTTTTGGTGACTTTGGGGTGCGATTTCCATTAATATCTGAGCCTGTGCAGGCATTTGTCTTTGTAATTTACCTGCTGCAAGCCCAGGGACACCATTTCTTATCAAACTCCCTTAAGTTCACCTTCAAATATCGTTATATGTAGAAATATGGATTTGCATATCTGCAAATAAACAAAAATAAAAAATACTAATCATGGTTGTGATCAAATATTCTCAGCTGCCATCAAAAGAGTTATTGTAATCACCCGAAAGTGCCTGTGCTGGTCAGGATCTCCATTTGGGGGGGACATGGTGAGGTCCCTGTTTAGAAAATAGGAGGTACTGCTCATTTGCTGGGTAAGTGTAGGATATGTACTTGTGTTTACTCAATGTGGGGGTGGATGTGGTGGTTAGAGTTGGTGTGGGTGGGGTTCATTGATTTGTTTGGCATCACACCCAATGTGCACACATCACTTCCTACATTTGTTCTGCTGATGTAAATCAGTAAGTACTATGCAAATATATAAATGAGAGTTCCTTTTATTAAAAAAAAAATGTGTGTGTGTGTTTTTCACAATTGGGTGACTTTTCCAGCAAATTTGGACCTCCAAGTTGTATGACAAGTTGTTGTACCCCATGATTCTCAATGATCACCATTCATATCTGTGCTGCTTCAAGTCACACCAACTTCTTCAAACTAGTCTCTGTACTACTTTGGTGTGACTTTCATGCGACTTGAGGTACATAGGTCGCTATATTACACAGACATTCCCAGAAGTTGGGGCCAAGTTGCAGTGTCAAAGTGGCAGCAAAATAGTGTGACTTTCAGGTCGCAGCAGTGTGAATGAGATTCATGGATAACTCCTTTGAATTTGGCCCTATTGTCACATGTACATCCTGAAAGTGGGGCAAATTCATCCCTGCACTACCTTGGTTTGACTGCGATTTGAGGTCCATACACCACAAGATTACACATCCATTGCTTCAAGTCATGGCAAAGCTGTGCAAATAGGGCCTAATTCAAAGGTGTTATCAATTAATCTCATTAGGTTACTTTCACACCTTGGGGTGATTTTTTTTTTTCATGCAGCTTTTGACCTCAGAGTCGCATGAAAAGTTGCCCCCCATGATTTCCATTTATATCTATACCCATGTCCACATAGCTCTGAATTGACATGCCAAATCGACGCCTATTGACGGCAATGGAACTGTCCGAATTGGTGCGGCGCCGCACAGGTTCTCAATAGTAGTTTCTGCACTAATTTGGATGACTTCAGGGGGCGATTTCTTACCTCCCAACATTTTGAGATGGGTATAAGGAATACCTATTAGCAAAAGTATGTAGGCATAGGACACACCCCCTAACACGCCTCCTTTAAAGGAGAATTATTAAAAAAAAAAGTATTAGTTAAACCTCCAAGTGCTTTTTTTTTCTTTCCCAATAATATTCCTTTAGATTGGCTCTGGAAATTTACAAACAAAGCAATTTAGAAATGAGATGCATTTTATATACAACTATATAGATCCGAGGGACTTTGTTCCAAATCAGGGACAGTTTGGACCTATGCGATTTCACTAGACATCTGTGCAGGAAAGTGCACTGATGTCTCTGAAATCGCTCACAAAGTCGGGCTGAGGCCCCTTTCACACTTGTGACTTTTCCTGCGACTTTGGACATCAGAGTCGCATGTTAAATCACACCGACTTCAAAGTAGTCCCTGTACTCCTTTGGTCTGGCTTTGATGCGTGTTGAGGTCCCTAGACCTCAAGTTTACACAGGCATTCCCTAAAATTGCGACTTTCCCTGTGTCCATAGACCTCAAGATTACACAAGCATTACTTAGTTGCATCAAAATTTGCGTGACTTTCAGGTCGCACAAGTGTGAAAGGGGCCTAAGTCACTGTTCTGAGTACTATTATACCTAGAATATAAAGTAGTCCCACCATCAAACACTAGTAAACGTATGTTCTCAATATATAATTGTGCTCAAATGGCTGAAAATCACACAGATAGTATCACCTACTTAAAGCTTGCATTGTACTCAGCAGCATATGCTGAAAAGAGGCGAACGCCTATTAGCCAATGCCACATCAGCATGAGCATGGTTGTTACTATAATGTTTTGCATTTCAGGCATTTATATTAATGTAAACAATCAAACATTAGTAAATGTATTTTCGATGTAGGTACATGCTCAGCTCTGTAGCATAGTGCTATGCCCCACTACCTTCAAAGGTTCAAGCCATGAGTTCAAATCCTGCTAATGGTATCACCCCATGAAATCGTGCATTGTACTTGGCAGCATAATTAACCAATTCACATCATGTCAGTTTGGTTTATTCCAACTCTTCGAATGCATGCAATGGTATGTACTTATTCAATAATATTATGCTGTGGAATTCCAAAAATCAAAGAAAAAAACGTTGTAGGGCCCCCCAGTACATAGCAGGCCCTTCAGGTCTGGTATGGACTTTAAGGGGGACTCTATACCAATTTTTTTTTTTAATTGACGTGGGGCCCCCCCAAAATTCATACCAGACCCTTATCTGAGCATGCAGCCCGGAGGTCAGGATAGGGGGGGACGAGCGAGCACCCTCCCCTTCTGAACCGTACCAGGCCACATGCCCTTGCCCTGGGGACAAGGGCCCGTTCCTGACAACCCTGGCCAGTGGTTGTCGGTCTGCAGGCAGGGGGTTTATCAAAATCTGGAAGCCCCCTTTGAAAAGGGTGGGCCCCCAGATCCTTCCCCCCTATGTGAATGGGCATGGGGTACATCATACTCGTTCACCAAAAAAAAGCAGTAAAATGTAAAAAAAAAAACATTTTTTGACGAGTCCATTATTGTAAAACAGCTCCAAGCTGTCTTCTTCCCTGAGCCGTCTTCTCCTGCCACTGTCTCTCCCACCGCCATCTTCTCCCCGAGCTGTCTTCTCC
Organism: Lithobates clamitans; assembly: GCA_037952925.1. Lineage (NCBI taxonomy): Eukaryota > Metazoa > Chordata > Amphibia > Anura > Ranidae > Lithobates > Lithobates clamitans. Next base: position 9,468,607 of record JBBGZY010000513.1, on the reverse strand, counting down.
TAGAGCCGTCTCTCCTGACGCCGCCGTCTTCTCCATCTGCTGTGTTCTTCCGCACCGCCAGTTACCCGCTAATAAAAAAAAGCCACTCTTCTGTGGCGGTCTTCCTCCACCGTGTTGTCACCTATTGTGTGGCGTCTCTTACATAGCCATGGGGTGGGCTCTCTGGGTGACTTCATCAGATGGCCGCAGAAGACCAGCTTTTTCTTTTTTTTTATTAGCGGGTAACCAGCTGCATGGGAGAAGATGGCGGCAGCATGAGAGATGGCTCAGGGAGAAGAAACATCAAACACTAGTAAATGTATTTTCTATATATGATTGTGCTAAGCCCAATAGGCTAGTGGTCAGCACTTCTACCCTGTAAAACTCAGGCTTTGAAGGACTCATGGGTTCAAATCCCACAGAGAGATACTAAAAGATTGCATTGGTTGAAAAAAAGGTGAATGCCAATTAGCCAAAGCAGCATATGCTGAAAATAGGCAAATGCCAATCAGCCAATGCACTTTAATTTGGTTGATTCTATTAACTTAACTCTTCAAATGCATGCAATGGTATGTAAGTATTCAATAATATTATGGTGTGGAATTCCAAACACCACACACTAGCTAATGGGCAGTTTACATTTCTTTTATTTTAACTCGCTTGTGCACTGAAAAAACATACACAGCTGGTGGATGGTAGGTTGGCTGGGATTTGAACTCATACCATGAAAACATCTGAGCAGACCACCAAGCCATTGCGCTAAGTACACTGAGACCTGCATAATAGTGTAGTATGATTAAAGAATGAACATAAATTACCACTTTATAGTCACCTAAATAAAAAAATGAAACGTGAAAAAAAATACAACAAATTGGTAACCTAAATGTTCAATACATGTAACTTTACAGAAAAGCAGACATTACTCTGTAATAACCATTCATAACTGCATTCGTTAGCAAAAGAAGGGAAAAAAATAGGAATACTAATTGCAATATACATCAATAGATGCACACGAGGTGGAGCACATCTCGCATAAAAATGTTTTTCACATGCATGGATCATAGTTGCAGTGCAGTGCTATATAATAACTTAGTAGAAATTGGTATTTGCATATACGTGGAATTGCTAATTGGCGCTGATTTCCGAATTTACTAACGTATGTTTCTCCGCTTTTTCGTTCACCTGTTGAAATCTTAATTGCCTTAAATGGGCGCTATTATATGTAATAGTGCCCAGTACTATTAGGCCTTTAACACTACACCTTCAACAGCCTAACACACTGTTCCAACATTTCACCATCAAATGGCATGCCTCTAAATGCCCAAGCACTGCACTGCAGCCCACTTCACAGTGACATTCCACCATGGTCTCACTTCTAAGCACTGCTCCAGCGGTCAGGAAGTATAACCATTGCCCAGTCAGAGGGCAATGCTTTTTCTATGACCAGGTCATAATCATACCCCTCTATTATATGAAAATCCCTCATTTCTGTAATCGCCCCCCATTAAAACGACTTCTCTTTTAGTAGTGGCGTGCATGTTTCAGGTAGGTTAACTTGAATTCAGTTCAACAACTAAAAAAGTATTTTCATGTTTAGTTAATTATACTAATTGGGTACAAGATCATTCACCAATTAGTCTGGTTATAGTGTCTGCATTACCAATATGTTTATGCATTTTTTTTCAATGGCAGCTATGTTTACTCACTGTATTTGAAATAAAAAGTAAAGGAGACATATGAGGTCTTTAAAGTACATTTTTGATTGGATCAAAGGGGAATAGTGATTAATTGAAAAGGTCATGTAGAGAACATGATAAATCTAGCTGTTCTCAGCTTCTGTCCCTAATGACTGTGAAATAGCCGAATTGTAAGCATCTTTGTATGTCAGCACAGGTGGCTTGGTCAGAATGACTGAGTTAGTGATTAATTCATTTGTGCTAGTGGAGGATATCCCTAAAAATTGGATCCACTTGCAGCAAAGCAAAGCTCCAGTGCTCTAACACAGGACCTGGAAGCGGAGTCACAGAACTGCAGTGGTTCAGCTCATACATATTTTAATGAAGCATGTCAGCTGTTGGTGCTGGGCTGAGTACCTCTAGAAAGATTTCTGATGTCCCCAGATTTGAACTCTCTTATCGCTGACCTTGTATGCCATGATTAGGTTGTTAATATGTCAGCAATCCTGACAGACTATCCCCATGCTAATCCCCATCTGCTCACACAGATGGCAACTTTCAATTTTATTGAACTCATTTTTATTGAAAAATGAAATATATTTCAGAGAATAAAAAGTTTCCTGTGTTCCACACAGAGAAAGGCTTACGGGAAGATCTATGGGCATTTTATATTCTTATAGCATCGGGTAACAATGACATAAATATATGCTGGATTGTAAACATCAAATGAAAATCCATCAGTATTTTTTTTACATTTCATCATACACATAAGTGGCATATGATTTTGTTTTGATGGGCTGTTTGTTTTAGATTGCTATATTATTGATGCAGCTATAGATGTGGAAGAAGGGATAGTGCATAGCAAAATATGTACATTCTTTGTCAGATCAGCTGCTTTTGGTGTGGGAATTTAACGATTGTAATCATTTTATTAGAATTGAACAGAAACAGATAATAAAAATATTTGTCAAGTTACAAAACTTTGTAACAAGTTTCAGAGAGGATGTGTGCCAATAACCAAATTACAAAAAGAATGTTGTGTCTTGTGTATGTTAGACCATATTCAAAAGATCAACAAAGAAAAAATGGGCAAGGGGGGCATAAACAGGAGGAAGGGGCAAAGGTGGGTGGTTGGGTTTATGATTCATAACAATTTAACAGTCATTTATTGCATGGACTTGTAAACTTAGTGTAAAAGCGAGAGAAAAATATGGGGGAAATATTTTAGGAAGCAAGCATGTCGATCAGATGGGCAAGTGTGAAAAGGAGAGATAAGAGAAAAAATAGTGACAGCTGAGAGGAAAAAAAAGAGGACAAGTAATGGGGGGGGGGGGGGGTTAGGGAGCTTGGCGCTGAGGATCTCCACTCACCCCCCCACCCCCAGATGAGGCAATTCACAAGAATATCGGGCACTCAAAAGCGATGGATAAGAATATTGAACCCACAGTCTCCATACTTTAAAGTGGTTGTAAAGGCACTAGTTTTTTTTACCTTCATGCATTCATTGTGCAGCATCCACCCCTAATACTTACCTGAGCCCCCCTCGATCCAGCGATGTTCATGAGAGCCTTGCTCCTATGGGAACTTGCACTCCTCATTGGCTCCCGCTGCTGTCAATCACATCCAGTGAGCCAATCAGGAGATGAAGGGGGCTGGGCCAAGCCGCGGCTCAGTGTCATGCCTGCTTGGTGCCCCCAGAGCAAGCTGAGGGGGCAGGAGGAGGAGCCAGGTGCCCTGGTGAGGGACCGGAGAAGAGGAGGATCCAGGCTGCTCTGTGCAAAACCATTGCATAGAGCAGGTAAATATAACTCACAAGGCCTTAATATTGCTTTAAGCAAACTATTGGTGTAGAAATTGTTAGTATGGATAATGTGGCACATTTTATGTTAGCAGCATTTTTTTGGTTCATGTTTTACAGCATAGGTTTCTTTAAACACATATTTTTTCGAAGGAGTGCATGTGGTGTTTTATAGATTGGAGTGATTGGTTATGTGCAGTTATTAAGTGAAAGAAAAGACTGAATATGTGTTTGTAACAGATAAACTATGGGACATGTGTTGGGATAGATCTGTGCTTTGTGAACATTTATTGTTTGAGGGGCTGGCACAGAGATGATCTGATTAGCCCTTTGCTGTTATGGAACAGCTGTCACCATCGCATTTTTAAATCTTTGTATTCAACTTTAAAACTGACTAGTGATTTTTCAGATCATTGATCAGGTTTATTTTGACACTATGAAGGTGGTTATTGGTTACTGAAAATGTAATAAAGGAGTTATCAAGGGGTGGGCATGACCTCAAGAGGATGACAAAGCAGGCACTAGCTGCAAGACCAGGTACTGTGATCACTGATGACGTTTCCTGTCCTTGGGTGGCTAAATTCAATAATCCACTGCATTTATGCAGTGGGCCATTGTTGCCAGCCAGGCTGGACTTCAAAACATGTCTGACTTTGTTTATCTCTATTATATGTGGGGTCTTCAAAATGTTTCCACACTTTTTTATATTATTGTTGGAAACAGTGAGTGTCACGTGACTGTCTGGCAAGCCGGCTGACCTTGCAGTTTAGTATAAGTTGTCACACTGTGGCTAAGATGGCTGCAAAACTTATAAAAAAAAAGTGTGGAAAATTTTTGAAGAACCCTCATTTTAGGAGTAATGGAATCAGTAGTTTATCAAATATAATGTTTGAGCTTTCTGTTAAGCTCACGGGAAATTACAAGGACACTCCATTTTTTGATGCAGACAAGACAGAGAAAATAAATCACCGCTCAGGAGAACTTGCTTTCAGGTGTGTGTTAGTGAATCCTTCAGAGGAGAGGAGTCCCAGGTGCTGGCTAAATGCAAATTGAAGCAGGGTTTGAAACAGGAAAATCTGGATGCCGCACACCGGATAAAGTTGAAAACATCTTCTTTATTGTAAAACTTGGATCATAAAAAACAGGACAATCAGGCGGGTGGTACAGACACAGCTGACGCGTTTCGCGCTCTAGTTCGAGTGCTTACTCATAGCTGACAAATATTGGGATGACTGTCTTATATATCTTAATACAGTGGTTCTCAACTCCAGTCCTCGGGACCCACCAACAGGTCAGATTTTAAGTATTACCTTGGGGAGTTGCAGACTAGAATACTGCAATCACTGAGCAGCAAGTGATATCACCTGTGATGTATTTCAGCTATCTTGCAAACCTGGCCTGTTGGTGGGTCCTGAGGACTGGAGTTGAGAACCACTGTCTTAATAAGAGATACCACATGACTTCATGGTCACTCATCTAATGGATATCAGCACGTGTCCTCTGAACAGTTTTCAGCTAAAGCTACAAGTTAGTGTAGTGCGAGCTCTGCACAGTGTTCAGCTAAAGCTACCTGTAGAAGGTTGGTGGTGTTTTCCTGATGCTATCACTACCGCAGGCAGCTACATTATTTTAACGTTAGTGTAGTGCGTCCTCTTCACAGTGTTCAGCTAAAGCTACCTGTAGAAGGTTGGTGGTGTTTTCCTGATCCTATCACTACCGCAGGCAGCTACATTATTTACATGTTAGCGTAGTGCGACTTCTGCACAGTGTTCAGCTAAAGCTACCTGTAGAAGGTTGGTGGTGTTTTCCTGATCCTATCACTACTGCAGGCAGCTACATTATTTTAACATTGGTGTAGTGCGTCCTCTGCACAGTGTTCAGCTAAAGCTACAAGTTAGTGTAGTGCGACCTATACACAGTGTTCATCTAAAGCTACCTGTAGAAGATTGGTGGTGTTCTCATACTACAGGCAGGCAGTTGATTTTGCTAGCTGCAGTATCAGTATATATATATATATATATATATATCCCAGCTTAGTGCAGCTACATCTCACTGCAGGCCATTAGTATGTCTGGAAGGCCAACAAGGAGGGGCAGACAGTCACAAGCCAATAAAAGAGGGCAAGCAGGCTCTGTGTCTAGAGGCAACAGTGCTGGTCGTGGAGACGGTGCATCCTCATCAGCACGTGGCCGTGGGACACGCTTGGCCTTTTTTTCGGCAGCTGGCTGTGTTGAGCCGCAGACTTGGTCTAGTGGATGACCAAGCCGTCCTCATCCTCCTCATCCTCTCTCACCCATGCTCAGGGTACTTTGTCTGGCAAAGCAGCTGCCAACACGGCCTCTTCCCTCAGCTCAATGGCATCAGTGACTCCTTCCCTAGCCCCACCGTGTCCCCCTGAGAAGTCCCTCGAACTGTTTGACCACAGTGTTGGTTATATGCTCCAGGAGGATGCCCAGCGTTTAGAAGGCTCTGATGATGATACTGAGCTAGATGAAGGCAGTAACGTGAGCACGGACGGAGGGGGTGCCCAAGAAGGACAGCTATCTGGCAGTCATGCTCCCCCTGCTGCAGTATACTGCCAGGTTTATTCCAGTGATGAGGAGGGAGGGGATGATGAGGTCACTGACTCAACGTGGGCGCCTGATAGGAGAGAGGAGGAGGATGAGGAGGAGGCACATCACCAACGAGGCAGGATGCCCTCCAGGGGCCAGCCTAAGGGCAGCACACTCACTGCATCACAACGCAAAGCTCCGCATGTGCAGGGAGCTGCTGTCTCTGCGCGTTATTCAAAAAGTTCTGTAGTGTGGGACTTTTTTAAGACTAGTGCATCAGATCGCACCACTGCTATTTGCAACATATGTCTCAAGCATATCTCGCGTGGCCAAAACATCTCCCGTTTGGGCACCACATGCTTGACCAGACATATGCTGACCTGCCATGCAGTTCGCTGGCAAGCGTATCTAAAAGACCCACACCAAAGAACAAAGAGGACCTCTCCTTGCTCCTCATCAGCTGAAATCTCCAACCCCACTATACCTTCAGTCCTCTCTGAGACCTGCACTGAGAGGAATGAAGGTGTAGAATTAGGTGTGTCACAGCCAAGTACTTGTGGGCAATCTGCTTTTGGTATACCAACGTCAGATTGTACCAGGCAAATTTCACTTCCCCAGCTGCTGCACTGCCAAAAGAAGTTTGCTCCCAGCCATCCACATGCCCAGTGGTTTAATGCTAGCTTGGCAAAATTGCTAGCACTTCAACGGCTACCTTTTCAGTTGGTAGACTCTGCCCCCTTCTGTGAGTTTGTGAAATGTGCGGTTCCTCAGTGGCAGGTACCCAAACACCACTTTTTCTCATGGAAGGCGATTCTGGCTCTCTACCGGCATGTGGAAGGCAATGCCTTGGCCTCGCTGGACAGGGCGGTCAGCGGTAAGGTGCATATTACCGATTGGTCATGGTCCAGCAGGCATGACTCATGGTCCAGCAGGCATGGACCGGGACGTTACCTAAGTTTCACGGCGCATTGGGTGATTCTACTGGCAGCTGGGAAGGATGCAGGACAAGGTGCAGTAGTGTTGGAGGTTGTTCCACCACCACGCCTCCAAAATGCCACTACTAATGATTTTGACACACCTCTCTCCTCCACCCCCTCCTCTTCTTCTTCCTCCATGGCCTCTTCCTGTGTTTTGTCCTCAGAACCAGCGGTGCTCCGTAGGCATTCAAGGGGCTACGCAAGTATGCAGGCAAAAGATGGCATGCGGTGCTTGAGCTGGTGTGCTTGGGGGACAGGAGCCACACTGGGGCAAGGGTTCTGTCAGCTCTGCAGGGCAGGTTCAGAGGTGGTTGACGCCATGCCAACTTAAGGCAGGAATGGTGGTTTGCGACAATGGCACCAACCTCCTCTCCGCCCTCCGACAGGGACAATTGACCCATGTGCCCTGTTTGGCTCACGTCCTTAACTTGGTGGTGCAGCGGTTGTTGGGCAGGTACCCGGGCTTACAGGATGTCCTGAGGCAGGCCAGGAAAGTCTGTGTGCATTTCAGCCGGTCATATAATGCCAGTGCTCGGCTGGCAGACCTCCAAAAGGAATTTAACCTGCCCAAGAACCGCCTAATCTGTGACATGCCCACCAGGTGGAACTCAATGTTGGCCATGCTGCAGCGGCTGCACACGCAGCAGAGGGCCATCAATGAGTACCTGTGCGACTATGGCACCAGGACAGGGTCAGGGAAGCTTGTTTTTTTTCCCCACGCCAGTGGGCCATGATCAGGGATGCATGCACTGTCCTGTCACCATTTGAGGAGGCCACGAGGATGGTGAGCAGTGACAGTGCATGCATCATTGACACTGTCCCCCTTGTCCACCTGTTGGAGCACATGCTGCGTGGAATAATGGACAGGGCACTTGAGGCAGAACAGAGGCAGGAAGAAGAGGACTTCCTTAGCTCCTAAGGCCCCCTTTATCCAGACAGTGTTCCTGCGTGCCCACTGATCACACAGGAAGAGGATGAGGAGGAGGATTGTGTCAGTATGGAGGTGGAGCCTGGCACTCAGCATCAGCAGCAGTCTTTAAGGGATCATTTACAGTCCCAAGAAACACATGGACTTGTACGTGGCTGGGAGGAGGTGGCTGCGGATCATGTCGTCCTTAGTGACCCGGACCGAATGCCTTAGCAAACCTACGCTGCATGGCCTCCTTGATCCTGCAAAGCCTGCGGAAGGATCCTCGTATTCGTGGTATCAAGGAGAAGGATCAATACTGGCTGGCAACCCTCCTTGATCCACAGTACAAGGGTAAGGTTGCGGACCTTATCTTGCCGTCGCAGAGGGAGCAGAGGATGAAACATCTTCAGGAGGCCTTGCAGAAAGGTCTGTGCAACGCGTTCCCAGAGACTGGGAGGTTACAAACACCTGTTTCTGGACAACGTGTTTCTGAGGCTTCGGTCAGTCAAAGAAGGAGCAGTGGAGAAGGTGGCCGTCTGACCGATGCGTTCAGACAATTCTTTAGTCCGCAGCCCCAAGGTATGATAGGTTCCAGCAATTATCGCCAGCGTCTGTTTTACATGGTGCAGGAATACCTAAGGGCAAGATCTGACTTGGACACCTTTCCCACCGAAAATCCTCTGGGTTACTGGGTCTTGAGGATGGATCACTGGCCAGAGCTTGCACAGTATGCAATTGAGCTACTGGCCTGTCCTGCATCCAGCGTTCTTTCGGAACGCACATTCAGTGCTGCTGGAGGCTTTGTAAACGATCACAGGGTGCGTCTGTCCACCGACTCGGTCGATCGACTAACCTTCATAAAAATGAATCAGTCTTGGATCACCACCAGCTACCAAGCACCTGATGCTGATGTAACTGAATACATTTTTTTGAAATGTCAGATCCTTTCAAAGACTGCCTATGCTGATGCTGAGTGACTATCCTGTTATACTGAGTAATTATCCTCTTCCTCCTCAATGATCATGATGATAGCTTGCAAGAACATTTTTGATTCCCGCCACTAGTGCCTAAGGCCCAATTTTTCAGCCCCTGTTTAACAGGGACGTGTAATTACAATTTTTGTTGCAATTCTATGCAGCAGGGCTAGTTCCTGCGCTGCAACTAGAGCATCGGTGAGGGGTTCCAGTGTTGTGGCACCAGCACCAGTGCCTAAGGCCCAATTTTTCAGCCCATGTTCAACAGGGACATGTAATTAGAATTCTTGATCTAATATTTCACAGCAGGGCCCTGTGAGGGCTTACAGTGTTGTGGCCACAACAACACCTAAGGCCCAAATTTCTGCTAAGTATATAAGGCAGGCCCCTACTTTCAAACATCCAACTTACAAACGATTACTACTTGCAAATGGAAGGAGATAACAGGAAGTGAGATGAAATCTACCCCTAGGAAGGGAAATTCTCTCCTGTAAGAGTTATTATGAGAAAACGTTTCTCCTTTCCACTGATGCTTTATCACCAATCCTTGTTTCACAAAAAAACCCACATTTTCAAAAAACATTTATCATTGGGACAAAAAGTGAGGTAAAATCTTCTGAAGAGGAGCACAGACAGCAAAACAAATGTCACAGGGGTGATAACCCTTCCCTATGTTTTCCAAAAAGCTTAAAATAGATTTTTTGGCTGGAGCTAAACACGTTAAAAATGTACCAGTTCAAAATTACAAACAGATTCTACTTAACAGCAAACCTACAGTCCCTGTCTTGTTTGCACCACCTGTATACTGCTGTTCAGATTATATAGGGCCTGGGGGCCCCACACCTTTCCTTTTTTAATTTGGGTGCAGGGTTCCCCTTAATATCCATACAAGACCCAAAGGGCCTGCTAATGGACTTGGGGGTACCTATGCCGTTTGTCTCACTGATTTTCATCCATATTGCCATGACCCGACATTACATTAAAGCCACAAGCAGTTTTAAATGACTTTTTTTCCTTTTAAAAATGACATTTTGTGCAGGGACTGTTCTAAGCACAGGAAACACGTGCCACTTTACAGGCATACTATAGACACCCCCCATGTATGATATTTAAAGGAATATTTCACTTTTTTTTTTTTTACTTTAAGCATCATTAAAATCACTGCTCCCGAAAAAACTTTTTTTTGCATTGATACATGTCCCCTGGGGCAGGACCCGGGTCCCCAAACCCTTTTTAGGACAATACCATGCAAATGCAAATTAGCCTTTAAAATGAGCACTTTTGAATTCAAACGTTCGAGTCCCATAGACGTCAATGGGGTTCTAACGTTCGTTAGAATGTTCGGTCCGTTCGCAGTTTCTGGTACGAACCGAACCGGGGGGGTGTTCAGCTCATCCCTACTTGGAGGCAACAGCAATGGAGGGATTGGACCAATTGTCATATGATCAGCAACAGTCTCATGGTGACAGAGGAATCAGTTCCCTTGTCATGGCTAAGTATGAATTGGCTCGTTTCCCATGTCAACAGAGGGACTGGTCATAACTGCCATGGCTCAAAAAGGTTCAGCATCATTGCCATGTTGCTTTGGCTTTGGAGAAATATGCTTCTTTATCATAGTGATTAAGTCATTTGTCCCTATTGCCATAGCATGATGCTTTTCTCATGGGGATAGAGGGAACAGCCACAGTTCCATTAAATTGTGAAGGAGGAATAGGCTTTGCTGTCATGGCTAAAGAGATATTGGTACTGCTCTCATGGTAACAGTGAGTTTGAATCTGTTGCCATGTCAATAGGGGCATTTGCTTTATTGTCAAAGCAACAGAGCATTCGGTAATGCATTATAGCCACAGAAATGGAAGAAAACTGTACAGTTGCTATGGAAGGGATCTGTGCTACTATGATAGGTAAAAAGAGATCGGACACTGAAGCATTGCCAGGGTGACAGAAATATTTGCGTCATTGCCATGGCATGTAGCCCTGGCAAAAAAGTGCAGTTTCCCTAGAGAAGTAGGGATCTTTGCCATTACCACAGAAGCAGAGGCTCCTGTTTCTTTGCCACAGCGATGCAGGGATTGACCTTGTTGGCATGTTAATGGAGGGAAAGCCATGTTTTTACATGACTAAGGAGGGATTGGCAACCTTGCCAGTGTGATAAAGGGTTTGAACCTATTGTCAGTGATAACAGATGAATTGGTTACTGTCATTGTAAAAGGGCATTAAAAACCATTGCCACTGCAATTAAGGCATTGACTCCCATTGCCAAAGCATCAGATGTCATGCCCTAAAGTCTTTGCAACAGATGTATCAGTTATTGCCCTATGTCATGTTACAAAGGAATCAGCTTACTTTACTTACTTTAATAAAATTATAGGCAATTTCAGTTGAGCCCAATGAAATTTAAAAATCTCTCCACTGCCATTACAGTAGAACCCAGTGGCGGTGCATCCATAAAGGGTGCAGGAGCGCCGCTCCCTCTCTCCTGGCACCGCTCTATCACCATAGATAGATTCATGCATTGCATGAATCTATCTATGGTCGCCGCTGACACCCCCTATTCAGGTGTCCGACCCCTTTTAGGGGCGCCGGGCACCTGAATTACAGCAGCGGGGGTGTTTTTTGGAAGCACCTGATTAGAGGCGTAGGCTCTAATAGGCACCCAAAAAGGTGGTCCAAGGATGGTCATCAATATGTAATTAAAGGTGAAAACATCCATTCAGTCCAGGCTTCAGTCTCATATAATGTGATTCAGAGGTGCGGTGTCTCCATTAAATGACTTTTAATGGAGACACAAAGTCATTTAATGGAGACACCGCACCTCTGAATCACATTATATGAGACTGAAGCCTGGACCGAATGGATGTTTTCACCTTTAATTACATATTGATGACCATCCTTGGACCATCTTCCCTTTGGAACGGTTTGGCGGCCGACAACCTCATGTTTATTGGAGTCTGCGGCCTGCAGGATACCGTCCAGCCTTGGCATCACCTCACTGGGGATCCAGTATCCCAAAGCCCTTTGGACGCACTGCCGTATGGTATGTGCGTCCAACAAATCCGGTAAGAGTACCCATCCTCCTAACTTAATGTCTTTCCCTGTCTTTTGGTTCATTTTCTTCTTCGGTTGAAGATTGAAGAGAAAGCTCCCCAACATAACCACAGCATACCTGTAGTGTAAAGGCTGGAGCCAGCACCACTGTCACTGGCACTCTGTGGGTCATCATCTTTTCCCCAGCGCAGAGTGCCAGTGACAGCGGTGCTGGCTCCAGCCTTTACACTACAGGTATGCTGCATTTGATCTTCACATCCCCCCCTGTAAAATCGCTGCCTACAGCTCTATTATCATCTGCATTACTATGAGCGGTCCCCTGGGATTCCACCATCTCCTCTGCACAGCTGGATCATTGCATCTTTTTTCTCACCCCCCTAAAGAACGCATTTGCCGGTATTAACCCTTTGTGAGCTGGCGGTACTGTAACAATTTTTTCAACATATTTCAACAATGGAATTGGTGTTTCTCCATTTTGTTTTTTATTTGACTCTTTCCATTTTTGTGACTCTTTATTTACTTTGGTGTGCATTTTATTAAATTTTATTCAGCTTCACAACAGTCCTTTCATTTCTGGTTCCATTGAAGCGCTGTTTGTTTGTGTAATTTTGACGATTACTTTTTTCCCAAAGAGTTGACAGCTGCACTGGTTCCTAGACTTTTTTATTTCATTTGTCATGACATTATGATGATTCTTTGATGGCTGTCAATTTAGCGCTTTAAGTCTGTGTGGTTATTACACTGGCAGCATTTGATGGGGCACAGTAGCGGCAATTGATGGGCACACTGGCAGCAATTGATGGGTACAATAGTTGCGTTTTATGGATACAGTGGCTGCGTTTGATGGGCACAGTGGCTGCGCTTGATGGACACAGTGGCTGCGTTTGATGGGTACAGTGGCAGCATTTGATAGACACAGTCTGTCCAGCGATTTTTGCCGCAATTTTGTACAGGTCAAAAGGTCACCAATGTAAAAAGCAGAAAACGCCTATAATCTGCCAAAAAAAAAGCTCCTGTACTTTTTTGAGCTTCAGGCATTTTGCTTCAGATGACAAAATGTAGCAGGCCCCTTTTCGTTTCCCCCTTTGTTAATTTTTGGGTATCTCCTTTTAAGTTTGGTACCTAAGAAGGAGCCTAATAGTTTGCATCTTATACACCACTTATCTTTTCCTGCTGGAACTTTTCTTAATGATGAAATTGACCCCATTTTGAGTTCTGTTACCTATGCATCTTTTGAAGAGGCAGGTTTTAGGATACGCCTATTGGGTAAATCTGCCTTTACGGCCAAAACTTGACGATTTTTTTATTTTTCGGTCCAGCTAATTCTGCAGAATGCTTGTATTTGTTCACAGAATTTTGTTTGACTTGTCAACGTTTTGGTGTCCCTTTGGCCCTTGAAAAATCGGTCTGGCCAACAACTTGTATTGAGTTCCTGGGTGTTACTATAGATACTGACAGGATGGAATTCCATTTACTACAGGCCAAGTTGGACCATTTATGATTTATGATTTCTTTTGTGATTTCCAAACCAAAAGTGATGGTTCACACATTACATTCTTTGTTGGGCTTACCTGTCCTTGCTACTCGTGTTATTCCTATTGGCCGTTTTTTTTTTTCAAAAAGATTATACAAAACAATTTCTGGCTTTAAATCTCAAAATCATTTTGTGCATATAACTTCCTCTTTAGTCTCTGATTTGTTGGTTTGGAATGATTTCTTTATGCCAAACAATGTTGTTCTTTTTGGCAAACCCCTTTCCAAGATGCTTCGGTCGTTTCTTTGTTCACAGATGCTGCTGGGAGTTCGGTCTATGGTGCCTTTTACTAGGGCCAATGGTCAGCTGCATCTTGGCCACACTGTTGGTTTTCCATGGGTTATAGTTCTCCTTAAGCTATTCCCGATTTTGGTTTCTTTGGAACTTTGGGAAACTCACCTCCCACAATTCACGTTTGTTATTTCATTCCGATAACAAAGGGGTTGCATATGCAATGAAGTCATTGCCTGTTTTAGCGGTTTTACGTTGTATTGTTTTTAAATGTTTAGAACTTAATTTGTGGATTAAGGTTAAATTTATCCTGGGTTATACTAATGTTGTTGATGATTCTGTCCTGTTTTTAGCTGGATTGATTTCACGAACTGACCCCGGAAGCTGATCTCCCTGGTTTACCTTGCCTGGAGCATTGTGGTCCGTAGTTTGCAATACGTGAATGCTGCATTAGCCAATTCACTAGCACCTTCCACGTGGGTGAATTACAACGCTGCATGGTCCTTGTGGTGTATTTTTCTGAGCTCTTTGGGTATTCCTTCCAATTGTTTCTCTGAAAGTTTGGTTTTAGCCGGGATTCCATTCTTTTCCAAATTATGAGGTTTTCCTCCCTGTTCCACTTTTTCCTTGCTTAAACAGGCCCTCAAAGGTTACCGCAAGCGTTGTTTCCGCAGTGATACTCTAGTTCCAGTAACTTTACATCTTTTGCAACATTTGATGTCGGCCTCTTCTTTTGTTTGTTATTCTCCTGAAGCAGCATTACTCTTTAAGGTTTCTTTTAGTTTATTCTTTTTTGGGGCCTTCCGCATTTCGGAACTGCTGCCTAAATCTTCATCTTCATTAGATGGTTTGTTTTTCTGACCTTTCGCTGGGTCCTGATTTTATTAAGATATTTTTAAGTTTCAGCAAGACTGATCAATTAGGTAAGGGAAGGTGGATTGTAATACAACATTCGCCCGGTTCATCTGTCTGTGCCTTTTCCTGGTTATCTAAATATTTAATGTCACGGCCCCTTGGTTTGAAACAATTGTTGCTTCACAGCTCTGGTATTCCTTTTACTCAACCCCAACTTTCAGCTGTGCTTAAATGTCTTACTTATTGGGGTTTAGGCCGTTTACATGTTACTAGTCACTCTTATCGAATTGGTGCAGCGACCGAGGCGGCCAACCTGGGTTTCTCAGAGACTGATATAAAAAATTGTGAGGTTGGAAATCCAATTGTTTTCGATCTTACATTAGGCCTAATTTGTGCTTTTTCTGAATTTAAGTTCTCCACGTGTTATGTGGCTTATTGGACATTCGTTCTTTTACTAGGCTAATGTTTGGGCCTCTGCCAGAATTTATGGACCTAATTTAAATTTGGACAGTGCATCTTTTTCTATTAATTGGCATGGCCGCCGTGGCATGTCATGGTTTGATTTACGTTCTATGTTAACTAATTTACTTTCTTCATGGTCACATCCTGATGTTATTGTTCACTTGGGGGGTAATGATTTAGGGGTACATAAGACATTAGACTTGGTTTCACAAATTAAAATTGACTTCTTGCATTTACATTTTATCCTGCCTACCTCAGTTCTGATTTTTTTTCTGAGATCGTTCCACGATTGCAGTGGATATTTGATCCAGATCTCATGTATCTTGAAAAGATCAGAAAAAGGGTAAACAGGATTATAGCTAAATTTATGTCTTCTGTTCAAGGGTTTTCCTACCGACATGTCGATTTAGGAGGTTTGTATGGTTTTTATCGACCCTGATATGGTCTAACTTAAAGTTTTAATATGAGTTTTCAGCCTCTGGTCCCATGGTATTTGTCTTGTTAGGCATTTTTAGAGCTGAGGCTTACAGCAGAAAAACGCCTAGGTGTGAACAGAGCCTAAATGTAGCAAGAAAGATGTGCCACCTTTGAAATCTGATCTTCCTGGCTGCTGCCTCGTCACCACTTTTGTGTTCCAGCATTTCCAGCATTTGATGCTCCAGAATTTTCAGTTTTGTAATTTCTGCAGTATTGTGTCATTGTTTGCTGTGCCTAATGTCCCCTAGTTTTCATAGTGGACATAAACTCCCATGTACTTATAAAATGTCATCCCCACAAAAGATGAGGTTGAGGTCAGCCACTATTATGGGATGATGAATCCCTGGGATTCACAAAGTTCACGAATCACAAACTACCGTTCGAAAATTTAGCAGGTCCTTTGCAAAAAAATAGTTTAATTTTTTAATGCAGTTCATACTTTCCGCCCGGTCAGCTGAGTGAAAAGAGCCAGTAATTTGAAAAAATATATAACCCAGCTCCCTTTCTAAGCAGCAGACATATTGTCAGTGTGTGTTGAGCCTTTTAGGGAAAGCTGACAATTCTGTATAATAAGAAGTTTTCAGTTTTTTAAAATGTGGGCATTTGTCCTCCATACCAGTGCTCTCTTACTCTACCCTGTCTGCTTCCTCCCTATTAAAACCCCAATCAATGAACAGCTCAGGTATACTCTGCCAGTGGAACTGCTAGTCCTTCTGCCTATCTAACAACCAGCAACAGTCAGATCTAATTCAGCTTCTCTTCCAAACAGCATAATCATATTCATCTCTGCACCTTTACTATTTTCAGCTCCCATTGTAACTATTCAGTGGTCCTCAAACAGCTTGCCCTCAGCATTTTCTATCCCCTGTGAACAATCACATTCTGCTCTTCCTGCTCTTACTTTTTCTCTAGTGCTTAGCTAGGTTTTGCTTGGCCTTCTCTCTATTTCTTCTCTAGGCCACAATCAGCTCCTGTTCTGCCTTCCCTTTAATTAGTTGTATAGCCATATAGAGTAAAATATACTTCATGTTGTGATGCCTAGGAGGCACAGCACCACAGCAGCAGTTTAATTTTGCCCATTGAAAAGCATTATAGCAATTGCAGTTCACAGCTTTATGCACTTAACCATCAGCACTGCATTTTACATTTTGAAATGTATATGCATATGTTGGTGGTTGTGCTCATATAGCATGGCATTTGCTGTAAGGAAAAAATACACTACAGTTGTGGCTCCTGACAACAAGCATAATTTACTCTGTATGGCCGTACTGATTTTTATAGCTGTACTCCTAATGTACACTTGTGCACAAGAGCCCTTATAGGCAGCTGTCACTATTTTCTCGCCTCAACCGCCTGACAGATCAGCATATGTTCTGCCTCTGTCCCCTACCCATGATCAGTTGCCACTCTGCCTCTACCAATCAACTCTCCCCACAGTCCATGATCAGTTTCCATTCTGCCTCCCTTATTTACACTCCCCAAGTGCATAATCAGTTTCTCTCTGCCTCCTCTGTCTGCACTCACCTAGTCCATAATCAGTCAACAATCTGCCTCTTCTGTCTACGCTCCCCCCCCCCAGTCTATAATCACTTGACTACACTTTCTTCCCCCCACTGTCCAGGGTCGACTCCTGATTTGTCTCTTCTGCCCGTGGTTCAAGATGAGCTACTGCTCTGCCTACTGTACATCACAATCAGCTTCCACTCTGTCACCTCCAACAGTCAGTTCAGGTTAGTTTGTATACCTAAACAAATATGCCTTCAACTAAAGTATTGTCTGATGGGACAGTAATGTTTATCACTTATGTTATGACTGATTCATAGGTCAAAAACTATTCAGCCTATGACCGAAGAAGCACATCCTTTAAATGACAAGGTTCTAATAAACAGCTCCTTCTTCCTTTTCTTCAGTTCTTTAAATACCCAGACATGCTTATTTATAGTCGTTTGATCCAGTTCTAGACGTTGTTGTTTCCCACTAAACTTCTCAAAATCAGTCTGTCTAGCTCACATTTTTATGACAAGTCAGTATCCAACTCACCCAGCTTGCTGTTAATGACATTATACTCACCTATGTTGACATCCAATGTTATGCTAATTATCATTAATAACAATTTGTAGTTGCATTCCACATATTTTTTACTTGGTGTCCAGTTCCTACTTACAGTTAGTGCCCAACAGGAGTAGGTGGGGTATAGACACCAAGAATATCTGATGCTACCTTGTATTTGTTCTGCCTTATACTCCATTTACATGTTATTGAAATATGTAATAAGCAATGTTACAATTGTTTATAGAAATATTCTTGACGATAACTCTATGTTCTATTAACTTGAAATTTATTTTAAAAATTGAAGTAAAAAAACTATTCAGCCTAAAGTAAAAGTGTGCATTTGCTGGTCTCATTGAAAATAGATTTATAAACCTGCCACTAGCTTGAGAGCGGAAAATATTGCCTATACAAACATTGGTTGCCTGTCTAATAGTTGAGCTAGTTCTTGAATAGTTTATTTAGTCATCCTAAGCTGTGTAAAGTGTATGTTATTCCAATATTCCATATTCTTGACGTGTATGTTGTACCATGTACTTGTGTTCAAAAGTATTCTGTTCTCTTTGTATTTCTTCTATGGGGTGAAATACCTGATGATCCTGCCAGACATGTCAGACATGTCAGTTGTACACAATGGCTTTCATTCATAGCTATTCTACGTGTACTACTCTGATCTCTGTGATTGATCACAGTGATCACATGGTACAGGACCAATCACAGCTATCACAATTATACACAATGGCACATAAATGCGTGCCATTTATAAAAATGATTGCTTATCATAGCGACTTGCGATGGGGCACTCGGTGGGGGGATGGAGCCAGGAGCATCAGTGGGGGACCCCAGAAGAGGAGGATAGGGGCTGCTCTGTGCAAAACCATTGCACAGAGCAGGTAAGTATGAACTGTTTGTTATTTTAAGAAAAAATCAAGGCTTTACTATCTTTTTTTTTAACTCTCTTTATTGTCATAGATATAACAAGCTTTACTATCACTTTAAGTGAAGCTCAAGCACACCACATTATTTTTTTGGTACAGTAAAAGCACCTAAATATGAAAAACCAGCAATCTGTTTATATGTAAGGAAATTATCAGGCATGCTACAACAAATAGTAAAAATACAGTGAGATAGACAAGATGGAACAAAATATACAGTATATAAATGCCAGGATATTTCCAATGGTTACCAGTTCAATTGCGTGCTGTGGCCCATTCAGTAACCCTGGTGTTCAAAAGATAATTTTTAGGACTAGCTCCCATGGATTAACATTGAGTAGAAAGGATAGGAGGAGATCTATTACTAAGCTATTAAAATTAAACTATTGCGAAACAATCAGATCTAATTGGTCCTCCTTCTCCCTCACGATGATTGTATTTATCCCAGCACCTTTATTGTTCTTGAGGCCCAATTTAACTACTCTCTCAGTGGTCCTGAATTATCTCACGCTCAGCATCCTCTATTCCCTGTGAACAATCACATTCTGCTCTTTTTTCTTTTGCTTTCATTCTCTTGGTCAGCTTTTGCTTTGCTTCCTCACTATTTCTTCTCTAGGCCCACAGTCAGCTCCTGTCAGCCACCTTCGATCTCATAATTTTATAGTCTTCTGAGGATTAGATAGTTTCATATATTTTTTGTTGCCATAACCTCGGCCAAAAATACAAATAAGCTAACTGTCCTGAATTTCGAAATGAAATTTTGAAAATGCACAGTTGTTTAAGGGATTCCAAATCAATGTATGCACAGCAAAAGCCATCCACCACTATTTATGTAAACAAGGGAAGGCTTTGAAGATGGTATCTGGACATAAAGGAGAGTTTGCTCTCATTGTTTAGATATACTAATTTGGTACTGACCTATCTGTCAGAATTCCCCCTGCCTCTCTTTTTTTAGCATTATCTTCTGGGTACACACGGGCTGAATATCGGTTGGTATCAGCCGATTCAACAGAAACCAGCTGACACTTGGTCAGTGTGTACAGCTGTCTTTAAAAGAGAAGTATTTTTTTTTTTTTTTTTTAGAATCATGCTTACCTAGGTTGCCCCTCGCCAGCACTAAGACTGAGAACTGAGTGATCAAACACTGCTGATTGCTCGGTTCTCAGGATTCCCTGAGCAGATAGCTGGTGACTGTCAGTGCTCTGCCTCCCCCCTCGCTCACTGGAGCGCTGGGCTGTGGAGGGGGTGGGAGTGACTGGCTCAGGCTCTCAGTGGCTCACTGAGAGGCTGAGCAGGGTCCCAGTCCAGGCATGTGGGTGGATCTCGACTTCATTGTTGTGATTTTGCCCGAACCTGGACTGCCTCTGTGACCTCAGCCGACAGCGGCTTCAGCCTGCTGTCTGCTGAAAATGGGTCACAGGACTGCAGAACAAACTACACTCCTGTAGTCCACAGGAGAAGTACAACTAAACAAGCCTTGGCTGTACTTTTCCTTTAAGACAGAAGTCATATATTTAACCACTTCAGCCCCGGAAGGATTTACCCCCTTCCTGACCAGAGCACTTTTTACAATTCGGCACTACGTCGCTTTAACTGCTAATTGCGCGGTCATGCAATGCTCTACCCAAACGAAATTTGCGTCCTTTTCTTCCCACAAATAGAGCTTTCTTTTGATGATATTTGATCACCTCTGCCGTTTTTATTTTTTGCGCTATAAACGGAAAAAGACTGAAAATTTTGAAAAAAAATGATATTTTCTACTTTTTGTTATAAAAAAAATCCAATAAACTAAATTTTAGTCATACATTTAGGCCAAAATGTATTCGGCCACATGTCTTTGGTAAAAAAAATGTCAATAAGCGTATATTTATTGGTTTGCGCAAAAGTTATAGCGTCTACAAACTAGGGTACATTTTCTGGAATTTACACAGCTTTTAGTTTCTGACTGCCTATGTCATTTCTTGAGGTGCTAAAATGGCAGGGCAGTACAAAACCCCCCCAAATGACCCCATTTTGGAAAGTAGACACCCCAAGGAAATTGCTGAGAGGCATGTTGAGCCCATTGAATATTTATTTTTTTTGTCCCAAGTGATTGAATAATGACAAAAAAAAGAAAAAAAAAAATTACAAAAAGTTGTCACTAAATGATATATTGCTCACACAGGCCATGGGCATATGTGGAATTGCACCCCAAAATACATTCAGCTGCTTCTCCTGAGTACGGGGATACCACATGTGTGGCACTTTTTGGGAGCCTAGCCGCGTACGGGGCCCCGAAAACCCAGCACCACCTTCAGGATTTCTAAGGGCATACATTTTTGATTTTACTCCTCACTACCTATCACAGTTTTGAAGGCCATAAAATGCCAAGATGGCACAAAACCCCCCCAAATGACCCCATTTTGGAAAGTAGACACCCCAAGCTATTTGCTGAGAGGCATGGTGAGTATTTTGCAGCTGTCATTTGTTTTTGAAAATGAAGAAAGACCAGAAAAAAAAATTTTTTTTTTCTTTTTTCAATTTTCAAAACTTTGTGACAAAAAGTGAGGTCTGCAAAATACTCACTATACCTCTCAGCAAATGTCTACTTTTCAAAATGGGGTAATTTGGGGGGGGGTTTGTGCCACCTGGGCATTCCATGGCCTCCGAAACTGTGATAGGTAGTGAGGAGTGAAATCAAAAATTTACGGCCTTAGAAAGCCTGAAGGCGGTGCTTGGTTTTCGGGGTCCCGTGCGCGGCTAGGCTCCCAAAAAGTCCCACACATGTGGTATCCCCGTACTCAGGAGAAGCAACAGAATTTATTTTGGGGTGTAATTTCACATATTCCCATGGCATGTTTGAGCAATATATCATTTAGTGACAACTTTGTGCAAAAAAAAAAAAAAAAAAATTGTCTCTTTCCCGCAACTTGTGTCACAATATAAAATATTCCATGGACTCGACATGCCTCTCAGCAAATAGCTTGGGGTGTCTACTTTCCAAAATGGGGTCATTTGGGGGGGGTTTGAACTGTCCTGGCATTTTATGCACAACATTTAGAAGCTTATGTCACACATCACCCACTCTTCTAACCACTTGAAGACAAAGCCCTTTCTGACACTTATTGTTTACATGAAAAAATTATTTTTTTTTGCAAGAAAATTACTTTGAACCCCCAAACATTATATATTATTTTAAAGCAATTGCCCTACAGATTAAAATGGTGGGTGTTTCATTTTTTTTTTCACACAGTATTTGCGCAGCGATTTTCAAACGCATTTTTTGGGGAAAAAACACACTTTTTTAAATTTTAATGCACTAAAACACACTATATTGCCCAAATGTTTGATGAAATAAAAAAGATGATCTTAGGCCGAGTACATGGATACCAAACATGACATGCTTTAAAATTGCGCACAAACGTGCAGTGGCAACAAAATTACTACATTTTTAAAAGCCTTTAAAAGCCTTTACAGGTTACCACTTTAGATTTACAGAGGAGGTCTACTGCTAAAATTACTGCCCTCGATCTGACCTTCGCGGTGATACCTCACATGCATGGTGCAATTGCTGTTTACGTTTGACGCCAGACCGCCGCTTGCGTTCGCCTTAGCGCGAGAGCAGGGGGCGACAGGGGTGCTTTTTTTTATTTATTTTTTTTCTTTATTTTTTTTTGCTTTTTTATCTTATTTTTAAACTGTTCCTTTCATTTTTTTTTTTTTTAAATCATTTTTATTGTTATCTCAGGGAATGTAAATATCCCCTATGATAGCAATAGGTAGTGACAGGTACTCTTTTTTGAAAAAATTGGGGTCTATTAGACCCTAGATCTCTCCTCTGCCCTCAAAGCATCTGACCACACCAAGATCGGTGTGATAAAATGCTTCCCCAATTTCCCAATGGCGCTATTTACATCCGGCGAAATCTAAGTCATAAAATGCTCGTAGCTTCCGGTTTCTTAGGCCATAGAGATGTTTGGAGCCACTCTGGTCTCTTATCAGCTCTATGGTCAGCTGGCTGAATCACCGGCTGCATTCTCAGGTTCCCTGTTGAGACAGGAGAGCCAGAGAAAAACACGGAAGACGGTGGGGGGGGGGGGGGCATTCCCTCCCACTGCTTGTAAAAGCAGTCTAGAGGCTAATTAGCCGCTAGGATTGCTTTTACATGAAAGCCGACCGCTGGCTAAAAAGAATGATACCAAGATGATACCTAAACCTGCAGGCATCATTCTGGTATAACCACTCAAAGTCGTGAATGGCGTACCTGAAGACAAAAAAATGGTTAACAATAAAGCACAGTAAACGGTAAAGTATAAATAATTACATACCTGAAAAACAAACATGATAAAACATAATAACAATAACAATAACAATAAAACATTTCAGAATAGAATACAGTAAAAAAGAGCAGAACAATAGAGAGAGAATAGAGAGAGAGAGAACAATAAAACGACAACTATTTTTTTTAATTTTTGTTTGTGTTTTTTTTTTTTTTTTACACTTTTTTTTTGTAACTGTAACTTTTATAACTGTAACCGGTTCCAGGTTCGAGTCTCTCAAAATGCGATGGCATCTTGGGAGACCCTGTGAAAGTGTGCCTAGTCTGTGCAATGCTGTACGCTACGCTAATACTCAACTAGTGCATGGTAGCGTTCAAAACATTCACCAAGTGTTACTGCAGTGCTGGTTTGACTACGACCGGGGTGTACTACGCCGCTGGTGCTTGCCAGTTCACCAAAACGCTACAAAGAAAAGTGTCAGTGATCGATCGATACTGCACTTGGGTGGGCTGGACTGGGCTGGGCCGGGCGGAGGGGCAAAACGCAGGTGCTAGCAGGTATCTGGGCTGATCCCGCTAACACTGCGTTTTTGGGAACCCTAAACTGCTGGGGACGCTAGTATAGATCTGATCGGATCAGATATTGATGCGTTCAGATACTATACCACTAAGGGAGGTGTACGGTGCGTGTACGGTGCGTGCGTGGGTGTTCGCGGTACTGGCGCTAATCTGACGCTGCCTAGGGCGACGCATATCACCGCCGGGCGATCAGGGGGCTAAACCTTTATTCGGTAATAAACGGCGGGTGCCCTGACACTATAAAAAATAAACGAACTAACCAGCGTCACCCGTAACGGTTATACGGTGATCAGTGGTGAAAGGGTTAACTAGGGGGCAATCAAGGGGTTAAAACATTTATTAGATAGTATATGGGGGTCCCTGTCGCTATAAAACGCTGACGGCGAACCTAAATATTTACGTCCCTAACTAGCGTCACCAGCGACACTAATACAGCGATCAGAAAAATGATCGCTTAGCGACACTGGCGACAGGGGGTGATCAAGGGGTTAAAACTTTATTAGGGGGGTAAGGGGGGTACCCTAGACCTACAGGGGGCTAAACCTTTATTCGGTAATAAACGGCGGGTGCCCTGACACTATAAAAAATAAACGAACTAACCAGCGTCACCCGTAACGGTTATACGGTGATCAGTGGTGAAAGGGTTAACTAGGGGGCCATCAAGGGGTTAAAACATTTATTAGGTAGTATATGGGGGTCCCTGTCGCTATAAAACACTGACGGCGAACCTCAATATTTACGTCCCTAACTACCGTCACCAGCGACACTAATACAGCGATCAGAAAAATGATCGCTTAGCGACACTGGTGAGGGGGGGTGATCAAGGGGTTAAAACTTTATTAGGGGGGGGTAAGGGGGGTACCCTAGACCTACAGGGGGGTAATACAAACTGTCCCACCACTGATAACTGTCAAACTGACACTATGCAGTAATCAGGAAAAAAAAAAAAAAAAACCTGCTTGGTGTCAGTTTGTGACAGGGGGGGGGTGATTGGGGGGGGATCGGGGGGCGATCGGGGGGGGATCGGGGGTGTAATATATGCCTGGCATGTTCTACTGTGTTGTGTGTGAGTGTTTGTGCACTTACATGTCATCTCTCCTCGGCGCTGGAACGGAAACTGCCAGACCGAGGAGAGATGACATCACATCCTCTGCCTCTGTGTACTATACAGAGGCAGGGGATGTTTGTCATTGGCTGGGAGCGATCGCGAGGGGGGGGGCACGATCGGATGGCCTCCCCCTCGTCTGTCATCGCTCCCAACCAAATGCCGACCGCAGCTGGCACCGGGGGGGGGGGTCCGATCGGACCCCCCACCCGCGGGAAGGCAATCACGTTTCAGGTACGTGATTTTGCCTGCCCGTGCCGCTCTGCTCACGTATATAGGCGTGAGGCGGTCGGCAAGTGGTTAAAGAGAACAAGTACCCCCGGTACTGTGGGACTTTAAGGGCGAACTTTTGAAAACACAGTATTTTAGAAACATAGAAACATTTAGTATTTCTTAAAACATTATGACGGTGTGAAACAATACCATATAAAATAGTACATAATATCCATATATAATATGAGAAAAAGCACTTCTCCTATAGTCCGACGCGTTTCGGGAAATTCGGGATGAATCCCTTCTTCAGGGGCATGGAGGAGATAATGGTTGACGATACTCAGTACTATATTTGTGAAATCAAATTATTGTTAAAAAAGTTGTTAAGATGGAGCTGAAAGGGTACAGAGACACATATCCAAAACAAAGAAAATAGCCAAATAATTGGCAAATCCTCTGGGCTCGAAAAATCCCTCACAGGGATCACCAAAGTAGGTCCCAGCAGCCGACTCATGCAGTCCGATATGTAACTGGAATCGTGGGAATATCAGTCTTAGATGAGGAATGTCGGCGTTTGTCTCCCAAGAAACCCCAGAGCAGCAGCGTCCGCCTGTAAGACAGAAGACGGTCTAACAACCAGAAAACCAGCATCCGATCAGAGCTAGCAGCCACTGCTTGGTTGACTGATAAACTTTAGGTGTGTACCAGGCTTAAAGTGGAGGGTAACCCTGAAAAGAAAAATTTCACCAAAAATGCTAAAAAAATTAAAAAAAAACATTTGAAAAAAAATTTTTTTTTAAAAACTTACCTGAACCCTTGTTGCTAGGCAGTCTTCCTAATTTGCCTGTTCCTATTCCGTGGCGTCTTCTGCTCCTAGCTGAGCGGCCCCGTTGCCTTCTGGGAACTGTGTGTGTTCCCAGAAAACCACATGGCCATTCACAGATCGCCGCGCCGCTCACGCGTGCGCAGTGGGAAACTGGCAGTGAAGCCGCAAGGCTCCACTGCCTGTTTCCCTTACCTAGGATGGCGGTGCCAGGACCCGAGAGCCGAGGGACGGGTCGGCCTCGGGCAGCCGACATCACGGGCACCCCGGACAGGTAAGTCTACTTATTTAAAGTCAGCAGCTACAGTGTTTGTAGCTGCTGACTTTCAAATCTTTTTTTAGCTGGCCGGAATCCCGCTTTAAGGCAGGCCATAGATTATGCAATCTTCTTTCCTTCCATGAATGGAAGGAAAGAAAATTGCTTGATCCCCCATCAACACAGTCAGTGTGTTCTTACAGTGGGGAAATCTCCCTGCTGCCAAAACACAATAGCATCACGGAAGTAATTCCCCCATCCACCTTGAATGTGTGGATGGGGAAATCCGGTCTTTTTTTTTCTTTTTTTTTCATTGAATTTGCTGGTTGAAAAAAAAAAAATATGTAGGGCCCGATTTATTTACGTACATTAACACTGCCTTAAGAACAGACAGGAGGCCAAGAATGGGAGATTACACACACATTAATCACACCATATTCAAATATATATTTCTATACATGTCTATTTACATCCTCCAATGAGGATTTTGTATAAAACGTATACTGTAACACTCTTGTCACCTTGTGGAATCCAGTTAAGGCTACGGCGAAAGAATATTCACCCCTGTAAATTTAGTAGCCTGCTAAGGATGTATTATACTTTTTTATTAAAGTGGAACTAAACCCTCCATTTACAGCCAAGGAAGCAGCCATCTTGGCCTCTGTGGATTTGCAGTTGCAATGGTGCTGCACATGTGATCAGCTATGACAGCAGCCATTTGATGATTTGACAGTTTTGGCTGTGAATGCAAAGAAATGTGACAGTTATCATTAACAGTTTAAAGAATGAGGAAGGACATCTGGTTACAAAGGATGGGGAAATGGCAAAGGTATTGAATTTATTCTTCTCCTCAGTCTTCACGAGTGAATCGGGGGGCTTCAGTAACCAAAACTGCAGTGTTTATCCTCATGACACAACACAGGAAGCACCTCCATGGTTAACAGAGGACGGAATTAAAATTAGACTTTAGAAACTTAACATTAATAAATCACCGGGACCAGATGGCTTGCATCCGAGGGTACTTAGGGAACTCAGTCAAGTGATTGCCAGACCGTTGTTCCTAATTTTTACAGATAGTCTACTGACTGGAATGGTACCAGCTGATTGGAGAAAAGCCAATGTAGCACCAATATTTAAAAAGGGCCCAAAATACATCCCTGGGAATTACAGACCAGTTAGCCTAATATCAATAGTATGTAAACTCTTGGAGGGGATAATAAGGGACTATATACAAGATTTTAGTAATAAGAACGGTATCATTAGCAGTAATCAGCATGGTTTTATGAAGAATCGTTCTTGCCAAACCAATCTATTAACCTTCTATGAGGAGGTGAGTTGCCATCTAGATAAAGGAAGGCCTGTAGACGTGGTGTATCTGGATTTTGCAAAAGCATTTGACACAGTTCCCCATAAACGTTTACTGTACAAGATAAGGTCCGTTGGCATGGACCATAGGGTGAGTACATGGATTGAAAACTGGCTACAAGGGCGAGTTCAGAGGGTGGTGATAAATGGGTAGTACTCGGAATGGTCAGGGGTGGGTAGTGGGGTTCCCCAGGGTTCTGTGCTGGGACCAATGCTGTTTAATTTGTTCATAAACGATCTGGAGGATGGGATAAACAGTTCAATCTCTGTATTTGCAGACGATACTAAGCTAAGCAGGGCAATAACTTCTCCACAGGACGTGGAAACCTTGCAAAAAGACCTGAACAAATTAATGGGGTGGGCGACTACATGGCAAATGAGGTTCAAGGTAGAAAAATGTAAAATAATGCATTTGGGTGGCAAAAATATGAATGCAATCTATACACTGGGGGGAGAACCTCTGGGGGAATCTAGAATGGAAAAGGACCTGGGGGTCCTAGTAGATGATAGGCTCAGCAATGGCAGGCAATGCCAAGCTGCTTCTAACAAAGCAAACAGAATATTGGCATGCATTAAAAGGGGATCAACTCCAGAGATAAAACGATAATTCTCCCGCTCTACAAGACTCTGGTCCGGCCGCACCTAGAGTATGCGGTCCAGTTCAGGGCACCAGTCCTCAGGAAGGATGTTGTCAGGAGACTAGTAGACCAGACTGTGTGGACTGCACAGAGGAGACCAGAAACACATGTAAGTGAAATGGTGTTTATTAACAAGTGATAAGTGACAGGAACAAACAGTGCAAAAACCCACACAACAACCCACTACAAACAACAATGTATATATATATATGTAAAGGGAGATACCGTAATCGTAAACAAGCCAAGCCAAGGTCATACACAGGGAAGTCAGCAGAAGGGTAAGGACGGGAACCAGAACAGGACAAGGAGAGGATGGATGGATGGGGTTCAGGGCAGGGATCCAAGGGAGCCAGGAACGGAAGGGACAGGACTAGGAAGGCCTCAGGATAGGGATGGGATCAAATCAGGACAAGGCGGATAGCAGGCTCAAAGTCAAACAGGCAGCAGGGTCAGAACGCAGGGAGAGAGAAAGATACCAAGGCGAGCCCATGAGGGCTTGCCGGGTATTTGTAAGGCTGTGGTGATTGACCTCACGTTACAGCTGAGCGCAGTGTGAGCTGTTTGCTCCACACTGCCAGAGTGCACCCGCTGGTTGACGCCGGTACTACGGCCCGAGGATGCAACAGTGCCACCAGCAGGAAAGACCTCCTACTGCAGGTCCTAGGTGTAGGAAGACACCTGCTGATGGACACTGGTACTGCGATCCAAGGGAGCGATAGCGCCACCAACGGGTAGACCTTCTCATGACAGTACCCCCCCCTAAAGGAGCGGCCTCCGGACGCTCCAACAAGGTGTATCTGTTCAAAGTTCATGACCCTCAACTGGACAGATGAGGGCACATCAGGCCGGGCATCGGGTACATCAACCTGGACAGTGGGTACTGCTAGCATGTCAGAGTCATTAAGCTGGGCAGCAGACGACAGGAACCACTTGAGCTGGGCAGCAGAAGACAGGAACCACTTGAGCTGGGCAGCAGACGGCAGGAACCACTTGAGCTGGGCAGCAGACGGCAGGAACCACTTGAGCTGGGCAGCAGACGGCAGGAACCACCTGAGCTGGGCAGCAAACGACAGGAACCACTTGAGCTGGGCAGCAAACGACAGGAACCACTTGAGCTGGGCAGCAGACGACAGGAAACACTTGAGCTGGGCAGCAGACGACAGGAAACACTTGAGCTGGGCAGCAGACGACAGGAAACACTTGAGCTGGGCAGCAGACGACAGGAAACACTTGAGCTGGGCAGCAGACGACAGGAAACACTTGAGCTGGGCAGCAGACGGCAGGAACCACTTGAGCTGGGCAGCAGACGGCAGGAACCACTTGAGCTGGGCAGCAGACGGCAGGAACCACTTGAGCTGGGCAGCAGACGGCAGGAACCACCTGAGCTGGGCAGCAAACGACAGGAACCACTTGAGCTGGGCAGCAAACGACAGGAACCACTTGAGCTGGGCAGCAGATGACAGGAACCACTTGAGCTGGAGGGCAGACACCCGAACATCAGGCTGGAGGGCTGGAACATCAGACTGGAAAGCTGGAACATCCGACTTGGAAGCTGGCACATCAGACTGAGAAGCTGGCACATCAGACTGAGAAGCTGGCACATCAGACTGAGAAGCAATCTTCGAGGCATCAGGCTGAAAGGCAAGCTGCAAGACATCAGGCTGGGAAGCTGGGACATCAATCTGGGAAGCTGGCACATCAATCTGGGAAGCTGGCACATCAATCTGGGAAGCTGGCACATCAATCTGGGAAGCTGGCACATCAATCTGGGAAGCTGGCACATCAGACTGGGAAGCTGGCACATCAATCTGGGAAGCTGGCACATCAGACTGGGAAGCTGGCACATCAGACTGGGAAGCTGGCACATCAGACTGGGAAGCTGGCACATCAGACTGGCAGGTAGGCATCAAGACATCAGGCTGGAAGACAAGCTGCAAGGCATCAGGCTGGGAAGCTGGCACATCAATCTGGGAAGCTGGCACATCAATCTGGGAAGCTGGCACATCAATCTGGGAAGCTGGCACATCAGACTGGGAAGCTGGCACATCAGACTGGGAAGCTGGCACATCAGACTGGGAAGCTGGCACATCAGACTGGCAGGTAGGCATCAAGACATCAGGCTGGAAGACAAGCTGCAAGGCATCAGGCTGGGAAGCTGGCACATCAATCTGGGAAGCTGGCACATCAATCTGGGAAGCTGGCACATCAATCTGGGAAGCTGGCACATCAATCTGGGAAGCTGGCACATCAGACTGGGAAGCTGGCACATCAGACTGGTAGGTGGGCATCAAGACATCAGGCTGGAAGACAAGCTGCAAGGCATCAGGCTGGGAAGCTGGTACAGCAAACTGGGAAGTTGGCACATCAATCTGGGAAACTGGCACATCAATCTGGGAAACTGGCACATCAATCTGGGAAGCTGGCACATCAATCTGGGAAGCTGGCACATCAGACTGGTAGGTAGGCATCAAGACATCAGGCTGGAAGGCAAGCTGCAAGACATCCGGCTGGAAGGCAGGGACATCGAGCTGGAAGGCAGGCATCGGGACGACAGACTGGGAGGCAGGCACATCAGACTGTAAAGCTGGAACATCAGACTGCAAAGCTGGAACATCAGACTGGAAGGCTGGAACATCAGACTGGAAGGCTGGAACATCAGACTGGCGAGCTGGAACGTCAGACTGCAAAGCTGGAACAGCAGACTGGAAGGCTGGAACATCAGACTGGAAGGCTGGAACATCAGACTGCAAAGCTGGAACAGCAGACTGGAAGGCTGGAACATCAGACTGGAAGGCTGGAACAGCAGACTGCAAAGCTGGAACAGCAGACTGGAAGGCTGGAACAGCAGACTGGAAGGCTGGAACATCAGACTGGCGAGCTGGAACGTCAGACTGCAAAGCTGGAACATCAGACTGCAAAGCTGGAACATCAGACTGGAAGGCTGGAACATCAGACTGGAAGGCTGGAACATCAGACTGGCGAGCTGGAACGTCAGACTGCAAAGCTGGAACAGCAGACTGGAAGGCTGGAACATCAGACTGGAAGGCTGGAACATCAGACTGGAAGGCTGGGACATCAGACTGCAAAGCTGGAACAGCAGACTGGAAGGCTGGAACATCAGACTGGAAGGCTGGAACAGCAGACTGCAAAGCTGGAACAGCAGACTGGAAGGCTGGAACAGCAGACTGGAAGGCTGGAACATCAGACTGGCGAGCTGGAACGTCAGACTGCAAAGCTGGAACAGCAGACTGGAAGGCTGGAACAGCAGACTGCAAAGCTGGAACAGCAGACTGCAAAGCTGGAACAGCAGACTGGAAGGCTGGAACAGCAGACTGGAAGGCTGGAACAGCAGACTGCAAAGCTGGAACATCAGACTGGAAGGCTGGAACATCAGACTGGAAGGCTGGAACATCAGACTGGCGAGCTGGAACGTCAGACTGCAAAGCTGGAACAGGTTGGGTTACTGGCAAGATGGTGTGGGTTGGGAAGAATTTTTGCTTCTTCTTTGGTTTAGCCCGTGCAGTTTTGTATGTAGGTGCAGGGCTGTAAGCAAAGAAAGTAGCTGGATCGAAGGAAGACCAAGGAACTGTAGCTAGAGAGGGGTTTTGTGGGACTGTTACAGGTGGAGGAGAAGAGACAGGTGAATTGAAAGCAGGATAGGTGCGACACTTGGAGACTGGGTGATAGTATTTGGTAGGGAACTGATTAAACTGGGTTGTAGCTGAGGTTGCCATAGGTGACGGGGAGATAGATCTTTTGGAAGGCAGATGATTAATGGCAGGGCTGGAATGTTGTGGCTTAGCTAAAGATAGGAGATCTGACCACGCCTGCATCAAAGGTTGAACAAACGCTGATTTACATACAGCCTGACTAACCAGAGATTGTACTGAATAAATGCAATCGGATAACACCTGCTGGGAACAAGCGGAATAATGTTCATCAAAGTAAGCCGGATCATCCTCTAACAACCATACCAGGGATTCCACCTGGTCACAACTGAAAGGAGGGGAGAAATCGTCACTACCTTCGGGAATGCATGATGAGGCTGACTTTGTACATAATTGGATCAAAGGCAGAACATCCTCAAATAACACATGACCTTGATCTACAAGTAAATGGGCGGTTTGTATTGTTTCCAGCAGTTGGTCTCGGGTCCAATCTTTAAGAGTCTGACAACAATATTCATTATCCTCTGCCGCCAGCAGAGAATAATAGACAATTTCATCAAAGTCCATTTTGCGCGCCCACCGTAACAGAACGGTTTCTCAGTGCAGCCACATCTGGTCAGGGATGGCCTTGGTATACTGTCAGGAGACTAGTAGACCAGACTGTGTGGACTGCACAGAGGAGACCAGAAACACATGTAAGTGAAATGGTGTTTATTAACAAGTGATAAGTGACAGGAACAAACAGTGCAAAAACCCACACAACAACCCACTACAAACAACAATGTATATATATATATGTAAAGGGAGATACCGTAATCGTAAACAAGCCAAGCCAAGGTCATACACAGGGAAGTCAGCAGAAGGGTAAGGACGGGAACCAGAACAGGACAAGGAGAGGATGGATGGATGGGGTTCAGGGCAGGGATCCAAGGGAGCCAGGAACGGAAGGGACAGGACTAGGAAGGCCTCAGGATAGGGATGGGATCAAATCAGGACAAGGCGGATAGCAGGCTCAAAGTCAAACAGGCAGCAGGGTCAGAACGCAGGGAGAGAGAAAGATACCAAGGCGAGCCCATGAGGGCTTGCCGGGTATTTGTAAGGCTGTGGTGATTGACCTCACGTTACAGCTGAGCGCAGTGTGAGCTGTTTGCTCCACACTGCCAGAGTGCACCCGCTGGTTGACGCCGGTACTACGGCCCGAGGATGCAACAGTGCCACCAGCAGGAAAGACCTCCTACTGCAGGTCCTAGGTGTAGGAAGACACCTGCTGATGGACACTGGTACTGCGATCCAAGGGAGCGATAGCGCCACCAACGGGTAGACCTTCTCATGACAGATGTACTGGAAATGGAGCGAGTATAAAGAAGGGCAACAAAGCTAATAAAGGGTCTGGAGGATCTTAGTTATGAGGAAAGGTTGCGAGCACAGAACTTATTCTCTCCGGGGAAGAGACGCTTGAGAGGGGATATGATTTCAATTTACAAATACCGGACTGGTGACAACACAATAGGGATAAAACTTTTTCGCAGAAGAGAGTTAAATAAGACTCGTGGCCACTCGTTAAAATTTGAAGAAAAGAGGTTTAACCTTAAACTGCATAGAGGGTTCTTTACTGTAAGAGTGGCAAGGATGTGGAATTCCCTTCCACAGGTGGTGGTCTCAGCGGGGAGCATTGATAGCTTCAAGAAACTATTAGATAAGCACCTGAATGACCACATCATACAGGGATATACAATGTAATACTGACACATAATCACACACATAGGTTGGACTTGATGGACTTGTGTCTTTTTTCAACCTCACCTACTATGTAACTATGTAACTATGTAACAGCGTGCCTTGAATGTACAGTATCTCAAAAGTGAGTACACCCCTCACATTTTTGTAAATATTTTATTATATCTCTTCATGTGACAACACTGAAGAAATAATACTTTGCTACAATGTAAAGTAGTGAGTGTACAGCTTGTATAACAGTGTAAATTTGCTGTCCCCTCAAAATAACGCAACACACAGCCATTCATGTCTAAACCACTGGCAACAAAAGTGAGTACACCCCTAAGTGAAAGTGTCCAAATTGGGCCCAAAGTGTCAATATTTTGTGTGGCTGCCATTATTTTCCAGCACTGCCTTAACCCTCTTGGGCATGGAGTTCACCAGAGCTTCACAGGTTGCCACTGGAGTCCTCTTCCACTCCTCCATGACGACATCACGGAGCTGGTGGATGTTAGAGACCTTGCGCTCCTCCACCTTCCATTTGAGGATGCCCCACAGATGCTCAATAGGGTTTAGGTCTGGAGACATGCTTAGCCAGTCCATCACCTTTACCCACAGCTTCTTTAGCAAGGCAGTGGTTGTCTTGGAGGTGTGTTTGGGGTCATTATCATGTTGGAATACTGCCCTGTGGCCCAATCTTAGAAGGGAGTGGATCATGCTCTGCTTCAGTATGTCACAGTACATGTTGGCATTCATGGTTCCCACGATAAACTGTAGCTCACCAGTGCCAGCAGCACTCATGCAGCCCCAGACCATGGCACTCCCACCACCATGCTTGACTGAAGACAAGACACACTTGTCTTTGTACTCTTCACCTTGTTGACGCCACACACGCTTGATACCATCAGAACCAAATAAGTTTATCTTGGTCTCATCAGACCACAAGACATGGTTCCAGTAATCCATGTCCTTAGTCTGCTTGTCTTCAGCAAACTGTTTGTAGGCTTCCTTGTGGATCATCTTTAGAAGAGGCTTCCTTCTGGTACGACATGCAGGCCAATTTGATGCAGTGTGCGGCGTATGGTCTGAGCACTGACAGGCTGACCCCCCCCCCACCCCACCCCTTTAACCTCTGCAGCAATGCTAGCAGGACTCATACATCTATTTCCCAAAGACAACCTCTGGATATGACGCTGAGCATGTGCACTCAACTTCTTTGGTTGACCATGCCAAGGCCTGTTCTGAGTGGAGCCTGTCCTGTTAAACTGCTGTATGGTCTTGGCCACAGTGCTGCAGCTCAGTTTCAGGGTCTTGGCAATCTTCTTTTAGCCTGGCCATCTTTATGTAAAGCAACAATTCTTTTTTTTTTTAGATCCTCAGAGTTCTTTGCCATGAGGGGCTGTGTTGAACTTCCAGTGACCAGTATGAGAAAGTGAGAGTGATAACACCAAATTTAACACACCTGCTCCCCATTCAGACCTGAGACCTTGTAACACTAACGAGTCACATGACACCGGGGAGGGAAAATGGCTAATTGGGTCCAATTTGGACATTTTCCCTTAGGGGTGTACTCACTTTTGTTGCCAGTGGTTAAGACATTAATGGCTGTGTGTTGAGTTATTTTGAGGGGACAGCAAATTTACACTGTTATACAAGGTGTACACGCACTACATTATATTGTAGCAAAGTGTCATTTCTTCAGTGTTGTCACATGAAAAGATATAATAAAATATTTACAAAAATGTGAGGAGTGTACTCACTTTTGTGAGATACAGTAACTGCTTTGGGAAACAGTTAAATTGATGGATTTAGTTCCATTTAGTTAGTTCTATCCTAATAAGGAACAGGGATTGTCTTTATCTTCTTTTTATTATTGCCAGCCTGTTGTTTGGAAGTCAGCTGGTATTCTTTACCAGTTAACTAATAATACTAGGCAAATCAATTATTTTCCCATAGCAATATATATTGCAATTCACTCACTTCCAAATCACTGGAAGGACAGATTTTCTCTTATTTGCCCATCTCACATCAAAGTTAGAAAATATGAATTCATCAAGAACATAAGTTATCTAAAACAAAACAGTGCTCATTTTGTGCTCTACAAGTTATACATTCTAATTCTTACTAGAATGTGTTGTATTTACCAGTTATGTTTCTATGTCAGCATCATTTAAAAGGGTGTGTTTACTTGGGTGCATTTGGGCTAAATACTGTTCAATTATGAAGATTATCAAATATTGCTCAAAATTGGTGCTCTGTGTTTTAATGCTGTATTCTTCTACCAACCTGTAATTTAGGTTAGCAATTGCGTATAGGAGACAACATAATGTGTCTAATTTTTTAATTCATATGCTGAGCCATAATTATACACTCTGTGTGGTTCATCAATTATGTGGGAATAAGAGAAGATGCTAATGCATTAGAGGTTTTCTTAATTGCACAAATGAACTTTTAAAAATATACTTATGGGATTTACAAGCTGTCCATTATGACGCATAAAAATGATCTTTTCTAAACAAAGATTAACCTGCATTGGGTTCATTATTATCAAGATTAAGGTCAAGGTCACATAGACAGACATGGCTCCATGACTACATCACTGTTTTGTTTTTTGTTTTTTTTCATGTGGCACTACATAGAAAAAGCTTGATGATATATGTCACTTCAGCAAAAAATCACTTTATTAATGCAAACATGTACATAATATATCATGAACAAAAGCATTTATGTTAATACCGACAATGCTGTCTAATAATACAGAATCCCAGAAAAACAATTGCCCATACAGCTTAAAGCCTAAGTTTATCTAGAACAAAAAATAAAAAATTATCACAGGGACATTGCTTACCTTCAGTGTCCATTTTGCTGAAATCTTCCTCTTCCAATACCCCCAAACCCCACATCATAGTCCTCTGGTGCAGCAGGAATTAACTAAGGGGTTGTGACAGGCACCTTCAGCCCTTAATTCTATTAACCCCTGCCGCAATGGAAGATTACAGCAGCAGGGGTTAATTGAACCAAGGGGTTGTGAAAGACTCTTGAAGAGTGCCAGACTATGCCTGACCTTTCTGTCCAGCTCCTCCATTCACAGAAGCCGTTACTACAGCTTCCATGAATGAAACGCGATCTATGAATGGAGGGGGTGGACCTATCGCTTATCCGTTCATGTTTCATTCATGGAAGCTGTAGTAACACCTTCTGTGAATGAAGGAGCTGGACAGAAAGGGCATGCATAGTTGGGAATTCTTGATGAGTGCCTGTCAAAGCCCCTTATTTCTATTAATGCCTCACCAGAAGATTATGGCAGAAATGGTGGGGAGGAGGACTTCAGAGAAGGATTATTTTAGTAAAAGGAGAACACAGCAGCACGAAGAACACAATTCACTGAAGGGAAGAAATGTGCCTTGTGCTGATTTTATGGTTTTAGGGAAACTTGGGCTTTAATGCAAATAAAATAGAGAAACTGTTGCTATTTTTGTAGGTAGACAATGGCTATATCTAATAAATTGTTTTCTTGTGATGTAACACAATACCCAATAATTATAGTAGACATGAAACGTGTGGGGCGGAGTTTCCTGTGCTGACGTCACACTGCTGCGTTATCCTGGGTTGGCAGCGGATGTTCATGTAAGTGCTTTTATTGATGACTGTACCATACATCAATTTTGCATTAAATTACTACACTATTGGAGACTATCCTCTGGCTCTTGGTGAGCTTTATTTATCTTATTTACATTTTGGTTACATCCCATTGAGAAGTGCCACCTGATGCAGATCTGGGGACGGTTCATATGCACGCTGTGGATGCTTTGACACATGTTGTGAGTGCTTATGCTGTTGTAATGGCAGCCATCTGTTCCGGTGACTCTAAGGAGATGGTGATTGGCCTCTGAACACATTCTCAGAAGAATATTTACACATGTGAAGGTGTTGTGTCTTCTCTGTTTTATACACTTATCACATTGGAGTTTATACGTCTAATTGGGACTGGTTTTTTATTTTTTTTATTTGCCTTACTTTATGTGCTGACTGGTTTTGTGCACATTGGTTTATTTTTATCTATATTGCACCATTGAGAATTTCTTAAAGTGGTGATACAATCTCTATTTTAACGTCGGAAATTTGTTTTATTTCGGATGCATTTGTTTCTTTGAAGAATTTTGTTTTGTTATATTCTTTACGGTTTTTTTTTTCTTTACGAACCAATTAATCTTCGGAATTTGTTTCATAGCTTTGTCATTCCTTTCATAAATTTGATGGTCCAGGGGATTCGAAAAATGTTGTAGTTTTTCTGGAAGACCGCTATATATTTGATATGTTATCAAAATTGGAAAAATTCTAAAATTCGGATCGATTGCTTATCTGAATGACTGAATTTGTTAAATTCAAAAATTATTATTTTTTTTTCGTTTGGGAGAGTTGGCTGCCTTTGTTCATTGTGATTGTCGAGGACCTGCATCGCTTGACAACTTGAATGACAACGGGTGTATTCATTTATAGGGTAAAGTCCCTTTTTGTTAAAGCAGGGTCCCAGGTTCTGAAAAGCCCCCCCCCCCCCCCCGAAGAAACACAAAATCACTGGGCCAGGGTTGTGGGGGAGAGGCCCTTGTCCTCATCAACATGGGGACAAGGTGCTTTGCCAGGGGATTCCACGCCCTTTTTCTTTTTTTTTTTGCCATTGGGTTCTCCTTAAAATTCATACCAGACCCAAAGGACCTGTTATGGATTGCAGTAGAACCCCACACCATTTTTTTAAACAGTGTTCCAGCTTCTTTGTTTACATTTGCCTGTGAGTGAAGAATGTATCC
Organism: Lithobates clamitans; assembly: GCA_037952925.1. Taxonomy (NCBI): domain Eukaryota; kingdom Metazoa; phylum Chordata; class Amphibia; order Anura; family Ranidae; genus Lithobates; species Lithobates clamitans. The sequence continues at coordinate 9,430,721 of JBBGZY010000513.1, read as the reverse complement.
TTTTTTTTTTTTCTTGTATCACATTTTTTTGCCATATTTACCAATGGTAATTACTGTATTTACTGCAAATGCTGTATTTACTGATAAATATGCATGATATATTTTGTTAAGACCCAAATATTGATAACTGGGGTCAATTCACTAACGATTAAGAAAAATGCTGATCTAAATGTGGTAGTGTGACCTCTAAAGAAAGAAAGTGTGCATTTTTCCCCAGTATTGGTGTTACATAGAGGGATCCCTATAAGCCTTGGAGGGGCTCAGTGTGCCAGAGCTAGAGGTTTCTCATAACAGCTGTGAAGCTGCTTTGGTGGGTGAGAGTTCTCCTTCAAAGGCATTGTTCATAAGCATACTTTAAGCGTATACCCTTGCAGGGGCCATGTTTGCCTGCATAGGATGCACGGGAGTGAGGGGTAATGCATATGCTAAATGAAAAGCTACAGGCTCACCATGTACAAAGTAGAATGAGGGGGGGGGGGGGGATTTCCTAAAATTGGTGCACACAGAATCTGGTTCAGCTGTGCATAGTAACCAATCAGCTTCTAGGTTTATGCCCATGTTCACATTGGGCCAATTTGGCATGCGATTTGACATGTCAAATCGTATGCCAAATCAGTGGCTATTGCCGGCAATGGCACCGTCCGAATCAGTGCGCTGCCGCACTGATTCCCAAAAGTAGTTCCTGTATTTTGTGCTGGATGTTTGGAGCCTGCACCTGATGGAGTCCTAACAACCAGTGACTCATTCCTGCTGTCAGCAATGGGGATGAATCATTAGTTGATTAGGGGCTAACACTCACGGCAACCTAACCCCATCCTATGACTTTATAGGGGTGGAATCATCCAGTACACCAGGTGACCTTGCCCTCTTTGTTTAGTTAGTGGCGCTTTTTTTTGGCATGGAGTCTCCTTCAAATTCCATACCAGGCCTGAAGGCGCTCTTTTGGTTAAATTCCCTGCTGACAGCAGGGATGACATATTGTTGTTAGTATGCCGGTGGGTGCTGACTCCCTAACAACCAATGACTCATCCCTGCTGTCAGCCCTTGGTAAGTCGCAGTGGTAAAACATACATTAAAAAGAATCAAAAGTGTACAGTCGCACTGCAGCTGCACTTCAAAATTGTATTGAAAATTGGGTCGAAATTGCACAACATCAGTGTGAACCTAGCCTAAATCTTTATTTCTATTTCATTTATTCAAAATTTTGGTGGTTTTATGCCATCTTAACCACTTCAGCCCCGGAAGGATTTACCCCCTTCCTGACCAGAGCACTTTTTGCAATACGGCACTGCGTCGCTTTAACTGACAATTGTGCAGTCGCGCAACGTTGCACCCAAACAAAATTGACGTCCTTTTTTTCCCACAAATAGAGCTTTCTTTTGGTGGCATTTGATCACCTCTGTGGTTTTTATTTTTTGCGCTATGAACAAAAAAAGAGCAACAATTTTGAAAAAAAAGCAATATTTTTTACTTTTTGCTATAATACATATACCCAAAAAATATATAAAAAAAACAAATTTCTTTCTCTGTTTAGGCCGATATGTATTCCTGTACATATTTTTGGTAAAAAAAATCGCAATAAGCGTATATTGATTGGTTTAAGCAAAAGTTATAGCGTCTACAATATAGGGGATAGATTTATGGCATTTTTAGTATTATTTTTTTTTTTTTATTAGTAATGGTGACTATTTTATTTTTTTATCATGACTGCGACATTATGGCGGACACATTGGACACTTTTGACACCCTTTTGGGACAATTGTCATTTATACAGTGATCAGCGCTATAAAAATGCACTGATTACTGTGTAAATGACACTGACAGGGAAGGGGTTAAACACTAGGGGGCGATCAAGGGGTTAAGTGTGTCCTACGGAAGTGTTCTAACTGGGGGGGGATGGGCTACCGCTGACATCACAGGGATCACTGCTCCCGATCACTGGGAGCAATAGATCCCTGTCATGTCACTAGGCAGAACGGGGAAATGTCTTGTTTACAAAGGCATCTCCCCGTTCTTCCGCTCCATGATACGATCGCGGGCCCCAGGCGGACATCAAGTCCGCGGGACCCACGGGCACGATCACAGAGTACACGAGGGGGGGCGCACCCACAATGCCACAAATTAAAGGGGACGTACCTGTACGCCCATTTGCCCAGCCGTGTCATTGTGCCAACGTACATCGTCGTGCGCTGGTCGGCTAGTGGTTAATGTGCCAGCACAGTCAATTTTGTAATAGGGCCCAGTAATGGCAGCCCCAATGTTTCTCTTAATTTTTTAAAGGAAACCTGTACTAACTCCACTTTTGTTGAGAAAAAAACATTCCCCTCTGAGTGATCTATGTTCATTACGAGGATTTCAACAAACTTTGTTGCAGATTCCTACCTTTTTGTTATTCTGAAGAAATCCCTGTGTGTTTGTCTGTGTCCATGTGGTAAGTGAGTCTAATGGGAGTGGTTTCATAATTATTAATCAGCTGCTGCACCTGTAGGGTTCTAATGAGGAAAGCTGTAGGGTCTGCATCCCTTTAGAGTGATTTCCTACTGGGAGTATATAACCAAAAATGACATTTTTGTTGCAGGGGATGCCTGAAATCTGACTTGTATCTTAGTGCAGACTTCTGGGAAAATCAGTAAGCCAATCACACAAGCAGGAAATGATGTTTCTGTGGGGGGCGTTTTGTACACAATCTGTGAACAGAATACCTCCCGGTAGCCATATTGCATTGGATTTGCAGAAGATTACAGTGCTGCAGAATAAAAAGGAAAGGTGATTCATAACAACATTTAATTGCAATATGACTTGTATCGCAATTGTACATGCTATATTTTTTTATTTGCTATTTATTTTTCCCCACGAAAGTGGAGTTACCATTTAAGCAGTAATATTGCCAGTATTACTGATATTTTGTAAATCAAGGCAAACAAGTTAAATCTCCAGTTTTATTGCTTCAATGATTTCTGATAAAATGGCAATACAATTATTATAAAGTATCACATTTTATATTAGCAAACATAATGCTATTAATCTACATACTGTATGTGTTATGAGCATGAAATTGAAACATACACGCATTTAACAATTATGATCAGCATATAGGTGAAAATCTTCTCAGGCGCTGTGCTCTGTTTTGGTGGGGTCAGATATTCATTGATCTGCCATTGATTTTCTTCTTTTTTTTTTAAATAAGGTGAACCAGGTCATTTTCAGTACCTACACTGCGTACATTTACAAGAATAAACTTATTGCATTCATTGTATTAAAGATTATGGAGCTGCATTTAAATTTCTTTAAGTATTAGGGGGGGGGGGGGAATTCCACTTATACTGTAATGTCTTGCTTTGTTATTTAAGTAAGGCATTGCTTTATTCATTGACAAAAAGTGGATGCTGGAATTCTGTTCTTCAGTACAGGAGAGGGAACACTTTCTGTCAAGGGAAACTGCAAGGGATTTCAGGGTCCCTTTATGGCTGTCCACCAGATTTAGGAGTGTGTCTATGGGAGTGTTTGACCATTCTTCCAGAAGTGTATTTGTGAGGTCAGGCACTGATGTGAACTAGAAGGCCTGGCTCACAGTCTCCGCTATAATTCATCCCAAAGGTGTTCTATTCGGTTAAGGTCAGGACTCTGTGCAGTCCAGTCCCTCCACCCCAAACTCGCTCATCCATGTCTTTATGAACTGGTGCACAGTCATGTTGGAACAGGAAGGGAACATCCCCAAACTGTTGGGAGCATGAAATTGTCCAAAATGTCTTGGTATGCTGACACCCTAAGAGTTCCCTTCACTGGAACTAAGGGGCCAACCCCTGAAAAACAATCCCACAGCATAATCCCCCCTCCACCAAATGATTTGGACCAGTGCACAAAGCAAGGTCCATAAAGACATGGATGAGCGAGTGGATGAGTGAGTTTGGGGTGGAGGAACTTGACTGGCCTGCACAGAGTCCTGACCTCAACCCTATAGAACACCTTTGGGATGAATTTTATATAGATAAATTTTCACCATGTCAGAGATTGGTGTGTTGTTGCCACATCCCTATTGTATAGGAAAAAAGGAAACCCCCTTGCTTGGGATACATAAAATGTGATCGTACAGACATGTAATGATCAGTTAAAAACAGGACATAACAAAAAAAACAAAAGAACAAAAACGTAACAAAATTGCATAGCAAGCATAGAATTGCATCATAAATGCTCTCCTATTATTGAAAATCTCCGGTACCTGACACGTTTCTGGTTCAATCCCTTCGTCAGGGGTATTGGATAGGAGAATATGTAATCATAGTTTATCATACAATAAGCAAAAGCTGATTTGAAGGACTGTACTGTACTATGTGAACAGAAGGAGTTGATAAGACACTGCAGAAGATGGCGTCACTGGAAGCCTATTGACACTGCCCCACGAACACGAACAAATGTCTTGTGGGAGACCTCCATGAACTGGTTGGTCACAAATCAAGGTGGTATATGAAGTGCAGCAGGGGAGTTGTAAAACAGTAGTCAATCTGCGGAAGAGATGGATGTCAGACGCGGATGAGCAGCACTAACCAGAGAGAGGGGTGTTTCAATTGACCCTGAGTGTGCTACAAACAGTCCAAGAAAGGCTATAGTTGAGGCTTGGATAGCATCATTCAACAATCATCAGATTGACTACTGTTTTACAACTCTTCCGCTGCACTTCATATACCACCTTGATTTGTGACCAACCAGTTCATGGAGGGCTCCCACAAGGCTTCCAGTGATGCCATTTTCTGCAGTGTCTTATCAACTCCTTCTGTTCACATAGTACAGTACACTTCTTCAAATCAGCTTTTGCTTATCTTATGATAAACTGTGATTACATGTTCTCCTATCCAATACCCCTAATGAAGGGCTTGAACCAGAAACGCATCGGGTACCAGAGATTTTCAATAATCAGAGAGTATTTATGATACAATTATATGCTTGCTATGCAATTTTGTTACGTTTTTGTTCTTTTTTGTTATGTCCTGTTTTTAAGTGATCATTACATGTTTGTATGATCAAGTTTTTATGTGTAATAATAAATGCTTTTTTACTTTATACTTGTGGTGTTGTTGCCTTTAAAGTCCCAAGCAAGGGGGTTTCCTTTGGGATGAATTAGAGCAGAGACTGCGAACCAGGCCTTCTCGTCCAGATCAGTGCCTGACCTCACAAATGCACTTCTAGAAGAATAGTCAAACATTTTCCATAGACACACTCCTAAACCTTGTGGACAGCCTTCTTAGAAGAGTTGAAGCTGTTATAGCTGCAAAGGGTGGGCCAACTCAATATTGAACCCAACTGACTAAGACTGAGATAACATTAAAGTTAATGTGTGTTTAAAGGCAGGTGTCCCAATACTTTTGGTGATATAGTGTATATGGGAATTGAATGCGTTTTAAACCAGATCCAATTCACATGACATGTGAATGGCTCTCAATGGAGCCACCCTGTAGCGGTAAATGTGCTATGGGGCGGTCAGCAAGTAGTTAATCCTTATGCTGCTTGCATTAGTAAATAGATAGGAATGTATATTATATTTTATGTTTTTATTACTGTAGCACCCTCCAGTTGGGTAGGTGCTAGAGTGAGGATTTTTCTGGAGAGTAGAAAAATTTAGGCAAGCCTAGGTGTTTGGCTAGGCCTGTTTGTTTCCATTCTGGGCTTGGAGTGGCCTAGGGCAGGGCTGGGTGACTCACGGGTAGCTTCACTGTTGCCTCACCTCCTTCTTCTTTCTAGAGGATGCTGGAGGGAAGGGAGGAGAGTAGAGGTGGGGCTGCCTGGGGTACCATAAGGAGCTTGACCGATCTCGGGCATGGATTGGCAGGGGGCAGGCCTCCTTGAATACTACAGCTGGAAAAGCTGGAATGAGAGTTTGTTGAGACTGTCTGGGCCCACGGGGAGCTCCCCAGTCTGGGGGGGGGGGGGGTGACCCTGGGCCGGGGCTCAGGTGCATCCAGGAGGAGTGAAGAGATCCTGAAAGGAGAGGCACATGAGAGAGAAGGTAGAGGAGAGCAGGAGAGAACACTTCTAAGAGTCTCTAGGGAGGACAACTGGTCGCAGCCAGGAGGGCTGGTGAGTGAGTACAGTGGGGAGGACTGGGGATGCACACCTGAGACAACTGGGAGATTGCAGTTTGAGATGGGTGCAGAACCAGGAGAGAGGGCTGTGGAAAGAGGTATCTGCAACCAGGCTGGTTGGCAGGGCCTGAAGAGAGCTATCTGGGAGTGGTAGCTGAATAGAGGACAGCTAGCACTTGAACTATTTCTACAGCACAGGGGCCCGAGGTCCCTGCCCGCAAAAGACAGTTTACTGAGGCCTGGCTGAAGTAGTGTCAGGCTAATCATGCAGTGCTAGCTAGTCTGGAGGAGTAACAGTCTGCAGCAAGTGAAGTGCTGGAGGAGTGAAGGATAAGAGGTCTTAAGCAAGAGTTTGTGCTGGAGAGGAAGACTGGAGTGTATATAACTGGAGTGTAAATAAGAGTCCAAAGCAAGTTTGACTAAATTTTCTGGGCATCCCATAATTTCCCATTTCCCATCCAAGTTATGGACTGTTCTGTGTCTCTGAGTGTCTGTGAGATGGATTTCTGGCTGGGCAGGGTGACGGGTGAACCACTTCAGCAACCCCTACGGGGGCATGGCTACATTAATAAGTATATATTACTTTGTTATCTTAAAGTGTTACTAAACCCACAACAGTAAAATCAGTCTGTATATGCAGTAAAGCATGCTTGTTATACTCACTGTGGAACCTAAGCAGTTAATCCTCTGCATTATGTAAATAAGCTGTTTGATCCTGTATGCACAGATCCTCCTCTTCTTGCACTGTCCCCAAAACATGTCCGCATAAGATAGCTAGTGTAGTCATTCTGCATATGCTCAGTATGGTATGTATTGCTAGAGAGTTTTTTTTCTTTGGTGAGTACATGTGATCAGCACAGGACCATTCATCATTGTCCAGACAGCGGGTCAGGGGTCCTGCATCCTGATAGGACAGCCAGTGCCGTATGAAAACTCCTCCTACAGGTTTTAACCAGTCACAAGATTGCTATATACTGCTGATGAGAAAAGGTATTTAGCAGTTTATATATTTACTAACATAATGTCAGATATAGTGAATGCAGGGTCCTGGGTTAAGTAAAACTTTAAGTAATGAAATGCAAAAATTGCTGTCTTCCATAGGAGGTGCACAAGTGTGTCAGGATAAAGTCTTGGTTAGTTTTGCATTTATAGTCATATTTTACTTATTATTACGGCTGGTTCACATCAGATGCTTTCCAGTGCGTTGGTAAACCGCATCCAGAACACATGCACAGTGTTTGCCATGTATTTCAAAGGCCTAGTTTACATCGGTGTGTTCAGTTCCAGTGCTTTCAACAAAAGTATACAATACTATACATTTTTTTTTCATCCAGAATGCATCAAAACAAGTATAAACACACAAGAATGCACACTGTGCTAATGAGAATAAAGATTTTTCAAATGCAAAAATGAAAAAAAAAAAGAATGCACTGTAACGCATTGAAAACACGTCAAAGCATCAAAAATGTGTTTATGCAAAAATTCATCCAGAAAGCTAAAATTGTGGTGTGAACAAGAAATTAAATATGATTTAATTGTAAGGCTCCATGCACACTGGCCTTAAGAAAACACCAGTTCCCTTGCCAGAAAAAAAACCTTCATATAGAGCATTTTGTGTACACAGTTTAGGTGAGTTTAGCGCTTTTTCTGCCAGAAAGCTCCAATCAAAAATGTAAGCTAGAAGGGTTTTTTTCCTGCCTCTAAATGTTGAGCTTAAAATATGCCTGTAATCGTCCTAATGTGCATGGACACATAGGATAACATTGAGCTGCTTCTACAGGCAAAACGCATAACTCCTATGGAAGCAGCAATTTGTAAGTCAGTGTGCATGGACCTTTAGGCTCAGTTCACACTAGTGTGGGCCGTGTGGCCTGCATTTGCTCGGGCACGGCAGCCCATTCATTTTAATTGGTAGCAGTGCTGCTTGAACCACAGAAAAAAGGTGCATGCACCTTTTTAAAGACACGGCCGCAGGGAAACTGCATGGTTTTTTGACCATACGATTCCCCTGCAGTTCCCGCACCTGTGACCACGCTGCAAAATGAAATGCGCGGGGGTGCTGTTCAAAATAAACGGCAGCCCCGCTCATCTCACAAGAGCAGCGTGATTCAGCTGCGGGTGGTTGCCAGTGTGGGAATCATTGATTCCCGCAACTAGAAAACACAGTGAGGGCTAGTGTGAACCTAGCCTTATTGTGCATGTGTGTTGTTATTAATAATAAAATATATGTTTACTTTTCTATTTGTCAGTGTAATTTGCTACTGCCTCTCCTGTGACAATGTAATCCAGTCTCCATTCTCCTGAGCCTTTTCAATGTGCATGCACCAACTGTAGAAAAATCGCCACCCTATAGTGCAGATACAATGCAACTTACATGTGTTAAATCCTATATTTATCGAACTGTAAAAAAATATTTTTTTGTACACCTTGAATGTTAGTTTTCCATAGTGGTAATCATTTTTGGTGCACAAACAAATTATATTACAGAATCAGGCAAAAAATTCTTTACGATATCTAGCAATAATCATAAGTAGCAATATAACACATTACTGGCTTTTTCATGAATCAAGGCCTTTTCATTTTATGTATTAAGAAGATGTGATAAATATAAAGATGAACTAGGAAACCCCTAGTGAAAAAATTGATGTAACTGAAAAAAAAAGCATACACAAACAGTCAGATAATCCTATAGGGAGTCCTACCAGGGTTACATATGAATTCTCAATACAGCTTTGAAATTCTGTGGACTTTATCCATTGTATATGAATTCCAGATCCATCCTGGTGCATTCTGTTGACCTCTTCTGGGATTCTGAGAAATTGCCCCTCAAATGTCATTTAATATGATGCAAGTTCATGCAACTAAAGGGGTCAGGATATTAGTGTTTAAAACTGAATTTTAATGTGCCAGGGTAAAAAAACAAGATCTTTGTCTACTACTAGTAGACATCAAAGTGAGGGTCTGAATCCTAGCGCGAGGTTCAATGAATAATGAGGTAAGGTATACTCCGTCAAGAAGCCCTCTCTCTGAAATGTCACAAATGTCACAATGAATAACAGATGTACTGTTCATATGGCTCTATCTGAATTTTCCAAGGGAGTTTTTTCATTCATATAATAGTGAAATCTAGCAAATATTAGCCCTGTTTGCTAGAAAATGTATTTGTAAATGTATTCTAGCTTTTATTTTTTCCTCTTTTTTTGTTATTTGAACTATGTAATTATTACATGTAATTACCATCAAAAATTGATCCTTGTTTTTCAAAAGATTCAATGCATTGCCATAACAAAATACTGTATTTATTGGTGTATAACACTGACTTTTTCACCATGAAAATCGGGTGCAAATAGCGTGTGCATGTTATACGCCAATACTTCAATTTCAGCTGCCTCGGAGGCACCGGGGGCGGGGGGGGGGGGCGTAATGAGTGCATACAGTGAGAATCTCCTGTTTACTTGGCGGCCTCTGTAATAGGAAGTCAATAGATGGCAATGGCGAGGCTGCTGCATTGATGGCAATGGCGAGGCTGCATTGATGTGGACTAATAAGGCTGCATTGATGGCACTTGTGAGGCTGCAGGTGGGCATTGATCAAGCTGCATTGATGGCAATGGTGAGGTTGCTGCATTGATGGCAATGGTGAGGCTGCATTGATATGGACTAATAAGGCTGCATTGATGGCACTTGTGAGGCTGCAGGTGGGCATTGATCAGGCTGCATTGAAGGCAATGGTGAGGCTGTAGATGGGCACTGACCCTTATTTTGCTTCAAAGTTCCTTATTTAAAATTTAAGTTTTTTTCCTGAAGCTTCCCTCTTAAAATGAATGTGCGTGTTATATAACGACTGGATGAACTCTTTTTTTACACAGGTTTCAACCTACGGGGTTCATTGTAGTAGTTGTGTTTTTCTCTTTCTTTTTGATTGTTTTGTTTTTTCGCCTTTAAAACTGATGATGAAATTTTGTATGGAGCATGCACAAGATTAGGTCCATGATACCATTCACTTCACATTGCGTATGTACCATACAAAATTACACTAATCTGTAAAAAAATTAATATTTGCCCAGATCCAGAAAGTAAACCCAAAAAAAGGTGAGTGAAGGAAAAAGAGTTAAAAAAAAACAGATGTTAGATGATTTCACATCAGCATGTAGCGCTGAATGTTTATGTGAAGTCCACTTTAAAGGTTCTATACATATAATGTGAAAGTAACAAACTGTGGATTCCTTCAGAATAAAATATGTCGCTGCTGGCATTTTGGCAGGAATGAACACAAAGTACTTCAAGAAAATTCCATCATCAGATTCTCCTAAAGATACAAAAAGTTGGAGTGTGATTTATAGGCTGTTGCTATATAGTATATGAAAATTAAATACACAGTAAGTTTTTGCCACAGTTTTTTTCTTTAAGGAAACTCCTTGTCAATATATAGTGTTAGTTGTGGCCTATAAGCAAGGTCTATTTAAAAAAAACTTGCATCACCCACAAAATGGCATAAACATCATTTCACCCTAAAAAAAAAAAGTCACTATTCCTTAGGGGCCTTGTAAATTATACTGCAAATAAAAACTCACCACGATGCATCAAAAATGCATGTACATTTAACATGCATTTTCATGTGCGTGTTTTCATGTCATCTATTTCGTGACAGGTCCCTGGAAGGGTGAAAATACTACATTTATTTTTGATTATCCTTTGTGGAGGATTGCCTTGGCACCCGCTTAGCTGCTTCTGCCAAACAGTGCCTCCTGCCCTCCAAATTCTTCCAGCAGATCGAGAGCTAATACCAGCCCTTTTACCCCAAGCATCGTACGATGAAAGGATGTTGAGGTAGAACCAAAGGAATGACCTTGAACAAATACAGGTTTTTAAATACTTCAAAAGTAGGTCAGTCACCACAATAAAACCAAATATTTACCCAAAACATCACAGACAGGGCTGGTGCAAGGATTTTTGACACCCTAGGCGAAACCTCATTTTGCCGCCCCCCCCAGGTGACTCCACCCCCTTTTCCCTGCCCATGTAATTCCCCCATTTTAATAAAGCGCCCATCAAATGCAGCCTCACCAGTGCCCATCAAATGTAGCCTCACCAGTGCCCATCAATGAATGTTTGCTTGCTGCGGGATTCAGAACACAGACACAGTCCTCCACCACTGCTGCACCTCTGACAATATGTGTGAACGGAGCCGCGGCTGCCTGCTGATGCTGAGACTTAGTTGCTTGCTGCAGAGAGAAGAGAGTAGGAAAACCAGTGGCCGGGTGCCCCCTAGGCAGCAGGACGCCCTAGGCAGCCGCCTAGTTTGCCTAGTGGTAGCACCGGCCCTGATCACAGAATGGTTGGATAACGAACTAAAGTTGACACATGGCTAATCCCATCATAAGAACCTCCAAGAGTTAGTCAAATTAGACAACAGACAGAATTAACAATGGGAATGCACACCTAGGAGGCACACAATGGGAGAGACACACTTAATAAACACATAACACCTTAGTAAAAAGAATATAACAGGAGACCCCCAGCATCAGATTGCTTGAGCTGATTATATTAACAACTGCTATGACTCTCACAGTCTGAAGCAATCCTTGCTGGTTTGGGCATAGATACCCCAAATATGTATATGGGTCCTCTAGTTCTCAGAGTCTGTGCATTTTGGGGAAACATGGAATCTGAAACAATACCACCCCAAGGGTCACCCAGCCACACAGGGAAAAAAATAAAATAAACCTATTTTAGAACTATTGGTAGGAGAGGGGATATGGGGTTTTTAGGGTGCAAACAAATTACTTAATCAAATATATAATGCATAAAGCAGCACAGTATCATCATACAGTAACCATAATATAACCAGCAGTGACTTATTGTTTCGCTATGCAATGGCTTCCTCAGGAGACTTCCAACAAGCACTACATAGCATGGTAACTATAGGTGAAAAACACTATATTAAAATCAGTATTTAATAATCGGAACAATATTGTAAATGCATCAAAAATAGAAATGAAATTATCTCGCAGATACAGTTAGACCAAGAGTACCCACCCCCTCCCCCCCCACTGTGTCCCCACCTGAACTGTGGAACATGTCCTATGTTTGGAGATCACGACCCTGGTGTCTCAAGGACATTGAAAAAAGCGGAGATATCGGGTGTATCACAGAGAAGGACATACAGGTCCCATAAGGTTGGGGGTTATCTAGAAAAGGGGCATAGATGATGAACTTAGACTGACAAGAATCAAAAAATCAACAAACATATCTTTCTGACCATAAAAGATAAATAATATTCAAACCTCAGAAAACAGATGTCGGAACCAACTTATGGTACTGGATGGTATTATAGCAGGTGATACTTCCAAACAGTTAGTAGATCTGAGGGTTGATTTTTCCCAGTAGAGAACTTTCAAGTTGTCAAATACACTAATGGACAGCCAAACAAAACAGAAAAGAGGAGGCATTCATATCTAATCTGCTAACTTCCAGTCCTGTGATACAAAGATCGGCGCTGTGCGCACATCCCTTGCACGTTCTACTGCTTCTGGTGATACTGGATCTATTTCTCTTTCATCTCTTGCACAAAATGTATCAAGCTCTAAGGTAAGCTCAGGTGCATCTAACAGTAATTCTGAGGACTGTCGTCCTACACCCCCTTTGGGGGCTGTGCGCACAGTGCCGATCTTTGTTTACAGCCCACTCAAGATGCCAAAAAGATGTTCAACACTCAAATCACTGATACCTGTAGTGAACAAGACAGGTTCCAATTAATTTATCTTCTCATATTTTAACCCAGGATCAGATCCATGTTCTAAGTCTTGGTCTCACTTTTGGCCCTACTCAAAAAATTGACAGCTTTGAAGCAGTAAAAGATGTTCAGTTATTTGCCAGAAAATTGATGTATAAAACCATTTTTGATAAAAATTACTCCTCATCTAGGTCTAGATTTCCATCCAACGATTTGGGGAAGGATCTTACCCTAAATGATATAAAAGCTATTGAGGAATTAATGGAGTTATGGGAAGAAGGTAATTCCATGGATGATTAATTTGATGAACCATTGTAATGATCCTTCTGTTTCTAATCCATCAGCTTTTGAAAGATGTTTTCCCTCCCCGCCTTTCAGGACAGCCACCTTGAGAGACCTTGGCTCCTCCTCTTCCTGGGAAACACTGCGCCAGCCCCGATAAATTTACACCTCCCCCTGCCAACCTCAGTTATTTGTGTTTCCCCCGGTGGGGAGACACTCTGCTAGGAACCAGGCCCAGGCAGTCAGGGAGACTGGGGGCTGCATCTCTAAGAAAAATCCCTAACCAGGAGACAGGGGTTCTTTGGGGCAGCGGCAGGCTACTTACCAGCCGCATATCATCTGCCTCCCCCATTTTGCAGAGCGCTGGTGGAAGTCTGGGGGGGCCCTCTTTCACAGCCACAGGGCTGTTTGCAGGAAGCATCTCTGTCCTGCCTGTACAGTGTACAGGCTGCAGTGGAGCCGAGCGGGCCGGACGGCGGGTGACATCATTTCCGGCGGGGGGGGGGCAGATGTGCGTCCTTTGACCCGCTGCTTCCGGTTCCGGGTCGCGCGGCGCTGATAGAGGGCCGGGCACAGGCTGGAGAGGAGTTGGTCACTGCACAGGCGGTGTGAAGACTCCACAGGCCCCCCACCAGCATGTCAGAAGCGGATGCTCAGACAGCGCTCAGCGATTCCAGCCAGCCTAAGGTAAGGGTACCCTGGGGAAGGGTTCCCCCTCTACCTAGGCTCTCCCTCCCCCCTTATGGTTCCTGTAGGGGGGGAGGGGAAGGAACCCCTCTAGGTGGGCAGAGAGGGGGGGGGGACCAGGTCCCTTATTTTTGAGGAGGAACCTGACTCTCCTCATGGTTGTATTTCTGTGTGAGGGTTTGTGGGGATATTGATTGGTCTTTGCTTTTTACATGTTTTTCAGAAATCTTCTAAGAAAAAACCCCCACATAGCTCTAAGAGAAAATGTACCTCCTGTAGTGATACCCTGTGGGAGGCTTGGAAAAAGGTCCTATGCAGGGACTGTATTGATGCATTAGTTAACGAAAGAGTATCTGAACAGGAGTCAGGGTTAGCAGCATCAGTCAAGGAATTATCCTCAACTTTTCAATCTTTTAAAAACCTGTTTGAAGGGTTACAGGTTCCCCTTTAACCCTCACCTGCATCGCAGAATACAACCCCACTTTTGGCACAGGCTCTGTATCTTCCCATTCTGGAGCCACTACTTCAGCGGAAGGAGTGGCGGGCACTTCCAGAGATGAAGCTAGGGAGGAACCAGACAGTGCTACCTCCGGTTCTCAGGACGAATTGGAAGGAGAGAGTAGGGACAGGGAGTGCAGAAGGCCCTCAAGGTACAAATTGTCCCTTGATGAGGTAGAGGATCTCCTAGGGGCTATCTACACCACCCTGGGTATCCAGGAGGAAAAGAAAACCCTATCTCTCCATGACCAAATGTATAGGGGCTTAAAGGAACAGAAAAGAAAAGTATTTCCTGTTCATGAGGTCCTAATAGATACGGTCAAAAAAGAATGGCAGGATCCCGAACGGAAACCCTTCTTTTCTGGGTCCCTAAAAAGAAGATTCCCTTTTTCGGACGATCCTGCCTCAATCTGGAACAAGAACCCCAGATTGGACGCAGCATTCTCGCAAGTGTCCAGACACACAGATCTGGCCTTCCAGGATCTGGGAGCTCTGACAGATACCATGGACAAGAGAATTGATTCCCTGTTAAAAAAGACCTGGGAATCAACTCTAGGTAATCTGAAACAGAGATGGCAGTCACGGTGGTGGCTCGAAACCTCGATCACTGGCTTACACAAATCCAGGCTCATATTGAGGCTGGTACGGCAAAGGAGACTATTTTGTTGTCCTTTCCAACAATTCTAAGAGGCGTAGCATATATAGCGGATGCTTCGGCTAAGTCAGTGCGCATGTCAGCCAGAACTGCTGCACTTGCCAACTCAGCCAGAGGAGCCCTCTGGCTCAAAACATGGCCAGGAGACAATGCCTCAAAAATTAAACTTTGTGGTATTCCGCTGACCGGTGATCTGCTCTTCGGCCCAGGTCTAGAGACAGTGTTAGACCGTACCGCCGATAAAAAGAAGGCGTTCCCAGTGAAACGAAAAACCCAGAATCAACCCAAGAGGGGGTTTCGCCCACATAAAAGAAGGCCTCCCAAGACACAGGAGAAAAAAACTTGGAGCCAAAGAGGTAAGGGCAAAGGAGGAGTGATTTTTCGCCCTCCTGAGCAGCCCAGTAAGACCCAGTGACTCAGGGGTCATGGTGGGGGGAAGATTGGGAGCCTTCCTTTCACAATGGGAAGTAATCTCCCCCAACCAATTCATTCTGGGGATCATACGAAGGGGGTACTGTCTAGAATTTACAGAGCCCTCTCCACGTCGAAGCTTAATAACGCTTCTCCCCAGGTGTACGGCAAAAGCAGAAGCCCTCCTAGGGGCATTAAAGGAACTAGAACAACAGAATGTTGTGTGCAGAGTTCCAAAAGAAGAAGAAGGGACAGGGTTTTATTCACACATGTTCGTGGTGAGAAAGCCCTCGGGGAGTTACAGGTTAATTCTAAACCTGAAACCTCTGAACAAAGTGATTATTTACAAAAGATTCCGGATGGAATCGATATTCACAGTCAGGGCATTACTACCCCAGAACTGTTACATGGTTTCACTGGATTTGAAAGACGCTTACCTCCACATCCCCATTGCGGAGGCCTTTCAAAAGTTCCTGCACCTGGCAGTAAAGGTGGAAGACGAAACTATTCATCTGCAGTTTCAGGCGCTGCCATTTGGCCTATCCTCATCGCCCCGAGTATTTACAAAGGTCATGGCAGAGGCCATGGCTTTTTTGCGAATCAGGGGGGTATCAATTATTGCATACCTAGACGATCTACTTCTCTTCGCACCATCCTCACAGCAACTAATCAGGGATCTGGAACTAACAAAGACAACCCTGAGAGGGCTAGGATGGCTACTAAATTTGGAAAAATTCAGCCTTATTCCCGCTCAACAGATTTTCTATCTAGGATACCTGCTGGATTCTACTCAGCTGAGAGTTTTTCTCCCACCAGAGAAAATTCTGAAGCTAGACCAAGCAGTAGCGTGCCTTCAGCAGGTATCAATAAGGGTGGCCATGTCAACCCTAGGCCTACTAACTTCTGCCATTCCGGCAGTCCAGTGGGCAGGCCTTCACTTCCGCCCCCTGCAGGCACTGATTCTAAAGGTGTGGGA
The DNA here is from genome assembly GCA_037952925.1 of Lithobates clamitans. Taxonomy (NCBI): domain Eukaryota; kingdom Metazoa; phylum Chordata; class Amphibia; order Anura; family Ranidae; genus Lithobates; species Lithobates clamitans. The sequence continues at coordinate 9,414,400 of JBBGZY010000513.1, read as the reverse complement.
CCAAAGCCAGGAGTCTTTAGACACCCTGCTTTCAATCCCTCCTCGGGTCAAAAGGTCCCTCTGGTGTTGGAGGAAGCAGATAAATCTGTCGCAAGGGCGTCTGTGGATCATTCCAGTATCCAGAGTAATTACTACGGACGCAAGTGGCAGAGGCTGGGGGGCACATCTGGGACCTCGGTTGGCGCAGGGGACATGGAAAAAGGATGAGCTCAAAAGGTCCTGCAACTGGAAAGAACTAAATGCAGTGGGACTGGCACTCAGAGCTTTCAGGGAAGACCTACTGGGACAACATATCCAGATACAGTCCGACAACTCTTCGGTCATTGCTTATATAAATAAGCAAGGTGGCACGAGAAGCGGGGTTCTGTTAAGCCTAGCCACAGAGATCCTCAGGCGGGGTGAAAGCCAATGCGCTGTCCCTTTCAGCAGTGTTCCTGAAGGGAGAGGAGAATATAGTGGCCGATTTTCTCAGCCGGACAAAGCTGAGAGAGGCTGACTGGGTACTCAATCAGGAGGTGTTCGACCTCATAGTCAAGAGATGGGGCCTCCCAGAGGTAGACCTATTTGCCTCAAGAAGCAATACAAAGTCCCCATATTTCATCTCTCTCAGCAGGTGGGAGAACGCACTAGGGGTAGACGCCCTGGCACAAAGCTGGCATTTCAAAGTTTGCTACGCCTTCCCAACTCCGGTGCTTCTACCAGCAGTTCTAAGAAAATTCCAAGTAGAAAACATCACGCTAATTTTAGTGGCTCCCTACTGGCCAAAGAGAGCTTGGTTCTCGATCCTTGGTCGGTTTGCGGCGGAACCTCCCTGGCTCCTTCTGACCACAAAAGGATCTCCTATCGCAGGGCCCAGTTCTCTGTCCCCAGGTAGGCTGCTGGAACTTAGCCGCCTGGCTTCTGAAGAAGAGATTCTAAGAAGCAAGGGCTTTTCCGAACACACTGGTATCCACCCTCCTTGATAGTAAAGAGGAGGAGACGCGCCAAATCTACCAAAAGGTTTGGGGGCGCTTTAGAGCTTGGTGCCAAGAAAATTCTTTTAAGGTGCAGAGCCCTATAGCAGTCCTGGAGTTTCTGAAATGCGGGGTGGATAAGGGATTAGCCATCAGTACCCTTAAAAGCCAAGTGTCAGCGCTTAGCGCGTACCTACAGAAATCCCTGGCCACCAACTCCTGGGTGGTCAGGTTTTTCAGAGCCCTTTCAAGACAGAGACCAGTGCAGGGTCCTTCCTTCCCTAAGTGGGACCTTTCCCTGGTCTTACAGGTTCTGACAGAACCCCCGTTCGAGCCTTTAGAGGAGTGTACTCTAAAGGACCTAACATATAAGGCTGTTTTTTTGGTGGCTGTAACCACAGCCAGGAGGATCAGTGAAATAGAGGCCTTTTCAATTAGACCCCCCTTTTGTGTTATGTTTTTGGATAGTGTCGTTTTTAAGACTGACCCGGCTTTTTTACAGAAGGTGGCTTCGAAATACCACAGAAGCCAGGAGGTAATTTTGCCAACTTTTTGTCCTAATCCCTCATTCTTCAAGGGCTGCCTCATTGATGCCAGCAGAGTAAGGAATCATCAGGAAACATTTTAGATAATTTGTAAGGGGTCATATTCTCATTCTTATTAAATGTAATCAATAGGCAATTGTTTTTCTCATTAACAAAAACTATAGTTGTGACTTGGTTTAAAAACAACATAGATTTATTACCTTTCCATTGCACAGATTTCCTTCCCCAGAAGTCAGCTTTTCATTGTCAGTTTTCAGCTGTCTCATAATAATCTATAATCCTGTACTAAGCCACTTTAATGCTGTCTGATCATAAGTTTCCCCTTACAAGTTTCCTATCATCTCTGCAAAGGCTACAGGGAACCTTATGGCTACTCTTTGAAGCAATAACAAGGTTAATCATGCAGTCAAGATCATTTAAATGCACATTTATAAAAGATAAAACCGTATAAGGATTATGTAGGGAAATACTCTGCAGTAGAATATTTCAGGATAAATGCACATTTAAATCTTTTGTATTCAAACATGTCTATATACTGGATTGAAAAGTTGTTATAGAGTAACAGAGTAAAATAGTTTACTAAATAAAATGCTACAGTTAAGTACAGTGGCCTTTAAGTGGAACTTTATCTTAAAAAGGGAAGCTCCGCTTTAAGTCCCCCCCAGATCTTCTACCACATTTAGCACATCATTTTGAGAGACATGTTGCAGGTTCTTGAAGGCTGCGGGACCACTCACAAAGCGCAGAACAGCTCACACATGTGCAGTTGGAAGCCTGCTGTGAAGCTACAAGCTGTCACAGCCAGCTTCCCAAGCTAAAGATGCCAGCGCCAGGGACCCAAAGACTAGTAAATGAAGTAGGGAACAAAATAAAGGCCTGTGATTAGCAATTTCTAGTTGAGCCACCATGGCATGCTAGGGAGACTGTGCCATGTTGAGATACTGAATAGCAGCGAAGAACTAGCCCAGGTAAGGATAGTGCTGGATCCTTGGACAGGTAAGTGTCCTTTTATTAAAAGTCAGCAACTTCAGTATTCGTTATAATATTGCATATAATTCAAGTGAAACTCTACTTTTGTCAAACACAAAACAGAGTTTTGTGTGTGTATGTATGTACAGTCAGGTCCATAAATATTGGGACATCGACACAATTCTATTTTTTTGGCTCTATACACCACCACAATGGATGTGTAATGAAACTAACAAGATGTGCTTTAACTGCAGACTTTCAGCTTTAATTTGAGGGTATTTACATCTAAATCAGGTGAACAGTGTAGAAATTATAATAGTTTGTATATGTGCCTCCCACTTCTTAACGAACCAAAAGTAATAGGACAGATTAACAATCATCCATCAAACTTTCACTTTTTAATACGTGGTTGCAAATCCTTTGCAGTCAATTACAGCCTGAAGTCTGGAACGCATAGACATCACCAGATGCTGGGTTTCATCCCTGGTAATGCTCTGCCAGGCCTCTAGTGCAACTGTCTTCAGTTCCTGCTTGTTCTTGGGGCATTTTCCCTTCAGTTTTGTCTTCGGCGAGTGAAATGCATGCTCAAACGGATTCAGGTCAGGTGATTGACTTGGCCATTGCATAACATTCCATTTTTTCCCTTCAAAAGCTCTTTGGTTGCTTTCGCAGTATGCTTCGGGTCATTGTCCATCTGTACTGTGAAGCGCCGTCCAATGAGTTCTGAAGCATTTTGCTGAATATGAGCAGATAATATTGCCCAAAACACTTCAGAATTCATCCTGCTGCTTTTGTCAGCAGTCACATCATCAACAAATACAAGAGAACCAGTTCCATTGGCAGCCATATATGCCCACGCTATGACACTACCACCACCATACTTCACTGATGAGTTGGTATGCTTTGGATCATGAGCAGTTCCTTTCCTTCTCCATACTCTTTTCTCTTCCCATCACTCTGGTAAAAGTTGATCTTGGTCTCATCTGTCCATAGGATGTTGTTCCAGAACTGTCAAGGCTTTTTTAGATGTTGTTTGGCAAATTCCAATCTAGCCTTCCTGTTTTTGAGGCTCACCAATGGTTTACATCTTGTGGTGAACCCTCTGTATTCACTCTGGTGAAGGCTTCTCTTGATTGTTGACTTTGACACACATACACCTACCTCCTGGAGAGTGTTCTTGATCTGGCCAACTGTTGTGAAGGGTGTTTTCTTCACCAGGGAAATAATTCTTCGGTCATCCACCACAGTTGTTTTCCGTGATCTTCCGGGTCTTTTGGTGTTGCTGAGCTCACCGGTGCATTCGTCCTTTTTAAGGATATTCCAAACAGTTGATTTGGCCACACCTAATGTTTTTGCTATCTCTCTGATGGGTTTGTTTTTTCAGCCTAATGATGGCTTGCTTCACTGATAGTGAGCTCTTTGGATCTCATATTGAGAGTTGACAGCAACAGATTCCAAATGCAAATAGCACACTTGAAATGAACTCTGGACCTTTTATCTGCTCCTTGTAAATGGGATAATGAGGGAATAACACACACCTGGCCATGGAATAGCTGAGCAGCCAATTGTCCCATTACTTTTGGTCCCTTTAAAAAGTGGGAGGCACATATATAAACTGTTGTAATTCCTACACCATTCACCTGATTTGGATGTAAATACCAAATTAAAGCTGAAAGTCTGCAGTTAAAGCACATCTTGTTCGTTTCATTTAAAATCCATTGTGATGTATAGAGCCAAAAAGATTAGAATTGTGTTGATGTCCCAATATTTATGGAGCTGGCTGTATGTATGTGTGTGGTGTGTGTACATTTTATATATATATATATATATATATATATATATATATATATATATATATATATATATACACAGTATCTCACAAAAGTGAGTTCACCCCTGACATTTTTGTAAATATTTTATTATATCTTTTCATGTGACAACACTAAAGAAATGACACTTTTCTGCAATGTGAAGTAGTGAGTGTACAGCTTGTATAACAGTGTAAATTTGCTGTCCCCTCAAAATAACTCACCACACAGTCTAAACCGCTGGCAACAAAGGTGAGTACACCCTTAGGTGAAAATGTCCAAATTGGGCCAAGAGTGTCAATATTTTGTGTGGACACCATTATTTTCCAGCACTGCCTGAACCCTCTTAGGCATGGAGTTCACCAGAGCTTCCCAGGTTGCCACTGGAGTCCTCTTCCACTCCTCCATGACAACATCATGGAGCTGGTGGATATTAGAGACCTTGCACTCCTCCACCTCCCATTTAAGGATGCCCCACAGATGCTCAATAGGGTTTAGGTCTGGGGACATGCTTGGCCAGTCCATCACCTTTACCCTCAGCTTCTTTAGCAAGTCTTGGAGGTGTGTTTGGGGTTGTTATGTTGAAATACTGCCCTGTGGCCCAGTCTTCGAAGGGAGGGGATCATGCTCTGCTTCAGTATGTCACAGTACATGTTGGCATTCATGGTTCCCTCAATGAACTGTAGCTCCTCAGTGCCAGCAGCACTCATGCAGCCCCAAACCATGACACTCTCACCACCATGCTTGACTGTAGGCAAGACACACTTGTCTTTGTACTCCTCACCTGGTTGCCGCCACACGCTATGACACCATCTGAACCAAATAAGTTTATCTTGGTCTCATCAGACCACAGGACATGATTCCAGTAATCCATGTCCTTATAGGGCGTACACACGGTCGGACTTTGTTCGAACATTCCGACAACAAAATCCTAGGATTTTTTCAGACGGATGTTGGCTCAAACTTGTCTTGCATACACACGGTCACACAAAGTTGTCGGAAAATCCGATCGCTCTGAACGCGGTGACGTAAAACATGTACGTCGGGACTATAAACGGGGCAGTGGCCAATAGCTTTCATCTCTTTATTTATTCTGAGCATGCGTGGCACTTTGTCCGTCGGATTTGTGTACACACGATCGAAATTTCCGACAACGGATTTTGTTGTCGGAAAATTTTATCTCCTGCTCTCCAACTTTGTGTGTCGGAAAATCCGATGGAAAATGTTCGATGGAGCCCACACACGGTCGGAATTTCCGACAACACGCTCCGATCGGACATTTTCCATCGGAAAATCCGACCGTGTGTACGGGGCATTAGTCTGCTTGTCTTCAGAAAACTGTTTGCGGGCTTTCTTGTGCATCATCTTTAGAAGAGACTTCCTTCTGGGATGACAGCCTGCAGACCAGTTTGAGGCAGCGTGCCGCGTATGGTCAGAGCCCTGACAGGCTGACCCCCCACCCCTTCAACCTCTGCAGCAATGCTGGCAGCACTCATACATCTATTTCCCAAAGACAACCTCTGGATATGGCGTTGGACACGTGCACTCAACTTCTTTGGTTGACCATGGAAAGGCCTGTTCTGAGTGGAACCTGTCCTGTTAAACCGCTGTATGGTCTTGGCCACAGTGCTACTGCTCAGTTTCAGGGCCTTGGCAATGTTCTCATAGCCTAGGCCAACTTTATGTAGAGCAACAATACTTTTTTTCAGATCCTTAGAGAGTTATTTGCCATGAGGTGCCAGGCTGAACTTCCAGTGATCGGTATGAGAGAGTGAGAGTGATAACACCAAATTTAACACACCTGCTCCCCATTCAGATCTGAGACCTTGTAACAGTAACAAGTCACTGACACCAGGGAGGGAAAATGGCTAATTGGGCCCAATTTGGACATTTTCTCTTAGGGGTGTACTCACTTTTGTTGCTAGCAGTTTAGACAATAATGGCTGTGTGTTTGTGTTATTGTGAGGGGACAGCAAATTTACACTGTTATACAAGCTGTACACTACTACAATGTAAACTAGCTGTACTTTACATTGTAGCAAAGTGTCATTTCTTCAGTGTTCTCGCATGAAAATATATAATAAAATATTTACAAAAATGTGAGGGGTGTACTCACTTTTGTGAGATACTGTATGTGTGTGTATATATGTATATATATATATATATTATATATATAATATAAAAATTACACAAGTCTACACACCCCTGTTAAAATGTCAGGTTTCTGTGATGTAAAAAAATCTGACAAAGATAAATCATTTCAGAACTTTTTCCACCTTTAATGTGACCTATAAACTGTAAAACTCAGTTGAACACCAAACTGAAATCTTTTAGGTGAAGGGAAGTAAAAATAAAAAACTAAAATAATATGGTTGAATATTATTGTTGCATATAAGTGTGCACACCCTTAACCACTTAAGGACCAAGCCTCGTTTTGAGATTTGGTGTTTATAAGTTAAAATCATTTTTTTTTGCTAGAAAATTACTTAGAACCCCCAAACATTATATATATTTTTTTTAGACACCCTAAAGAATAAAATGGCAGTCGTTTCAATCCTTTATGTCACACTGTATTTGTGCAGCAGTCTTACAAGCGCAATTTTTTGGGAAAAAATACACTTTTTTTAATTAAAAATTAAGACAACAGTAAAGTTAGTCCATGGAACAGAGAATCTTCGGATTGGCAGCACACCGACACAGAAAGTAAAGTATTGAAGCATAAATATTAAAAGCACTGGATGGGTACAGAATGGGTACTGTGGTTTTGACAAAGCACTTCTATAGTGTGAAACGCATCAACCTACCTGCATTTCCCCTGCCTGTACCCATCCAGTGCTTTTATTATTTATGCTTCAATAAAGACTTTATACTTTACTTTCTGTGTGGGTGTGCTGCCAATCCGAAGATTCTCTGTTCCATGTTTTCTGCTGCAGTGGCAGGGTGTACACCCACCTCACAGAAGCAACATTGGAGTGGTACCGATTGCATCACCTGTGAGCATCGATATCTTTTTCTCTACAAGTAAAGTTAGCTCAATTTTTTTCTATACTGTGAAAGATAATGTTACCATGAGTAAATTGATACCCAACATATCATGCTTCAAAATTGAGCCCGCTCATGGAATGGCAACAAACTTTGACCCTCAAATCTCCATAGGTGACGTTTAAAATTTTTTACAGGTTACCAGTTTTGAGTTGCAGAGGTCTAGTGCTAGAATTATTGCACTCACTCTAACGATCGCGGCGATGCCTCACATGTGTGGTTTGACACCGTTTTCATATGCGGGTGTGACTTACGTATGCGTTCGCTTCTGCGTGTGAGCTCGGTGGGCCAGGGCTGCCCCTCTCCCTGATAAAAGTGATCTCGCGGAAAATCCGCCGCTGAGACCACTTTTATCTGAAAGCCAACCACCCACTGTTGAAGAGGTAACCGGGGTTATGGCGGCAGCTAGCTGCCACCATAACAACGGTATTCCCCTTCAAACAGCCGCCGTATAATGACGGCGGGCGGTCGGCAAGTGGTTAAACTAATACTTTGTTGAAGCACCTTTTGATTTTATTACAGCACTCAGTCTTTTTGAGTATGTTTATCAGCATGGCACATCTTGACTTGGCAATATTTCCCCACTCTTCTTTGCAAAAACACTCCAAATCTGTCAGATTGCGAGGGCATCTCCTGTGCACAGCCCTCTTCAGATTACCCCACAGATTTTCAATCGGATTCAGGGCTGGGCTCTGGCTGGGCCATTCTAAAACTTGAATTTTCTTCTGGTGAAGCCATTACTTTGTTGATTTTGATGCATGCTTTGGGTCGTTGTCTTGCTGAAAGATGAAGTTCCTCTTCATGTTCAGCTTTCTAACAGAAGCCTGAAGGTTTTGTGCCAATATTGACTGGTATTTGGAACTGTTCATAATTCCCTTTACCTTGACTAATGCTGCCATCACCTTCACTGGGGGATGGTGTTCTTTTTGTGATGTGCAGTGTTGTTTTTGCGCCAAACATATCTTTTCGAATTATGGCCAAAAATGTCAACCTTGGTTTCATCAGACCATAACACATTTTCCCACATGCTTTTGGGAGACTTCCGATGTGTTTTTGCAAAATTTTGCTTGGCTTGGATGCTTTTCTGCATAAGAAAATGCTTATGTCTTGCCACTCTACCCCATAGCCCAGACATATGAAGAATACAGGACATTGTTGTCACATGTAAAACACAGCCAGTACTTGTCAGATATTCCTGCAGCTCCTTTAATGTCTCTTGGCAGCCTCCCTGACCAGTTTTCTTCTTGTCTTTTCTTCAATTTTGGAGGGACGTCCAGTTCTTGGTAATGTCACTGTTGTGCCATATTTTCTCCACTTGATGATGACTGTCTTCACTGTGTTTCATGGTATATTTAATGCCTTGGAAAATCTTCTGTACCCTTTCCCTGACTGATACCTTTTTAATGATGAGATCCCTCTGATGCTTTGGAAGCTCTCTGCAGACCATGGCTTTTGCTGTAGGATGTGACTAAGAAAATGTCAGGAAAGACCTACTAGAACAGCTGAACTTTATTTGGGGTTAATCAGAGGCACTTTAAATTATGGCAGGTGTGTACTGACTCCGATTTAACATGAGTTTGAATGTGATTGCTTAATTCTGAACACGGCTACATCCCCAGTTATAAGAGGGTGTGCACACTTATGCAACCACTTTTTTTTTTTAACCCCCCCCCCCCCCCAAAAAAAAACACAAAAATGTTTAAGTTTGTTTTTCAATTGAGTTGTACAGTTTATAGCTCACATTAAAGGTGTAAAAAGTTCTGAAATTATTTATCTCTGTGTAATTTTTCACATCACAGAAACCTGACCTTTTAACAGGGGTGTGTGTTGTGTGTGTGTGTGTGTGTGTGTGTATATATATATATATATATATATATATATATATATATATATATATATTCTAAAACTCCCAGCACTCCTACCAATGTATCACAACACCCTAGAGATTGCACCTTTCTGCTGCCCTGGAGTTTCTGGGCTCTTTGCTCCTTTCCTCCTCCCTCTAGTGATATCACCTGCTCCCTAGTGCAGCCTTTAGAGGCCAGTCAGTCCCTCTAGAGCAGGGGCCTTAAACTGGTGGCCCTCCAGCTGTTGTGAAACTACAAGTCCCATGAGGCATTGCAAGGCTGACAGTTACAAGCATGACTCCCACAGGCAGAGGTATGATAGGACTTGCAGTCTTGCAGCAGCTGGAGGGCCTCCAGTTTGAGACCCCTGCTCTAGAGCCTAGGCGAAGATGAAAAGGAAGCCAACCACTAAGATGTCCACCTCTCCTGTTACTACAGAACCCTTCCAATACTGCAGCCATTTTTTAGAAGTCCATAGCTTTCTATGAAGTGACGGATGTCATATGTCTGCTGGCACCCGCCGATACCTAATCTGATCCTGTCCGCTAAAAAGACGGATGGGTTCCCCATCCGTCCAGTGGATTGGATGACAGTCAGATGGATGCAGACAAGCAGTCCATCTTTATCTGACTGCCCCATATATAAGAGCGGGCTGTGTCCGTGTCCGCTCTGCATTATGGACAGGTCCCTCGCTGAGCAGGTGGATCCGCGGAGTCCGCTCTGTCCGCAAGGGCACTAAATGTTTCTATGTTTTAGAAAAAAAACAAAAACCTAAAACATTTTCCTAGCCATGTGTTTTTTCAAACCAATTTCTAAATCAGAATATCTGCTTTCATTACAATCACATGATTTCAGCAATTTCAGTGTTAAACTACCAAATAATCTCAAAAGTAGCTTAAAAAACATGCCTTATTTAGAAAACGATTTAAATATCTATGTTTTGTAATATTTAGCCTAAAAATCTGTAAATTAGTACAGCGTTTGAATCAGTAAAAAAAAATTGTATGCGTGTAAATTACACCTCCCCCTATATTATTTGGCATTCTGGGAGTTAGAATTTTCACACCCATACACATGTGTAAAGGTACTCACTATTTGTACCATACAATAGACACATATGTGATGACCTTCATATTACATAAAATCTTACCAGAGGAGGCATCATCTCTATTCATATAAATCAAAACCAAAAAAACAAAACAATAGGACTTTGCCTATGTCTCCAATAGTAAACCCAACTCAGTTAAAAGAAATACCATCCGATTTTATTAATTCACATATTAAAAACAGTTGTGATACATACAAGCCAAATATTAAAAACAATTCATTATTAAGCATTTTAGGTCATGATCACACAAACAACTGGTCCCTGGGTATCCCAGTTAGAATGTCAATATAGTTGCTGTGATAGAGTCAACGCGTTTCATCTTTGCAGGAGAGATCACCCAAAGGGAGTTCCCTCATGAGTTCAAGGGTGGTTTCGGCAGACTTAAGAGAACTAGATTTAGATCCCAAGGAATCACAGGCTGCAGTAATGGTAATCTGATCCATTAGACATCTTGAAAAACAGTTTTTATAAGAGAGAAGCCAAAGGCTTTGCAATAGGATGGACAAGGCTGAAACCTTTCCCTTAACCACTTGACGACCGCTCACTGTATATGTACGTCATTTTTTTAAAGATGGATATCTCGGTAACGGCAGCAGCTGCTGCCACAACCGAGGTATCCATCTTTAGGGCCGGCGATTCTGCACACGATAATGGTGGTCTCTGCGGCGGGTTCGCCGCGAGATCACCGTTATCGGCGGCGGGAAAGGTGCCACCCCCCCTCCCGCCGCTCTCCCGCGCCCTCCGCCGCTTACCGGAGCCGTCGGTAGCGGCGGAGGAGATCGGGACCTGTCACTGCTGAGGTACTGAGACGAGTGAGGCCAAGATGGCCCCCACCCGTCTCTATACCATGTGACGGCCGGAGCGACGTCATTACGACCGCTCCGCCCACTTCTCTTAAAGGCACAATTTTTTTTGTGTCATTTTTTTAAACGACTTTTTTTTTTTTTTTTTTTGCATTGTAGTCTAAATATGAGATCTGAGGACGTTTTGACCCCAGATCTCATATTTAAGAGGACCTGTCATGCTTTTTTCTATTACAAGGGATGTTTACATTCCTTATAATAGGAATAAAAGTGATCCATTTTTTTTTTTTTTTAAAACAGTGAAAAAATAAATTAAATAAAGTAAAATAAATAATAATAAAAAAAAAAGTTTTTTTTAAAGCGCCCTGTCCCGACGAGCTCGCGCGCAGAAGCGAACGCATACGTGAGTAGCGCCCGCATATGAAAACGGTGGTCAAACCACACATGTGAGGTATCGCCGCTACCAGTAGAGCGAGAGCAATAATTCTAGCCCTAGACCTCCTCTGTAACGCAAAACATGCAACCTGTAGAATTTTTTAAACGTCGCCTATGGAGATTTTTAAGGGTAAAAGTTTGACGCTATTCTACAAGCGGGCGCAATTTTGAAGCGTGACATGTTGGGTATCAATTTACTTGGCGTGACATTATATTTCACAATATAAAAAAAAAATGGGCTAACTTTACTGCGCAAATACAGTGCAAAAAAAAGTATTGCAATGACCGCCATTTTATTCTCTAGGGTGTTAGAAAAAAAACAATATATAATGTTTGGGGGTTCTAAGTAATTTTCTAGCAAAAAAACCTGTTTTAAACATGTAAACACCTAAAATCCAAAACGAGGCTGGTCCTTAAGTGGTTAACTACTTCCGGACCGCCCACCGTACATATACTGCAGCAGGGCGGCCTGGCTGCACGAAATAACGTACCTGTACATTCCCACTTCCTGGTCTGGGGCGTGCTTGCGCGCCTCCGGTGACCTGCTCTCGCTGTGATTGGACACAGCGGGAGCCAATCAGCAAGTCTGGCGGTCGCGATGTCCACCGGCTACCCGCGATCGTTCGGGGGAATGACAGAACGGCGGTCTGCCTATGTAAACAAGGCATACTGTCATTCTGTCACAGAGGAAGAGAGAGAGATCTGTGATTATTACTAAACAGGAACAGAATTAGATCTCTTTGTCTAGTGTCAGCATTCAGTTAGAAAGCACACATAGGGAATACATTTAACCCTTTGATTGCCCCGATGTTAACCCCTTCCCTGCCAGTGTCATCTATACAGTGTCAGTGCATTTTTTTAGCACTGATCACTGTATTGGTGTCACTGGTCCCCAAAAATAGTCACTAAGTGTCCAATTTGTCCGCTGTAATGTCGCAGTCCCGCTAAAAATCGCTGATCTTAGCCATTATTGATATAAAAAATAGTCCCTAAATCTATCCCATAGTATGAAATATGATGTATTGAGTAGTTCCTGGGGTTCAAATGCCAGTGTTCACACCTGACAAAAAAAAAAAAAAAGTTTCTCCAGGTATGGTAGATTTTTCTAACCTTAAATAATGTGGGAATTACAGAATCAGATAAACCCTCTTCAAAAGCATGCAATTGAAGCCAGGGACTGTGAAGCTACAGGGGGCATCAGGAGAGCAGGTCTGGCCTGTTTTGGAGAGGCTAGGGGTCTTTTCCTAGGAGTATGTCTGTGTACCAGGTTCTTCTGGGCCAGTTTGGTACATGAGAGTTCATGAGATTCAAAGCTTTGTTCCCTTCTTCTATCTTGCAGAGCAGTCGAGGAAAAATCCACACTGGAGAGAGGCCACATTTTAACCTTAAAGGAATCCTTGGGATTACCAGAGCATCATATGGCAGTGCTAGAAGATCCTTGGTTCTGGCCACAAACAAGATTCATTTGTTGAACACATCTGGGGTCCCCCTTTCTCACATAGGAAATTGAAGATGTGGGATGGAGGGACCCTTCCACTTGGTCCAGGCAATGATGACCTAAGACAGGTCTTGACAAATTTGCTTTGATTTTCAAGGACAAAACCCTTCTCTGATGTAGCCCTAATGTGTATCTTTACAAATGCACCACACAATTATGCCTCTTAGCTTTTGCCTATTAACCTTCTTAGGATCCCTAAGAACTTACTACATTTAAAATCATAATAAGTGAGTGATAGTCTCCAGTCTCTGACTATCTCTCGTTGCTATTACAGTTTTAAATGTACCAAGTTCTTAAATGCGCTTCTGGAAGAACCAGGTTAATAGGCGAAAGCTGAGAGGCATAACTGTGTAAACACTGTAAAGATAAACATCAGTGATACTTTACTTTCCTTTCAGAATCAACATTTTTCATGGGATATTATACTGCGAAATACTCCTACAAATGCGGGCCATTGATTGCAACCTAATGACTTATAATTGCTCACCTCCCGGGATTGGCAGAGTAAGTATAAGTAATTTATGGCTTTAGTTTTACTTAATTTATTTAGAAATCAGACAGCTTTCACACTAGATAATATCAAAGCATATATATAAGCATCTGAGCTAAAGTTTTTATTTTTTTTTAATCAGCCACCTGGAACTAGATGTCTGGAGCGCTGGGCAATAGGAATTGCTCATGCCTGGTTCCAACAGTGAATGGACTGACAAAAGCCCAGGTGCCGGGATGAAATTTCTAGTCGCCATGGCATCTGGGATTTGTTGAGCCCTGACCTAAGAAATCTGACTTTGTCCATTCCTGGTATGTGAACTACCCATGGCTGGGTAGTACTTTTCCATTCAGGAGACAATCAGAGCTACTTCCACCAAGGCTGCCTGACTCCTGGTCGCCCCCCCCCCAGTGATTGATATAGGCCACTGTTGTGGCATTGTCTGATTTCACCTTTATTGGGTGTCCCTGGAGAAGAGGGGTCCAGTAATGCAGAGCCAATTTTATCGCTCTGAGCCCCAGGATGTTGATGGAGAGTTTTGTGCCCTGGATGACAAGGTTCACTGAACTGTGGGAGACTGAAAACACTCCTCCCCAGCCTGCAAGGCTGGTATCTGTTATCTTCCATGAAGATCCTTTTCATGTCCAACACTGGATTGGTAATCCACCAAGCCAGGGAGTTCCTTGCTTGACCGGAGAGAATCATAGGAAAGTCGAGTGGTGGAAAGTGTTTGTTCCAGGCCAAAATGATGTTGGGTTGGAGAGGAGTTGAGAGTAGCCGAGTAAAGGGAAAAGCCTAAAATGAGGCAACCATGAGGCCCAGGACTCTCATGAAGAATCTTTGAGGGATGTCTATTTGATATCAAGGTATCAAGGCGCAAGACCTTGGAGAGAGAAGCTTGTTTGGCAGAAGGAAAACTTTTGCCTGGGCTGTATCTAGGATGAGGTCTAGATATTTTAGGTTCAGGGAAGGCTAGAGGGCAAACTTTTGGAAGTTGATTAGCCAACCAAAATCCTGAAATTCTGGATAGTCATTTGGATGTTCGCAGACACTTGTGAAGGAGATGAATCCTTCAGAAGATGATCATCTAGGTAACCGGTAACGTGTTTACCCTAGGTTCAGTGGTTGTAAACCTCAGACATGAAAAATAAACATAGCATACCCCTCTATAGTGTGTGCTTGTCTCAATTCTGAGCACCAAGTGTAATTTCTGTCTGCTGCCATGTTCCTCTGCTATCTGCATGAGTCACTTCTGACAAGTTTTCCCAACACCAAAAGGTAAAAAGGTGATGAGGAAGGAAGCTCCAGCACACAGCCTGTGATTAACAGCTTTGCCTCTGTTCCTGTGTGAAGGGAGAGTGTCCCTTCATTCCAATCAACTTTCCAGGGTGTAACTTCAGCTCCCTACCCCCTGCTTTCTGAAAATTCTGAGAAGCTGTATAAATTCTGCACTTTGAACAGCTGTAGACAAGGGAAGACTGCAGATAAACAGTTACAACTTATGTATGAGAATTTGTGCCACTTCACTGGGAATATGTAACGGTCTACAACCACATTCAGAAGAGAGAAGGGATTTAAGCGCGTTAGTGAATACTCTTGAATTTTTTTAAACTGTCCTCCAGAGGGATAGGAAAAACCACTCCCTGGGGCAAGAGATGGTTCAGAGCAGCAGGTTTTGGTTGGTATGATAAAGAAAATGAAAGGGCAAAGATATGAACTCTATTTTGTACCTCTTTGAAACCACAGATTGAACCCATAAGCCTGGCACAATTGTGACCCAGAGGTATGCAAACAGACTTGCAAAAAAGACTGAATTTTGCCTTTGAAGATGAAGCTCAAACAAACGCAATGTGGTGCTATGCAATTTGAGAAAACCCTGAAAAGGGAGGTTTTAGAGCCTTTCCTCCTATGATATCCTTTATGAATATAAGCCCCACCAAAGAGGCATTCTATGTCAAAGGGCATCTTAGTGAACAGTCTTTGTACAAGCAGCTTCAGCTGACCAGCCTTTCAGCCACAAGATTCTGTGCATATAGACAGAAATAAGAGTCATTCTGGAAAGTGTCAACTTGTTCTAGGGCATCAACAAAGAAAAGGAGGAATGCAGTGTTTATGAGTGTTCTGCCAGTTTGGTCCTGAAAGACAGGATCCTGTTGATTGTTCATTGCCCTAGTCCAATTAGCTGCAGTTATACAAACAGAATTTGCGGTTGAAGGACTGGACCTGCAATGATAAAGAGCAGTCTGGTGAGACTGAAGCATAGCTATACTGAGACTTCTGCCCACAGCAGAAGTGAGCATATCTAAATTAGCAAGCATACTGCAATAAGCCATAGCATCAGGTGTAAGGGAGACTGAGATTAAAAAAAAAAAGGAGCCTCCTCAAACACCGCCTTCGGATCTTCTACAAAGTTTCCCAGGTCTACCTGTTCTATAGGGAGGTGGTTCCATTCCCAAAAGAAAAAGCATCCCAGGTGTCAGCCATTCTGCAGTGAAGTTTTCGTGGCAAAAGGGCAGGGGCGAAGTATCTGGCCAGAAGCTAACACCTGTGACGTTAACAACTGGTCATCTAGAAGGTGCAAATTTCACTACCAGGATTGAAAGTTTAAACACTGAATAAGTGAAAAAAAAAGTCAAGTACAATTCTCCCTTTTTTTAACTGTAAAAAACTATTGTACATCACGTAGTGGCAATATCAAGTTTCATATTTGCTACAGAGCTACAGTTACAAATAATAGGACAAACCTGTCTTACCTTCCATGTCACCGGTCCATGTTTGGGTCCAGGATTTGCTCCCTATGGTGGATAAACCCCTGCAAGGGTTTTTCAGGGTGTGGGAACCTTGGGAATAGACCAGGGCCTTTGTAGGACCCTGCGACTAACTGCACACATTGCACCACAGGCTGAGGTGAGTGCCCAAGCATGATCCAGTGCCAAAGCAACATTGCAGGCTGTCCCCACAACGCAGGGTCCAGGAGCAGCTCCCTGTGCTACTTCTATTGTTAAAATATTGCATTTGTGTGCCCCAATATAAACATTAGCGTAAATGCTAGTTTCACATATCATAAAAATTTTAAAATTAGCACCCATTTTATTCTACAGAATCTCTGCTTTCAGAAAATGTTTGGGCATTTTCAACTAACCATCAGGCCTAAAACATTTTTTTTTAAACGTGTTAAAAATAAAAAAAGAAATAATCTCACAGTTTAAGGTGAACTATAGTGTTGCAGCAAAACACTGCTGGCAGGAGGGCTTCTATTGCAGAAGAGATCTCTGTAAACAGTTTCTTCTGCAATAAAGAGAAAAGATACCTGTGCTCAAATTCCAATAGCTTGTACAAGCATTTAAACTATCAGGCGCTAAAGGGGTGTGACCACATATTAACATTACAAATTCTCTGTTGTAACGCAGGTCAGTGACCAGACCTGAATCTAGTCGCTCTCCCTCACCTTGTGTCTCTATGCCCCAGATTGCCATGGTGTCCACCGTAGCATTTACAGTGACAAAGCAGTGTAGGACTGACCATAAGAGGAGTTACTTTGGCGCAGTTGGCCAGCTTAACCACTTCCATACCGTGCCAATTTCAGCACTCCTACATGTAATATATATATATTTTTTTTAGCAGAGACCATAGAGAATAAAATGATGGTCATTGCAACCTTTTACTTTTTATGCCACACAGTATTTGCGCAGAAATTTTTTCATCTTTTTTTGGGGGGGGGGGAGAAATTGCGCGCACTCGTGGAATGGTGCCAAACTTCGGTACTTAAAAATCTCCGTAGGCGACGCTTTAAAATTTTTTACAGGTTACCTGCTTAGAGTTACAGAGGAGATCTTGGGCTAGAATTATTGCTCTCACAGTAGCGTTCGTGGTGATAACTCACCTGTGGTTTAAACGTTGTTTACATATGCGGACGCGACCTACATATGCGTTCGCTTCTGCGTGGACGGGGGCGCTTTAATTTTTTTTTTTTTCATTGTTTATTTTAATTTATTTACACTTTCCCTTTAAAAAAAAAAATTTTTTATCACTTTTATTCCTATTCCAAGGAATGTAAACATCCTTTGGAATAGGAATAGGGCATGACAGGTCCTCTTTATGGAGAGATGTGGGGTCTACAAGACCCCACATCTCTCCTCCAGGCTGGAAAGCCTGAGATTAAAAAAAATAAACGATCTCAGGCGGTCCAGCTAAGTCCCTGACACTGTTAACTTCCAGCGACCCGGACATAATGTCACAAAGTTGTGCCCAGGCCTCTGAGAGTCATAGAGACTGCAGAGGACCATCTGGCCCTCGGTTTTCTCTATGGCTAACTTCTGACGCAGGCGATTTCCTTCTTCCGCTCGTCAATCGCACAAGCGAGCCGGTAGAAGCACCAGAAGGTGTCGGGAGGGGGACTTCCCCTCCCACCGCCTGTAAGAAAGATCAAGCTGCTTAGCCGCTATGATTGTTCTTATGGTGTAGGGAATCCCCTATATATCCCCACTGAAAGCCCAGGATGTCATATGACGTTCTGCGGTATGGAAGTGGTTAAGCATGTATTGCAAAATGGGGGGACTAAATATCCATGTTTTTTTATTGCATAGTTTGCTGGAGAGGGTGTATGGCAGTGTGCAAGGGTCCATGTGACATCAATGTTTGTCCCAAATGTAGACTGAGCCGCACGTGTAGTTGGTGTACATTCTCAGTATGAAATGACTCCTGTGTTCATGCCAAACCTGAAGGCAGCTTACAGACACCATATTACTGGAGGGAAAGCAAGTACACTGTACGGAGTTTTAATTTATTTGAATAGATTTAGCTACACTGCTCTGGAGCTAGCATCAGGAAGCGTCAAATCGCAGCCTCTGAATTTTGGAGTAGCATTTACACTGTTGTGTGCGCTGTCATGCACAAGGAGTACAATTATATTATAATGGCACCCCAACCTGTGCACACAGGCCCAAAAAAATAATAATAAAAATTTGCCCTTCTGCACATGTGATAAGAAACACACGTTTTGCCTTAAGGAGCACTAGAAAAAGAAGGGCAGGCAGGTTCATTTTTTGGTTCTTAGATATGGCAAAGCATACTGCTAAGCTACTAAATAGGGTTAAAGTGATTTGTAAAGTCGTGTTTTTTCTTTTTCAATACATTTTTTTTTATAATTACCTGCGCTGTGCAGTGGATTTGCGCAGAGCAGTCTGAATCCTCCTCTTCTCTGGTCCCTCTTCTGTGCTCCTGGCCCCTCCCTCCTGTTGAGTGCCCCCCCAGCAAGCAGCTTGCTATGGGGGCACCTGAGCCGAGTCACAGCTCCCTGTGTCCATTCAGACATGGAGCTGAGGCCCTGCCCCCCTCTCTCCTGATTGGCTGACTGACAGCAGCAGTAGCCAATGGCACCGCTGCTGTTTCTCAGCCAATCATGAGGGAGAGTCTTGGATGGCCGAGACACTTGTGGACATCGCTAGACAGAGAAGGGGCTCAGGTAAGTATTAGGGGCTGCTGGGGCAGTTGCTGCACACAGAAGGCTTTCTATCTTAATGCATTAAGATAAAAAAAAAAACCTGACTTTACAACTTCTTTTAATATGGTAACTACTATAGATAGAAAGAGGAGGATATAAAATGTTGTTTCATAAGTGCAGCCATTTTTGTTTATTACTACTAGCTTATGTTATTGCTGTAGAAAGTTGTGTTTTTCTCTAACAAAAAGTCTACCTCACAGAAAAACAAGCTACCTAAATTTATACCTGATAATTTCCTTATTGTGCAGCGCTGTGTGTCTTTGAATCATAACATAAAAAAATGATTATGCAATCCCTATTTTCCATACGATGATAAATATCACAGTGCATCTAGTCTATGTGAAAAAATCAAAAATTAAACAAAAATTCTGAAAAAACTCCTATTCTTGGTGATGAAACAGTTCATATATATCTTAATGTGTGAAACACAATCACCGTTGTGTATATCCGTCCTCTCCGGGATCAATAACTTGTGCACACCATCACCAGCCAAATTGCCTGCTCACCTAACAGATGAGTTAAATACTCATTAAAAGATCTCTCTTTAATTGCTCCACGATCTCTCTCCTCCACGTCTTAATAGCAGGAACTCCTATATTCCCCAGGCTGCACGTTTGTACCACTAACTTCACTTAGGTAACTTCCAGGAAACACCCTCCTTCTCTCCCTCCTTACAGTTCAGCTCCGCTTTTCTCAATACGATTATTGACATGTAATAACAAACACAGATACCATAGTGCTCTCTGTTTGTACTTTTAATAAAAAGCCGCTTACAAGATCCACGGCTTGGGTCCTCCCCTCTAAACGCGTGTCGCCCTCTCATTGGGCTTCATCAGTAGATGGGCGAGCCGCTTCTCCTGAGCCTTTATATACTCTAATGTTGCCTAGGCAACCCTTCAGGCATCGCTACGGCCGTCCCACTTCCTGTAGAACACGGAACACAAATTCTTGTACTAGAAAGTGTGTCACCAAAGACATCAAACACCTACTGCAGATTTTAGAGAACATAAGAATTGACAACTCTCCAGTTTTTCTGGTAACAGCCGACGTGGGCTCTCTGTATTCAGTGGTTGAACACACTGATGCCAAGAAAGATGTCAAATGGGCATTAAAGAATTATACTGTGGATAAGAAAGAATGTAGATACCTCTTGCAGTGTCTGGAATTTGGATTACTGCACAACTACTTTTGGTATGATGGGGGTTATTATCTACAGAAGACTGGTGTAGCTATGGGGCCCATTTTGCTCCCAGTGTGGACAATTTATTTTTGGCTCACTGGGAGTCAGAGGTGGTCTTCTAATATAGACCAGATGAGTTAGTCATCTACCCTAGATTTATAGATGACATGTCATATGATATGGAGGGGGAATGAGGCTAGTCTCCTCTCCTTCATGGACAGGTTAAATCAAAATGATAAAAATATAAAACTAACATGGAATTATGATAAACAGAATATGGTGTTCTTGGATGTAGAGATGTATGTACATGAAGGGAAGATGTTTAACAAAAATTATTGTAAACCTACAGATAGGAATGGATATATTGCTAGACAGCTGCCACCATAAACCCTGGTTATTGAACATCCCAAGAGGGCAGTTTGTCAGATTGAGAAGGAACTGTACAAGGAAGGAAGAATGCGAGGAACAGGCAGCACTGTTTGAAGAGAAGTTTATACAAAAAGGCTACGACAGGAGTTTTGTCAATAAACAGCTAGAGACGGTTAAGAATATGGAAAGGAAAGAATTAGTGGTAACAAAAGAAAAGGTTGGAAGGAATGAAGGAGATGAATATAGGATTGTATTAGGCTATAATATTCAAAAGAATAAGGTAGAAAATATAATCAGAAAGCATGGGAATGTACTGCTGAGGGATAAAGTCCTAGTGGGTGTCCCCCCCCCCTCCCCTCATTCATATTTATATAAAAAAGTACCAAACTTAAGAAATATTCTAGCTCTTGGAGTGTGAGACCCCCGTAGTAGGAAAATAGGAACATTGACACCTTTTTAAACAGGTTTTTTATGTGTGCGGGAGGTGCTTAGCATGCAATACCACCAAAGGCAGCAATGTAAAAAGAGGAATAAATGTTTTGCCACTGTTACAGGAAGGGTCCATAAAATTAAAGAATTTATAACATGTTCCTCTGAGGGGGTGGTGTATGTGCTGGAATGTCCGTGCAAACTCAAGTATGTTGGCCGTACTTCCAGACCCCTACTGGTAAGGGTACGTGAACATATTAATATTAGAAAAGGGAAGAAGGAATATTAACCCTTTCATGACTAAGCCTATTTTTGAAATTTGGTGTTTACAAGGTAAAATCCGTATTTTTTGCTAGAAAATTACTTAGAACCCCCATACATTATGTATATTTTTTTAGCAGAGAATCTAGAGAATAAAATGGAGATCGTTGCAATATTTTATATCACACGGTATTTGTGCAGCGGTGTTTTAAACGCAAATTTTTGGATAAGGGACACTTTTCATGAATTTTAAAAAATCCAAACAGTAAAGTTACCCCAATTTTTTTGTATAATGTGAAAGATGATGTTACGCCGAGTAAATAGATACCAAACATGTCACGCTTTATAATTGCACGCACTCGTGGAATGGCGACAAACTACGGTACCTAAGAATTTCCATATACGACGCTTTAAATTTTTTTTACGGTTACCAGGTTAGTTACAGAGGAGGTCTAGTGCTAGAATTATTGCTCTCACTCTGACGATCGCGGCGATACCTCACATGTGTGATTTGAACACCGTTTACATATGCGTGAGCGACATCCGTATGCGTTTTTTTTGCTGCGCGAGCTCGCGGGGACGGGGGCGCTTTAAACATTTTTTTTTTTTTATTTATTTTAATTTTTAAAATTCATAAATTGTGTTTAAAAAAAAAAAAGTTTTGATGACTTATTGCTGTCACAAGGAATGTAAACATCCCCTGTGACAGTAATAGGTGGTGACAGGTACTCTTTATGGAGAGATTGGGGGTCTAAAAGACCCCCCCATCCCTCCTTTACACTTCAAAGCATTCAGATCGCCGAAAATGGCGATTCTGAATACTGTGTACTTTTTAAAAACCGGCGCCATTGGCAGCCGAGTAAACGGGAAGTGACGTCATGACGTCGCTTCCGCGTTTACAATTTGAAGGCTGGAACAAAGCCGTCCACAGCTTCGTTCCAGCCCGCCCCCAGCCACCGGAGGCATCGGTTTGGACACCGAGCCTCCGGATCGACCAGGAGGCCCGGTAGGAGCGGCGGGAGGGGGGACGTCCCCTCCCGCTGCTCCGGTATAACAGCCGAGCGGCTTTTAGCCACATCGGTTGTTATACACGGATAGCCAATCGCCAGCTCTAAACAACGGTACCGGGATGATGGCTGCAGCTGCGGGCATCATCCCGGTATAACCCCCGAAAGCCGAGTACGCATATCTGCTTCCAGTCGGCGGGAAGGGTTTAGGTCCTATCTAAGTACTTCAGAGAGGTTCATAATAGGAGCCCAAAATGTTTAAAATTCTGGGCGGTTGAGAAGGTGGAACATCATTGGAGGGGGGGGTAATTTTATTAGACACCTTATGCCCTATACACATGGTCGGACATTGATCGGACATTCCGACAAAATCCATGGATTTTGGCTCAAACTTGTCTTGCATACACACGGTCACACAAAGTCGTTGGAAAATCTGATCGTTCTGAACGTGGTGACGTAAAACACGTACGTTGGGACTATAAACGGGGCAGTAGCCAATAGCTTTAGTTTCTTAATTTATTCTGAGCATGCGTGGCACTTTGTGCGTCAGATTTGTGTACACACAATCGGAATTTCCGACAACGGATTTTGTTGTCGGAAAATTTTATAGCCAGCTCTCAAACTTTGTGTGTTGGAAATTCCTATGGAAAATGTGTGATGGAGCACACACACGGTCGGAATTTCCGACAACAAAGTCCTATCACACATTTTCCATCGGAAAATCCTATCGTGTACAGGGCATAAGTCAACGTGAGTCAGCCTGGATATACGAGACCCAGGTCTTAGCGCCCAGGGGGCTCATAGATTTCGACCTTAACTGCTTTATTTATAATGGTTAAATAGGTGCATACATAATATATAAATAAGGCAAATAATGAGTATAAAATTGGAACTATAATTAAAAAAAAAACACATATTTTATAAAGAAAGGTTTTTTAAACACTTTTCAATTTTGCCCCCGGTAATGGAGTGTTATATGGGGACTGTTTACAAGATTTTATATAATTGGTATTGGGTAAAATTGTATAGGAGTAAAAAACATTACAGGTTTATATTGCAATTTTAGGCATATGTATTTATTAACTCCTGTTTTAGAATTTAACGGGAGGTCACCGTGGTTCAGGTTGTGGAGAATGTTTTTGAGTTGCATAAATTGGTTATCCTGCTTTGGCGACACACTTTCTAGTACAAAAATTTGTATTCCGTAGTCTACAGGAAGTGGGAGTGTCCAGAGACACTGCTCACGGCCGTGGCGATGCCTGAAGGTTTGCCTAGGCAACATTAGATTATGTAAAGCAGGGGTCTTCAAACTACGGCCCTCCAGTTATTCAGGAACTACAATTCCCATCATGCCTAGTCATGTCTGTGAATGTCAGTGTTTTACAATGCCTCATGGGATGTGAAGTTCGTAACAGCTGGAGGGCCTTAGTTTGAGGATCCCTGATATAAAGGCTCAGGGAAAGCGGCTCATCCATCTACTGATAAAGCCCAATGAGAGGGCGAAACGCGTTTAGAGGGGAGGAGCCGAGCCCGTGACGTCACGCTGTCATTGAGTGTCCATGCCTGTGATGAACGAGAGGACTTTTTTTTTTATATATGCCGTTTTGACCTTTGGATCTCGTAAGTGTGCCTTTTATTGGGGGGCGTTTTGATAAAAAGTAGAGAGCGCACTATGGTAGCTGTGTTTTCTTTTTACATGTCATTAATTGTATTGAGATCAGCGGAGCTGAGCTGTAAGGAGGGAGAGAAGGAGGCCGTTTCCTGGACGTTACCTGTACAAATGTGTAGCCCGGGGAATATAGGAGTTCCTGCTATTAGGACGTGGAGGAGAGCAATCATGGAGGAATTAAAGAGATCTTTTCCTGAGTGTTTGTAACGCATCTGTGAGGTGAGCATGCAATTTGGCTGGTGATGGTGTTATTGGTCCCAGAGAGGACTGTTATACACAGCGGTGATTGTGTTTCACACATTAAGATATATGAACTGTTTCTTCAACAAGGAAAGGAGTTTTTTCAAAATTTTTCACAGACTTGTTGCACTGTGATATTTATCATTGTATGGAAAATAGGGATTGTCTAATCATTTTTTTTATATACTGATTCAAAGACACATGGCACTGCACTATAAGGAAATTATCATTTTTATTAAGTGTGGTGAATCGCTGAGTGTTACAGCAGCTGTGGGGATATTTAGATTATTTTTATTTTGGCACCAATTGTTTCTTCACACTAAATTTATACCTGTCCATCAAAAATCATTCTGAAAGTGCTAGTTATCTGGCTCTCCACCCAGAGACTGAAGTGCAAAATGTAAAATCATTAATGCCACAATGAATTTCAATTATTTGTAGGCTACTCCTATTAATGAGTGATCTTTAAGTTTGCAAACTTACTTGGTACAGATCCCAACACATTTACTTCCTTAATTCTATGTCACATATGTCCTGGGAGTAGGTACGGCTGTGTCAATACTTGCAAGCAGCAAGGTACCGTGGGATATGCAGTTCTTAGAAATTGAGGGGAAGCTGCAAAGCATGCAGGAAATCCAGTAAGTTGTTGAGCGATGGACATCAGACAGGCAGCAATCGCAACAAAGATTTTCATTTTTTGGTAGTAAGCTTATAATTGGATTGTCACTTTTGTTCTATTACAATACTGATGGTATTAAAACTCCCCTTGCAAAAATAAGAGGGCATTTATTATTTTCTCCCCACACATGAGCCTGAAAAACATTGCACCAGAGATCAGTGGATTACATGTGCAACCTCAGGCTCCTGCAAACTCTTTATCCAGCTCTCTGCCTGTAGCGCTTTCAGTTAGAGAGCTGGAAAAGTGTGAATAGACTACGAGCGCGTCAATTACCTCACCCACATGCCATTGATAACTACACACCTGTTTCCCGTGGTGGCAGTGAGGACTTATTCATTCAAATGAAGCAGCTATGTGGGCAGAGCCCCAAGCAGTGAGGATGCTTAGCAACATGTTGCAACCTGAATACATGTTGCTAAGGGTAGAGTAGGCCTGTAAGCAAACCCATAGTAGTCTCTAATGGAAAACCACCAACCATGAAGCTTGTAGTTCAATTCTACTGTGCTGGCACTTGCCACCTCCCAAATACAGCAAATGACCAACATTTCAGATATGTGGCACATCTACATGCTGCCCCCTCAGCCTTCCTTTATTCAGTGCTCGTTCTCTAAGAAGACCATGGACAATATCATTAAAAAGGTAATCGTAAAGCTTGTAAGCCCAATCCTCTGAGATCTTTGATATGTGGGCCTGCCTGTCAGCATTTGCTGAAAATCTTTGTAAAAAAAGGAAAGCTGAAAAAAAAGCTGGTTTCAATGCAGAGCTGCATGAGATTGTAAACTCTTTTAGTAAATCAACTCGTGTGTTTTGTCACCCATGCTCAGTGTTTTCCCATTTCAATGGACAGCCAATATACCACCTAGAAAAAGCAGTGAGTGGACTTTGCACTGAAGAACTCAGGAGGGGGGGGGGGGGGGGGGGGGCAGGTGTTTAACCCTCCAAGTCTATAATCTTGTATAGGTAAAAAAAAAAAAAAATGCACCATTTGTTGTGGTTGTCTCTTGTCCGCAAACACTACAGTAACTCAGTCAAGTTAGATTCATATCTTTATATAGGAGGGTTGAAACATATCAACAGAGACAAATATCATATGTACGTATTTATTTACAATCCATTCATGGCTAGGAAATTCTTTGTCAAGACGGTCCACTGAACCTAAAAACAGAAAGAAAAAAAAAAACCCAGAATCAGAAGAGGAACAATCAAGTTGAGCTATAAAAAAAACTTATGTAACTGGTGCATCAGAAAGCGTTTACAGTATCACGGTTTTTCATACTGTTACTTAATCATCATATGCACATTAATTTTACTAAAATTAGATGATTTTTTTTGTTAATTCTAAGAAATTTGTAATGATTTAACAAAGCTCATATGTAAAATATTCATTTCTGATAAATCCCTAGTCATACACAATTGTAAACCAACAAACTAATACAATCAAGCATTTTACTGTGGTTTACAGAGACCAATTAAACTACAGAACGCCTGGTGTTCTGACTTCACTAGATGCATGATAGTACTCAAATTACCGAAGTAAAAAAAGACAACCAGGCAGCTACCTAGCTTTTTCAGAATGTGATCAACACCAGTAGCCTATATGCATCTCTCAGTACCCCCTTCCCAGCTACAGTTTGTGAAATTGAGCTTTTGGGGAGGTGAGGAGCGGGTACTCGATTTTTACAGGTACCCACTCCCACGGGCAATCAGAAGCAGACGTTCTCCTCCACCCGAAGTCTTCTGGGACACACGACAGGCAGGTCCCAGAAGACTTCAGGACCAGTCAGAGTGAATCGCTGCTCGCACAGTGGGCACCCAGACGTGAAGCAGCAAGCTGTCACAGCCAGGTGCCCATAGCGAATATGCCGGCGAGTGAGGACACAGGGAGAACACGACTAGGGTGAGTACACCACTGGTTCGTGAGACAGGTGAGGGGCTGTTTATTAAAAGTCAGCAGCCACAGTTTTTGTAGCTGCTGACTTAATTTTCCACTTCAGAGACTGGAGCTCCGCTTTATGGACCAAGCCTGACATTTGTTTACAAGTAAAAATCTGTATTTTTTGCTAGAAAATTACCTACAATGCCCCCCGCCCCGAGACCCTAGAGAATAAAATGGCAGTGATTGCAATTTTTTAAACACTTTTTTTTAAAAGCATACAGTTTAATGAATAAAAAAAAAAAAAAAAAATACACCCAGCACAAATCGGAAAGCCGGCCGCCTAAGGGAAAAAAAATACCGGGGTTATGGCATCTAGCTTTAGCCATAACCCCGAATTATGACGTACAGTTATGTAACCGACGAGTGGTTAACCACTTCAATACCGGGCACTACTCCCCCCCCACCCAGGCCAATTTTCAGCTCTGTCACTTTTTAAATTGCGCAGTCATACTACACTGTACCCAAACAAAGTTTTTATCATTTTGTTCCCACAAATAGAGCTTTTTGATCACCTCTGTGGTTTTTATTTTTTGCTAAATAAAAAAAAAAAAAAAAAAAAAAGAAGACCAAAAATTTGAAGAAATTGGCGATCATTGGCTTATCTTGCTGGACGTCAAATGACGCCCAGTCAGGATAACTGAACCACCGCCCGTCCGTCATTTTGCTATAGGCTGGGCGGGAAGTGGTTAAAGGAACAGCACATGAGGCTAGTGTAAAGTTTAGTCAATCACAGTAGTCAACCTCAATGCTTTAGACCCCGTTCACAGTCGTACAGGAACCTTTTCCTTGCGTCGCTCCGATTAGAACGGTTCCATTGTACAGAACGGGAGGCGACTTGTCAGGCGGCTAGGTCGCCTGACAAGTCGCCCCTGTGTGAACCGAGTCTTAAGAAAGGGCTGGATTTCAAAGAGCACCTGGTAACACCGATAGCCTAAACCCATACACAAGGTGCACTCAGTGATAAAGATGAACTCCAAGACCTCCTTTGCCTTGCAGACAGATTATAAGTGTCCTGTCCTCTATTTAACAGTGAATGGGTTGCAGTGCATATTGTACATGCTTATTCCTAGGCAATGGGTTTTTACTACCATATGCCTTGTATATGCAGCCAATGCAGACAGAGCAATGTATTCCAAAACTATTACAGTGCCTGACTGGCAATAAAAATTGTTTTGTGGCTCTTACATTAGGCACATACCTTAGGTTTTCTTCGGAAGGTTTACTTTTTCAGAAGCTGGTGTCTGACGATCAGGAAGGGGGCAGTAAACCCACTGCCGAAGAACACAGTCATTAAAGCTAGAAGCCTCCATTTGTTTTCCACAGAAAAGGGCAGGTTCTGCAAGACACATGAAGGAAACATTGAAACAAACTAGAAAATTAAGCAAACTTAATAGACCTGGAATTATAGCAAGCAAGGTATAATTGGTACATCAGAAAGCGTTTACAGTATCACAGGTCATCTCATACGGTTATGTCATCATCATCTGTACCAACTTATAATATTTTCTTAACATTCACATAAGTAATGCGTTTGCATGTAGCAAAGAATAAGTGACCATTATCCATCATACATAGACATAGCTTCTATCACACAAATGGATAATATTTCCAAGCATGACTGAAAAATTTTAAAAAAAAAAAAATTGAAAAAAAAAGTCTGATGATTTTTTTTTCTCCGGCATAATTTCTCTTTAACCACTTGCCTACCGGGCACTTTTACCCCCTTCTTGCCCAGGCCAATTTTCAGCCTTCAGCACTGTCGCACTTTAAAAATTGTGCAGTCATGCTACACTGTACCCATATGTTTTTTTTTTTCGTTTTTTTTTAAAAACACAAATATAGAGCTTTCTTTTGGTGGTATTTAAATCACCACTGTTTTTTTTTTTTATTATTTAACCTGATCTGTGATCAGTGTCCAAAGGACACAGTAATCAAAGAGTGTGCTGCCATGCACGATCACAGGAGGACATTGTATGACACCCTCCCAGAACTGGACGACCATGCTGTGGCTCTCATTCGGCTATAGAGAAGTCAGGAAGTGGTTAAGAGAGGCTGAGACTGCTGGAGTCAAAAGAATTTCAAATATATTTTTTTTCAGCTTTTTAAAAATTGCAGATTTTAATAAAGCACTACCTAGTGATCCTGCCAATGTATGTCCTTGAGCAAGCACTTCCTGTTACAATCCTGCATTGTCCCTTTGTCACATGCAATCTCCATGGAGAGTACAGGCGGTCACACTGACAGTGTAGGCATGGTGTAAAGATGGTGCAGTGTTATGATGTCACAGCACCAGAGCAGCCGTACGTAGTCCCCATCCACGTACTGTTGGTATGTTAAATTCAGGCGCTTTTTTTTTTTCCTCCACTCACTGGTCAGCCAGAAAATGGCTGTCAGTAAATCCCATCTACAATGCTGCAGCTGCCAAGCTGTGCTTCAAGACACAAAAAAAGTAGGACACGTCACATTTGGCAGGCAATCCTCCCAGACACCATCCCCTGTAGACAGTCCAAAGAGTGAACCTTGAGGATTGGTTCACACTGGAACTGGCTGCGGATCGCACAGGAATGTTGTGCGCCCCCATTCTCCGGTTCTGGGGCGATTCAGGGCCGAATCTTTGCCTGAATTCAGCCCTGAAATGGAGCCAAAGACGCACAGCGTGTCTGTGCAGTGCGCTCCGCAGCTGCCCTGGAGATATGTGAACCGGCTCCATAGAGTGTCACATTCTCCTGCTATACGAAGAAATCCGCATCCAATTTGCATAGGCGTGAACCCAGCCTTAATCACAAGTGGGTGGCTTGTGTAGGTTTTGTTTAGTCGGCTACAAAGTGAAACGGCAGCTCCATAGCTGCTGGTTACTTTCACAGAGTTGGCAGTGTGGGCTGTGGAAAAGTTTTATAGCAGAATGTAGAAAATTGTTTTTCTTCAAAACTGGTCTTTATTTTTTTTAATTTAATCAACCACTTCCAGCCTGGCCTATAGCAGATTGACGGCCAGGCGGTGGTTCGGTTATCCTGACTGGGCGTCATATGACGTACATCAGAATAACAGCCGACGCGCTCCCGTGGGGGCGCGCATTGCAGCGATTGGTGGAGCGGTGTGTCAGTCTGACACACCGCTCCACCGATCTTGGTAAAGAGCCTCCGGCAGAGGCTCTTTACCACGTGAGGGTCTGCGCTGATTGTTTATCAGGGCAGCCCCCCTCGGATGCCCGCACTAGATCACCAGGGAAGCCCCCAAGACCACCAGGGAATCGGGCAACATGTGGATGGCCAGGAATGTACCCCATGGCCATCCACATGTGCCCAATCTGTGCCAATCAGTGCCCACAAATGGGCACTGACTGGCACCATTATAATTCAATGATGCCCAGCAATGCCACCCATCAATGTCATCAGAGCCCATCAGTGCCACCCACAAGTGCCGACCATCTGTGCCCATCAGTGCCACCTCATCAGTGCCCGTCATTGAAGAAGAAAAAAAAACATATTTACAAAAATTTTTAACAGAAACAAAGAAAAAAACGTGTTTTTTTTTTCAAAATGTTTGGTCTTTTTTTATTTGTTGCGCAAAAAATAAAAACCAGAGGTGATCAAATACCACCAAAAGAATGTTCTCCCTTTGCAGTTTTCCTTCGGGTACTCCAGTTTCCTCCTACATTCCAAAGATGTGATAGGTTAATTGGATTCCATCTAAATTGTCCCTAGTATGTCTATGAATGGGAGTTAGGGACCTTAGATTGTAAGCTCCTTGAGGACAGGGACTGATGTGAATGTACAATGTATATGTAAAAACTGCTGCGTAAATTGACTGCACTATATACTTATTGGCAGCACCGAGTTTGAAAAAAATATATATATCGAATATATAATCTAAAAAGCTAAATTACTATATAAGCAATTTTCTAGCTAAACCCTGAAGTAAGGCATTTGGCCAAGGCCAGACTCATATACTATGGCCATCTATATAGTGCGGAAGAACACAACTTATCACACAATGACGATGTCTTTCCCGGCCTAGCACACCGCGGACATATTGCACGTACAGAGCGGCACGTCTTCCTTCCTCATTCAGTCACAGCCCTGTGCGAGGCCTGCACCCAGGACAGGACACACAGCTCTCCCCTAATGCTCACCTTGCCGGGACCCTCCTCATAGTGGGAACGGCGAACAGCGGACGTCGCAAACCGGCGAACAGCCTGACCGAACATGTTGAAGACTAGCAGACACTACCACCGTGACCTCCGTGCCTTTCTACTTCCGTTCAAGCGAGGGGGAGGAGACAGGAAGTCTCCAGAGAAATGCATCTCGGGATTTGAAGTTTAGAAGCTCACTATCCCCGCTCTCCGGAACCAGAGTGTCTGATGACTGAAATACAATTCCCGGCAGCCTTAGCGCTGTGCGCCGCTTCCTATATAGCTTAACAGTAGAGTATGAGGCTTGTGTTAGTCAAGGTCAGGATAGTGGAGAAGGTGATCGGAGGAGGACTGGTGGTAGCGATGTGTAATGACAGCAATATTGTTTAGGATTATACAATATATACACATAAGTGCAGTGTGGAGGAGTACAAGCTTAGAGACAAGATATACCTGTGCTCAAATCCTAATAGCTTGTACATGTATTTAAACTATCAGGTGCTAAAGGGGTGTGACCACATATTAACACAACAAATTCTGGATGGATGCTCTGCACACTGCTATACACCCTTTCCAACAAACTATGCAATGAAAAACCGGGTTTTCTAGTTTACACATATTGCAATACATATTTAACTGTGGACTATTTTTCAGACTTGTTGTTTACAAGTTAAAATCATTTTTGCTAGAAAATTACTTAGAACCCCCAAACATTATATATTTTTTCAGACACCCTAGAGAATAAAATGGCGGTTGTTGCAATAATTTATGTCACACCGTATTTGCACAGCGGTCTTACAAGCACAATTTTCTTTGGAAAAAATACACTTTTTTTAATTAAAAAAAAACAGTAAAGTTATCCAAATTTTTTTTAATATTGTGAAAGATAATGTTACGGCGAGTAAATCGATACCCAACATGTCACCCTTCAAAATTGCACCCACTCGTGGAATGGCGACAAACTGCCCCTTAAAAATCTCCATAGGCGTTTAAAAATTTCTACAGGTTACCAGTTTTGAGATACAGAGGAGGTCTAGTGCTAGAATTATTGCTCTCGCTCTAATGATCGTGGCGATACCTCACATGTGTGGTTTGAACACCGTTTTCATATGCTGGCGCGACTTACATATGCATTTGCTTCTGCGCAAGCTCGGCGGGACAGGCGCTTTACATTTTTTATTTATTTTTTTCTATTTCTTTTACTTATTATTTTTTATTTTTACACTGTCCTTTAAAAAAAAAAAAAAAAAGGACACTTTTTTTTATTCCCATTACAAGGAATGTATACATCCTTTGTAATAGAAAAAAGCACGAAAGGCCCTCTTAAAGCGGGGGTCCACCCACACCGCCAAAAAAAAAAAATATTAAAAGCCAGCAGCTACAAATACTGCAGCTGCTGACTTTTAATACATGGCCACTTACCTGTTCCAGGGTCCAGCGATGTCAGCAGGGGACGACGAGAACCCGCTCGGTTCTCGGCAGCTGCCGCCGCCATCCTGGGTAAGGGAGTCTTAGACAGGTATCTGCACCCCCCTCCCCCCTGAAAGGTGTCAAATGTGACAGCGGAGGGGGGGAGGGTTCCGAAAAGCGGAAGTTCTATTTTTGTGTGGAACTCCGCTTTAAATGTGAGATCTGGGGTCAAAAAGACCTCAGATCTCACATTTACACTTAAATGCAATAAAAAAACAAAACGAATAAAAATAAATGTCTTTTTTTTTTTTTTTGCAAAAACAAAAAAATGTCCTCTTTAACCACTTCAGCCCCGGAAGAATTTACCCCCTGACCAGGCCATTTTTTGCGATACGGCACTGCGTCGTTTAACTGACAATTGCGTGGTCATGCGACGTTGTACCCAAACAAAATTTATGTCCTTCTTTCCCCACAAATAGAGCTTTCTTTTGGTGGTATTTTAACAACTCTATAAACAACGCTATAAACAAAAAAAGAGCGCCAATTTTGAAAAAACACAATATTTTGTACTTTTTGTTCTAATAACTATACGTAAAAAAAATTAAATTTCTTCATCAGTTTAGGCCGATATGTATTCTTCTACATAAAGTTATAGTGTCTACAAAATAGGGGAGAGATTTATGGCATTTTTATTATTATTATTTTTTTTACTAGTAATGGCGGTGATCTGAGATTTTTATCGGGACTGCAACATTGCGACGGACACATCGGACACTTTTGACACTTTTTTGGGACCAGTGACATTTATACAGCGATCAGAGCTAAAAATAGCCACTAATTACTGTATAAATGTCACTGGCAGGGAAGGGGTTAACACTAGGGGGCGATCAAGTGGTTGAATGCGTTCCCTAGATGTGTTATAACTGTGGGGGGAATGTGGCTGACTAGAGGAGGAGAGAGATTGTTGTTCCTAATTAGAAGAAACACACGATCTGTCTCCTTTCCCCTGACAGATCCCGGTCCTCGTACACGCTGGGCACGTGCGTCGGCTCCAGGGACACGCTGCGGGCGTGCCTGCTACAGTGTCTTAAAGAGCCGGCTCCGCAGGGGAGCCATCCTGCCGCAGTGTAACTGCGGTGGCTGACCGGGAAGGAGTGAAGACTATTGGGCGGAAGTGATGTTTTACATCGCTTCCGTCATCCAATGGTATGGAGCTGAGCAGGGGCCATCTTTCCCTCACTCGTCATCCAGCCTCACAGGGGAAAGGACACGATCATCTCCGCCACTACCAACGGCTCCGGTAAGTGGCGGAGATGACCAGAGCCCGGCGGGAGGGGAGCCCTCTCCCGCCTGATAAAAGTGATCTTGCGGCGAATCGCAATTTTACCTTGGAGACCTCTTTTATCTGAAAGAGGACCATCCGCCATTGAAGAGGATACTGGGGTTATGGCAGCTAACTGCTGCCTTAACCCCAGTATTCTGCATCAAAGTACCGACGTACAAAGAAGGGGGGCGGCCCGCAAGTGGTTAAAGTGATTGTAAAGGTAAATTTAAAAACAAAAATATAAGTAACAAAGATGTCTATACTTACCTCTGTGCAATGGAATTGCACAGAGCGGCCGCATACCTTCTCTTTTCGGGTCCCCCGCCGGTGCTCCTGGGCAATTTTAACTAGGAGTCAGACATGAAGCTATATGAAGGGTGGAAGGGAGATAGAAATCTTTTATAATAAAGTAATACTAAAAGCTGAGACTTTTTCATGGATATGATCATTTTAAATACAATGCACAATACTGGTAAAAGTTTACTTTAAATGTAATTGTAATGCCTTATTGAACCTCCAGTCTATCAGCCTCCACCTTCTTTGGGTTCAGATGCTGATCTTCCCTGCACACAGTGTTTAAAGTGATTTTTTTTAAAACAACAAACGTCATACTTACCTGCTCTGCGTAATGGCTTTGCACAGAGCACCGATTCTCCTCTTCTGGGGTCCCCCACCGGCGCTTCTGACTCCTCCTGCCTTCAGTGACCCAATAGCAAGCTGCAAATTATAGTATAGCGTGCCCCCTATAGCAAGGTAAAAAAAAAAACTTCTGCATTTGAAACCATTTACTTCCTGCCCAGGACTACATGTCCCATGAGGCATTGCTCCTCACACATTTACAAGTTCTCAGGCACTTACTGTCATGTATGGATGGTGTACTGACTGTATGTGTGCTGCACTGTATTTCCTGATATGTAAACAAATAATGCATTCTGTATGCAGGCCAACTAATCTGCTGGCTGATTAATTGATTATAAAAATAGTTGACAACTATTTTAATAATCGATTAGTTGTCGATTTATCTATTAGTTGTTTCGGCCCTAGATGCAAAAATTACGGATTTTACTAACTATTCGTAATTTTTCTAAAAGTTTGTAACCCTGGTGGGAATGCAGTCAAAAATGTAATCAACTGCATCTGGTGTGAATGGGCCCTAAAAATGGAACGGAAGCCTAGGCCTAATTATTTGTAACCACTTGCCATCTGGGCCAATTTTGACATTAATCGCACACATTTTAAAATCTACTTTTTTTTTTTTTTTGCTAAAAATTACTTAGAACCCCCCAAAATTATATATTTTCTGAAAGCAAGAGCCCTGGAGAATAAAATGGTGATTGTTGCCATTTAGTTTTGTTTTTTATATCGCACAGTATTTGAGCAGCCGTTTATCAAATGCAGATTCACAGGAAAAAATACACTTATAATTAATTTTAGTGCACACAAACAAAAAAACAAAAATTTAATACCCAATCTTATGGTAAAATATAAAAGATGATGATGTATCAAATACTAGGAATACAAACATGTCAAGGTTTAAAATTGTGCATGCCTGTGAATGGCAACAAACTACGGTACCTAAAATTATCCATAGGCGATGCTTTAAAAGGCTTTACAGGTTACCTGTACCGGCCAGGAAAACAGCACTAAAAGCAGAAAGTCTCTTAGAATCCTTATAACTTCTAGGTTGATTTATCACATAGGTGATTGAGCCATGGATGTTCCCCCGTCTTCTATGTTGGCAGCCAAACGACCACTTGCAGCAGTCCCAGGCTCCCTAGTGGCTCCCCCCTCTAAAGACTTGTAAAAGTGATCAGGCAGCTGTAGGCCCGCTCAATCACTTTGACATCAAAGCCAATCACCTGAAAAAAAAACGGCACCAGGATCATGGCTGGTATACCTGCTTCCTATCAAAGATGTTTATTTATATACGTACGCTGGATGGGAAGTGGTTACTCTGGTCCGGTCACATGATCCTGCAACTTTGCCTCAGATAGTTCTGGGATGTCAAGGAACCATAATGTCACCCATAAGCTCCCATGACTCTTTCGTCTTCTCTGCAGCAGCCACTTACTGACACAGGGAAGATGCAAGATCACATGACCAGAGGAGATTAAAAAAAGTTAAGTACACCAATCTTTTTTATATAGGCCAACTAGGTGTAGCCAGGAGGCTGTGAGATCCTCTGGTCATCCGCTCCCCCCTGCAGGTGTGCCAAGCTGTGCAACATTTGGTGGGAGTATACAGACTCCCCCCCTCTCCCAGGATCTATGTAGTGCAGATCCGTGCTCTCCTTCCCCCTGTGTGCTGCTTCTTCCTCTCCCCCTCCAGCCAGGCTGCTGTGGTCAAAGACTGTTGTGTAACTGGGCAGCTGAGCTGCAGACAAGAGCACCTCTATCTAAATGCTCACTCTCTGCTCTCCCCTCTTTTCTGCCAGACAGCTCAGAATTTAGTCAGAGGAATTGAGAGTCAGAGCCAATGGGAACATCTGAGAGAACTTGCTCTGCAGGCGCTATGGATCACGGGAACTGTAGCTCTTAAAGGGGTGCATCAAACTTGTGAATAATGGTTAATGGCTACTGAACTTCAATTCCCATAAATCCCTGCGCTCATAAAGGAGAGTTTTACTGTTTGCAGCCGTTCCCTCACCCACATGAGAGAGAGGGAACGGACCTGCATCTGGGCCTTTCAGAGCTGCCTTTCGAGACTAAGTTTGAGAGAGCAAGAGTTGCTGCACCTTCAGGATTGGAGCTGATAGACTGCACCCTGTGTGGGGATCCTAGCCGATAGACTGAGCCTCCGGGACCTGACGTAATCTGCTGACAGCTAAGCCTTTTCAAACAGAATAGTTGCCTGCCAGCAGGGGGTAAGCTGAACCACACATTACAAACTCTCAGCTACTAACACTCTTAAAGGGACAGTGCACCACCTAGAGAAGGGTCCCACCAAAAGGCAGACAATGGGAATTAGTAGGCCCCAGGTACTTTCTACCATCTTAAATGGGTACCCCATAAACTAGGAACACATACTTTTACCTTGCCACTGGGGTTATATGCAATGTGTGCACACATGGACCCTATTGTTCTTCTGAGACAATGCCTTGAAAAAGTATTCAAACACCTTGAAATTTTTTACATTTTTTCATGTTACAACCAAAAACGTAAATGTATTTTATTCAGATTTTATATGAATGACCATCACAAAGTGGCACATAATTGTGAAGTGGAAGGAAAATGACAAATTATTTTCATTTTTTTTTTACAAATAAATATCTGAAAAGTATGGTGTGCATTTGTATTCACCCCCTTTATTCTGATACCCCTAACTAAAATCTAGTGGAACTAATTACCTTCAGAAGTCATCTAATTAGTAAATAGAATCCACCTGTGTGTAATTTAACAGTGATGGCGGTGTCCTGTCAGAAGCTGATCTGAGGTAATGCAGGACGGGCGGTGAGAGATGATGTCAGAAAGCCGCTACTCATCAGAATATGCAACCAAAGTGATGTTGCATTGCGGCCATCTTGATATACCCCCACTTGTCTGTAGTAAGCCTAGAATTAGAAGTCGGCAAGCGGACATCTTTATGCACCCACCGGTGTCTTGTTTTCACAGTTATTTTTAACAGTAAACTCAGCTTATTTAGTGAAATATAAGTTGAGCTTCCTGTTAAAAATAACTGTGAAAAGCAAGACTCCGGTGGGTGTATAAAGATGTCTGCTTACCGACTTATAACACTAGGCTTACTGTGGACGGGTGCGGGTGTACCAAGATGGCTGCGATGCAACGTCCTTTCAGTCGCATATTTAGATGGGTAGTGGTTTCCTGACAACACCTTCCTGCTCGCTCAGGAACACGCCAGCCCGCTCACCAGCCTGACCGCCCGCGGGCATGATTGCGCACCTGCTGGCCTGCTCAGTCACACGCCGGCTCACCCGCTCATTATTTTCTCGGGGAGAGCAATTGCCCCATTGCCCGCCCCTGGTCAAATGAGACCAAAATGTAACTTTGTGGCTTAAAAGCAAAATGCTATGTGTGGCGGAAAACTAACACTGCACATCACCCTGAACACACCATCCTCACCATGAAACGTGGTGGCAGCATCATGTTGTGGGAATGCTTTTCTTCAGCAGGGACAGGGAAACTCTGGTCAGAGAAGAAAACCTGTTATGCCGCGTACAAACGACCGGACTTTCTAGCAGAAAAGGTCAGACGGAATCATTTCATTGGATATTCCATTCCTGTGTGGGCTTCATCAGACTTCCTCTTTCGAAAATTCTGACGGACCTAGAAATAGAACATGTTTTAAATCTTTCCGACGGAATCAATTCCTATCGGGAAAACCGTTCGTCTGTATGCTATTCTGACGGACCAAAAATGACACAAGGGCAGCTATTGGCTACTGGCTGTTTAACTTCCTTTTTCTATTCCCGTCGTACGTGTTGTACGTCACCGCGTTCTAAACAATGGGACTTTGGTGTGATTGTGTGTACGCAAGTCCTTTTCAGCGGAACTCCGTCGGAATTCCGTCAGAAAAAACATCAGAGTTTATTCTGATGGAAAAAACGGTTGTGTGTACGCAGCATTAGAGTCTGCAAGAAACTTGAGACTGGGGCAGAGATTTATCTTCCAGCAAGACAACAACCCTAAACATAGAGCCAGAGCTACAATGGAATTGTTTAAATTAATGCATATTTACATGTTACAATGGCCTAGTCCAGACCTAAATCCAATTGAGAATCTGTGCAAGACTTGAAAATTGCTGTTTACAGACACTCTCCATCCAATCTGACAGAGCCTGAGCTTGTTTGCAAAAAAGAATGTGCAAAAATGTCACTCTCTAGATGTGCAAAGCTGGTAAAAACATCCCAAAAAGACTTGCAGCTGTAATTGTAGTGAAAGGTGGTTCTACAAAGTATTGACTCGGGGGGGGGGCTGAATACAAAATGCACGCCACACTTTTTACATATTTATGTGTAATACATTTTGAAAACCATTTATCATTTTCCTTCCACTTCACAAATATGCAGATATCCCAACCTGCAAAAACTCATTTCAGAGAGGTGGCGTTCCCTGCCTAGCCCCCCCCCCCCCCCACACACTAATTTACCACAACTAGAGGATGATCAACTGAAGTCACACAGACACACAGCCAGTCACACAGACACACAGCCAGCCACACAGCCAGTCACACAGACACACAGCCAGTCCCACATTAACACAGCCAGTCCCACAGACACACAGCCAGTCACACATTCACACAGCCGGTCAAACAGACACACAGCCAGTCACATAGGAAGTCACACAGCCAGTCACATAGACAGTCACACAGAGGCACACCTGGTGACCTGGAGTGGAAGTCTGGAACACTTCATGTGGCACAGGCAGGCCGTGGCAGCTAATAGTACCCAGCTCCCTCCCTAAGCAGCAACCAAAGGCAGGAAGCACTGTAAGGGGGTGGAGCCAATATGAATGGAACGGACCGGTCGGTGGGTGAAACGGACCGCTCGGTGGGCGGGACCCCTCCCTTCTACTCTGCTCTCAATGCTGCTGTCCTGGAAGCTGCAGCTGGCTCTGCCTGTGCAAGTCAGGACATGTCTGGACTCTGGAGAGGTGCAGAGGCGGAGCAGCGAGACCGAGCACTGTCAGCCAGAGCCTCCCTCATCCCAAGCTAGGGCCACAGTCCGGGCCGGCGCGTCTAGAGTTCAGGAGGTGTAATAGCAAACCAAAACTACAGTGAATTAGTGCCAAGTGTGGCGCGGCTAGCCGCCGGTGCCACTAATTAAACACACACCCGCCCAGGATCATCCCTGCAGTCGGGATATCGCGCGGCACTTGCGGGTGTCAGGGAGCTGCAGCCGAGATGCGAGAGACTCCCGCACCTCGTGGGAGACTTGGGATGTCTGATCATGTGCCACTTGGTTGGTCTATCACATAAAATCCCAATAAAATACATTATGTTTTTGGTTGGAACATGACAAAATGTGGAAGGGGTATGAATACTTTTTCAAGGCACTGTAAGTTTGCTATATCCTTTTGAGTGCTAGTTAGTGGGTCATTGACTGTAGTGCCCTTAAAGAGGAAGTAAACCCTGATGGGCTTTACTTTCTCTTTATTTCTCTGCAAAGATAAAACATAATGGGCTACTATGCATCGCATAGCCCATTATGTGTCACTTACCTGAAACCGAAGCCCGCAATGTCTCTGTTGTCCCCACTAGCAGAGAGCGTCCATCTTTGCCCCTCTTCCTTCCGGGGCCATAAACTCCGGCTCTGGAACTGGCTGAAGTCGCGGCATGACCCCTATTACAAACGGCACGATGTGCCCTTTCTAAAGTGAGCATACACCAATGACATGCGAGTGCACGTAGGTCTGTGAGTACCTGTGTATTGTCTTGTTGTGTACCTGTGTATTGTCTTGAGTATTAGTGCCAGGAAGCTAGCTGTTAGGTAATTTGGACAGGGTAAAATCCCCAAATCCCCACTATATTTAATAGGTACGATGCCCGGCAGGTGTGGAGAGGCGACTCTTTGTACATCTTGCCGCATGTATGCGTTCCTTGATCATCTGATCGAGGGCGAATACTGCTGTGCAAAATGTAAGTACATTGTTTCCCTGGAAGCCCAGGTTCTGAATCTGGGGAAGCAACTGTCAGCACTGAGAAGTCCCTCCATACTAAAGGTGAGCCAGGAACGTACACGGCAGGTGCCGGCAGGGGCCAGCACAGAGGCGGGTGGAGACAAAGAGGTGCAGGCACTAGCAAAGAGTAGATGGGTGACAGTCAGGAGGGGTAGAGGGGGAAGTGCCAGAGAGGCCGATCCAGGACTGGAGCATCCCAATAAGTACGCTCCATTGAGTGACATTGGTAAAACCAGTCAGGGACCAGCACTGCTGGAGATGAGGGACTCTCCTAGCTGCCAGGGGAAGAACTCCTCCAGTGAGAGTGGGGGGGCAGCAAAGGGAAAGGAAAGACAGATTCTGGTGGTAGGGGACTCAATTCTTAGAAGGACAGAGAGGGCAATCTGTAACCAAGACCTGAAGCGCCGAACAGTATGTTGTCTACCGGGCGCTCAGGTTCGGCACATCACGGATCTTCTGGACAGATTACTGGGAGGGGCTGGGGAAGACCCGGCTGTCATGGTGCATGTTGGCACCGATGACAAAGTCAGAGGCAGATGGAGTGTCCTAAAGAACGATTTTAGGGACTTAGGTGCTAAATTGAGGAAAAGGACCTCCAAGGTAGTGTTCTCAGGAATACTACCGGTACATCGAGCCACACCAGAAAGGCAGGGGGAGATTAGGGAAGTAAACAAGTGGCTGAAGAGCTGGTGTAGTAAGGAGGGGTTTGGGTTCCTGGAGGACTGGGCCGACTTCTCAGTCGGTAACCGGTACTATAGAAGGGACGGACTGCACCTAAATGAGGAGGGTGCAGATCTGCTGGGAATGAAGATGGCCAAAAAGTTAGAGGGGTTTTTAAACTAGGCGATGGGGGGGAGGGTCCAGAGACAGTGATAGCCAGCGCGGAAGATATTCCAGAGGGTAGTATTGGGGGCATTAGTGGTAGGTTAACCAAAGCACAAAAACACAAGGTGAGTATAGTAGCAAGTCCTAGTTGCAATCTTGAAACACCCAATACGAGGACAATATGCGACCGGTCTAAACTATGTGGCATGTTCACCAATGCCAGGATCATGGCGGACAAGATGGATGAACTAGAGATACTGTTGTACAAGGAGGATTTGGATTTTGTGGGAATTTCAGAGACCTGGTTCAACAGCTCTCATGATTGGCTGGCAAACATTCAAGGGTATACCCTATACCGCAAGGATAAAGAGGGTAAAAAAGGGGGAGGGGTATGCCTACATATCAAGAATAATGTACAAGTGAATGTGAGAGATGACATCACTGAAGAAGCTAGGGAGGAGGTGGAATCCTTATGGGTAGAGCTCCAAAGGGATGAAGCTAAGGGGAAAATAATACTGGGAGTATGCTATAGGCCCCCTAACCTGAGGGAGGAAGTGGAGACGGATCTCCTATCACAAATTGGATTAGCAGCAAGGATGGGAAGTGTTATTATAATGGGAGATTTTAATTATCCAGACATAGACTGGGCGGAGGGAACCGCGCATTCATTTAAGGCTCGCCAGTTCCTTAATGTCTTGCAGGACAATTTTATGGGTCAGATGGTAGATGCACCAACTAGAAATAAAACATTACTGGATCTACTGATTACCAACAATACAGACCTGATCACAGGTGTGGAAATACGGGGCAATTTAGGTAACAGCGATCACAGGTCAATTAGTTTCAGTATAAATCACACAAATAGGAAACATGAAGGGAACACAAAGACACTGAATTTCAAAAGAGCCAACTTCCCTAAACTACAAACCTTGCTAAAAGGCATAAATTGGGATAAAATATTAGGAACAAAGAATACGGGGGAGAGATGGGTTTGCTTTAAGAGCATATTAAATAAGGGCATTAGCCAATGTATCCCATTGGGTAATAAATTTAAAAGAGCGAACAAAAATCCTGGATGGCTTAACTCCAATGTAAAAATGCATATAAAAGCAAAGGAGAAGACCTTCAAAAAATACAAGGTTGAGGGATCATCCTCAGCATTCAGACTTTATAAAGAATGCAATAAGAAATGTAAGGGTGCAATTAGGACGGCTAAGATAGAACATGAAAGACACATAGCGGAGGAGAGCAAAAAAAATCCCAAGAAATTCTTTAAGTATGTAAACAGTAAAAAAGGAAGGACAGACCATATTGGCCCCATAAAGAATGAGGAAGGACATCTGGTTACAAAGGATGGGGAGATGGCAAAGGTATTGAATTTATTCTTCTCCTCAGTATTCACGAGTGAATCGGGGGGCTTCAGTAACCAAAACTGCAGTGTTTATCCTCATGACACAACACAGGAAGCACCTACATGGTTAACAGAGGATGCAGCAGCTCCTCCTCCTAGACTGACAGCCTTTCTCAATGGTGATATGCAAGGTATATCTCTAGCGTGGATCAGTGGAAGAGATGGCTGATACTCAGATCAAATAAGCCATAAGTAGATAATTGACCACCCAAAACAAAGGAAAAAACGCCCTGGGGGAGGGGCGAAACGCGTCAACGTAACATCCGGCTTTCTGCACAACCAAGTGACGTTTTCCTTCCTGACTCCGTGGAACGCACGCTGTAAGCGGCGATCGCGGAGACTGTCTGATATGCCTGATTACAACCGGGAGTATGTGAGTAGCGGTTTGTAGCGCTAGTGATTTTCCTACATCCACAGTACTTCACTATATGTTTTTTCCTTTGTTTTGGGTGGTCAATTATCTACTTATGGCTTATTTGATCTGAGTATCGGCCATCTCTTCCACTGATCCACGCTAGAGATATACCTTGCATATCACCATTGAGAAAGGCTGTCAGTCTAGGAGGAGGAGCTGCTGCATCATCGCAGGACCGTCCTGCCTGCTGATTTAGTGACAAGTCTTGTTGTTGGCATCCTCTTTGGGACTATTGCTAGGATTAATATTTCTGTCTTGTGAGCAACCACTGTTTATATTCATCAGTCCAGCTGCCAATATTTATTTTTGTTTGTTCATCAATTGTTAAACACTTATGGTTTATTTTATTTTCCTATTTTTCACAATATATGTGGTATGCCCATATGTTTAATATTTTTGTGCAATCACCCATTATGTTTCAAGAAACTATTAGATAATCACCTGAATGACCGCAACATACAGGGATATGTAATGAAATACTGACACATAATCACACACATAGGTTGGACTTGATGGACTTGTGTCTTTTTTCAACCTCCTACTATGTAACTATGTAACATCGGCGCATGCGCCATAGTCATCGGTGCTTTTTAATAAATATCTCCTAAACCGTGGAGGTTTAGGAGATATTTAGAGCACCTACAGGTAAGCCTTTATAATAAACTTGCCTGTAGGTAAAAGTGGTTGTACAGGGTGTACAACCACTTTAAGTTTGTGCAATTATTTGTCTGTATGATTTACACTTTGTTGATTTAAATTGCCATAATATATTCTATTAATTCACCACCAAGCTGCCTGTAGCCTTATTCCTGTTCATTCTTAAAGAGTGGTAGCATGCTAACTCCTTAATCCACAGGTGTAAATGGCTTTTAGACTACA
Source organism: Lithobates clamitans (assembly GCA_037952925.1). Taxonomy (NCBI): domain Eukaryota; kingdom Metazoa; phylum Chordata; class Amphibia; order Anura; family Ranidae; genus Lithobates; species Lithobates clamitans. The sequence goes on along the minus strand of JBBGZY010000513.1, from coordinate 9,370,598 downwards.
ACCAAGTGTGTGAGTGGGGACTGAGCAGGCAGGGCCGTAGATAATTTTTTTTCCTGGGGGAGGTTCCGGTCTTTCAAACTCAGAGGCATCATTTACACTATTATGTTGGGGGAGGTACAGTAAAAACATGTGACAGCAGAGGCTTTGCAATGCAGCGCAGCGCAGCGCAGCGCATCAAAAATTATCCCCATTCAACTAAACAAACGTAATGCACGCAGTTGTGGTGCGGTAGTGTACTCATTAGTACAGCAAGCTCCTCCTAAGCGCCCTAGTTTTTTTTTAGCCCACTGGGTTGAACGAAAGAAATCTTACCATGTAAATCAGGCTTTAGATCTCATTCATATGTTCTAAATGGCCATGGAATGGCAAATATACCATGAATACCTACAGCCAGGATCCCAGATGTTCCAATTTTTGTCAGCTGCTTAGCCTGTTCACCTGAGCTCCGGGGGAAAAAGCAAAACATATTGGGGTGTGGCCTGGCGGGAACCCGGGCTGAGGTAGTCTCTCCCATCACTATTACATTGCCATAGGACTCCGTGGATGTGCGGCACCAGGGATTTTCTTTTTCTCTCTTCCCTTCATTGACTACATTTTCTGGGATAAGCTCCATCCCCCGCCGGCAATCCTGCAGCACATTCGGTATCATCTACATTACTCCGCACATCGACTGAGCCTGAGCACCACGCTAACAACCCATGGGTTACAGTGGTTACCTGCTGTTAGGGACAAATTTATGACCCTGCATGCAGAGAGATTTTATCCAAGGGTAAAAATGTATCCCTACCTGCAAGTAACCACTGGATGTGCAGATACAGGTGGATACATGTTTACAGCAGCAGGCAGTCTTGGCTCTTTTCAGCCCATCACTCAGGTGTACAGGCTGAGCAGATATTGAAACATCTGAGATCCCGGGTGCAGGTATTTGCAGTATACTTGATGCACCATGGTCATGTAGGATGTATGAATGAGACCCAAGACTGGATATTAGCTAACCTTACTGTGCAAGTTGAGCAGGTGCAAGGGGCAACATATTGTGGTAGGCAGTCAAATTTGTGATGTATTTAAACCTTAAAAAACTGTGACCTAAGAAATTTTATGAAATGTTTTAAGAGATTAAAAAAATATATATATTGTGCACTGCCTACCACAGGATGGTGCCCTTTGCACCTGGTCAATATGGTTGGCTTTTATTCAGTCTTAAACTGTAGTAAACCCAGCTTTTGAACTTGTACCTATAATGCTTACCTGTAGGTACAGTGAATATCTCATGTGGTGTTTAGTCACATCATGGAAAGCAGCCAGTGATGTCACTGGTGCATGCGCTCTGAAGGGACAGCATACCGCTTGGTTGTACTTCTCCTGGGGAGGAGTGCAGTTCGTTCTGCACTTTTGTGACCAATTTGTAGCCGACAGCCAGCTATAGCACGCTGTCAGCTGTCATCACTCAGCAGGTCCAGGCTGTGGAAGGATTCTCACTTTAAAGTCAGGATTCACCCAGATGCCTGGACCAGCAGCTCGCTCAGCCTCTCAGCGAGACTCTGAGCCAGCGACTCCTGCCCCCTCCACAGCCTGGCATTCCAGTGAGCATGGGGGGGGGGGGGGGCAGAGTCAGGGACTGACAGTGACCACTCTGCTCACTGAAGGCTGAGAACTGAGTGATCAGTGGTCTTTGATCGCTCAGTTGTTGGTCTTAGAAGCAGCTGGGGACAGATGCAACATTGGATCGATACTCCATCCACCTAGGTAAGTATAATTTAAATAAAAAAACATCTCTGTCAAAGGAAAAAAAATCCCCCTCTCCCTCCTAAGAACCCTCCCTCCCCAGGCAAAGATTCCCACTGTAAAATATCTCCCTCCCTCAAATATCCCCCCAAAAATGAAACCCCCCTGTCTCTAAACTGACCCCCCAAAGCAAAAATATCTGCCTCAGTCAACACCCTCTCCCCCAGCAAAGATTCCTAATTATGAAGAAAATCTCCCCATTAATCACCCCCTGTAAACTTCTCTAGAAGACACTCCCCCCTTCTCCAAAAGCAAACCCACCCCCTTCTTTAACCCCCCACCAAAAGAAACTCCCGCAGGATGGAATTCTCACTTCCTCCTTCCCAAAATAGACAATTGATGCCTCCCCACTTACCAGACCTCCGATTTAGCACAGCACAGAGGCAGGAAAACTTCTGCATCCCCAGTCTCCTTTCTGCTGTGTCATATGATACCTCAAGGAAGTGTCTAGGAGTTCCGTCAACCGTGCACTGTCATCTGAGACCTCACAGTAATTTCATGCTTTTCTGGGGGACCCCTTATTAAACTGAAGGGATGGGGCACAATAGAAGGGGGGCTGGCTGCTGCACTCCGAAACTCTGATTGCTTCTACTGTGCTAAAGCTGAGGCTAAACAGCAGGGACACTGTCTTGACATTTTGCCAGGATGCTCGGGGGGGGGTTTAACACCCCTGACCCCCCCTTATCTACGCTCCTGTGAGCAGGTAAGAGAGTTGTGGCAGAACAGAGGTCCCATCATTGTCAGCAGCTCCTGTGGGGGTAAGTGCTTCACAGGATAGAGAAGAGAAGGAGGAAACATTTTAAAGAATTGTTAGGATAAGGCTTCTCTTCCTCTTGAAAAATAGAAACAAACTGAAACTAATAGGACTACTTATAAAACACCTCCCATTGCCTCTTCTCCAAAATATAGGGGGAAAGTGTTCTTATTAAAGACCTACAGAACAGCTCCCGCTGTAGTTCACAGTCAGAACTGGGAGCAATGTAAGGCCTTGTTCACACAACAAAAATGCATGAGGTGCACAGTCTTGCGACTAGATGGATGAGGATAATTGCAGCTGCTGTTCCTGTACAAATCTTTGGCAGGCTGATGGCTGTTTTATGGTGTTCAGATGTAATCTGAAACAGTGTCAGTGTTGTTCCTTTCATTTAGGTACTGTATTTTTGTCTGTATTGATGAACTGTTTCCAATAATTTTTTTTGCGATCCTCTGCATATTTGACTGCGGTCATCCACTTTTCCTCCAAAGTGCTTCTCGGTTGCAAGTCGGACCTGCGCCTCTTAATGTGGAACTAGGGGCTGGTATTGTGATGGACCAACCTGGAGCAGTGCAGTTATTCTACTGTATACCTACACCAAACCTGGCTAATTCCACTGGAAGCTGGAACTCACTGCTACTTGTGGCATTCTGAACACAGGTGGTCGACCTCTTGGCATGAGCACCATTCAGAGAATACTTTACGTTTTCTGAATGAATGCAAAGCTTACTCTGATTGGATGAGGTTGGGAGATTACTGGAGTAGTGGTGTCTATATCTATACCTGGAATTCATCTTTAATGACAGACTGATGGATGCCTTGGCTGTATGCACATCCGAGTGGTTACATGTGCACAAAAACAGATGAGTAGGGCTGGACGCAAGTTGTGTACTTCCATGGCTGCTTATCCATCCCTGTACACAGGAAAACTGTTTGGATGTGCGTATAGGTATGACATCTCTCAGCTTGTAACTGATCACAAACTGCAGAGATCCCAGCTGCAGAAATACAAATACAAATGCATTCTGGTGGTGTACAGCCCACTGCGCCTTTTTGCGTGAGCCCTCAACAGTATCTGTAACAAACCTAAAGGGAGCTAATAAACAGAAGTTCCTTGTCAGGTTTCCACACCTTATAATTTAATTACACTTCTTTATTGGAAACCGCTGGTCATGAATAATATTGCCTAGCAATCAACCTTCTGTCAGGCCCTGTAAAATGTGGACATATGCAGTGAAATGTCATTTAGTGAAGGAACCCTGGGATACAATGTTACCTTTATTGTGGGGGACCTAGCAGATCCATGGGGTTACAGTTACCCCTTACCCCATTGCCCACCATTCACGACATGCACAGACAGAATTCATATGGACTGTTCCACATAAAGAGCATAAATATGGCATAATCCTAGACACAGGGAATAGGAGTTTTCAGAAGGATTGAGTGTCCATGGCCAAAGATCAGTGCGGAATCACAAACCATGTTTCAATATACAGGGTTTTTAGCTATAAGCCTGTGTGTGCATGATGCGTGCACATGTTCCTGCTTATACACTCTGCACAGTGTTCAGCTAAAGCTACAAGTTAGTGTAGTGCGACCTCTGCACAGTGTTCTGCTAAAGCTACAAGTTAGTGTAGTGTGACCTCTGCACAGTGTTCAGCTAAAGCTACCTGTAGAAGATTGGTGGTGTTTTTCTGACCCTTTCACTACCGCAGGCAGCTACATTATTTACACGTTAGTGTAGTGTGACCTCGGCACAGTGTTCAGCTAAAGCTACAAGTTAGTGTAGTGCGACCTCTGTACAGTGTTCAGCATAAATGAACATACATATCTGACTGGCATTGGTGTTAATCTCTTTATTTAAAATACACTGAAGAGAAGTTGCTGAGTGGTCCTCAGATTCTGAGGCCTGAGACCTGACCTGTGTTCTGCTGCCCTGTGCTTGACCCTGCTTAACTCCTGATTCTATTGTATCCTGATCTCCCATTGCTGTCTCTGGCTTGTGTCCTGTCCTCTTCTGAATTGATTGTCTGCCTGAAACTGGTTTTTGATTTTGCCCCTGCCCACAGACTACCATGCTACACCCTGTTACCATCTCCAGGGCATATTGAACAGGAGGTGTAAGAGTCACCCTTTTGTTAACTCAGCCTGTACCAGGTACATGAAAAATACACATCTGTGATAATGCCCATACCTCTATATGGAAGAGAGGCATCAGACCTGTAAGTAGTTTTTTCCTTTTTTTTGAGGGGGACGGGGGGGGGGGGGGGGAGTAGGGGCAGGTATTGGAACCTTTATTCCTCTGTTGTCTTCTGAGGTCCAACACCATCTAGCCTCTGCTACATTACTGCTCCTCTTTTTCTCTCTAACTTCCAGCACTAATCATTTGTATTCATGTAAACATTTTGGGGCTGATTTACTAAGAAGAATGCACTGTATCAGTTCATACATTAATTGGTGCGCTGGAAAAGACATTAACCGAACATGCAAACCGGCACACTTTGAATAAATACCCGCGTATGTAAACTGCAACTGTCGCTAGGGTAACTGCGTTTTTCTCATTGATAATAGCGCACGCCCAATCCAATTGGTTAATTTCATCTCATTGGATGTGTCTTGTTAGGTAATTAGTAGGCGTACTCAGTTAATTAACCCTTTTGATGCTAATCTCATTCCTATCACTTCTAATATATCTTTGAAATGTTTTTTTTCTTTTTTTACCCAAATCTTTTCATTTCAAAGAACAGAGAAGTGTTTCTAAACCCAGTAAATGTATATTTTCAGATCTTGATCTTTAAAGGTGACCATACACTGCAATCAGTTAGATCTTTAAAAAATTAGATTTAGTGCAAAAGCCTGATTGATTTCCTATAATTTGAATTAATTGTTCAAGTGCGTCTTCCTATTACCTATTTTGCCTAAATATCGAGTTGGACAGAGATCGACCAATCAGATTGCATAGTGCATGACCATCTTAAGTGCCAAATTTGAAATGTAGATGTGCCATGACCCACTTGTATTTTCCAAACTATATTTCTTGGGCATTATACAAGGCTCATGAGAAACCACCTTTTTTCAAGACATGCTAGAATGATCAGGAATCTTCAAACTACGGCTCTCCAGCTGTTGCGGAACTACACATCCCATAAGGCATTGTAAAACTCTGACATTCACATACATGACTGGGCATGATGGGAATTATGGTTCCTGAACAACTGGAGGGCCGTAGTTTGAAGCTCCTGTACTAGACCATTATTATGCCTCCAGAATTGGGTGTGTGGCATCTACCCAACTTCTCCCTGCTGGTGGGCACAAGAACCTACATCTATAGATATACATTTTGGCAGCACAGTGGTGTAGTAGTTAGCACTTTCACCTAGCAGTAAAAAGGGTCGCTGGTTTGAATCTGGCCCGCGACACCATCTTCCTGGAGTTTGCATATTCTCCCTGTGCCTGTGTGGGTTTCTTCCAGGTACTCTGGTTTCCACAAACACCACCCCATGTAAAAAAAATAAAAAATTATCTTAATTTGCAAATAAGGATCATCTCTTCCTCAAAGAACAGTGAGCAGGGCATGGTGGTGGGAAAAAATTAGCAGCAGTACATGCAACTTCCTGTAGGGGCGTGATGTCATTCCTGTGTGCTGGCCACTGCTTCTGGGAACCAGATATGTGCCACGGGTACATACCTCCGTGCACACAGCAGTTGCGCATCTCACATTTACAGCGGTCGCGCATCTAGCTGCAGGAGCCCAATTTTTAGGGAGATTAAAAGTAAAGCAGATGCAGATTTCCAGGACTGGACTAACAAATGTTTCTAGTGGAAGGCTACTGGTGTTTTCTATTAACCACTTGCTTACTGGGCACTTAAACCCCCCTCCTATCCAGACCAATTTTCAGCTTTCAGCGCTGACGCACTTTGAATGACAATTGCGAGGTCATACAACACTGTACCCAAATGAAATTTTTATCATTTTTTCACCACAAATAGAGCTTTCTTTTGGTGGTATTTGATCACCTCTGCAGTTTTTACTTTTTGTTAAAAAAATGTAAAAACTGAATAAAAAAAAAATATATATATTTTTTTATATTTTGTTATAAAAAATTTAAAACAGGTCATTTTTCTCCTTCATTGATGTACGCTGATGAAACGGCAGTGATGGGCACTGATAGGCGGCAGTGATGGGCACTGATGGGCGGCAGTGATGGACACTGATGGGTGGCAGTGATGGGCACTAATCAGTTACACTGATAGGCAGCACTGCTAGGTGGCACTGATTAGCACTACAGGTGGGCATTGATAGCTGGCACTTGTGGGAATTGATAGGTGGCACTTGTGGGCACTGTTAGGTGGCACTGTGGGCACTGTTAGGTGGCACTGATGAGGCAGATGTGCCTCTTCCACTTCGGTCCCTCACATCCGAGCTGGTGATCGGCTTTTTTTTCTATTTTGTTTACATCATGTGATCAGCTGTCATTGGCTGACAGCTGATCATATGGTAAGGGGCCAGGACTGGCCCCTTACTTGGATCGGTGATCACCCGAGTCTCAGTGACTCGGTGATCACAGCGCTCTTGGCGCGCGCGCAGGGCGCGTGCACAGGGGAGGCTGTCTTATGACAGCCTCCCGGGAATTCAGGTCCACGCTGTGGCCGTCATTCGGACATAGCGCGGATGTCAAGTGGTTAAACAAGGTCTAAATGGGCCATTGGCATGCATCACAGTTGAACTTAGGAATGTGTCTTTGCAAAGTTAAACTAAATTAAATCCTTTCTTATTTCTGCTTGGGGATAGAGTGCAGAGGGATTAGAAGTCTTGTCAGTTTTTGGGGGTGTCTGCACCCCTGATAGTGGCAAATTTCGCCACTTTCTCCTTCAAATTTATTCACTTCCTGTCACATAGCCAAACAGGAAGTGAGGGTAAAACCCTACCAATGGCTTTCCTCTGGGACACACAGGTCAATTTAAAAATAGTTTCCCCATTAGGTAAATGGCACTCTAGCATTTTGCTGTGTATGCCCCAAATTAGTAGGTATCTTGGACTTTGGAGTTTATTTACTAAAGGCAAATCCACTTTGCACTACAAGTGCACTTGGAAGTTCAGTTGCTGGAGATCCGAGTGGGACATGCAAGGAAAATAAAAAAAACAGCATCTCTGCTTCTACATGATTGGATGATAAAATCACCAGTGCTTCCCCTCAGATTTACAGCAAGTACACTTGTATTCCAGAGTGGATTTGCCTTTAATAAACCCCAAAATACCTAATTATTTGGGGTGTACACAACAATGTGCTAGAGTGCAATTTGCCTAATGGGGACACTAGTTAGACTGACCTGTGTGTCCCCAAGGAAAGACATTGGTAGGGTTTTACCCTCACTTCCTGTTTGGCTATGTGACAGAAAGTGAAGCCAATTTTCAGAAAAGGGACACAAAGCTCAGTGCTCTAAATCAGTGGTTCTCAACCCTGTCCTCAAGTACCCCCAAAAGGCCATGTTTGCAGGTTTACCTTCATCTTGCACAGGTGCTTTAAATCAGTCAATGGATTGGTATTTTGGATAGATATTTAGCTAAGATAAATTCCCAAAATATGTCCTGTCGGGGGTACTTGAGGACTGAGGCTGAGAACCACTGCACTAAAATGGAAAATTGAATACTTACCTCTCTGTAATTTTCCTTTCCTGGTGCCTATCCATGGCATCATATGCAAGCATATGCTACCATGAAGGCACCAGGACAGTAGCTTTTAGACAAATCACACCTTTGTTTGTTTTGCCATGCTAATCAGCCTAGTTAAGCTGCAGCTGGGAAATCTGTTGCATCAAAGTTGTGGGAGGGGGAGTGTAAAATGCATTACTTGGATTAAGCATGCATCTGCAAAACAAATTATTAACAAAACACATAAAACATACTAAGGCGCTTTACAGGCGATACAGCGCTAAAAATAGCACCTGTATAGCGCCTGTAAAGCGTCTCTCCTGTGTCTCCAGTGTGAAAGCCCGAGGGCTCTCACACTGGAGCGGTGTGCTTGCAGGACAGTCAAAAAAGTCCTGCAAGCCGCATCTTTGCAGTGCTATAGGACAGGTGTATTCACCAGTCCTAAAGCGCCCCTTCCCATTGTAACCCTTTTTGAGCCACTAGCAGGGGGTTAAAACCGCCCTGCTAGCGGCCAAATAACGCCGCTAAAAGGACGGTAAATCGGCACTAAAAATAGAGCAGCTTTACCGCCAGCGCCTGCCCGCCCCAGTGTGAAAGTAGCCTAACAGAATATGGTTTTGAGGTCTGACCATTTTGCAGAGGAAATTACCAGGAGTTAAAAGGACTGCGCCCACAAACGGACAGTCTCTTAAGGATTTAAGGACTGAAAAGAGGCAAGGTAAAGAATGCTATCTGCAAGCTTTATATAACAGGTTTGTGTGCTAACGAGGCAATTGAAAACACATGCACAGTCCATGAAACACACAAAATGCAAGTTCACCCAATTTAGAGACAGAACTTTAAAGTGGGTACATCTGTTAAGGATGTGCTTAAATTACTAACCCAAAAATCCAAGTGCTGTTCACACACAAAAAGCACAAAAAAAAACCCAAAGTCCCTGAGCATGCCCAGACCAACACAAATGCATTTCACACACCAAAAGCCAGAGCAAAAAAACAAAGTCCCTAAGCATGTCCAGAACAACCCAAATGCAGCTAGCACAAAATAAGCCACCCCCTGTCCAAAATTAAGCACAGCATCCAGCATGCTACAAAATTACAGATGGGACAAACACCCCCGGCTCAGGGGGCAAACAAAGAGCCTAACATGGGCAAAAGTTACACAACAAATACCATTGCAGTCTATGGGAGCTGACTTGTTAATTTTGCAAGTCCCCACTTGGCTGGCTTATATTCTAGTTATTGGCCTTAAAATGGGTTTGGAGGCCCAGGTCCCACCCTGAGGGACATATATCAATGTCACCAATTTGGACAACCCCAAAAACGAAACAAAGAGAAGTGCCTTTAAAAATGCAAAATTGCTTAACCACTTCAATACCACAAGCATTCTTGTTGCTCCTTAGCCTGTATGCATTATACATTTAAATACAAAAACTGTAAACTTTTTGTGGAATCTGTGTGTGTGTGCTGCTTCCTAACATTGTGTACTCTTATCCTGGCCCTACATGTTTTAGTCATTTAATACAAGCTATGGCCCATACAGAGTTCTATCTGCATAATGAAGCACAGAGTGTCACAATTGTAGAAGAGCTGGTTCACTGACAGGTCACATGACTTGATTCCTCCAACCTTCGTACAGGCTTACTGAGTGGTATGAACTTTTGAGCAGAACAATACCATACATTTGTTAGTATTAAGTGTTAAAAAGAAGCAGGGATAGCTACCTTTATGGCATACCAATGTTTGTGTATTGTAGCTCATTGTGTGCTCACAGAACACCTAATTACATTAATAGCAAGGTCAATTAGGCTATGAAGTTTATGTCCTCTGCAGCCCCTCCTGCAGCCTTGTGTTGCAGAAAGAGGAGCATGACACCCTAAAACATAAGTTGCCTTACATTACACATAGCTTCCAACTGTCCCTGATTTCGAGGGGCTGTCCCTGATTTGGAGCAATGTCCCTCTGTCCCTCATTCCTCTTTATCTGTCCTTCATTTTGGTCTGATCTATATAGATGTATATAAAATGCATTTTTTTTTTTTTTGTACAAAAGGTTTTATTGAAAATATATATCAACAAAAAAAGAATACAAAACAGTGATGGATACATCGTGAATTAACTGGTATTCTGACGTAACGGTATGATATCAGTACGTAATAATATGATTGCAAACATACATGGATAACTAAAAGTTACAATGCGAAATGTTGTTGCAATACATAACTTTAGATGAAGAAATATATACATACATATATATATATACATATACACACATATACATATACATATATACATACATACATATACACACATACATACACATACATATATACACACACCCACATATACATACATACGCATACATACACACATACACATATACACATACACACACATAAAAAAAGCAAAATAAAAATTTATAAAAAACCAGTATTAAATTCGGATTAAATGGAATAACCTGAGAGAGGATGAAATACCTCTGAATGCAATAAAATTGTTTGTTATGGTAATTTTCTGATCATTGTAGAGTTAAGCCCGAGGGCCTGAATAAAGAGAAGGAGAAAGAAATTGAAAGTAGAAAAGGAGGGGGGAAGAAAGAAGAGAAGGGAAGTGAAGGAAGGACCCTGGGGTGGGGGGAACGAAGGCTTATTATAAGGAGAGGAGCGTTAGGTCAAATCTTGATGGGCGACTGTAAGTCACCCAGGGTTGCCATATCCTGAGGAACTTATCGTGTTTGTCCAGCAATATGGCCGTAAGTTTCTCATTTACCATGATATCATTCACTGTATTTTTAACTGCTTCAAAACTAAGGTTCAGGGTTTTCCAGGCTCTTGCTATGGTAAGTTTAGTTGCAGTGAAGATCTGTGCTGCTAGCTGACGTTCAGGACGAAGAAGTTCTGCAATTGGTTTCCATAAAAGGGCTTCAAAAGGATCCCGCTTTATGTTAGTATTAAAAAGATTACGTAATAGTGCATATACTCTAACCCATAGTCTGCAAACCCTGGGACAGGTCCACAAAATATGCGCCATCGTGCCCTCCTGTGAGCACCCGCGAAAACATAGGGGGGGGTAAGATGGGATGAAACTTGCTAATTTAGCCGGAGTATATTACCATCTGTAGAAGACTTTATACGCATTCTCTAAAAAGAGAACATTCTTGGAACACTTAGATAGCGCAGTAGTCATACTATGCCAGTCCTCCGGGTCTAATTGTTTCCCAAACTCAGCCTCCCATTGGAGTTGGTAAGGTCTCAATGATGTTGTCTTAGAATTAATTATTGCGGTATACATTAGAGAAATTAAACCCGAGGTTTGGGGGCGTGATCTACACAGGCTTTCAAATGGTGTCATGACAAAGGGGGTAGAATGGGATGTTGTAAATTGTCTGAGAAAATGTCTAATTTGCAAATAACTGTAATGTTCCCTAAGGGGGATATCATGTGAAGAACGTAAGGCCGCGAAAGAGATAATCTTGGTTGGGGTAAAAATGAATGGATATCTATGAAGCCATTATCCGACCACCACTTAAATTGCAGCGGATTATCACAACCTGGTTGAAATAAAGGACAGTGGAGGAGACGGAGTAACGGGAGATGAGGGGAAATTAGGCCTGCTGAGTATTTAACCCCATCCCATAATTTGAGAGAATGAGCCAAACAGGGACCTATGGTAGGGGGGAGATGAGCTTTAGGAAGCCATGGAAGAGAAGCTAAAGGTGTTGGGTGTGCGTTGACCAGATCAATGGTGGCCCATAGTGGCATTTGTTGCTTTGCATGAAGGTGAGATAATGGGGCAATGCCCGCTGCTATATAGTATGCTTGCAAGTTAGGAACTGAAAGGCCACCATTGACTCTGCGCGCGTAAAGGATTTGTCTCTTAATCCTGGGCCTTTTGTGGCCCCAAATAAATTGCATAATTTTACGTTGGTGTATTCGAATAATGTAGGGAGGCACTTGAACTGGCAAAACTCTAAAATAATAGAGCAATTTAGGGAGGTATGTCATGCGTACCGACGCTATTCTGCCGAACCACGAAATCGGGAGTGTGGACCAAGAGGCCAGCATAGCATCCAGCTTTCGGAAAAGCGGAGGAAAATTCGCCTGATATAATCCCAAATATTTTGGGGTAAGTTTAATACCCAAATAGGGTAAAGAGGATAACCACTGAAACGAAAATGCCGACTGCATGGCTTCTACTACCGGGGGCCGCAGATTAATAGACATTGCTTTAGATTTAGCCGGATTAACTGAAAGACCCGAAAATGAGGCGAAAGTGTCTAAGAGAGAGAATAAATTGGGGAGGGAGATTCTGGGTTGAGTAATGGTTAATAAAATATCGTCCGCAAACATGGACAACTTGTGTGCAGTGCCTGCTATTTCTACTCCTGAGATATCTGGGTGAGAACGTATGGCCTCCGCCAGGGGTTCAAGTGCTAGTACAAATAGGAGAGGGGAGAGTGGGCACCCTTGCTGTGTTCCCCTTTTAATTGGGAAAGTAGGCGACTCATAACCATAATACCGCACTTTAGCCTGAGGGGATTGATATATTGCTGAGACCCAACCCAAAAAGGAGGTGCCAAAACCATAATGTGTAAGGACTTGTGTCAAGTAGGGCCAGGATAAGGTGTCGAAAGCTTTGTTAACATCTAATGAGAGAAACATTGTACCCAGGGATCTTTCATGCACTATGTGTTGGATCTGGAAAAGTCGTCGAATGGCGTCACTTGCCTGTCTACGGGGAACAAATCCCACCTGATCTTTTTTTATTAGGCGCGGTAGGAAGGAATTCAAACGATTGGCCAGAATTTTCGTCAATATCTTCATGTCAATGTTGATTAAAGAGATTGGCCGAAAATTTGCCCAGGAAGAGTGATCTTTGTCTGGCTTAGGGATCATCACTATGTTGGCAGTTAGCAAGTCCGGCGAAAATGAATGACCTCCTTTGACCGAGTTATACATAGTCGCTAGGTGTGGGGCCAGGACCTCTGCAAATTTTTGATAGTACAAAGCAGTGAAGCCGTCTGGACCTGGCCTTTTGCCCACTTTCAGTTCTTTAATGCACTGAAGAATCTCAGAGACCTGTATATCTTGGTCCATTAGGGAGATATGGGGATCCAATAAGGAAGGTAAAGATAAATTACTTAGAAAATTATTCAGGCCCTGTGTTGAAGAATGATTTGGGGGGGAGTAGAGTTTAGTAAGGCGGTAATGGAATTCTTCCAGAATCCGCTGAGGGTTTCCCGTAAGGATATTGTGGTGGGTGCGTAGGTATATGGGAGTAAATTTCGGTATATAGGTTCGCAGTCTGTTAGCCAGCTGCGCATTTGGTTTGTTTGCCTTAGAATACCATTTCTGGCGGGCCCAGCGTAAGGTACGGTCCGCCTCATCTGTCAGGCATAAATCCAAGTCGGTACGGGCTTTGTCTAAAGCTCTGCGGTTGACAGGGTTGGGGGATACTTTAAAGGCCGTCGAGCAGTCCTCTAATGTCTGTTCTAACTTACGTCGGGCCTGAACTCTATCTCTCTTGCGCTGGGACGCTATTCGAATAACGCGACCCCGGATGACTGCCTTATAAGCCTCCCATAATGTTGTTGGAGAAGAGACCGAACCTACATTAAGTCTAAAGTATTCCACAGTAGCTTCTTTAATCTCGCTGAGGATCGGTTTGAAAGATAAAAGTGAGTCGTTCATCACCCAGGGAGCTTGTTGTGAATTGTTGAGTAGAGTACGGCATACAGTTAAAACTGGATCATGATCAGACCAAGGGACTGCTAGAATCGATACCGACTTTATTAAGGGAAGGTGTTTCCGTAACATAAATGAATGGTCGATTCTAGAGTAATAATGGTGGGGATGAGAGTAATGAGTGTAGTCCCTGCCCATGGGATGAAACTCTCGCCATAGGTCTACTAGGTCCAAATTTTGTAGGGCGCACGAAAATTTTCTTGCCGCAGGAGGAGGGGGCTTTATGATCCGCCGGGTATTTATCAAGGGCTGGATCGAGCGTCACATTTGAGTCACCCGCCAACAGAAGGGTGCCTCTTTGGTGGACCTGTAACAAGGAACAAACATGAGACAGAAATGGGCCCGGATTTTCGTTTGGGGCATAGTAGGTCATAATGGTTACTTCATTGTCCTGAACAGAGCCCTGTAAGATAAGATATCTGCCATTAGGGTCAGCTATCTGTTTATTACAAATAAATGGGACAGATTTTCGTATGGCTATAAGAACCCCCCTCTGCTTAGTAGGACCATTCGCTAAATATACTTGGGGATAATTTGCTGCAAAATATTTGGGGCAGGAAGAAGAGGAAAAATGAGTTTCCTGTAAACAGGCTATATCTATCCTTTGTTGCTTAAGATATTTAAAAACTTTAACTCTTTTTTGTGGGGAATTCATGCCTTGAACATTCAGGGATAGCCAATGAAGAGTCATTGGGATTGAGTTACAACGCTATGGACTACTCCATCCACGCACCCCAGGGGCCAAGGGAAAAGGGAAAGAGAGGGGGAAAGAAAAGAGAGAAAAAAATGGTTAGAGCAGAGAAGAACATGAGATATGAGAAAACCGAGATAAATTCTAATTAGAATATGTAGTGGATACAGTGACGTATCACGCCGTGGGCTGCAAGGCCCACAATATGGTGGGAGCATGGCCAAGACAAAAATCCTAGCCATGTGCCAACCGCTGAGGGGAGCAGTGGTCCGTCGGAACCACCGGCCTATAATGTAGATAGATCAAACTAAGTAAACTTGACATAAAATTTTTAACAATACTTAGAGATAGCAACTAGACTAACAACATTGGATGAAGTACAGTACGAGAACCTCAGAGCACTATTGGCCACTTGAGGGTGTGGATGTAGGGGCCCCCCGCCCCCCAGGGACGACAGCCACAAGACTGCCCCCCCAGAGGACGGGGCAGGACCCCACACCCAACTCCAAACGCCGTCCCCGTCGCCCCACTGAACAGGAGCAAGGGGACTTAGCGAGTGAAGAAAACTTACATTCAACCTAAATAACCGTCAATGGGGGTTTTGACCCCAACCAAAAACCACCTGCCCTTTACCCCCCACCCCACCAGGACTTAAAAGTAATTTGGTCGTGTCTGATTAATCCTCTTCTCCATGAGTACCATCAGCAATGTAGAGGTGGTACAGGGGGCAAACTGTTATCAGTGACCCCACAGGGAGGTACACGTGGGGTGGTCCACGCCCAAGACCGCCATCTCACAGGTGGGGCAGTCTACCATAGGGCTATGATCCACCCTGCAAATCTCTAGTCAATTCAAGTGGGCAGAGGTATGGCAGGGGGAAGTCCCTCAAAGGAAACAGCTGAAATTTTCCAGTTAGGTTGGAAAGTAGAAAAGAGAACACTAACTGTCGATGACACCCCGAACCAAGCGGCCAAGAAAAATGAACTGCACATCATGAAGAAATGGAACTTATCATCCGTTGTTAGCTTGGTGGAATCTTTGGGCCTGCAGATCACGCAGCGCCTGGGATCCAGATTGTGAGCGTTGTGATGCTTAAGGAGGTTTACGAGGGGGCCTAGAGGGGCCTGGCTGAGAGTTGGAAACCTAGGGATCAGGTTGAGACTGAGGAATGTCCAATTGCAGATCCTGGAGATGTTGCTTTAGGCCTGATGGAGAGGTGGCATGAAACTGACGACCCTGGTGGGAGAAAGAAAGCTTAAAGGGGAATCCCCATCTGTATTTGATCTGATTAGGTTGTAGAACTTGTAGATAAGGCTTGAGACCTCGTCTTCTGGCGATGGTGACCGGCGAGAGGTCCGCAAATATTTGAAGGTGATTGCCTTGAAAAGAGATATCTCTTTGTTCTCGAGCAGCTTGTAATAGCTTCTCCTTTGTTCTATAATAGTGGAATTTGATAATAACGTCCCTTGGGGGGCCTTCGGAAGGTTTAGGGGCCAATGACCGGTGTATGCGGTCGAATTCTAGCCTTTACACCGGTATCTCAGGAGCCAGTTCTTGGAAAAAAGCGGTGGCTGTTCCTTGCAGGTCCATAATCGTTTCAGGAAGACCGCGGATACGAAGATTATCCCTGCGGGCCCTGTTTTCCGCATCTTCTAATTTATCTCTGAGTGCGTCCAGTTCTGCGGACATTTTGTCCACCTCTTCTTCATGACCCTCCAACACGGTGGTAGCCAGGTCCATGCGGTGTTCTAATTGATTGGTATGGTGGCCTATCTCTTTAAGGCCTCGAACCAAGTCCGAGGAAAGCTTATGGGAGGCGGCCGTTATCTCATCCCTCACAATGCTACGGAATTTGGCTAGCATAGCATCAGGATCAGCAGGATGAGGGCTTGCGCGCTCCGTGGGGAACAGATGAAGGCTTTCAGCAGGGGATCCTTGTCCCAATTCAGAAAGTTGCGTGTCATCGTCAGGTTCTGGAGGTTCGGGCTCCATTTTAGATCTGCCTTTGCCTGGGGCCGGGGATTTATTGCTGCTCTGTTTGTTTTTTAGCTTACTTTTTGTAGAGCGGTACATTACCGCTTGCGACACCAGGAATTCCTCTGACTTTTGTGGTAAAGTAACCTCCCCCTATTGATTTCTATGTCAGATTAGGCCGGGTATTTGCTTCCGACGGCGCGGAGCGGGGGAATCAAATATCCATATCCTTCGCTCACGCGTATGCCCCCCTCTCGGACAGTGTCTTACATATTAAAAAAAAAAAAAAGGCTCCTTTAAAATTAATGTAAGTTGTTGTTCAGTGGTTCTGTGAGCCTATGTAGTGATTGCAGGGGGGTGGTTAATTATAGCAAATGATGTTTAAAGGCTCATGCTAAAAGTGGGCAGCCAAGTCACAGTAACAGAAAGTGGTTTTGAGAGTCCCTGGAGTACCAAGATGGCCGCCACCCTCCAGGAGTAGGCCGAAGCCAGGGACTTTCCTGAGGAGTGGCCGCCGGATGTGTAAAGGCCGCTCTGTTGAGGCCCAAAACCCCCAGCCAGGGGCAGATGCCAGTACTTAGAGGGACAGGTGCCCTCAGGCTTGACTCAGGAGAGGCGATGGTACTCACTGCGGACCGGGGGGGAGGCCTGTAGGACCGATGCTGAGGCCTGTGGGAAACAGCCGGCCGCGGAACGGAGCGGTTTCTCACTCCGTTTTTCGTTTTTTTTTGTTGCTGCTACCCTCCGGTGGTGGGGTATTTTCCCGCAGAGGTCCGGGTACACTCGCCCTGGGTGGATGGCTGCTGGAAGTAAAGGGACGCCGGACGGATCCTAGGCCCCAAGATGGCGGGGGCCGCCACACTATCAACGCCACCGGCGCCGCTCCCGACCCAGATGGGCAAAAACTATCCCCCTGTAGCAGGCTGGGGAGAGTCCAAGGGTGTCAGGGTGCAAGCCAGGGGCTTCCCAGGGCAAAGATGGGCTGTGGATGGCGATGGATTGGCCTCGGGCCTGAAGAGCTCAAAGCTGCACGTCTTCACAGTTCAGCACCAGGACACGCCCCCCTCATAAAATGCATTTTTTATCTATCAAAAAGTGTTTTCCAGTGCTAAACCTTTCATCCAGTTTCTAAATTGTTGCATTTGTAAATTCCAAAAGCCAATGTAAAGGAATATTAGTGGTAAAAAAAACACTTGTGGATTTAACCAATCTTGTTTTTTGTACAATTCTCCTTTAAGGGGCTGTGGCAAGGGGTGTGTCCTATGCCCAGGCCTGTGCTGGCCATCGGGACTACCGGGAGATTCCCGGTGGGCCGATTGGCAGTGGGCCACTACACCAATGACTCTCTCTCTGACTGTGTCAGACAGTGACTGTGTCACTGTCTCTCTCCGTCCGAGCGTCGCCGGGCGCCGGGCGGCCCCGCTCCTGCACTCGGCGGGCGGGCCGGCCGCCGGCGTCACAAAAGAACAGGCATTGACACTCCCCCAGGCACTCCCCCTAACAGCTATCAATATAGCCATTTGGGCGGCCTCTTTGTCCCGGCGCCGTGACGTCACTCACGGACGGAGGGCGGAGGCAGCCCGGGGACATAGGAGGAGGCGGAGCCAGGGCGATGTCACAAGCAAATGGAGATGGACAAGAAAAGAGGAGGAGGAGGGGCCGCCGGGGGGAGCAGCAGCGTGACATGAGAAAGAACTTACTACAGAGGCTGCCTGTGCTACTCTGCATGTGAAGAAAACAACAAGTAAACGCTGTGCCCTGATTGTACCCCATGTGCCCTGATTGTACCCCATGTGCCCTGAATGTGCCCTGATTGTAGCCCATGTGCCCTGAATGTACCCCATGTGCCCTCATGTGCCCTGATGTTCCCTGATGTTCCCTGAATGTGCCCTTATGTACCCCATGTGCCTGATGTGCCCCATGTGCCCTGATGTTCCCTGAATGTACCCCATGTGCCCTGATGTTCCCTGAATGTGCCCTGATGTGCCCTGAATATGCCCTGAATATGCCCTGATGTACCCTATGTGCCTGATGTGCCCTGAATGTACCCTGATGTTCCCTGAATGTGCCCTGATGTTCCCTGAATGTGCCCTGATGTGCCCCATGTGCCCTGATGTTCCCTGAATGTACCCCATGTGCCCTGATGTTCCCTGAATGTGCCCTGATGTGCCCTGAATATGCCCTGATGTACCCTATGTACCCTATGTGCCTGATGTGCCTGATGTGCCCTGAATGTACCCTGATGTTCCCTGAATGTGCCCTGATGTGCCCCATGTGCCCTGATGTTCCCGGAATGTGCCCCATGTGCCCTGATGTTCCCTGAATGTGCCCTGATGTGCCCTGAATATGCCCTGATGTACCCTATGTGCCTGATGTGCCTGATGTGCCCTGAATGTACCCTGATGTTCCCTGAATGTGCCCTGATGTGCCCCAGGTGCCCTGATGTTCCCGGAATGTGCCCCATGTGCCCTGATGTTCCCTGAATGTGCCTGATGTGCCCTGATGTGCCCTGAATGTGCCCTGATGTGCCCCATGTGCCCGAATGTGCCCTGAATCTGCTCTGATGTGCCCTGCATGTGCCCTGATGTGCCCGATGTGCCCTGATGTGCCCCATGTGCCCTATGTATCCTCATGTGCCCCATGTACCCTCATGTGCCCCATGTACCCTGATGTGCTGTACCCTGATCTTGCTGTGTTGTGTTGCCCCAATGTGCGCTGTGCCCCGATGTGCAATGTACCCTGATGTGCTGTGCCCTGATGTGCTGTGTTGTGTTGCCCCGAAGTGCGCTGTGCCCCGATGTGTGATGTACCCTGATGTGCTGTGCCCTGATGTGCTGTGTTGTGTTGCCCCGAAGTGCGCTGTGCCCCGATGTGCGATGTACCCTGATGTGCTGTGCCCTCATGTGCTTTTACCCTGATGTGCACTGTGCCCTGATGTGCTGTGACCTGGGCCATTCTGGATAAAGTCCAGGGCCACATTTTTGTCCCAGTCCAGCCCTGCCTATGCCTGCATACTTTTGCTGAGAGGTGCCCCTCATTCCCATCTCAAATAGTTGTGAGGTATGATTACAACACAACAGTGAAATTTGGAGTGTCTGTGCACTCCAAGTAATTAGCAAGGGGGAGAACTGGGTACAACCAAGTGGTGCAAAGATAGTAAATGTAGTAAGTGCATAAACTGTAAAGTTCCAATCCTCTATTAATTAAAGTTAAAGTTCAGTCAAACATTAACTATACCTAAAGAATATGTAAACCAGAATTTTACATTTCCGGTATGCACCTACTGTACAATGTACTTGATTGAAAAGTTATCCTGTACTCTTTGTATTTCTCCCTGTGTGTAAAATATCTGGTGTGCCTGCCTGCCCCTCTGCTTTCCTATTAAAAACTGACCACATTAGGCATGTTTTCTAGCTGTACCGAGAACTGAGCCTGAACAACCCCCCCCCCCTGCACAGCCATTCACAGGAAAGACCAGTGTACCTCTGCTTCTCCTCCCCAACTCTCTAAGATCCTTATGCCACTGAGAACAGAGGGTATGGGATCACTTATAAAAAAGGGAAAGAAAGGTATTTATAATGTTTAAAAAGGGAAAAAGAGGTATTTACAATGTTTTTTTTATGTATACATACATGTTTTGCCTCTCATTTCTATTTTAAAACACCCCCATTCTTTCATAGAACGCATGCCCCATAGTAAGCCTATGGGTGACGTTATCAGCCAGTCTTTAGAGCTGTTATCAGCGATCTCTCCTCTTTACTGACACGGCGCTGGTACCCAATCATGTGATTTGACTGGCTCACTCTCAGAATAGGTAAGTATACAGATCTTTCCATTCACAGGGTAGATAGAATAGGCTTAGAATGGTGGTGGGAGTAGTTTTTTTTAGGAGAAGTATAGCCAAAGCTTGTTTGGCTGTACTTCTCCTGTGGATCACAAGAGTGTAGTTCGCTCTGCACTCCTGTGACCCTTTTCAGCAGACAGCGGGCTAAAGCCCGCTTTTAGCTGACGTCTCAGAGCCAGTCCAGGCTTGGAAAAGATCGTGACCATATGGTCGGGATCCCCCCAGGAGCCTGGACTGGCACCTGGCTCAGTCTTTCAGCGAGCCACTGAGAGGCTGAGCCAGCCGCTTCCGGCCCCTCCACAGCCCAGTGCTCCAGTGAGCGCTGGGGGACAGAGCAGAGAGAGGTTGTCTGACAGTGAGGAGTCACTGCCGTGGGGAGAACTGAGCGATCAGCGGTGTTCGATTGCTCAGTTCTCAGCCTTAGAGACAGCAGGGGACAGATGTAACATTGCATCGATGCTGCATCCATCTAGGTAAGTATGATTTAAAAAAAATCTCATGCTTCTCTTTTAAGTATAGTTAGTGTTCGTCTGAACTTCCACTTTAAAAATAGACTGCATGCAATAGAACAAGAATGCTAACACTTTTCTGCTAAAAAGTCTTAATCATAGGGCTCAGATTAAGGCTTTTTAACCCAAAATCCATTAGCGTTCTTGTACTTTTAAATGCTGCAGATTTTTCATTATTAACCACTTCCCGCCCGGCCTATAGCAGATTGACGGCCGGGCGGTGGTTCCGTTATCCTGACTGAGCGTCATATGACGTCCAGCAGAATAACATGCCACCGTGTGTCCGTGGGGGCGCGCATCGCAGCGAACGGTGGAGCGGTGTGTCAGTCTGACACACCGCTCCACCGATCTTGGTAAAGAGCCTCCGGCAGAGGTTCTTTATCACGTGATCAGCCGTGTCCAATCACAGATGATCACAATGTCAATAGGAAGAGCCTTTGATCGGCTTTTCCTCACTCTGACAGACGCGAGTAGAGGAGAGCCAATCGGCGACTCTCCTGACAGGGGGGGTCTGCGCTGATTTTTTATCAGCACAGCCCCCCCCTCAGATGACCACACTGGACCACCAGGGACGCCACTAGGACCACCAGGGAAGTGGGCAACATGTGGATGGCCAGGTATGTACCCCATGGCCATCCACATGTGCCCAATGTGCCCAGTCTGTGCCCAATCTGTGCCAATCAGTGCCCACAAATGGGCAATGATTGGCACCATTATATTTTAGTGATGCCCAGCAATGCCACCCATTAGTGTCATCAGTGCCACCAGTGTCATCAGTGCCACCCATCAGTGTCCATTGGTGCCACCTGTCAGTGCCCATCTGTGCCCATCAGTGCCCACCTATCAGTGCCCATCAGTGCCCATCCGTGCCACCTATCAGTGCCACCCATAAATACCCATCAGTGCCACCCATAAGTACCCATCAATGCCACCTACGAGTGCCCATCAGTGCCGTCTATGAGTGCCCATCAGTGCCACCCATCAGTGCCCATCAGTGCCGCCTATCAGTGTCCATCATCAGTGCCACCTCATCAGTGCCACCTCATTGGTGCCACCTCATCGGTGCCCATCAGTGGTGCCGTATCAGTGCCCGTCCATGCAGCCATATCAGTGCCTGTTATTGAAGAAGAAAACATACTTATTTACAAAAATTTTTAACAGAAACAAAGAAAAACTTGTTTTTTTTCAAAATTTTTTGGTCTTTTTTTATTTATTGCGCAAAAAATAAAAACCGCAGAGGTGATCAAATACCACCAAAAGAAAGCTCTATTTGTGGGAACAAAATGACAAAAAATTTGTTTGGGTACAGCATAGCATGACCGCGCAATTGTCATTCAAATTGCGACAGCGCTGAAAGCTGAAAATTGGCCTGGACGGGAAGGTGTCTAAGTGCCTGGTATTGAAGTGGTTAAAGGGTTGGAACTTTATAGTCGGGCTCTGGCACTTGCTACCTTTTAATAGACTTTCAGGTGAATGGGAACACAGTCATAAGGCTGACAATCTACCAGCCACATTGGTGTTGCAGTAGAGCTAATTTCTCTTGTGCTATGGATAGTCCGAAGATAGTACCCTAAGGGGGTGAACGCCCAAAAATTAGCATAGCATGTATGCACAAATTTGGAAAATGACAGCATTTTAAATGCGTGAAATGCACATTAGTCTCAAATTCTGTAGAGGTTATATGTGCCACAAACTACAGGGTTGCTATTTTGACTATCTATACTAGATAGATACAATAGATATTCCTGCGCTGCCTGAGCTGAAAAAATATATATAGTGCCTGGTTGCAGCAAACACTGACCGGGTCAAACACCACCCAACAGAAAGTATAATAAAAAATCAATATATGGTGCTGCACTCCAAATAAAATAAAATAAAGTGCTCTATTGGTTCATATACAGTGCTACATGTACAAGATCATAAATACTAAAAGTAATTCAGAAATATCAATTAAATTCACCTTCAGGTGCACTGGGGGATCGGGCGGACGTCACGGTGCGCATCGACACTACGCATCCAGCGCTGTGCTCAGCATGCCAGCATGTTGGTATTGTTGCGCAGGCGCTGTGTGGTATCAACGAGGCTCACGTGTGGGGATTTTGGCACCAGTTGCTGAGCAGATCTCCTGCTCAGGTGATGGCACCTCCCCTCCACCTTGCCATCAGCGTGATGTTGGCGACTACCCTTGATGACACTAGAATTTTTTATACTCCCCCCAGTATGACATGTGCTCCTTGTGGCTGTTGGCTCCTGTGGATCTTAGGCACTATCTTGGATCGTAGGGGTTGGCTCAGAAGCACTAGGTAGCCTTGGTTGGCTCAGTAGCACGAGGTAACCCATGTTATAGTTTTCAACTACTGTTTTTATTTTCATATTACTGCCCTCACTTTTATCTTTTTACTTATAACTGGAACACTACCTTCTCCCCCTCACGCTTTACCTTCATATGGGATTTTCCCATCACATCTATTCTCTTTTCCACTTATCCTTTGGAGTCATCTTAGGTTCCTTTCCTTTTCTTTTCTCTTTTTAGCATAAACACTCATTACATTTATTTATATACTTCATATCACATCCCCCTTTTTTAGATCATTCACAGTTTTGCCACCCACCATCCATCCACCATCCATGGGAACCCTACTCCCAGGGACATCTGTCTCCTGAGGGTTCATTCGAACACCTTATCTCGGGATATCCTGCCTCAGCTCCCGGGACCGATGACCTGTCCGGCCGGTGCATGGCCCTTACCATTTACAGCCAGACCCATAGGTGATCTGTAAGTTTGGGTGAATGTTTTTGCCCTATATGTATTGTTTACCTTCCTTTTACTTTATTATTACCTTCATCCCCTCACTCTCTGGTTTTTAGAGACCCCTTACCAACAGTTGAACCTTATCAATTTCAGATACTATTAGCACCTGCTCCTGATGAGTGGAGAATTCTCTCTGGTTTTTAGAGACCCCTTACCAACAGTTGAACCTTATCAATTTCAGATACTATTAGCACCTGCTCCTGATGAGTGGAGAATTCCACGAAATGCGTCGAGCCATTCTGATGCCTTTATGTTATACACCATATGGAATCGTTTCATCACTTGTACCTTGTTTTTTTGTACCATGATGTAACAGTCATGATCCTTTATATACCTATTATGTGATATATGGATTTATGTGCCTGATCTTTATAAAGTTATTATTATTTTATGCTTCAAAGCTACTATGTATTATATATGGAATAAATACTATTTTTATGCAATTATTGTTCTGTGTTACTGTGACATTGAGATTCAGTATGTACAGTCATAAATACAATTTTTTGGTCAGACAACCATTGCCCATTATCACCTCCAAGTTGCATGTTTCATATAAAGTCCCAACCCTTCTTTTCAGTCAATTATATTCATACACTAAAAACAATTCATAACAAATTTACAGTGATGAATAATTATTAAGTGATGGGTATTACATGTGCAATAAGTAAAAATATTACAATATGGTACGGTATCCAAACACTATATAGATCTAAACGGAATAAAGTGCAAGTGCTGGTGATTATAGTGTTAGGTGCTGGATTTCAACTAGCATATGTGATGATGTGACTTGAGCGATCATTTTCTTCAGTGCGATTGCACCTAAAGGTGCAGTGGCTCCTTACCTTACCACTGTAAGGTAACAGCATAAAGATAGCCAGGGGTGATCCAGATTCTAGGGTCCTGCAATCGGTCTCACTAAGTATTTCCTTATGGATGGCGATCTGTATGGAGCTTGGTGAATGCTTCTTATGTTTCCGTTATATGAATTATTAGCAGGTATCAGGTAAACGC
This sequence comes from Lithobates clamitans, assembly GCA_037952925.1. Classification (NCBI taxonomy): domain Eukaryota; kingdom Metazoa; phylum Chordata; class Amphibia; order Anura; family Ranidae; genus Lithobates; species Lithobates clamitans. The sequence continues at coordinate 9,345,823 of JBBGZY010000513.1, read as the reverse complement.
ATCAGCAGATGGAGAAAAAAGAAGAACGGGGGACCCCAATAGTGAAGTATATACTACTAGTATTTATTCTTTTACAGCGAAAATAAGGTACTCACATAAAGCAGTTTTAAACATGCCGCATGCTGTATGCGTAAGGTGATACACGCTGACAGGAACACTCAATGAACTACCACAGTGCTCCACAGCGCTGTGATAGTTCATTGAGAACTACAAGCCTACAGCTGCTAAGGCTGTCGGGACTTGTAGTTCATTTAGACACAGAGCTCTGTGTATGAATGATGTGCTGCTTTCAAAAACTGGCAGTTAGTACAGGGAACCTCTCTCCATACTGCTGCCACAGGGAGGGGGAGCAGCGGCTGCAGCACTGGGAACATGTTACATGTTCCACCCTAAAATTGGGTGGAATATGTAACATGTTTCCAAAGGTGAACTAAGTTTTTATTTGAACCTATTCTCCATCTCAAAATCAAATGGGTGAATTTGCCACATACTGGATTGAAAATTTCTAAACAGATTCCTTTATGTAACTAAATGTCAGGGCTGGGCTCAGCCCTTCCTTCTTTGAGCTGGCCACTCAGCTCTTGGCTAATTGCCAGCTCCTATCTCTCCACAGTCACTTGCTGTTGATGATATCCTGCTCATCAGTCCTGCCTACTTAAGCCATCCAGTCCAGAGGAGCTCTGCCTTTACCTTGGTCAATATCACAGAAACTCCTGCGGTCCTGTTTAAGACTTGCTTTGCTGACATCCCTTCTGGCTCCAGATCCTGCTTGCTGTTTAACTACATTGATCCCTGACTTCAATGCAGGGGGTTTCTCAGCCAGGTTGAGATATACTTTGAGATGCTGCCCCAGGCTTTTCTCACGGACAGAAGCAAAGTAGGTTTCGTGATATCTTTTCTTTCTGAGAGAGCCTTGGCCTGGGCAAACCCTCTATGGTAGATGCAAAAACCTGTTGTCTTGAGCTACCCTGAGTTTTTGGCTTCGTTTAAAAGTGTATTTGACGTTCCCACATGCTCCGCTTCTGCTGCCAAGTGCTTCATGTCCATCGAACAGAGTACGAGAACTGTTGCAGACTATGCCATTGAATTCCGTACTCTGGCAGCAGAGGTTGCGTGGAATAATGAGGCCCTTGTGGCTGCTTTTTCTCATGGTCTCTTGGATACCTTCAAGGATGAGATAGCAGCCCGAGATATACCCACTGAGCTGGAGAAGTTGATCACGTTTGCAATCCTCATTGACTCCAGACTCAGAGAAAGACTCTCTTTTAAGGAGCACTTCTCCTGTACGTTTGTCTCCTAGCTTTGCAGTCCCACCCCTGCCTCCCTCACCTCCCATGCCTTCTGGTACTGAGTCGGTCAGTGAAGGTGAACCCATGCACTTAGGTTTCACGCGTCTCTCTGTAGATGAGAGAACCTTTAGGAGGAGGGAGAGATTGTGCCTTTATTGTGGCCAGGCAGGTCACTTTTTGAAGTCTTGTCCTACCCGTCCAGGGAAGGCCCGAACCTTGAGGTCCTGTCACGGACAGACCTTAGGTGGTGTTGTTTCATCCCCAGTTATCCAGAAGGATAAGCCCCTGGTTTCGGGCACCCTTTCTTGGGCTGAGTCGTCCATCGAGATACAGGCTCTAATCGACTCTGGGGCTACAGGCCTGTTCATTGATGCTGCCTTTGTATCGAAGCACTCAATTCCGCTGCAGCTGTGTGACACTCCACTTGCCATTGAGGCTCTTGATGGGAGACCTCTACAGCCTGCCATGTGACTCATGAGATGGTTCCATTGTCCATGGCCATGTGGGCTCTTCACCATGAGATGATCCAATTCCAAGTTATTTCCTCACCTAAGTTTCCGCTGGTTATTGGTTATCCTTGGTTACAGAGGCACAACTCTTCTTTTGATTGGCTCCGTGCTGAGGTTCTCTCCTGGTCAACACAATGCAGTGAGACATGCTTCCAGAAGGTAGCCAATGTCCTGTGCACCTCTTCACTCTCCTCCCTGCCGGAGGAATACTGCAATTTTAGGGATGTCTTTGACAAAGGTCAAGCCGGTAGTTTGCCTCTACACCAGCCATATGATTGCGCAATTGACCTTCCAAACCCGACCACGAGGGTAAACCCTCGTGGTCGGGTTTACCCTTTGTCGGTCTTGGAGGATAAGGCCATGGAGGAGTATGTTGCAGATGCACTTTCTCGAGGTTTCATCCACATCCTCATCTCCTGCTAGTGCTGGTTTCTTCTTTGTGAAGCAGAGAAGTGGTGAACTGAGACCTTGTATTGATTCTAGGGGTCTCAATCATTTCACCATTAAGAATGCCTATCTGATTCCGTTGATTACGGAATTATTTGACCGCCTCAAGGAAGCAACGGTTTTCATGAAGCTTGATTTGGGAGGGGCATACAATCTCGTGAGGATTAAGGAGGGTGATGAGAGGAAAACTGCTTTAATACCAGAACAGGCCATTAAGAGTACCACGCAAAGCCTTTTGGCCTTTGTAACACCCCGGCAGTTTTCCAGGAATTTATTAACGATGTCCTCTGAGATTTGTTGCAATTATGTGTGGTGGTTTATCTCAATGAAATCCTCATATTTTCCTAATCCCTGGAGAGCCACCACACAGATGTCTGTCCTGTGCTTCAGAAACTAAGAGAGAACAATCTCTATTGTAAATTGGAGAAGTGCGAGTTCCATCGTGAACAGGTTCAATTCCTGGGTTATGTAATTTTCACTGCTGGTTTTTCGATGGACCCAGATAAACTTTCGGTAGTTCTTAGTGGCCCTGACCCGTGGGTTTACATCCTCTGCAGCGTTTCCTGGGCTTTGCCAACTATTATCGGAAGTTTATTCGTAACTTCTCATCTCTGGTCAAGCCCCTGATTGATATGACCAGAAAGGAAGGTAAACCACAGAGTTGGTCTCCAGAGTCCATTAAGGCCTTTGAGAGTTTCAAGACCGTTTATCCTTGAGGTTGATGCTTCTGAGACTGGTGTTGGCGCCCTTCTGTCTCAACGTCCTACTTCTGAGAGGGCGATGCATCCTTGTGGCTACTTTTCCAAGAAATTGACACCTGCGGAGTGCAATTACAAGATTGGTGACAGAGAGCTGTTGGCGATCATTTTAGCCCTGAAAGAATGGAGACATCTCCTCGAAGGTACCACTGTGCCGGTTCTCATTCTTACTGACCATAAGAATCTCACATTCTTGTCTGAGGCTAAACGCCTCTCTCCCAGAAGGGTGCGATAGGCTCTTTTCTTGTCAAGTTTCAATTACATTATCTCATTCTTACCCAGTACTAAGAATGTAAGGGCTGATGCCTTGTCACGACAATTTTCCTCCACTTCCAAGTTGGAGTCGGTTCTGGTTCCTGTGATTCCTCCTGATCGTATTCTGGCTACGATTCGCACCAGTCTCACTTCTCCTTTGGGTGACAAAATTATTGCTGCTCAGGTCCATGTGACCGCTGCTTTGTCCCAGAGAGTCTCCGTACTGCCGTTCTCCAGACTTACCATTCTCCTAAGGCTGCTGGCCACCCTGGGAAGAATCAACTCTTTTGGGCCATTTCCCAACAATTCTGGTGGCCTAGTCTACGTGCTGATGTAACTGCCTTTGTAGCTACCTGTTCCGTATGTGCTCAGAGTAAGACTCCATGACACCTTCCAGTGGGCCTCCTACAATCAATACCCAATGGAGAGAGGTCCTGGACCCACCTGTCTATGGATTTAATTGTGGAGTTACCCAACTCCCAGGGCAACACAGTTAACCTTATGGTGGTTGACCGGTTCTCAAAGATGTGTCATTGTATTCCACTTAAGAAGTTGTCCACTTCTAAGGAACTGGCTTCCATTTTTGCTCAAGAGATTTTTCGCTTACATGGGCTACCCAAGGTGATTGTCTCGGACAGGGGTAATCAGTTTGTGTCCCGATTCTGGCGAGCCTTTTGTTCACATTTGGGAATTCAGCTTGTTTTCTCATCTGTATATCACCCGCAGTCTAATGGGGCCGCAGAATGAGCCAATCAGTCCTTGGAATAATTCCTAGGTTGCTTTATTTCGGACCATCATAACAACTGGTCAGACCTATTACTGTGGCAGAGTTTGCTCACAACAGTGCCTTTAATTCTGCTTCAAAATTGTCCCTGTTTATGGCGAATTATGGTTTCCAACCTTCCATGTTGCTTGACTCGTTTATACCGCAGAATATTCATACGTTAGAGGAGCATCTCCGTGGTCTTTGTTCCACTTGGGCACAAGTCCAGGAGGCTTTGCGACATGCTAATGATAGGTACAGACTCCATGCTGACCGCAAATGCCTGCCTGTGCCTTGCTACCAGGTTGGGGACAGGGTCTGGCTGTCATCTCGCAACCTCCGACTTTGTGTTCCTTCACTGAAGTTCGCACCTCAGTTTATTGGGCCTTTCTGTATTCTTCACAGGATTAACCCAGTGGCTTACGCATTAGGCCTTCCTTCTAATATGCGTATTTCGAATGTATTTCATGTCTCCTTAATAAAAACTTTGGTCCGCAACCACTTTGCCACCTCGGTGCCACGTCCTCACCCTGTACAGGTTGAGAACCATGAGGAGTATGAAGTACAGTCCATTGTTGACTCCCGTATGTTCCATGGGTGCATACAGTACCTGGTGCATTGGAAAGGGTATGGTCCAGAGGAACGCTTTTGGGTCTCATTCTCGGACGTACATGCCCCTGTCCTCCTCCCTGATTTCCATAGACGTTTTCCCCTCAAGCCTGGTGGTCCTCCGAGCGGGAGGGGTCTTTGAGGAGGGGGTACTGTCAGGGCTGGGCTCAGCTCTTCCTTCTCTGAGCTGGCCGCTCAGCTGTCGGCTAATTGCCAGCTCCTACAAAACAAAATATGAAAAAGCAGTACAGCGCTGACAATGTCCCTAAAGATATTCAATTACTTAAAATGTCCATAAGAAGGAGAACAGTAAAATGTCCATAGAGAAAGAGAATTCCAGATAAAGATCCCAATGTGCAAGTGATATCCAATAATGATGAGTGACTCATATAGTGATAACGATCCACCACCAGTAACGCTAGCCGCTCACCTCAGCGAGTGGACCCCTGAATAAAATCAGTCAGGTCTCAAACAGCCTTTCCCACACTGGGAGATGTAAAGAAGCAGGTAACTGGAACCAGATGGCTTGCGGTCTCGTGGGACTATCACATGTAATAGAACAAATAATATCTAGTGCTCTCTGTCTCTAGCTTAAAAAGTGTTTATTAAAAAACAGTAGATCAACTTACAAGGCAGGCACTGTACCCCAGTGCGAAGGATGCAAGCGTGTAAGATACTCCACGAGAATCAACTAGCAGGGCGCGAGTGACGTCACGAGTCACGTGGTGATGATCCGTACGCGTTACGTCCCTTGTGATGGGCGGGACTTCTTCAGTGGCGACGGCGTGACGTGGTGCACCCGCTTAAAGATAGCTCAGCTGATCGCAACAGCCAATAGAGCCAGTGGTGTGTATGTTACCATGGTAACCATTACCAGAGAGCGGAAGTATTGGCTCTCATGATAGAGCCATGGTGGGATTCATTATAACAATGATAAATCACTGTAGCTGAACCCTAAAAATTTATTGAAATCACGAGATGCTACTAAGTGTAACTAATATGAATGTGACAAACTCCCTCTAGGGGAGTCTAATTTAAGTGACGACCCGTGTCCATTGCTCAGTTTCGTGGAGCATCCTATTCGCATAAGATATAAAAAACAATATCCATATATTTCAAAAGTGTAAAAATTCATATCGAACAATTCCATATAAAATACATGTGGGATTAACGGTCTGAAATGAAGCAATTTACGTCGAATTCGACGTTTAAGCCTCCCGGCAAGAGGACCTTGGTCTCATGGATCCAATGGGATTCCCTACGGCTGAGCTGGCGGAGAAAGTTACCCCCCTTCCAATGTTTGTTAACTTTTTCGATTCCCCAGAATTTTAATCCTGGGGAATCGAAAAAGTTAACAAACATTGGAGGGGGGGTAACTTTCTCCGCCAGCTCAGCCGTAGGGAATCCCATTGGATCCATGAGACCAAGGTCCTCTTGCCGGGAGGCTTAAACGTCGAATTCGACGTAAATTGCTTCATTTCAGACCGTTAATCCCACATGTATTTTATATGGAATTGTTCGATATGAATTTTTACACTTTTGAAATATATGGATATTGTTTTTTATATCTTATGCGAATAGGATGCTCCACGAAACTGAGCAATGGACACGGGTCGTCACTTAAATTAGACTCCCCTAGAGGGAGTTTGTCACATTCATATTAGTTACACTTAGTAGCATCTCGTGATTTCAATAAATTTTTAGGGTTCAGCTACAGTGATTTATCATTGTTATAATGAATCCCATCATGGCTCTATCATGAGAGCCAATACTTCCGCTCTCTGGTAATGGTTACCATGGTAACATACACACCACTGGCTCTATTGGCTGTTGCGATCAGCTGGGCTATCTTTAAGCGGGTGCACCACGTCACGCCGTCGCCGCTGAAGAAGTCCCGCCCATCACAAGGGACGTAACGCGTACGGATCATCACCACGTGACTCGTGACGTCACCCGCGCCCTGCTCGTTGATTCTCGTGGAGTATCTTACACGCTTGCATCCTTCGCACTGGGGTACAGTGCCTGCCTTGTAAGTTGATCTACTGTTTTTTAATAAACACTTTTTAAGCTAGAGACAGAGAGCACTAGATATTATTTGTTCTATTACATGTGATCGTCCCATGGTTCCAGTTACCTGCTTCTTTACATCTCCCAGTGTGGGAAAGGCTGTTTGAGACCTGACTGATTTTATTCAGGGGTCCACTCGCTGAGGTGAGCGGCTAGCGTTACTGGGGGTGGATCGTTATCACTATATGAGTCACTCATCATTATTGGATATCACTTGCACATTGGGATCTTTATCTGGAATTCTCTTTCTCTATGGACATTTTACTGTTCTCCTTCTTATGGACATTTTAAGTAATTGAATATCTTTAGGGACATTGTCAGCGCTGTACTGCTTTTTCATATTTTGTTTTGTTGGATTTGATAAATTTATCCTCAGTATCCAGCTACTCTAGTTTATTGCATTAGTGATTAGCGCTGGTTGAATTTCTTTATTTGAATTGCCAGCTCCTATCTCTCCACAGTTACTCAGCTGTTGATGATATCCTGCTCTTCAGTCCTGCCTACTTAAGCCGTCCAGTCCAAAGGAGCTCTGCCTTCGCCTTGGTCAATATCACAGAAACTATCTCCTGCAATCCTGTTATAGACTTTCTTTGCTGACATCCCTTCTGGCTCCAGATCCTGCTTGCTGCTCCACTACATTGATCCCTGACTTCTGGCTTGGCTGACTATCCGTTCCGGTTACTGAACTTTGGCTATGCTTTGACTACAATTGTTCTTTTTACTTTTATTAATAAATAAATGTGATTTAACTGTACTTCTGTCTCAGCCTGATTTCATGGTTTCTGACACTAAATTCTGGATGGAATCGACAAGATCTGTCATTGCATGTCTCAGACAAGGGGAATTTCTGGCATCAGTAGATGTCAGGATCCAGGTCTGAATTTGTGACCAATGATGTGTCTGGCTGTGGTTTTTCATGCTGTTCCACCAGGGATGCTTAACAGCGCCCTGCCCAATTCCTTGGACAACCTTGCTTTGTGTCTTGTTTCTAGTAAACTTTGAACCCTTTTCTGCTTCCATGAACGTCATGATTTAAATCGGAGGTCCACCTAAAAAAATATATTAAAAGCCTGCAGCTACAAATACTGCAGCTGCTGACTTTTAATAAATGGACACTTACCTGTCCAGGGTGCCTGCGATGTCGGCAGCCGAAGCTGATCAATCGCTCGGCTCTCAGCTGCTGCCACCACCATCCTCGGCTACACTTCCCTACTGCGCATGCACGAGTCGCGCTGCGTGTCCTAACTGGCCTCCGCTATCTCCTGGGACCTGTGTGTTTCCCAGGAGACAGCGGAGGAGGGGGGGAGGGGCGTGACTCCCGCAGGAGTCTATTCCCTGAAGTGGGTGCAAATACCTGTATTGTACAGGTATCTGCACCCTTCTCCCCCCTGAAAGGTGCCAAATGTGACACCGGAGGAGGGGAGGGTTCCAAAAAGTGGAGGTTCCATGTCTTTTCACATCCTGTTTGCCAGATTATTATACTCTCTCCAGCCGATATCTTGCTTTTTGCATACTTGTTGCTGTCCTTATCTTCACTACCACTTGTTATGGACCCTTGGCGTGCTCATCGACTATCTGACCTCATCCAGCTACTGCTTGTTACTGACTTTTGCATTGTTTACTGACTACGTCTCTGCTTGATCCTACCTGTTACATCTTCTACTGGACTCCAGCTTGCTCACCTCATGGCGGGGAGATCCAGAGGTCCGCAGTATGGTACTAACATGCAGCAAAACCCATCTCCACCATCAGCAGCTCTGGTGAATACTGACTAGTATACTGGTACCCTGTGCCTTCAGGTGAACCTGCATTATCTGCCACTAGGATCTGCTGGTATTTCTTGCTGACTACTTGTGACCCTTTCAACTGCTACAGCCATTGGCCTCTGAGCCTGATCCTAGACCATGACAGTAGACATACAAGATGCCCATCTACACATCTACATTTTCCCCTCACATCAATACTTTGTGTTTTTCTTTGAGAGACCAACATTTCCTGTTTGTAGCACTAGCATTCAGACTATCTTCTGCAGCCCAAGTGTTCACAAAAGTGCTCACCCTGCTTCTGGCTCTTCTGTGAACATGTCACAGGTTACCTGAATGAACTCCTAATGAAAGTCTCCTTAGTTATGGCCCTGTCTGACAACATCCAAAGGACAAATTAGTTCCTTCAATCCTCTGACTGGATAATCCTCCTTTCAAAGTCTGCTTTCCAGCCATCAAACTATTTGGATTACTTGGGTTTAACCTTGGACACACCCCAGGCTAGATTTTTTTTCCTAAGGATTAGAGAGGGAAGCCTAGGGTTGCCCCAAACATGCCCCTGGCAAAAATGGAAGATGGACTAGCTCTGTACCCAAGGATTTAACATTGATTCAGAAAAAAAAAAACAATTTATTGGTATAGAAACATTTTAAAAGGCATCATACATATTCAGAAAATGTGGATAAAATCAATAGTTACAGCCGTGCATTGTTTATAAATCCAAAATGTAGTAATGAATTGTCCCCAGTGGATGGTGGGGATACTGGATGTGGTAGATCTTGACATATAATCCTAATCATATAATACAGGTTTCGTGGTAAGGACTGCTTCCTCGAGAGGAGTCAATCATTGTCATCCAGAGTAGCCATCAATTGGTTATAGCAGCACGGCAGGGGCATCCCAAGGTAGTCCCTCCCACGGCGGACACGGGGGACGCTTACAAGCCTTCAAATCTAATATGCTTGGAAATCCAATATAGCAACCCGGGGGTTAAAGGTAAGAGGCTAGGTTCATAGTCACCACACCACAGTTCCGATATATATCCAGGGTATTGCTTGTAGTTAAGGATATTATACTGTGAGTGTTCCCAAAATAGGGATGTCTCAGTGGAGTCAAGGCCCCACAAGTTGCCTTAAGAGCTGCATACCCCCCCGGGAAGAGGCTGCCACATTTTCATAATCTGGAACAGGAAAGTCCAATCTTTGGATTGCCAAAATGCTTCCAGCCAAACAAAGCTCTTCCTGACATAATGGATCTCCGATCCTGCCCAGTATTTGGGAACGTCATTCTTGCACATGCCTTAGTAGATAGTGACAACTTCCTTTAAGGCTAGGGTTGAGTTAACAAATTCTTGATGGTGCAGGGGACTTGGCCATCAGAAGCCAAAACTCCCTATAAATATTAGGGAACTGAGAGCAATCAGTTTATCTCTATAACACTGGATTCCCATTCTACAAGGTCACTCAGTCAAGGGGTAGTCAGACAATGCCACAGAAGAGGCCTTCATAAATGATCAGGGGCCACCAGAGGTCAAGTCTGATACTTTCCCCGGGTGGAAACTTACATTCCAGCTCTTGGCTGTTCACATCCCTGGAGTGGACAATTGTCAGGTGGACTAAGCTTCCAATGTCCAGACCCAGGGGTGTGGTCTTGCCACCCAGAGAATTTTCAAAGTCTCTGTCAAAGGTGGGGAAAACCAGATGTGGATATTCTGGCCTCCAGGTTCAACAACAAGCTGAATAAACTAAGTAGTCAAGACCAGGGATCCTCGGGGGCGTGGCCAGTCAGAGCAGAAGATGGACACTTAATTGCATAGCTCAGCAGCCAGGGGACACAATCCAGCGCAATCGGCCCACACTACGACTCCATCCGCACCCATCCTCGCTCCAGACATTCAGGAGACAAAGATGCAGCCATCCAGGAAAAGATTTACGGAGCACAAGCCCCAAAAACTGACGGAATTCGCTTACAAGCCGGCGGGCTGGGATTCCCAAGATGGCGCCGACCAGGCCGCGCCGCCCAAATCGTACACGGACCTCCCAGATGACATCCAGGACACACAGCACTCCACAGGTACTAATCCTGACAAGCACCAAGCCCCAGAGTGTGACCCTCTCCCCAGCAGCCCAGCAAAAGCTAGGATGAGGCTAGATACACTGCCGCTGCACACACAGCGCCAGCTAACTGAGGCCCAGGCTCCCATCCCCTTCTCCATAGACCAGGCCCTGCACTCCTCCATGGCCTCCTTCCCCACATCAGGGCAGCCAGTCATGGACACTACTCTGAAGGACATGCTTCTATCCCTGCAGTCCTCCCTCATGAATGATCTTTCATCCATGTTTCACAGAGTCACCTCTGTCATTCACAAGCTAGATGACAGAATGACTAATGCTGAGAGGGGTATACAGGCCTGCACTTCCACAGTGATTCTTATGACACTGTTAAGGAAGAACAGGCATGGATGCGCGCCAAAATGGCGGATTTAGAAGACAGGTCACGCAGGAACAACATTAAACTGAGGGGAGTCCCAGAGTCCATACTCCCCGTGGACCTACCGCGTTACACGAAAGAATTGATACACCTAGTGATACCTGAAGCCTCCCCACGAGACGCCATCATTGACAGAATACACAGAATCGCCAAACCGTCCCACCTGGCAGCCTCAGTCCCTAGAGATGTACTGATGAGCGTTCACTTCTATCAAACCAAAGAAAAGCTCCTTATGGGCCTTAGAGCTAAATCACCACTACCTGGCCCCTACACTGGGATACAACTTTTCCCTGACCTGTCCAAGTACACCCTCCAACTGCGACATCAACTGAACCCGATAACCAAAGGTCTGCAGAACCATAAGGTACCATACAAATGGCGCCACCCAGCTACCATCCTTGTTGTCCGCAATGGTCAGACACACGCAATAGGAGACCTGGACAAGGGCCTTAAGCTCCTCCACTCCTGGAGCATAATCCCTGACATGGCTGTCTCTGCCCCACAAACCAACGGTGTCACACCACCTCGTAGACAACAAACTCACCATCTCACCTGAGGATGCTAGCATCTAGGCTACAATGGCCGACAACTCATTCCACAGTTCCCCTGAGCTCTGACAACCTGTTACCCTAGCTCTCTACCTCCGGTGATACTGACTCTGTTTACCCCCACGTAGAGGATTCAACGGTGTCAAACACCCCCTCTAATCTTCGCTCTAGCTGAAATATACAGCAATATCATATCCATCAACAGCGAATCAAAATCCAAGTTCTTTTTCCACTAGTTTCCGCACTCTATACCAGTGATCTGTTAATGCATTTCTCTATTGGTTACTGACATATTGCTCTATCCGCAGCACTCTAGTCCACTTCTATTTCAGACCCTTGGATTGCCACCGGCACACCACTGCGCTCTAACTCCAAGACCCATCAGCAGCCAGAAGTAACAGCATTCCACTACCGGTACCTCAACACATCTGCAATCGGACTTCCACTTCCATATCAACGTAGCTGACCCCCATCTACCACCGGACTCACCCTCCAGCAATGAACCGTAAGTGTTGCACTCAACACCCACCATCCCCACAGCCACAAAATGCCATTCACTATACTGTCATTAAATGCCAACGGCCTCAATCATCCTGCCAAGAGACACTCACTATGGAGATCCGCTACAGATCTTCACAGTGACATCCTTTGCGTCCAGGAAACACACCTGCTTACCAATGATACATCCCGATGCAAGAACAACCATTTTCCCCATCTGTTCCACGCCACCCACTCAACTAAAACCAGAGGGGTCATGATTGCAATCAGAGACTCACTGGAGTTCCAACTTCTAGATATCGAAACGGACCCCGAAGGTCGTTATATCATACTTGCCTGCAAAGTCAACAAAGTGACCTACACCATAATCAACGTCTATGCCCCAAATTCTTGCCAAACTAAATTTCTTCACAGAGTCCTACGTAAAGCCAAACACATTCAAAAAGGACACCTAATACTCTGTGGAGACTTTAATCTCGTCCCTGAATTATCCATCGACTCTACATCGTCAGCAACCAGAAGAGACTCACCTCTGAAAAGATTTATCTCCTCCCAAGACCTCTACGACGTTTGGCGCTGTTATCATGGCTCCGAACAGGACTACACTTTTTTTTTCCTCCAGGCACCGCTCATATTCAAGAATAGACCTGTTCTTAACCGACAAGTTTATTCTACAAAAAATATCTACCTCCACAATCCACACCACGACATGGTTGGACCATGCCCCAATCTCTATCACGATCCAAGATTCTAACTTACAAAAAAATACATTTATTTGGCGAATAAACAACCATATCATTCAACACAACCAATATGCGCCAACTATTGCAGAACAAAAAAACGATTTTTTCTCACTAAACAAAGGCTCGGTGCCCGACCCTGCCGTGGTGTGGAGTGCGCACAAAGCGTACATGAGAGGAATGTTAATTAAATTAAGCTCCCACCATAAGAAAAAGAGGACGCAACGTATAGACGACCTAACGACTCAAATAGCAGCCCTAGAATTGAAACACAAATCTGACCCCCGAGACCACCAGACAAATCACCTATTGTCCCTTAGACAAGAACTCAGAACACTACTCCTTCACTCTTACGAATTCCTCCAGAAAAAATTTAAGGCGACATCGTATTCTACCTCTAACAAAGCGAGAAAGAAACTAGCACAAAGACTAAAAGGTAGGCGCACCAAAGCCAAAATCTCTCAACTTTTCCACCCTCACACCAAAGCCCCACTGAGCAACCCCTAAGACATAGCCGATGCCTTCAGTGTCTATTATGGAGACTTATATAATCTAAAACAAGACCCTCTCACACCCCAACCTACTCCAGACGATATTGACCAATTTCTCAGGAAAGTCAAACTACCCACACTGACAACAGACCAACTGACCGCCTTAAATGCCCCCTTCACAGAAAAAGAAATAAAAACAACAATTGCCTCACTACCTAGCGGCAAAGCCCCAGGCCCTGACGGTCTAACTGGGGAATACTACAAGCAATTTTCACCCCATTTGACCCCATACCTAACTGAACTGTATAACCACGTTGCCTCCTCTTCTGCTTTCTCTAAAGAATACTTGAATGCTTTAGTGATAACATTACCGAAACCAGGGAAACAGTCAAATGTACCTCAAAATTTCCGCCCAATATCTCTGCTTAATCTCGACCTTAAAATTTACGCTAAAACCATAGCAACAAGATTGATCAAAATTATGCCCACTCTTATACACCATGACCAGACGGGGTTCACAAAAGGTGATGCCACCAGAAGGATGATAAACCTAATCCACCACGCTGAATCCACCGGAACGCCTTCTCTGCTCCTATCCTTGGATGCAGAGAAGACTCTCGATAGGGTGCATTGGACCTATCTTGAAAAGGTCCTCCAAAAGTTTGGATTCCAGGGTCAGATTCTTGGAGCCATTATGGCACTATACTCCAACCCCGAAGCTCAAGTTTACACAGAGGGCATGCTTTCCTGCCCATTTCCCATAACCAATGGCACCCACCAAGGCTGTCCTCTATCTCCCCTCATATTTAATATGCTCATGGAGCCCCTAGCAGAAAGTATCCGTTCTCATCCCAACATCTCTGGCTTACACATTGGAACCACACACCATAAGATCAGCTTATTTGCGGATGACATCATTCTTATCCTATCCAATCCGACTGTTTCCCTGGCTGAAGTACAACATATGCTCCAATGGTTTAGTTCGATCTCCTACTACAAGGTGAATACATCCAAATCCTTCATCCTAGACATAAACATAAACGCCACCATAAAAAACCTTTTACAGCTGCAATATCCTTTTGCATGGGCTGACACTGACATCTCTTACCTGGGCATTAAACTCACAAGAAACACTAAAAGCCTCTATTCAAGTAATTTCCTTCCACTACTCCAGACCATACAACAAACAACACAACAAATAGCAAAACACGAACTTTCTTGGACAGGGAAACTTGCGGCCTTTAAAATGATATGCCTCCCCCAAATACTTTATTATTTCAGAACCCTACCAATTCCACTACCCGCCACATTTTTTAGATCCCTACGCACAATATACAACAAACTCCTGTGGAATGGTAAACGTCCCAGGTGTGCACATCAACAACTGGTTAAACATAAACAAGTGGGTGGTACGAGCTCTATAGATTTTGAAGATTACCATCTAGAAGCCATTCTGGCCCAATTACCCTGCTGGTTCCAACCATCTCCAACTACGCTATGGGGGCATATTGAATGCTCCTCAATTACAAGATCAGACCTGAAAACCTGGTTACTGAGCACCCCACTGGGCTCACCGATCCCAAAGTCCCTATCTCCAACTATTAAAGCATCAGTGCAAGCCTGGAGGAAAGTGATCACCTCAATGAACCACACTCCCCATGAACCACAAACACATATCCCTCTAGCCACCTTGAAACATATAACGCCTGAACTTTCAGTAACCTCATGGACACATAAAGGCATAGGGTCCCTACAACATTTGCTACAAGACAACTCCCTCAAACCATTCTCCCAGTTACAATCTGAATATGCACTACCCACATCTGAACATTTCACCTACCTTCGTATACAACACTGCCTCAAAACTGTCCCCCTTCCTCTGTACAGCATCCACCCCAAGACTTGGGACTTTCTCACTAACCCTAACACAAATCTCAGAGGAATCTCATATTTCTACAACTCCCTCCACCAAAAACATACCTTCACCAAACTAAAACCACATAAGAAATGGGAAATTGATCTGAACCACGAATTCACAGACAATCAATGGCATCAAGCCTTCAAGTCAACATACAAGGCCACGAAATGCGCGGCCCTTTGGGAATTAGCGCAAAAAATTTCTCTGCGTTGGTATATGACCCCAGCCAGAATCGCGTCTATTAACCCTCACATCCCCAACACATGCTGGAGATGTAACTCATCCCCAAGTGATCTTCTTCATGTTTTCTGGTCATGCCACCTTCTTAAAACGTACTGGGATAGTATTTTCCAGTTAATCTCGCACATCACTCACATCAAAACTTCCCCCTCCCCAGCACTTGCGATCCTGAACCTTACTATTGAAGACTTTCCTCACCCCTTTAGAATAGTGACCACCCACGTCCTGATGGCAGCTAGACTTAATATAGCTAGACACTGGAAGTCTGCCACACCTTTAACTCTAACCCAAGTCGTCGACTTGGTATCATTACACTACAGCTATGAGCATGCATCTGTTACTGGCACAAACCATTATACAAAAGTACAATCCAACTGGCAACCATGGACCACCTGGACTAGACACTGCGCAATTCACGTCTAATTTACTGCAATACAACCCCTTCCTCTTGGCCGAGCAATACTAAGAATAGAGCAAGTTTACATGCATATTTTCATCTGGTAACCTTCCAGAATAACTCCTTTCTTTGGAATGTTGCAAGATTAGATGGTCCACTTCGCTCCTGTGGCTCTAGAGATCCCACATGGGGTGTCACACTAGTGAAGTGGACCAGCCACAACTGCAAATATTACAAATGTTAGAGATACTGGTTATTATGTACTTATTGCATTAGTTTATTGTGTATGGACAAAGTTGTACTCTACCCAATATGGAGTTATTCTCATTGCATTGTCCACTCAAACGTCGTTGCACGACGTACAATGTTCAATTGTACAATATATACTCTGTGAAAATTAATAAAAAATTATTGACTAAAAAAAAAAAGACCAGGGATCCTCTAGCCTTCTTAGTAGAAGCTCTAGTGATTCCTTAGACTCAACTCAAACTGATTTATATTGTGTCTGTAATGTGCTGCGTTAAGAGAATAAAAAAACGCATAAATGTATCAAATTTCATGTGTCACCAAACAAATAAACTCTAATATGGTACAGACTGACCAAAAATACAAACAATGTGTAAAAATTGCAATCAATACAAATGCAAAGTACAATCGATAAAAAAACAATCGATGTAAAGCAGTGCAATCAATATACATTGTAGAAAAAAGAAAGAATGGATTTTGGGACTTTACATGAGGCATGTATATGTGAATGATGTTGTATAAAATACCTAATACCTAAATAAAATGGATGTCACAATCCCCATAGAAAGGTCCATATAACCATAATGAATTAATAGATTGATAAATCCAATAAACTAATTAAATTGATAAATACAATAATGAATATGATATATAATATATAATGTAAATAATCTATAATACATGATGTAAGCAAGAAAATACATAAAAAATATAATAATAATCATATTGACATATTTAATATCAATGATAGATAGACATGATTGGTACAAACAATAACCATTAATGAATTAAATAAACATACAGATTATCTGACGTAATAATCATGATAGATGCAAACAATAAATGCTATTGACAGAATTCATGATTTTGAGCAAGATTGACTTGGCACCCTTGAGTGAATATTCAATGCATTTCATGGCAGTTACAGCACAGCATCAGGAGTAGGATGCATGAATTTTGGCTACAAAATTGAATAAATAGATAAATAATAAATAAAGTCTCAGATGATGTACCATGCTTTCTGAAAAGAGAGCAGGAGCTAGCGATTTATACGTTACCTATGGAACAGCCCATAGGTATGACCCAGCAGTTTCCAAGATGGAGTAGGACGATGGCCCTGAATGAGCTCTCTCCCCTGGGGTTGGGCGGGGACAATCCCCCTTCCCCAGCAACCAATGGAGACCGGAGAGGGGGCTATGGGGAACAGCAGCCATGAAGCGGGCCGGACACCCACAACGCAGTTCCAAAGTATGAGGTGTGCACACATGGGACACGTGCCCAGTTCTGTGAAAAAATGTGAAAAAAAGAAATATAAAATAAGTTTAAAAGTGATTAAAGATAAGTGGAAAATGTGAAAATGAATAGAGGATGGACAGTGTAGGATGATGATTAAAACAACTCTGTGTGCCCACAGTGAATATATGTTTATGCGTTACATGATTTGTGTATATCTACACCAATGATTTCACAAGATTGAGTACACTCCTCATATTTTTGTAAATATTTTATTATATGTTTTCATGTGACAACACTGAAGAAATTACACTTTGCTACAATGTAAAGTAGTGAGTGTACAGCTTGTATAACAGTGTAAATTTGCTGTCCCCTCAAAATAACACACAGCCATTAATGTCTAAACCGCTGGAAACAAAAGTGAGTATACCACAAAGTGAAAATGTCCAAATTGGACCCAAAGTGTTAATATTGTGTGTGGCCACTGTTATTTTCCAGCACTGCCTTAACCCTCTTGGGCACGGAGTTCACCAGAGCTTCACAGGTTGCCACTGGAGTCTCCTTCCACCCCTCCATGACGACATCACGGAGCTGGTGGATGTTAGAGACCTTGCACTCCTGCACCTTCCATTTGAGGATGCCCCACAGATGCTCAATAGGGTTTAGGTCTGGAGACATGCTTGGCCAGTCCATCACCTTTACCCTCAGCTTCTTTAGCAAGGCAGTGGTCATCTTGGAGGTGTGTTTGGGGTTGATATCATGTTGGTATACTGCCCTGCGGCCCAGTCTCGAGGAGAGGGGATCATGCCCTGCTTCAGTATGTCACAGTACATATTGACATGCATGGTTCCCTCAATGAACTGTAGCTCCCCAGTGCCAGCAGCACTCATGGAGCTCCAAACCATGACACTGCCACCACAATGCTTGACTGTAGGCAAGACACACTTGTCTTTGTACTCCTCCCCTGGTTGCCGCCACACATGCTTGACATCATCTGAACCGAATAAGTTTATCTTGGGCTCATCAGACCACAGAACATGGTTCCAGAAATCCATGTCCTTAGTCTGCTTTCTTGTGCATCATCTTTAGAAGAGGCTTCCTTCTGGGACGACAGCCATGCAGACCAATTTTATGCAGTGAGCAGCGTATGGTCTGAGCACTGACAGGCTGACCGCCCACCCCTTCAACCTCTGAAGCAATGCTGGCAGCACTCATATGTCTATTTCCCAAAGACAACCACTGGATATGACACTGAGCATGTTTACTCAACTTCTTTGGTCGACCATGGCAAGGCCTGTTTTGAGTTTAACCTGTCCTGTTAAACTGCTGTATGCTCTTGGCCAACTTGATGCAGCTCAGTTTCAGGGTCTTGGCAATCTTCTTATAGCCTAGGCCATCTTTATGTAGAGCAACAATTCTGATCTTTAGAGAGTTATTTGCCATGAGGTGCCATGTTGAACTTCCAGTGACCTGTATGAAAGAGTGAGAGCGATAACACCAAATTTAACACACCTGCTTCCCATTCACACCTGAGACCTTGTAACACTTACAAATCACATGACACCGGGGAGGGAAAATGGCTAATTGGGCCCAATTTGGACATTTTCACTTGTGAGGGGTGTACTCACTTTTGTTGCCAGCGGATTAGACATTAATGGCTGTGTGTTATTTTGATTGTACAGCAAATTTACCCTGTTATACAAGCTGTACACTCACTACTTTACATTGTAGCAAAGTGTAATTTCTTCAGTGTTGTCACATGAAAAGATATAATAAAATATTTACAAAAATGTGAGGGGTGTTCTCACTTTTGTGAGATACTGTATATATATATATACTCACCTAGGTGAATGCAGCATTGTCCTCGCTGGCCCTAAGACTGAGAACTGAGTGATCAAACACTGCTGATCGCTCAGTTCTCAGTGTTCAATGAGCAGAAAGATGCGACCGTCAGTCATGGGCTCTCTAATCTGCCCCTCCAGCGCTCACTGGAGCATGGGGCTAAGGAGGGGCTAAGGAGTGGCTGGCTCAGACTCTCAGTGGATTGATGAGAGGCTGAGCCAGGTGCCAGTCCAGGCTTCTGGGTGGATCCCGATCATATGGTTGGGATCTTTTCAGAGCCCGGACTGGCTCTGTGACGTCATCTGACAGCAGGTTTCAGCCTGCTTTTTGCTGAAAATGGGTCACAGAAGTGCCAAACGAACTGCACTCATATGATCCTCAGCAGAAGTATAGCCAAAATAGCTTTGATCATACTTCTTTTTTAAGGAGCCAGAGTACCTGCACAAAGAAGTACAAAGCCACCATCTCCCCTCACTTCTCTAATGAGCGTAGACACAGCCACGCTGTGGGGAAAGGTAACAGAAGCAGACAGCTCACTTGTGGACACTCTCTCTCTCTCCTGGATCAGGTACCCCTAATGATGTTATGAGATTGAAATATGTAAGGTGGAGCTTTACTAATGTTTTATGGGTTACACTATGAGGCTTTCTTCTTTTTTGAGTTGGGCTTTGGTTTGAAGTGGAATATGATGTCACCTGCTGTGAATACCTGCATATCCATCGGGTACACACCTGTAGCAGCTTCATTGGCCTAATTTTAAGGTGAGCATACACCCACTGGGGATTCCTGGTGGCAGTCCTGTGTTCAACACTGGTCAAGGATACGTTTGCATGGATCACGCGTGAACATGAACTTATATGAACTTTATTTATTATTGATGTTTTTTGTTTTTTTTTGATTGGTTGTTCACATCGATTATACTTTTTTACAAGAATCATTCATAAATAAGTTCATATGGATCATGAGTGAATATGAATTTGATGATTATTTATTTGTTTGTTTATTGTTGTTTATTGATCGGTTGTGCATATTGATTATCGTTTCTATCAATTGGACACATTGTTTGTATTTTTGGTCAGTTTATTTGGTGACACATAAAGGTTGACACATTTATATGTTTATTCATTCTCCTATCGCAGCATGTTTCATGTTTAGTACATGCACTAAGTGTGTTTGCAGCCTATAAGTCTTCTTGATGCGCAAATGTTTCATTTATATTTCGAACTGGTTTATGCCATCCCTGCGATGAAGATACTTCCTTGACTGTGGTGCAAGGTAGAAGAGGAAAGGGTCCTGGTGATTCTAATCCCACCAAATTGGCCCAGAAGCATGTGGTACTTGGACATAATCAGACTGCTGGTGGGTGAGCCTTGGCCTTTTCCAAACAGACCAGGCTTACTGGTGCAAGGTTCCCTGTTCCATCATGCTTCTCAGTCACTGACTCTGGTATTTCCACCTTACTCAGAACAAGAAAATCCAACTCCTGTAAGAATTACCATGGTGCATGGAAGGCTTACTTTGCCTAATGTGAGGACATCCACATTCTGTCCTTTCTTCAGTCTGGTCTTGACCAGCATCTGGTTCTACTACCACTAAGGGACAGGTTTCCACCTTATCCATCCACTTTCAGAAATCTCTTGCCTAGCAAGCCCTTATCAAGAATTTTGTTCAAGGAGTTGCTTATATAAATCCCCCTATTTCACTCCTGCATTTAGGAAAGCTCATTTTTTCTAAATGCAGGAGAAATAACCAGGGAAGTATAAACAACTTTTTATGCCTCCCTGATCGCTTTTACCTGCGTTAAGATACTCCTGATGTAAAGCAGATTTAGATACATTTATATGTGTTTACGTGTGTTTAGCCATGTTTAGAGTTCATACACACTGGGCTTAAAAATGCTGCTTCTACAGGAGTGTATTGTGGGTTTTTTTGTTCCTGCCTGTAGAAGCGGCTTAGTGTTATCCTATGTGTTAATGCACATTAGGGCATTCAGAGGCAAAAAAAAACTCTTCTGGATTGTGATTTTGAGAAGAGAGAAAGGGTCCCCTAAAGAGGATTGGGATTTTAAGGGCAACTGAGTAATGGTACAAAACCAAGTATTGATTTATAACAAATTATAAGTTATTAAATATTATAAATAGCCAGTATATAGAAATTGCTATTTGACTATTTAAGAATAACATCAGAATGTACAACAAATACAAATAAGTATTGTCTCCTAGATGGAAATTACATCCGCCGCGTTTCAGGAACATATCCTTTCCTCAGGGGCGGTTCCTTGTGGAAGAAAATGTGCATCTATAATACAACATAAATCAACATTGAGAAACATATAAACAGAATGCAGGGTTATATTTTTATACATATATACATATATATATATATATATATATATATATATATATATATATATATATATATATGTATAAAAATATAACCATATAAGCATTCTGTTTCTCAATGTTGATTAATGTTGTATTATAGATGCACATTGTCTTCCACAAGGAACCGCCCCTGATGAAAGGACATGTTCCAAAAAAAAAAAAAAATATATATATACATACACATATATATATATATATATATATATAT
This sequence comes from Lithobates clamitans, assembly GCA_037952925.1. Taxonomy (NCBI): domain Eukaryota; kingdom Metazoa; phylum Chordata; class Amphibia; order Anura; family Ranidae; genus Lithobates; species Lithobates clamitans. The sequence goes on along the minus strand of JBBGZY010000513.1, from coordinate 9,324,128 downwards.
ATATATATATTTTGTGGGGGTGGGGTTAATCTTGCATGTGTTGAGATCATTATTATTATTATACAACTTGAGGGTAGACAGTACAAATACAATACACTTTAATACAGTAGGAATCAGAGGGCCCTGCTCCCTAGAGCTTACAATCTAAGAGATCATGATTTTCTTGCACTCCCCTGCCCTTAACGATGCTCACTTCAAGCATTCTGTTTATATGATTCTCAATGTTGATTTATGTTTTATTATAGATGTACATTGTCTTCCACAAGGAACCGCCCCTGAGGAAAGGACAAGTTCCTGAAACGCATCGGGCGTAATTTCCATCTAGGAGACAATACTTATTTGTATTTATTGTACATTCTGATGTTGTTCTTAAATAGTCAAATTGCAATTTCTATGCAGACATTGGCTTTTTATAATATTTAATAAATTACAATTTGTTATAAATCAATACTTGGTTTTGTACCATTACTCATTAGTTGTCCTTAAAATCCCAATCCTCCTTGGGGGACCCTTTCTCACATATTATTGTATGAGATGGTGGCAACAAATGAGTACGCTTATGATGAAATATATTCTTTTGGAGTGATTTTGAGAAGGGTTTCCTGTCAGAAAAATCTAAACGTGCCTAAACACATGTACAAAAACACTCGGAATTTCCAACAACAACGTTTTTTGTTGGAAAATTTTGAGAACCTGCTCTCAACAAATGTCCAATGGAGCATACACACGGTCGGAATTTCCGACAACACACTCACATTTCCTGTCGAAAATCCGATCGTGTGTACAGCCCATTAGAGAGTGTCTAATTAGACACAGTATGTAAAAGAAATATTGTTAAGAAAAGAAAAAAATGAATAAATGTTTAAAACATTTTAAAAAAGTAAAACATTTTTTGTACATATTGTCACCACCACACCAGTCGTATGGTGATGCTGTACTGCTCTGGTGACAGTATGTAAAAAAAAGATTGTGGGAAAAAATCCCTGGGCAAATCCCCAGACGACATCTTATCGTGACGAAACGCTTAGGGTGGAGCCTGTGATGGTGACGTCATTACGTTTTCTCTTAGGAGATTGATGGGAAACAATACTGCAAGAGGACGGAAGCCTGTGGAGACACCGTGATCTCCATCTTTGCAAGCAGATCACACTTTTAAGGATGATTGATCTTTTATATACTGCTGACGGTGGAATAGGTTCTCGGGAGACCTGAATTTCCCTGTGCCTGGTGAGACTACCTATGGTGATCATCTATAGTCGGTAAGGAGCGCTAATACTCACTTGGGTGTGAATTACCTTGGAGACTGGATCCTTTTGCACTTCTGTTTAGAATTTTATCTTCACATTGTTTATGGACCTTTTCTGATTTATCTATTCACACTGTGTTTATTGGATTTGGGCCTTTTTTTCAATAGTGATTTATTTATCCTTTTTTTTATATATGCGTTATAATATCAATTATGTGTTTTATACTTTATCACGTATCATTTTTATAATTTTCTATGGTACCTGCCTTAGTTTTATCTAGTGTGAGAGTTTTTTCACCAGTACAAGATTTCATTGGATAATTTATATTCCATTTATTCATCATTTGTGCATCACTGCTAGTTAATTTTTTTTTTGTATGGTACTTGCATTAGTTTTTCTTTTTTTCACCATTGATTAATTTATTCTTTACTTTAATATATTAACGCTGCATCAAAAATTGAAATAGGCCTTCAGTACATCAAAATTGATTAATTTTCAAAAATATATATCATAGTTTGTAAACTTTATAACTTTTACACACACTAAATAATACACACTGTTTTTTGTTTACCATAGAAATGTAGCAGAATACATTTTGGCCTAAATTGAAGAAAGATTTTTTCTTTCAAAATGTTATAACAGAAACTACAAAAAATATTGTTTATATAGCAAAAAATAAAATAAAAAGTGGTGATTAAATATCACCCCCCAAAAAAACTCTATCTGTCCCAAAAAAAGAAAAAAAAATAATTTGGGTACAGTGTTGCATGACTGAATAATTGCCATCCGAAGTGGGATAGTGCTGGAAACTGAAAATTGGCCTGGGTAGGAAGGGGGTGAAAGTATCCGGTAGAAGTGGTTAAAGCGGGATTCCAAATTCCAATAAACCCCCTCCCACACACCCCCACAACCACTAGACCAAAGTTGTGGGGAAGAGGCTCTTATCCTTATCAACATGGGGACAACATGCTTTGTCAGGGTTAAGTAAAACTCAAAATTAAATTTAAAGAGGAAGTAAAGCCATTCTGTAGATGTATACCTACAGGTAAGCCTATAATAAGGCTTACCTGTAGGTACTATGAATATCTCCTAAACCTTCACGGTTTAGAAGATATTCACACTTCATGCAGCCAATGATGTCATTGGCAATTATACCTTTAAAAAAAAGTGATGTCACCAGTGCATGCGATCTGAAGGGATGATACACCCGTACCTTCAGAGATTTGTGCCATGATCCATGACTCCCGTGCGCATGCGTGAGAGAGATGGCCGGAGGATGTCCGGAGGATGCAAACCCGGGAGGAAGACCCGGTGAAGATGGCAGCGTCTGTAAGAGCTTGCAGCGCGGCGGTGCAGGGCTTCGTTCTAAGGTATTTCATAATGTGTTGGTATGCAATGCATACTAGCACATTATTTCTTTACTTTGCAGGGTTTTTAAAAACAAATACAAATTGGCGAGGTTTACTTCCTCTTTAAAGAAGACAAAAACAAAAAGGAAACAGCAACAGGCATTACCTGTTTTATTTCAATGATGGTGATTTTAGAAGGTCATTAAATATTTTATTTAACTTTATACATTGTATGAATGTTGTCTATATAAACAAAGAATGTTTTATGTTTTTGTATCCATTATTTAACGTTTTCAGGACATGGATAGATACTGATATTATTTTGCTTGCTTGTTCTCTGATATCAATGAGTAATTTTTTTGCCATTGTAGAATGATCAGTTTTTAGTTCGATAAATAACAATGCATAATAAAATTGAACACTAAACAAAAACACCTACATTAAAAAAACAATAATGGATACAAAGCAGTCAATTATAATTTGCATTAAAATGAAGCTAATTTATGCTATCTTGTTTCCACCTTCATGGATATGTGATTCTTTTGTGATAGTCATTCAAAAAAGTAATATTTATGCATTTTATAAACAGTGCTAAGGGCAGTGTAATTATCAACAATATTACTATGCTACAAAGGAAAGAAGTAAAATGTTCTCTCCTCCAATCTTCTAAAAACCCCATTACTCCGTTATAGATTTTTCTGAGCTGTGACTAATCATCTGTCATCAGTCACAGTTTGAAAACACCTTGGGCAATGACAAAAAGACCAACATGTAATTTTAACTGCTATTTGCTTTTAGATCATTCTTTTTTCAGTTAACCTTTGAGGCAATCACATATATTTTCTTTTTAAAAACATATTTAATTCACTTTAAGTAAACTAGCTGAAATGTGTAAATTAAATTTTTTGCGCGTTACATGTGTAGTGTTGTTTTACTGTATGGTTTAAATAAGTTTAACATATTTATTGTACCTTACATAATGCCACTAAAAAAATAGAAATTAACTTGTAAAGTATTTTATCTCCACTTTTAAATAAATCAAATGAATTAAAAAGAAGTTATATTGTTAAATATTTGCTGAAAATGAGCTGCAGTTAGAGACTGGATAGTTATCTCTTATGCAGGATTGATTTATCTAACACTTTTTGCTGCAACTCATGTATACCATATAAAAAAAAGACTAGGGAAGAGCCTCACCACCATTACCAATAACGCACTTCCTGGCCTCTGAAATTAGGCCAGGTGGCTTAGACTGTTATGCAGCAGTTTTTTTCACCATAAAAAGGCAAGCTTTCCCACATGTGTTTTTTCACATATGTATATTTCCTGTTTTTTGCTGGCTGCAATTCTTTACACAATTTATCCCTGAGTCTTTGAATCCACATGTAGTTCACATGCACTTCACTGCATGTGTTTTTTTTCACAGGGCATATTTCCTAACTGTTGCCTACATTTTTAAATGCTTTTTAAAACAAAACAGTGTAATATTCCTGGACAATGCACATGAGCACATAAGTTTATATTTTGCCTTTAGAAAGACATGTGACAAGGAGATTTTCAAGCAAGAAATTGTTGGAAACATGGGTAGAGCGTCGTCACCCCTTAACACAAAGAACCTAAAAAGGGGCTTTATATCAGTATCACCGGCTGTTAAAGATTATATGACATTTTAGTGCTTGGGTTTCTACTTTACTGTAACCCCTTGATACTGCACGCAGGGCATTTATTGGTGTTGCGTTTTGTTTTCCCCAGCATGCAGAGCAATTTTTATTTATTTAATAATTTATTTTATTTTCTTCCCTTTTCATTAGTGGCTCTTTTATGTTGTTTCCTGGGCTGTTTATCTCTTTAGTAGTCTAGTTTTTGAATTTACCTTAAAGCCATATTGATGGATAAAGTATGAATGTAATAGATTATATCGCCATTTGGGTCTGGCTGTACTATTTTATATGTTTTTATCTTGCATATTTTGTATATATATTATTGTATTATTACTTTTACACTTTATTATTTTTTTTTTGTAATACAAGTTTTTAAATTGTTAAGCAATGATAAGAACATGGTATTGAATTGGTTAATTAATCTGCTGACATCCCCCACAGGGGAGGGTCTGGCTAGGTATAAATTACCAGTTCATAGATGAAACAAATGGGATTTGATAAAGCACAATTCATGTCCGGAACATATAATTCGGTCCTCACCTGCTTGTACATGTAGTGCTCTTCATGTTCTTCATGGTATTATGCACATAAAGGCATTTGGATCTCAGTTTGGTGTGCAGCCATCCCGATTTTCCTTTTCATTAACCCCTTGATGCTGACGTAACCCATGTATGCAGCCCCACTGCATATATGTGTATCTCCCTTTGTGTTGGGAGCGCACCACACAACATGCTCCCAGCACAGAGACTGGGGTTTCACCAAGAGCCCTGGACCCGTACTAATGAACGGAACCCAGAACTCCTGATTCCAGGTCACCTGATTTCTGTGGTAGCCTCCGATTGGCTACCACAATGATCAGTCACTGTGAAGCCCGCCCCTGTATTTCTCTCTCCTTGCAGAGAGAAGAAAAAAGTGTATGTAACAAAATAAAAAAATAATACTAAAAATAAAAGAAAAAATAAAGAAACAATACCTAGATCAAATTTTGATCTAGGTCAGTGCCATGGTTAGTGTTTGGGTCAAGTAAGGGTCAAAGGTCAGGGTCAAAGATCAGTTTCAGTATTTTTTTGGGCAGGATTTATTTATTTATTTAAATTAGCATTAGTGTCAGTATGTATGAGAGAGAATAAAAAAAAATAAAGCAAAATGTGCACTTTTGTTTCTGGGCAGTATTTTGGATACAAACAACAAATAACATACACATATGTGGTATCGCTGCGATCTTTAGGACCAGGAGAATTTATTTTGGGTTGATCTTTAGTGGTAGGTTATGGTAGTAACAAGAAATATACAGCTAAATTGAAAAACATTTTTTTTTTTACTATTTTGGGCCAGTTTTCCTTTGAAATTAAAAAAAAAACAGGAGATATCCATAACCATTTACTACCAAATAAAAACCTGGATGCACAAAGTAGTTGTGATGATATGTACAGTTTTACTAACACATGTCAAAGTTGCAAAATTGTGCTTAGACATTAAGATTTGTTTTAGGAAGAGGACTAGGGCACTTCTGTCAGGAAATTTATTCCAGTGAACTGTACTAGAATATTATCACATCAGCTTAAACATCAGGGTTAAGGAAGGAGATGAGACTGGGGGAGCACTTGCAGCAGCACTTCAGGTATAGGAAGCAACTCTGGAGGAAACTAAAGGAAAAACAGACGGTGCTTCTAAGTGCAGTAATAAAGAGTATTTATTCCTAAACAGCAGTTAAAAACTCTTACAATGTAGTAGATAAAGCTGTGGGCCAGTTCTCCCTCCCCCTAGAGGCGAAGGACTCTACAGGATGCCTATTATGCTGACTGATATGCTCATTTGATCTTCTACATTGTAAGTGTTTTAATCGCTTTTTATGAATAAATACTATATATAATTAATACTGCACTTAGAAGTGCCTTCTGTTTTTCCTTCATTAAGATTTTGTTTTACCCTTTGACGTGAAGGGGCTAACAAACCATGCTTAAGTTATTTAAATTGCAGTGCTGGAGTACACTTTCTTATGTGTTCTGCCTGTGTGCATGGATTTTTCATACCTAAAAATCCCTTTAGGGACCAATGTTTGTCTACAACAACAAATTAATAGCTGATCAATTGTCAACTTAGTTGCTTTTTTTCTGTTAAATGGGGTCTTTGCTTTGGCATCCACATCAGTCCTCTAAATTAAGACTTCCATCTGGTTTGAGTGGAATATTAATGTTTCACAAAAAGCTGGCAACATGGTGAGCTATAGTGTACAAAAGTTTATTGATCAGCCAAATAGAAGAGGATAAAATCCAACAGGAAAGTTGAAGCGTTTCAGATTCAGAATACTTTATTAACCACTTTAAGACCAGGCCTATTTTTCAAACTTGTTGTTTACAAGTTAAAATCATTTTTTTTGCTTGAAAATTACTTATAACCCCCAAACATTATACATTTTTTTCTAACACCCTAGAAAAAAATGGCAGTTGTTGCAATACTTTCTGTCACACCGTATTTGCACAGTGGTCTTACAAGTGCACTTTTTTTGGAAAAAATACACTTTTTTGAATGAAAAAATTAGACAACAGTAAATTTAGCCCAATTTTTTTTTTATAATGTGAAAGAAGATGTTACATCGAGTAAATTGATACCCAACATGTCATGCTTCAAAATTGTGCCCGCTCGTGGAATGGCGACAAAATTACCCTTAGAAATCTCCATATGCAACAATTAAAAAATTCTACAGGTTGCATGTTTTGAGCTACAGAGGAGGTCTAGGGCTAGAATTATTGCTTTAGCTCGAACGATCGCGGTGATACCCCACATGTGTGGTTTGAACACCGTTTTAATATGCGGGCGCTGCTCACATATGCGTTCGCTTCTGCACGCGAGCTCAGCGGGACGGGGCACATTTAAAAAAATGTTTTTTTCTTATTTATATTACCTTTTATTTTTACACTGTTCTTTAAAAATTTGTGTCAATTTTATTTCTATTACAAGGAATGTAAACATCCCTGTTGCTTTAAGAGCTATGGACGGAAGTGACGTTTTGACGTTGCTTCCACCCTGCTTTGGTATGGAGCCGCGTGGGGGCCATCTTCCCCTCACTCAGCTCTAGACCACAGAGGACACAGGATCCGATCGCCTCCGCCGATACCGACGGCTCTGGTAGGTACAGAGGGTATGGAGGGCACCGGAGCGTGGCGGGAGGACCCTCTCCTGCCGCCGATAAAAGTGATCTCATGGCAAATCAGCTGCAGAGACCACTTTTATCTGAAAGCGGACTGCACGCTGAAGAAGAGGATACTGGGGTTATGGCAGCTAGCAAGAGATTAAAGCTTTGGTCTATAGGCAGTATAAATGTGAGAGCTGAAGTGGTAAATCTCACAAAATTTTAACTCAAATAGTCATATTTTGGAAAAGTATTTTTCTTTGACCTAATTCTCATCACAAATGTCCTTGTACAGACTTGCAGTGCTGAGGAAAAATGGGTGCATTCCTGACCAGATCTGCTAGATCATGGGTCTTCAAACTACGGCCCTCCAGTTGTTCAGAAACTACAATTCCCATCATGCCTAGTCATGTCTGTGAATGTCAGAGTTTTACAATGCCTTATGGCAGTGGTTCTCAACTCCAGGCCTCAGGACCCACCAACAGGCCAGGTTTGCAAGATAACTGAAATACATCACAGGTGATATCACTTGCTGCTCAGTGATTGCAGTATTCTAGTCTGCATCTCCCCAAGGCAATACTTAAAATCTGGCCTGTTGGTGGGTCCCGAGGACTGGAGTTGAGAACCACTGCCTTATGGGATGTGTAGTTCTGCAACAGCTAGAGGGCCATAGTTTGAAGATCCCTGTGCTAGATTATGAAGTACATTTGGCAGTGTAGAGTGTGCCTACTAGGGCCTACTCATAGGCGTGCATGCAGGGTGTGCCTGGTCACACCCTAATCACCTTGTGTGCATTAGCATTATTGTTTTGTGTGCAGACGGGGAGATGGGAAAGATCTCCCTCTTACCTGTACACTTCTCTTTCACTGTGTTGACAGGGAGATCAATGTGCTGGAGCCATATATATGTAGACACACACGTTTGTGTTTGAGCTTTGAAGTGCACACTCTAATGCATTAGGCTGCGCACACCTATGGGCCTACTGGTTTGCTCAATCGTCATATAAATTAAAGCAAGACAATAGCTACACCTCAATTCACCTGCAGAATGAGAGGAGCAATCTGCTGTATTATGATCTGACCTCAGTAGGTTAAATGTACCTTATTTGTAGTTGTACTGCCTGTAAAACCTGGATGTTCAGCAATCACTGGTGCATGTGATGCTTTTGAAGGAAAGTAGAATGAGGCACTCATTGTTGAAAAATACTTTACATCAAGCAATAGGAAAACCAGGTCACCAAGTTTCTCTCTCTTTAAATCGAAATCTTCAGCCACATTTAGACACATATTGAACAACTGCTATAAACAACTGCTACAAAGCCAGGGTGGCTTTGGCCAATTATGGCTCAGGGGGTTTAGTACACGCCCCAAACTATATAAGGCTGCCAGCACGTCGGCCCTGTGTAGTGTGTTCCGGCGTTGAGAGAAAGAGACAGTGTCATTTGATTTAAGTTAGATAGAGTAGGCAGGCGAGTCAGTTAGCTGCACTTACAGTGTATTGTGTATATATATGCATCCTAGGTGTTGTGTATATATATATATATATATATATATATATATACACTGTATTCAGTTTAGCTAGAACCGTTCCTGTTATTCTCTTCCTACTGACAGGCAGGCAGTATTTACAGCTACCTGAAGAAAATTGCTGGTGTTCTTCTGATCCTATTAATCCTATTAGCTACAGTATTTACAGTTGGTGTAGTGCATCCTCTGCACAGTGTGCACCTAAAGCTACCTGAAGAAAATTGATGGTGTTCTTCTGATCCTATTAGTACTGCAGGCAGCTGGAGTATTTAGAAGTTAGTGTAGTGCGTCCTCTGCACAGTGTGCACCTAAAGCTACCTGAAGAAAATTAGTGGTGTTCTTTTGATCCTATTAGTACCGCAGGCAGCTGTAGTATTTACAAGTTAGTGTAGTGCGTCCTCTGCACAGTGTGCACCTAAATCTACCTGAAGAAAATTGGTGGTGTTCTTCTGATCCTATTAGTACCGCAGGCAGCTGTAGTATTTACAAGTTAGTGTAGTGCGTCCTCTGCACAGTGTGCACCTAAAGCTACCTGAAGAAAATTGGTGGTGTTCTTCTTATCCTATTAGTACTGCAGGCAGCTGCAGTATTTACGTTTAGTGTAGTGTGTCCTCTGCACAGTGTGCACCTAAAGCTACCTGAAGACAATTGCTGTTGTTCTGATCCTATTAATACCTAAGGCAGGCAGCTATTTTTACAGTATTTACAGCTACCTGAAGAAAATTGCTGGTGTTCTTCTGATCCTATTAGTACCGCAGGCAGCTGTAGTATCTACAAGTTAGTGTAGTGTGTCCTCTGCACAGTGTGCACCTAAAGCTACCTGAAGAAAATTGGTGGTGTTCTTTTGATCCTATTAGTACCGCAGGCAGCTGTAGTATTTACAAGTTAGTGTAGTGCGTCCTCTGCACAGTGTGCACCTAAAGCTACCTGAAGAAAATTGGTAGTGTTCTTCTGATCCTATTAGTACCGCAAGCAACTGCAGTATTTACAAGTTAGCGTAGTGTGTCCTCTGCACAGTGTGCACATAAAGCTACCTGAAGAAAATTGGTAGTGTTCTTCTGATCCTATTAGTACCGCAGGCAACTGCAGTATTTACAAGTTAGTGTAGTGTGTCCTCTGCACAGTGTGCACCTAAAGCTACCTGAAGAAAATTGGTGGTGTTCTTTTGATCCTATTAGTACTGCAGGCAGCTGTAGTATTTACAAGTTAGTGTAGTGCGTCCTCTGCACAGTGTGCACCTAAAGCTACCTGAAGAAAATTGGTGGTGTTCTTCTTATCCTATTAGCACCGCAGGCAGCTGCAGTATTTACATTTAGTGTAATGCGTCCTCTGCACAGTGTGCACCTAAAGCTACCTGAAGACAATTGCTGTTGTTCTGCTCCTATTAATACCACAGGCAGACAGCTACAGTATTTACAGTTAGTGTACTGTGTCCTCTGCACAGTGTGCATCTAAAGCTACCTGAAGAAAATTGGTTGTGTTCTTCTGATCCTATTAGTACCACAGGCAGGCAGCTGCAGTATTTACAGTTAGTGTACTACGTCCTCTGCACAGTGTGCACCTAAAGCTACCTGAAGAAAATTGGTAGTGTTCTTCTGATCCTATTAGTACCGCAGGCAACTGCAGTATTTACAAGTTAGTGTAGTGTGTCCTCTGCACAGTGTGCACATAAAGCTACCTGAAGAAAATTGGTAGTGTTCTTCTGATCCTATTAGTACCGCAGGCAACTGCAGTATTTACAAGTTAGTGTAGTGTGTCCTCTGCACAGTGTGCACCTAAAGCTACCTGAAGAAAATTGGTGGTGTTCTTTTGATCCTATTAGTACTGCAGGCAGCTGTAGTATTTACAAGTTAGTGTAGTGCGTCCTCTGCACAGTGTGCACCTAAAGCTACCTGAAGAAAATTGGTGGTGTTCTTCTTATCCTATTATCACCGCAGGCAGCTGCAGTATTTACATTTAGTGTAATGCGTCCTCTGCACAGTGTGCACCTAAAGCTACCTGAAGACAATTGCTGGTGTTCTGCTCCTATTAATACCACAGGCAGACAGCTACAGTATTTACAGTTAGTGTACTGTGTCCTCTGCACAGTGTGCATCTAAAGCTACCTGAAGAAAATTGGTTGTGTTCTTCTGATCCTATTAGTACCACAGGCAGGCAGCTGCAGTATTTACAGTTAGTGTACTACGTCCTCTGCACAGTGTGCACCTAAAGCTACCTGAAGAAAATTGGTAGTGTTCTTCTGATCCTATTAGTACCGCAGGCAACTGCAGTATTTACAAGTTAGTGTAGTGTGTCCTCTGCACAGTGTGCACATAAAGCTACCTGAAGAAAATTGGTAGTGTTCTTCTGATCCTATTAGTACCGCAGGCAACTGCAGTATTTACAAGTTAGTGTAGTGTGTCCTCTGCACAGTGTGCACCTAAAGCTACCTGAAGAAAATTGGTGGTGTTCTTTTGATCCTATTAGTACTGCAGGCAGCTGTAGTATTTACAAATTAGTGTAGTGCGTCCTCTGCACAGTGTGCACCTAAAGCTACCTGAAGAAAATTGGTGGTGTTCTTATCCTATTAGCACCGCAGGCAGCTGCAGTATTTACATTTAGTGTAATGCGTACTCTGCACAGTGTGCACCTAAAGCTACCTGAAGACAATTGCTGTTGTTCTGCTCCTATTAATACCACAGGCAGACAGCTACAGTATTTACAGTTAGTGTACTGTGTCCTCTGCACAGTGTGCGCCTAAAGCTACCTGAAGAAAATTGGTGGTGTTTTTCTGATCCTATTAGTACCACAGGCAAGCAGCTGCAGTATTTACAGTTAGTGTACTGCATCCTCTGCACAGTGTGCACCTAAAGCTACCTGAAGACAATTGCTGTTGTTCTGCTCCTATTAATACCACAGGCAGGCAGCTACAGTATTTACAGTTAGTGTACTGTGTCCTCTGCACAGTGTGCACCTAAAGCTACCTGAAGAAAATTGGTGGTGTTCTTCTGATCCTATTAGTACCACAGGCAGGCAGCTGCAGTATTTACAGTTAGTGTGCTACGTCCTCTGCACAGTGTGCACCTAAAGCTACCTGAAGAAAATTGGTGGTGTTCTTCTGATCCTATTAGTACCACACGCAGGCAGTTGATTCTGCTAGCTGCAGTATCAGTATATATATACATCGCAGCTTTGTGCAGCTACATTTCACTGCAGGGCATTAGAATGTCTGGAAGGCCAACAAGGAGAGGCAGACAGTCACAAGCCAATAAAAGAGGGCAAGCAGGCTCTGTGTCTAGAAGCAATAGTGCTGGTCGTGGAGACGGTGCATACTCATCAGCACGTTGCCGTGGGACACACTTGTCCTTTTTTTCGGCAGCTGGCCATGTTGAGCCGCAACATGTGGAAGACTTGGTAGAGTGGATGACTAAGCCATCCTCATCCTCCTCACCCTCTCTCACCCAGGCTCAGGGTACTTTGTCTGGCAAAGCAGCTGCCAATGCGGCCTCTTCCCTCGGCTCAATGGCATCAGTCACTCCTTCCCTAGCCCCACCATGTCCTCCTGAGGAGTCCCCCGAACTGTTTTACCACAGTGTTGGGTACATGCTCCAGGAGGATGCCCAGCATTTTGAAGGCTCCGATGATGGTACCCAGCTAGAGGAAGGCAGCAAAGTGAGCCCAGAGAGAGGGGGTGCCCAAGAAGGACAGCAATCTGGCAGTCATGTTCCCCCAGCTGCAGCATACTGCCAGCTTTGCTCCAGTGATGAGGAGGGAGGGGATGATGAGGTCACTGACTCCACCTGGGTGCCTGATAGGAGAGAGGAGGGGGAAGAGGCGGCACATCTCCAACAAGGCAGAATGCCCTCCAGGGGCCAGCTTAAGGGCAGCACACCGACTGCATCACACAGCAGAGCTCCGCATGTGCAGGGCTCTGCTGTCTCTGCACGTTATTCCAAAAGTTCTTTGGTGTGGGCCTTTTTTGAGAGGAGTACATCAGATACCACCGCTGCTATTTGCAACATATGTCTCAAGCGTATCTCGCGTGGCCAAAACATCACCCGCTTGGGCACCACATGCTTGACCAGACATATGTCGACCTGCCATGCAGTTCGTTGGCAAGCGTACCTAAAAGACCCACACCAAAGAACAAAGCAGACCTCTCCTTGCTCCTCATCAGCTGGGATCTCCAACCCCACTATACCTTCAGTCCTCTCTGTAACCTGTACTGAGAGGAATGAAGGTGTAAAATTAGGTGTGTCACAGCCAAGTACTTGCGGGCAATCTGCTATCATTACACCAACGTCAGATTGTACCAGGCAAATTTCCCTGCCCCAGCTGCTGCACCGCCGAAAGAAGTTCGCTGCCAGCCATCCACATGTCCAGTGGTTGAATGCTAGCTTTGCTAAATTGCTAGCACTTCAACTGCTGCCTTTTCAGTTGGTAGACTCTGCCCCCTTCCGTGTGTTTGTGGAATGTGCGGTTCCTCAGTGGCAGGTTCCCAAACGCCACTTTTTCTCACAGAAGGCGATTCTGGCTCTCTACCGGCATGTGGAAGGCAATGTCTTGGCCTCGCTGGACAGGGCGATCAGCGGTAAGGTGCATATTACCGCTGACTCATGGCCCAGCAGGCATGGACAGGGACGTTACCTATCTTTCACCGTGCACTGGGTGACTCTTCTGGCAGCTGGGAAGGATGCAGGACAGGATGCAGTAGTGTTGGAGGTTGTTCTGCCACCACGCCTCCAAAATTCTACTAGTGGTGATTCTTCCACACCTCTCTCCTTCCACCCCCTCCTCTTCTTCTTCCTCCATGGTGTCTTCCTGTGCTGATTTGTCCTCGGAACCAGCGGTGCCCCGTAGGCGTTCAAGGGGCTACGCAAGCACGCAGGCAAAAAGATGCCATGCGGTGCTTGAGCTGGTGTGCTTGGGGGACAGGAGCAACACTGGGGCAGAGATTCTGTCAGCTCTGCAGGGGCAGGTTCAGAGGTGGTTGAAGCCACGCCAGCTTAAGGCAGGTATTGTAGTTTGTGACAATGGCACCAACCTCCTCTCTGCCCTCTGACAGGGACAACTGACCCATGTGCCCTGTTTGGCTCACGTCCTTAACTTGGTGGTGCAGCGGTTCTTGGGCAGGTACCTGGGCTTACAGGATGTCCTGAGGCAGGCCAGGAAAGTCTGTGTGCATTTCAGCAGGTCATATAATGCCAGTGCTCAGCTGGCTAACCTCCAAAAGGAATTTAACCTGCCCAAGAACCGCACAATCTGTGACATGCCCACCAGGTGGAACTCAACGTTGGCCATGTTGCAGCAGCTGCACACGCAGCAGAGGGCAATCAATGAGTACCTATGTGACTATGGCACCAGGACAGGGTCAAGGGACCTTAGGTTTTTTTCCCCACGCCAGTGTGCTATGATCAGGGATGCATGCACTGTCCTGTCACCATTTGAGGAGGCAACGAGGATGGTGAGCAGTGACAGTGCATGCATCAGTGACACTGTCCCCCTTGTCCACCTGTTGGAGCACACGCTGCGTGGAATAATGGACAGGGCATTTGAGGCAGAAAAGAGGGAGGAAGAGGAGGACTTCCTTAGCTCTCAAGGCCCCCTTTATCCAGACAGTGTTCCTGCATGCCCGCCGATCACACAAGAAGAGGAGGAGGAGGATTGTGTCAGCATGGAGGTGGAGCCTGGCACTCAGCATCAGCAGCAGTCTTCAAGGGATCATTTACAGTCCGAACAAACCCAGGGACTTGTACGTGGCTGGGAGGAGGTGGCTGTGGATCATGTCATCCTTAGTGACCCAGAGGACTCTGGACCGAATGTCTCAGCAAACCTACGCTGCATGGCCTCCTGATCCTGAAAAGCCTCATATTCGTGGTATCAAGGAGAGGGATGATTACTGGCTGGCAACCCTCCTTGATCCACGTTACAAGGGTAAGGTTGCAGACCTTATCTTGCCGTCGCAGAGGGAGCAGAGGATGAAACATCTTCGGGAGGCCTTGCAGAAAGGTTTGTGTAACGCATTTCCAGAGCCTGGGAGGTTACAATTTACTTGTCCTCCTGGACAACGTGTTGCTGAGGCTTCGGTCAGTCATAGAAGGAGCAGTGGAGAAGGTGGCCGTCTGACCGATGCATTCAGACAATTTTTTAGTCCGCAGCCCCAAGGTCTGATCGGTTCCAGCAACCATCACCAGCGTCTGATTCACATGGTGCAGGACTACCTAGGGGCAAGATCTGACTTGGACACCTTTCCCACCGAAAAACCTCTGGGTTACTGGGTCTTGAGGATGGATCACTGGCCAGAGATTGCACAGTATTGAGTAATTGAGCTACTGGCCTGTCCTGCATCCAGCGTTCTTTCTGAACGCACATTCAGTACTGCTGGAGGCTTTGTAACCGATCACAGGGTGTGGCTGTCCACTGAATCGGTCTATCGGCTGACCTTCATAAAAATGAATCAGTCTTGGTTCACCAGCTACCAAGCACCTGATGCTGATGTAACCGATTGATTTTTTTGATTAAATATTTCACAGCACGGCCCGATCCTGCGCCCACAAAGAGTAATTGTGAGGGCTTACAGTGTTGTGGCAACACCAACACCTAAGGCCCCAATTTCTGCAGAGTATATAGGGCAGGTCCCTACTTTCAAACATCCAACTTACAAACGACTCCTATTTGCAAACGGAAGGAGACAACAGGAAGTGAGATGAAATCTACCCCTAGGAAGGGAAATTCTCTCCTGTAAAAGTTAATATGGGAAAATCGTGTCTCCTCTTTACTGATGCTTTATCACCAATCCTTGTTTCACTAAAAACCCCAAATTTTCAACAAACATTTGTCATTGGGACAGAAAGTGAGGTGAAATCTTCTGAAGAGGTGGACAGACAGCAAAACAAATGTTACAGGGGTGATAACCCTTCCCTATGTTTTCCAAAAAGCTTAAAAATAGATTTTTTTGGCTGGAGCTACACTTTAAAAATGTACCAGTTCAAAATTACAAACAGATTCTACTTAACAACAAACCTACAGTCCCTGTCTTGTTTGCACCGCCTGTATACTGCTGTTCAGAGTATATAGGGCCTGGGGGCCCCACGCCTTTCCTTTTTTCAATTTAGGTGCGGGTTTCCCCTTAATATCCATACAAGACCCAAAGGGACTGGTAATGGACTGGGGGGGGGGGGTACTCATGCCGTTTGTCTCACTGATTTTCATCCTTATTGTCGGGACCCGACATTACATTAAAGCCGCAAGCAGTTTTAAATGACTTTTATTCCTTTAAAAATGTCATTTTGTGCAGGGGCTGTTCTAAGCACGGGAAACACGCGCCACTTTACAGGCATACTATAGACACCCCCCAGGTACGATATTTAAAGGAATATTTCATTTTATTTTTTCAAATTAAACGTTATTAAAATCACTGCTCCCGAAAAAACGGCTGTTTTTAAAACTTTTTTTTGTATTGATACAGGTCCCCTGGGGCAGGACCCGGGTCCCCAGACCCTTTTTAGGACAATAACTTGCATATTAGCCTTTAAAATTAGCACTTTTGATTTTGAACGTTCGAGTCCCATAGACTTTAATGGGGTTCTAAAGTTCGCGCAAACTGGGTCGAACCGAACCGGGGGGTGTTCGGCTCATCCCTACTTAACACTTGAGCACGCACAGCAATTTTTTTTTTGAGGGGGAATGTGTTGGACTCTGGTGTAAGGTCGGGTTCACATATGTGTGGCCAAGGGTTCAAGCCTGGGGTCCGGTGCATGTCTGTTCACCGGTTCAGATGCAATTCAGGTCCGCATTTTTGCCTGAATTCACACCTCAACTGGACCCAAACACGCACAGGGCCCTTCTGCAATCAGGACCGCAGTCACCCCAGGCCCGCATCAAATTCACATATATGTGAACCCGACCTAAAGGGGAACTCTGATGTAAAGGTGTTTCTGCTCAATAAAGTCCCCACTAAGCCCCCCAGTAAGACAGTGAATGATGTCAGTCAGTAGATCAGTGGACATGTCAGTAAGGCAAAGGTTGGTGTCAGTAAGACAGTGGATGGTTTCTGTAAGACAGTGGATGGTGCCAGTAGAGCAGTGGACAGTCTCAGTGGGGCAGAGGAGAGTGTCAATGTCAGTTGGGTAGTGGACGGTGTCAGTAGTTTTTCTAATTTATTTTTTTCATTATTTTTTACAATTTAATTTTGTATTATTTTTTACAATTTTATTTATTTATTTATTTTAGGAGCCCCATTGCGGGGGCTTTAGTGAAGCCTCTTTAGACCCCTGATGTCTCACTTTTGAAACAGAGAAAAGGGCTGAGGACAAAGATTCCGCAGTCTTTCTCTACAGCCTCAGCTGCATTGGACACTGAATGAATGGGAAGTACTCTGTGCTGTACGGCTTCATGTTCATTCACAAACTGAAGCATAACAAACACAGCCCAGGCAAGGTGCTATATCTCTGGGAAATGAATCCTTTAGAGGTCTCCGCCCCTTTAAGTAAATCGACCAAAGGGTTCGAGCTAGTATGCCAATCAGAGGTTTTTGACTGTGCTTCAAATGCGTGTCTAAGTTGCATATAATAAAAAAGCATGGAGGACGGAAGACTATATAGGTCCTTAGATTGTCAAATGAACGCAATTTGCCCTCACTTATGATTTGCTTTAGGTAGAGAATGCCAAACCTCTTCCACCTTACCGCATGTTGCAGTTTAGCAAGTTCTGGGTAGGATTCATTTCCCCATATAGGACTATACTCATTGATACCTGTCGCCTCCTGAATGTACTTAGTTTTGTTCCATATTTTTTGTATGAGGGCATAAGTGGGGAAACATTTCTGAGGCTTGCCAAAGGCCGCGGCCTCTAAAGCCGTGGGAACGGATTTACCCCCTATCGTGTGTAGCATTATATATTCTGAAGCGCTAGGGACCCTGGCCGTAGCCTCCCCCTCCATGGCCATGGTGCCTATTAAATGTTGTATTTGCGATGACAAGTAATAAAGCCATGGATTTGGTAATGCAAGGCCACCTTCATCTTTAGGGCGTTGTAAGTTTTCTAGTTTTATCCTTGGTGGGCGGTTATTCCAGATCAGTTCACGAAAAATGGCATTAACTATTCTGAATATCTTAAGTGGGATGACTACCGGTGAATTATGTAGTATGTATAGCAGTTGCCAAACACAAGCACCCCCTATCGGAGTGCAATACCTCTAACGGGACTTTTTAGCGGGGTCACCTCTGGTAAAGTAGAAAATAGTAAGAAATTTTTGAATTTTGTATAAAAGTATTAAAGTTTATTCATTAAACATTTCTTAAAAAACATTACCATGACCTAACCGTATATACAGTAAAAATGGATGCGTATAATGGGAAGATACAATTGTAAAGGAAAAATGACCAATTGCAATGATACAGGTAAATAACCAATAATCATAGAAACCCAACGTTTCGAGGTATATAAAAAAGTTGACCTCTTCTTCAGGGGTAACGATAATTAGTCAGAGTGGGTGTTTCATCTAAAAAGTTAACAAAAAAGCAGAACAGAAATAAGTGAAAGAAATTCTCAGATATTCATAACAGGAGACAGTAGAGAGCATTTTGGTTTGCATTACAAGGTTCAGTTCACATCTCAACAGTTGTTACATCATTAGTAAATTCTAGGCATTTATAAACAAGAAATTCATACTGACCCCTTGAAAATCATGTAAAACTTCCTAAGGACATTTCCAGCATCCAGTGCGACTTAAGCAAGTTGCCGTCCGTCACGGCCACACAGGAATCGCAAGACCAAGGTTGAAGCAGATAGAAAAAAGACCAAGTAAACCGCAAGAGTGAAAGCCGACGACCACAGGCACCACTGCAACACAGCCAAGTACAATACATGAGCGCGGTGGAGCAACGGGCGGTAACAATACCGGCCCACTATGACATGGGAATGGAGATGATAGGGCCTCAAAGATGTCTGACCAAGGTTTAAATGTCCTAAATGTGGTAAATTTATCCACATATGAACTTTCTCATGTTGAACTACAAGTCCTCTCACGGGGACTGAGTTTTTGTCCCAATCACAATATCAACAAATTTGAAGCCATAAAAGATCTCCAATTGTTTGCACGCAAATTGATCCTTAAACAGATGTACTCTAAGTCAATCCCGGCTCAACCTAACTTTGAGTCACAGGAACTGAAGGCCCTAGACACTTTGGTCAGTCTACTGGAGGAGAACGAATCTCCTGACTTGATCGACCAGATCGATCTAGAACACCTGTTAGGTCGTTTCGACCATACGGAACCTCCCCCCACCCCTAAATTTAAAAAAAAATCCGATAAATTTCCCTCCTTGAATACCAATTCCAACGTCCTAGCGTTTGTTAAATTGGTAGGAAAGGAAATCTGTAGGATTAGAACCAATACCAAGGAAAGCGATAATCTATCTAACGATGAAAGGGCTGCCCTTAAGAAACTACATGATCATCCACACATAACAATAAAGCCCTCTGACAAGGGGGGCAACATTGTAATCATGGATAATACACAATATGTGGAGATGTGCATGAAAATCCTTGAAAACAAAAAATGGTATTGTAAGATCGCAGCCAATAAGATTACCAAGTTCAAACAGGAATTTTATTCCCTAGTAGATCTAGCCTTTGAACAACAGGTGATTAGCAAATCAGAATGGGAATTTATTAGAACTAAACAACCCAAGATCCCAACCTTTTATGCCCTACCGAAACTGCATAAATGTGTTAAAAGACCTACAGGGAGACCCATAGTGTCAGGGAATGGCTCAATAACAGAGAACCTCAGTTCCTTCATCGATGGGCATCTCCGCCCCTTTGTGACCAACCTTCCCAGCTATCTTCGTGATACCCCCCATTTACTCCAGATTTTGGACGGAATGACCATCCCCCCCACGTCGACCTTGGTGGCAATCGACGTGGAGGCCTTATACAGCTCAATTCCCCACACTAAGGGTCTAACCTGTATTCGACAGGCTATCTTACAAGACAATAGATTCAACCCTAAAATGGGCGACTTTTTGTTGGACTCATTGGACTATATCCTACGGCACAACCACTTCACTTTCAATGGCTCCCACTTCCTCCAGGTGCAGGGGGTAGCGATGGGGACTTCCTGTGCCCCATCGTACGCCAACCTGTACCTGGGGGAGTGGGAGCGCATGATCAACCAATCCGATGATATGGCCCCCTTCATGATGAATGTGAGCCTATGGCTCAGATTCATCGATGATGTCCTTCTTGTCTGGGATGGCCCACAGGATCAACTCAAACCTTTCTTAGAATGCCTAAACAAAAACAATTTTAACTTGAGCTTTACAATGACTTTTGACAACTCTTCCATAACCTTCTTAGATGTAATTATCTACAAAGACGACAGGGGGCGTATTAGCAGCAGTTTATATAGGAAGCCAACAGCGGGCAATACGATATTACATGCCAGCAGCTTTCACCCATCACCCTTAATCGCATCCATCCCTTTCAGTCAGTATTTGAGGACACGGAGAAATTGCACAGACGACACAATTTTCAAAAGAGAGGCAGATCTCCTGAGAGAGAGACTATTACTTCGGGGTTACTCCAAATCTTGCCTTAAAAAGGCCTACAATCGGGCAATTCTGAAACCTAGGAAAGAATTGCTTTACAATCCATCCTCTAAAAACACTAAAAAAAACCCAATCTCGATTATAACAAAATATTGTAACCAACATGAAATTTTTAAAAAAATTGCCAACAAATACTGGCATCTTCTCTCAATGGACCCCACTGTAGGCCCCTATGTGAGTAAACACCCCGTCTTCACATTCAAAAGAGCGAGATCTCTCAAGGACTACCTGGTGTCCAGTGAATATCATGATTCCGGACACCAGGATCCATGCAAATATCCTGGTACATTCACCTGTGGTGGGTGTAACTACTGTCGGTTTATGAACACCACGCGCAATATAACACTCCCAAATGGCGAACGCTACCGCCCTAAACACTATGCGAATTGCCAAACAGCTAATGTAGTGTACCTACTTCTATGCAACTGCTTCTGTTTTTACGTGGGCAAAACTATTCAGCCCTTCTGGCAACGTGCCTACCGACATATCTTATCCATGCAGGCCTGTAACCCAAGCCTCCCTTTGGGTAGACATGTAAGAGATCTACATGAAGGAATCACTCCGAAGATTTCCTTCCTGATCCTAGACAGAATACATCCTGGCATAAGAGGGGGTGACACAAACAAAACATTAATGCAGGCCGAACAAAGGTGGATTTTTCGCTTAAATGCGACCATGCCACCTGGCCTTAATGCTACCACTTCCTTCAGACCCTTCCTGGAGGGATTCTCCTCAGGAGGATCCGAATGGGAGTCCTTATAATAAAATCACCCCCTTAATCAAACTGATGCTGCCCTTTGTCCCACTTGGACCTTTGGTACCCCTTATCCACAATATAGCAATCAGGTACCTATATGGGACTATCAATATACCCCAGGTTCTTGGGGATAGTCTTTAAAACCAACAGGACACATGAACTACTAGGACTGTATCTCTGTTTTGAATATGCTTGTTCCTGTCTGGCCCTTGATGTAACACATTGTTTAATGTATGACACAATAACCTTGTTTTATGATTTTAGGACCTTTTTCCAATTCGGTGGGACTGCCCCTCTCGACTACACAGATAAACTTACCAAGTGTTGGTAATCTTCACAGCATGCACTTTTATTCTTTCTTTTCTTTTCCCTTTCCTCTTTGGTTCTTTTTTTCCCCTTTTTCTTTTCCTCCTCTACACACACCCTCCCCTTTTTTCTTCTCCTGCATTAACACCAGCTTTTCTCCCTTCCTTCCCTTTGAGCCCCAACCTTTTTCCCTTTCTTTGCTCCCCCTTTTCCCCTTTTTTTCGTTTTTCTCACTCACTGTCATCTCCATTTCTCCCTTCATTCCTTCTTTCATGCCTGCACTTTCTAATTGTCTGTCGTTTGTTCCTCCCCCCTCTTACTTCTATAATCCTTTCCTCTTCAATTCTCCCAGGCTTGGGCTGTGTGTCAGCTCACTCAGCGCACCCGGGGGAGACTGAGATGCGCTCTCTTCTGAGCGCACCCGGCCTCCCCTCTCTCTGGCAGTCTGTGTCATGGGTTTCCATGACAACGGGCACGCCAGCTCTGCGCTGCGGGACCTTGAGACGTATGGGGGATCTCTCCACGTCGCGCTGGCTCCGCCCTCCGCCGAGCGCTGCGCCTCGGCATAGGTCCATCTCCGCCCTGCTGTGGATGGTTCCACTCCAGGGAGTGCATCGTGGAGATGACGCTGTACGTCGCTCCGCCCGGGGGATGTCTTTTACAGACACGTCCTGGCCTCCCTGCTCTAGACCGCCCCCCACCCCTGGCTCAGCCAATCAGGCCACTGATTGGGCACCAACTCCCACTCCAGTACACACATATTTAAACCTTGCTGACGCTGCACTTATCAGCTGTTTCCTATACCACATAGACGTGCCTGGAGGAAGCTAAGACAAGCAGGTAAACCTGAGGACTATTTTTGACTGGGATTTTTGTTAACCATGCAGAGGTCTGATTATTGATTTACTTACAACATTTCCCTGTTGTGCCTTTCAATCTGCAGACTTATGCGGGCCTATACCTAACCAGGGAACCTGCATACCCCTCTGGACCTCGGCCCACTTTAAATTGAGGTTTATCAAAATATCTCCTTTTGGCTCAATATTGGAATCCGTGACCTGATTCCACTCACCTTTATATCTTTTTAGGTAGGTGTCTGATATGTACAATTCTGGGTGGTCTATATCTGTTTACCCCAATATTACCTCTACTTTGGAGATGAATATTGTACCTATACTAGTTTCTTCCCTGAGATTCTCATTGAAGTATTTTTATTACAGCGGGCTATTACCCCCCACCTTCTATACTCTATCAAGCAGGCTGTCTTTCCAGCCCTCTTAGGGGGAGAAGGGGAGAACTGTGTCTGTTCCGCTTTATGGGGGACATCCTTTGTGAAGCAACCTCAGCCCACCCCGGCTTTCACTCTTGCGGTTTACTTGGTCTTTTTTCTATCTGCTTCAACCTTGGTCTTGCGATTCCTGTGTGGCCGTGACGGACGGCAACTTGCTTAAGTCGCACTGGATGCTGGAAATGTCCTTAGGAAGTTTTACATGATTTTCAAGGGGTCAGTATGAATTTCTTGTTTATAAATGCCTAGAATTTACTAATGATGTAACAACTGTTGAGATGTGAACTGAACCTTGTAATGCAAACCAAAATGCTCTCTACTGTCTCCTGTTATGAATATCTGAGAATTTCTTTCACTTATTTCTGTTCTGCTTTTTTGTTAACTTTTTAGATGAAACACCCACTCTGACTAATTATCGTTACCCCTGAAGAAGAGGTCAACTTTTTTATATACCTCGAAACGTTGGGTTTCTATGATTATTGGTTATTTACCTGTATCATTGCAATTGGTCATTTTTCCTTTACAATTGTATCTTCCCATTATACGCATCCATTTTTACTGTATATACGGTTAGGTCATGGTAATGTTTTTTAAGAAATGTTTAATGAATAAACTTTAATACTTTTATACAAAATTCAAAAATTTCTTACTATTTTCTACTTTACCAGAGGTGACCCCGCTAAAAAGTCCCGTTAGAGGTATTGCACTCCGATAGGGGGTGCTTGTGTTTGGCTAGAAATTGGGATGGGGGCCCACCCCTAAGAAACTTACAGTGCCTACTGGGATGACACCTCCCTTCCTTTATGTATAGCAGTTGAGGCATTAGAATCATTTTAATTAGATTCACTTTGCCTGCAACCGACATACACAGAACATTCCAGGTTTTAACTCGTAGACGAAATCGAGCCAGTAGTGGGGAAATATTCAGCTGACTATATTCCCTAATCTTAGGAGAGACCTGTATCCCCAAGTATCTGAAGGAAGCGGACACAGGGATTCCCCCAACTTTCTCTTCATTTAATAATCTTGCATCATCTAATGGCATTAGGGCTGACTTGGTCCAGTTTATTTTAAGGCCCGAAAAATCCCCAAAGCGAGCCACTGTATCCATTGTATTTTTTAGGGAGTGGTCAGTGTCACCCAAAAGAATCATGGTATCATCCGCATAGAGCATCACCTTCTCCTGTCTATCACCATAGCAGAAGCCGGTGATATCTCCGCAGTCTCTGATCCGTATTGCCAACGGCTCTATGGCTAGAGCAAACAACAGGGGGGACAAAGGGCACCCCTGCCAAGTGCACCCCGCCCCAGAGCAAAGGGCAGTGACATTCTACCCGCCTCTCTAATTATTGCCTGAGGGCAATGATATAGAAAACGCACCCAAGAAATATATATCTCTCCAAAACCAAATCTCCTCATTACCTCCCATAGGTATAGCCATTCCACACTGTCAAAGGCTTTCATCGCATCTAGAGACAGCAATGCCCTCTTACCTTTATTATCCGGTGGGGACTGCATGTTAAGATATAATCTCCTAAGGTTTATTGCTATTGATTTGTTGGGCATAAATCCCGCCTGATCAGGTGTATAATTGAGGCAACAGCCTTATTCAACCTGATAGCCAAAACCTTTGCTAATATTTTGATGTCTGACTGCAATAGGGATATCGGTCTATATGAGGCCGGGTCTACGGGGTCCTTGCCTGGTTTTAAAATTAATACAATGTGGGCTCTAGACATGGAGGGTGGTAGGGTATTATGCTCCTTAGCAGTAAGAAATACATTTAAGAGCTTGGGGAGTAATATCTCAGAATAGGTTTTAAAGATTTCCATAGGGATACCGTCCCCCCCGGGGGCCTTACAGTTAGGGAATTCCGCCACCGCCTCCTGCATCTCATCAAGAGTTAAAGGGGCGTCTAATTCTTTTCTCTGGGAGTCCGTAAGCTGTGGAAATACAATGCCATCCAAGTAACTGGACAACTCCTCGGAGCTATATCTGGAAGAGGAGCAATATAGCTGCTCATAGAACTCCGCCAACGTCTGGAGTACCTGATCCGGGGAGTGTACCAGTCGCCCGTCAGCCCTTTTTATGGACCCGATTGTCGGAGATCTCTTATCACAATTAGCTATTCTGGCTAAAAGGCGTCCGGTCGTTTCCCCTTCCTCGAAAAAGGCAGTCTTAGAAAAAAAACTCTTTTTGTCCGCCAAGGAGTTCAGCAGGTGCTCATAAGCTGATTGAGCCGACTGCCAAGCCTCCCTTGCTGAGTCCGTTGGGTCTTGGACATACTTTGCCTCAAGGGAGCAGGCATGGGATTCCAGTGTGTCCCGCAGCGCTTCAGAATGTTTCTTAATCTTAGTGACCTCATTGCTAAGTATTTTCTTAAGGTGTGTTTTGAAGCCCTCCCATTCTGCAAGGGCAGACAATGAGCCCGGTTGACATGAAAAAAACTTTTTTATGTTGCCTTCTAAGTTCTCAGGGGAGATAAAAAGCTGAAGCCAAAAGGCATTAAATTTCCACGGTACCTTAGGGAGTGTGGATTGGTGGGATACAATAAGGTTTATCACCATATAGGAGTGATCAGATACACACCGAGGTTTGTACGAAATGTCTAGCACCGAGGAGAGCATAGCCGGGTTACCCACCGCGAAATCTATTCTAGATAACGAACCGTGTGATTTCGAGAAACAGGAGAACTGTTTAGCAGTGGGATTCCGGTGTCTCCATAGGTCCAGCCATCCCACCTCCTGTAGCAATCTAGCCAGCGGAGTTAGCCTATAAGGAGCTGGGGTGCTCGGGCCCGGGTGTTTATCCAGGGCCGGAGCTAGCCAGCTGTTGAAATCGCCCACCAGCAGTAACGGGAGATCCGGCTTCCCCTCCAGAAATTCCAGGAGGAGCCGGAGTACCCGAGCATTAAACGGGGGAGGGATTTACACACAAGCCTGGATACATTTCAGAATACCAATGCAACAATGCAAAAATACAAATCTACCCTCCTGATCTATTTTTGACTCAAATTTCCTTTTGTGATTTGGCGCTTTCACTCCTGTGAGAGAGCAGGCAAAAATAAACAAAATGGGCATCCTGATGAGCCATGCCAACGGGGTAGGCCCGTAGGGCCCAACGCGGCCTAAAAACAGACCAACTAATACTTCACACATCACAAATCAAGTAAAGGGGGTTTCACAGTTCAGTTCCTTTCACTGAAGAGATATGGGATGATTCCCGGCAATTGGGTAACTTTGAAGAGGACAGGTGAGTTGGTAGATTATGGTAAAAGGTGTAAAAACAAAAAAAAAAAACAAAAACGGCATGGTAATGACTTTTTGGACCAGAAAAGACAGCAAAAAAGAGAGAGTGTGGCATCTCAATGTGTGGACAGCACTCTTAACATCTGGAAGTATGTCCCGTTCAGTCACCTTCCACCTCAGCTCGGTGACGGCGTAGTGCTTGTTCATTATGGTCCAACCAGGCGGCAGCCTCTCTGGCAGAGTCAAAGAATTGTGCATGTCCTTCCGCAGTTACTCGGAGCTTCGCCGGGTATAGCATAGCGTATGGCAGTTGCAAAGCTCTTAGGCGCCTCTTCACATCGCTGAACTTAGCTCTATTTCTTTTCACCTCGGCCGAAAAGTCTGGATAGAAGGACACTCTTACGCCATTGAACTTCACAGTGGCCTGTTCTCTTGCGCATCGTAGCACTGCCTCTCTGTCGCGGTAGTGTAGCAGTTTGGTCAACATTGATCTGGGGGGAGCACCCTGTGGGGGAGGTCGCCCTGGTACTCTGTGGGCCCTCTCCACTGTAAAGAATGGGGAAAAAGTTTCTCGGCCAAACAGTTCAACCAGCCAGCTTTCCACAAACGATGTGGGATCTCTAAACTCCGATTTCTCAGGGAGGCCGACTATACGGACATTGTTTCTGCGCAAACGATTTTCCGTGTCTTCTGCTCTGTTATATGTATCTTGGGCCATGCGGTAAGCTGCCTTTGCTTCTCGCGCCAACAGGGGTAACTGCTCCTCCAAATCGCTTACTCTGCTCTCAACTGCAGTTGCTCTTTCTCTAACCTTTTGAAGGTCTTGTCTGAGTAGTGAGACCTCTTCCCTCAGGCCCCCAAACTGCTCCTTCATATCAGTAACTGTGGCCGTGCACACATTAACAGCCTTCAAAATATCAGCCAGGGTGGGCTGCTCCAGGGTCTCAATTATCTCATCTGATGGTGGGGGGGAGGGAGGATGACTAATGTCCTCATGGAGCTGCTCAGGCATGGTGTCTGTATCAAGGCCCCAATCAGCTTGTGAAAAAAGATCTGCAGCTTCCCCATTACTTGTTGCCCCCCCCGCTTCCTCCGGGGTTTGTATTTTCTGTGTATAGTATGTCATGTCTCTGTACTGCTCCTTACCCTGTCCTTTCAGCTGTTTCTTGTTGGTATTATCCCTGGGCTTGTCCGTCGTTCGCGGCGTGCGCTGTGCTTTGGCTGCTGCAGCGGCGGCGCCATCTTGCGAATCCGGTCCCGCCATCTCTAACGGGCCTCGGCGGGTCTTTGCTCTCGTGCAGAGGGCCGGTGGTGGGTCCGGATGATAGGGGGTCTCGGTAGCCAGCTGGGGGGCCGAAAAAATCAGGATCAGAGGTGCCGGGAAAGGATCAATCTGAGGATCAGGCAGGAGCTGTGAGAAGTGCGTCCTCTCACATGCCGGTCTTGGCCACGCCCCCACCGATCTGTTATCTTAAAATATACTTTTGTGCTCAAGAAATTGTTGGTTTTCATTATAGTGACATCCAGATAATTCACCGCAGTGTCACTAATGACATAATCCAACTGGATGATACTGGGATTGTCATTCAAACTTTGTATAAATTCAACTGCAGATTCCCTCGACCCCCCCCCCCAAATGAACAGGAGGTCATCTATGAATCTGCGGTAGAATAGCAGCTGGGATGGTTTGTTGTTAAATACTTGTCTATCTTCCCACTCCGCTAGAAACAGATTGGCAAGGCTGGGAGCATACTTCGCTCCCATCGCCACGCCAACCTTCTGTGTGAAATAGTGTCCATTATACCAAAAGTAATTGTGGGTGATGCAAAAGTCTAGAGCATGACCCACAAAGACCTTCTGCACATGAGGAATGTCCTCTCGTTTACTAAGCGCCGAATTGAGCGCTAATGCTGCATCCTCATGCTGTATAATGGTATAAAGTGAGGCCACATCGGCCGTCACTAAATACAAATCTAAAGTGGCATCAAACTTAATCTCTTGTAAGGAGCGTAGCAAATCAGTGGAGTCCTTCAGGTAGGCTTTAGTGACCTTCACACTAGGTTGCAAGAATTTATCTAAAAATTCCCCCAATCTGGCTGTGACTGACCCTATACCGTTCACAATGGGGCGCGCTGGTGGCACCTTTGAATCTTTGTGAATCTTGGGCAGGGTGTAAATTATGGGGATACGGCATGAACTAGGGACCAAATAACATTTTTCTTTAGAGTTCAAAGCTTTGATCCCATAACCCCACTCCACCAGAGCCCCCAACTGATTTCTATACTCATTTGTGGGATCTGACGGTAACTTACAGTACGTATTCCGGTCACCCAACATCTCCAACAGCTGATTGTGATAAAATGACCACACCACCCCCCTTATCCGCTGGTCGGATAATAATGTCATTTCTAGCCTCTAATGACTTAATTCCATTTACAATATAATCCGGATTAACCCTTTTGAATAGGCTTTAATTTTTCTATATCACTTAGGACCAGATTCTTAAAAACCTCGATGAAGTGGTTGCTAGAATTCTGGGGGTTGAACAATGACTAGTGATTATATCTTTCGATCAGGAGTGGACATCATCCCTCCTGGATCAAAAATATACCAAAGGGACAGATGCTCAGAGTCCAACGGAACTGTTTGGATTTAAGTACATATATGGCTCAAGCTGACATACTCAAGGAGAGATTTCTCCAGAAAGGATATGATAGTGGGATTATCAACACTGTCATTCAGGAAGTGGCAAATATATCTAGGGAACAGTGTTTAAAAGAGAAGTACACTAGGGCACCAACTGACCAACACCAGTTAGGATTTATCTCAGATTTTCATCATCAATATAAGGATGTGGAAGGTATTTTTAAGAAATACTGGCACATCCTGTGTAGAGATAGAGATTTGGGGGAGGTCTTACCCAACCACCCCAGATTCATCTACAGACGGGCACCAAATTTTGGTCACAGAGTGGTGAAGAAAATTTTGAATCCACCACAACAACAAACTTTTAAAATCAATCTACGAGGGTTTTATGCATGTAGGAAGTGCATTTGCTGTAGAACAGTACGGGTAAGAAATAGGGGTATGACTCAAATCACTAATGTGGAGGGAGAGACGTTTGAGATCAGAGATTTTATCACATGTAACTCCTCCTTTGTAGTTTACCTATTGTGGTGCCCGTGTGGGCTATTCAATGTAGGGCGCACCAAGAGGTTATTAAAGGTGCGGATTGCTGAACATCTAGCGCAGTGTTTCTCAACTCCAGTCCTCAAGGCGCCCCAACAGGTCATGTTTTCAGGCTTTCCATTATTTTGCACAGTTGATTTGATCAGTTTCACTGCCTTAGTAATGACCACAGCTGTTTCATCTAAGGGAAATCCTGAAAACATAACCTGTTGGGGCGCCTCGAGGACTGGAGTTGAGAAACACTGATCTAGCGAACATTAAGAAAGGCTTCCAATATCACAGTGTGTCTCTCCATTTCAAGGAGAAACACAACCAGGACCCAAGTCTGTTACAGTTTTGTGGTTTGGATGTGGTCTATCAGACCTGGAGAGGGTCCAATCGGGTCAGGGATCTCTCTCAGAGAGAAACCCGATGGATCTTCCTGCTGAAATGTTTATTCCCTGGAGGAATGAACATTGAGCTGGATTTGAACTGCTTTATCAGTAACTCCTAGGGATTATCCATTATCAGTAATACATCTGGTTACCAATATCATGAGGATATATGTATACAGGTTCTAGTTCCCTCCATGGATGGTTTACACACATACGTATATAGGATCTAATAAAAGAATTGTTGAAATAATAACTCATTTTGTACACCACGTAAGATCTGTTCCAGCAGATTTGTTCAGTAATTCAAGTTTTTTATCTCAAGTCACTGGAGTAATAACAGTGGAGCTTTTTAATATATATATAATTTTTATATAATTTTTACATATTTTTTTATATATATTTTTATATATATTATTTTGGCGCATTGAGCGCTTTATATTGAGATATGGGGACATTATTAAATGCACTTAATAGCACTGTAAGATTGGAATGTGTTTGATTACTGGTATTTTTCACATTTAGTTAATTATCACTTATTATTTGTTATATATGCACATAAAAAATGAATTTTTTTTTGGCACTATATAATATTTGTAGTATTTATGTAATTCTTTTGTGGACATTAGGAGGTAATGTCATATTTAATCCATTTAGTTTGAGTAAAATTTTAAATGTTGATGTATTATTTTATATTTCTGTCACAAGGTATTAATATAAGTTATAAAGCACTTTAAGAGAGATTGTGCTCCATGTTATAGAAGGTGAACATGGATGGTGACCCTTTTTGCTACTTTTAGAATGCGATCTAAATGTATTCACCTTGTATTAGTCATGTTCTATGGGGAGAAATTGCATATATCTCGGTTCCGGGGACACAGGAAGGGTGTGGACACAAAGTAATCTGCGCCCCGCCCATTTAATTTGCATAAAGTAGTGATTGCCTTGCCAGAAAGCCAAACCCATGAATAAGTGCTGGTCACGAAACATGTCGGGGCGTAGCTGTCCGGCAATCTAACACTTATGCCGCGTACACACGAGCGGACTTTACGGCGGACTTTGCCCGGCGGACTTTTCGTCGGACTTTGTTTGCTCCTTGCGCCGGACTTAAAAACGAACGGACTTGGCCACACACGGTCACTGCAAAAGTCCGCTGGTTTTGAACGCGGTGACGTATAGCACGTACGACGGGACTAGAAAAAGGAAGTCCAAGCCCCACTCCGGCACCCTTTGGGCTCCTTCTGCTAATCTCGTGTTAGTAGAAGTTTGGTTAGAGACGATTCGCGCTTTTCACACTTCAGCTTATTTCGTTCGTTTTCTGCGGTTCAGTTTGTGCTTGTGAGGTTTGTATCTGCTTTTCAGTGCGTGTTGGTCAGTTCGTAACCTGCCTTGCAGGCCGTTCTGCTCCGCTCGTTCCTGATTTTCAGGTCGTTCTTCATAGGCCTTGCTGTTCTTCAGTGCGTTTGTTATAAGTTTGTTTGTTTGAGCAGCCGACCGTTTTGAAGCCATGTCGAGTGGACGTTCTCGTTCTCGAGTTCGTGCTTTGTGGGGACTTGGTGTTGGGGTTAATACTTTGACCCGAGTCCAGTCCATGAACAGGGCGAGGAGGAGTTCATGGACCAAGAATTGGTTGCGCCAGCGTGACCAGTTCTGTCACATGCCTTTGCTCCGTGAGCTCCGTGAGAACAATCCTGATGATTTCAGGAATTTTCTCAGGATGACGGACCCCATCTTTGAGCGTCTGCTGGCTATGCTGACCCCCTATATCAGCAGGCAGGATACCTGCATGAGGCAAGCCATCAGTGCGGAGCAGAGGCTAGTTGCCACGTTACGTTATTTGGCGACAGGGAGAAGTCTTCAGGACTTAAAGTTCTCGACAGGCATCTCACCCCAGGCTCTGGGGATCATAATCCCAGAGACCTGTTCTGCTATTATTCAGGTCCTGCAGAAGGAATATATGAAGGTAAGTTTTATCCTTTAACATTACATGATATGTATTAAATGTTTTTGGATGTATTGTAGAACTGTCCTCTTTACCTAATTGCCATGCTTTCAATCTGCTGTGAATGTCCCCTTTCTCTTTGTGAATGCCTATTTTAATAATTTATTGCCCTATACATGCCTAATTTATTTCATTAACCTCCCCACCATGCAATGCTGGGTGCATTTTTATCTCTAGACTATAGTCCATTGAACAATGTATATTGTCTGCTCCATTGTCTTGTTTGTCCCTCCCCCACCCCACTAATGTTTCATCCAGTCAGGTGTGTTTGTTAACCTAATTAGAACCCCTCCCCCACCCCACTAATGTTTCATCCAGTCAGGTGTGTTTGTTAACCTAATTAGAACCCCTCCCCCACCCCACTAATGTTTCATCCAGTCAGGTGTGTTTGTTAACCTAATTAGAACCCCTCCCCCACCCCACTAATGTTTCATCCAGTCAGGTGTGTTTGTTAACCTAATTAGAACCCCTCCCCCACCCCACTAATGTTTCATCCAGTCAGGTGTGTTTGTTAACCTAATTAGAACCCCTCCCCCACCCCACTAATGTTTCATCCAGTCAGGTGTGTTTGTTAACCTAATTAGAACCCCTCCCCCACCCCACTAATGTTTCATCCAGTCAGGTGTGTTTGTTAACATAATTAGAACCCCTCCCCCACCCCACTAATGTTTCATCCAGTCAGGTGTGTTTGTTAACCTAATTAGAACCCCTCCCCCACATTCAAATGTATCAATGGGCCATCATAGGGGGTGATTAATCTTAATAAGTGTGCCTTATGTTTTTCAACATTTCAATTACAAACACACATATTCATAATATTTGACTGCTGTTGTTTACTAATGTTTTGGTGTAATCTGAACTTAAATTTTTGTTATTAAAGTCCTTATCTTTTTTTTTTGCACTCCACAGTTTCCTACAAGTCCACAGGAATGGCAGACTGTGGCCTCCCAGTTCGCTGACCGTTGGGACTTTCCCAACTGTGTCGGGGCGATTGACGGGAAACATGTCTGGATTGTGCCACCACCGCATTCGGGGTCTTATTTCTTTAACTACAAGGGGTTCCATAGTGTAGTTTTGATGGCGGTGGTCTCGGCACATTTGGAGTTTATGTTTGTGGATGTGGGGAAGAACGGCCGGATGTCTGATGGAGGAGTCTTTGCACAGACCGAGCTGTGCCATCGTCTCCAGACCGGTGGCCTGGAATTGCCACCTGATGACGATAATGTGGATGGACTACCCTCAGTTTTTATTGCTGATGAAGCATTTGCTCTCTGTGAGAACTTGATGAGGCCGTTCCCCCAAAGGACACTCACCCCTGAGAGGAGGGTATTTAATTATCGGCTGGCCAGAGCAAGAAGGGTTGTGGAGAATGCCTTTGGTATTCTGGCCAGCCGGTTCCGTATCTTCCTTACGGCTATTAATTTGGCGGACTATAAAATCAACCATGTCATCCTTGCTTGCTGCATCTTGCATAACTTTTTAAGGAGACATTCAGCCACATATCTATCCTCTGTTGGGCCTGAGCCCAGACTGGAAGAGTCTACTAGCACTTTAACAGGCCTAGAAATTGGGCGTATTGGCTTGGCCCCCCGAACCGCACGTCAAGTGCGTGACCGTTATGTCAATTATTTTAATGGTCGGGGGGCCATTGCTATTCAGCAACAGCTGTAAGTTTAGATCCTAAATCAAAACGAAAATTGTTTTATCTAAATATCTTGTTTTTCTTGTTGTTTACCTTTAAGTTATGTCTGTCTCCTAGTGCACTTGTAGTAGTGTCAAGTGCGTTTCGCTTTAGTTAATCAGGCCCACAAAAACAACCCCTAAATTTTGACTTCAAGAAACAGCCACACACATTGTATAGGGTAAAAAATTTTACTTGGTGCACATTGAAAGGTGCATTTTTTACCATATGTTTTTTTTTTTTTTTTTTTTTATAATTTTATTTCAAAAATATTTTACGTTGTGTAAAAAAATACTATTTTATTAAATTATTAAAGCCATTTTTTATCTAAAATATAGACCTTTATCTAACAAGATTTACATACACAACAGTGTTTTTAGAAACAAAAATTAGAATATAAATGAACTTACAAAGTTCAACAATATTTCAAGAACGGTGCATGTAATGTCACCCTTGGAAATTGTTCATTTATAAGATGCTCAAAATTGACCTTTAAGAAAGGGTCAAGTCAACATGTGCTATCTCCTATCATGGGAGAGCAATGTACGTGTTTTGTGTGTGCAAACCCATTTTTGGTTCCTCTCACCACCAAAGAATTTTCAGGATGAAGGGTTTGCAAACACAAAACAAGTACATTGCTAACCCATGATGGAAGATAGCACATGATGACACACCGTGTGCATCACACACTTTAAATTTGGGTATACCCCCAAAAACTTCAAAAACTTTGTGTTAACAAAATAACTTCACAAGGAAATGAAGAACATGATTGATGTTTTTAGGCCAAACGTGATTATATTCGGCCCAAAACATCAATCATGTTCTTCATTTCCTGTTGCATGGAGTCCAGGCGAAGTTTCATGCTGTGAATTTGTTCACGCATTTGATCTATGTGGCCATTCCACAGCATAATCTGGCCAATTAATCTTTGCGCACTGTCTGTGGTGAAGTGCTCTGCCGCTTGGCCTTCCACAACCAGAAACTCACCTAAAACGAGTGAATAAAAACAAGGTTTACAATATGCACGCCAAAATACAGTAAAACTGAAGCTGGGGTGTCAGTCACTCACTTGGTGGGCTTGAAACCTCGCACACTTCCTCCACCTCTCCTTCCTCAAGGTCGTCGGGTGGGCGTGGTCTTGGGCTGGGGCTTGGGGTAGGTTCGGCCTCAGGCTGGTGACTTGGGGGGGTCCTGAGATCCTTGGACTGTTGTCTGAGTCTTTTCTCCCCTATGAGATTAGAAAAAAAGGTATATAGTTAAAAAACACTGATCTTTTATGTTTTAATAAATAAAGTAGAACGTTGTTTAATTTTTTTTGGAAATTTTCACAGATGCTGACACCTCAATGATCTCCTATGTGTATTACCCCTCAAAAATTTCGTTATGGTCACATAGTACACTAGAAAATGCATTTCCTTTGCAAAATGCGTGGGAAAGCAGAATAGCTACATGGCTAAAATGACCGCCATCAAAACTGCCCCATCATATTCCTATATTATAAATCAGTACATGGTGTGTCTGTCCCCTCCCCCGGGCTCTGTAATCAGAGCTGAGATGCTCCAGCCACCTCCCCCCTGTGTATAACAGAAGCTTGGGTAACCATGGCAACAAAACAAACACAGTACACTCTGATTAATGTCTAAAATGTCACGAAATGACCTCTAAACAAAAAGGTTTTTCTCCAAAATTAAAAAAAATATCAAACAGAAAGGATATAGCCAGATAGATGAATATTTAGTGAACATTGTAAAGTTTGTTTGGTGTCTCTAGGTGAAAGTATGAAGGACCGGAAACTTTTGGGAACGGAAGAAGAATTTGAGGATTTCAAGCATGCTCCCATTGAATTCAATGTTGAAAAAAGTTAATAAAAATTATTATTTAATAAAGTATAAATGTTATTAACAAATTTTAAAATGACCACACATCAGCTAAAAGAGACGAACATTTTAATAGTTGAATGGTTTTAATAGCTGAAAGTATGCAGAAGTTACGCAGAGCCAAAAAACGTACGGAAGAAAAGTCTAAAAATTTAGACAAAAATAAAATCGAAGAACAATAGTGGGACTGCTAAATCATTCCCAACAACTATAGTGCTCGTGAGTCCAGATGTGGAAACAGCTGCTGTGTCCTGTCCCTACATTACACTGAATCATTTTGGATGAAGCATTATATTTTCAAACACATCTACACCACATCAACTCATTGTGGGAATTCGCAAAATTATCAAGCCATAAATGTATATCCAACCCTGTCCCATCGTATTTGGCGAAAAAATAACGTCACTTTATAAAGTATACGATCTATTCCAAAGAACGGTATTTACGAACGATGCAGAAAAACCGCCAAAAATAAGGATCAGCATGCAAGTTCTGTATCTCAATAGTAAAACACAAGTACTTACTTTTTTTCAGCAGCTTCTTTATTCGGAAATATTGCTCTGGCTCACGACTTTTTATGTCAGACCACCGCTTCCGCAATTGTTCTTTGGAACGTTTTGTCCCAAATTTCTCTTCCAGAGCGGTGACCACTGAGGACATTATTTTGTCCTTTCTCAGATTGGGTCGTGTGTACGGTCCTTTTTTGCCATCGTAGTCGTCCCTTCTTAATATGGACACCATCTCCACCATCTCTCCAAAAGCCATGTTGGTGGCCTTATATCTCCTCCGGGATGTGGATGTTTGGGGCTCCGGGCTTTCCTCCGCGCTACTCTCACTTAATCGCTCCGCCATCTTTTGCTATCTACTCCCACTGCGCAACGAAGAGTGAAGGGGCGGGGCCAAATCGTACTTACGAACGTCAGGGGCGGGCGACGCAGGCGGAGCATGACACATGCGCAGTGTATATAAAGCTAGTACGATGGCCTATGTATGTCCGTGCGGAAGTAGCGAGCGGAACAAACGAAGGTAAGATTAAAGTGTGTGTGTGTGTGTGTGTGTGTGTGTGTGTGTGTGTGTGTGTGTGTGTGTGTTTGTGTGTTTCCCCGTGTGTGTCCCCTAGATTACAACACAAACTAATCCTGAGATTTGGGACTGACATTTAAGTTTTGATCTTGTGTCTTGTCTTGCAGAAATAATGAATCCCTTTAAAGAGGAAGAGTTTTTGACACATTTCATTGATCTCTATGAGCAGAAGAAAAACCTCTGGGAGGTCAAACACCACCAATATTATAATCGTGATGTTAGGAAGGCAACACTGGGCACACTTTTAGAGTTTGTGAAGACTCGACTCCCCCAGGCAGACCTCAAGTTTGTGGACAGGAAAATAGGTATCTTGCGTAATATGTATAAGCGGGAACACAGAAAAATCCAGGAGTCGCTGAGATCCGGGGCAGCAGCTGACCAAGTTTATGTACCCAAGTTGTGGTATTACCACAAACTGCGATTCCTGGATGAGCAGACCGAAGCCAGGCAATCCCTTTCCACCCTTCCCTCCAGCCTTCCCTCCACCCTTCCCTCCAGCCTTCCCTCCAGCCTTCCCTCCAGCCTTCCATCCACCTCCACCCCAGCTGAGGAGTCCCAGGATGAACTGGGCCTTTTCACCATAGATGAAGTGGATGCGCCCAGCTTCAGCCAGGTATACTTTTTTGGAACATTTTGGGATTGTGTAAATGTTATTAATGATGTTAAGGTGTTAATTTTGAAAGTGCTTCATCAAAAATCACTTCTGCACAAAGAGTAATATGTAGACATATCACTAGACAGTAGTGGCCAAATATATACGTAACTTCAGATCTTGTTGATCATCTGAAATAATGGTGTGGTCAAATAGATAGCCTTTACTATTTTGTGTAATTATCTTTGAAAGTTAAGGAGCTGAAAATTGTGTGTGATTGCATAACAGAAAATTACAACTATGTCCCTTTTTTTACACAGGATGACCTCAGCCAGGAGGAGGCCTTGCCCAGTGGGAGAGAGGAGGAGGCCTTGCCCAGTGGGAGAGAGGAGGAGGCTGTGGCTGGGCCAAGTAGAAGCCGCACGGAGTGCCAGGTGCCTCCCCTCCGCATTCTCCACCAAAGGCCCAGGAGGATGACTGCAACAGAGCAGGAATCCCTAGAGCTCATACGGGAAGCAAGCCGGATCCTGAGTAAACCTCCCAATGTAGAGGAGGCGTATGGCACCTATCTAGCCGGCAGATTACAGGAGTTGGAAAAGGGCCAACGCCTCCTCTGTGAGGGTCTATTTTTCCAGGCTTACCAGAAGGGCTTGAGAGGGGAGCTTACTGCTAACACATATATAGCAGATGAAGCCACTCCTCCTCCTCCTCCTCCTCCTGCCCCAAGTACACCACCAGAGGCACAACCTCCGAGGAAGGCTGCAGATAAGCGTGGAGGGAAGGCTGCAGAGAAGCGTGGAGGGAAGGCTACACGGAAGAGTCGAAAGTGATTGCCTGGTTTCTGTCTGTTCGGACTGTGCTCCCTGTGCTCCCTATAGTCGCAAGATACCTATTTTCTTGTCCTGAAACTTGATGTGTGTCCTGGGGGACGAAAGGCTTCCCAGATTCTCAAAGTGTGTCCAGTGTTGCCTTCCTAATTTTTGTGTTTATTAGAAAAAAAATTTTGTGTTTACCTTACATTCTTGCCTATGTGTTTGGATTAAAAGACGCCATTTTGTTTGGGAGTAGGCAGGTACAGGTCGAAAAGACTATGGGGTTGATTTTACAAAAGCAAATAGTCTGTGCACTTTGCAGAGGGCAGTTGCCCTCTGCAAGTGCAATTGCTCCAGAGCATCAGAAATTAGTTAAAAGCTTGACTTTGCAAAGAGTACCCAATCCTGTGCAAGTAAAACCAAAAAAAAAACCTTTTTGCTTGCACATGATTGGATGATAGAAGTCAGCAGAGCTGCTTCACATTTAATAAAGCTTGGGAGCAACTGCTCTTGCAGAGGGCAAATGCAATTTCTAAAATGCACAGCCTTTTTACCTTTAGGAAAGCAACCCCTATGTGTGTTTTTGTCAAATAAAAAGAATGTATTTTGATTTTACATGATTTTAGGAATCAATCAGCAGAGCTTCCCCGAATTTAAGCTCTTGCCCTCAGTTTTTATGCGACTGCACTTCCAACAAGTGCACTTGGTGTGCAATTTCTCAAGTGAACGTTTCACTTGATATTCTTAAATGATTTAAAGCCTTTTGTCAAAAACAAGCTCGGGGGAAGCTCTGCTGATTTTTTAGGAAAAACATGTAAAAAAAAAATTAATTGTTTGGGTTTGGGCTTCCTTGCATGTGCCCCTCGGATCCACAGCGAACACACTTCAAAATGCTCTTTATGTGGAATTATATGTATAATGAGCAATTGGAGTGAAAAATGATTTTGCATTTGTTAAATACACCCCCCTATGTCTAATGAACAAGGGACAACAACCTCATTAAGGTTCTTTCAAACAACACAAAATATGAATGTGAATTGTGGTAACTTGAAAATACACACCAAAAATGTGGTTAGCATTTAACACACATTGTAAAATAGCTAAAGTGTTGAAATAAAAAAAAAAAAAAAAAAAAAATTATATTTTACAATTAAAAATTTATGGAGATCTGGCTGTTACAAAATATTATATTAGTCATGGCAGGAGGATAAATCACGAAGAAAGAAGTTTGTGAGAACTCTGTGTGAATATAAAGCAGAAAAACAACTTCATTCCTCTCGCATTATCAATCCTAAAAAAAGGCTGTATTAAAAGACGACAGAAGAGGAATGTGCTAGCTTCAAGACGAAGGCTAGTTTTACCAGACCGAGCGCTTCCGTCTTGTAATTGCTTCAGAGCATGCGTCAGTTTGAGTTCGTCGGACTAGCACACAGACGATCGGTTTGTCCGCTAGAAAGAAGAGTCCGTCGGATAAATTTTAAACAAGTTTCAAATCTAATTCCGTCCAACTTTTGAGAAAACAAAGTCCGCTGGAGCCCACACACATCGAATTGTCCGACGAAATCCAGTCCGCCGGGCAAAGTCCGCCGTAAAGTCCGCTCGTGTGTACGCGGCATTAGATTAGAGGAAGGAGTGACGGTGACGGAGCGGGGGATCGGCCGAGGGATGGGTCGCTGCAGGCGGGTGAGACGTACTCCAGCTTCCATACCCCCTGGGTCCGCCGTGGCCGTGTGTTGTGGTTTCGCTTTGTATCCTGTTCAGTGTGCCCTGCTATTTTCCATACTGCTGTGAAGTGTGTTTTGCCTACCAGTTTTTATTTGAATGTGAGTTCATGTGACGCAGTTTTAATGTGAATAAATTGATCTTTTTAACGATACTACACTATTGGAGCATTTCTTTTATCTCATATATGAATTCATGATTATGAGGAGGAAAGCCAGTGTGTAGCAGTGGAGATCTGGAACGCATGCTAACCCCCATGAGAGTGGGTTGAGGCTCTGTTCGGCCAAACACGAGAGTGGGAGGCCTTAATAGCTGGTGAGTTTGAATTTCAGAAGGGAGTGGAATCACGTCACTGAGGTGTGGTGAAATTTGCGGATCACAGCAGAACGATTTTGAGGACACCTGCACTTTCTTCTTGGAGTGGTGTTTTCTTGTCACACATTATCATTACTGTTGTTGTGGACTATTTTTGGATTTTTTTTATTTCACTTTGGACTTTATTTATTTATTATATTGTTTTCATACACTATTTTATTTTTAGTTTTTATATATTTTTATATATTTTTCAAGTGATTATATATTGTAGGAACTATTTGTATTTTTTCACGTGGTGTATGGTAATATATATTCATCACATATTCGTTGGAATATTGGGGGACATTTATTTTGTTGTACACACGGGAGTGTTTTATTCATTTAGATTACTAATACTTTATGTGTTATAAGAGTGAGTGCTAAGTTATGATGCATCACCTTTGAGATTCAGCACATCTCTAACTCACCCCAAGGTACTAAGAACGGTGGGGTTTCAAGCAAATAATTTTTTTTCCATCATTGTTATAGTTAGTGCCGCTATCCATCTGCACCATTGGAGGGTGGATTCTGTTTATATATGGTTTGATATTTAAGTGGCAGCTCTATTTTGTGCTCTCTAATTTATCTAGCATGGAGGTGGTAGTGCAGGTTTAGGCGGACTCTCCTGGTTACCTTTCAGTTTACATTTTGAGATTGGGTCCACCCAGGTGGATCAGGTGGGAGCATGTCTGCTTCTCTTCCGGCACATCTGGGTGGCCTCGGTCTCGGACTACTGGACCTTCAAGATGGTCTCCATAGGCCACACATGGTCCTTCACCAGTACTCCTCCCCTCAGATTTATCTCCACCCTGCTTCCATGGTCAGAAGGAAAGAAGCAGGTGTTACGGTCCTACGTGGATTCATTGATAGCACAAGGAACCATGGTGCCTGTCCCCAAAAGTCGAAGAGTTTCAGGGGGTATACTCCCCTCTTTCTGGTGCAGAAGAAAAATGGTTAATGGGGCCCCGTGATAGACCTAACTTACCTAAACAAGTTTATAAAATACGAAAGATTAAAAATGGAGACTTTTTCTACCATCCAACAAGCTGTGCAGCCAGGCGATTGGCTACTCTCAATCGAATTAAAAGATGCCTTTTTTCATGTGCCGTTATCACCACACTGGT
The DNA here is from genome assembly GCA_037952925.1 of Lithobates clamitans. Classification (NCBI taxonomy): domain Eukaryota; kingdom Metazoa; phylum Chordata; class Amphibia; order Anura; family Ranidae; genus Lithobates; species Lithobates clamitans. Next base: position 9,283,215 of record JBBGZY010000513.1, on the reverse strand, counting down.
TATCACCACACTGCTCGAGCTTGGTTGGCTCCTAAACTTATAGAAAAGCCATCTGGAACCAGTTCAGTGCGTGGTATATCTAGGTGCCCAGTTCAACACCGTGGAAAGCACCATCTCCTTCCCAGTGGAGAAGATCCCAGTCATCTGAGGCAGAATCTCACAGGCTCTGAGCTGATCACGCCTAAAGGCCTCACAGTGCCTAGAAAAAAATTATTGGCACGATGATCTCTATGACCCCCATGGTCAAATGGTCCCTGTGGAGGTTACGCCCTCTCCAGACAGGGTTTCTCCATCAGTGGAGCTCAGGGGATGGCAATCAGTCCATTCACATAACCTCAATGATGAGGAACAACCTCTTCTGGTGGCTTCAACGCAGAAATCTACTTAACTGCCACTCCATTGCCCCTTTCCCATGGGTCACAGTCATGACCGATGCCAGCAGTGCTGGTTGGGGTGCCCTTTGTGAGTCCGAACTAGGCAGTCAATCCCAAAGTAAACCTATTAGCATCCCCCTGCAACTTCAAAAATCAAGAAGTATTACACTAGGGGGTGTTGCAGCCAGGCCTTCAGAGTAGACGCACTGACAGATCAGTGGAGCTTCAACAGGGCATACGCCTTTTCCCCGCTTCCGATCAGGTTTTCCCCGCTTCCTCAGGCTCTTACGGAGACTTCAAGCGGAAGCAGTCGAGATGGTAGTGATTGCACCTTACTGACCGAACAGGACATGGTTTCCCCTCCTGACCCAGCTCAATTTCCGGGACCCGGTGCCTCTTCCTCCCAGGCTGAACCTTCTTCCTCAGGGGGCAGTCCTGGTGTCACTAAGACTGATGGTCTGGTTCTTGAGAGGGAAAGGCTTGAATCTTTCGGGTGCGCTTCAAGAGTGATTTCTACCCTCATGAGCTTGAGAAAAGCGAGCATGAATAAAGTCAATGAGAGGATATGGGCCAAGTTTGTTGAATCCACACACTCTTCTATCACCCATATTTCCTCTTCGATCAACCCACCCTGTGCTCCGGCCAGTGCCGGTGTCAGACGTTGCCATGACACCGGTGACCGTGTCAACGTAACCCACAGGCGGCTGTTTCAGCTCCTCCCCGCAAGCATTAACCACCTTAATGCGAGCTCCCTCGCATGGTAATGAGTGCTTGCGGGCGCGCTCCCGTGATACAGCCGGCGGCTATAGCCGCTCGCTGTATCACTCGGCCCCGCCCCCCGGCGCGCCGCATCATCGGATGTGATTGACAGCAGCGCGAGCCAATGGCTGCGCTGCTTTCAATCCATCCACTGCAGCCAATCAGCGACTAGGCTGAGCTGCAATGGAGATGACGAGAACGAGCAGCGAAGATTCGAGGCGTCAGGTAAGTAAAACGGGGGGGCTGGGGGCGGCGGTATTGTCAAAAGTTTTTTCACCTTAATGCATAGAATGCATTAAGGTGAAAAAATTTTTACCTTTACAACCCCTTTAATGCAAATAATCTATTAAGGTAGTAAACCTTCTGCCTTTAGAACCATTTTAACCTCCATATTAGCTTTTATTAAAAATTCTATTGACAAAAACAAAAAGCACCCCTTCTCTATATCACTGTTCCCTCGCAGACATATGTCTCTTGGTCCTGGCTGAACTCATATTTCAGGCTAAATGATGACCAGTGTAATCCAATACACTTCTTGTTAGCCCAAGTTGTTAATCAGTGGTAATATCGTCAATGAAAATGTTTTTATCATAATTTTTGTCAGCAGCATTTTCGCAGTGACGAAAACTAAACAAAAAGTACACCACATTTTCATCCACTGACAAAAACTATGATGAAAATCAATTCCATTTTCGTTAACGAAAGTAAACAAAACGAAAATATGAGGCAGGGACATTTACCCTTGGAATCTTCCAGTTTCCACGGAGCTCTGCCTGCTTCCTCTGGATGGAGCCCGGCATTTGTAGATAGGAGGCTGTCCGAGCGGATAGTTAGACCATCAATGGCTGTTATCTGCAGCCTTAAGAGGGATGTTCTATTAGGGTGGCTGTGGCTTGGCTGTGTAGTTAACCCTCTCACACACTGCCTCTGTAGATACACGCCTGCAGGGCTGATTGGATCTCTACTAGTCCAGTGGGGTAAGGGCTGTGTCCCGGAAGATGGAGTGCTCTGATCACACTGATCCTACAAGGACTGTGGGCTCTCCACTGTCTGTGGACACACTCACACTTCAGCAGCACTCTGTCTGATCTGTGCAGGATTAACCCTTTTGCTGCCAGAGCTGTTTTTGCACCCATGCTTAAAAAATCAATCAAGGTCTGAAGATTACATAAACACCCCCCTACCAAACAGTATATATTTTCTGAGAGCAGACAAGTTCATGTCAATGTGCACTGCAGGGTGGCCTCATCACGCAAAGAGTTTTTATTTTTATTTATTTATTTTTATTTTTTTAACGTTACACTGTCAAAAAAAGCAATATTCTTGTATCAAAACTTGGTTTACCTTAAAGGGTAACTCCACTTTCATGAGGAAAAAAATAGCAAATAAAGAAAAAATAATCTAGTGTATACAATTGTGACACAAGTCATAGTGTAATTGAATATTATTAAAAATGACCTTTCCTTTTCAATCTGCAGCCGCTGTAATTTTCTGTAAATGCAATGAAATATGGCTACCTGGAGGTGTTCTGTACACAGAATGTGTACTGAACATGCCCCAGAAACATCATTTCCAGCTTGTGTGATTAGCTCACCAAGTCAGATTTCAGGCACCCCTGAATTCATTTTTGGTGAGATACTTCCAATAGGAAATCACATCTAAAGGGATGCAGGCCCAGCAGCTTTCCACATTAGTGCTCTGCAGTTGCACAGCTGATAGATAATTATGAAATCACTCCCATTAGATCCACTCAGTACAGAAGCACAGAGGAACAAACAGGGATTTGCCGATGCTCGTGGCCAACGGTCGTGATGACCGCTGGCCATGAGCGATCGTGACCAGGAGACACAGAACAGGGACGATTTTGTGTAAACACACACTTCCCTGTTCTGTTCTGACAGGAGTGACAGATCATGTGTTCCTATTAGCTAGGAACCATGTTTTGTCACTTCCTATAGTTAGTCTCAACTCTTTCAGTTAGAATCACCTCCCAGGGAACATAGTTAACCCCTTCACCACCCCCCAGGGTTAACCCCTTCACTGCCAGTGACATTTTTACGGTAATCAATGCATTTTTAATCGCACTGATCGCTGTATTAATGCCAATGGTTCCAAAAATGTGTCAAAATTGTCCAATGTGTCCACCATAATGTTGCAGTCACAATAAAAATCGCAGATCGCCACCATTACTAGCAAAAAAAAATAATAATAAAAATGCTATAAATCTAGCCCCTATTTTGTAAATTTTGTATAACTTTTGCGCAAACCAATCAATATATGCTTATTGCAATTTTTTTTACCAAAAATATGTAGAAGAATACGTATCGGCCTAAACTGAGGAAAAAAAAAATGTTTTTTTTTTTAAATATATTTTTGGGGGATATTTATTATAGCAAAAAGTAAAAAATAATGCAAAAGTGCTGCTTTTTTTTTGTTGATAGCACAAAAAATAAAAACTGAAGAGGCAATCAAATACCACCAAAAGAAAACTCTATTTTTGGGAAAAAAAGGACGTCAATTTTGTTTGGGTACAATGCCCCAGGACCGCGCAATTGTCAGTTAAAGCAACGCAGTGCCGAATCGCAAAAAGTGCTCTGGTCAGGAAGGGGGTAAATTCTTCTGGGGCCCAAGTGGTTAAAGACGTTATATAATGACTAAATCTGTGTCTGTAGTACATGTTCAAACCTTAAAAACATAAATAATAGCATTTGTTTTCACTCCAGGAGTATATAATGAGTTTGGAAATTGTAGAGAAATGCTTAAATAATGCATTACAACTTAACTAAACCCATTACATTTTAATTGACTAAAATGATTTTGGTAGACTAAAATATACTGGAGATTTTAGTCGACTAAATACGACTAAAACTAAAACAATTGCAGATGACTAAAATGGGACTTAAACTAAAATGGCATTTTAGTCAAAAGACTAAGACCCCTTTCACACTGAGGCAGTTTTCAGGCCTTTTAGCGCTATAAATAGCTTCTGTAAAGCGCCTGAAAACTGCCTCCCATTCATTTCAGGGTTACTTTTCACACTGGGGTGGTGCGCTTGCGGGACGTTAGGAAAAATCCTGCAAGAAGCATCTTTGGGGCAGTTTGGGAGCACTGTATTTAGTGCTCCCAAAATGCCCTGCCCATTGAAATGAATGGGCAGCGCTTCCAAAGCGCCTGAAAAGCGTTTCGGAAGCGCCGCAACAAGGGCACATTTGACCCCTTCATTGTGAATAAAAGCGTCTCGCTAGTGGCCAAAAAGAGCCACTTGAACAGCGCTAAAGCGCCGCTAAAACGAGCGTCGCTTTCAGCGCTAACACGGCCATGGCCCCACTGTGAAAGGGGTCTAAGACTAAAACTAAATCAAAGTTTGCTGCCAAATTTAACACTGCTGTCAATGACCCACTCCCTGGGGAGTGGAGCTCACATGTAATTATTCGGCCTACCACTGCCATCAAAGATAAAGAGGAAGGACCCATAACATCAATGGATCAGCCTGAACACTGCAGAACAAAGGTGTGACTTTGACAATATGACAATAACAGAATTAGTAATCACTCTTCACAATGTAAATCAACCAAAGAAATAATAAAAGAAGTAGTTATCATCAGCAGCATGCAAATGTAATTTTTATACTTGGTCAAATAAATATAGCTTGTATATTATAAACAACATAATTTTATTAACAATAGCAGTAAGAGCAAAAAATGCATACGCTGATATAAATATCAAAAGATTACAATATTTGCATAAATAAATCTTCCATATATACATCAAAGAAATTGCAACTAAGCATACTTATGGCACTTATTTTTCAAAGCATTATCACACTACCATCTAATGTGAAAAAAAGCAAGATTTTCATATTTGTAAATGTTGAAGAGGTTAGCAAAGTTATTGTAAAGGCTCTTTTCCCCTGAAATAAAATGCATCAATCATCTTGTCAGCCATGGTCCTTTTTGAAGCTTGCTTGCAGAGTGCTATCACACCAGTTGGCCAGGATCCAAGCTTTTATTCAGCCTTGCTCTTCTTTCAAATGAAGATTCTGACTCTGACAAAGCTTTGATGTGTAACTTGTTACATTCCAGACAGCCCCCAAGAATGTGGAGGCGTGGTATATCCAGATTTCATATTTCAAACACATCTTGTATTATGAAATAAAACATGTTGCCTTCCAACATATCCGCCTTATCACCCTTCTTCAGATACGGCTCCATAACTGTCTTAACGCGTTGCGCATCCCAACATGTGCTTCAGAAACGGCTCCTATGGAACAGTCCATATTGGTCTTAAGGAGTTGTGATTCCCAACATTTGCCACTTTGCCACTGAGTGACACACCAACATCATTCTTCAGCGACATCTTCTATGTCACTATTCTGTGTCTTCTCCTTTCCGGTATCTTCACGGCGGGGTGCAATACAGCCAAAGGGTGTCCATTCACTATTCACCAACACACACTCAGAGCAACATATTAACCAGCTTTCCGATACAGAGTCTCAAGGAGGGCCTTACTCACCCATATTACTAACCTAAAATACACATATGTCACACTATACCATAATATAAATCAACCCATTACTATAATATATGCATATATATGCGCTCCATCAAATTACGCATCCCGCTCCCAATCTCCTATAACTTCTATATTGTAAATATGGGTCAGAATTAGGCAGGCTTGCTCATAGTGATCTTTCCTACCGCAACTTGGCATGTCCTCGGTACTTCAGGACTCTGAATTGGCAGCAAAGCCTCTAACTTGTACGAAGAGACCCTACCATCAATTCGTCCCTCAACTTGCATAGATAAATAGGAGACCCTTCTATATAAATGTCGAGTCCAACAACACATAACAACTTGAAACAATGACAAACCCATAAAATACTATCCCTGTGCCTGGATTTCAGAGACCATGCCCAGGGTATACCATGCACCTCTACCTATTGTTAGGTTCAAGGAACACCCTAGTTCCATGACTAACATTACATTGGTATCCTTTAGGACAAAGAAACAAACTCCTCTACGTCCCAAATAATACCCAGGTGCTTCCTTCCCAGCAATGATCTCTCCATCCAGAACCCAGAGTGAAATATCTTCCCAACATTTCTCGTTCACCACCGTGTATTGACCTGGCACACAAAGGACATCATGGTCATGCCTCCGACAGAAGGAAATATCAACCTGCCTCCAGCTTCCATCCTCCCTGATCACATGTGGGTAATTTAGCCTCAAATGCAACAAGGTGGAATCTCCAGTCAGTAAGCCAATTGATACCACCAAATATACAGACCAAGTCTACACTTCTGTATATGGGATCAATGAGGAAGCATAACATCGCTCATAATCCAAACTAGCACAGCCCGTCCAGGCATTCGAATACCACTTTGGATTAGTGTAAGCGACATGTTTTGGCAAAGTCTTACTGAGCTGTGATGCTAACTCATAAGGCCACTGCCCCTCATACAGAGACTGTACGATCAGCTTGATGTTGGTTGATACCTCCACCTGCCCCTGCGTGCACGCCAGAGCCCATGACAAATTTCTGTCCTGTACCATCACACTCTCTACCAACCTCTCAACATGGTGGACAAAATCCTTAGCCACTTTAACCTGGGTATTTATGTGACATTGTTGAATGTTATTAAGGATGCCACCAATCTCTCTGAGTAACAAAGCCCCGCTTACTGTCTGAAGCTATGGCTGAGAGTTTGTTCCTCAGGATACCGATGTCCACTGCATTAACAACACCCATCCCAGCTCCTATTCCCCCCCAATATAGTGCTGAATACATCCCTCCTCTTTCGGTTACTCCTCAGAAATAAGCTTCCTGAATGCCTTCTCTGTCTGCACATCTCTGGGAGTAAGCCACTGGTACAATGACCGCACTTGATTCAGTGTATACTCAGCACATATAGGGTAATAGGCTTTTTTAAACCACTGTGAGATGTTGAAGCGCCATGTGGTGAAGGCATACTGTGCCCTGGTAGCCAGCATTTGTTCCCTTTATCTAACAGAGCATTCTCCTGTGTATAGTCACTTGCATTACCTGTGCAAGATTCCAACCTCTCAGGTGAGACATCAAACAGGTGTATCTCCCCCATAACCAGCTCTGGTGTCCCACATTTCCAGTAACTGAGAACTTCTCTGTAGGTCTGCTAAGATTGAGACACCACACCTACAAGGAAATTTTCACCCCATTGATGTGTCATCTGGCACCCTCTAGTCTGGCCAACAGACACCTTATCATGCGTAAGTGCCAGACTCATGGGTACCTGTGTCAGGTGACAGATGCACTCCACGGGACTTGGAAGTGCACCGCTAAGATAGTGGACCCTAGGACTGATTGCTGCGGATAATACCCAGGGAGGTTCAGGAAGCAGGTCTACTGGATCACTAATACAGATCCCAGTGGGAGCTAGAGCATAGATTCCCTAGGGCACGGAGTCTAAGAGCCAGCAGGTGTTCACCAGAGCCTCTAGTGATGAGGATGGACTGCGCTGCAGTCTGGCTCCAGGTCGCAGCCCCTAGAGTCTCACAGCTCACGCTCACACTCAAGGAGGTAGCAGCAGGCTGGAACAGCAAGGACAGTAAAGGGATAAGGCAGAGGTCAGGTGACTAGCAGACAGGAACAACAGAACACACGGCAAAGGTTCAGGGTCACAGGCAAACAGGGATAGTCAGGGACACGCCAAAAGGTCAGGGTCACAAGCAGACAGGAATAGCCTAGAACACACCAAGGTCGGTAACAGAGACAAACGAAGAGCACATGGCAAGCAGGAAACAGGAAGACAAACACACAATGAATACACAATGGTTGATCAGCACCACTGGCTTGCAGTGCATGGGTTAATATAGGGTTCCCTGATAGGGCCTTGGGTGGAGCCATGCTTAGAGCAGAGGTTATAAAAACAGCCAGGTGAGAGTGGCTGGCCTCTTAGTCTGAGCACACGAGGAGAGGTAAGCAGACAGAAAAAGATTACTGCATAACCATGACAGTACCCTTCCCTCTTACGAGGCCTCCCCCTCCCCCGCCTGGGCCCAGGTTTAAAGGGAAACTCCAGATGAAACCTCCTCAACAGACAAGGTGCAAAGATCTCAGATGCAGTGATCCAAGACCTCTCCTCAGGACCAAACCCTTTCCAATGTACGAGTTACTGAAGAATGCCTCTATGGCTCTGGGAATTCAGAACTTGACTAACCTTGTTCTTTAGATTATCCTCAGAGACCGAAACCAAGGTAGGGAGAGGACAAGAGGACTTATTGAGGACTAAAGGCTTCTTAGGAATGGGTAAGGGCATGAGAAGATCATCAGGAGTCTGAGCAGGGTCCCCCAGACCCTTAAAGATGAGCTGGACATCCAGCACAGGATCATCAGAATGGGCAGAGGTTGACTGAATAGTATAGCCAGGTGTAGTGACTATCTCAATCGCATCACAGGGCATAGCGACTATGGAACTTACGGACAAGTTAGCCTGGCTGTGTGTCTAAGGGAGTTTAGGGACAGGCAAAGGTAAATGGTTATGCAAACTGGAGTGAATGATCAGCTCAGGTTCATAGGTGGGCTCCTCATCCAGAGTGCCACATGATCTAGAGAGTGCATCAGTCCGACTATTGCAGGACACATCCCAGAAATCGCTATATACAGTGGGAAGAACAGAAGATACTGGGATGGTGGTAACAGGAAGTTTCTCTTTTGGGGTAACCTTGAGTAGGCAGCAAGAGGAACAGGAGGAACCCCAAGCCAGGATCTGTCCAGCAGTCCAGTCAACGTGTGGAGAATGGAGCCGTAACCAAGGAAGACCTAATATGATAGGAGATGAAGCCTTAGGTAAGACAAGGAAGGAAATACACTCCTGGTGGAGTGTTCCTACTGACATCTTAACAGGGAGGTTCTGGAAGCAGATAGGGCCCCCTGGGAGAACAGTACCATCAATCGCCAAGACCACCAATCGTGTTATAAGGGGCAAAAGGATAAGTCTCATGGAAGATACAGTTTCCCAATCCATGAAATTGCCAGCGGCTCCGGAATCCAGATGTGCCGAGACCGAACGAGCGGAAGCGCCGACATGAAGGAATACAGAAAGGAGAAGACAAGAAGGTGAAGGTGATATCTCAGGGTCTAATACTCCACCTTCCAGATGTATTAACCCCGAGCATTTTTCCGGACGAAGAGAACAAGTGTCACGAAAATGACCTTTGACCCCACAGTAGAGGCACAGACCCAGAGTTCTGCACCTAGTGCGTTCTTCGGGAGATAACTTGGTCTGGCCCAGCTTCATAGGTTCCTCGGCAGGCAGGGGTTGCTCCTCGGATCGAAGAGAAGGGACAGGGAGCTCAGGCTGCCTGAAGAACGGGGATAGCTGGCGTCTTTTTTCCAGGGCCCTCTCCTGAAAGCGAATATCGATCTGGTTACACAAGGTGATGACACCGCCCAGATAAGCAGGGAGGGATCTACCTGCTAATTCATCCTTCACTCTATCAGAGAGGCCATGTAAAAAGGTTGCAACTAGGGCCTCATTATTCCAGCTCAATTCAGATGTGAGGATACGGAACTGAAGAGCATATTGTCCCACAGAAGCGCACTCTTCACGGAGACGTAAAAGAGCGCTGGCTAGAAACCACTGGATCATTCAGTTCCCACAGAGGAGCCTCACTGGACAGGAGGGATATAATATAGCAGGGATATGCAATTAGCGGACCTCCAGCTGTTGCAGAACTACAATTCCCATGAGGCATAGCAAAACTCTGAGAGCCACAAGCATGACACCCAGAGGCAGAGGCATGATGGGACTTGTAGTTTAGCAACAGTTGGAGGTCCGCTAATTGCATATCCCTGTAATATAGGCTACCTTCGCCCGATTGGACAGGAAGTTTTGGGGCTGGAGTTCAAGTCTGCCAAGCAAAATAGGTGAGTTGGAAGCTCTGGTGCATGAGGAGAGCTATGATGTAATCGGTATTGCTGAAACTTGGCTTTAATCCTCATATGACTGGGCTATTATTATTTCTGGCTATGCACTCTTTCGGAGAGACAGGGTAAAAAGGAAAGCTGGCGGGGTCTGTCTCTATGTGAGAATTGATCTCAAAGCAAGTGTGAAAGAGGACCTGGTTGATGGAGAGTGTGATGAGTCTGAAACATTATGGGTGGAACTGCATATAGATGGGCGTAGTTCAAAGTTAATCATTGGAGTTTGTTATAGACCACCCAATGTGAACGAGGAGGTGGAGACTCAGCTCCTTGCACAGATGGAAAGGGCTGCAAGGGCTGGGACAGTAATAATAATGGGGGATTTTAACTACCCAGAAATTGACTGGAATAATGGCACTGCTGGGACAGTTAAAGGGCAAAAAATTATAAACCTATTACAGGACAATTTTATGGTCCAGTTTATTGAGGTCCCAACTAGGAATGAAGCTCTGTTGGACCTGGTAATCTCAAACCATGCAGTGCTTATTACTAATGTCCAGATAAAGGAACACCTGGGTAGCAGTGATCATAACATGATTTCATTTGATGTTAGCTGTGAACAAGAAAAACATACGGGAAAGATAAAAACACTCAACTTCAAGAGAGCAAATTGGAACCCAGGAACTTAGTATTCCTGGCTTCTGCAACTCTAAACAAATTATCAAAACAACCATTATATCTTTAGGATGAACCCACTCTAAAATGGATCCCCATGGTATGAGCAAAAATGCCAAAAAAACAAACGTGAATGTTGCTTCTCAAAAACTCTCATTTTAAACGCTAAAAAAAATAATGCATTTATCTGTACCTTAAGACCTATACACTAACTCCCCTTTCAGGTGGACAAAGCCTAAACCTTTTGGAACCTTTTCCACCTTAATGAAAATAAAAACAAAGAAAAAAAACACAATAACTCCAGCGGCTAGAGAGGCTTCCTACCAACTCTTGTCTTAAACAAAATGTATTCAGCTGCTAATTGAGGACATAGCCAATTACCCCCCTTTCAGGTGGACTAAACCTAACAATGTTTCCACCTGAACAAAACAAAAATAAAATAAATGAATAAACAAATAACAAAAATAAAAATTAAAAATAAGAGAAGAAAAAAACCCATAATAATCATAACAGAATAAAAAAAAAAAAAAAAAACCAATCCAGAGGCTTATCCTTGAAAATACTAAAAATATATCAAGGTCCTCTATAATATTCCAAATATGAAGGCCAAATCTCTGAAACTCACATCTAAACCTTATTCATAGCAAAGAAACATTAACCAGAACATTCTTACCATCTATGCAGCTTAATAAGGGCTGCTAACATTCCCTCAGTGCTTTATTTGAATGAACATGCGGCTACCTCCATTTTGAGTTTATGCAACTGTTCTACATAGTGATGCCTTTCCTGTCTTAATTGACTATTTTTGGTTTGTAATCTCAGCATTTGGGTCTTAAAAGGGAAACAGGTTTGATTACTATGGCCTCTATGTCTTGGATTGCTTCCCCATCTCGCAGAATAAACTTCATAACGCCTTGGTGTAGTTTTAGGGTAGTGTGACTTCCTTTGTATATCATTATTCGCCACCAAACACTACCTAGCTATGTGACCCCCCTTTTTACAAACAAAGCATTTGAGAGCCGGTCTCCCTGCATAGGCCCTTCTCTGAGCATATGGCGATGGAGAATCACATTGCTGCATAACATTGCTATGATCGGAATCAACAGACTCTACACTTTCATTGTCTAATGCCGCGTACACACGAGCGGACTTTACGGCGGACTTTGCCCGGCGGACTGGATTTTGTCGGACAATTCGATTGTGTGTGGGCTCCAGCGGACTTTGTTTGCTCAAAAGTTGGACGGACTTAGATTTGAAACTTGTTTAAAATTTATCCGACGGACTCTTCTTTCTAGCGGACAAACCGATCGTCTGTGTGCTAGTCTGACGAACTCAAACTGACGCATGCTCTGAAGCAATTACAAGACGGAAGCGCTCGGTCTGGTAAAACTAGCCTTCGTCTTGAAGCTAGCAGATTCCTCTTCTGTGGTCTTTTAATACAGCCTTTTTTTAGGATTGATAATGCGAGAGGAATGAAGTTGTTTTTCTGCTTTATATTCACACAGAGTTCTCACAAACTACTTTCTTCATGATTTATCCTCCTGCCATGACTAATATAATATTTTGTAAAAGCCAGATCTCCATAAATTATAGAAATTAAAATCGATTTTGGACTCATTTTTTTTTTTTTTTTTTTATTTCAACACTTATCTATTTTACAATGTGTGTTAAATGATAACCACATTTTTTGTGTGTATTTTCAAGTTACCACAATTAACATTCATATTTTGTGTTGTTTTAATGAACCTTAATGAGGTTGTTGTCCCTTGTTCATTAGACATAGGGGGGTGTATTTAACAAAGGCAAAAATCATTTTTCACTACAAGTGCTAATTCTACATTGAATTCCACAGAAAGAGCATTTTGAAGTGCCTTCGCTGTGGATCCGAGGGGCACATGCAAGGAAGCCCAAAAAAATGCAAATAATTTTTATTTAACATGATTTTCTAAATAAATCAGCAGAGCTTCTCCGAATTTCAGCTCTTCCCCTCAGATTTACAGCGACTGCACTTCCAACAAGTGCACTTGCTGTGCAATTTCTCAAGTGAACTTTTCACTAGTACTTTTCACTTGATATTCTAAATGATTTAGCCTTTTGTCAAAAACACACATAGGGGTTGATTTACTAAAGGGAAAAAGACTGTGCACTTTGTAAAGTGCAGTTGCCCTCTGCAAGAGCAGTTGCTCCTAAGCTTTATTAAATGTGAAGCAGCTCTGCTGACTTCCATCATCCAATCATGTGCAAGCAAAAATGCTTTTTTTATAATTTTCCTTGCACAGGATTGGGTATTCTTTGCAAAGTCAAGCTTTTAACTAATTTCTGATGCTCTGGAGCAATTGCACTTGCAGAGGGCAACTGCCCTCTGCAAAGTGCACAGACTATTTGCTTTTCTCAATTCAACCCCATAGTCTTTTTGACCTGTACCTGCCTACTCCCAAAGAAAATGGCGTTTTTTATTCAAAACACATAGGCAAGAATGTAAGGTAACCAAAAATGTATTTATTTTTTTCGAAAAAAAATTAGGAAGGCAACACTAGAGACACTTTTAGAATCTGGGAAGCCTTTCGTCCCCCAGGACACACATCAAGTTTGAGGACAAGAAAATTGGTATCTTGCGACTATAGGGAGCACAGTCAGACCAGACAGAAGCCAGGCAATCACTTTCGACTCTTCCGTGGAGCCTTCTCTCCACGCTTCTCTGCAGCCTTCCCTCCACGCTTCTCTGCAGCCTTCCTTGGAGGTTGTGCCTCTGGTGGTGTACTTGGGGCAGGAGGAGTGGCTTCATCTGCCAGATATGTGGTAGCAGTAAGCTCCCCTCTCAAGCCCTTCTGGTAAGCCTCAAAAATCAGACCCTCACAGAGGAGGCGTTGGCCCTTTTCCAACTCCAGCAATCTGCTGGCTATATAGGTGCCATACGCCTCCTCTGCATTGGGAGGGTTTGCTCAGGATGAGGCTTGCTTCCCGTATGAGGGCTAGGGATTCCTGCTCAGTTGGTGTCATTCTCCTGGGCCTTTTGTGGAGAATGCGGAGGGGAGGTACCTGACACTCTGTGTGGCTTCGACTTGGCCCAGCCACAGCCTCCTCCTCTCTCCCACTGGGCAAGGCCTCCTCCTCTCTCCCACTGGGCAAGGCCTCCTCCTGGCTGAGGTCATCCTGTGTAAAAAAAAGGGACATAGTTGTAATTTTGTGTTATGCAATCACACACAATTTTCAGCTCATGACTTTCAAATATAATTACACAAAATAGTAAAGGCTATCTATTTGACACCACCATTATTTCAGATGATCAACAAGATCTGAAGTGAAGTATATTTTTGGCCACTACTGTCTAGTGATATGTCTACATATTAATCTTTGTGCAGAAGTCATTTTTTATGAAGCACTTTAAAAATTAACACGTTAACATCATTAATAACATTTACACAATCACAAATTACAAAAAAAAGAATACCTGGCTGAAGCTGGGCGCATCAACTTCATCAATGCTGAAAAGGCCCAGTTCATCCTGGGACTCCTCAGCTGGGGTGGAGGTGGATGGAAGGCTGGAGGGAAGAGTGGAAGGAAGGCTGGAGGGAAGGGTGGGGGGAAGGGTGGAAAGTGATTGCCTGGCTTCGGTCTGGTCATCCAGGAATCGCATTTTGTTGTAGTACCACAACTTGGGTACATATACTTGGTCAGCTGCTGCACCGGATCTGAGCGACTCCTGGATTTTTTTGTGTTCCCACTTATACATGTTTCGCAAGATACCAATCTTCTTGTCCACAAACTTGAGGTCTGCCTGGGGGAGTCGAGTCTTCACAAACTCTAAAAGTGTGCCCAGTGTTGCCTTCCTAACATCCCTATTATAATATAGGGGGTGTTTGACCTCCCACAGGTTTTTCTTGTCCTCATAGAGCTCAATAAATTGGCACAAAAATTCTTCCTCTTTAAAGGGATTCATTTTTTCTGCAAGACAAGACACAAGATCCAAACTTAAATGTCAATCACAAATCACAGGATTAGTTTTGGTTGTAATCTAGGGGACACATACACACACACACACACACACACACACACACACACACACACACACACACACACACACACTTTAATCTTACCTTCATTTGTGACGCTCGCTACTTCCGCACGGACATACGTAGACCATCGTAATAGCTTTATATACCCTGACGTTCGTAAGTATGATTTGGCCCCGCCCCTTCACTCTTCGTTGCGCAGTGGGAGTAGATAGTAAAAGATGGCGGAGAGAATCAGTGGAAGTAGCGCGGAGGAAAGCCCGGAGCTCCAAACATCCACATCCCGGAGGAGATATAAGGCCACCAACATGGCTTTTGAAGAGATGGTGGAGATGGTGTCCATATTGAGAAGGGAGGACTACGATGGCAAAAAAGGACCGTACACACGACGAATATGAGGAAGGACAAAATAATGTCCTCAGTTGTCACCGCTCTTGAAGAAAAATTTGGTACAAAACGTTCGAAAGAACAATTGAGGAAGCGGTGGTCTGACATCTAAAGTCGGGAGCCAGAACAATATTGGCGAATAAAGAAGCTGCTTAAAAAAAGTAAGTACTTGTGTTTTACCATTGAGATCCTTAACTTGCATGCTGATCCTTATTTTTGGACTTTATTCAGCATCGTTCATAAAGACCGTTCTTTAGAATATATATGATACTTTAGAAAGTGACAATATTTTTTCGCCAAATACGATGGGACAGGGTTGGACATACATTTATGTCTTGCTAATTTGTCAAATACCCACAATTAGTTAATGTGGTGTAGATGTGTTTGAAAATATAATGCTTCTTCAAAAATGATTCAGTGTAATGTAGGGACAGGACACAGCAGCTGTTTCCACATCTGGACTCACGAGGGGTTATACACATAGGAGAGCATTGAGGTGTCTGCATCTGTGAAACTTGCCAGAAATTGTGCATTGTTTATAATTGTTGTTCAGAGGGAATGTTCATCCTGTCTTCAAAATTTATTATGATGAAAAATTGGCCACAACTCATAACCAACATTTAAGTTTATTTATTAAAAGCTAAAATATCAGTGTGTTTTAACTATACCTTTTGTTCAATTCTCATAGGGGAGAAAAGACTCAGACAACAGTCCAAGGATCTCAGGACCCCCCCAAGTCACCAGCCTGAGGCAGAAGATACCCCAAGCCCCAGCCCAAGACCACGCCCACCCGACGACCTTGAGGAAGGAGAGGTGGAGGAAGTGTGCGAGGTTTCAAGCCCACCAAGTGAGTGACTGACACCCCAGCTTGAGTTACTGTATTTTGGCGTGCATATTGTAAACCTTGTTTTTATTCACTCATTTTAGGTGAGTTTCTGGTTGTGGAAGGCCAAGCGGCAGAGCCCTTCACCACAGACAGTGCGCAAAGACTGATTGGCCAGATAATGCTGTGGAATGGCCACATCAATAAAATGCGTGACCAAATTCACAGCATGCAACTTCGCCTGGACTCCATGCAACAGGAAATGAATAACATGATTGATGTTTTGGGCCGAATATAATCACGTTTGGCCTAAAAACATCAATCATGTTCTTCATTTCCTTGGGAAGTTTTTTTTTGGAAAAAATTGTTATTTTCATTTTTGGGGTATACCCAAATTTACATTCTGATGCACACGGTGTGTCATCATGTGCTATCTTCCATCATGGGTTAGCAATGTACTTGTTTTGTGTTTGCAACCCCTTCTTCCTGAAAATTCTTTGGTGGAGAGAGGAACCAAAAAAGGGATTGCACACACAAAACACGTACATTGCTCACCCATGATAGCAGATAGCACATGTTGACTTGACCCTTTTGTAAAGCTCAATTTTGAGCATATTCAAAATGAACAATTTTTAAGGGTGACATCACATGCACCGTTCTCTAAATGTTGAACTTTGTAGGTTCTTTATTTTTTTTGTTGGTTTATAAAAACACTGCTGTGTATGTAAATATTTTTATAGAAAGGTCTATATATTTGTGAAAATATGCCTTGAATAATTTTATAAAAAATAAAATATTTACACAACGTAAAATAATTAAAAAAAAAAAAAAAAAAAATTATCAAAAATGCACCTTTCAATGTGCACAAAGTAAATATTTTTACGGAATACAATGTGTGTGGCTGATTCTTGAAGTCAAATTTTGTGGTTTGTTTTTGTGGGCCTGATTAACTAAAGCTAAATGCACTTGACACTACTACAAGTGCACTAGGAGACAGACATAACTAAATGTAAACAACAATAAAAACAAGATATTTATAGAAAAATTTTTTATTTTTAATTTTTTGAAGAAAATTACAGCTGTTGCTGAATAGCAATGGCCCCCCGACCATTAAAATAATTGACATAACGGTCACGCACTTGACGTGCGGTTCGGGGGGCCAAGCCAATACGGCCAATTTCTAGGCCTGTCAAAGTGCTATCCTGTTCCAGTCTGGCCTCAGGCCCAACAGAGGATAGATATGTTGCTGAATGTCTCCTTAAAAAGTTATGCAAGATGCAGCAAGCAAGGATGACATAGTTTAGTTTATAGTCCGCCAAATTAATAGAAGAAAGGAATAAACGGAACCGGCTGGCCAGAATCCCAAAGGCATTCTCCACAACTCTTCTTGCTCTGGCCAGCCGATAATTAAATACCCTCCTCTCAGGGGTGAGTGTCTTTTGGGGGAACGGCCTCATCAAGTTCTCACCGAGAGCAAATGCTTCATCAGCAATAAAAACTGAGGGGAGTCCATCCACATTCTCGTCATCAGGTGGCAATTCCAGGCCACCGGTCTGGAGACGATGGCACAGCTCGGTCTGTGCAAAGACTCCTCCATCAGACATCCGGCCGTTCTTCCCCACATCCACAAACAGAAAGTCCAAATGTGCTGAGACCACCGCCATCAAAACTACACTATGGAACCCCTTGTAGTTATAGAAATAAGCCCCCGAATGCGGTGGTGGCACAATCCGGACATGCTTCCCGTCAATCGCCCCTACACAGTTGGGAAAGTCCCAACGGTCAGCGAACTGGGAGGCCACAGTCTGCCATTCCTGTGTACTTGAAGGAAACTGTGGAGTGCAAAAAAAAATAAGATAAGGACTTTAAAACATAAATTGTATATCAGATTACACCAAAACATTAGTAAACAACAGCAGTCAAACATTATTAATATGTGTGTTTGTAATTGAAATGTTGAAAAACATAAGGCACACTTATAAGATTAATCCCCCCCTCTGATGGCCCATTGATACATTTGAATGTGGGGGGAGGGGTTCTAATTAGGGCCCGAAACACACCTGACAGGTTGAAACATTTGAGGGGTGGGGGAGGGGTTCTAATTAGGTTAACAAACACACCTGACTGGTTGAAACATTTGAGGGGTGGGGGAGGGGTTCTAATTAGGGCCCGAAACACACCTGACTGGTTGAAACATTTGAGGGGTGGGGGAGGGGTTCTAATTAGGTTAACAAACACACCTGACTGGTTGAAACATTTGAGGGGTGGGGGAGGGGTTCTAATTAGGTTAACAAACACACCTGACTGGTTGAAACATTTGAGTGGTGGGGGAGGGGTTCTAATTAGGGCCCGAAACACACCTGACTGGTTGAAACATTTGAGGGGTGGGGGAGGGGTTCTAATTAGGTTAACAAACACACCTGACTGGTTGAAACATTTGAGGGGTGGGGGAAGGGTTCTAATTAGGTTAACAAACACACCTGACTGGTTGAAACCACACAACCACATGTGTGGAGGAGAACTCCATGGCAGACTGGGCTTCATGTAATTCCTTCCTAAGCAGTATTATAATACGCTCATTCTCAGCCTCTCTCTGTTTCAAAGAGGCAATACAACTTTCTCTTTGTTTACACGTTTCCGCTAATTCATTCATTTTCTGTTCCAATACACATTTCTCAGTCACTAATTGTTCAATGTGATCACAAACATTTACATCTGCCTTTGCAACCATTGCCAATATATTCTTAGTTACACTTTGTACCTGCTCCAATAATTGCTTTCTCTCAGTATACCATTGGCCTTCTTTCGCCATAGCAATGTCTTTCATTTTCAATAACATACATACAATATTGGCCATCTTCGTTTTCCTGACTTTTTTCAAAGACTTGTTATGTTTTGTCTTATCATTATGAATATTACATTGTTTCAAAAGATCATTAAATTGGTGTGTTAAAGCGTTTTCTGGCATAGTGTTGAATTTAACACAGGCGTGTTTTTTTAAGAAAATCTTCAATGACCTCCATTGATGTACTAATTAGTCTACACTGAAGTGTAGTCTATACACAGCAGCTGCTTAGACAATGCACACAGACAAAACACACAAATAAAAAGCTGTTTAAAAGCTAACTTTTACTTGTAGTACTACACCACACAAGGCAGAGCACACTCAATCCATGCTCTACTATTACCACTGACTTTAGCCCTCTTAGATCACAGGCCACATTGAACTTCTATTGGAACAGAGAGCTACAGTATTTCACTCTCGCGTGGGTAAAAAAAATAAAAAATTACATATATATATATATACCGATGAGGGGTAGTTGTCCCTGGCAGACGTTGGACCACTGATGCACACGATCTCCGGTTCCGGAACAAATTGGTCAGGAGGAAATAGTCCACAGTGGACCCATGGAGGAAGAAAAAAAGGAACTCCACATAGTGTAGATCAAAAATTGGGTTTTTTAATGAGAAAAACCATACAGGATAAAAGTGATCACAAACAAATAAAAAAGTAAAAATTGCAATGTGGGAAGCTGAGAAAGCTGGCCCTACCCGTTTCGACTCCACAGTCATCAACAGGGGCATGATGCCCCTGTTGATGACTGTGGAGTTGAAACGGGTAGGGCCAGCTTTCTCAGGGCCAGCTTTCTCAGCTTCCCATATTGCTATTTTTACTTTTTTAACAGGGGTATGATGCTCCTGTTGATGACTGTGGAGTCCAAAAACGCGTAGGGCCAGCTTTCTCAGCTTCCCACATTGCTATTTTTACTTTTTTATTTGTTTGTGATCACTTTTATCCTGTATGGTTTTTTCTCATTAAAAAACCCAATTTTTGAGCTACACTATGTGGAGTTCCTTTTTTTCTTCCTTCATGGGTCCACTCTGGACTATTTCCTCCTGATCAATTTGTTCCAGAACCGGAAATCGTGTGCATCAGTGGTCCAACGTCTGCCCGGGACAACTACCCCTCATCGGTGATTGGGACCCAGAGGACATCATTCAGCTGGACACCCCGGGAGACCATCCACTTATGCCTAATAGACGTACTGCTATATGGCAGGTGCGTCCTACGGATCTGGTAAGGGTATCCAACTTTTCCAATTGAAGATCTGTGTGCTTTGGTATCTGTGGTCGCCTTTCCATTTGAGTGTCCATATACTTCACAGGTTATATGGTACCCCCCTTGGAGAAGACTTCCACTCACCTCATCATTTATGGACTTTTGTCCCTTGCTGCCTAATATATTCTAATATAGACACTGTTTTGACCACTTTTAGCAGGCCACTGCTTGTGTTTCTTATTTTGTTTGTTATTATATTTCACATTTTCACAGGTGCATATAATTTTCTATTTATGCATTTTATTTCATGTTGGTTTATTTTAGCGCTGTACTTTATTTATTTCACTTTGAGCTGACTTGGTTTGTTTGTGTGCTAGCTGCTGTAGTTTTCTAGTCCGTCTTACTGGGTTAGCGCAGCATTTTCCCTACACCTAGCTCACACTGACAGTCTGCAAAAATGCACATTTATTATTTTTTTTTTAAGAGTGAACTTCTCCTTTAATTGCTCCATGCAAGGGTATTGCACAGAGTGGCCCCTTACCTCCTCTTTTGAGGCCCGCTCGCTGGTGCTATCCAGTCCTCCTCCTCTCTGAGTGTCCCCATAGCAAGCTGTGGGGGCACTGTTGCGTGTGCTCTTGCTGTGTGCATCGATAGACACACACCGTGTAGCTCTGCTCCACTCTCCATCTCCCTCCTTACAGGATTTGATTGACAGAAGCAGAAACCAATGGCTGAAACATTTTAAAACCACTAAATATACACTTTTTAAATATATATTGCTATAACCTAAACAGTATTATATATCCAAAAAAAGATATCTGTATCTTATAGATAAATTGTGCCAGTTGAGGACATAAAGGCTTTCTGGTACAGTGCAAAATAGCCCATAATAAACACCAGTTGTTTATTATGGCCTATTGGTACAGTTAAAAAGAGCCAATAATAAACATCTATCACTTTCAAAAAACAAAAAATAAAAGCTGTGGTGCTTGATCCTCTTTTTCCAAAGCATGATGGGGGAGATTTACTAAAACTGGAGAGTGCAAAATCAAGTGCAGCTCTCCACAGAAATCAATCAGCTTCCAGATTGTTATACATTAACTAAACTTGACAGACTGGCACCACCCATCACTTTTCAACACAAGTCCTGTAATAAAAACTTTAAGCAATGTCATAATGATGGACACCATCCTGCCTATAAAAGCCTTCCAAACCACCTTCAAACTTGAAGCAACCATAAAAGAAGCTGCCTATTCAAGACATGAGCGTCTCAATAGATCTGTTCAATTTTTCCTAATTTTCTTAAATGGCTTGTAAAAGGGGAAAGAAAATCAAAACAAATGGGGCTTGTTTTTCTGAAAAACTAGAATACACTGGGTGAGACAAATTTTTAAAATGGTGTAAATCTTTTTTGATTTTAAAAAGCAAAACAAAAGCAAATCTAAAGTTTTATTTCCTAGTATCATTCCCTCTCAGGTGGATGAATAATATATTGGGCACTGGTCAGACCTGAAACAATCTGGCTAAAATAAAAGCTTTTACCACCTTTTAACCACTTCAGCCTCGGAAGGTTTTACCCCCTTCCTGACCAGAGCACTTTTTACAATTCGGCACTGCGTCGCTTTAACTGCTAATTGCGCGGTCATGCAATGGTATACCCAAACAAAATTTGCGTCCTTTTCTTCCCACAAATAGAGCTTTCTTTTGATGGTATTTGATCACCTCTGCCATTTTTATTTTTTGCACTATAAATGGAAAAAGACCGAAAATTTTGAAAAAAAATGATATTTTCTACTTTTTGTTATAAAAAAAATCCAATAAATTCAATTTTAGTCATACATTTAGGCCAAAATGTATTCGGCCACATGTCTTTGGTAAAAAAAATGTCAATAAGCGTATATTTATTGGTTTGCGCAAAAGTTATAGCGTCTACAAACTAGGGTACATTTTCTGGAATTTACACAGCTTTTATTTTATGACTGCCTATGTCATTTCATGAGGTGCTAAAATGGCAGGGCAGTACAAAACCCCCACAAATGACCCCATTTTGGAAAGTAGACACCCCAAGGAAATTGCTGAGAGGCATGTTGAACCCATTGAATATTTATTTTTTTTGTCCCAAGTGATTGAATAATGACAAAAAAAAAAATTACAAAAAGTTGTCACTAAATGATATATTGCTCACACAGGCCATGCGCATATGTGGAATTGCACCCCAAAATACATTTAGCTGCTTCTCCTGAGTACGGGGATACCACATGTGTGGGACTTTTTGGGAGCTTAGCCGCATACGGGGCCCCGAAAACCAAGCACCGCCTTCAGGATTTCTAAGGGCATAAATTCTTGATTTCACTCCTTACTACCTATCACAGTTTTGAAGGCCATAAAATGCCAAGATGGCACAAAACCCCCCCAAATGACCCCATTTTGGAAAGTAGACACCCCAAGCTATTTGCTGAGAGGCATGTTGAGTCCATGGAATATTTTATATTTTGACACAAGTTGCGGGAAAGTGACAATTTTTTTTTTTTTTTTGCACAAAGTTGTCACTAAATGATATATTGCTCAAACATGTCATGGGCATATGTGGAATTACACCCCAAAATACATTCTGCTGCTTCTCCTGAGTACGGGAATACCACATGAGTGGCACTTTTTGGGAGCCTAGCTTCATACGGGGCCCCAAAATCCAATCACCGCCTTCAGGATTTCTAAGAGCGTTAATTTTTGATTTCACTCCTCACTACCCATCACAGTTTTGAAGGCCATAAAATGCCAAGATAGCACAAAACCCCCCAAAATGACCCCATTTTGGAAAGTAGACACCCCAAGCTATTTGCTGAGAGGCATGGTGAGTATTTTGCAGCTCTCATTTGTTTTTGAAAATGAAGAAAGACAAGAAAAACATATTTTTTTTTTCTTTTTTCAATTTTCAAAAGTTTGTGACAAAAAGTGAGGTCTGCAAAATACTCACTATACCTCTCAGCAAATAGCTTTGGGTGTCTATTTTCCAAAATTTGGTCATTTGGGGGGGGGGTTTGTGCCATCTGGGCATTCCATGGCCTCCGAAACTGTGATAGGCAGTGAAGAGTAAAATCAAAAATTTACGCCCTTAGAAAGCCTGAAGGCGGTGCTTGGTTTTCGGGGTCCCGTACGCGGCTAGGCTCCCAAAAAGTCTCACACATGTGGTATCTCCGTACTCAGGAGAAGCAACAGAATGCATTTTGGGGTGTAATTTCACATATTCCCATGGCATGTTTGAGCAATATATCATTTAGTGACAACTTTGTGCAAAAAAAAAAAAAAATTGTCTTTTTCCCGCAACTTGTGTCACAATATAAAATATTCCATGGACTCGACATGCCTCTCAGCAAATAGCTTGGGGTGTCTACTTTCCAAAATGGGGTCATTTGGGGGGGGGTTTGAACTGTCCTGGCATTTTATGCACAACATTTAGAAGCTTATGTCACACATCACCCACTCTTCTAAGCACTTGAAGACAAAGCCCTTTCTGACATGTTTACATGAAAAAGTTTTTTTTTTTTTGCAAGAAAATTACTTTGAACCCCCAAACATTATATATTTTTTTAAAGCAAATGCCCTACAGATTAAAATGGTGGGTGTTTCATTTTTTTTTTCACACAGTATTTGCGCAGCGATTTTTCAAACGCAAACATTTTAATGCACTAAAACACACTATATTGCCCAAATGTTTGATGGAATAAAAAAGATGATCTTAGGCCGAGTACATGGATACCAAACATGACATGCTTTAAAATTGCACACAAACGTGCAGTGGCGACAAACTCAATACATTTTTAAAAGCCTTTAAAAGCCTTTACAGGTTACCACTTTAGATTTACAGAGGAGGTCTACTGCTAAAATTACTGCCCTCGATCTGACCTTCGCGGTGATAACTCACATGCATGGGGCAATTGCTGTTTACATTTGACGCCAGACCGACGCTTGCGTTCACCTTTGCGCGAGAGCAGGGGGGGACAGGGGTGCTTTTTTTTTTTTTTTTTTTTTCTTTATTAATTTTTTGATTTTTTATCTTATTTTTAAACTGTTCCTTTCATTTTTATTTTTTTTTAATCATTTTTATTGTTATCTCAGGGAATGTAAATATCCCCTATGATAGCAATAGGTAGTGACAGGTACTCTTTTTTGAAAAAATTGGGGTCTATTAGACCCTAGATCTCTCCTCTGCCCTCAAAGTATCTGACCACACCGAGATCGGTGTGATAAAATGCTTTCCCAATTTCCCAATGGCGCTGTTTACATCCGGCAAAATCTAAGTCATGAAATGCTCGTAGCTTCCAGTTTCTTAGGCCATAGAGATGATTGGAGCCATTCTGGTCTCTGATCAGCTCTATGGTCAGCTGGCTGAATCACCGGCTGCATTCTCAGGTTCCCTGTTGGGACAGGAGAGCCAGAGAAAAACATGGAAGACGGTGGGGGGGGGGGAATCCCTCCCACTGCTTGTAAAAGCAGTCTAGGAGCTAATTAGCCGCTAGGATTGCTTTTACATGAAAGCCGACCGCTGGCTGAAAAGAATGATACCAAGATGATACCTAAACCTGCAGGCATCATTCTGGTATAACCACTCAAAGTCCAGCAACATACCAGTACGTTGCTGGTCCTTGTATTGTAAACTTTTTTTTCATGCAGCCTGTGGGCTGAACGAAAAAAAGATATTGATCGGTGGGTATGCCCACCATTAGAATACCTCCCTTCATCCGCCCACTTATAATGATGGGCATACATGCACCATTTATATATGCCGAAGCATGGGGGCATCCTCCCACAAAAGGCAGGAGCAAATTGCTCCTCCACCCACTACTGCCCCCACGCTTCGGCATATATGCTGAAGTATGTAACTGTGGTGGTGAAATCACCTCCGACAGCGCTGGAGTCACGGCTTCATATATTGTGGGAGCAAACGCTGTTGCTGTCAAGATAAATAAATCCGCGCTGCAACTGAATGGCGTACCTGCTAAGCAAATGATGGTTAACAAAAAAACAAAGTAACATTACAGTATAACAGTAATACTTACCATACCTGCAAAGCAAATACAAAAAAAAACATAGTAAAAAATAAAACATTTAACGCAACCTGTGCCTACCTAAAATATATATATGCCGAAGCATGGGGGCATCCTCCCGCAAAAGGCAGGAGCAAATTGCTCCTCCACCCACTGCTGCCCCCACGCTTCGGCATATATGCTGAAGTATGTAACTGTGGTGGTGAAATCACCTCCGACAGCGCTGGAGTCACGGCTTTATATATCGTGGGAGCAAATGCTGTTGCTGTCAAGATAAATAAATCCGCTCTGCAGCTGAATGGCGTACCTGAAAACAAAAAAGTGGTTAACAATAAAAAAGTATAAAAAAATTGCATACCTATAAAGCAAACATGATAAAAACATAACAATAAAACATTGCAGTATAGAATACAATAAAAAAGAGCAGAACAATAGAGAGAGAATAGAGAGAGAGAACAATAAAACGACAACTATTTTTGGTTTTTTTATTTTATATTTTTTTTGTATTTTTATTTTTATATTTTTTTTTTATTTTTATTTTTATTAACACTTTTTTTAGTAACTTTAACTTTTAACTGTAACTGTACCAGGTTTGGGTCTCTCAAAATGCGATGGCATCTTGGGAGACCCTGTGTTAGTGTGCCTAGTCTGTGCCGTGCTGAACCCTACGCTAATACTCCACTATTGTATGGTAGCGTTCAAAACATTCACCAATGCATAGACCAGGATTGTCAGGACAGGAGGGACAACAATACCGGGTGTCACGCCTAAATCCGCGCTTGCTGCAGACACGACATCTTTTTTGGGGGGCTCGTTGGGTAGGGGTACTCTGGAGGACATAAGGAAAATGCCTCCCATGCAGCCGGCTTACTGCATTTGGATTGGGAAGGTGAGGTGGAGCACCATCTGGAAACAGAAGGGCTCTGACGATCTCTTCCTGGAATTTAAGGAAGGATCCAGTCCGTCCTGAAGCCTGTATAGCACATGAGCATTCAGCAAAGCCAATTGAAATAAATAAACAGACACTTTTTTGTACCAGCTTCTGGCCTTACGAGCAACTAGGTACGGCGCCAACAACTGGTCGTTAAGGTCCACCCCTCCCATATTAAGGTTGTATTCGTGGACACAGAGGGGTTTCTCCACAACACCAGTCGCCGTAGTAATTTGGGTCGTCGTGTCTGCATGAAGGGAGGTAAGAACGAAAACATTCTTATTGTCCCTCCACTTCATAGCAAGCAAATTATTATACTGCAAGCAGGCTCTCTCCCCCAGCCTAAGACGGGACTCTACAAACCGCTGGGGAAAGCCCCGGCGATTAGGTCGCACGGTGCCACATGCTCCAATCTGATGATCAAACAAGTGACTAAAAAGTGGCACGCTCGTATAATAATTGTCCACGTACAAGTGGTACCCCTTTCCGAATAAGGGTGACACCAAGTCCCACACTATCTTGCCAGCGCTTCCTATGTAGTCAGGGCAGTTTATCGGCTCTATGTGACTATCTTTTCCCTCGTAAACCATAAATCTACATGTATAGCCTGTGGCCCTGTCACAGAGCTTATACATCTTGACCCCGTATCTGGCACGCTTGCTGGGAAGGTACTGTTTGAATGACAAGCGGCCAGAAAACTTAATCAGGGACTCATCAACGCAGACAACTTGATGGGGGGTAAACAAGTCTGCAAAACGTTGGTTGAAGTGGTTTACGAGGGGCCGAATTTTGTAGAGCCGATCGTATGCAGGGTCTCCACGAGGACAACAGAGTTCATTGTCGTTGAAGTGCATGAACCGCAAAATCTGCTTGTATCGTGCCCTGGTCATGGAGGCAGAGAACACGGGCATATGGTGAATTGGGTCGGTGGACCAATATGACCGCAACTCACTCTTTTTGGTTATGCCCATGAGTAGGGAAAGGCCCAGAAAGATCTTAAATTCGGAGACCGTAATTGGTCTCCAATCTCTGGCAAGGGAGGACTGGGGAATAGTGGCGATGTGTTGACCAGCGTACAAATTGCTTTGGTCCACAATAGATCTATAGAGATCTTCGGTGAAAAACAGCGAATAAAAATCCAGTGGCGTAAAGTCAACTGTTTCCACCTGAATTCCGGGTTGGCCAGTGAAAGGGGGAAGTACGGGTGCTGCAGAAGTGGTGGGTTCCCAATTCGGATTGGCGAATGCAGCAGGAAGGGCACTATGGGCACGACGGGCCTGTGTTCATCTTCTTCTTGGTGGCAGCGGGACACTACTTGTGCTTGCCACCTCGCCAGCTTGAACTGCACTTATGGGACTCGCCACGTCACCACATGATACTTCAGTGCTTGATGTACGACCAGGGTGTACTAGGCCGCTGGTGCTTGCCAGTTCACCAGAAGGAGTAGCGGCACTAGTACTTCTCTGCTCCATACGAGAGCCCTGCGGTTCTTGCACTTCAAGGACAGAAGAAGTTCGGGGTCTGGTACGCCTGACCCTA
Organism: Lithobates clamitans; assembly: GCA_037952925.1. Lineage (NCBI taxonomy): Eukaryota > Metazoa > Chordata > Amphibia > Anura > Ranidae > Lithobates > Lithobates clamitans. Next base: position 9,255,708 of record JBBGZY010000513.1, on the reverse strand, counting down.
GCAGGGACCACAACTCCGTCGTCAGAGCTATCTGTCATGGAGCCGCTGTCCTCTACAGGTTCGTATTCTGAGCCTGAACTTGACAGATGAGTGACTTCCTCTTTACTATCTGTCATACTCAGAAACGTGTAGGCCTCTTCACTAGTGTACCTTCGATTTGCCATTTTGGCCTCTAAATTTAGGGGTACACTAGTGAGACTCACAGGCAAAAAAGCTCCTGACTGTTAGCGACTGATTCAAAACGCTACCAAAAAACTGTTAGCGATCACAGGGATTAGGCCTGACTCTGCGAACGCTGCAGTTATGTGTGCTTAGTGTTTTGTAAGTGTCAGTTATCGATCGATACTGCACTTGGGTGGGCTGGGCTTGGCTGGGCCGAGGGGCAAAACGCAGGTGCTAGCAGGTATCTGGGCTGATCCCGCTAACACTGTGTTTCAGGGAACCCTAAACTGCTGGGGAGTATAGATCTGATCGGATCAGATATCGATCCGTTCAGATACTATAGCACTAAGGGAGGTGTATGCTGCGTGCGTGGGTTTTAGCGGTACTGGCGCTAACCTGATGCTGCCTGGGGCGACGCAGACCTTATCAGATCCTAAAAATTTAACTTATATCACCGCCGGGCAATTAAACCTTTATAAGGTAATAAACGGCGGGTGCCCTAAAACTATAATAAACCATAATAAACTGTAATAAACTATAATAAACTACAAAAAACAAACTAGCTAACCACCATCACCCGTAACACTTATACGGTGATCGCTGGTGAAAGGGTTAACTAGGGGGCAATCAAGGGGTTAAAACCTTTAGCAGGTAGTATATGGGGGTCCCTGTCGCTATAAAACACTGACAGCGAACCTATATACTTACCTCCCTAACTAGAGTCACCTGTGTCACTAATACAGCGATCAGAAAAACGATCGCTTAGCGACACTGGTGACGGGGGGTAATCAAGGGGTTAACTTTTATTAGGGGGGGTTAGGGGGGTACCCTGGACCTAAAGGGGGGTACCCTAGACCTAAAGGGGGCTAACCTAACTGCCCTAACACTTGTAACTGACACAAACTGACACCAATGCAAAAAAAAAAACTGCTATTGGTGTCAGAGTGACAGGGGATACAGGGGGGTGATCTGGGGGTGATCGGGGGGTGACTGGGGGGTGAAAAGTGTGCCTGCATGTTCTACTGTAAGTGTAGTGTTGGTGCACTTACTTGGATGTCTTCTCTCCTCTGCGCCGGGACAAAAGACCGGCTCGAGGAGGGATGACATCACTTCCTTTCCCTCTGTTTACATTACAGAGGGAAAGGAAGCGTTTTCATTCGCCGAGAGCGATCGGGAGGGGGTGGCCAACAATGGATGGCCTCCCCCTCACCTCTCATCGCCCGCGAACGAGAGCCGGCCGCCTATGGCACCGGGGGGGGGGTCCGATCGGACCCCCCACCCGCGGGATGCAGATCACGTACGGGTACGTGATTTTGCCTGCCCGTGCCATTTTGCCGCAGTATATATGCGTTAGGCGGTCGGCAAGTGGCAAAGTGGTTGTAAATCCCATTCATGAAAGTTGAACTAAGCACAGATAGGAAAGTGTTTACTTTTCTCTCTCCAAAGCTCTAGGTGTCATTTCTCTCTGGTGTTATGTTTCTCTATTATCAGCATTAGTCACTTCTGACAAGTTCTCCGAAACATGAGAGAACAATAGCTGAAAATTTGTGTCGGGGAGGGAACTTAGAGGAAGATAAGCAGGGAGTTTGTCTATTCAGAGTACAGCTCTGCATGTTCCTTCATTCCTCTGTCCTCTGCCTATGTGAAGGGGGGGGGGTCCTTTTCCTCTGATCAGCTCTCACACAGTCTAAGCCCAGTCTCCTCACCCATCCCTATGCGCTGCTGAAAGAGGAAGGAATACTTTTAACATAATCTCACCTAAAACATTAAATGGACAATTTAGGGTGATTGTATGATTTAAATCTGTGTGATTCCCATCTACCAATTCTTTTAATAACAGCATCGCCCAGGCCCAAACTAACAGCTTCTATTGCATCTCCCATTCTAAAAAAGCGTGAAGAGAATTTGAGCTGATTGAGATTCAGCATAAAAAGGCATCATTTGAAAACCATGTTGAATTGAAATTTGGTAACAGGAGACTTATCAATATGGTTTGGTCCTTAAAATTGTTGTTTATTATACTTTATAGGATGATATTGTTGTGCATCTTGCATAATTTTGTTTATTTTGTGAATGGTCTCACCTCCAGCTGAATCATCACATATATTTATGTTTTGATACCTAATTTATGCTTGTATATAAGGCTGGGAGTGTGGCATAACCTTGGATCAGTTCAAATTAACTTATGATAAAGAGGAATGTGCTTTCCAATTTTAACCTGCTCTTTTAATGTTTGGTATACCAATAAAGAGATGTAACAATTTAATTGTTAGGGTGCCTTAAAAGTCAGATTCACATTTATTAATTTTAATATCTAAAAATGTTAGCGAAATTGTGGAAAAAACACTTTTTTCTGGATGTCAAAGCGATTCCAAAAATTTGGAAAAAAATGTTATTGTATAAACAGTGGATAATTAGAGTGGAGTGGAGAAAATGAAAAGAAAATCATCAAGATAGTGGACCACTGAATCAAAGCTTGACTCTTAAATTAATACCCATTAAAAAGGTTTCAAAATAAAAACAAGAAAGGGAGTGTTCCATAAGTAAGCACGTGTCAAAAAGTAGGATTGATCAAAATAAAAACCTAAAAAATTCAATACTACTGTAGCAACAGGGAGAAACCTGAAAGCCAATTTAATGTCAGCTTTAGCTAAAAGTAAATGTTTGCCGAACTGTCTGATTAAAGGTGAAGGGCGGGGCATGAAATGTCCCTGTCCCAACCACCTGTGGGATTGTGGCACATGTATAGTTTCATTAATTAAAGTCAGTTAAGTCAAAAAATAAAATAAATGAAAAATGAATACTTACCAGGGATTGGTTGATGAGTTGACAGTTGCCCCAAAAAACGGTCCTCTGGCACAAGTCTCAACCTATAAAAGGAATAGAGGATGCGTCATAAGTGGGCAGAAGATGGCGAGGATCAGAAAGGAGCACATCTGCGTTTGCCTGTCATGGAGCCCTTACTTCGCCTGATGATGGATTGGGCCGCAGCTGAAGATGGTGATAGCTGGATGAGGCAGTGTCTCTCCCTTCCTGGGTCTTCCTCTTTTCTGGGACAGCTACCTCCAATGCCTACCTCTGTCACCTCCCCCCTGGAGCTATTGCCTCTGGTTCTCTAGTGGGCTGGAACGGACCTTCCTCTCTGCTTCCATCTGGTTCATCGATGAATGACGGATCCTCTGTGTCCCGGCTTTTGATGTTGTCAACCCTGCCTGCGTCATCAAGGCATTTGGGCCCTTCCCCTGTCCATCTTGACGCTTAGCCTTCAGCTTCGGCTGGGGATGCGCAGTCCAACCGTGAAGATTAACACAGGGATCACATATGCGGCCACGCAGGTTAGAATCCCAGGCAGTCCGAAATGCTGGGGAAATTGGAAAAAAGCGGCTGTGTAAATCTAAAGGTAATGTATTTCCTGATGAGGATTTACTTCTCAATGACTGTTCAAATTATCAGTTTAACTCTTCTAGTTTTATTATATCAGCCATACTGCCACCTGCAACTTCTGCTGGTCCTTCTTTGTTGGTAGATCAGGTTGCCACGGTGACTGATCCTGGACGCAAATCTCATGAATTAGAAATTTCGCCTACATTGCTAGCAGGATTGGCGAGCACTCCCATTACAGAAGTTTCAACTCCTGTTGGTGAGTTTTGCTAACTTTTCTCAATTTAAAGAATTTCTTTGTGTTTTTTCAAATTTTATGTCTACATTTACTGCTTCCTTTAATGCTGTTAGCCAACCCCAGATGACTCCTAATGTTGCTTCTGTGTGGCTGGATCCTTTATCTGAGCCGAATGGTGTCCCTGTTTTCACTTCAGTTGCTATGGCAACTGTGGCTCATGATGCTCCTACTGTAGGGATTACTTCGCTAGTCCCAGAATCCTGCTTGAAAGAAGTTTTGGGATGCAAATTATCTCCTCTAGGCTTTCATTTGCCAAGAACTACAAAAGAAAAAATTTGGTAGGGGGAATATATTGAGATTCTATCTTTGATTCCATCCAATAATGAACAAAGATCTAATAAGAAGAAAGGTGAAGTAAGGATGATGATAAAAGGAAAAATGCACCACGTTTGTTTAATAACTGGCTGCAAGCATTTTGCATTTATGCTAGCGTGTTGGGTGAGAAGCATCCTAATCTGTGTTCTGGCTTATTCCAGCATGTAGAAATTATTCTGGAAGCGTACAAGAATTTCCCAGGTTTTTCATGGTTTTATTACGATGAGTCCTTTTGCCAAAAATTATCTGTACACAAATCTATGAAGTGGGGTACAAAAGATGTCGGTCTGTGGCTCAACCTTTTATTGCCTCAGAAACTGAAAGTTAAGATTAATACTTCCACTAACACTAGCCTGTATCGCCGAGGGGTGTGTTTTCATTTTAATGATGGGCTATGCAAGTAGCCTAACAACTGTAAATATAAGCATGAGTGTAATTACTGTGCAGGTTCACACCTGGCTTCCTGCTGTTTTAAGAAATTATCATCCAGTAATTCTGCTCCATCAAATGAACTTTTTCTTAAAAGCAACGACTCCAGTGAGAATACTAAACATGTTGCCATGGCTTCAAATATATCCAGAGCCTCAAACGGCACTCGTCTTGCGTGATGGTTTTTTCCTTGTCAAAAGAAGTTTATTGAGTATACAATGTTATAAAGATACATAAAGTAAGTTTACAAGGATCTATAAAGTAAGCTCATTGTTTTACAGTAGGGTTTATATAGGTAAATATCATGAAATTTCAAATATTAAACATTGGGTTCACGTAAATCTAAATTAAAGATATATATCATTTCCTTAGTTACTTTTGTAGGTATTTAAATGATTTATACCTACTATACATATTGTTTACAAGTAGAGTGTATATAGGTCAAATAAATTCTGATAATGAGCTTTAATCGTAAGGTGGAGAAAAGGAAAGAGAAAGAAGAAAAAGGGTTGAAAGGTAGAGGTATGGTCCACAAGGTTGTCCCGCTCGTCAGTTTATTATTCTTTTTAGTTCTCTTTGAAGCCTTAGAATGGGTGTCTCTGTAAGTCATTTAATCTGTTACCATGGCAACAGGACAGAGTCATTGAAATTTGACAGGAACTGTTGTTTTATCCAAGGGTGCCAAAGTTTTTCAAATTTTGGAATTTGATTTTGATCGATGGCTACCATCTTAGCATGGGACATTGTATTATTCATTCTGTGAATTGTTTCTGCTAGTACCAATGTAGGAGATTTCCATGCCTTGGCCACTGTTTGTTTTGCAGCCGTTATTAGTTGGATCATAAGTTTGAATTGAGAGAGTGTTAACCATTCCGGTTTTAGATTAAGTAAAGTTAAATATGGATCTGGTTGTATTATCTTTTTAAATATTTTAGATGCAATCACGAAAACTTCCTTCCAGAAGGTTTGGATTACTGGGCACGTCCACCATATGTGTAAATATGTGCCTAGTTCTGGGCATCCTCGAAAACAAAGAGCTGAGGTATTAGGTGAATATTTTGCCACTCTAGCGGGTACAAGGTACCAGCGAGTTAGGACTTTATAATTTGTCTCCAGTGCTAAGATGTTGGGTGAAGATGACTTAGATGTGAGCCATATGTTAGACCAGTCCGTGTCTTCTAAAGTTCGTCCCAGGTCCTCCTCCCACCTCTGAACGTAAGAGGGTCTATTAAGATTTGCTACTCCATATAATTGATTATAAAATGATGAAATTGTACCTTTAGCAAATGGATCTTTTGTACAGATTGATTCAAAAATGGATAATTGGGATAATGGTGTATCCCCCTTTAGGAATGGTGTATAGAAATTTTTGATTTGGAGATATCTAAATATCTCAGAGTTTGGTAGATCATATTTTTCTCTAAGCGGTGGGAATTAAAGGAATGATTTAGATGCTATGAAGTCATTTAGTGTCTGAATGCCTGATGTTGTCCAAGCTTTAAAAGAATTTGGGTAGATCCATGCCGGATAAAAGGCCGGATTTCTGATAAAAGAAAGGAGAGGATTGTGTGGAGATTGTAACTGATATTTGGTTTTTAGTTTATCCCAGAGAGATAAGAAGTGTTTAGTTATGGGATTATGAATTTTAAAGCGGTCTTTAGGATCAAGCCATAATAAATTTGATATTAATAGAGGGTCATTTTCTGAAGCCTCTATAAATACCCATAGTGGGATTTCCTGTTTTGCATGGTATTTGGACAGACTGGCCAAATGTGCTGCTCTGTAGTAGTTAGTAAAATTAGGGTATCCCAGGCCTCCTTTATTTTTGGGAAGATGTAGTGTGTGTATAGGTATACGTGGTTTAGAAGAGCCCCATATAAACGAAGTTGCTCTTTTTTGTACTATTCTCAAAAAATAGGAAGGAATTGGAATAGGGAGGACTCTGAATAGATAAAGCAATTTGGGTAGAATAGTCATTTTGATTGCATTAATTTTCCCTATCCAGGATAAAGGAAGTTGCGACCTTTGTTTTATTAGATTTGTGATCTGTCTTAATACAGGAGGATAATTGGTTGAGAATAAGTCAGAATGAGATGCTGTTAAATGAATTCCAAGATATGGGATGGATTTTTCTGCCCATGTGAATGGGAGTGCAGCCTTAGCTGGGATCAATTCCATGTTTGTGAGTGAAATATTAAGCACTAGGCATTTCTTAGGATTAATCATAAGGCCGGATAGGGCTGCAAATCCATCAAGAGCTGGTATTAAGTTAGGACCAGAGACCTGTGGTGATGATAGAAAAAGTAATATATCGTCTGCAAATATACATAATTTGTGTGTAATACCTCCTACTTCAATGCCAGTTATAGTTTGGTTTGTTCTGATGTATTGGGCCATGGGTTCGAGTATAAGGGCAAATAATAAGGGAGATAATGGGCAACCCTGTCGGGTACCTCTTTCGATATTAAAGGCTTCAGATTTGTATCCAGCATATTTTATATAGGCTTTGGGTTTATTATATAATGCTTTGATCCATGTTAAAAAGTGGGGTCCAAAACCCAATTTTTGTAATGAATATTGCATATATTGCCAGGATACTGTGTCAAATGCCCTCTTAATATCAAGAGATAGAAAACATAAAGGGATTTTCCGTTTTTTAGCAATATGTGCCAATAACACTGCCCTGCGTATATTATCGCCTGCCTGTCTATTCTGCATGAAGCCTACTTGATCTCTATGTATTAATTTTCCTATAATGCTATTGAGGCGTTTTGCTATTATTTTTGCTAATAATTTAATATCGAGGTTTAACAGAGAGATAGGCCGATAATTCACACAGGAAGTATCATCAGAAAGGGGTTTTGGGATCATACAAACAATTGCCATTAGTGTTTCTTGCCGAAAAGAATGTCCATCTAGAAGTTTGTTAAAAGTTTCAGTGAGAATGGGAGAGAGTATTTCTGAGAATGTTTTATAGTATAAAGCCGAGTAGCCATCTGGGCCTGGTCTTTTGTTAAGTTTTAGGTCTTTTATGGCGTTAGCAACTTCATCTATAGTTATAGGCTCATCCAAACTGCTTTTTTGATTCTGAGATAACTCAGGTAAGTTTATTTTTGAGAAGAACGATTCAGCTTCTGTAGGATTAAATTCATTGTTTGTCTTGTATAAAGTTGCGAGATGTGAGTGAAATTTATGGACTATTTTAACTGGATTACAAGTGTAAACATTTTTTGATAATTTCAAACGTATTGGTTTGAAAGATTTGTTAGTTGAATTTAATGCCCGAGCCAAATATGTACCTGGTTTGTTTGTATTCATGTAGAAATTGTGTTTGGAGCGTTTGAGGGATTTATCAACTGACTCAGTGAGAAATAGATCGTATTCCAATCTAGATTTTTCCAGATGAGATTTTGTACTCTGAGATGGATTATCTTGAAATGATATGTAGGCTGCATTAAAATTGAGTTCTAGTTTTTTTGCTAGATTTTTGCGTTCCCGTTTAAATAGTGCCATTTGTCTTTGTATTGTACCACGCAAGACAGGCTTATGAGCTTCCCACAGTGTTATTGGGGAGATGTCTGTTGTATTATTAATTGATATGTATTCCTTTAAAGCTTGTTCAATGGCCACCTGATGTAGTGGGTGTTTGAGCATTATGTCCGGTAAGTACCACGTTGGGTCATGCGCTTTTGGTATGGCTGAGGCTATAGTAGTGTACACTGCATTATGGTCAGACCACGGAATCGGAATTATATCTGATGCAATAATTTCTGGTATCATTCCTATTGTTAGAAAAATATGATCTATTCTGGTGAAGGTTTGATGAGGGTGCGAGAAATAAGTGAATTTCTTTTTCATTGGGTTACTTTCTCTCCATGAATCTACCAGATTGTATTTGGAAAGAAGTTGAGAAAAAGGTAATCTAGAGGTTATTTTGGATGGTGTAAAAGGTGATTTATCTAGAAATGGGAGAAGGACCTGGTTTGAATCCCCACACATTATCACTGTTCCTATTTTGTGTGTATTAATCACTTGTAATATATGTGAGAGGAATGGTGTAGGTTGTTTGTTAGGAGCGTAGTAGGAAATCACCGTGATTGCTGTATCCATTATATAACCCATGAGTATCAGGTATCTACCTTCTGGGTCTTTAATTTCTGATGATAAGGTGAATGGTGTGGATCGGTGAAATGCAATTAGAGTTCCCCTTTGCTTGGTACAGGCAGAAGCCGTGTAAATTTGTTGATAAAAAGGAGAAATATATTTTGGAGTAGAATCTTTGGTGAAGTGTGTTTCTTGGAGGCATACTATGTGAGCCTTCTTGTTATGGAAAGTACGGAAGGCTTTGGTCCTTTTTTGAGGGACATTTATTCCCTGAACATTCAGGGAAAGTATATTCAGTGGTGCCATGGCAATAGATCAAATAGTTTTGACTTACTTTTTGTTATGCAGAGCTGACTGCGCAGATCAACCTGTGTGGACTGAAGAGATGAATAGATAGAAAAGAAACCAGTGAATTCTGGACTAAAGAGTAAACAAAAAACATATGAGATTAAATGATACATTGTATAAATTATTTTTTGCAAGTAATCACAATTTACCCGTGAAAGAGAGTAAATATCTCTCTCAGGGGAATAAGTGCCTTCGTCACACTCCGACATAATATGATTGGGAGAATGAGGAGGGCTAATGGGGGTACACGGATCTTCCACTTACAGGAGAGAAGTGCTATGTCAAAAGACATCAAAATGATGTTTCATTAATTGGAGTGCAGAATATAGTTTTTGTTGAAATTATTTATTCCAGGGTGGTTGTATATGGTTAGTCTTGCTCTAGGCTAAATAATTCAGTTAGAAAGGTACTGTTAATAACTTTGGTATTGATGAAGATTGTTTGAATTATTTGGGGATTTTAACCCTTTTAGAGTAAACAATTACATATTTTATTCATATGCAACTGTTTAGATATGTTAACTCATAAAATTGAGGTTGTATTGCTTCAGATTAGAATAAACAAAAACATAATTCTAGGGACTAGTTAGGTAATAATATATTTGTTTTAAGAAAAGAAAGAAAAAGCTTCCATTACTTCTGGATTATTGAACATATTTGTCCTAAAAAGTAATAAATCTATTGTTATTACCTGAAAATATATAACTGAACAAGAATTTCCTTATTTCACTTATATATTCTAAGGCTATATGAATCAGAAGTAATAAGAAATATAACTGGAATGTAACATGATCCCACACAGTGTGTGACTATCAGAATGCAGTTACATTCAGTTATAAATACAGGTTTTTTAAAGAGAACCATCTCTTAGTATAATAAATGAAGAGATATCAGGAATTAGGATGTCAGTCCATTGAATCTTCTTGGTCCATGGATGATGTGGCATAACGGCCTTTTTTGTGAGAATGATGATTCCCATTTTGTTCTGAAATTTTCTGGGTGCTGCCTGAAGGTGAAGATGACGCCATTCTTCTGCGTGTGGGAGAGTTGCTGCTTGTGGGTTTCTGTCAGATTTAATTTTAAAAGGGTTTGTTGTAGTTCATCTGCTGATCTGCTTCTGTAAATTGTACCTTGGTAGTTAAATCTGACTGAAAAGGGGAAGCCCCATTGATACATAATGTTGTGGCATTGCAGTTCCATTAGTTGGGGTTTCATGGATCGTCTTTTGGTAATAGTAAGTTGGGATAGGTCAGCAAAAATTTGATAATTGTGTCCTTGAAAATTAAGTTCCTTTTTTTCTCTTGCAGCAATTAGTATTTGTTCTTTCGTTCTGTAATAATGAAATTTTGTGATTATATCAAGTGGGGGTCCATCTTTCTTTTTGGCTGTGAGGGCTCTGTGTACTCTGTCCAGTTCTAAACGTTCAATAGGGATATCTGGATTTAGTTCTTGTAATAGAGCAGTAATAGTAGATTGCAGGTCTGTCACAGTTTCAGGTATTCCCCTTATGCGCAAGTTTGAACGTCTGGCTCTATTTTCGTAATCTTCGAGCTTAGTTTGAAGTATTAAATTCTCTTTTTTTAATTGTTCCAATTCTGTTATCTTTTCTTGGGTTGTAATTTCAATTTCATCCATTTTTATTTCTAAGGCTGTGGTGCGGTTTCCCAGCTCTCTTATTTCTTTGGTTAGGCTTTTTGTTATTTGGTCTGAGGTTTGTTTTAAAGCCTTATGAAGCATCTTTTCAAATTGTAATAATATTTCTGGGGATACTGAGGAGGCTTGTGGAGAAGTTTGTGAGAGGATTTGTTCTGTATCTGACTCAAATGGAGAGTCTTGCTGTGACATTTTCTGTCTGTGAGAGCTCCCTGATGCTGTATCTTGTGAGGTGACTGGAGCTGCTTCAGCTGCATTGAGTGCCTGTGAGCTCTTTGTGAGGTGATTTTTATTTCTGCCACGGTTTCCTCCCAGTACCATATTTCCTGCCCAAACTTTCACAGTTTGTTCCCTGGGACAAAAAGGTTCAAATGGATACCTTTTGAGCCTGCAGGCTCCGCTTTGTCCTTCTCTTCTCTCCTCAGCGGCGTGGAGCTCTAACAATGCATGTCTGCTCTGCTAGGCTCTGCCTCCTGCCCCCCCGCGTGATGGTTTTTTATATGGCTTTCATTTACCTTCTTTTGCTGGAATTGGTTGTTGCGTCTTTCAAAATCTACCTTCAGTTTCTTTTCACACAGCTATTGTTTGCGAGAAATTAATTAATTTCTAGGAAGAAGTAAAATTTTTCTACTCCTCCTTTTGTAAATTTTCGTGTTTCACCACTAGGTATTGTTCCGAAAAAGGAGCCAAACGCTTTTCAATTGATACACCATTTATCTTTTCCCATTGGTTTTTCTTTAAACGATGATGTTGATCCAACATGGTGTTCTGTGCAATATTCTTCTTTTGATGACGCGCTATTCAAAATTAGGAAAGTAGGTGCTTCTGCTTTACTTACTAAAGCTGATGTAAAGTCCGCTTTTCAGCTACTTACTATTCACCCATCAGCATTTAACTCAATAGGTTCTCACTTTCAATGTGAATATTACTTTGATAAGTGTCTCCCGATGTTCGCTTTCGTGTCATTATTTTGAACTTTTTTTTACATTTATTGAGTGGGTTGTTAGTTTTCATATGGGTTCAAATGACTTATTGTCATGGTTATGCAATAGAGGTTGTTTGTCAGCATACCTGTTTCCATGTGTTCATCTCCTAAGACCAGCTGTCTCTCACCTGACTGCTTTTATTACCTCTCCTCTAGTATGGCTCCACCCCAGCTCCTATCAGAGAACTCTATATTAACCTCTGCACTGCAGGTCAGCCCTGCTGATCAACCTTTGTGTGTTTGGCTTCCTGTTCCTGCCTGCCGTGTGCTCTACATTTATTTCTGTTACCGACCTTGGCGTGTTCTATACTATTCCTGTCTGCTCATGACCCTGACCTTTTGGCGTGTCCCCGACTATCCCTGTTTGCCTGTGACCCTGAACCTTGGCGTGTACTCTGTTGTCCTTGTCTGCTTGTGGCTCTGACCTTGGCTTATTCCTTACTATCCTTATCCTTCTGTTGCCTACTGTGGATGTGAACTGGGGGACCCTGGGGGTCGCAACCTGGAGCCAGTTGCAGCCCAGTCCATCCTCACCATCAGAGGCTCTGGTGAAAACCTGCTGACTCTTAGACTCTGCGCCCCAGGGAATCCTACGCTCTAACCCCGGTGGGATCCGTGTTGGTGTTCCAGCGACCCTGCCTTCCTTATACCCGGACTCCCATCCACAGCAGTCAGCCATAGGGTCCACTACCTTGCGGTGTGCTCCTGATCCCAACGGTGTGCATCTGTCACCTAGCCTCAAGGTGACCTGACAGCTTGATCAGCCATGGACCCGGCTGACGTGTCGCTTCCTGCAGCCGATCCATTGCAGGGCATAGTTTGCAGACTCGAGGCCCAGGAATCTAATCAGACTCAGGTGATGCGATTCCTTAAGGATCTGGCTTCCTGCTTCGAGCAGCTCCAGGCCTCCTTGGGAAACCCAAACCTGCAGCCTCAAGTACAATCAGCAGCATCACCTATCGCACCAGTCGCAGCCACACATTCATATTCACTGCCAGCTCCATTCCATTTTTCTGGGGACTCCAAGGCCTTCAGGGGCTTCCTCAGCCAATGCACCATTCATTTTGAGCTCCAGCCTCAAAACTTTGTGTCTGATCGGGCTAAGGTAGCCTATATCATTTCCCTCCTCTCTGGTGAAGCTTTAGCTTGGGCTGCCCCCCTGTGGGAGAAGAATGACCCGGTGGTTTCCAGCCTACTCTCCCAACTTCTTGAAGCTGTTTTGTAATACCTACAGAATGCTAAACGTCTGAACCCCAGACAGGCCAGGTGGAGTCTCTTCTTTTCCCATTTTAAATTCACGATTACGTACAAACCTGGTTCCTGCAACGGTCGGGCTGATGCACTCTCTAGGTCATTTGACACTTTGGACGAGGAGTCCACCCCTGATCCTGAGCCGATCATTCCGACCTCATGCATTGTTGCCCATTCCACCACCCTGGAAACAAAAATTCCTCCTGGCAAGACCTTTGTTCCCACGGAGCTAAGAGCTAAGATCCTTCGTTGGGGACATGATTCCAAGGTGGCTGGTCATGCTGGGTTCCTCCGATCCTTCCTGCTCATCAGTCGTCTCTACTGGTGGCCTAACCTCCGCTCGGATGTTAAAGAGTACGTTAAGGCTTGTCATGTTTGTGCTCAGTCTAAATCTTCCACACTAGCCCCTGCTGGTCTTTTCATGCCCTTGCCCATTCCTAAGGAGCCCTGGTCTCACATCGCCATGGATTTTATCACCGATCCTCCACTGTCGGAGAATAATACAGCCACTTGGGTAGTAATTGATCAGATGGCTCATTTTGTTCCTCTTCCTGGTCTCCCTTCTGCCTCTGCCTTGGTTCCCATTTTCGTACGAGAGATTTTCCGCCTTCATGGTGTTCCTTCCCATGTCGTTTCGGACAGGGGTGTTCAGTTTATGTCTCGTTTTTGGAGAGCCTTTTGCAAAGCCCTCAACATTACTTTGGATTTTACCAGCGACCCTGCCTCCCTTATAACCGGACTCCCATCCGCAGCAGTCAGCCGTAGGGTCCACTGCCTTGCGGTGCACTCCTGATCCCAACGGTGTGCATCTGTCACCTAGCCTCAAGGTGACCTGACACTTATTGCACTATTTAGATGATTTCCTTTTTATAGGTAAAGCTAGTTCAAATGTATTAGTTTATATTTATTTACTGAATTTCGGATTGTCTGTAGAGAATTTGGTATTCCGTTAGCTCATGAGAAATCTGTTCACCCTACGTCTTGCCTGGAATTTTTGGGTATACAAATTGATACTGTTTCCATGGAATTTCGACTACTGGATGAGAAAATTATTAACAATTTGAATATTATTAGACTTGGTTCTTTCTAAATGTAAAGTTCGATTGAAAATCTTAAAATCGCTATTTCATGTATTTCCGCTCCTTCTCATTTCATGAGGATTACATGTGGGGTTAGGAAAGATCTTATGGTATGGCGTCGTTTTTTATATACATTTAATGGCTGTTATTTATGGCAAACCACTTTTTGTGCAGCATCTGTGCTTCATCTGCATACTGATGCCGCTTGTGGCTATGGGGCTTATTGAAATGGTCATTGGTCTGCTGATTTATTACCTAATTTTTGGAAAGATTCAGGTTTGGCAATCAATATTGCTCTATTGGAGATTTTTTCTGATTTAGTAGCTTTAGAATTATGGAGTGTCAATTTTTGGAATTGTTTAATTGTCTAACTCTCTTCCTGTTCTTGCTATACTTAGACAATTATGCCCCGTACACATGGTCGGATTTTCCGATGGAAAATGTCTGATCGGAGCGTGTTGTCGGACATTCTGACCATGTGTGGGCTCCATCGGACATTTTCCATTGGATTTCCCGACACACAAAGTTGGAGAGCAGGCTATAAAATTTTCCGACAACAAAATCCGTTGTCGGAATTTCCGATCGTGTGTACACAAATCCGACGCACAAAGTGCCACGCATGCTCAGAATAAATAAAGAGATGAAAGCTATTGGCTACTGCCCTGTTTATAGTCCCGTTGTAGTGCTTCACGTCACCACGTTCAGAATGATCGGATTTTCCGACAACTATGTGTGACCGTGTGTATGCAAGACAAGTTTGAGCCAACATCTGTCGGAAAAAATCCTAGGATTTTGTTGTCAGAATGTCCGATCAATGTCCGACCGTGTGTACGTGGCATTAGTGTTTAAATGCTTAGACCTTACTATATGGCTTAAAGTCAAATACGTTCCTGGTAAAGATAATTTTATTGCTGATGCTTTATTCCGCTCTCAGATTCAAGAATTCAAGCGCTTGGTACCAGATGCAGATCCAATTGGCCTGTTATGCCCTCAACACTTATGGGACCTTCAATGAATCCTGTCATCATTGCTATTGAGGCTTCTTTAGCACCATCATCGTGGGCGGTGTATAAAGCTGCGTGGTCCTTATGGAGTTCCTTCTTGTTTTCTTCTGGGCAACTTCACACCCCCTTTTCTGAGGGATTAGTTTTATCCTTTCTTAATTTTTTAATGTCTCGTGGTTATTTACACTCTCATGTCATTTGTCTGGTGTTTTCATTTCTTATACTTATGCAAGGTTTAAGATCCTGTATCTTTTTTCTCTGTACGGCATGCGTTAAAAGGTTACCGCAAAAAGTCCTTGGTTGCTGATACGAGATTACCAATCTCTGTTGAACTTTTGGGTCATCTCTGTGACGTTACAAGAGATGTATGTTATTCCCCTTATGAATCCTTATTATTTATTTTGCCCTTTTGTTTATGTTTTTTTTGGGGCCTTTAGGATTTCTGAATTGCTGCCACATAAAATTGCTGATTACACTGGTTTATTGTTTAACCACTTCAGCCCCGGAAGGATTTACCCCCTTCCTGACCAGAGCACTTTTTACAATTTTGCACTGCGTCGCTTTAACTGCTAATTGCGCGGTCATGCAGTACTGTACCCAAACGAAATTTGCGTCCTTTTGTTCCCACAAATAGAGCTTTCTTTTGATGCTATTTGATCACCTCTGCGGTTTTTATGTTTTGCGCTATAAATGGAAAAAAGACCAAAAATTTGGAAAAAAAATGATATTTTCTACTTTTTGTTATAAAAAAAATACAATAAACTCAATTTTAGTCATACATTTAGTCCAAAATGTATTCAGCCACATATCTTTGGTAAAAAAAATGTCAATAAGCATATATTTATTGGTTTGCGCAAAAGTTATAGCGTCTACAAACTAGGGTACATTTTCTGAAATTTACACAGCTTTTAGTTTATGACTGCCTATCTCATTTCTTGAGGTGCTAAAATGGCAGGGCAGTACAACCCCCCCCCCAAATGACCCCATTTTGGAAAGTAGACACCCCAAGGAAATTGCTGAGAGGCATGTTGAGCCCATTGAATATTAATTTTTTTGTCCCAAATGATTGAATAATGACAAAAAAAAAATATTACAAAAAGTTGTCACTAAATGATATATTGCTCACACAGGCCATGGGCATATGTGGAAATGCACCCCAAAATACATTTAGCTGCTTCTCCTGAGTATGGGGATACCACATGTGTGGGACTTTTTGGGAGCCTAGTCGCGTACGGGGCCCCGAAAACCAAGCACCACCTTCAGGATTTCTAAGGGCGTAAATTTTTGATTTCACTCCTCATTACCTATCACAGTTTTGAAGGCCATAAAATGCCAGGACAGTTCAACCCCCCCCCCCCCCCCAAATGACCCCATTTTGGAAAGTAGACAGCCCAAGCTATTTGCTGAGAGGCATGTCAAGTCCATGGAATATTTTATATTTTGCCGCAATTGGCGGGAAAATGACAAACTTTTTTTTTTTTTTGCACAAAGTTGTCACTAAATGATATATTGCTCAAACATGCCATGGGCATATGTGGAATTACACTCCAAAATACATTCTGCTGCTACTCCTGAGTATGGGGATACCACATGTGTGGGACTTTTTGGGAGCCTAGCTGCGTACGGGGCCCTGAAAACCAAGCACCGCCTTCAGGATTTCTAAGGGCGTAAATTTTTTATTTCACTCCTCACTACCTATCACAGTTTTAAAGGCCATAAAATGCCAAGATGGCACAAACCCCCCCCCAATGACCCCATTTTGGAAAGTAGACACCCCAAACTATTTGCTGAGAGGCATGGTGAGTATTTTGCAGCTCTCATTTGTTTTTGAAAATGAAGAAAGAAAAGAAAAATTTTTTTTTTTCTTTTTTCAATTTTCAAAACTTCTGGGCATTCCATGGCCTCCGAAACTGTGATAGGCAGTGAGGAGTGAAATCAAAAATTTACACCCTTAGAAACCCTAAAGGCGGTGCTTGGTTTTTGGGGTCCCGTATGCGGCTAGGCTCCCAAAAAGTCTTACACATGTGGTATCTCCATACTCAGGAGAAGTAACAGAATGTATTTTGGGGTGTAATTTCACATATTTCCATGGCATGTTTGAGCAATATATCATTTAGTGACAACTTTGTAAAAAAACAAACAAAATTTGTCTTTTTCCTGCAACTGGTGTCACAATATAAAATATTCCATGGACTCAACATGCCTCTCAGCAAATAGGGGTGTCTACTTTCCAAAATGGGGTCATTGGGGGGGGGGGGTTGAACTGTCCTGGCATTTTATGCACAACATTTAGAAGCTTATGTCACACATCACCCACTCCTCTAACCACTTGAAGAAAAAGCCTTTTCTGACACTATTTGTTTACATGAAAAAAAAAAAATTGCAAGAAAATTACTTTGAACCCCCAAACATTATATATTTTTTTAAAGCAAAGGCCCTACAGATTAAAATGGTGGGTGTCTCATTTTTTTTTCACACAGTATTTGCCCAGCGATTTTTCAAACACATTTCTTGGGGGGAAAAAACACACTTTTTTAATTTTAATGCACCAAAACACACTATATTGCCCAAATGTTTGATGAAATAAAAAAGATGATCTTAGGCCGAGTACAAGGATACCAAACATGACATACTTTAGCATTGCGCACAAACGTGCAGTGGCGACAAACTAAATACATTTTTAAAAGCCTTTACAGGTTACCACTTTAGATTTACAGAGGAGGTCTACTGCTAAAATGACTGCCCTCGATCTGACCTTCGCTGATACCTCACATGCATGGTGCAATTGCTGTTTACATTTGACGCCAGACCAACGCTTGTGTTCGCCTTTGCGCGAAAGCAGGGGGGGGACAGGGGTGCTTTTTTTTTTCTTTATTATTTTTTTTGCTTTTTTATCTTATTTTTAAACTGTTCCTTTCATTTTTTTTATCATTTTTATTGTTATGTCAGGGAATGTAAATATCCCCTATGATAGCAATAGCTAGTGACAGGTACTTTTTTTTGAAAAAAATGGGGTCTATTAGACCCTAGGTCTCTCCTCTGCCCTCAAAGCATCTGACCACACCAAGATCAGTGTGATAAAATGCTTTCCCAATGGCGCTGTTTACATCCGGCGAAATCGAAGTCATGAAATGCTCGTAGATTCCGGTTTCTTAGGCCATAGAGATGATTGGAACCATTTTTGTCTCTGATCAGCTCTATGGTCAGCTGGCGAAATCACCGGCTGCATTCTCAGGTTCCCTGTTGGGACAGGAGAGCCATAAAAAAACATGGAAGATGGTGGGAGGTGGGACATTCCCTCCCACTGCTTGTAAAAGCAGTCCAGAGGCTAATTAGCTACTAGGATTGCTTTTACATGAAAGCCGACCGCTGGCAGAAAAGAATGATACCAAGATGATACCTAAACCTGCAGGCATCCTTCTGGTATAACCACTCAAAGTCCAGCAACATACCAGTACGTTGCTGGTCCTTGTTGGGCATATATTGTAATCTTTTTTTTTCATGCAGCCTGTGGGCTGAACGAAAAAAAGAGATTAATTGGTGGGTATGCCCACCATTAGAATACCTCCCTTCATCCACCCACTTCTAATGATGGGCATACATGCACCATTTATATATGCCGCCCCAAAAGTTAGGAGCAAATTGCTCCTCTGTCCCTGCTGCCCCCATGCTTCGGCATATATCACCTCCGCTGGACTCACGGCTTTATATATTGTGGGAACAAACGCTGTTGCTGTCAAGATAAATAAATCCACTCTGCAGCTGAATGGCATACCTGAAAACAAAAAAATGGTTAACAATAAAACACAGTAAACAGTAAAGTATAAAAAATTGCATACCTGAAAAGCAAACATGATAAAACATAATAACAATAAAACATTGTAGAATAGAATACAGTAAAAAAGAGCAGAACAATAGAGAGAGAATAGAGAGAGAGAGAACAATAAAACTATTTTTGTTTTTTTTTCTTTTATATTTTCTTTGTGTTTTTTTTTTTACACTTTTTTTTGTAACTGTAACTTTTATAACTGTAACCAGTTCCAGGTTCGGGTCTCTCAAAATGCGATGGCATCTTGGGAGACCCTGTGAAAGTGTACCTAGTCTGTGCAATGCTGTACCCTACGCTAATACTCAACTAGTGTATGGTAGCGTTCAAAACATTCACCGATGCAAAGACCAGGATTGTCAGGACAGGAGGGACAATAATAGCGGGTGTCACACCTATATCCGCGCTTGCTGCAGACACGACATCTTTTTTTGGGGGGTTTATTGGGTATGGGTACTCGGGAGGACATAAAGAAAATGCCTCTCATGCAGCCTACTGCATTTGGTTGGGGATGTGAATGGGGGAAGTACGGGTGCTGCAGAAGTGGTGGGTTCCCAATTAGGATTGGCAAATGCAGCAGGTAGGGCACTATGGGCACGACGGGCCTGTGTTTGTCTTCTTCTTGGTGGCAGCGGGACACTACTTGTGCTTGCCACCTCACCAGCTTGAACTGCACTTATGGGACTAGCCACGTCACCAAGTGTTACTGCAGTGCTGGTTTGACTACGACGGGGGTGTACTAGGCCGCTGATGCTTGCCAGTTCACCAAAACGCTACCAAAAAAACTGTTAGCTATCGCAGGGATCAGGCCTGACTCTGCGAATGCTGCAGTTATGCGTTTAGAGTCTTGTAAGTGACAGTGATCGATCCATACTGCACTTGGGTGGGCTGGGCTGGGCTGGGCTGGGCTGGGCGGAGGGGCAAAACGCAGGTGCTAGCAGGTATCTGGGCTGATCCCGCTAACACTGCATTTTTGGGAACCCTAAACTGCTGGGGATGCTAATATAAATCTGATCGGATCAGATATTGATCCGTTCAGATACTATACCACTAAGGGAGGTGTACGGTGCGTGGGTGTTATCGCTACTGGCACTAACCTGACGCTGCCTGGGGCTGGTGCTTGCCAGTTCACCAAAACGCTACCAAAAAAACTGTTAGCGATTGCAGGAATCAGGCCTGATTCTGCGAACGCTGCAGTCATGCCTTTAGTGTTTTGTATGGTGTATGGTGCGTGCGTGGCTGTTAGCAGTACTGGCGCTAACCTGACGCTGCCTGGGGCGACACAGACCCTATCTGACCCTAGAACCTAAGTTATATCACCGCCGGGCGATCAGGGTGATCGCTGGTGAAAGGGTTAACTAGGGGGCAATCAAAGGGTTAAAACCTTTATTAGGTAGTATATGGGGGTCCCTGACGCTATAAAACCTATATATTTACCTCCCTAACTAGCGTCACCAGTGACATTAATAGAGCGATCAGAAAAACGATCGCTTAGTGACACTGGCGATGGGGGTGATCAAAGGGTTAAAACTTTATAAGGGGGGGGTAGGGGGGTACCCCAGACCTAAATGGGGCTAACCCTAACTGCCCTACCACACTAACTGTCACAAACTGACACCAATGCAGTAATCAGAAAAAAAAAACTGCTTGGTGTCACTGAGACGGTGGGGGGTGATTAGGGGGTGATCAGGGGGTGATCGGGGGGTGATGGGGGAGGAAAAGTGTGCCTGGTGTGTTTTACTGTGTGTGTAGTGTTGTGCACTCACATCGATGTCTTCTCTCCTCGGCGCCGGAACGAAAAATACCGAGCCAAGGAGCGATGACATCACTTCCTCTGCCGCTGTTTACTATACAGCAGCAGAGGAAGAATCCCATTCGTGGGGATCGATCGCGAGGGGGTGGCCACAAATGAGTGGTCTCCCCCTCAGCCTGGATCGCTCCCCTAATGAAGCCGACCGCCTCGGGCATGGGGGGGGGGGCGCGGTGCGGGAGGCAGGTCACGTACCAGGTACGTGATTTTGCCTGCCCGTACCATTCTGCCGCAGTATATCTGCGTTAGGCGGTCGGCAAGTGGTTAAGGATATATTTATTAGGATGGATTCTATTCAGATATTGTTACAGAAAAGTAAAACTGATCCTATGATATGATATGATCCAATGATTCATATCACAGGTGAACCAGTGACTATTTTCCAATTCAAGGCTGTTCTATGTAGATACAGATACAAATTAAAGGAGTCCAATTTAATTAATGATGAGAAAACTCAACCAATATTATGGTGTTACCGATTCGTTGGTTAGGACGGGATACCTCCAAAGCAGATGAATCATAGAGCGAATTGGGTTTGGGATAAAGAGATATCCCTGGAAGATATCATGGAAGATATCTAACCTGGGTATACCAGTATATTAAGGGCTACATATCCATTAAAATCTGGCGCCTTATTGTGACAACGTTGTCCAATTGTATGTGTGTGTTTTCTTCTATGATTGGGTATATTGGGAATTTATTGCACACTAATGTCATTTGGGTCACTTTTAGTGGTTTTTAACATGCTATGTAAAGATTAATAAGGCCAAAATAGATTTTTTCAAATGATATACCATAGTTGATTCTCCTCATTGCTTTCCAGGGATATCCCTTTAACCCAAACCCAATTCGCTCTGTTCTACATAGATGTCTTAAAGTATCATGTCTAGAACATCTGCAAATTTCATCACACTCGTTTTGTATAGCAGCCACTGAAGCAGCAATGATTGGTCTTAATGAATCTGTTATTTTAAAGGATTGGAGGTTGGCGGTCTAATTGTTATAGAGCATATGTCAGACCTAATTTTTATGTTTAATTTCAGATGCTCTGTGTCACATCTGGATTATTGGACACTCATATGTTTTCTGGGCTCAGAAAAGAGCTGAGTAGCGAATTTTTGACAATAATTTGGGATTACCTTCTACATGTTTTTAAAATACATTGGTATGGAAGATGTGGTATGCATTGGAGCGATTTACATCAAGTTTTATCTCATTTACATGAGTGCTGGCCTGTACCTCAGGTCATTATATTATCTGGTAATGATCTTGGTAAACGCAAAATATTGGAGTTGCTTTCTCAAATTAAGCTTGATCTGTTGTGTTTACATAATGTTTTACCCAATACTGTCTTAGTTTTTTCTGAAGTAATCCCTCAACTAGGGATGGGCGAACGGTTTGGCCCGAGCATTAGTTCGGGTCTAACTTTCGTTGTTCGGACGTTCGGCAAACAACCAAACAAACGGGTCGTTCGTCCGTTTGTTCGCCCCTCCGAACCGACCACATTGCATTGTGGTGTTGAACAGTGCATTGCAAGCCCTGATTGGCTGAAGCAGTAAAAAGCTTCAGCCAATCAGGGCACAGAGCACTGTCAGAGTCATGACTGGACACTGTCATCATGACTTTATCCAATCATGGCTCATACCCGCCGCACAGTATAAAACTATTCTTTCAATGCAGCCATTTTCAGTGTGATTTTGGTGTGGAGAGAGATAGAACAGGGCTCTGTTCAGTGCTATTAGTTAGTGTGCTATACTGTGCTATTTTGCTTCAATTGTCAATGTAGAATATTAGTTTAGTATCAGTCTAGGGATAGTGTGAGTGTAGTGAGGAGGACCATCATTCAGCTTTTCATAGTGTGCAGCTAGAGTAGGGACAGCTCAGATAGTTTCAGTGTAGTGTAGTGAGACCGAGTAATCTTGACATTAGTATAGCTAGAGTAGGGACAGTTCAGATAGCTTCAGTGTAGTGATGGTTGAACACCGTTGATTGCGTTACTGCCAGTTTAACGCCATATCATATTGCGTGCGTTACTGCCAGTTTACCGCCATATAGTTTTGCGTGCGTTACTGCCAGTTTAACACCATATTGTATTGTGTGTGTTACTCCCAGACATTATTGGGAGGGAGGGAGGGGGCGGTGCTTATAAGCAAATGTAAAGGAGAAGTTGAAATCTTACCGCCATATAGTTTTGCGTGCATTACTGCCAGTTTAACGCCATATCGTTTTGCGCGTGTTACTGCCAGTTTAACGCCATATCGTTTTGCATGCGTTACTGCCAGTTTAACGGCATATCGTTTTGCGTGCGTTACTGCCAGCTTAATGCCATATCGTTTTGCGTGCGTTACTGCCTGTTTAACGCCATATCGTTTTACGTGTGTTACTGCCAGTTTAGTGCCATATTGTTTTGCGTACGTTACGGCCAGTTTAACGCCATATAGTTCTGTGTGCATTACTACAAGTTTAACACCATATAGTTATGTGCGTTACTGCCAGTTTAACGCCATTTACCTCTGTATGCGTTACTGCCAGTTTAACGCCATATAGTTCTGTGCATCACTGTAAGTTGGGCACATTATATTGCAGTATATTATATTGTATCCGTGGAGTGTGTCTGTGTAGTGTGAGTACTCAAATTAAAGGGCACCAAACACCTCTTTACATTGATTAACGTGCTTCTACGTACAGATTTACAACTTCTCCTTTACATTTGCTTATAAGCACCGCCCCCTCCCTCCTAATAATGTCTGGCAGAACAACAAGGAGAGGCAGACGTTCCCTTGGCACTGTAAGGGGGCCAGCAATAAATGTGTTCACAGGCAAAGGTGGACGTGGTGGTCAGTCCTCAGGCAGGGCATCATTTCCTCTGTTTAGTGAGTTTGCCTGTGCTATGCAGCCACATCAGCATGCAGATGAGGTGGTGGACTGGCTTACTAAACCTTCCTCATCCTCCTCATCCTCTGTCACACAAGCAGAGACAAGTGTGCAGTCCCCTGCAGTTGCCAGAGTGGATAAACCTGCCTCCTTGTCCACATCTATTCCTGCCATAGCCCTAACATCAGCCATTGAGGAGTCAGCTGAGTTATTTGACCACAGCGTCAGCCATTTGCTTCTTGATGATGCCCAGCCATTACTGGATTCAGATGCTGGTTCTGAGGTTGAGGATGACAGGAGCCTAGAGAGAGGGAGGAACACTGGTAGACAAACTGGCATTCATGTTCCCCAAGCCGCAGTGTATTACCAAGTTGTCTCCAGTGGTAATGATGAAGATGGAGGAGATGAAGATGATGATGATGAGGTCTCTGATACGACTTGGGTGCCAGATAGAGAAGAGGAGGAAACTGAAGATGAGGCGGCACAACTCCAAGGAGGTCAGCATCAAGAAAGAGTAGGGAGCAGCCACCCTATTCCATCACATTCTGCAGCTGTTATCGCCCGACCCACTCCCCACGGCTCAGCTGTCTGGGCCTTTTTCAGCACATCTGCAGCAGATCACACTGTTGCTATCTAAAAGCCACACAAAAGGGGCACAAATCTGTCCCTCCTCCTCCTTACCCACGTCATTCTGCCCCTGCGATACCGACTCATTACCTTTCATCAGCCTCCACTGACAGGGATGATGGTATAGCACAGGGTGTCCAAGGTCCTAGCAGCTCATCTACCAGCAGCACACCATCGGATGTAGACTGTAGCTGGCACATTTCTCTGCCCCATCTTCTGCAGTGAAAAAAAATATAAAGTCCCTGCCACCCACATGCCCAGCGCCTGAATGCAAGCTTGTCAAAGCTGTTGGCTCTCCAACTTCTGCCTTTCAGCCTGGTGGATTCTGCCCCCTTCCGTGAATTCGCACAATGTGCTGTACCACAATGGCAGGTTCCCAGTTGATACTACTTTTCACGTAAGGCCGTTCCATCTCTCTACCATCACGTGGAAGGGAATGTTCTGGCATCGTTGGGCAAGGCAGTCAGCCGTAAAATCCACTTTACTGCTGATACACGGTCCGGCAAGCATGGGCAGGGACGATATATTTAGTTCACAGCACACTGGGTAACGCTGCTTGCAAGTCGAAAGGATGCAGGACAGGGCTCAGTGCTGCAGCTTGTTGTGCCCCCATGTCTCCATACAGCTGGTGGTGATGATGCCAGACCTGTGAGCTCTACCCCCTCTTCCTCCTCCACCTCCGCCACCTCCATGCCCTCCTCTGCAGAATTGTCCTATGAACATCAGGTACCCCCTAAGCGTTCAAAGGGCTTTTCCCAGAGTCAGGCTAAAAGGTGCCATGCAGTGCTTCAGCTGGTGTGTTTAGGGAACAGGAACCACACCGGAGCAGAGATTCTTGCAGCTCTGCAAGGACAGGCCCAGAGGTGGTTCACACCACACCAGCTGGAGCCAGGAATGGTGGTGTCCTCCTGTCCACCCTTAGACAGGGAAAGTTGACACATGTGCCATGCCTGGCACATGTCCTCAATTTGGTGGTGCAGCGTTTCCTAAGTACGTACCCAGGGTTTCAAGATGTACTAAAGCAGGCCAGAAGAGTCTGTAGCCATTTTCATACACAGCCAGTGCTCGGTTGGCTGAAATTCAGCAGGAATTCCACCTGCCTGTAAAGCCTGATTTGTGACATGCCCACCAGGTGGAACTCAACTTTGGGAATGCTGCAGTGGCTATACATGCAGCAGAGGGCCATCAACGAGTACTTGTGTCAGTACGGCACGACGACAGGCTCAGGCCGCCTCGGCTTTTTTTCCCCACCCCAATGGCTGATCATTAAGGATGCATGCACTGTATTGTCACCATTTGAGGAGGCCACAAGGATGATGAGCAGTGACAGTGCATGTATCAGTGACACAATCCCTGTTGTGTTCCTGCTGGAGCAGACTCTGCGTGGCATTATGGACAGGGCACTGGAGGCAGAGCAGCAGGAGGAAGAGGAGGATTTCCTTTCCTCTCAATGCCCACGTTATACAGACACCATCATTCCTATGTCACAGAACACACAGGAGGAGAGAGGAGGAGGATGAGGTGGAGGATTCTGGCACTTTCATAGGCTTTGAAGAAGAGGAAGACATGCGTCAATCTGTAAGCGTTGGCTTTCCAACCTCAGGACACTTGGGAGTAGTATGTGGCTGGGAGGAGGAAGTTCCAGATGCTGTCATCCTGAGTGACCCCGAGGAGTCTGCTTCTCAAGCCTCTGCAAATTTGAGGCGCATGGGCAACCTCATGCTTCAAAGCCGGCAAAAGGACACAAGAATACGGGGCATAAAGGAGAAGGATGATTACTGGTTGGCAACCCTCCTTGACTGTTATAAGGGGAAGGTCTCTGAACTTATCCCGTCCCCACAGAGAGTGCAGAGGATAAAATCTCTTGAGGACACATTAAAGAGGATTTTATTAAAAGCTTTTCCTGACTCTAGTAGGTTACAGTGTGGTGGAAAACGTCATTTTGAGTCTTCCGTTGGTCAAGAAAGGAGCGTTGGAGAAGCCATCCGCCTAAGTAAGGCATTTCAAAATTTTTTAGGCCAAAACAGAGACGGAAAGCTTTCCAGCTGACTATTCACTGGCTTACTTGGTCATGAGAATAGACCACTGGCCAGAACTTGCCCAGTATGCTATTGAGTTGTTGGGCTGCCCTGCATCCAGTGTGCTTTCAGAACGGGCATTCAGTGCTGCAGGAGGTTTCGCTACTGATCATAGAACGCATCTGTCCACAGATTTTGTGGACCGTTTGACTTTTATAAAAATGAATCGTTCCTGGATTAGCAGCTATGAAGCCCCTGATGCCGATGTCACTGATTAAGTCTTTTTAGGATATGGAATCTCTGCAGGACTTTGAGGCTGCCTAGCTTTGAGGGTGATCAATCATTTCATCTGGAAGAATGTTTTTGGCATAGGTTTCATAGGCACAATTAACACCCAAATACCAATTTTTCTGCACCTGTCTGACAGGTGCATATCATTGCAATTTTTTACAGCAAGGAAAATTCTTGCTTTCATCAAGAGTACCTCTATAGGGTTATGGTGGGAAGGCGCCACCGACACCCAAAGACCAATTTTTCTGCACCTGCTTGACAGGTGCATATCATTGCAATTTTTTACAGCAAGGAAAATTCTTGTGAGAGTGGTAACTCCTGTGCTGTCAGAGAGGGCCTACGCTAAAGGACACTGCTGCAACACCTGTGTACTGATCCAAACAGGCAAATAAAGCTAATATAAAAGGTGGTGATTGCGCTGTGATAAAGGAAAAATAGGGAAAGGGAAAGGGAGAGGGGCTAAATAAAGTGCATGGAGAGGTAAGACAGAGTGACCTGAATAAGTGAGCCAAACACAATTATGGGCTCTAGATGCTAGAAAACATATATAAGTGGAAATAAAAAATTGCTGACATCAAATAAAAAATGCAAGCAAGAAATACGTAATAAATGTGTATCACACTAGTGAATCGGTAAATCAGTAGAAGTGGCTTCCTAAGTAAAGCAGACCTTATAAATGGATGGATGAAAGTGCCGACAAAGTAAAAAAACACTACAATCCAATGACACAAATGAATATATGTGAATGAATAGAAAAAACAATCTAAAATAAATAAAACATTAAATAAGTCCAGAATGGGTAAGGGCTAGTATCACACTAGCACATGAGTGACAGCTCTGATGAGCTGTAAGTGACAAGTCCCCAGAAGTGGATAAATATCAGTCCCGTCACCAGGTAAAAAGCTCTTAACTAAAAAAACCCAGTTCCAATGGTGAGGGGAGGGGGATCTTCAGTGAGGACACCTCCGTGTTTGCAAGCCGTTTACCTTACAGCTGTAAGGCATACAGCTTGTGTTGCAAATAGCTTTGCAGGCATGGGAGTCCAGTTTAGGCAGGTGATGACGATGGTAAAAATGCCAGATGGGATAAATAAAAAAGACAAATAATGGACAGCATTAAGTGTGACTCTGTGATGACCACAGTGGAGGGGGGCAAGACACAAAGGAGGGGAAGTTAAACTCACTTTTTTAAAGTGAGTGTGGGCATCAATCCATGAGCGCCGAGCTCGTATGCCTCCAGGGGTATCTCCAATCTTCAGTCTGTCCCCGTGCCTCACTCCTCAGTGCTCGTCAGGTAGAGTAATGGTATAAGGTATATGAAGAGAAAAGCGCACATAGCGTGATCCCATATCAAAAGTAAATTTATTAAATAAAACCATCCAGTCAACTTACATTTTAAAACGGCTACAGTGTATAGCATCCACGAGCGCCGAGCTAGTCTCCTGCTGTTGGTCTGTGGCAGCGTCCCGTGCTCCAATCCTAACGCGTATCGTCACGTCACGTCACGTGACTTCTTCAGAGGATGGATCATCAGATGGATCATCAGAGCACGTCATTCTAATCTGCGGATCCGTGGAATTCCTGAGGTAATTGTTGATCTTCAATCGACCATCACTGCTTAATTCCAAGAATTAATGCCGTCAATCCCAATTGATCGATTGGAATTTGATCAAATTCATAGGGCTTTAATGCCACGCAAAACTGAAGGTCCACCTCGTGATATAATTGCAAAGTTACATTTTTTTCGCACCAAAGAGCAAATTTTGGCTGCAGCAAGAGGAAAAGACTCCCTCACTTTTCAGGGTCACCCTTACCAGCTATTCGCCAATCTTTCCCCAATTACAGTCGCTAAACGGCGAGCCTTAAAACCTCTTCTTCAAATCCTTCAGTAAAATCAAACAGCTTATCAATGGGGATTCCCGTTTTATGTACATTTTACTTATCAAGGTACCAAATATACCTGCAGATCTTATAATGAGTTGCAAAATACCTTGCAAAATCTACATCTCATAGATAGATCCTCTACTTCAAGTGGTCCTCGCCGTCGTATTACACCTGATCCATCACGAGATTCTGCCAAAGATGACAGAAGTCGCCAAAATTCATCTAAACGCAGTCGCCATAATTCTCCTGATAAAGACCTTGCAGATACTATGGACTGATAGATTCATTTTTTTTTTTTTGGACTCTATTTTGCAAGAATATTCTGCTTTTACCCCCTTTTTTTTTTCATTATGCCATTAGATGTGTTGGCAAATGTTAACATCTTTACCCTCAACTCATCCTTAATTGATAACGTTATGAGTGAATAGCGCTCATTCTTACCCCTAACCTCAATTCTCCTAGATATTTCACTTTTTGTGTACCAAATTTATAGTTTCCTTCCCCCTTTTTTTTTTTTTTCGCCCCTTCCCTCCTGCTCTTATTAATTATATGGTTAACAAACCTGGTATGTAAGTTTATACCCTGCATAGATGTGTAATATGCTTCAACTCAATGTTTTCTTACTCCTTCTCACCCTCCTTTCCCATCCCTCCTTTTTTTTTAATTTATTTATTTATTAATTTTTTAATTTTTTTTTCTCTCGCCCCCCTTTTTCCCCATCCCTTTTTTTTCCTCTTTCCCTATCCCCTTACTTATCACTTATTAGAGCCGCTTTTGGGTGCTAGTATACTTTATTTTATTCATATATGTTTTGGCTGTCGTGGTCTCGGGAGAATGTCACTGCTCTCCCCATCTCTCTATCTTTGAGTATTCTTCCTTCCTGTTAATTTTGGTGAATTCCCTGGATAGCTATTAGGCCTCTGGGTTCGTATTTTTGCGCACCCAGTACGCCACTTTCTTACTTATCCGCATAATTAAACTTAATGTTGATTGTCTATATAAACCTTACCCCCCTCCTTTATCTTACATACTTCTTCTTACTCTTCTACTTGTTCTTACTCTTCTCCGAGGTAAATGTAGCAACACAAATTGTAAAGACTAATTTTGACCATATGTCTTTTATACCCTTCTTATGGCTCCTTTAAATGTACTTACTTTAAATGTGCAGGGCTTAAATATACCACAGAAAAGAACTAAAGTGTTTCACTCATTGGCATCAACCAATGCACATGTTGTGTGTCTCCAGGAGACGCACTTTACTACTACAGCAACTCCCAAATATTTTAGCCCTTTTTATCCACAAGTTTATACGGCTTCAGCTGAAACCAAACAAAGAGGAGTATTGGTAGCATTCCATCACACAACACCTTTCTCTCTCCAAAAAGAAATTAAAGACCCTGAAGGGAGATACCTGATACTAATGGGGGTTTTATCCGATTCCCTAATTACAGTGGTATCTTATTATGCCCCGAACAAAATTCCAACATCATTTCTTTCCCACTTGCTACATGTGATCGATACCCACAAAATGGGCACACTGTTACTCTGTGGTGACTCAAACCAAGCCCTATATCTGTTCTTAGACAAATCCCCAATACCTATTGCCTCTAATTCGCGAAAGCATACCTTCCAACAATTACTCCAACAGTACTCTTTATTAGACTCTTGGCGTGAAAATAATCCCACAAAACGATAATTCACTTTTTATTCCCATCCACATAAGTCATTCTCCTGAATAGATCACATAGTGATCGCAATCGGCATGACCCCAGAACTCCTTTCCTCTTCACTAATACCTGTCAGGAAATGTTCCATCCGCTGGTAAGACCTGTTATTTGGCATGCAGTACTGAGGTCCACCAGCAGGTGTCTCCTGGCAGTTTGGAACTGTCAGGAGAGCTTTTCCCTGTTAATAGTATATCATCTTTGGGCCGCAGTACTGGCGTCCACCAGCGGATGGATGCTGGCAGTGTGGAGCAGACAGTACCTCCTACAATCAGGTGTCACTTGAGGCCAATCACAGGCCTATAAATACCCGGCAAACATTCACATATTTGCCTTGATTTCTTCATTGCCTCCTGACCTGCTAGCAATCTGATCCTGTGCCCTGAACCTGATCCTGTCTTCCTGTCTCGGACCCTATCCTGTCCCACCTGTTACCTTGCATCCCTGCCTGCAGTCTGACCCATCCATCCTCTCCCTGTCCTGTGTTCCATACCCCATCTGCTGACCTCCCTGTGTATGACCTTGGCCTGGCTTACGTTTATGTCTCTGGAACATCCCCTGTCCATCTGCTGATCTGCTGTGTATGACCCTGGCCTGGCTATTGTTTATGAACCTGGTATTTCCCATTTATTGCACTTATCTGTCTGTTGTTATTTGTGGGTCTCTGTGGTTGGTTATTGCACTGTGTCATATTGGAGTTGGTTGTATTATATTACTTACTTTCTTTAATAAATTATTATATTTTCACTTATATACGTTTGGGTGTCCTCTGTCGCAGATCACATGGTTCTGGTCACACCTGTTCATGACAGTAAATCAAGGCCATCTGTGACCAGAAGTGACTGCGCAGAGGAACCATTGTAGTGCTATTAAAATGCAATCAGAAACAGTTGTTCTCCTTGCCTCACTGGTGTTGGAGGATAACAATTACTGTCATCTGGTATTGAAAGAGTGGGCCAGGGATCAGCTCCTGGAGTGTATCCATCTGGCCCATTCTCTGGTTGATCAGGGTAGATTACTGTTTGAAAACGTTCAGCCCCTGATACAGGTGTGTGCTGAGCTAGCCTTGTCTGGCAGTCCTAAAGGAAGTGATGATTTTTCTCCCCCCTTCAGTAGTGATCAGGTGGAGTCTCTGGTATGGCTGTTGGAGGATGATGCTGTATACTTTCTGGAGCATTATTCAGCTTGTCCTAAACAGGTGCTAGTGGATTGTATAGATTCGGTGCAGTCCCTGGTTAGACAGGCAGTATGTGAACCCACGTTTGTTCAACCTGTACTACAGGCATGGTCAGACTTATTATCTCCAGCTTCGGTCAGCTCTGCACAAACCAGACCTGCTATTAGACACCTGCCTGCCCAGGAGTCTTTTTTCTCTTCACCCATGGCAACCTCTGTTTCGGCCCAATATACCCTGCTTCCCTCCAAATATCGATACCCTGTCCCTACCCGCTGCACCTATCCTGCATTCAACCCACCTGCCTCTTCTCAGCTGTCCACAAACCCACAGGAACTTCCTCCAGCTACTGTTACCTCTTCTCTGCCATATCCCAATCCTCCTTTCCAGTCTGCTGCACCCCTCACCTACAGAGCTTCAGTGGCTAAGCCAAAGAAAAAACAAAAGTTTTTTCCAACCAAGACGATCCTGCCAGTAACCCAACCTGCCTCCACACCAGCTAATTCAACCCATACCATCATGCCAGTGTCCAATCCTGCCTCCCCGCCAGCTGACCTGTTCCAGACTGATGTGTTCCTGTGTGCCGCCCAGCCTGATGTTCCGATGCCTGCTGTTGTGCCAGTACCTGCTGTTCTGCCTGATGTGCCAGTGTCTGTGCCTGCTGCCCAGTCTGAAGTTCCAGTACCAGCTGCCCAGTCTGAAGTTCCAGTACCAGCTGCCCAGTTTGAAGTTCCAGTACCTGCTATTCAGTCCACTGCACCTGCTGTTCTGCCTAATGTGCCAGCACCTGTGCCCACTGTCCAGTCTGAAGTTCCAGTACCAGCTGCCCGGTTGGAAGTTCCAGTACCTGCTATCCAGTCCGATGTACCTGCTGTTAAACCTGTTGTGCCAGTACCTGCTGTCCTGCCTGATGTGCCAGCACCTGTGCCCACTGTTCAGTCTGAAGTTCCAGTACCGGCTGCCCGGTTTGAAGTTCCAGTACCTGCTATTCAGTCCACTGCACCTGCTGTTCTGCCTAATGTGCCAGCACCTGTGCCCACTGTCCATTCTGAAGTTCCAGTACCAGCTGCCTGGTTTGAAGTTCCAGTACCTGCTATCCAGTCCGATGCACCTGCTGTTCAGCCTGTTGTGCCAGCACCTGCTGTTTTGCCTGATGTGCCAGTGCCTGCTGCCCAGTCTGAAGTTCCAGTACCAGCTGCCCGGTTTGAAGTTCCAGTACCTGCTATCCAGTCCGATGTGCCTGCTGTTCAGCTTGTTGTGCCAGCATCTGCTGTTCTGCCTGATGTGCCTACTGCCCAGTCTGAAGTTCTAGTACCTGTTGCCCAGCCTGATGTCCCGGTGCCAGCCCTCCAGCCTGATGTCCCGGTGCCAGCCCTCCAGCCTGATGTCCCGGTGCCAGCCCTCCAGCCTGATGTCCCGGTGCCAGCCCTCCAGCCTGATGTCCCGGTGTCTGCCCTCCAGCCTGATGTCCCGGTGTCTGCCCTCCAGCCTGATGTCCCGGTGTCTGCCCTTTAGCTTGATGAGCCCGCTGCCCAGCTTGATGAGCCCGCTGCCCAGCTTGATGAGCCTGCTGCCCAGCTTGAAGTGCCCATGCCTGTTTTGCCACCACCTGTTGTTCTGCCTGTTGTGCCACCACCTGTTCTGCCTGTTGTGCCACCATCTGTTGTTCTGCTTAATGCCATAGACTATGGACAATTACAACCAATTGGAGCGTCCGGAGGCCGCTCCTTTGAGGGGGGGTACTGTCAGGAAATGTTCCATCCGCTGGTAAGACCTGTTATTTGGCATGCAGTACTGAGGTCCACCAGCAGGTGTCTCCTGGCAGTTTGGAACTGTCAGGAGAGCTTTTCCCTGTTAATAGTATATCATCTTTGGGCCGCAGTACTGGCGTCCACCAGCGGATGGATCCTGGCAGTGTGGAGCAGACAGTACCTCCTACAATCAGGTGTCACTTGAGGCCAATCACAGGCCTATAAATACCCGGCAAACATTCACATATTTGCCTTGATTTCTTCATTGCCTCCTGACCTGCTAGCAATCTGATCCTGTGCCCTGAACCTGATCCTGTCTTCCTGTCTCAGACCCTATCCTGTCCAACCTGTTACCTTGCATCCCTGCCTGCAGTCTGACCCATCCATCCTCTCCCTGTCCTGTGTTCCATACCCCATCTGCTGACCTCCCTGTGTATGACCTTGGCCTGGCTTACGTTTATGTCTCTGGAACATCCCCTGTCCATCTGCTGATCTGCTGTGTATGACCCTGGCCTGGCTATTGTTTATGAACCTGGTATTTCCCATTTATTGCACTTATCTGTCTGTTGTTATTTGTGGGTCTCTGTGGTTGGTTATTGCACTGTGTCATATTGGAGTTGGTTGTATTATATTACTTACTTTCTTTAATAAATTATTATATTTTCACTTATATACGTTTGGGTGTCCTCTGTTGCAGATCACACGGTTCTGGTCACACCTGTTCATGACAATACCATTTGCGTGGACAGACCATAGTGCTGTACTAACAACATTCACTTCTTTAATTCCTAAAGCACATGACCCCACATGGCTTATCAATAATTCTATATTATCACATCCATCTCATTCCTTAGATTTGGAAAAGGCTTTAAAAGAATATCTGGTTAATAACGCGACTCCTGATATCTCCTCAATGACAACTTTGGGAGGCCCATAAGCCGGTGATTAGAGGTGTTTGTATTCGCCAGGCCTCTTTTCTCAAAAAAGAAAAGCGCTTAAAGCAGCAAAAACTAGAAGCAGAATTTAATTCTGCACGTGCTCTTCCAATCTATCCCCTTTCCTACAACAAAATTAAAATTAGATAAAACACGCCTTGATCTTGACCTTTTTCCTTTCAGACTCAGCGGATAAAATGATACGTAAATCCAGACACTTATTTTATTTTAAAGCCAATAAGCCTAGTACACTTCTTGCCCGGGCCCTTAATAAGATAAACCGCCCTTCTAAACCAATACGGTTGAAGTTATCCCAAGGTGCATATACCAGTAACCCTATAAAAATCCTAAATGCCTTCCAAAAACATCTTGCCTCCCTGTATAACAGGGAAGATCCTCTAGATCAAGCCTCAGCAGACTCCTTCTTTTCACTGTTCACTCTTCCAACTATTCCCCCGGCTCATCGCGAGTGCCTTGAAAGCCCAATATCCTCTAATGAACTCCTGATGGCCATTAAATCCCTTAAGTTGAATAAACGCCCAGGCCCAGATGGCCTTTCAGCCTTGTATTACAAAAAATTTGCTTCTATCCTAGCTCAGTATTGACTGAAGCCCTTAATTCCCTATTAAAGGGACATAGCTTTAGAACTGAAACATTAACTGCAATTATTTCAATGATACCTAAACTCCACTCTGATGAAACATCTTGCTCTAATTACAGACCCATCTCGCTGCTTAATTTAGACATCAAACTTTTAGCAAAAATTTTAGCAACTCGTCTAAATAATATAGTTGGCTCTTTAATACATAGAGATCAAGTAGGCTTCATCCGAAAGCATCAAGCGGGGGATAATATAAGTAGAGCGACACTACTGGTGCATATTGCCAAATTAAGGAAAATCCCACTTTGTTTTTTATCTCTAGATATTAAAAAAGCGTTCGATACAGTTTCGTGTCCCTACCTACGCTATGTCCTACAATGTTGGGGATTTGGCCCTCATTTCCTTAGTTGGATCTCTTCTTTATATGATAAACCCAAGGCGTATGTCAAATATGCAGGGTATAAATCAACCACATTCGACATCTGCAGAGGTACGAGACAGGGTTGCCTACTATCCCCACTTATATTTGCCTTACTCACTGAACCCCTTGCCCAATCAATTCGCTCTGATCCCTCAATTAAAGGCCTTGAGTTAGCTGGACATCATCACAAAACCTGTCTCTTTGCAGACGACATCTTAATCTTTATGTCCTCTCCACATATTTCCGCTCCTAATCTTCTCCGAAAACTTGATCAATTTGCTCATAATTCTGGTCTAGTCATTAATCCTCAAAAATCTATGGCACTAAACATCTCCCTATCCCCCTCAAATGTACAACAGGCACAAACATTTCTCCCTTTCACATGGTCTACTACCAGTCTTCCATATTTAGGAATTAATCTTACGCCTCATCTCTCTGAACTAGTTAGGATGAATTTACCACCTATCTTACGACAGATTACCAACTTATTAACTCAGTGGTCTTCTCTCCCTATATCTTGGATTGGTAAAATCAATGTTATTAAGATGGCTATATTACCTAAATTTCTTTATCTTTTCAGGGTTTTACCTATTTCGGTCCCAACATATTTTTTAAGAATAATGCAGCGTAAAATAACAACCTTTGTTTGGGGCTCTTCAAAACCCTGCTTACCTAAACATACCTTATATCTTCCAAAACTTAAAGGTGGTCTCGGATTTCCTAATTTATCTACCAATTACCATACAGCTCATTTGGCACAAATACCTAAATACCATGTGACAACTGAAATACCACTTTGGGTAGCTCTGGAGTCTATAGATTGTGACCCATTATCAATATCCAATCTCCTGTGGATACAGCCCTCTTGCCAGAAAAAACTTACAAATCCGATAACTAAATAATCCCTTGCAATATGGGACAGATTTAAATTGTTATGTGGTTTACAATCTCCTCATAATCCACTGTTATCGTTCCTTAAAAATCCTCTTTTTTATCCTGCCTGGAAATTTCCTAAAACCTTTAAAACATGGACCACCTTTAAATTGACCCAATTACATGATCTTACTTCCTCTAATTCCTTTAAAACATTCACAGACTTAAGTAATAGTCATGAACTTCCAAACTCCGAAATTTTCCGATATCTTCAGATTAAAAATTTTTATATGCCTAATATCCAAGGAAGACTTGCACGCAATAAATTATCATACTTTGAAAACATATGTAAACATGACCCCCATACAAAAGGACTTATTTCGAACATTTATGCCCAACTCATTTCTAAATCGGATTCTAGTCCGCCCACATATGTAGCTAAGTGGGAATCTGATCTTGGGTTCTCATTGGAAATAACAAAATGGGATAAGATTTGGACTACTACAAAATCCTCCTCTCAAAATATAGCTGCTTTAGAAACTAACTACAAAGTACTTACACGTTGGTACTTAGTTCCTACTAGAATTGCGAAATTTGCCCCCAATTACTCCTTCTCTTGCTTTCGAGGCTGTACTGAACCTGGATCACATTTTCATATTTGGTGGACCTGTCTAATTGTCAAAAGATTTTGGGAAAACATATTCCGCATGATCTCGACATTGTTTGCAGTGTCCATCCTTCCTGATCCCTTGATTGCACTTTTGAATTTAAAACCGACAATTCTCTCTAATAATCAGTTCAAGCTAATGCTGCAGATTACTACAGCTGCGAAACAAACAATCGCTAAAGCCTGGAAAACTATAGAACTGAAACTAATTATAGAATTAATCAAGCCATGGTTCATGCCAAAACAGAGACTATAACACATGACAACATTCCTAAATTCAAGAATATATGGCTTCCTTGGACGACACATTTCCTGCCTTCTAATTTCGATGCAACCTTATTGATGCCTGGGTAAATTTCTCATGCATTTTCATTTTCTCATATTTAATATATGGTTGAAAACACACCTTACCTCGGAGATCCCTTCCCTTTCATTTCCTTTCCTCTCTCCTCTTTCCTTTCTTTTCTAACCCTTTTGCTATCCTACCTTTCTTTTTCCTTTCTTATAATCCCCGCTCTTCATCAGGTTCATATAGCGTCACTTTTAATTATATTTCATGTTTCTATGATGTTATTAACCATTGGAACTTCCTCTTACTTGAAATATGAGAGCGACAATTCCTTAAAGCTTTTATTTAAAACTTTAGATATTCTCAAAATATAATTTTACTGAGATTCCATTATTCTATCATAGTCTATGTTTAGACATTTTTGCTTTCTTAACACTATAGGAAATGTCTCTCTAAGTTAACAATTTTTTGTTTAAAGTAAGAGACAACTATATCTTTTGTCATATTATAATGTTATACTGTACCTTACTATTGTATATTCCTGTATTGCTTTTGAACCTGTTCCATGACATATAAAACTTCAATAAACAAATTTGACAAAAAAAAAAGAGTACCTCTGTAGGGTTACAGTGGGAAGGCACCACCAACACCTAAAGACCAATTTTTCTGCACCTGTTTGACAGGTGCATATCATTGCAATTTTTAACAGCAAGGAAAATTCTTGCTTTCATCAAGAGTACCTATATAGGGTTACGGTTGCAAGGCACCACTGACACCCAAAGACCAATTTTTCTGCACCTGTTTAACAGGTGCATATCATTGCAATTTTTTACAGCAAGGTAAATTCTCACTTTCATCAAGAGTACCTCTATAGGGTTATGGTGGGAAGGCGCCACCGACACCCAAAGACCAATTTTTCTGCACCTGTTTGACAGGTGCATATCATTGCAATTTTTTACAGCAAGGCAAATTCTTGCTTTCATCAAGATTATTTCTGTAGGGTTACGGTGGGAAAGCGCCACCGACACCCAAAGACCAATTTTAACGCACCCGTTACTTCTATCCAAAGTCAAAGTGACACCAGAATGTATCCAAAAAATCTCTAATCTTGTTCCCAGTGCACTACATTGTGGCCTCATCATACACACTGGCTCTCCAGCTGTTGCTGAGCAAAATAAAGGCAGCTTGCAAGAAAAATGTCATTTTTTTTGGCTTTATAAATTCAGTTATTGCTGCAGCAGATTCTAGACATGGTACAGATCTGCCACTTTACAGTTAGACTAAGGGGACCCCCCTGGCACTATATTGGAAGGAATTTTTCATTTTTAGGCTTTCACGTTAAAAATCAAAAAATCACTGCTCATTTAAAAATGACGTTTTTCACAAACTTTTTTTTTTATTGATCCATGTCCCCCAGGGCAGAATCCAGACCCCTATAACCATTGTATGCTTAATTACTTGCATTTAAGCCTTCAAAATGGGCACTTTTGCTATTTAACGTTCAGGTCTCATTGACTTTAATGGGGTTCGTTATTCGGGTCCGAACGTTAGCGGTGTTCGGAAGTTCTGGTCCGAACTGAACAGGGGTCCGTTGGACCCATCCCTACCCTCGACTTGATTGGTTGTTATAATCTGAGCGTAAGTATTCGAAAAAAATTTGCAAAAAAATGAATAGGACTATTGATAAATTTATGCCTTTGGTTCATAGTGTGTCGTTTCGACATGTGAGCTTGGAAGGTGGTTTGCCTGGTTTTTATAGACCAGACTATGTTAATTTATCTGATATTGCTCTTGATATCTTAAATCTAGATTTTCAAACCTGTGTTGAATTGGCTGTCGCCATGGTGGGGTGCCAGGCTCATTAACCACTTGCCGACCGCCTAACAATGATATACATCGGCAGAATGGCACGGGCAGGCAGAATCATGTAACCATACGTGATCTACCTCCTGCTGGCGGGGGGTCTGATCGGACCCCCCCCCCCGGTGCCAGCGGCGGTCGACATTTGTCTGGGAGCGTTGAGAGGCGAGGGGGAGGCCATCCGATCGTGGCCCCCCCCTCGCGATGGCTCCCAGCCAATGGGAATCCTCCCCTGCCTGTGTGTAGTACACACAGGCAGAGGATGTGATGTCATCTCTCCTCGGCTCGGCAGTTTCCGTTCCGGCGCCGAGGAGAGAAGACATGTGAGTGCACAACACACACACAGTAGAACATGCCAGGCACACATTACACCCCCGACCCCCCCCCGATCGCCCCCCGATCCCCCCCAATCACCCCTCCGCCCTCCCTGTCACACTGACACCAAGCAGTATTTTTTTTTTTTCTGATTACTGCATGGTGTCAGTTTGTGACAGTTAGAAGTGGTAGGGCAGTTAGTATTAGCCCCCTGTAGGTCTAGGGTACCCCCCTAACCCCCCCTAATAAAGTTTTAACCCCTTGATCACCCCCTGTCGCCAGTGTCACTAAGCGATCATTTTTCTGATCGCTGTATTAGTGTCACTGGTGACGCTAGTTAGGGACGTA
This sequence comes from Lithobates clamitans, assembly GCA_037952925.1. Classification (NCBI taxonomy): domain Eukaryota; kingdom Metazoa; phylum Chordata; class Amphibia; order Anura; family Ranidae; genus Lithobates; species Lithobates clamitans. Next base: position 9,216,413 of record JBBGZY010000513.1, on the reverse strand, counting down.
AATATTTAGGTTCGCCGTCAGCGTTTTATAGCGTCAGGGACCCCAATATACTATCTAATAAATGTTTTAACCCCTTGATTGCCCCCTAGTTAACCCTTTCACCACTGATCACCGTATAACCGTTACGGGTGACGCTGGTTAGTTTGTTTATTTTTTCATAGTGTCAGGGCACCCGCCGTTTATTACCGAATAAAGGTTTAGCCCCCTGATCGCCCGGCGGTGATATGCGTCGCCTCAGGCAGCGTCAGATTAGCGCCAGTACCGCTAACACCCACGCACGCAGCATACGCCTCCCTTAGTGGTATAGTATCTGTACGGATCAATATCTGATCTGATCAGATCTATACTGGCGTCCCCAGCAGTTTAGGGTTCCCAAAAATGCAGTGTTAGCGGGATCAGCCCAGATACCTGCTAGCACCTGCGTATTGCCCCTCCGCCCGGCCTGGCCCAGCCCACCCAAGTGCAGTATCGATCGATCACTGTCACTTACAAAACACTAAACGCATAACTGCAGCGTTCGCAGAGTCAGGCCTGATCCCTGCGATCGCTAACAGTTTTCTTGGTAGCGTTTTGGTGAACTGGCAAGCACCAGCCCCAGGCAGTGTCAGATTAGCGCCAGTACCGCTAACACCCACGCACGCAGCATACGCCTCCCTTAGTGGGTATAGTATCTGATCGGATCAATATCTGATCCGATCAGATCTATACTGGCGTCCCCAGCAGTTTAGGGTTCCCAAAAACGCAGTGTTAGCGGGATCAGCCCAGATACCTGCTAGCACCTGTGTTTTGCCCCTCCGCCCGGCCCAGCCCAGCCCACCCAAGTGCAGTATCGATCGATCACTGTCACTTACAAAACACTAAACGCATAACTGCAGTGTTCGCAGAGTCAGGCCTGATCCCTGCGATCGCTAACAGTTTTCTTGGTAGCGTTTTGGTGAACTGGCAAGCACCAGCCCCAGGCAGCGTCAGATTAGCGCCAGTACCGCTAACACCCACGCACGCAGCATACGCCTCCCTTAGTGGGTATAGTATCTGATCGGATCAATATCTGATCCGATCAGATCTATACTGGCGTCCCCAGCAGTTTAGGGTTCCCAAAAATGCAGTGTTAGCGGGATCAGCCCAGATACCTGCTAGCACCTGTGTTTTGCCCCTCCGCCCGGCCCAGCCCAGCCCACCCAAGTGCAGTATCGATCGATCGCTGTCACTTACAAAACACTAAACGCATAACTGCAGCGTTCACAGAGTCAGGCCTGATCCCTGCGATCGCTAACAGTTTTTTTGGTAGCATTTTGGTGAACTGGCAAGCACCTGCCCCAGGCAGCGTCAGGTTAGCGCCAGTACCGCTAACACCCATGCACGCACCGTACACCTCCCTTAGTGGTATAGTATCTGATCGGATCAATACCTGATCCAATCAGATCTATACTAGCGTCCCCAGCAGTTTAGGGTTCCCACAAACGCAGTGTTAGTGAGATTAGCCCAGATACCTGCTAGCACCTGCGTTTTGCCCCTCCGCCCGGCCCAGCCCAGCCCAGCCCACCCAAGTGCAGTATCGATCGATCACTGTCACTTACAAAACACTAAACGCATAACTGCAGCATTTGCAGAGTCAGGCCTGATCCCTGCGATCGCTAACAGTTTTTTTGGTAGCGTTTTGGTGAACTGGCAAGCACCAGCGGGCTAGTACACCCCGGTCGTAGTCAAACCAACACTGCAGTAACACTTGGTGACGTGGCGAGTCCCAAAAGTGCAGTTCAAGCTGGTGAGGTGGCAAGCACAAGTAGTGTCCCGCTGCCACCAAAAAGACAAACACAGGCCCATCGTGCCCATAGTGCCCTTCCTGCTGCATTCGCCAATCCTAATTGGGAACCCACCACTTCTGCAGCACCCGTACTTCCCCCATTCACATCCCCAACCAAATGCAGTCGGCTGCATGAGAGGCATTTTCTTTATGTCCTCCCGAGTACCCCTCCCCAACGAACCCCCCCAAAAAGGATGTTGTGTCTGCAGCAAGCGCGGATATAGGCGTGACACCCGCTATTATTGTCCCCCCTGTCCTGACAATCCTGGTTTTTGCATTGGTGAATGTTTTGAACGCTACCATTCACTAGTCGAGTATTAGCGTAGGGTACAGCATTGCACAGACTAGGCGCACTTTCACAGGGTCTCCCAAGATGCCATCGCATTTTGAGAGACCTGAACCTGGAACCGGTTACAGTTATAAAAGTTACAGTTACAAAAAAAAGTGTAAAAAAAACAAAAAAAACAAAACACATACAAAAATATAAAAAAAAAAAAAATAGTTGTCGTTTTATTGTTCTCTCTCTCTCTATTCTCTCTATTGTTCTGCTCTTTTTTACTGTATTCTATTCTGCAATGTTTTATTGTTATTATGTTTTATCATGTTTGCTTTTCAGGTATGCAATTTTTTACACTTTACCGTTTACTGTGCTTTATTGTTAACCATTTTTTTGTCTTCAGGTACGCAATTCACGACTTTGAGTGGTTATACCAGAATGATGCCTGCAGGTTTAGGTATCATCTTGGTATCATTCTTTTCAGCCAGCGGTCGGCTTTCATGTAAAAGCAATCCTAGCGGCTAATCAGCCTCTAGACTGCTTTTACAAGCAGTGGGAGGGAATGCCCCCTTCCACCGTCTTCCGTGTTTTTCTCTGGCTCTCCTGTCTCAACAGGGAACCTGAGAATGCAGCCGGTGATTCAGCCAGCTGACCATAGAGCTGATCAGAGACCAGAGTGGCTCCAAACATCTCTATGGCTTAAGAAACCGGAAGCTACGAGCATTTTATGACTTAGATTTCGCCGGATGTAAACAGCGCCATTGGAAAATTTGAAAAGCATTTTATCACACCGATCTTGGTGTGGTCAGATGCTTTGAGGGCAAAAGAGAAATCTAGGGTCTAATAGACCCCAATTTTTTCAAAAAAGAGTACCTGTCACTACCTATTGCTATGATAGGGGATATTTACATTCCCTGAGATAACAATAAAAATGATTTAAAAAAAAAAATGAAAGGAACAGTTTAAAAATAGGATAAAAAAGAAAAAAAAAAAAAAAAAAAGAAAAAAGCACCCCTGTCCCCCCTGCTCTCGCACTAAGGCGAACGCAAGCGTCGGTCTGGCGTCAAATGTAAACAGCAATTGCACCATGCATGTGAGGTATCACCACGAAGGTCAGATCGAGGGCAGTCATTTTAGCAGTAGACCTCCTCTGTAAATCTAAAGTGGTAACCTGTAAAGGCTTTTAAAGGCTTTTAAAAATGTATTTAGTTTGTCGCCACTGCACGTTTGTGCGCAATTTTAAAGCATGTCATGTTTGGTATCCATGTACTCAGCCTAAGATCATCTTTTTTATTCCATCAAACATTTGGGCAATATAGTGTGTTTTAGTGCATTAAAATTTAAAAAAATGTGTTTTTTCCCCAAAAAATGCGTTTGAAAAATTGCTGCGCAAATACTGTGTGAAAAAAAAAAATGAAACACCCACCATTTTAATCTGTAGGGCATTTGCTTTAAAAAAAAATATATAATGTGTGGGGGTTCAAAGTAATTTTCTTGCAAAAAAAAATACTTTTTTCATGTAATCAAAAAGTGTTAGAAAGGGCTTTGTCTTCAAGTGGTTAGAAGAGTGGGTGATGTGTGACATAAGCTTCTAAATGTTGTGCATAAAATGCCAGGACAGTTCAAAACCCCCCCAAAGAAACCCTTAGAAATCCTGAAGGCGGTGATTGGTTTTCGGGGCCCCGTACGCAGCTAGGCTCCCAAAAAGTCCCACACATGTGGTATCCCCTTACTCAGAAGAAGTAGCTAAATGTATTTTGGGGTGCAATTCCACATATGCCCATGGCCTGTGTGAGCAATATATCATTTAGTGACAACTTTGTGCAAAAAAAAAAAAAAAAATTGTCACTTTCCCGCAACTTGTGTCAAAATATAAAACGTTCCATGGACTCAACATGCCTCAAAGCAAATAGCTTGGGGTGTCTACTTTCCAAAATGGGGTCATTTGGGGGGGGGTTTATGCCATCTGGGCATTTTATGGCCTTCAAAACTGTGATAGGTAGTGAGGAGTAAAATCAAAAATGTACGCCCTTAGAAATCCTGAAGGCGGTGATTGGTTTTCGGGGCCCCGTACGCGGCTAGGCTCCCAAAAAGTCCCACACATGTGGTATCCCCATACTCAGGAGAAGCAGCTAAATGTATTTTGGGGTGCAATTCCACATATGCCCATGGCCTGTGTGAGCAATATATCATTTAGTGACAACTTTTTGTAATTTTTTTTTGTCATTATTCAATCACTTGGGACAAAAAAAATGAATATTCAATGGGCTCAACATGCCTCTCAGCAATTTCCTTGGGGTGTCTACTTTCCAAAATGGGGTCATTTGTGGGGATTTTGTACTGCCCTGCCATTTTAGCACCTCAAGAAACGACATAGGCAGTCATAAATTAAAGGCTGTGTAAATTCCAGAAAATGTACCCTAGTTTGTAGGCGCTATAACTTTTGCCCAAACCAATAAATATACACTTATTGACATTTTTTTTACCAAAGACATGTGGCCGAATACATTTTGGCCTAAATGTATGACTAAAATTAAGTTTATTGGATTTTTTTTAGAACAAAAAGTAGAAAATATCATTTTTTTTCAATAGCGCAAAAAATAAAAACGGCAGAGGTGATCAAATACCATCAAAAGAAAGCTCTATTTGTGGGAAGAAAAGGACGCAAATTTCGTTTGGGTACAGCATTGCATGACCGCGCAATTAGCAGTTAAAGCGACGCAGTGCCAAATTGTAAAAAGTGCTCTGGTCAGGAAGGGGGTAAATCCTTCCGGGGCTGAAGTGGTAAAAGGTTGAGCCTGGTGCATGGGATATTATAGTTGATGATAAAATTATAGCTCAAGCTTAAATGGCTGAGCTATATATATATATATATATATATATATATATATATATATATATATATAGTTATATGGTTAAACAAGAAGAAGTTCAATATATGTGTATTGATGATTTACACATTTATTGAAATTGATATCCAATTGATTTAATATTTATACCTATAAATAAAGGGCCACAGCCAATTTAATCCACAGGTATTGATTGAAGTGTTTTTATTATTTAACTAATGGAATATTTTATTTAAATTACATTGTTATTAAGTTCTGACTATGATCCCATAAAGGTGAAGGGAGGCGCATGAAATGTCCCCGCCCCCACAACCTGTGGGGTCGTGGCAGACCTATAGTTTAATTAAAGTCTGTTAAGTCATTAAAAAAAAAAAGTAAAAATGAATACGTACCAGGGATTGGTTGATGAGCTGACAGTTGCCCCAAAAAACGGTCCTCTGGCACAAGTCTCAACCTATAAAAGGGGTAGAGGATGCGTCATTAGTGGGCAGAAGACGACAAGGATCAGAAAGGAGCACATCCCACCCTCCCTCCCTGTCATGGCCAAATTTTATGAGGTTTGTCCCTTCCTTTGGAAAGGGGATATCATAGTTGATATTAAAATTATAGCTCAAGCTTAAATGGCTGAGCTATATATATTTATTTGGTTATATAAGAAGATGTTAAATATATGCTATGTGTATTGATGATTTACAAATTTATTGAAAGTGATATAAAATTGATTTAATATTTATACCTATAAATAAAGGGCCAGGGCCAATTTAATCCACAGGTATTGATTGAAGTGTTTTTATTATTTAACTAATGGAATATTTTATTTAAATAACATTGTTATTAAGTTCTGACTACGATCCCATTTAGAAATTGATGAATCAAAAGAAGCATAAAGGCTGACATTAATGAACTATCAATCTCATCATTAAGGGAACTACCTTTTGGAAAAGAAAGATGATGGATGAGCCTAAAGCAATTTCATTCCTTTTAAGGAACAATGCCTAATTGGGAAATAGGGAACAGATGGTTAACAAAACAGCTTTCTACTTTAACTTCAGCAATCTCAAAGAATTTTTTTCCATAGCAATTATGCTACAACTCACCCACTGACTTTCAAATGTTTACTGCCTTACGCCCTGAACCAATTAATATAGGGATTGTAAACCTTTGCTAAACCTTTCAACTGGTATTTCTCATTGATGAACCCATTATTGTGAGAAAGCTAGGAGAGAGCTGAACAGGACGCCGTCTCTCTGCGCCAATGTAACAGGAGTTACCAGCAATCGGCTGAACGTAACGCGGAGAAGAATGGTGTCAAATAAACAAAAGGGGGGAAATGACATGGACATTCATTGTACTGTTCATTTAAGCACAAGAGAATCCATTTTGTTCTCACTGTTTAAATGTGTTCTGTAACCTTCACCTAACACACAGACACTTCTCCTACTAAACGCTCTCTACTCCCCCCTCCCTTTCCAAGGTTTTACTTTTGCAATTGTTCTATTCGCTAGTTTTTAATAATATATTTCTATTTGTTAGCTTTTAATAACATATTGCTATTTGTTAGTTTTTAATAACATCTCACACCACCCCTTTCTTATCTATGTATAAAATAACATGTAATAATAAATTTTTCACTGAACGGACATTTTAAACACAGTGATTGAGTCCTGTGAATCTGTTCCTGCAGCTGCAGTATTAACTTTGTTTTAGAGTCCCAATCAGAAATCAGTCATATCACTGGATACTACTCAGTGCTGCATTCTTTCCAGCCTAACTAGCGTGCAGACTTTTTGGAAAAATACCTTTCTGTGAATGAGCAGAAACATTAGCCTTTTTTTAACACCTACGTGGGATGGGCTGGGGATGGGCTCCAGGAAAAAAATGAATGTTCGAATTTTATATTTGCAAGCTGGTACCCATTTAGGATTTGTGCTAACAGGAGGTTGCCTAAAAGATACATATCTCTGAGGCAAGATAAGATGTAAACATGGACTCAAACCTTTCATTCCCCATTTAAGGTTAGGATAAACTGCCATGACTAAATGATTCATCGTATTAACCACTTCCTTACCATGCTATAGCTGAAAGACAGCTATAGCGCTGCTCTCTCGTTCTGGGAGGGCATCCATGGATGTCCCTCTAGAACCACACCCTTGCGCGTCCTTTGCGGTCCGCATCCAGCACGCTTTGTAATCGCTGTGTCCTTCAGCTGATCACAGATCACGGTAAAGGGCCAATCACAGCGGGCCTTTACCACGTGAGCCGCTGTATCCAATCACAGCTGGTCACAATGTAAACACACTTGCCTTTCATCACGCACTGTCATAGCGTGAGGAGAGGTGAGCCGGTAACTGGCAAGTGTGACAGGGGACAGCTACACTGATAATCAGGGCAGTGATCATCAGTGTCCTGATTGTCAGTGCAGCCCCAACAGTGCCAATCAGTGCTGCCCATCAGCATACATTAGTGCTGCCTATCAGTGCCGATCAGTGCCACCTCATTATTGCCCATTAGTGCTGCCGATCAGTGCCGCCTCATTAGTGCCACCTATCAGGGCCCGTCAGTGCAGTCTGTCAGTGCAGCCTCATTAGTGCACATCAGTGAAGGAGAAAAATTACTTATTTGCAAAATTTTATAAAAAAAGCTAAGAATTTTTTTTTTTTTTATGGTACAGTGTTGTATGGCCGCGCAATCGTCATTCAAAGTGTAACAGCGCTGAAAGCTGAAAATTGGCCTGGGCACAAAGAGGGTAATAGTAGCCACTATTGAAGTGGTTAAACCATCCTAATGCTACAATTTTTTTATAGACTTTTAGGATAATTTCAAGATGCTCAAAAAGAACACTGCATTTATCTGGGTGCCCCTTTCAGCAAGGTCACCAGCAAAAATGCAGAGGAATTGCAGTTAAATATTAAAAGACCTGGCCATGGGCCTACGCTAATTAACATCTAATCTATCCTCATTTTATCACTTTTCATAAAATCGTTTGAATATAAGAATAAAGATATGATATCTTTAAACTTCTAATATCAAGTCACGCTATATTTCCATAAAGTGATTCCGTGCAGTGAATTAAAATAATTCAACCTTTCTAAAGTGAATAACATAAATGAGGTTGATCAAAGTGAACACTGTAATCAGTCCATTCTATTGATAGTAGATTTCCACTGTGAAATCAGCACACAATGCACCCAGGAATAGCAATGAGAGAAAGATCTGCCTTCCACCTCCACACACACTGCCGCTTACTGACTCCTGTTGATCCCTTATTATAGGAGATCTCATGCGCGTCTGGCTTGATACCCAGGCCAGGCCTTTTATGTATGCAGCCAAGATCTCAGTGTCTTCCCAGGTGTAATACCCCTTACAGGTATTAAGAGGAGGAAAAAGGGTACAACAAAAAAAGAAGACGGGAGGACTAGGTGAAGGGATATACAGGGGATCCTCGACTTACAAACACCCTACAAATGAACGACTCCTATTTACAAACGGGCCTCAATGCCTGCTGGTTGTGCTCCCTCGATGGTCCTGGATACCTCAGAGCAGCTATCTTGCCACATTCCACACATTCCACACTGCAGTACTTCATGTACTGCATGGCTAGAAAGGCCCCAGAAGACCCGGCTGTCATGGTGCACGTTGGCACCAATGACAAAGTCAGAGGCAGATGGAGTGTCCTAAAGAATGATTTTAGGGACTTAGGTGCTAAATTGAGGAAAAGGACCTCCAAAGTAGTGTTCTCAGGAATACTACCGGTACATCGAGCCACACCAGAAAGGCAGAGGGAGATTAGGGAAGTAAACAAGTGGCTGAAGAGCTGGTGTAGTAAGGAGGGGTTTGGGTTCCTGGAGGACTGGGCCGACTTCTCAGTCGGTAACCGGTACTATAGAAGGGACGGACTGCACCTAAATGAGGAGGGTGCAGATCTGCTGGGAATGAAGATGGCCAAAAAGTTAGAGGAGTTTTTAAACTAGGCGATGGGGGGGAGGGTCCAGAGACAGTGATAGCCAGCGCGGAAGATATTCCAGAGGGTAGTATTGGGGGCATTAGTGGCAGGTTAACCAAAGCACAAAAACGCAAGGTGAGTATAGTAGCAAGTCCTAGTTGCAATCTTGAAACACCCAATACGAGGACAATATGCAACCGGTTTAAACTATGTGGCATGTTCACCAATGCCAGGAGCATGGCGGACAAGATGGGTGAACTAGAGATACTGTTGTACAAGGAGGATTTGGATTTTGTGGGAATTTCAGAGACCTGGTTCAACAGCTCTCATGATTGGCTGGCAAACATTCAAGGGTATACCCTATACCGCAAGGATAGAGAGGGTAAAAAAGGGGGAGGGGTATGCCTATATATCAAGAATAATGTACAAGTGAATGTGAGAGATGACATCACTGAGGGAGCTAGTGAGGAGGTGGAATCCTTATGGGTAGAGCTCCAAAGGGATGAAGCTAAGGGGAAAATAATACTGGGAGTATGCTATAGGCCCCCTAACCTGAGGGAGGAAGTGGAGACGGATCTCCTATCACAAATTGGATTAGCAGCAAGGATGGGAAGTGTTGTCATAATGGGGGATTTCCTTAATGTCTTGCAGGACAATTTTATGGGTCAGATGGTAGACGCACCAACTAGAAATAAAACATTACTGAATCTACTGATTACCAACAATACAGACCTGATCACAGATGTGGAAATACGGGGCAATTTAGGTAACAGCGATCACAGGTCAATTAGTTTCAGTATAAATCACACAAATAAGAAACATGAAGGGAACACAAAGACACTGAATTTCAAAAGAGCCAACTTCCCTAAACTACAAACCTTGCTAAAAGGCATAAATTGGGATAAAATATTAGGAACAAAGAATACGGATGAGAGATGGGTTTGCTTTAAGAGCATATTAAATAAGGGCATTAGCCAATGTATCCCATTGGGTAATAAATTTAAAAGAGCGAACAAAAATCCTGGATGGCTTAACTCCAATGTAAAAATGCATATAAAAGCAAAGGAGAAGGCCTTCAAAAAATACAAGGTTGAGGGATCATCCTCAGCATTCAGACTTTATAAAGAATGCAATAAGAAATGTAAGGGTGCAATTAGGATGGCTAAGATAGAACATGAAAGACACATAGCGGAGGAGAGCAAAAAAAATCCCAAGAAATTCTTTAAGTATGTAAACAGTAAAAAAAGGAGGACAGACCATATTGGCCCCATAAAGAATGAGGAAGGACATCTGGTTACAAAGGATGGGGAGATGGCAAAGGTATTGAATTTATTCTTCTCCTCAGTATTCACGAGTGAATGGGGGGGCTTCAGTAACCAAAACTGCAGTGTTTATCCTCATGACACAACACAGGAAGCACCTACATGGTTAACAGAGGACGGAATTAAAATTAGACTTGAGAAACTTAACATTAATAAATCACCGGGACCAGATGGCTTGCATCCGAGGGTACTTAGGGAACTCAGTCAGGTGATTGCCAGACCGTTGTTCCTAATTTTTACAGACAGTCTATTGACTGGAATGGTACCAGCTGATTGGAGAAAAGCCAATGTAGCACCAATATTTAAAAAGGGCCCAAAAAAACATCCCTGGGAATTACAGACCAGTTAGCCTAACATCAATAGAGTGTAAACTCTTGGAGGGGATGATAAGGGACTATATGCAAGATTTTAGTAATAAGAATGATATCATTAGCAGTAATCAGCATGGATTCATGAAGAATCGTTCTTGCCAAACCAATCTATTAACCTTCTATGTGGAGGTGAGTTGCCATCTAGATAAAGGAAGGCCCGTAGACGTGGTGTATCTGGATTTTGCAAAAGCATTTGACACAGTTCCCCAAAAACGTTTACTGTACAAAATAAGGTCCATTGGCATGGACTATAGGGTGAGTACATGGATTGAAAACTGGCTACAAGGGCGTGTTCAGAGGGTGGTGATAAATGGGGAGTACTCAGTATGGTCAGGGGTGGGTAGTGGGGTTCCCCAGGGTTCTGTGCTGGGACCAATCCTATTTAATTTGTTTATAAACGAACTGGAGGATGGGATAAACAGTTCAATCTCTGAATTTGCAGACGATACTAAGCTAAGCAGGGCAATAACTTCTCCGCAGGATGTGGAAACCTTGCAAAAAGACCTGAACAAATTAATGAGGTGGGCGACTACATGGCAAATGAGGTTCAATGTAGAAAAATGTAAAATAATGCATTTGGGTGGCAAAAATATGAATGCAATCTATACACTGGGGGGAGAACCTCTGGGGGAATCAAGGATGGAAAAGGACCTGGGGGTCCTAGTAGATGATAGGCTCAGCAATGGCATGCAATGCCAAGCTGCTGCTAATAAAGCAAACAGAATATTGGCATGCATTAAAAGGGGGATCAACTCCAGAGATAAAACGATAATTCTCCCGCTCTACAAGACTCTGGTCCGGCCGCACCTGGAGTATGCTGTCCAGTTCTGGGCACCAGTCCTCAAGAGGGATGTACTGGAAATGGAGCGAGTACAAAGAAGGGCAACAAAGCTAATAAAGGGTCTGGAGGATCTTAGTTATGAGGAAAGGTTGCGAGCACTGAACTTATTCTCTCTGGAGAAGAGACGCTTGAGAGGGGATATGATTTCAATTTACAAATACTGTACTGATGACCCCACAATAGGGATAAAACTTTTTCGCAGAAGAGAGTTTAATAAGACTAGTGGCCACTCATTACAATTAGAAGAAAAGAGGTTTAACCTTAAACTACGTAGAGGGTTCTTTACTGTAAGAGTGGCAAGGATGTGGAATTCCCTTCCACAGGCGATGGTCTCAGCGGGGAGCATTGATAGCTTCAAGAAACTATTAGATAATCACCTGAATGACCACAACATACAGGGATATGTAATGAAATACTGACACATAATCACACACATAGGTTGGACTTGATGGACTTGTTTTTTTTTTCAACCTAACCTACTATGTAACTATGTACTATGTAACTAAGCGCCCGGAACATGCCACATTCCTGTACAGGTGGAAGCCGGAACATCTCACATCTCTGCACAGGTGGCAGTTACACTTACAAACAGTGTTCCGACTTACAAACATATTTCACTTATGAACAAACCTACAGTCCTTATTGCGTTCGTAAGTCGGGGACCCCCCTGTACAACCTGAGTGGGATTGAGCTGACCAGGCAAGAAATATTAACCTTGGATAGGGGCATCAAATATGCTCCTAAAAAGGGTTTAAATAAATTTGAAACTTATATAGGAAGTAATAAATTTATCTGAAAACTTAACATAAAAAAATATTATGTGCTAAACCCTGTTGAAAGAGCAGCAGTAGAAGGGGATTTCACTCAATTAAGTAATCAATCCGTTTTTAACCCTCATATAGTGAACAACAAACACGTTGATATGTTCAAAAAATTGGTCTCTTCCAAATTAGATAAATTGCCTGTAGGAAAGGTATATGAGCAAAAGGATGTTCAGATCAGCCTAAAGTCATTAAATGACAGAAAGGATATAGTAATACGGCCCTCGGATAAGGGAGGGGGGATTGTGGTGTTGTCATTGGAACAATAAAAGACTAAAATTAGTAAAATATAAGATGATAGAGGAACATATCAGGTACTTGAATCTAATCCAACAAAACAATATAAAGTGCAGCTGGAACGTTTAATTCAGTATGGATTTGAGAATGAAGTGCTGAACAAAAGGGAAGAACAATATTTCATCCCCTCTGTATGTAAAATACCAATCATATACTATATCCCAAAAATCCAGAAAAAACAAGGAAACCCCCCCGGGAAGACCAATTGTAAGTGGGATACAATCACTCACCTCCAGATTGGGAGAATATATTGATATACACTTGCAACCCTCTAGTAAAAGGGACTAAGGCCTATTTAAAAGACACAAAGCATACAATACCACTGTTGAAGGAATGTGTAACAGATGTGGATACAGTGATGGACACAGCAGATTTGGCCTCGCTGTATACGAACATCGATCATCAGGGGACAGTGAGGGCAGTAAAGTGGGTATTATATAAGAATTCTAATATGAGACGTAGCCAACGTAAATTCATTTTGAAAAGCCTAAAATTTTGTTTGGAGCAAAATTAATTTTGGTATGAGAATAGGTTTTATTTGCAGGTAAAAGGTGTCGCTATGGGTGCTAAATTTGTGCCAAGTGCAGCGAATCTGTACATGGCCCGATGGGAGGAGGTGGGATTTAGATAATCCGGACCCAAGGGTGATGTTATATAGGTGCTTTATTAATGACCTTTTGTTGATATCGAGAGGAACAGTCGAAGATGTTGAATCACTATTACACTCTATGAACAGCAATGACCAAAATATTAGCTTGACATGGCATGTCAGTAAGGAAAAAATACATTTTTTGGATTTATTGATCTCTAATACACCTCGAGGAATAGAAACAAAAACCTTTTAATGATACAGACCGTAACTCATATATTCCCACTACCAGCTGCCATTACAGACCCTGGATCAATAATATTCCAAGAGGGCAGTTTATGCGTATTAGAAAAAACTGTACAAATTATGCGGATTATGAAACTCAAGTGGAAAAATTGAGTGGAATTTTTAGGGATAAAGGATATAGGACTGATTTTTTGAAAAATGAAAAAGAAAAGGTTGGGAACCTGGATAAGGAGAGTCTCCTAAGGGATAAAGATCAGAGCATAACACAGTATGGTGATATAGGTACCTTTATTGTCCTTGATTATAATGTACAAAATAGGGAAGTTGAACAAATTATCAAGAGGTATTGGGAATTTTGAAACAAGATATCCATCTGAGTGGCAGTCTACCTGACTGATCCAAAATAGTATACAAGTGTGCCCCTAGATATTATAGTTGTGTAAGTGTCCCAGGGAATATTAGAAGATTTACCGTATATACTCGAGTATAAGTCGTTCTGAGTATAAGTCGAGGCCCTAATTTACCACAAAAAAATGGGAAAATCTTATTGACCCGAGTATAAGACGAGGGTGAGAAATGCACAGCTACTGTAAGTGGAAAAGAGGGTCAACAATGCCAATTTGCAGCATCACTGTTCCCATTTGCATGCCTCACTGTGCCCATTTGCAGCCATAGGTCCCCTGAACTTCAAACTTGGTAGTTAAGGGTTCCTAGATGCCCCCTAGCTGCACCCAAAATTGGGGGTCTCTGAACCCAAAGGGTCCCGAAATGACATTGCTACAGATGGACACAGTTGACCGAATTTGGGGCCCCGTATCTCGGGGCCACTTAGTGCTAAGAACCCCAAATTTGGTGTGCAAACCCAGTGGAACTAACACCATACAATTTCCAAAGCTGGGGTTTCTAGCTCTAAGTGGCCTCGAGATACAGGGCCCCAAAATTCAGTTCAGAAAATGTCAAGCACTTTTTTGTAGCAGAGAATGACATTTTCTGAACTGGTTTTGGGGCCCCGTATCTCAGGGCCACTTAGTACTAGGAACTTCAGCTTTGGATGTGTTATGGTACCAGTTCCACTGGGTTTGCACATCAAATTTGGGGTTCCTAGCACTAAGTGGCCCTGAGATACAGGGTGCCAAAATCGGTTCGGAAAATGAAATTTTTTGCTGCAGAAAAGTGCTTGACTCGAGTATAAATCGAGGGGGGCACTTTCAGCACAAAAAAATGTGCTGAAAAATTCGACTTATACTCGAGTATATACGGTAAGTCTTTCATAAATAACCCATACTAACTGCTCACATGTAATTAGAGACTTTATTTCATGCAACAATATAGGGGTGGTTTATGCAATTAAATTCCCCTGCAATTTATTAAATGTGGCCAGAACCAAGAGGGCATTGAAAACAAGAATGGAGGAACATGTGAGAAACATTCGAAAGGGATATGATAAGCATTATTTGTCTATCCACTTTAGGGACAAACATCAAAACAAGACAGAGGGAATGGAATTTTGGGGTACTGAGGCCCCTAAGCATCATTGGAGGGGTTCCAATTTTGTCAGAGAAATCAGCAAGAGGGAATCATGGTGGATACACCAATTAGGCTCTCTTTCACCAGGGGGGTTAAATAGGGAATTTAATTTGAAATGTTTCCTTAGTAATTACTAAAGGGAAGGGAGGAAGAGAGGAAAAGGATGGGGAGAAAAAGAATTTTTACAGCCCTTTTATGACATGTTTTTACCGCCCCGCTAAAGCGGTTCTGATTAATATGAGTTTAGAGGATTACTATTGCTGCTGGTTTCAAGTTATGGTTGTTTATAGGTGAGGTATTAGTGATAATTATGGGGTTAAGCTAAGTTTTACCGCCCTTTTTATGACATGTTTTTACCGCCCCTGTTTAAGTGGTTATTAATAATATGGGTCCAGAGGATTACTATTGCTGCTGGTTTTAAGTGAGGGTTGTTTATAGGTGAGGTATTAGTGATAACTATAGGGTTAAGCTAAGTTTTTACAGTCCTTTTTATTACATGTTTTTACCGTCCCTGTTTATGACAGTGCAGTAGGTCATATATATGGAGTTGGATGACCTAATGCATTTTTGGACCTTTTAACATACATACATAGGGTTTGAATAGTGCGCATTTATGTTATACACCTGGAGGTGTGCACATATGGGTACTATTATTTTTTATTCTTTATTGATTTTAGCAGAATCTTTGGATTCCTCTCAGAATTTACATCAGATTTTATATAGGTTTGATAATAATAATATGGATATATGTGTAGTTTCTCATTATGGGATTATTATGTTTTATATGTTTTTTATGATACTGTTAAATGTTATGTTTTATATATGTTGATCTGGGGATGAGATTGTGCATTCGCTCCATATCGCCATCAAGGGTACAAGCGTTATTCTATGGAGTTCCTTTTTGGCAGATTTAGCCCTCGGGTTACTTTTGCTTAGCAGAAAGGAGTGTAGATTGCTCTGTTGCTGTCACCTGTTAGGGTAGTTTAGTAAGAGGGATTAAGCTTATGAGCATTAGAATGTCCTTGCACCACACTAAAATGGCCGCCGGACATGTCTATTGTAGTAAACTACAAGAAAATGGCCGACTGAAAATCATACATTTTGAACTACAAGAAAATGGCAGATGGCCAGGTATTTAACAGACAGCACCACCGTCCAATTAGCATCCCCCTAATGAAGATACGATATTTCCCTTGTATCGACATGCGTAGGGGAGGGGCCTGGACATGTCCCTTGTATCGACATGCGTAGGGGAGGGGACTGGGCAGGGCAGGAGGCAGCTGGTCTGTCATATGGAGTAGGAGCACACAATTTCATCCACGGCTTGGCGCTATTAAGGCATGCTATAGAGTGGTGCACTAACGCACCAGACCCATGTAAGTACCCTATAATAGGGCTTTGTTTGCATTAAATAAAATATTTTAAAACGTGATTACACTATGAAAGTCTCTTTTTAATATTTATATATGAGGATGCCACATCTTTGAGCAGTGTTTGGACCTTGCAACCTGACCTGGAATCTGTTTTGACGATTCAAAGGCATGTACTGACCAAACTTAATTGCGGGGGTCACACACTCTAAGGTGAGCGGCCATTACCTTGGGGTGGGAAGCACCTGAGTGTAATCACTGCTGAAGATTGCTATATTCACAGTCACCTATTAAGTCACGTTTATTATCTTTGTATTAAGGATGCTCAAAACTGATCCTGGATGGTCAGAGTATCACGGACCTATATGCACCTGAGCACTTTATGGATCACTTTTCTATCAATATTTATATTTTATGAAATGTGTGTATATTCGCGCTATATGATGTTGTAAACTGTATGACAACAACAATCGCTTTTACATATATATATTTTTTATTCTTGGGATTGAATTTATGGGCACATCACTTTAGTTTACAATTTTGTTTTTTAGGTTTTTTGCTGCAGGTTGAGCAGATCATTAAGGGGATAGCGCAGAACATGATTTATTTATTTATCTGTGATTCTCACACGTTAGTATGGGACGTGATTAGTGCTAGCAGCTGTCATCACACTATTATAAGGTAGGGGATCTTTGATTTGGTAGCTCGCAAGACCTTTACTACTATTTAACCAGTTGCCGACCACCGCACGACAATGTACGTCGGCAGAATGGCACGGGCAGGCATAAGGACTTACCTGTAGGTCCTTGCTTGCCCGCGGGTGGGGGGTCCGATTGGACCCCCCCTTTCGGTGCCTGCGGTAGTCGGATTATCGTCAGGGGCGATCAAAGGTGAGGGGGAGGCCACTCATTCGTGGCACCCCCTCGCGATAGCTCCTGGCGAATGAAATGCTTCCTCGGCTTCTGTAATGTAAACAGAAGTGGAGGAAGTGATGTCTTCTCTCCTCGAACCGGTCTTTTCATTCCGGCGCCGAGGAGAGAAGTAAGTTTGCACAACACTACACTAACAGTAGAACATGCAGGCACACTTTTCACCCCCCCATCACCCCCCAGTCACCCCCCCGATCACCTCCCTGTACCCCCTGTCACACTGACACTAAAAGCAGTTTTTTTTCTGATTATTGCATTGGTGTCAGTTTGTGACAGTTATAAGTGGTAGAGCAGTTAGGGTTAGCCCCCTTTAGGTCTAGGGTACCCCCTTACCCCCCTAATAAAGTTTTAACCCCGTGATCACCCACCGTCGCCAGTGTCACTAAGCGATCGTTTTTTTGATCGCTGTATTAGTGACACAGGTGACGCTAGTTAGGGAGGTAAGTATATAGGTTCGCCGTCAGGGTTTTATAGTGACAGGGACCCCCATATACTACCTAATAAAGGTTTTACCCCCTTGATTTCCCCCTAGTTGACCCTTTCACCAGTGATCAACGTATAAGTGGGTGACGCTGGTTAGTTAGTTTGTTTATTATAGTTTTAGGGCACCCGCCGTTTATTACCTTATAAAGGTTTAACCCCCTAATTGCCCGGCGGTGATATAAGTTAAGTTTTTAGGGTCAGATAAGGTCTGCGTCGCCCCAGGCAGCATCAGGTTAGTGCCAGTACCGCTAACACTCACGCACGCAGCATACACCACCCTTAGTGGTATAGTATCTGAACGGATCAATATATGATCCGATCAGATCTATACTAGCATCCCTAGCAGTTTAGGGTCCCCAAAAACGCAGTGTTAGCGGGATCAGTCCAGATACCTGCTAGCACCTGCGTTTTGCTCCTCGGCCCAGCCCAGCCAAGCCCACCCAAGTGCAGTATCGATCGATCACTGACACTTACAAAACACTAAGCACACATAACTGCAGCGTTCGCAGAGTCAGGCCTGATCCCTGTGATGGCTAACAGTTTTTTGGTAGCGTTTTGATACAGTTGCTGACAGTCAGGAGCTTTTTTGCCTGTGAGTCTCACTAGTGTACCCCTAAATTTAGAGCCCAAAATGGCAAATCGAAGATACACTAGTGAAGAGGCCTACACGTTTCTGAGCATGACAGATAATGAAGAGGAAGTCACTCATCTGTCAGATTCAGGCTCTGAATACGATCCTGTAGACGATAGAAGGTCCTTGACAGATAGCTCTGACGACGGAGTTGTGGTCCCTGCCAAGGTCAGGCATACTAGACCCCAAACTTCTTCTTCTGTCCTTGATGTGCAAGAACCGCAGGGCTCTCGTATGGAGCAGAGCAGTACTAGCGCCGCTATTCCTTCTGGTGAACTGGCAAGCACCAGCGGCCTAGTACACCCTGGTCGAACATCCAGCACTGCAGTATCACGTGGTGACGTGGTGAGTCCCATAAGTGCAGTTCAAGCTGGCGAGGTGGCAAGCACAAGTAGTGTCCTGCTGCCACCAAGAAGACGAACACAGGCCCGTCGTGCCCATAGTGCCCTTCCTGCTGCATTCGCCAATCCTAATTGGGAGCCCACCACTTCTGCAGCACCCGTACTTTACCTATTCACTGGCCAACCCGGAATTCAGGTGGAAACAGTTGATTTTACGCCACTTGATTTTTATTCACTGTTTTTCACCGAAGATCTCTATAGATCTATTGTGGACCAAAGCAATTTATATGCTGGTCAACACATCGCCACTATTCCCCTGTCCTCCCTTGCCAGAGATTGGAGACCAATTACGATCTCCGAATTTAAGCTCTTTCTGGGCCTTTCCCTCAACATGGGCATAAATAAAAAGAGTGAGTTGCGGTCATATTGGTCCACTGACCCAATTCACCATATGCCCTTGTTCTCTGCCTCCATGACCAGGGCACGATACGAGCAGATCTTGTGGTTCATGCACTTCAACAACAATGAACTCTGTCATCCTCGTGGAGACCCTGAATACGATCGGCTCTACAAAATTCGGCCCCTCGTAAACCACTTCAACCAAGGTTTTGCAGACTTGTTTACTCCCCATCAAGTTGTCTGCGTTGACGAGTCCCTGATTATATTTTCTGGCCGTTTGTCATTCAAACAGTACCTTCCCAAGATCGTGCCAGATACGGGGTCAAGATGTATAAGCTCTGTGACAGGGCTACAGGCTATACGTGTAGTTTTATGGTTTACGAGGGCAAAGATAGTCACGTAGAGCCAACAAACTGCCCTGACTTCATAGGAAGCGCTGGCAAGATTGTGTGGGACTTGGTGTCACCCTTATTCGGAAAGGGGTACCATTTATATGTGGACAATTATTACACGAGCATGCCACTTTTTAGTCACTTGTTTGATCAGCAGATTGGAGCATGTGGCACCGTGCGACCTAATCACCGGGGCTTTCCCCAGCGGCTTGTAGATTCCCGTCTTAGGCTGGGGGAGAGATCCTGCTTGCGGTGTAATAATTTGCTCGCTATGAAGTGGAGGGACAATAAGAATGTTTTCGTTCTTACCTCCCTTCATGCAGACAGGACGGTCCAAATTACTACGGCGACTGGTGTTGTGGAGAAACCCCTCTGTGTCCACGAATATAACCAAAATATGGGAGGGGTGGACCTCAACGACCAGTTGTTGGCACCGTACCTAGTTGCTCGTAAGGCCAGACGCTGGTACAAAAAAGTGTCTGTATACTTATTTCAATTGGCTTTGCTGAACACTCATGTGCTATACAGAGCTTCAGGACAGACTGAATCCTTCCTTAAATTCCAGGAAGAGATCGTCAGAGCCCTTCTGTATCCATACGGTGCTCCACCTCACCTTCCCCAACCAAATGCAGTAAGCCGGCTGCATGAGAGGCATTTTCCTTATGTCCTCCCGAGTACCCCTACCCAACGAGCCCCCCAAAGAAAATGTTGTGTCTGCAGAAAGCGTAGGGTACAGCATTGCACAGACAAGGACACACTTTCACAGGGTCTCCCAAGATGCCATCGCATTTTGAGAGACCCAAACCTGGAACCGGTTACAGTTATAAAAGTTACAGTTATAAAAAAAAGTAAAAAAAAAAAGTAAAAAAAAAAAAAAATACACAAAAAAATATAAAATAAAAAAAACAAAAATAGTTGTCGTTTTATTGTTCTCCCTCTCTCTTTATTCTCTCTCTATTGTTCTGCTCTTTTTTACTGTATTCTATTCTGCAATGTTTTATTGTTGTTATGTTTTATCATGTTTGCTTTTCAGGTATGTAATTTTTTTATAGTTTACTGTGTTTTATTGTTAACCATTTTTTTGTTTTCATGTACGCCATTTAGCTGCAGCGCGGATTTATTTATCTTGACAGCAACAGCGTTTGCTCCCACGATACATAAAGCCGTGACTCCAACGATGTCAGGGGTGATTTCACCACCACAGTTACATACTTCAGCATATATGCCGAAGCGTGGGTGCAAGTATGGGGGCATCAGTGGGCGGAGGAGCGATTTGTTCCTACCTTTTGCGGGGGGATGCCCCCATGCTTCGGCATATAAATATTTTAGGCACAGGTTGCGTAAATGTTTTATTTTTTTAAATTTTTTTGGTATTTGCTTTGCAGTTATGGTAAGTCTTACTGTTATACTGTAATATTACTTTGTTTTATTGTTAACCATCATTTGCTTAGCAGGTACGCCATTCAGTTGCAGCGCGGATTTATTTATCTTGACAGCAACAGCGTTTGCTCCCACGATACATAAAGCCGTGACTCCAGCACTGTCGGAGGTGATTTCACCACCACAGTTACATACTTCAGCATATATATTACAAGAGAGACTGTGAGACTTAAATGATAGACCTCATTTAAAGTCCCACAGTCTCTCTTGTAATATGTTTAAATTAGGGATGGAGGCATGCACTCATAGATGGTCCATTCTGCCACACTTAGTTTGTGACAGACAGGTTTCTTTTGCATGTTTTAGAATCCTGCACGATAGCGGGTCCATGCTTAAGTTAGGTTTCCCATCTATGCCAATTCAATATTTGATAATTTACACATACCTGATTATACCCACACAATTCTGCTGGGTGCAAACTTTCTTGGGAAGTTGTCCGTCATCGCCTTGGTGGGGCTGTGTCTTCCTGGCAGCCCGCTACGCATCAGCGCCACACACCAGGCGCCTTCGCTTGGCATCCATGAGTTGTGCGTCATGACGCAGGCGCCTTGCGTCCATCCATCTACGACTGTGCGATGGAGGGTTTTTTGGCGCCAAGCGTCAGGCGGACCTTGCCCGGCTATTGTTGCCCTTTTTCTCCTCCCACCAGCCGGCGTGACGTTGGCGGCACATCATTGGCTGGAGTGGAGTATTAGATTCTCCACCCTGGGAACAGAACTTGCTTTGGGTTCACATGGCCAACACAGGCACGTTAGGCTCTCGTTAGGATTTCAGGTAAACCCCCCCTGGTTGGTGGCACTGTTTTTTGCCCCCTCTATTTTTTCATCTTCTCATTCTTTGCAGTGTTTTTTGTTTTTCATTTTTCATCCTTTTCCTTTTCCTTATTATTCATTTCTTATTTTTTATTTTTTTGCTATACAGATTTTTGGGACCATCCATCCTTTAACATCATGGATGGTTTGGTCATGTTCCAACCCCATTTCATCAGCATTCCATCTTTTCTGTTCCCAGATGCCATGCCTTCATGTGCCACCTCAGCTCCCGTGCTGTCTGTTTGACCCTGGCCCACCATTGGTGATCCTGCCACACCCGAGGCCCATGGGTGGTTCTATGAGTATGGGAGAATGTTCTACTAACCCCCCCTCAACGTAATATATATGCTTATCTGTACATTCAGTCTGACCTACTACTTATTATCTTTTAGGCTTTGGCCACAATTACTCCTGATGAGTGGTTACCAACCACAAAACGCGTCGAGCTACGGATGCTATACCCATGCATCCTTTACTCACAGTAACATCCAGATACGTGCAACATTTGCCTATCCATGGCCAGACTAGATACCTAGTTTTTATCTTGATATTTCATGTTTTTAAAGTCACTTACATTTAACCATCATGGTATATTGTGCCTTGCATGTATATGTGTGTATATATATGAATTGATTTTATATGTTTATGTGAAATGCATTACAAGACTCATAGTGTTGTGTGTCTTGTTTATATTTATTTCTATGTAATAAATTGGATACGAATAATTATTTATTTTATTGTGCATGCTTCATTCAAAGTCCCAACTCTTTATTCAGTTTCTCATACTTCAGCATATATGCCGAAGCGTGGGGGCAGCAGTGGGTGGAGGAGCGATTTGCTCCTCCCTTTTGTGGGAGGATGCCCCCATGCTTCGGCATATATAAACGGTGCATATATGCCCATCATTAGAAGTGGGTGGATGAAGGGAGGTATTCTAACGGTGGGCATACCCACCGATCAATCTCTTTTTTCGTTCAGCCCACAGGCTGCATGAAAAAAAGTTTACAATATATGCCCAACAAGGACCAGCAAGGTACTGGTATGTTGCTGGACTTTAAGTGGTTATACCAGAATGATGCCTGCAGGTTTAGGTATCATCTTGGTATCATTCTTTTCAGCCAGCGGTCGGCTTTCATGTAAAAGCAATCCTAGCAGCTAATTAGCCTCTAGACTGCTTTTACAAGCAGTGGGAGGGAATGCCCCCCCATCATCTTCCATGTTTTTCTCTGGCACTCCTCTCCCAACAGGGAACCTGAGAAAATTTTAAAAAGTGTGTTTTTTCCCAAAAAAATGCGTTTGAAAAATCGCTGCTCAAATACTGTGTGAAAAAAAAGAAACACCCACCATTTTAATCTGTAGGGCCTTTGCTTTAAAAAAATATATAATGTTTGGGGGTTCAAAGTAATTTTCTTGCAAAAAAAAATTTTTTTCATGTAAACAAAAAGTGTCAGAAAGGGCTTTGTCTTCAAGTGGTTAGAAGAGTGGGTGATATGTGACATAAGCTTCTAAATGTTGTGCATAAAATGCCAGGACAGTTCAAATGACCCCATTTTGGAAAGTAGACACCCCAAGCTATTTGCTGAGAGGCATGTCGAGTCCATGGAATATTTATATTGTGACACAAATTGCGGGAAAAAGACATTTTTATTTTTTTTTGCACAAAGTTGTCACTAAATGATATATTGCTCAAACATGCCATGGGAATATGTGAAATCACACCCCAAAATACATTCTGTTGCTACTCCTGAGTCCAGGCATACCACATGTGTGAGACTTTTTGGGAGCCTAGCTGCGTACGGGACCTCGAAAACCAAGCACCGCCTTCAGGCTTTCTAAGGGTGTAAATTTTTGATTTCACTCTACACTGCCTATCACAGTTTTGAAGGCCATGGAATGCCCAGATGGCACAACCCCCTCCCAAATGACCCCATTTTGGAAAGTAGACACCCCAAGCTATTTGCTGAAAGGTATGGTGAGTATTTTGCAGACCTCACTTTTTGTCACAAAGTTTTGAAAATTGAAAAAAAAAAAAAAAAAAACATTTTCTTGTCTTTCTTCCTTTTCGAAAACAAATGAGAGCTGCAAAATACTCGCCATGCCTCTCAGCAAATAGCTTGGGGTGTCTACTTTCCAAAATGGGGTCATTTGGGGGGTTTTTGTGCTATCTTGGCATTTTATGGCCTACGAAACTGTGATAGGTAGTGATAAGTGAAATCAAAAATTTATGCCCTTAGAAATCCTGAAGGCAGTGATTGGTTTCGGGGCCCCGTATGCAGCTAGGCCCCCAAAAAGTCCCACACATGTGGTATCCCCATACTCAGGAGAAGCAGCAGAATGTATTTTGTGGTGTAATTCCACATATGCCCATGGCATGTTTGAGAAATATATCATTTAGTGACAACTTTGTGGAAAAAAAAAATTTACGCCCTCAGAAATCCTGAAGGCGGTGCTTGGTTTTCGGGGCCCGGTACGTGGCTAGGCTCCCAAAAAGTCCCACACATGTGGTATCCCCATACTCAGGAGAATCAGCAGAATGTATTTTGGGGTGCAATTCCACACATGCCCATGGCCTGGGTGAGCAATATATTATTTAGTGACAACTTTGTGCAAAAAAAAAAAGTTTGTCATTTTCCTGCAACTTGTGGCAAAATATAAAATATTCCATGGACTCAAAATGCCTCTCAGCAAATAGCTTGGGGTGTCTACTTTTTAAAATGGGGTCATTTGGGGGGGGGGTTGTGCCATCTTGGCATTTTATGGCCTTTAAAACTGTGATAGGTAGTGAGGAGTGAAATCAAAAATTTACGCCCTTAGAAATCCTGAAGGCGGTGCTTGGTTTTCGAAGCCCCGTATGCGGCTAGGCTACCAAAAAGTCCCACACATGTGGTATCCCCGTACTCAGGAGAAGCAGCAGAATGCATTTTGGGGTGTAATTCTACATGGCATGTTTGAGCAATATATCATTTAGTGACAACTTTGTGCAAGAAAAGAAAAAAAAAAAAAGTTTGTCATTTTCTCGCTACTCTTGTCAAATATAAAATATTCCATGGACTCAACATGCCTCTCAGCAAATAGCTTGGGGTGTCTACTTTCCAAAATGGGGTCATTTGGGGGGGTTTGTGCCATCTTGGCATTTTATGGCCTTCAAAACTGTGATAGGTAGTGAGGAGTGCAATCAAAAATTTACGCCCTTAGAAATTCTGAAGGCGGTGCTTGGTTTTCGGGGCCCCGTACGCGGCTAGGCTCCCAAAAAGTCCCACACATGTGGTATCCCCATACTTAGGAGAAGCAGCTAAATGTATTTTGGGGCACAATTCAACATATAACCATGGCATGTGTGAGCAATATATAATTTAGTGACAACTTTTTGTAAAAAATTTTTTATTTTTATTTTTTTATCATTATTCAATCACTTGGGACAAAAAAATTTAATATTCAATGGGCTTAACATGCCTCTCAGCAATTTCCTTGGGGTGTCTACTTTCCAAAATGGGGTCATTTGGGGGGGTTTTGTACTGCCCTGCCATTTTAGCACCTCAAGAAATGAGATAGGCAGTCGTAAATTCCAGAAAATGTACCCTAGTTTGTAGACTCTATAACTTTTGCGCAAAACAATAAATATACGCGTATTGACATTTTTTTTACCAAGGACATGTGGCCGAATACATTTTGGCCTAAATGTATGACTAAAATTGAGTTTATTGGATTTTTTTTTAACAAAAAGTAGAAAATATCATTTTTTTTCAAAATTGTCGGTGTTTTTCCGTTTATAGCGCAAAAAAAATAAAAAACGCAGAGGTGATCAAATACCATCAAAAGAAAGCTCTATTTGTGGGAAGAAAAAGACACAAATTTCGTTTGGGTACAGCATTCCATGACTGCGCAATTAGCAGTTAAAGCGACGCAGTGCCAAATTGTAAAAAGTGCTCTGGTCAGGAAGGGGGTAAATCGTTTCGGGGCTGAAGTGGTTAATACAGTAATGCTCTGTACACACGGTTGGATTTTATGACAACAAATGTTCAATGGGAGCTTGTTGTCAGAAATTTCGACCGTGTGTAGGCTCCATCGGACATTTTCCGCCGGAATTTCCGACAAAAAAAATTTGAGATCTGGATCTCAAATTTTCCGACAACAAAATCTGTTGTCGGAAATTCCCATTGTGTGTACACAATCCTGATGCACAAAATTCCACGCATGCTCGGAATCAAGCAGAAGAGCCGCACTGGCTATTGAACTTAATTGTTCTCGGCTCGTCGTACGTGTTGTACGTCACTGCGTTCTTGACGTTCAGAGTTTCCGACAAGATTTGTGTGACCGTATGTATGCAAGACAAGTTTGAGCCAACATCCATCAGAAAAAAAACATGGATTTTGTTGTCGGAAAATTCTATCGTGTGTACAGGGCATTACAACTCCTGAACATGGATCTGACATAGAACAAGGATGGAGTAATGCACCACTCGCCCATCCACTTGTATGCAGTCTAGGTAACAGAGAGAAGGTCTGCTTTCCCTTCCTGATACACCTGATACACACTGTATTTCCTTCAGCGTTGACATTACCTAACTCTGCCTCCACCAGCAGCTCCATTTCTTCCTGTCTTCTTTAGCCGCAGATGGATGGGTCTCTGGAGCGCTCTGGATAGTGCCATCACTGCATCAACTTGCACTGTGGGACAACTAATCGCTCCATTTGAAGGTTTGTAAATCACTGCAGGAGTCTTCTTTATGCTGGGACCCTTCTGTTGTGGTGCTTGTGTTGGTGTCCATTCACTTCTCCAGCCAGACTTCTTCTCCAGAATGCTCTTCCCACTTTGAAACCTGGCAAAACAGCATCTTCATGACTTGAAATCTGGAAACAGAGTGAGCAATGTATTATAGCGAGGATTATAGATCAGGAGCTCACTGGTTGTAAGGGCCAGTCAAAGTGATTCAGAGCCATCAATTCAACCTTTATTAGGCAGAGGCACAAGTGGTAGGAGGCCCTTATCCTTCCTGCCAACCTCATGTGGCTGCTCATCATCTTATTGACAGCATGAACTATG
Source organism: Lithobates clamitans (assembly GCA_037952925.1). Taxonomy (NCBI): domain Eukaryota; kingdom Metazoa; phylum Chordata; class Amphibia; order Anura; family Ranidae; genus Lithobates; species Lithobates clamitans. The sequence goes on along the minus strand of JBBGZY010000513.1, from coordinate 9,189,686 downwards.
CCAGCCCTGACAGGAAATAAGGGGAACAGCATATAGATAAAAGAGGGGGGGGGGACAGAATGCAAATACATTGTCATGCCCCCTTTATATGATGGCTGCCATTATTAAAATGCTAGTTGAATGGCTTTCTCTGAATTCAATACTGGCTGTATGCAAATGCAAAAGGCTTGGTTGGAATTAAATAAGAAAAACTTAATCTGCATATTTGTTCTGTGTCAGTAACTCATAAGCAATCAGGTTTCTAACAATTCAAAGTGAAACTAAATGAAAAAAGTGAAGGTCTGCATATAGAGAATTGTTAATTAAGCTTAAGCAGTAGCCTGAAAAATCTACATTTTGTCCCAAATTTCTCCTGAAAATAGCAGTGCACTTCCTGACATTTCATGGTGCCTGGCCACTCCTGTGCCTATGACCTCATAGTTGTGCAGTATATTTGCTATGTGATAAACAATGCTATCTCTAGTAGTGCTAGTTTTGTAAGATTTGGTAATACCACTACTGTGCTGCTTGCTGGAGAGGAATTTGTACCACGTGCATCTTTATTAATTCTGTGGATCTGTGTTTCCTACAAGTATCTTGGTGCTTCTTAAATTTTCCCTAATCCTCTACCAAAATTGCTGCCCACCCCACACAAAATAACACATAAAAAAGGCGTTTGTCCTCTACAGTAAAACCTTAATTTAAGAGTAACTTGGTTTGAGAGCGTTTTGCAAGACAAGCAACATTATTTAATACATTTTGACTTGAAATACAAGCGATGTCTTGATATACAAGTAGCGTCACCTCACAACTGAGTCTAAAAGAGACACACTGTATTTCCTTCAGCGTTGACATTACCTAACTCTGCCTCCACCAGCAGCTCCATTTCTTCCTGTCTTCTTTAGCCACAGATGGATGGGTCTCTGGAGCGCTCTGGATAGTGCCATCACTGCATCAAATTGCACTGTGGGACAACTAGTCGCTCCATTTGAAGGTTTGTAAATCACTGCAGGAGTCTTCTTTATGCTGGGACCCTTCTGTTGTGGTGCTTGTGTTGGTATCTATTCACTTCTCCAGCCAGACTTCTTCTCCAGAATGCTCTTCCCACTTTGAAACCTGGCAAAACAGCATCTTCATGACTTGAAATCTGGAAACACAGTGAGCAATGTATTATAGCAAGTATTATAGATCAGGCGCTCACTGGTTGTAAGGGCCAGTCAAAGTGATGCAGAGCCATCAATCCAACCTTTATTAGGCAGAGGCACAAGTTGTAGGAGGCCCTTATCCTTCCTGCCAACCTCATGCGGCTGCTCATCATCTTATTGACAGCATGAGCTATGCCAGCCCTGACAGGAAATAAGGGGAACAGCATATAGAAAAAAGAGGGGGGGGGGGACAGAATGCAAATACATTGTCATGCCCCCTTTATATGATGGCTGCCATTATTATAATGCTAGTTGAATGGCTTTCTCTGAATTCAATACTGGCTGTATGCAAATGCAAAAGGCTTGGTTGGAATTAAATAAGAAAAAACTTAATCTGCATATTTGTTCTGTGTCAGTAACTCATAAGTAGGGATGAGCTTCGTGTTCGAGTCGAACCCATGTTCGACTCGAACATCGGCTGTTCGCCCGTTCGCCGTATTGCGAACGATATGGGCCGTTCGCGCCAAATTCGTGTGGCGCGTCACGGCCCATAATTCACTGCGGCATCGCAGTGCATTGCTTGCTGATGATTGGCCAAGCATGCACTATGACCCGCATGCTTGGCCAATCACAGCGCCGCCTGAACAGAGAGCCGTAATTGGCCAAAGCCAAGGAGGCTTTGGCCAATTATGGCTCAGGGGATTTAGTACATGCCCCACACTATATAAGGCCGCCTGCACGGCGGCCCTGTGTAGTGTGTGTTCTGGCGTTCATTGAGAGAGAGAGAGAGAGAGAGAGACAGACAGTGTCATTTGATTTGAGTTAGATAGATTAGGCAGAACAGTCAGTCAGTTAGCTGCACTTACAGTGTATTGTGTATATATATGCATCCCAGGTGTTGCATATATATATATATACACTGTATTCAGTTTAGCTAGATCCGTTCCTGTTATCTTCTAGACTATTTACATTTAGTGCAGTGCGTCCTGCTCACAGTGTTCAGCTAGATCCGTTCCTGTTATCTTCTAGACTATTTACATTTAGTGCAGTGCGTCCTGCTCACAGTTTTCAGCTAGATCCGTTCCTGTTATCTTCTAGACTATTTACATTTAGTGCAGTGCGTCCTGCTCACAGTGTTCAGCTAGATCCGTTCCTGTTATCTTCTAGACTATTTACATTTAGTGCAGTGCGTCCTGCTCACAGTGTTCAGCTAGATCCGTTCCTGTTAAATTCTAGACTATTTACATTTAGTGCAGTGCGTCCTGCTCACAGTGTTCAGCTAGATCCGTTCCTGTTATCTTCCTACTGACAGGCAGGCTTGTCTGGTTACAGTATACAAAGCTACCTGAAGAAAATTACTGGTGTTCTATTTGATCCTATTAGTACCACGGTCAGGCAGCTAGACTATTTACATTTAGTACAGTGCGTCCTGCTCACAGTGTTCAGCTAGATCCGTTCCTGTTATCTTCCTACTGACAGGCAGGCTTGTCTGGTTACAGTATATAAAGCTACCTGAAGAAAATTACTGGTGTTCTATTTGATCCTATTAGTACCACGGTCAGGCAGCTAGACTATTTACATTTAGTACAGTGCGTCCTGCTCACAGTGTTCAGCTAGATCCGTTCCTGTTATCTTCCTACTGACAGGCAGGCTTGTCTGGTTACAGTATATAAAGCTACCTGAAGAAAATTACTGGTGTTCTATTTGATCCTATTAGTACCACGGTCAGGCAGTTAGACTATTTACATTTAGTACAGTGCGTCCTGCTCACAGTGTTCAGCTAGATCCGTTCCTGTTATCTTCCTACTGACAGGCAGGCTTGTCTGGTTACAGTATATAAAGCTACCTGAAGAAAATTACTGGTGTTCTGTTTGATCCTATTAGTACCACGGTCAGGCAGCTAGACTATTTACATTTAGTACAGTGCGTCCTGCTCACAGTGTTCAGCTAGATCCGTTCCTGTTATCTTCCTACTGACAAGCAGGCTTGTCTGGTTACAGTATATAAAGCTACCTGAAGAAAATTACTGGTGTTCTATTTGATCCTATTAGTACCACGGTCAGGCAGCTAGACTATTTACATTTAGTACAGTGCGTCCTGCTCACAGTGTTCAGCTAGATCCGTTCCTGTTATCTTCCTACTGACAGGCAGGCTTGTCTGGTTACAGTATATAAAGCTACCTGAAGAAAATTACTGGTGTTCTATCCCAGCTTAGTGCAGCTACAGGCCATTAGTATGTCTGGAAGGCCAAGAAGGAGAGGCAGACAGTCACAAGCCAATAAGAGAGGGCAAGCAGGCTCTGTGTCTAGTGCTGGTCGTGGAGACGGTGCATCCTCATCAGCACGTGGCCATGGGACACACTTGACCTTTTTTTCGGCAGCTGGCCGTGTTGAGCCGCAACATGCGGAAGACTTGGTCGAGTGGATGACCAAGCCATCCTCATCCTCCTCATCCTCTCTCACCCATGCCCAGGGTGCTTTGTCTGGCAAAGCAGCGGCCTCTTCCCTCAGCTCAATGTCATCAGTGACTCCTTCCCTAGCTCCACCATGTCCTCCTGAGGATTCCCTCGAACTGTTTGACCACAGTGTTGGGTACATGCTCCAGGAGGATGCCCAGCGTTTGGAAGGCTCTGATGATGATACTGAGCTCGATGAAGGCAGTAACATGAGCACGGACAGAGGGGGTGCCCAAGAAGGACAGCAATCTGGCAGTCATGCTCCCCCTGCTGCAGCATACTGCCAGGTTTGCTCCAGTGATGAGGAGGGAGGGGATGATGAGGTCACTGACTCAACGTGGGTGCCTGATAGGAGAGAGGAGGAGGAGGAGGAGGAGGAGGCGGCACATCACCAATGAGGCAGGATGCCCTCCAGGGGCCAGCCTAAGGGCAGCACATTGACTGCATCACACCCCAAAGCTCCACATGTGCAGGGCGCTGCAGTCTCTGCGCGTTATTCAAAAAGTTCTTTGGTGTGGGCCTTTTTTGAGACGAGTGCATCAGATCGCACCGCTGCTATTTGCAACATATGTCTCAAGCGTATCTCGCGTGGCCAAAACATCTCCCGCTTGGGTACCACATGCTTGACCAGACATATGTTGACCTGCCATGCAGTTCGTTGGCAAGCGTATCTAAAAGACCCACACCAAAGAACAAAGAGGATCTCTCCTTGCTCCTCATCAGCTGAGATTTCCAACCCCACTAGACCTCCAGTCCTCTCTGAGACCTGCAGTGAGAGGAATGAAGGTGTAGAATTAGGTGTGTCACAGCCAAGTACTTGTGGGCAATCTGCTTTTGGTACACCGATGTCAGATTGTACCAGGCAAATTTCCCTGCCCCAGCTGCTGCACCGCCGAAAGAAGTTTGCTCCCAGCCATCCACATGCCCAGCGGTTGAATGCTAGCTTGGCAAAATTGCTAGCACTTCAACTGCTGCCTTTTCAGTTGGTAGACTCTGCCCCCTTCCGTGAGTTTGTGGAATGTGCGGTTCCTCAGTGGCAGGTACCCAAACACCACTTTTTCTCACGGAAGGCGATTCCGGCTCTCTACCGGCATATGGAAGGCAATGTCCATGCCTTGCTGGACAGGGCGGTCAGCGGTAAGGTGCATATTACCGCTGACTCATGGTCCAGCAGGCATGGACAGGGACGTTACCTAAGTTTCACGGCGCATTGGGTGACTCTGCTGGCAGCTGGGAAGGATGCAGGACAAGGTGCAGTAGTGTTGGAGGTTGTTCCGCCACCACGCCTCCAAAATGCTGATTGTGACACACCTCTCTCCTCCACCCCCTCCTCTTCTTCTTCCGCCATGGCCTCTTCCTCGGAACCAGCAGTGCTCCGTAGTCGTTCAAGGGGCTACGCAAGTACGCAGGCCAAAAGATGCCATGCGGTGCTTGAGCTGGTGTGCTTGGGGGACAGGAGCCACACTGGGGCAGAGGTTCTGTCAGCTCTGCAGGGGCAGGTTCAGAGGTGGTTGACGCCACGCCAACTTAAGGCAGGAATGGTGGTTTGCGACAATGGCACCAACCTCCTCTCTGCCCTCCGACAGGGACAAATGACCCATGTGCCCTGTTTGGCTCACGTCCTTAACTTGGTGGTGCAGCGGTTCTTGGGCAGGTACCTGGGCTTACAGGATGTCCTGAGGCAGGCCAGGAAAGTCTGTGTGCATTTCCGCCGGTCATATAATGCCAGTGCTCGGCTGACGGACCTCCAAAAGTAGTTTAACCTGCCCAAGAACCGCCTAATCTGTGACATGCCCACCAGGTGGAACTCAACGTTGGCCATGCTGCAGCGGCTGCACAGAGGGCCATCAATGAGTACCTGTGCGACTATGGCACCAGGACAGGGTCAGGGGAGCTTGGTTTTTTTCCCCACGCCAGTGGGCCATGATCAGGGATGTATGCACTGTCCTGTCACCATTCGAGGAGGCCACGAGGATGGTGAGCAGTGACAGTGCATGCATCAGTGACACTGTCCCCCTTGTTCACCTGTTGGAGCACACGCTGCGTGGAATAATGGACAGGGCACTTGAGGCAGAACAGAGGCAGGAAGAGGAGGACTTCCTTAGCTCCCAAGGCCCCCTTTATCCAGACAGTGTTCCTGCGTGCCCGCCGATCACACAAAAAGAGGACGAGGAGGAGGAGGAGGAGGAGGAAGATTGTGTCAGTATGGAGGTGGAGCCTGGCACTCAGCATCAGCAGCAGTCTTTAAGGGATCAGTCCCAAGAAACACATGGACTTGTACGTGGCTGGGAGGAGGTGGCTGCGGACGTTGTTGTCCTTAGTGACCCAGAGGACTCCGGACCGAATGCCTCAGCAAACCTACGCTGCATGGCCTCCCTGATCCTGCAAAGCCTGCGTAAGGATCCTCGTATTCGTGGTATCAAGGAGAAGGACCAATACTGGCTGGCAACCCTCCTTGATCCACGTTACAAGGGTAAGGTTGCGGACCTTATCTTGCCATCGCAGAGGGAGCAGAGGATGAAACATCTTCGGGAGGCCTTGCAGGAAGGTCTGTGCAATGCGTTCCCAGAGACTGGGAGGTTACAAACTCCTGTTTCTGGACAACGTGTTGCTGAGGCTTCGGTCAGTCAAAGAAGGAGCGGTGGAGAAGGTGGCCGTCTGACCGATGCATTCAGACAATTTTTTGGTCCGCAGCCCCAAGGTATGATCGGTTCCAGCAACCATCGCCAGCATCTGTTTTACATGGTGCAGGAATACCTAGGGGCAAGATCAGACTTGGACACCTTTCCCACCGAAAATCCTCTGGGTTACTGGGTCTTGAGGATGGATCACTGGCCAGAGCTTGCACAGTATGCAATTGAGCTACTGGCCTGTCCTGCATCCAGCGTTCTTTCGGAACGCACATTCAGTGCTGCTGGAGGCGTGGTAACCGATCACAGGGTGCGTCTGTCCACCGACTCGGTCGATCGGCTGACCTTCATAAAAATGAATCAGTCTTGGATCACCACAATTTTTGATGTAATACTTTGCAGCAGGGCTCGTTCCTGCATTCCAACTAGAGTGTCTGTGAGGGGTTGCAGTGTTGTGGCAGCAGCACCAGTGCCTAAGGCCTAATTTTTCAGCTCCTATTCAACAGGGGCATGTAATTACAATTCTTGATCTAATATTTCACAGCAGGGCCCTGTGAGGGCTTACAGTGTTGTGGCCACAGCAACACCTAAGGCCCAAATTTCTGCTCCGTATATAGGGCAGGACCCTACTTTCAAACATCTAACTTACAAACGACTCCTACTTGCAAACGGAAGGAGACAACAGGAAGTGAGATGAAATCTACCCCTAGAAAGGGAAATTCTCTCCTGTAAGAGTTAATTTGGGAAAACAATTTCTCCTTTCCACTGATGCTTTCCAATCCTTGTTCCACAAAAAAACCCAAATTTTCAAAAAACATTTTTCATTGGGACAAAAAGTGAGGTGAAATCTTCTGAAGAGGAGGAAAGACAGCAAAACAAATGTCACAGGGGTGATAACCCTTCCCTATGTTTTCCAAAAAGCTTAAAAAAGATTTTTTGGCTGGAGCTAAACACGTTAAAAATGTACCCGTTCAAAATTACAAAGAGATTCTACTTAACAACAAACCTACAGTCTCTGTCTTGTTTGCACCGCCTGTATACTGCTGTTCAGAGTATATAGGGCCTTTCCTTATTTTAATTTGGGTGCGGGGTTCCCCTTAATATCCATACAAGACCCAAAGGGCCTGGTAATGGACTGGCGGGTACCCATGCCGTTTGTCTCACTGATTTTCATCCATATTGCCATGACCCGACATGACATTAAACCCGCAAGCAGTTTAAATGAGATTTTTTCCTTTAAAAATGACATTTGGTGCAGGGACTGTTCTAAACACGGGAAACACGCGTCACTTTACAGGCATACTTTAGACACCCCCCAGGTACGATATTTAAAGGAATATTTCACTTTTTTTTTTTTTACTTTAAGCATCATTAAAATCACTGCTCCCGAAAAAACGGACGTTTTTAAAAGTTTTTTTTGCATTGATACATGTCCCCTGGGGTAGGACCCGGGTCCCCAAACCCTTTTTAGGACAATACCATGCAAATTAGCCTTTAAAATGAGCAATTTTGATTTCGAACGTTCGAGTCCCATAGACGTCAATGGGGTTCTAACGTTTGTGCGAACTTTCGGTCCGTTCGCAGGTTCTGGTGCGAACCGAACCGGGGGGTGTTCGGCTCATCCCTACTCATAAGCAATCAGGTTACTAACAATTCAAAGTGAAACTAAATTTAAAAAGTGAAGGTCTGGATATAGAGAATTGTTAATTAAGCTTAAGCAGTAGCCTGAAAAATCTACATTTTGTCCCAAATTTCTCCTGAAAATAGCAGTGCACTTCCTGACATTTGATGGTGCCTGGCCACTCCTGTGCCTATGACCCCATAGTTGTGCAGTATATTTGCTATGTGATAAACAATGCTATCTCTAGTAGTGCTAGTTTTGTAAGATTTGGTAATACCACTACTGTGCTGCTTGCTGGAGAGGAATTTGTACCACGTGCATCTTTATTAATTCTGTGGATCTGTGTTTCCTACAAGTATCTTGGTGCTTCTTAAATTTTCCCTAATCCTCTACCAAAATTGCTGCCCACCTCACACAAAATAACACATAAATAAGGTGTTTGTCCTCTACAGTAAAACCTTGGTTTAAGAGTAACTTGGTTTGAGAGCGTTTTGCAAGACAAGCAACATTATTTAATACATTTTGACTTGAAATACAAGCGATCTCTTGATATACAAGTAGCGTCACCTCACAACCGAGTCTAAAAGAGAAGAGAGGCGCTTCTAAGTGTAGCAATATGGTTACATTTAACCACTTCAATACAGGGCACTTATACACCTTCCTGCCCAGACCAATTTTCAGCTTTTAGCGCTGTCGTAGTTTGAATGACAATTGCGTGGTCATCCAACACTGTACCCAAACTAAATTTTTATAATTTTGTTCCCACAAATAGAGCTTTCTTTTCGTGGTATTTGATCACCTCTGCAGTTTTTATTTTTTGCTAATCAAATAAAAAAAGACCGAAAATTTTGAAAAAAATAAAAGTTTTGCTTTTGTTTCTGTTAAAAAATGTTGTAAATAAGTAAGTTTTCTCTTTCACTGATGGGCACTGATAAGGCGGCACTTACAGGCACTGATAAGCCGGCACAGATGAGGTAGCATCAATGAGCGGGCACTGATGGGCACTGATGATGGGCACTGATATGCGGCACTGATGGGCACTGGTAGGTGGCACTGATGGGTGGCACTGATATGCAGCTCTGATGGGCATTGATAGGCGGCACTGATGGGTACTCATGGGTGGCACTGGGTGGCACTGGTGGGCAGTGATGGACGACACTGATGGGCACTGAAAGGCTGCAAAGATGGGTTCTTATGGGTGGCACTGATGGGCACTGGTAAGCGGCACTTCTGGGCACTGATGGGCACTGATAGGTGGCACTGCTGGGCACTGATGGGCACTGATACGTGGCACTGATGGGCACTGATACGCGGCACTAAAATGCGGCACTGATAGGCATCCCTGGTGGCACTGGCAATGGTAGGCATTGTGAGTGGGCACTGATTGGCAGCTGCCTCGGCATTGATTGCAGCTGCCTGGGCACATATTAGTATTTCCCTGGAGGTCTAGGGGGCATACCTGGTGGTCCAGTGTGGACGGCTTCTCTGGTGGTCCTGGGTGGCTTCCCTGGTTGTCCTGGGTGGGATCCGAGGGGGGGCTGTGCTGATAAACAATCAGTCAGGATATTGAAACCACTTTGCCACCGTCATTCTGCTATATGGCGGGCGGCAAGTGGTTAATGAAGGTGCAACATTTAGCAACTCATATTGTTGATGATGTAAACAGGCACATCTAAGTATGCAGGCATCCGGGTAAAGCTGTTCACATAGACCATCCTCCTCATCGTCATCGACATCGTTCCTTCCACACTGCGCTCTACGAGCGGTTCAATTGCTCTACTGCAGGATAGTCTTCCCGGTCACGATTGCAGACTGACAGCGGTGAGAGCCTGCGGTGCGAAGGATGTTAACAGCTTTACCCTGGATGCCTGCATACTTAGATTTGCATCTTTTAATCATCAACCATGTAAGTTGCTAAATATTGTACCTTCATTAAATGTAACCATATTGCTACACTTAGAGGTGCCTCTCTTCTTCAGCAATATCACATATTTCACTGCAGGTTTTTTTAATTTGAAGTAAAAGTGAACAAGTGAAAATAATCAGTGAGATACTAGGGATATCTAACAAACACTACAGCTGTGGCAAAATCAAAATCACTTAAAGGGTTACTAAACCCAGAACTTGCATTCACTATATCTGGTCTCCCACAGTACGCAGAACATGGAAATGCAATTATTTTAGTAAATATAAACAGATAAATACCTTTTCTCATCAGGACTATATAGCAGCATTGTGACTTGTATCAGTTCCTAGAAAAGCATGTAGGAGGAGTTTTCTCTCCCCTGACCCTCTGTCTGGACATGTCTGGACAGTGCTGATTGGCTCTGTGCTGATCACATACACTCTCCCAAGAAAAAAGAAAAACTCTCTAGCAATACACACAAAACTCAGCATGTGCAGTTTGTCCCTGAGCTCTGTATTATCAGGAAATAGTTAGGGGACAGTGGAAGAAGAGAAGGATCAGAGAAACAGGATCACACAGCCTTTTTACACAATGCAGAGGATTAACCCCCTATTTTCCACAGTGAGTATAACAAGCATGCTTTACTGCATATACAGGCTGATTTTACCATTGTTGGTTTAGTAACACTTTAACCTTACTGGGAGTTTTTCTGCAATCTACTGCTTTAGATTTCCAACAGCCACTGATGAGGTCACTGGCAGTGTACTTCATTAAGATTGTGTTTAACATTTCTCTGGCTGTCTCTCTCTCCTTCTTTCTGCTTCCTTTGTCATGAAACACATTTAAGCCCCCCAAAGTAGGTTGTAATTTAACTAGAGGCTGTGATCAACTTTTAAGATATTTTTAAATCAAGCTTTCCGCATGTAGAAGACAACATGGTGCTTGCTGTGATTGTGTTTTGGGAAGTGCTCTGCTGGAATGTACAGTAGGTAGGGGATCTCAGATCACCAGATTACTAACAATAGTAACTGAGAGGACTGGTGCACTACTCCAATGTCTGGATTAAAACAATTAGCCCTGAGCATACATATTCTCCATTGCCTGTATGCATTTCAAGGCTTAATTTCCAGTTTTTACTGGCGTGCACCTTACATGGTATAGAGGATTGCAAAAAGTAATGTACGTTTATGAGCTGAATAGGGTGAATGCTGCTTTGAGAGCAGACAGTGATAAATTAGAAAATGACTCTGCCATGGACTCACAAAAATGAAATCTGTGCAATGTCAGAAGTGATATAGAGGTAGCTGAGGGGTAGGGCCTACATTTAAAATAATTTTGCTTCATGAAAACAGAAAATGAATGATTTAGATGGCATGTATAAAATCACCATAGCAACACTCAATTGACATCTAAAATACTACTTAATTCAATTTAGTAAATTAGACCTTTTCATATGCATTGCAAAAATGCATGCCAACACTCGATTGACATCAAACATACTACCTAATTCAATTTAGTAAATTAGACCTTTTGATATGCATTGCAAAATTGCATTTTTATGATGATACAAAAACATATTTTAAAGCTTTGATGTAAAAACAAAGAGTGGAAATTTTAATTTTTAAGATTTTAAGCAGCCACTATTCAAGAAAGCTGAGAAAAAGATCAAACTTATAAAATATAACAGGGAGTTATAATTTAAATAGCAAACATAAAATCATCTTTAATACTGTATTGGTTGTACCTTTTTAATTTACAGAACATTTTCCAACATTTTATATCAACAGCATTGCGCTTGACAAGTACATCATCCATAAATCCTTTTTCCCCATTATTAGCAATGTCTTGTTTCAATTTTGGGAATATTTAAATTAATGCATCTCTTTGTACTGCGTTGTTGCATCACTGAAGGGGAAGATGCAAGTGGGTTGATTTACCAAAGGAGTAGAGAATGTTTAACAAGCTCAATATGTCAGGGTAATTGAATTTTGCACTTGGAATTATACTCTTTTAAAATGTTTAAGTGATGGTTTTATTGACATGTTATAGACACTGAAGTCTTGCTATGTCAAAAAGACAGTCACAACATGAAACGTTAACATTTTTTTTTTTTTTTTTTTAAAGCAACCTTGTTTAATACCGCTTCAAACCTGCATTAGACCTAGTGAAATACAAAACTCTAATAAGATTTCATTAACTTTAACATGGAGAAAATATAAAATGTATATGAAATCTATTGTATGCATGTTTATTTGTACTATGGAGGAGATTTACTAAAACTGGGGCACACAGAAGCTCATGCAGCTCTGCATAGTAACCAATCAGCTTCTAGGTTTTATTGGCATTGTTTAACCACTTGAGCTCTGGGAGATTTTACCACTTTCATGATCAGGCCATTTTCTGCACTGCGCTACTTTAACTGGTAATTGCACACGTCTTGCAACGCTGTACCCAAACAAAATTTATATTTTTTTTCACACAAATAGAACTTTCTTTTGGTGGTATTTGATCACCACTGGGTTTTTTATTTATTTTTTTGTAATACAGTAAATAAAAAAAGACTGAAAAGTAAAAAAAAAAAAAAAAAAAAAATTTCCTTTCTGCTATAAAACACATCCAATACAATTTAAAAAAAAATCATGTCTTTGATATAAAAAAAACCCCAATAAGTGTATATGGATTGGTTTGTGTGAAAGTTATAGCGCTCACAAAGTATGGTATATATACTATAATTTTTTTATGCTACTTACGGTGGTGATCAGCGACTTATAATGGGACTGCGATAGTGCGGCAGGCAATCTGACACTAACTGACGCTGGGGGGAACTGACTAACCGCCAATTATATCACCAGTGACATTAATACAGTGGTCAGTGATAATACCATACACTGTCACTGTACAAAGTGATACATTTGGCGCCACATCCTCAAATGTGATTTAACAAACAATTATCAGTGCATAAGCAGCTGTCCCTTTAAAGTGAACAAGTCACCTTCAGGCTCTTTATACATATAAAAAGGATGGTGCTACTACAATAACTCCACATCAAAGAAATTTTACGATACATATCAGCATTCTTAAATTATAGAAATCCTTCAATCACAGTACACTTAGATACTTCTCATGTGCTCTTCTTAAAAATAAAAAGTGCTCCACCACTGTGAGGGCAAAATTTCACACTCACCAGCTCCAACTGGCCATAAAGGCCTAACATACTTTCAATACTAACTGTCTCCTTTTCACACTTTCTTCAGATATATGGACTTATATAATATCATATGTCTCAGTGATCATTCCATTTCACACGGTTGAGTATAATCATTCGATTGAATAAATGGCAAAGAAATAGGCGTAATATAGTGTAGTATTTATTAATGTAAAAGTAGTAAACATATAAAAATTATTGCACTTTCACACCCCTCCCCAATTGGCTGAAAGGAGAAAGTGTTCCGATTGGCCGCAGAGGAGGAGAGAGGAGATGGAAGCCGCTGTGTTGTCCATGGAGGAGAGCAGGGGAAGCCGCCCATGATGCCTGCTGCCCTTGATGCCCGCCCCCCATGATGCCCATCATAGGTGGATAAGTGCTCCGGACCCTACTGAACAGATCGGGGGGGTGTCCACCCCCAAAAAAGTTACCACCAGCTGCCACTGGTCTTCTATGGACAATATTTATTCTCACTTTGTGTTGTTAGATAGTTAAAAAAACAAACACATCTTAAATGATTTAACCAAAATTTACAGAGCCCTAACCTCAACCTTGTTTTAGAGAGGAGCAAGAAATAACTTTTAAAATTCAGTCAACTTTACTCACATAGGGAACAAAATTCTCTATTAGGAATGAGCAAAACACCCCCCGGTTTGGTTTGCGGCAGAACATGCGAACTGACAAAAAGTTTGTGCGAACACGTGAACACTGTTTTTTTTTTTATAATCAAAATTTTTTATTTCCATTTTATAAATACAACAACAATTTGTCATGAACACTGTTAAAGTCTATGGGACCTGAACATGAAAAATCAAAAGTGCTAATTTTAAAGGCTAATATGCAAGTTATTGTCATAAAAAGTGTTTGGGGGCCTGCCCCAGGGGACATATATCAAAGCAAAAAAAAGTTTTTAAAAACAGACGTTTTTTCAGGAGCAGTGATTTTAATAATGCCTTAAGTGAAACAATAAAAGTGAAATATTCCTTTAAATATCATTCCTGGGGGGTGACTATAGTATGCAGTGGGGGAACTACTGCGACACACGCGGCCGCTATGGGGCCTGCAGCTGTTAGGGGTCCGGACCCGGTGAGGACCGGCGGCTCCGCGGGTAACAGCGGGCGGCTTTGCGGGCCCGTGGATGAGAGCGGGCGGCTTTGCGGGCCCGCGAGTGAGAGTGGGCGGCTCCGCGGGTCCGTGGTGAGAGCGCGGGCGACTCCGAGGGCTGTCAGGCAGTGAGTCAGCTGGGCGGCTCGGCTCGTGTGTGAGCAGGCTGACCAATCAGGGAGCTGGCAGCCGGGGGTGAATAGAGATGACATCAACTCTCATCGCCCGGCGCCCTCCATGCATCCCTGCAGTGCAGTTCCCCCCACACTGTGCAGGCAGCCTTGGGAAGCAGAGAGATGACCTTATCTCTCTGCTGCCTGACTCTGGGACACAGCATGAAAGTGACACAGCCAGTGACAATCCGTAATGTGTGACAGGTGAAGTGGCAAGTGACAATCCGGGACATGGCAGCAAGTGATGATCCGTAATGTGTGGCAAGTGACAATCCGGGATGTGGCAAGTGACAATCCGTAATGTGTGGCAGGTGACGTGGCAAGTGACTATCCGTAATGTGTGGCAGGTGACGTGGCAAGTGACAATCTGTAATGTATGGCGGGTGACGTGGCAAGTGACAATCTGTAACATGTGGCAGGCGACGTGGCAAGTGACAATCCGTAATGTGTGGCAAGTGACAATCCGTAATGTGTGGCAGGTGACGTGGCAAGTGGACAATCCGCAACGTGTGGCGGGTGATGTGGCAAGTGACATTCCGTGACAAGTTGCATCTGGTGGCAGGCGACGGTGGCAAGTGACACGCTCAGGGCTCCCACTGATTCTGCATTATGGTAAGTTGAACTATTTCATTTTATATAACAGAACAGAAATTGGTTAGAAGGCTGGAGGTCAGCAATGTGTGTCCTTTAGGGGCTGCATACAGTATACTGCATACTTTGTTGTTCAAAATTAATATAAGCTGTTGCCTGGGTACTGTGCCACATGGGTGCGGTAATCTGTTGTTCAATGGCATTAGTTTTTTTTTTTGTGGAGGGGCGGTTTGCAGGGGGGGAGCGGTTTGCAGGGGGGGGGCACATACAACATTTTGCTATGGGGCCCTGTGATTTCTAGTTACGCCCCTGATAGTATGCCTGTAAAGTGGCGCATTTTCCCCATATTTATAACAGTCCCTGCAGCAAAATGACATTTCTAAAGGAATACAAGTCATTTAAAACTGCTTGCGGCTGTAATGTATTGTCGGGTCCTGGCAATATAAATGAAAATTATTGAAAAATGGCATGGGTCCCCCCCCAAGCCCATTACCAGACCCTTTTGGTCTTGTATGGATATTAAGGGGAACCCCGCATCAAATTGAAAAAAAAAAGGCGTGGGGCCCCCAGGACCTATATATTATAAACAGCAGTATACAGGCGTTCCCCGGGTTACAAACAAGATAGGGATTGTAGGTTTGTTATTGAGTCTGTTTGTAATTTGGAACAGGTACATTTTTTAAGTGTAGCTCAAGCCAAAAAATTGTTTTTTAAGCTTTTTGGATAACACAGGGAAGGGTTATTATCACCCCTGTGACATTTGTTTTGCTGTCTGTGCCCCTGTTCAGAAGATTTCACCTCACTTTCTGTCCCAATGACAATTGGATTTTGAAAATTTTGGATTATTAGGGAAACAAGGATTGGTGATAAAGCATCAGTGGAGACACCTTTTTCCCTTATTTACACTTACAGGAGAGAATTTCCCTTCCTAGGGGTAGATTTCCTCTCACTTCCTATTGTCTCCCTCTGTTTGTAAGTAGGAGTCATTTGTAAGACAGATGTTTGAAGATAGGGGACCGCCTGTATATACTATATGGCCTACCCTATATACTCTGTGGGAAATTGGGCCTTAGGTGTTGGTGGTACCAGAACACTGTAAGCCCTCACAGTTACTCTTGGTGGGCGCTGGAATGGGCCCTGCTGTGAAATATTATATCAAGAATTGTAATTACATGCCCCTGTTAAACAGGGGCAGACAAATTGGCCTTTGGTGGTGGTGGTGGTGCCCTGAACCAAAAATATTCTTAGAAACTATCATCATGAAGATTGAGGAGGAATAGGACAGTCACTCAGCATAATAGGATAGTCACTCAGCATAGGCAGTCTTCAAAGGATCCATAGAAAAATCAATCAGTTACATTAGCATCAGGTGCTTGGTAGGTGGTGATCCAAGACTGATTAATATTTATGAATGTGAGCCGATCAACAGAGTCTGTGGACAGGTTCACTCTGTGATCGGTTACAAAGCCTCCAGCAGCAGAATGTGCGTTCAGAAAGAACGCTGGATGCAGGACAAGCCAGTAGCTCAATTGCATATTAAGCAAGCTCTGGCCAGTGGTCCATCCTCAAGACCCAGTAACCCAGTGAATGTTCTGTTGGAAATATAGATTTAGATAGATATTCCTGCACCATGTAATTCAGACGCTGGCTATGGTCACTGGAACCGATCAGACCTTGGCACTGAGGACTGAAGAATTGTCTGAAGGCATCGCTCAGCCAGCCACCTTCTCCACCGCTCTTTCTGTGACTGAACGAAGCCTCAGCAACATGTTGTCCAGCACCAGGAAATTGTAACCTCCCAGGCTCTGGAAACACATTGCACAAACCTTTCTGCAAGGCCTCCAAAAGATGTTTCATCCTCTGCTCCCTCTGCAAAGCCTGGATAAGTTCTGCAACCTTACTCTTGTAACGTGGATCAAGAAGGGTTGCCAGCCAGTATTGATCCCTCTGCTTGATACCATGAATCCTAGGGTCCTTTCGCAGGCTTTGCAGGATCAGGGAGGCCATGCAGCGTAATTTTGCAGAGGCATTAGATCCTGAGTCCTCTGGGTCACTAAGGATCACATGATCCGCAACCACCTCCTCCCAGCCACGTACAACTCCATGGGTTTCTGGGGACTGAAAATGATCCCTTGAAGACTGCTGCTGATGCTGAGTGTTATCCTCCACCTCAATGCTGACACAATCCTCGTCCTCCTCCTCTTCTTCTTCCTGTGTGATCGGCGGGCCCGCAGGAAAGCTATCTGGATAAAGGGGGCCTTGAGAGGTAAGAAAGTCCTCCTCTTCCTCCCGCTGTTCTGCCTAAAGTGCCCTGTCCATTATTCCACGAAGTGTGTGCTCCAACAGGAAGACAAGAGGGACAGTATCACTGATGCATGCACTGTCACTGCTCACCATCCTCGTGGCCTCCTCAAATGGTGACAGGACAGTGCATGCATCCTTGATCATAGCCACAGGCATGGCAAAAAAAAGCCAAGCTCCCCTGACCCTGTCCTGGTGCCATACTCACACAGGTACTTATTGATGGCCCTCTGATGTGCAGCCGCTGCAGCATTGCCAACATTGAGTTCCACCTGGTGGGCATGTCACAAATGAGGCTGTTCTTGGGCAGATTACATTCCTTTTTAAGGTCAACCAGCCAAGCACTGGCATTATATGACTGTTGGAAATGACCACAGACTTTCCTGGCCTGCCTCAGGAGATCCTGTAAGCCCGGGTACCTGCTCAAGAACCACTGCACTACCAAATTCAGGACGTGAGCCAAACAGGGAACATGGGTCAAGTGTCCCTGTCGGAGTGCGGAGAGGAGGTTGGTGCCATTGTCGCATACAACCATTCCTGGCTGAAGCTGGCATAGCATCAACCACATCTGGGCCTGCCCCTGCAGAGCTGACAGAATCTCTGCCCAGGTGTGGCTCCTGTCCCCTAAACAGACCAACTCAAGCAACGCATGGCATCTTTTTGCCTGAGTGCTTGCGTAGCCCCTTGAACGCCTACGGAGCACCGCTGGTTCAGAGGAGAAATCTGCAGAGGAAAAGGCCATAGAGGAAGAAGAAGAGGAGGTGGTGGAGGAGAGAGCAGTAGTAGAATCACCACTAGCGTTTTGGAGGTGTGGTGGTGGAACAAGCTCCAACAATACTGAACCCTGTCCTTCATCCTTCCCAGCTGCAGTAGAGTTACCCAGTGCACCGTGAAAGAAAGGTAACATCCCTGTCGATGCCTGCTGGACCATGAGTCAGCAGTAATATGCACCTTACTACTGACTGCCCTGTCCAATGAGGCCAAGACATTGCCTTCCACATGCTGGTAGAGAGCCGGAATGGCCTTCCAGGAAAAGAAATAGTGTTTGGGAATCTGCCACTGAGGGATCGCACATTCCACAAATTCACGAAAGGGGGCAGAGTCTACCAGCTGAAAAGGCAGCAGTTGCAGTGCTAGCAATTTGGCTAAGCTAACATTAAAATGCTGAGCATGTGGATGGCTGGGACCGAATTTCTTTTGCCTGCTAAAATCAGATGTTGGTGTACCGCTAGCAGATTGGCCGCAAGTACTTGGGACACCTATTTCTATACCTTCATTCCTCTCAGTGCAGGTTTCTGAGAGGACTGGAGGTATAGTGGGGTTGGAGATCCCAGCTGATGAGGAGCAAGGAGAGGTCCGCCTTGTTCTTTGATGTGGGTTTTTTAAGTGCTGTTGCCAACGGACTGCATGGGAGGTCATCATATGCCTGTTTTGGCCACGCTTGATACGTTTCCGACATATGTTGCAAACAGCAACTGTGTGATCTGCTGCACACATGTCAAAAAAGGCCCACACCAAAGAACTTTTCAAAATATGTGGGGAGTCAGCAGCGCCCTGCACCTGCTTAGCTCTGCGGTGTGATGCAATAGGATGGCTGCCCTTAAGCTGCCCCCTGGAGGGCATCCTGCCTCATTGGAGATGTGCCTCCTCCTCCTCCTCTTTTCTATCAGGCACCCAAGTAGAGTCAGTGAACTCATCATCCCCTACCTCCTTGTCACTGGAGCAAACTTGGCAGTATGCTGCAGCTGGGGGAACATGACTGCCAGTTTCTTGTCCTTGTTTGGGCACCCCCTCTATCTATGGCTCACATTACTCCCTTCCTTAACCTGGGTACCATCATCAGAGCCTTCAAATTGCTGCGCATCCTCCTGCAACATGTACCTGACACTGTGGTCGAATAGTTCGGGGGACTCCGCCGTGCATGATGGTGGGGCTAGGGAAGGAGTGACTGTTGACATGGCGCCGATAGAATAGGCCACTTTGGCAGTTGCATTGGCAGGCAAACTGCTATGAGCCTGGGTGACAGAGGATGAGAAGGATGAGGACGGCTCAATAACATGGCCAGATGCAGAAAAAAAGGACAAGCGTGCCCCACGGCCACGTGCTGAGGATGCACCGAGTCCATGACCAGCACTGTTGACTGTAGACACAGAGCCTGCTTGCTCTCTTTTAGTGGCCAGTGAGCATCTGCCTCTCCTTGGTGGCTGTCAGGGAAGGTTCCATCCACTGATGACACTGCCTGATATTTGGCGTGCAGTACTGTGGTCCACCAGCAGGTGTCTCCTGGCAGTCTGGAACTGCCAGGGGAGCTTTCCCCTGTTGGTAGTATTATGTGATCTTTGGGTGGGTGGTTCCTGGCAGTGTGGGGCCGACATCATCTCCTGCAATCAGGCATCACCTGAGTCTGATTGAGATAAGTATAAATGCCTGGCATGTGCACACACACCTTGCCCTGGTATTGTCCTTGTGCCCTGACCTGCAGCCTGTTTATCTGTTATCCTGATCCTGATTCTGAACATGAACCCTGATTCCTGTATCCTGAACCTGTTTATATCTGTTGCTGTATCCCTGGATCCTCACCCTGCAGCCTAATCCCTTCCATCTTGTTCTCTGTTTACTCTTGGCCCCCCATCTGCTGATTTCTGGTTTATGACCCTGGCCTGGCTTGACTACGATTCTGGTACTCCCTTTTGCTATATATACTGGTTGGTTTATTATCACTGTTTGTTTGTTTGGTTTGTTCACTCTGTTTGTATTGGTGGTGTGTTCACATTTATATGCATTTACTTTAACAAACTTACTTACTTTCACCTATTTACAGTATCTCACAAAAGTGAGTACACCCCTCAATATTTTATTCTATCTTTTCATGTCACAACACTGAAGAAATGACACTTTGCTACAATGTAAAGTAGTGAGTGTACAGCTTGTATAACAGTGTAAATTTGCTGTCCCCTCAAAATAACTCAACACACAGCCATTAATGTCTAAACCGCTGGCAACAAACGTGAGTATACCACTAAGTGAAAATGTCCAAATTGGGCCCAATTATCAATTTTCCCTAACCAGTGTCATGTGACCCGTTACAAGGTCTCAGGTGTGAATGGGGAGCAGGTGTGTTAAATTTGGTGTTATCACTCACACTCTCTCATACTGGTCACTGGAAGCTCAACATGGCATCTCATGGCAAAGAACTCTCAGAGGATCTGAAAAAAAGAATTGTTGCTCTACATAAAGATGGCCTAGGCTATAAGAAGATTGCCAAGACCCTGAAACTGAGCTGAAGCACCGTGGCCAAGACCATACAGCGGTTTAACAGGACAGGTTCCACTCAGAACAGGCCTCGTCATGGTCAACCAAAGCAGTTTAGTGCACATGATCAGCATCATATCCAAAGGTTGTCTTTTGGAAATCGATGTATGAGTGCTGCCAGTATTGTTGCAGAGGTTGAAGGGGTGGGGGGTCAGCCTGTCAGTGCTCAGACTATACGCCGCACACTGCATCAAATTAGTCTGCATGGCTGTCATCCCAGAAGGAAGCCTCTTCTAAAGATGATGCACAAGAAAGCCCGCAAACAGTTTAAGGAAGACAAGCAGATTAAGGACATGGATTACTGGAACCATGTCCTGTGGTCTGATGAGACCAAGATAAACTTATTTGGTTCAGATGGTGTCAAGCATGTGTGGTGGCAACCAGGTGAGGAGTACAAAGACAAGTGTGTGTTGTCAAGCATGGTTGTGGGAGTGTCATGGTCTGGGGCTGCATGAGTGCTGTCGGCACTGGGAGCTACAGTTCATTGAGGGAACCATGAATGCCAACATGTACTGTGACATACTGAAGCAGAGCATGATCCCCTCCCTTCGGAGACTGGGCTGCAGTATTCCAACATGATAACGACCCCAAACACACCTCTGAGACGACCACTGCCTTGCTAAAGAAGCTGAGGGTAAAGGTGATGCACTGGCCAAGCATGTCTTCAGACTTAAACGCTATTGAGCATCTGTGGGGCATCCTTAAAGGGAAGGTGGAGGAGCACAAGGTCTCTAACATCTATCAGCTCCGTGATGTCGTCATGGAGGACTGGAAGAGGACTCCAGTGGCAACCTGTGAAGCTCTGGTGAACTCCATGCCCAAGAGGGTTAAGGCAGTGCTGGAATATAATGGTGGCCACACACAATATTGACACTTTGGGCCCAATTTGGACATTTTTACTTAGGAGTGTACTCACTTTTGTTGCCAGCGGTTTAGACATTAATGGCTGTGTGTTGAGTTATTTTGAGAGGACAGCAAATTTACAATGGTATACAAGCTGTACACTCACTACTTTACATTGTAGCGATGTGTAATTTCTTCAGTGTGTTCACATGAAAAGATATAATAAAATATTTATAAAAATGTGAGGGGTGTACTCACTTTTGTGAGATACTGTATGTCTGGTTCACTCTGTCGCAGTCACACAGTTCTAGTCACATCTGGTTTATGACGTTGGCCTTCCGGACATGCTGTAAATTTTGTTTAGCAGAACCACACTACACTGTATTGTGTACTGTGTACACCACCAGAAAAGTAGTAGCAACTGCACTATGGGTGCACGGTACTGTGTACACCAACAGAAGTGTAATAAAAACTATGGGTGCACTGTATTGTGTACTGTGTACACAGCCAGAAAAGTAGTAGCAATTGCACTATGGGTGCACGGTACTGTGTACACCACCAGAAATGTAATAGCAACTATGGGTGCACTGTATTGTGTACTGTGTACACCACCAGAAAAGTAGTAGCAACTGCACTATGGGTACACGGTACTGTGTACACCACCAGAAGTGTAATAGCAACTATGGGTGCACTATATTGTGTACTGTGTACACCACCAGAAAAGTCGTAGCAACTGCAATATGGGTGCACGGTACTGTGTACACCACCGGAAGTGTAATAACAACTATGGGTGCTCTGTATTGTGTACTGTGTACACCGCCAGAAAAGTAGTAGCACCTGCACTATGGGTGCACGGTACTGTGTACACCAACAGAAGTGTGATAACAACTATGGGTGCACTGTATTGTGTACTGTTTACACCACCAGAAAAGTAGTAGCAACTGCAATATGGGTGCACGGTACTGTGTACACCAACAGAAGTGTGATAACAACTATGGGTGCACTGTATTGTGTACTGTGTACACCACCAGAAAAGTCGTAGCAACTGAACTATGGTAGCACGGTACTGTGTACACCACCAGAAGTCTAATAGCAACTATGGGTGCACTGTATTGTGTACTGTGTACACCACCGGAAAAGTAGTAGCAACTGCACTATGGGTACACTGTACTGTGTACACCACCAGAAGTGTAATAGCAACTATGGGTGCACTGTATTGTGTACTGTGTACACCACCAGAAAAGTAGTAGCAACTGCAATATGGGTGCACAGTACTGTGTACACCACCGGAAGTGTAATAACAACTATGGGTGCACTGTATTGTGTACTGTGTACACCGCCAGAAAAGTAGTAGCACCTGCACTATGGGTGCAAGGTACTGTGTACACCAACAGAAGTGTGATAACAACTATGGGTGCACTGTATTGTGTACTGTGTACACCACCAGAAAAGTAGTAGCACTTGCAATATGGGTGCACAGTACTGTGTACACCAACAGAAGTGTAATAACAACTATGGGTGCACTATATTGTGTACTGTTTACACCACCAGAAAAGTAGTAGCAACTGCACTATGGGTGCACGGTACTGTGTACACCACCAGAAGTCTAATAGCAACTATGGGTGCACTGTATTGTGTACTGTGTACACCACCAGAAAAGTAGTAGCAACTGCACTATGGGTACACGGTACTGTGTACACCACCAGAAGTGTAATAGCAACTATGGATGCACTATATTGTGTACTGTGTACACCACCAGAAAAGTAGTAGCAACTGCAATATGGGTGCACGGTACTGTGTACACCACCGGAAGTGTAATAACAACTATGGGTGCTCTGTATTGTGTACTGTGTACACCGCCAGAAAAGTAGTAGCACCTGCACTATGGGTGCACGGTACTGTGTACACCAACAGAAGTGTGATAACAACTATGGGTGCACTGTATTGTGTACTGTTTACACCACCAGAAAAGTAGTAGCAACTGCAATATGGGTGCACGGTACTGTGTACACCAACAGAAGTGTGATAACAACTATGGGTGCACTGTATTGTGTACTGTGTACACCACCAGAAAAGTCGTAGCAACTGAATTATGGGTGCACGGTACTGTGTACACCACCAGAAGTCTAATAGCAACTATGGGTGCACTGTATTGTGTACTGTGTACACCACCGGAAAAGTAGTAGCAACTGCACTATGGGTACACTGTACTGTGTACACCACCAGAAGTGTAATAGCAACTATGGGTGCACTGTATTGTGTACTGTGTACACCACCAGAAAAGTAGTAGCAACTGCAATATGGGTGCACAGTACTGTGTACACCACCGGAAGTGTAATAACAACTATGGGTGTACTGTATTGTGTACTGTGTACACCGCCAGAAAAGTAGTAGCACCTGCACTATGGGTGCAAGGTACTGTGTACACCAACAGAAGTGTGATAACAACTATGGGTGCACTGTATTGTGTACTGTGTACACCACCAGAAAAGTAGTAGCACTTGCAATATGGGTGCACAGTACTGTGTACACCAACAGAAGTGTAATAACAACTATGGGTGCACTATATTGTGTACTGTTTACACCACCAGAAAAGTAGTAGCAACTGCACTATGGGTGCACGGTACTGTGTACACCACCAGAAGTCTAATAGCAACTATGGGTGCACTGTATTGTGTACTGTGTACACCACCAGAAAAGTAGTAGCAACTGCACTATGGGTACACGGTACTGTGTACACCACCAGAAGTGTAATAGCAACTATGGATGCACTATATTGTGTACTGTGTACACCACCAGAAAAGTAGTAGCAACTGCAATATGGGTGCACGGTACTGTGTACACCACCGGAAGTGTAATAACAACTATGGGTGCACTGTATTGTGACTGTGTACACCGCCAGAAAAGTAGTAGCACCTGCACTATGGGTGCACGGCACTGTGTACACCAACAGAAGTGTGATAACAACTATGGGTGCACTGTATTGTGTACTGTTTACACCACCAGAAAAGTAGTAGCAACTGCATAATGGGTGCACGGTACTGTGTACACCAACAGAAGTGTAATAACAACTATGGGTGCACTGTATTGTGTACTGTGTACACCACCAGAAAAGTAGTAGCACTTGCAATATGGGTGCACAGTACTGTGTACACCAACAGAAGTGTAATAACAACTATGGGTGCACTATATTGTGTACTGTTTACACCACCAGAAAAGTAGTAGCAACTGCACTATGGGTGCACGGTACTGTGTACACCACCAGAAGTCTAATAGCAACTATGGGTGCACTGTATTGTGTACTGTGTACACCACCAGAAAAGTAGTAGCAACTGCACTATGGGTACACGGTACTGTGTACACCACCAGAAGTGTAATAGCAACTATGGATGCACTATATTGTGTACTGTGTACACCACCAGAAAAGTAGTAGCAACTGCAATATGGGTGCACGGTACTGTGTACACCACCGGAAGTGTAATAACAACTATGGGTGCTCTGTATTGTGTACTGTGTACACCGCCAGAAAAGTAGTAGCACCTGCACTATGGGTGCACGGTACTGTGTACACCAACAGAAGTGTGATAACAACTATGGGTGCACTGTATTGTGTACTGTTTACACCACCAGAAAAGTAGTAGCAACTGCAATATGGGTGCACGGTACTGTGTACACCAACAGAAGTGTGATAACAACTATGGGTGCACTGTATTGTGTACTGTGTACACCACCAGAAAAGTCGTAGCAACTGAATTATGGGTGCACGGTACTGTGTACACCACCAGAAGTCTAATAGCAACTATGGGTGCACTGTATTGTGTACTGTGTACACCACCGGAAAAGTAGTAGCAACTGCACTATGGGTACACTGTACTGTGTACACCACCAGAAGTGTAATAGCAACTATGGGTGCACTGTATTGTGTACTGTGTACACCACCAGAAAAGTAGTAGCAACTGCAATATGGGTGCACAGTACTGTGTACACCACCGGAAGTGTAATAACAACTATGGGTGTACTGTATTGTGTACTGTGTACACCGCCAGAAAAGTAGTAGCACCTGCACTATGGGTGCAAGGTACTGTGTACACCAACAGAAGTGTGATAACAACTATGGGTGCACTGTATTGTGTACTGTGTACACCACCAGAAAAGTAGTAGCACTTGCAATATGGGTGCACAGTACTGTGTACACCAACAGAAGTGTAATAACAACTATGGGTGCACTATATTGTGTACTGTTTACACCACCAGAAAAGTAGTAGCAACTGCACTATGGGTGCACGGTACTGTGTACACCACCAGAAGTCTAATAGCAACTATGGGTGCACTGTATTGTGTACTGTGTACACCACCAGAAAAGTAGTAGCAACTGCACTATGGGTACACGGTACTGTGTACACCACCAGAAGTGTAATAGCAACTATGGATGCACTATATTGTGTACTGTGTACACCACCAGAAAAGTAGTAGCAACTGCAATATGGGTGCACGGTACTGTGTACACCACCGGAAGTGTAATAACAACTATGGGTGCACTGTATTGTGACTGTGTACACCGCCAGAAAAGTAGTAGCACCTGCACTATGGGTGCACGGCACTGTGTACACCAACAGAAGTGTGATAACAACTATGGGTGCACTGTATTGTGTACTGTTTACACCACCAGAAAAGTAGTAGCAACTGCATAATGGGTGCACGGTACTGTGTACACCAACAGAAGTGTAATAACAACTATGGGTGCACTGTATTGTGTACTGTGTACACCACCAGAAAAATAGTAGTAACTGCACTAAGGGTGCACAGTACTGTGTACACCACCTATATTATAAAACGTACACCAGGCCTACAGCCAGAAATAGGCTTGGCTACACTGGATGCAGTGTGTATATATAGATATATAGATATATATATAGCTATATATCTATATATACGAGACTGACTGTATATATATATATATATATATTGTGACAGACTCACCCGGGACAGAGGCTATTGGAGGGGACTGAACGCAAGCCTCTTGCCCACTGATTATGGGCCCTAGCATTTGGGGGAATGGTGCTCTCTGTGAGCTGTATGCCTGGGGACCCTGGGGTTGGTGTTACTTTGGATTTAGCTCCATGTCCCCCCAAAATACACAGACTCTGGGAACCCTTTATATGCCATATTAGAATGATAAGACTTAATTATACTGTTGGGACACATCTTGTGAGGAGATGCTGGTGTCATCAACTCCAACTACCTGTGTTTATGTTAATTGAATGAGCTGATCACATTGTCCTCTATACAATGTAGGAGACGGGACGACTCCTATTGGAGCTCATGTTAATTAGGTTAATTAGGTTATGTTTGTATTGTTAATTGTAATTAGCTCCTGCTATTGTGTTTATACTACTGTGTGAAGCTCAGTGCCCACAAGTCTGTCCTACAGGTCATGTCTCTGAGTCATCTGGTCTGGGTAAATTTAATAGTAAATTAGCTCATGTTAATTAGGTTAGCTTTGAGTCATCCTGGTGTATAAATTTGTGTGAGATCTCAAATAAAGAGTTAGTTCTGATGTACTCCAAGACTGGTGTTGTCTAGTTCTTGGGGGTTCCTATAGCCAGATCCATTGGGCTCGTGTTCCAGAACTTAGGAAGCGGTATACTGACGGAAGCACTCAAGCGGAGTGAGGGACGTTCCGTGACATATATATATATATATATATATTACACTGCAGCTAACTCCCCCTTTTTATGTTAATTATCTATGGTTACAGCAACAGTACCCTAACGGGTTAAGAATCTAGTACGGGCCATAGCATTTCTTTGAGCAGTACAGGTGGTCACTTG
This sequence comes from Lithobates clamitans, assembly GCA_037952925.1. Lineage (NCBI taxonomy): Eukaryota > Metazoa > Chordata > Amphibia > Anura > Ranidae > Lithobates > Lithobates clamitans. The sequence continues at coordinate 9,162,590 of JBBGZY010000513.1, read as the reverse complement.
CGCCGTCCATTCCCATTGCCTCCCCCCTCCCCTACCCCCAATCCCTTCCCCCACCTTACCATTTTCTGATAACTGAATAACCTGCCTGCCTGAAGTATATTAGAAAAGTACACCAGGAATGGCCTGCAGTCTGATATAGGCTTGGCTACACTAGATGCAGTATATATATATATATATAGTCAGAGATAGTCAGATATAGCTACACTGGATGCAGAGTATATATATATATATATATATATATATATATATATATATATATATATATATATATATATATATATATATATATATATATATATATATATATATATATATATATATATATACATATATATATATATATATATATATATGTATATATGTATATATATATATATATATATATATATGACTGACTGTATATATATATATATATATATATATATATATATATATATATATATTAAATATACTGCAGCTAACTGAATAACCTTCTTGCCTGCCTGTTCAATCCAAATCACACTCTCTCTCCGTCCATGCCAACAACACACTACACAGGGCCGACGTGCAGGCAGCCTTATACAGTGTGGGGCATGGACTTAGTCCCCCTGAGCCATAATTGGCCAAAGGCACCCTGCCTTTGGCCAATTATGGCTCTCTTAGCTGAGGGCGCTGGGATTGGCCAAAGCATGCAGGTCATGGTGCATGCTTTGGCCAATCAGCATACAGCAATGCACTGCGATCTCGCAGTGCATTAAGTGCTGTTACGCGACTCTAGAATTTTCCGCGAATGCCCCATAATGTTTGTTTTTTGACAAACAGGCGAACACCCGATGTTCGACCCGAGCATAGAGCTCATCCCTATTCTCTATATAAAGGCAATCAGATAATGCACTGGACCGCCATTCTACGGTGTTATTTCGTAAAAAATTTTAATATACATTTATATTTTGTGCATTTAGAATCTCATTTAGCCCTTTTCAAAAGCGTTCTACTGATTTATCTAGAACCAATTTCTGAGGAAGATAATTCAACATTTTTACAGCTCTTATGGTAAACAACTCTGTTTTGTTAAAGTAGATGTAAGCCCTAACTGAATGACAATTAGTATTATAAACCAATGCCTTTTTTTTTTTACAAAATACCTTTTAGATTTTTTTTCATCCTTTGTTTAATCTATTAGTGCTGCTAAAAAACTCTGAAGACAACTAAATGCTTTGGTGATAGGCGACTTACAAAGACACTTTCACTTTGCCCAGTTAGTGAGAGGGGGAGTCATATGGGGTTAGTTTTCTATACAGTATATGCATTTAGCATATATTACTATCATCCCTATTATTATTTGTCATAGAATTATAGGTGCCAGCAGTTACTGACACTCATTCTTTTCTTCCTTTTTTAATATTGGTATATTGCTATAATTTGTATTATGTTATTTTATGTGACACTTACCAAACATGGCTTGTATCCAAGAAACGAATCTCATGTGATAAAGAGTTCTTGTGTTGAAACAACGTAAGTTAACTAATGCCTTCCAGTGCTCTTTCTCTTCCCAAGAATGCAGTATACTTTTTGAATGAATTACATTTCAAAGTGTTCTATCATGAACTATTTATAATCATATAGTGTCTCGTTTATAAAAGACCTTTCATTTTTGCTTGTGTTTTTGTCCCTCCTGCTTTGGATAAATCTTTATTATGTGAGCTTGAATCTATTTTTTTTTTCATACCTTCTAGTCCATTGTTATTGATTGAGGTTTTTCACTCTATTCTGAAACCACAGTTGGGCATATTTTGTACACTTCAATCATTATATTTCAACAATGGTGTTCAGCTTTCTTTTATATTTGTGGTGCTGGAAAAAAAAAAATTCAAAGTCTGTTTGTATCAGTACAAACTGTTATCACACTTATAATTTAACCACTGAAGAATATTTACATATTGCTGACAATTTTGTTATTAAGGTTTTTTTGCTTTTGTAGAAAAATAGTGATTAAAGACAAAAGAATGAACATTGACAAGAAGGAGGTCGTTGCCTAAGAAGAATTTCTGAGAAATTATTATTACCAAAATGGTAATGTAATCTCATTAGCAAATATGCTACTATAATCAGGTGTCATACACTTGCATAGTGGGAGAGTTTTTGTATATAGATTATTAAAGGATATGTAAAGGTTAGTTTTAAAAAAACAAAAAAACAAACAAACATGTCATACTTACCTTCTCTGTGCAGTTGGTTTTGCATAGAGTTGCCCCCGATCCTTCTCTTCTGGGGTCCCTCAGCGGCGCTCCTGGCTCTTCCTCTTCTCAAGTGCCCCGCTGGAGAGCCGTTCTCCCTCGGGACACTTGTGCGGGCGTGCTCCCTTGTCCTGCTGCTGTGTCCATTGACACAGACAGCAGGACTCGGCCCCGCTTTCAGGTTCCCGCATCATTGGATTTGATTGACAGCAGCAGGAGCCAATAGTTCCTGCTGATATCAATCTATCCAATGAGGACCCAAGACCCCAGCTGGAGCCAGTGTGCTCGTTCTTGTCACTGGAAAGACCAGGCTCTAGTGAGTACAAAGGGGGCTCTGGGGGGCTGCTGCACTACAGAAGGTTTTTCACCTTAATGCATACAATGCATTAAGGTAAAAAACATTGAGGGTTAACAACCCCTTTAATGGTAATTAAATCTGCGTAGGAATGAAGAAGTTGTTGTATGTACACCACATTGCAAGTGCCTCTGGCCATAATGAACACATTTCTTCCTACTTAACCACTTCAATACTGGGCACTTATTCCCTCTTCCTGCCCAGGCCAATTTTCAGCTTTCAGCGTTGTCGCACTTTGAATGACAATTGCGCAGTCATGCAACACTGTCCCAAAACTACATTTGTATAATTTTGTTCAAACTAGAGCTTTATTTTGGTGGTATTTAACCACTTCAATACCAGGCATTTATGCACCTTCCCGCCCAGACCAATTTTCAGCTTTCAGCGCTCTCACACTTTGAATGACAATTACTCAGTCATGCTACACTGTATCCAAACAAAATGTTTATCATTTTCTTCTCACAAATAGAGCTTTCTTTTGGTGGTGATTAATCGCCACTGGGTTTTTTATTTTTTGCGATATAAGCAAAAAAGCAGCGAAAATTTTGAAAAAAACATACTTTTTTTTCATTTCTATTGTAAAATTTTGCAAATAAGTCATTTTTCTTCATAAATTTGTGCCAAAATTTATACTGCTACATATCTTTGGTAATAATAACCCAAATCAGTGTATATTATTTGGTCTTTGTGAAAGTTATAGAGTCTACAAACTATGGTGCCAATCACTGAAAATTGATCACACCTGATGTACTATCTCACCTGAAAGCCTATCTCATTTCTTGAGACACTAACAAGCCAGGAATGTACAAATACCCCCCAAATGACCCCTTTTTGGAAAGTAGACAGTCCAATGTATTTACTAAGAGGCATTTTTTTCCCACAATTCTTGGGAAAATTAAGATTTTTTCTTTTTTTTACACAAACTGGTCATATTAACAGGTTATTTCTCTCACACAGCATATGCATAATTGCAACTACATCCCAAAATACATTCCTCTACTCCTCCTGAGTATGGCGATACCACATGTGTGAGACTTTTACACAGTCTGGCCACATACAAAGGCCCAACATTGAAGTAGCACTTTCAGGCGTTCTACAAGCATAAATTGCACATGTCCTTTCTCAACCACCTTTTACACTTTTGAAGGCCCTGGAGCACCAGGACAATGGAATTATTCACAAAATGACCCCATTTTGGAAAGCACACACCCCAACGTATAATCTATGAGGCATAATGAGTCTTTTGAATAGTTCATTTTTTTCCAGAAGGTTTTGGAAAATGTGGAAAAAAAATGAAAATGCATTTTTTTTACACAAAACTACCGATCACATTTTTGAAGGCCCTTCATATTTCGAACACATAGCAGGTACATACCAAAAACAAAAGATTACCTGTGGTTTTAGAAGTGCAGTGGTCCACAGAGGAGAGCATCGGTCCAAGCAGCAGGCAGGAATGAGGTCAGGGACAGCAAAAGCAATCATCCAGGCAGCAGGCAGGAATACTGTCCATAGTTCGTACAGGCAGAGATACTGTCAGCACAGCCAGAGCACAGCCAGAGCACAGCCAAAGCACAGGTCCAGGTAGCAGGCAGAGGTGTCCCGGCAGAAATACTGTCCAAAGTCAGTAGAGGCGGCAGGCAGATAAATGGTCAACACAGCCAAAGTATTAGTCCAAACAGCAAGAAGAAACATGGTCCATAATGTCATGGGTCATTACTGTCAGCAATATGGTCAGCACAGCCAAAGTATTGGTCCAAGCAGCAGGAAGGACCATCAAGCTTAGGGCCAGGGGGACAGGGGTAGAGGCTTCTCCCACCCAAATTGCTTTGAAGCCTCCGGGCAACCAGACCCTGTTCTGGGAGCACAGAAAACGAAAAACAGTTTTTTCTCTACTCAGAACGCTATTCTGAAGCCCCTCACATATGTGAGACCCCTGTGTACTAAAGTAGATGGCCAAAAGATCAGTCCAAGTGGCAGGCAAAAACATGGTCGATTAACAGGCCAAGGTCGGTGCATGTGAAAGTCAGAAACGTGGTTTAAATCGGCATTGCGAGGCATCGTCGTTAAAGAGGCTGAGGTCAGTGCACCTGGAAGTCAGAAACGTGGTTTAAATCGGCAGGCAGAGGCATCGTCAGTAAACAGGCTGAGGTTGGTGCACGTGGAAGTCAGAAACGTGGTTTAAATCGGCAAGCAAAGACATCGTCGGTAAACAGGCCAGGGTCAGTTAATTAACATGATAGCAGGCAAATGGGGAAATGGCAGACTGGTAATAATAAAGGGAACTAATATTGGATGGATGTATGATAATTTTTGAAGCAATCTCCGATGCACAGGCCAGGTTGGGAGGGACACTGGGGAAAATAATAGCTGGAATCTCTTCTTACTTCTCCTATGCTGCATACACGGCATTTCTTTTGGCGTCTTCTTCCAGATTCTGTGGGGGGGGAAGCTATAGGGAAAGTGTTGCTCGTAAAGTCGACTCACATTATCAGAGCGAATGCTTCCTGGGGCGGGACCTTGTTGGTAAATGAGGGTGACAATATCTTCAATATACTTGAGGTAGGTGATTTGTTGGTTTTGAGTTTCTTTTTGGTAGCAGACAAACGAATTAAAAAGGGCCATGTGAAACAGGTGAAATGCAACTTTCTTGTACCAGTAACGGGACTTTCTGGTTGATAAATAGGGCTGTAGCATCTGATCATTTAAATCCAACCCCCCATATACATATTGAAGTCGTGGACACATTCGGGCTTTACAATGGGGCCGCGTCTTCTTTGGATCTCCACCACGGTGTCATTGTGGATGGTAGAGAGGATGTGGACATCTTTCTTGTCCCTCCACTTCATGGCCAACACCTCCTCATTCCTCATGAATGCCGATTCTCCGTTTTGCAATTTTTTTGACAAAAGATTTTGTGGGAATCCCTTACGTTTTTATTTTAAGGTACCACAGGCCGGGGTTTTTACTGTAAAGATGACGAAAAAGGGGCAGGCTGGTATAATAGTTGTCGACATATAGATGGTATCCTTTTTCAAACTGGGGGTATGCCAGCTCCCAGACAATTTTCCCACTGGTTCCAATATATGTGGGGCAGTCACAGGGCTGGATCTGGGAGTCTTTGCCTTCGTAGATCCGGAATGTGAAGACATATCCAGTGGCTCGATCACATAATTTATTTAATTTCAGCCCATACCTGGTTCTCTTGTTTGATATATACTGCTTGAAGTGCAGTCAGCCAGTGAAATGTATGAGGGACTCGTCCACACAAATTTTTTGGTCTGGGATGAAAACTTCTCTAAATCGCTGGGAAAAGGAATTGATTAGGGGTGTATCTTGTACAATTTTTTATGGTTGGGATGATCTTGGGGAGGGCACTGTGAATTGTCATTAAAGTGGAGAAAACGCATAATCATGTTGTATCTTGTCCTGGACATGACAGCGGAATATATGGGCATGTGTTGGATGGGGTTGGTGGACCAATATGCATGGACTTCGTTCTTTTTTGTAAGCCCCATATTGAAAGTAAGGCCCAAAAACAATTTAAATTCATCCAGTGTGACACATCGCCACTGGAACATGTGGGCATAGGAAGAATTGGGGTTGGCAGCAATAAATTGGGATGCATACAAATTAGTTTGATCCACCAAATTTTGCAGAAAATCTTGTGGGAAAAATAAAGAAAAATAATCGAATAGAGAAAAATTTGTAGTGTTTCACCTGGCTGTGCGGTGAAAGGGGGGATGATAGCGGATCCTGAGTTGGAAGGCAACCATAGGGGTTTGCCAGGGCATTGGGAAGGTAGGACTGGGGCTGGGTTCTTCGGGTTGGGCGTGTAATTCCAGTACTTGTACTGGGCTCCTCCTCCTGGGGTCTGGCGCTGCTGCTGGTGGGCAGATCGCCTGATCTTGGTCCTGTTCTCGGTCCTGATCTCATTCTTTTGGGAGGGACGGTTTCCTCCGCGGACTCGGACTCTGATCCACTATCCTCCACTGGCTCGTATTCCGAACCAGAATTGGATGATGGGAGCTCCCCGCTGCTCTCATCATCCGACATGGCAAGAATCTCATATGCCTCCTCAGGTGTGTAAACCCTTTGGGACATTATGGCAATGCTTATTGGCGGGCCTGTGTAATGGTACTGATGGTGGTAGTGGTACCGATTGAGGTATTAGTGGCGGGCCTGTGTGGTGGTACAGATGGCGGTATGGGTGGTGGTGGTGCCAATGGCGGTACGGGTGGTGGTACCGATGGTGGTATGGGTGGTGGCGGCAGTACTGGTGGCGGTACGGGTGGTGGTGGTACCGATGGCGGTACAGGTGGTGGTACCAATGGCGGTACGGGTGGTGGTGGCGGTACAGGTGGCGGTATGGGTGGTGGTGGTACCGATGGCGGTACTGACGGTGGTGGTACCGATGGCGGCACTAGTGGCGATACTGGTAGCAGCCTGTGTGGCAGTATAGATGGTGGGCCTGATGGCGGTACTAGTGGCGGTACTGGTGGTGGTACCGATGCCGGTACTGGTAGCCTTTGTGGTGGTACCGATGGCGGTGGGCCTGTGACAGATGGGCTGATTGACAGATGGGCTGATTGACAGATGGGCTGATTGGCTGGGCTGTGTGACAGGTCCTCTTTATTGAGGGGGGCCCTGTTGTGCACAGTACAATACAATAAAATGTCAGACAGACACTGATTTCACTCACTGATCCCTGCTCTCTCCTCACACGATTGGTGTGTGAGGAGAGAGCAGGGATCAGATAGTAACGGCTACTCAATGTATACATTTGTGACCGGCTGTGATTGGACACAGCCGGTCACATGGTAAACAGCCAATTTCATTGGCTGTTTACCCTGATCGGGGAAGCGCTGTGTCCGAGGGACACATGCCCCCGATCGCCGCGCGGCGCGCCCCCCCCCCCCCCGCGGGCGCGCGCCGGCATGTTTTCCTGCTGGACGTCATATGACGCCCAGTCAGGATAACGTAACCACTTCCCGGACGTCAATATGCTATTGACCGGGCGGGAAGTGGTTAATCACCAGTAGGTTTTTTTTTATTTATTGCTAAATAAACTAAGAAAGTCAGAAATTTAAAAAAAAAATGTTTTCTTTGTTTCTGTTATAAAATATTGCAAATACCGTATTTATCGGCGTATAACACGCACCGGCGTATAACACGCACCCCAATTTAGGAGGGAATTTTAGGGGAAAAAAAACTTTTAGGAGGGAAGTTGAAGGGAAAAAAAACTTACATTTAAACGCCCATCATTGCAGCCTTGTCAGTGCAGCCTTGTCAGTGCAGCCTTGTCAGTGCAGCCTTGTCAGTGCAGCCATGTCAGTGCAGCCATGTCAGTGCAGCCTTCCCCAGTGCAGCCATGTCAGTGCAGCCTTCCCCAGTGCAGCCTTGTCAGTGCAGACTTCCCCAGTGCAGACTTCCCCAGTGCAGACTTCCCCAGTGCAGCTTTACCCAGTGCAGCCTTCCCCAGTGCAGTCTTCCCCAGTGCAGCTTTACCCAGTGCAGCCTTCCCCAGTGCAGCCTTCCCCAGTGCAGTCTTCCCCAGTGCAGCTTTACCCAGTGCAGCCTTCCCCAGTCCAGTCTTCCCCATTGCAGCTTTCCCCAGTGCAGCCTTCCCCAGTGCAGCCTTCCCCCAGTGATCCCAGCCATTCTGGGCTTCAAAATCGCCGATCGCGATTTGAAAATGGCGCCGCCGGCGCCGAAATACACAGTGCCGGTCCTCGGCTCTTTCCGGCGGCTGTCGTTCATTTTCGGCTCCACTCGTAGTCCCGAGCGGAGCTATCCGAACCTAGCCGAGTAGGTTCGGATAGCTCCGCTCGGGACTACGAGTGGAGCCGAAAATGAACGACAGCCGCCGGAAAGAGCCGAGGACCGGCTCTGTGTATTTCGGCGCCGGCGGCGCCATTTTCAAATCGCGATCGGCGATTTTGAAAATATGACAGGTCGGGATCGCAGGGGATCGGCGTATAACACGCACCTGCGACTTTCCCCTGATTTTAAGGGGAAAAAAGTGCGTGTTATACGCCGATAAATACGGTAGATTATTGTATTGTGCTACATTTCTATGGTGAAAATAAGCCAGATCAGTGTAAATTATTTAGTCTGTAGGAAAGTCATAGAGTATATATCTGAAAATTAATCAATCCTGATGTACTGACAACCTATCTCATTTCTCGAGGCCCAAAAATGTACAGATATTCCTCAAATTACCCCTTTTTAGAATGTAGACAGCCCAAGTTATTTAGTAAGAGTCATGGCAAGTTTTTTTGAAGATGCAATTTTTTCTCAAAATGTTTTGAAAAATGACGAAATGTATTTATTTATTTATTTTTTACATACTGGACTGTCATAAGTTCAGTACAGGATTATTATATAAGTGGTGTAGTGTTGATTAGGGACACTGACTTGTGACAAATTTCTTTATTTTTTAAAATTTTTTAATATATTTTTTATGATTTTTTTTTGTTTCAATATTTCGATGTTCGATGGGAGCTTGTTGTCGGAAATTCCGACCGTGTGTAGGCTCCATCGGACATTTTCCGTCGGAATTTACGACAAACCAAATTTGAGATCTGGATCTCAAATTTTCCGACAACAAAATCTGTTCTCGTAAATTCCAATCGTGTGTACACAATTCCGATGCACAAAGTTCCACGCATGCTCTGAATCAATTACGAGAAGCGATAGTTCTGGTAAAACTAGCGTTCATAATGGAGATAGCACATTCGTCACGCTGCAAATTTTAAAATCTTTTAATGCAGCGCATTCTCTTCTTCTTTGTAATGCTAGAATAATTAAGTTGTTTTGCTGCTGATATTCACACACAGTTCTGACAACCTGATTTCTTTGTAGAAGAAATCTTGCGAGCCACAATAATCCAATGCCTTACTGGAGAACAAACCAAATATGAAAATAAATGCCCAGCTGCAAACGCAGATCACGTATTCATGGCCGTGCGGTAGATATAAATAGAGAAAATTGCGCTGCGCTTAGGTATGTAACAATATATGCGTTCGCCCTATCGGTATCATATGCAAAGGTGCTATATGCATGTGATTCAGATCCACAAATAATTCCGTATATCCAAATCAAAAATGTGCTATTAAATGTCACATCCAAAGTGCAATGTGCTAATAATAAATGAACTCTATGTGCGTAAATAAATATGATGCTCATATGTTAATCAATTAGAATGAAAACAGCTTTGCAAAACTCAATGTGCCAAAGGAATGCACCAAAGTGCCATGCGTATTAAATCCAAAGTGCAGTATGCAGATAATGAACTCTACATATACATATACATAATACACCCACATTGATCAATAATATTCAATAAAAATCCAAATGAAAAAAATCTAGATGAAAAAAATCTAAATGAAAAAAGCATGCACTATAAACACAGTATCTTATACATATCACATGCAAAACTTCAATAAATCATACAGGTGACAGGTGATATATAAAAAAAATATAAAAAATATATGAGTGATATGTGATGCTTGAGACAATAATTGTCCTTATCCGTAAAGAAATCATCCAAGATAGCATCACACAGCAATGTGCAGTGAAAAGTTCCAAAGGTGAACTAAAGTGCATAAGAGTGTTTCACAGAAAAATCCAATTGCTGAACCACAGTGCCCAGATCATGCCGTGATATGCCTCGGTGACCCCCAAAGTAGTTAGAGCTGTGACACAGGGTTTAGCTGCGTCAATACACGCTATGGAGCCATCCCTGGGCTCAGTATTAGGACAACAGATGATCTCCAACCAGGCTCCTTAAGGCTCCACAGGCATCAAACCAATAAAAAAGAAGGGACTATATAGTATAATATCGCCAGACACTTTATTTAAAACATATAAAATCCAATCCCCACACTGGGGTACTCACATTTTACAGGTGCTTTGTGTGCACCAAACAATACAGGCAGAATATCGCTAATCGGCGTGCTGTGGGGTGTCAGAAATCCCCAGCCCAGCTCTGTGCTGATTGCTCCGTCCTGGCCCCTCCCCTATACGTCTTTGACACAGGGAATCACGTGTCTTCATCAGACATGATGAAGACACGTGATTCCCTGTGTCGAAGACGCGTTTTTTTTTTTTTTTTTTTTTATCTTGTATTTTTTAACCTCAAGGAGGTTGGTGTTGGTGTCCCTTGTTAATTTGACATTGTATTTTTGAAATGTACCTGCCTACTCACAAACAAACTGTCCTTTTGAAGTAAAACACATAGGCAAGTATTTGTGAAAAAAAAATAACCATTTATTATGGGTCATAACAAAATAAAGAGGAAGGCAACGCTGGATAAACTGGTGAAATTTGCGAAGCCTTTGTACCCCAGGGCACACATCAATTATTTTACAGTCAAAATTGCTGGCCTGAGGAGTCCTTATAATAGTGAGCACAATCCGATCCAGGACTACAAGAGATCAGGAACAGCAGCAGATGACATATTTGTCCCCAGGCTGTGGTCTTACAACAGCCTGCGTCTTTTGTCAGACCAGACTGAACCCAGGCCATCATTTTCTTGTCTTCCTTCCATGCTTCCTTCCATGCTTGCTTCCAGGCTGTTGCTCTGGTGTTGTAGTTGTGGCAGGAGGTGGAGGACGAGGACCATGGTTGAACTCACAAATGTGGCTTTGGCTTGTGAGTTTGCCCCTAACCCCTTATTTAGGGCTTGTAACATAACTTCCTCACATAAGAGGCGTTGGCCCTCCTCCATTTCCTGCATTTTGCAGGCTGCCACGTAGGTATAGTCCTCTTGATTAATGGAGGGTTCTGAGGGCAGCAGTAGCCTTCCGAAATAGGCCAAGTGCTGCCTCCTCCAGGTTACTCCTCTTCCTGGGACTTTTTTTTGGAAGGCGGAGGGTAGGGACCTGGGATTCGCGCAGGCTACTGGGCCCGGCCACCTCCTGGCTGCCACTTACCCCCGCCACCTACTGGCTGCCAGTTACCCCCGCCACCTCCTGGCTGCCATTTCCATGGCCTCCTCCTGGCTGAGACTTTCCTGTGTATGAAAAAGGGACATAGTTTTAGTTTTTGGTTCATCAATCACACACAATTTTCAGCTCATGACTGTTGCAAATTGAATGTTAATAAATAGAAAAGACTATCATTATGACCCCAGCATTTTTCATTCTAGTCCCAATCATTTGTGGCCACTACTGTCTATTGATATGTAGAACACTTTGTAAAATTAGAAATTACTGATCGATAATAATATCTAGGTAACATCATTAATGATTTGACTAGAAATATTTTGGACAATGCTATACCTGGCTCAAGCTGTGCTCCTCCACTTCTTCCTGGCTGGAAGGTCCAGGTTGGACATCGGAAGCCTCAGCTGAGGTGGAAAGCAGCCTTGAAGGAAGATTGGAGAGTGCTGGCCTGGGTTCAGTCTGGCCTGCCAGAAAATGCAGTTTGTCATAGTACCACAGCCTGGGTACATAAATGTCATCTGCTGCAACTCCAGATCTCTGCGAATCCTGGACCTTCTTGCATTCCCTATTATAAGTGCTCCTCATGCCACCAATTAGGGCCTTCAAATAGGGGATAGCAATTGATCCAGCGCTGCCTTCCTCTTTGGTTTATTGATATAAAAGGGGTGGTTTACCGGCCACAGACAGGGCAGCTCCCTGTACATATCAAGGAATATGGGGATAAAGTCCTCATCATTGAATAGATCCATTTTCTCTGCAAGACACAACACAAGACAAATCCTAATGTCAGGCTAAACTCTCCTAATCTTGTCCCAATATAGGCCTCAATCTATAAGCAGTATAGGCCACTTATGCAGCAAGTTAAAATTGTACCTTTGTTCCAACGATCGGCGCTTCCGATACTCCTTCCTCCGCTCACAGATCGTACGTACGACGCACCCATGTTACACTTTATATACACTGCGCACGCCCCTGATGTCCTTTCTAGTCTATTCCCCGCCCCTTGTCTTTTGGCGCAGTGGGAGAGAACATGGCAGAGAAAGAGCAAGTGCATGCAGACAGCAGCAGCAGCAACGACAAAAGGCCGGAGCCACGAACGTCCCGATCCTGGAGGAGACTTAAGGCCTCAAATATGTCCTTTATAGAGATGATGGAGATGGTGGACATCTTGAAGAGGGCTGACTATGACGGAAGCATGGACCTTACCCAAACCCAAATATGAGAAAGGCCAAGATCATGACTAAAGTTGTAAAAAGTCTGCAGAAGAATTTTGGGGTTTGGAGATCCAAGGATCAATTAAGGAAACGATGGTCAGACCTCAAATTGAGGGAGCAGGATCAGTACAGAAAGATCTTCAAAAAAGTAAGTAGTTGTCGTGTGTTCCTATTATTAATGTTACTTGCATGCTGCTCCATGTGCTTTTCTTTACTGTTGTACTGTTTAAAATGGCAAGTTTCAGGTTCGTGGGCACAGTAATCGTTCGTAGTAAACATTGTTAGTTCGCCCACTAATACGATGTCTTTGGCAGATCCAGGTTAACTACATTTGTTCATGCCTATTTGTATTAAAAGAAGTTTGTTGTCTAGATGGGTTTGTAACTATAATGAAATGCAGACTTTATTCAGTGTAAGGAGAGGACACTCAGCAGCTGTTTACACATCTGGACGCAGGAGCACTAGTGGCACACCAGAACACCCTTTTTAGGGTGTTCCACACAGGTGCTCCAGTGGATACTAGGGGTGTCTCCATGGGGGGAAAATGTACAAAAAAGGTAAGTATCCCAGGTTTATAAAAAAAAAATAATAATAATAAATAGTTTTCAGCTTGGAACTCTGCCAAAAAAGACAATTGTACAAAACTTCCAAGCAATGTTTCATATTACTATTTCTCTGATCAAATATCTGTGTGCTAAGTATACCTTTTTTAATCACATAGGGGAGAAAAGACGGGACATCTAAGGACACCAGGGACCTCCCACCTCCTAAAGAAAAGGAATTCCACACACCACAACCAGAACATGTGGAGGAAGGAGAGGTTTATGAAGTTGGCGAAAGGGTGACCACAACAGGTGAGTGTCTGAGACCACAGCTTCAGGTAATAGATGGATGCCTGCATATTTATAATATATGTTGTGTTTTTTTATTTTAGGTGACGTGGATGCTGTGGAAGAAGAATCTCATTTCACAAGTGCAAGTGCACACGTCCTCATCGGGGAGATCATGGTGTGCAATCATGATTTATAGAAGATCAAGGAAGACATCAATGATGTGGAGAAAAGACTAAAAACATCATTGATGTTTTAGGCAGAATCTAAAACACACCAAAATTGTTCTAGTTTGTTTGTATTTTTATTATTTTCACACTTTTTAATATTTTTTAGAAAGCCAAATTTTGAAGATGCATACAGTGTGTCAACATGTGCTATCTGCCATCACAGGATATCAAGGTACGCGTTTTGGGGGTGCAACCCCTTCCTCGCAACTAAAGTAGATGAGAGGAAGGGGTTGCACCCCCAAAACACGTCCATTGATCACCCATGATGGGAGCTAGCACATGTTGACATTAGGCATGGGATCAGGAGGGAAATCCCCATTTTGACTTTCAATTTGTTTGCATCTTCAAAATTTGGCTTTCACAGGGGTGACATCACCCCATCTGATGAAGGCAATATCAACACAGTTTGGACATACTAATGTCTGATATTGCCTTCACTTTCTCAAAGTTGAACTTTGTAAGTTGTGTATTGTTTTATGGTTTTAAACATGCCTGTTTTAACACAAAAAAGGCTATTTGTACTGTCAAAAACAAAAATGTTATTACTAAAATATATTGCTTTGTTCAAAAACCCTTTTCTAACGCACATGTGAATGTGCACAGAGTAAAAAGTTTTCTACTCGACAATGTGTGGCTTCTTCTTTCAATGCTCAATATAATTTTTTGGACTAAGTTGGTGTTTACACTGAAATGGGGGTTATTTACTGTTATTCCCACGGTGTTTTATGAATTGCCACAATCATGCCATTTTCGTGACTCACCAAAATTCATTCACGGTGCTGAAAATTATGTATATTTTTATCAGTAATGCATTACATACATTAGCAACAAAAACAAGGTGTGTGTGTAGCAGACCCACAACATAATAATAGTTTGCTGAAGAAGAGATTGTCACCTCATGTATCAAATAAATTACATTTGCACTATTAAAGAAAATGACCAAAGAGAAAAGCCCATTGGCTAACCTAGGAGACAGCTAAAATAAACACAAGCCGTAAATCAAAGGAAATCTTATTTCAGTTTAAATAAAATATTTATTTTTAAAATGTTTCTTAACGGCTACAGGGTGGTTGCATAACTTTGGGAGGGTGTACAGTGACGTACTCCCAGAATCCCGCTCTCACGCGCCCCCTGGGGCACGCACCCGAGCACATCCATGACCGCCGGATCCAGAGGACCCGGCGCATCACGGACTACGGTAAACGGCCACTAATTGTGGCCATTTACCACGTGATTGCTCCGTCAAATGACAGAGCGATCACTTGTAAACAAACCGGTGTCATGTCATGACGCCGGTTCCTCTCTCCCCTCTGTGTACCGATCGGTACAGTGTGAAAGGAGAGGGGGAGGGATCGGATGGCAGCAGCGATATGGGCACTACACATCCAGCCCACAGCGCTGCTGCCATCCGACCCCCCCCCCTCTGCTCTATGACAATTGCAGTAACCCATCCATGCTCAGCCATCCCTCCATGATTAGCCATATTCTGCAATACCCCGCAATACTCTGCAATATCCGGAAATACTCTGCAATACCCCGCAACACTCTGCAATACCCCGCAATACTCTACAATACCCCGCAACACTCTGCAATACTCTGCAATACCCCGCAATACTCTGCAATACTCTGCAATACCCCACAATACTCTGCAATACTCTGCAATACCCCGCAACACTCTGCAATACCCCACAATACTCTGCAATACTCTGCAATACCATGAAATACTCTGCAATACTCTGCAATACCCCACAATACTCTGCAATACCCCGCAATACTCTGCAATACCCCGCAATACTCTGCAATACCTCACAATACTCTGCAATACCCTGCAATACTCTGCAATACTCTGAAATACCCCGCAATACCCGGCAATACTCTGCAATACCCTGCAATACTCTGCAATACCCTGCAATACTCTGCAATACCCTGCAATACTCTGCAATACCCTGCCATATGCTGCCATACTCTGCAATACCCTGCCATACCCTGCAATACTCTGCAATACCCTGCCATACTCTGCAATAACCTGCAATACCCTGCAATACTCTGCAATACCCTGCCATACCTTGCAATACCCTGCCATACTCTGCAATACTCTGCAATACCCTGCAATATTCTGCTATACTCTGCAATACCCTGCAATACCCTGCAATACTCTGCAATACCCTGCAATACCCAGCCATACCCAGCCATACCCAGCCATACTCTGCCATACCCAGCCATACTCTGCAATACCCAGCCATACTTCGCAATACTCGGTGATACCTAGCCATACTGTGCCATACTCAGCCCTACCCAGTCATATTCGGCGATACCCTGCAATACCCTGCCATACCCAGCCATGCTCAGCCATGTTCAGCCATGCTCGGCCATACTCTGCCAAGCTCAGCCATACTCGGCTGTACTCGGCCTCTGTATGTGGCCAGGCTGTGGAAGTCTCACACATGTGGTATCGCTGTACTCAGGAGGAGTAGGAGAATCTATTTTTGGGGTGTCATTTTTGGTATATACATGCTATGTGTTAGAAATATTGTATAAATGGACTTTGTGTTAAAAAAAATGTGTTTTAACCACTTCCCACCCACCGTCATATGACGTCCTTGACTTTGTTTGGGGATATCTGAATGATGCCTGCAGTTACAGGCATCATTTAGATATCAGCTTTTTCAGCCGGCGACTCCCTACACCATAAGAATGATCATAGTGGCTGTTCCACTGCTTGATCGTTCTTACAGAAGGCGAGAGGGGATGACCCCGCCCTCCAGTGCTTCTACCGACTCACCGCTACGATCGAAGCCAGGATCGTTTTTTTTAATTTCAGGCTTCCCAGCCTAGAGGTGAGATGTGAGGACCTGTCATGCCATATTCATATTACAAGGGATGTTTACATTCCTCAACTGACAGAAAGCACTGAAAAACAGAAAGGCCTGAGAAGAGCGAGCTAAAAATCTGAAACGAGCGGACAAGAATGCACTGAAAATCAAATACGTACTGAAAAACAAATGCGAACTGACTAGACGCACTGAAAACCAAATACAAACCCACAAGCATAAACTTAAGAGCAGTAACGATCGGAAAAGCAAATGGCTGAAAAGCGCAAATTGTCTCTTACCAAACTTCTACTAACACGAGATTAGCAGAAGGAGTCCAAAGGGTGGCGCACTGGCTATTGAACTTCCCTTTTCTAGTGCCGTCGTACGTGTTGTACGTCACGGCGTTATTAACGTTCGGAATTTCCGACAAGATTTGTGTGACCGTGTGTATGCAAGACAAGTTTGAGCCAACATCCGTCAGAAAAAAAACATGGATTTTGTTGTCAGAATGTGCGATCATGTGTACGCGGCATTAGTTTGTCAAGTAAACAAGCAACAATTCAAAATCACATAGTCCGAAGACAATTATTTGTAGGTAGTTGATGAGTAACCAAGGAATTGAGAGGCAGAGAGTTGGAAAGGGAATAAGTGGGGAGAGAGAAGATGAAGAAAAGGAGGAGGGCTGGTACGATGTTGGGAGGTACCTGCATAGAGAATGCTGATGACAATCTTGTATGTTGATCGTCTACAGTTGAGTATTAAAATCTAAAGCCAGTATAATACATATCAATCAATTAATGAAACAGCAGTGTATTTTTGTAAATAAACCAAAAAAAAAAAGAGAAAAATGCAGGTTAGTGCTCAGGTAGAGAAAAAAACATGGATTTTATGGAAAAATGAGAGCTGACATGAGTATAATGCGGTGGTAGTATTTAGAGTTCAAAGTTATACTGTACAGAGAGGGTGATTCAACCAGTGTTGCCATTGGCGCAAAAACTTGTTATGTGTCAAGTGTGCTCTGGAAAAAGCATATTCAAGCTGGTCATGTTCATTAAGGGGTTGAATTACCTATCTATTGGATGGTGCATTTGGTGATTTCCAATTGCGAGCAATGGAGAGACTCGCGGCTATGAAAAAGTGGGTTAGTAAAGCATGAATTTTGTAAGGCCACGAATCCAGTAAATCCAGTTTAGGATCATTTAGTATGTCCATGTTGTTAACTGTTGATACCAGCTGGAAGATTTGGAACCAAAAAGGTTGAATAACGGGCATTGCCACCAAATATAGAAATATGAGCCGACAGAGCCACACTGGGGGTCATTTACTACATCGCCAATAAATGATCCTGCACTCAATTAAGGCCAATTAAGACAACTCTTAGAAACTGGGCACAAATGCAAATGGAAAGCAGCCGTATTGCTGGCGAACATGCCTGTCAGATCATATATGCGGGTATAGTGGAAGTCAATGGGGCTGGAACCTGCAAAATCCAAAGTTCTCACTGAAGGCTTATATGCAAGTTATTTGCCTCAAAAAGTGTATAGGAACCTGGGTCCTGCCCCAGGGGACATGTTGGAAAATTGGAAAAAAATGTTTTTAAAACAGCCGTTTTTTCAGGAACAGCGATTTTAATAATGCTTAAAGTGAAACAATAAAAACAAAATATTCCTTTAAATATCCTACCTGGGGGGGGTGTCCTTAGTCCTTGTGACAAAAGACAATAGCCAGTTTTTGACAATTCCTTTATTAAAAATGTATTTTTCTTTCCCCTGCTTCTTCCTCCATCTTCCTCCAGTCTTCCTTCAGTTTTCTCCATCTTCCTCTGGCTTCTTCTTCCCCATCTTCCTGCGCTTGGTGACAACACAACAGAGGAAGACGGCTGTCAGGGAAGACATCTGCAAGGTACTACTGTTGTTTTCAGGCACATACCTGTGCGCAGGCACCAACCAAGAATGTCCAGAATGACTGTGGGTGCTTCTGCAGATGCGCATGCGCGAACGGGACCGCGCGTTGGCGCACGCGTGCGCGCGCGCACCTGTTACCAGAACTGGCGTCTATTTAAACGGAGCTTCAACGGAGCTTCAACACTGGCTGGTTGCTGCTAGGTCTACAGCGTTACCTGAATCCTGATTCCTGTCTGCTACCGATCCGATCTGCTACTGATCCGGCTTGTTCCCTACTACCGCTGCCTGCTTCCGGCCCTGACCCCTTGGCTTTTCACAGACTATTCTCTGTCTCCAGTTCCTGTTACCTAGCACCTGTTGCCGAACCTGCTTGTGACCTGACTATGCTTCTGCCTGCTGTCTATGCCTGATTTGCCTTTCTGTTGCCAAAGACCTGCCTGTGACCCGACTACGCTTCTGCCTGCCACTTCTGCCTGATCTGCCTGTCTGCTGCCTACCCGATTCGTCTGACCCTGCTTCTGGCTGTCCAGCCTGCTGCAAGCTCCTGTGTCCAGTGGTGCATCTCTACCCATCTCCTGCCAAGTCTGCCATGCATCTGCCATCTCTCCTGCCTGCTAGCTGCTGTGTTCCGGCTTCCTGCTGCAAGTTCCTGGCTTCCGCTGATACAGACATCTGGACTGATCATAGGCACTCTTACCCCACCGTGCTCCTGAGCCTGCTGTCCCACTATCAGGGGCTCTCGAGCCGGAGCTGTACAAGAGGCCTTTCTCTACACGTCAGGCTCACCCACCAGGTACGTGACAGTACCAAGCAGCCATGACTGAGCCTGCAGGAGGAACCTCTCTTGTATCTGGAGTCTGCCAGAGCATCGCAGGCTTGACACAAGCAATCAAGACCCTGCAGGAAAAGTTTGTTCAGCTTGAAGAACATGTGCAGGTTCTGCCTCTTCCTGCCATTCCTGCAGCAGCATCTTCTGAAATTGTGTCAACCCGGACAGTGTCCAGTACTGATTCTTCTACAGTGATGACATCCCCCTTGTCCCGAACGGTTCTCTGGTGACCGGTCCAGGTTTAGAGCATTCCGCAATGCCTGCCAGCTCTATTTTTCATTTCAACCATGGACTTTCTCTACCGAGACTACCAAAGTGGGGTTAATCATATCTCTGCTCCAGGGTGAACCCCAAACCTGGGCTCATCGTCTGTTGGAAGTAAGGGATGCACAACTTGATACTATGTCCTCCTTCTTCCAGGCTATGTCCCAATTGTATGAGGACCCTCAACGAACTGCTACTGCCGAGTCTTCTCTCCATGCACTCCAGCAAGGCCACCGAGCGGTCGAGGACTATGTCACGGACTTCAGATGCTGGAGTGCAGACACAGGTTGGAACAACGCTGCATTGCGGCATCAGTTCCGCCTAGGATTGGCAGAGGATCTGAAGGACGAGTTAGCTCGTATGGGGGTGCCGAGTTCACTAGAGGAATTTCTGTATCCATTCAGATTGTCCGTCGTTTCCGACAGCGCAGGCAAGAAAGGTCTACTGGTCCATCCCAACCTGTATGGATGATACCTAAAGTTCCAGTTCGGGCCCAGTCCACACCTGTTACCTTCACCCAAGTCGACAACAGCAACGTCCACACGACTTGGCCTGATCCGTCCGTCACTCTCCTTTGAAGAACGGTCACGACGCTGTCAGGGCAATCTCTGCCTCTACTGTGGAGGGGCCGGCCATTATGTACGTAATTGCCCAACTAAAGCACGTAGATGTCTCACCGCTTCTTCAGTTACCCAGTCAGTCCTGCCAGCATCTTCTGCTCAACTGGCGCTTCCCATTACCTTCCAGCTTCCAGGCAGAAGCGTATCTACAACAGCAATTGTGGACTCCGGGGCCTGCAGTTGCTTCATCGACTTGGCATTCGCAGATCAGCAACATATTCCTCTTCTACCCAAGGAGCAAGGACTTACTGTATTTCTGGCCGATGGCTCCTGTGTTAAGCCTGGACTGGTGACTAAGGAGACTCCTCCATTGTTGACTCCCACCAATCACAAGGAACTTTTTTTTTTTTTTTAAATTTGATAATTTTTATTCATAATTAAATACCATACATCACAATATTCAATATACAAATTACCGGATAGTAATAAAACCTTCTAATACCCGATGTAACGTATAGGTTCACACCATTAGTAAAGAAAAGAGAATACAATTTTATTTTTCACCCCCCCCTCCCCTTACACCCTTATATATTCCTTGTACCAAACTCGTTTCCTTATATAGAACATCCGGCATATTACTACTACTCCAATCTCTTAAGAACAATATCCTCTCCATCTTCTTCTTACTCTGCTAACCTATCGGGTTGACTACACTCATCAGCCAGGGGTTCCATATTCTTTTAAATTCTTTTAAATTTCCTGCCCTTGTGAACACTGCCCTTTCTTTTCCTATTGTTTCCGAGACTTCTCTACGCCAGTCAGCAACCGAAGGGGGTTTCTCAGCTTGCCATCTCTTAGTTATTCCCTTTCTTGCCTGATATAGGCATCTCCGCACTGCTTTTATTTTGCCTCTTCCATCGCCCAAGTCCTCACCCACCCCCAAAATACATAGTTTTGGGTCTAGTTTAAGACTCAGCTTGAGAAACCTATTTATATCCTCAACCACTTCTACCCAATAGCGAGCTAGTTTAGGGCACTTCCATACCATGTGTAACAAATCTCCGTTCATTTGGCATCTCGGGCATTGGGGATCTGCTCTTCTCCCCCATTTGAACAATTTTTGGGGGGTATAATATGCCCTATGCAGTAACATTAGGTGTGAGAATTTCTGAGCTGGCGAGATTGAGACCTGTTGGCTCCCCTTCAACACCTCCCTCCATTGGGCATCCGATATTGTCCCCAGATCTCTTTCCCACTTCCCCCTACACTTAAGTTTATTTGGTCCTTCTCTGCTATTTCTGAAGATATGCTGGTAGAGTTCTGCTATTAATCCTCTTGACCCCTCAAAACTCTCTATCATCCGGGGGATAGGTGATTGACTCCATTTCGGACCTTGTTCCCCATACTGGGCCTTCAGCGCATGCCTAATTTGGATATACCCAAAATATGACTGCTTTGGGACAACAAACTCCTCTTCTAGGGAGGCAAAGGATTTCAAAATATTGCCATTATATAATTGTTCTAGTTTGGTTATCCCTCTTGTCTCCCATATCTTAATTTTTCCTATCTTTATTAATTCTTGAAGACGTTTGTTATCCCAAAGAGGCACATCTCTTGCAATTCCCTCCATACCTTTCAGGCTTTTAGTGTCTTTCCAAACTTTTAGCATTAATTTGACTGTGGGGGTCTTATATGCAAACGAATCTGCCTCCAATACCTCCAGCACACGTCTATGTGGTGCACCTGCAGTCATTATATCAAGATTGTTATTGCTCCTAGGTCTGCCGCCTGTCCTTAGGTGTTGCAATTGGGCTGCCAAAAAATAGCAGCGTGGATGTGGGAGCGCCATGCCCCCCTCACCTATTGCAAGCTGTAGGGTCTGTAGACTTATCCTTGAATGCCCCCCCCTCCACACAAGCCCTCTGAACAGCATATCTATTTTTTTAAACCATCTGCCACCTATCCAAACTGGTGAATTCTGTAAGATGTACAAGAGTTGGGGCATCCACAGCATTTTAACCAGGTTGCATCTTCCAGCTGCCGACAAAGAAAGACCTTTCCATATATCAACCTTTTTTTTAAGTTTCTCCAGTAATGGAACCATGTTATTATTTAAAAAATGATCTGGATCCCTTGTTACCTGGATTCCTAAATATTTGGTTTTCTCCACTATTTTTAATGGGGTTTTTTCCAGGAAGGTGCCCTGTTTGATGGGGTCTATTGGCAGCAGGACCGATTTTTCCCAATTTATAGTGAGGCCCGAGACCTCCCCGAAGTCTGCAAAGACACTCATTACCTGTTTTAGTGACCCTTCCGTGTTCCCCAGGAAAATAAGGACATCGTCCGCATATAGCGCGATCTTCTCCTCCCTGGTCCTTCTCTGGAACCCCTCTACCATCCTATTTTGTCTTATAGCAGCGGCCACTGGTTCCATAGCTAGGGCAAAGATCAGGGGTGAGAGGGGACATCCCTGTCTTGTCCCTCTCTCCAGCTGAAACTTATTAGATAATATATTGTTGGTTCTAACCCTAGCCATGGGGTAACTATATAGGATTTTCACCCACCTCCTGAATGAGGGTCCGAAACCGTACACCCTCAGTACCTGCCAGATAAATCCCCATTCCAGGCTATCAAAGGCTTTCCCTACATCCAGCATCATGATAGCTCTAGAGCCCGTATTCTCTGTTGGGATCTGCAAGTTCAAAAATAGTCTCCTTATATTCTCGCTTGTTGACCTTTGGGGAATAAAACCTGTTTGATCCGGTTGAACCAAGCTATGAATTATCCCCTGGAGCCTAGTGGCCAAAATTTTTGCCAGGATTTTTACATCTGAGCACAACAGAGAAATAGGCCTGTATGATCCAGGTTCCAAAGGATCCTTCCCTTCCTTTAGTAACATTACAATTGTGGCCTCCGTCATTGAATCGGGCAGCCTTCCTTCCTGGTACGCCCCCTCAAACACTTTGAGGAGTTCCGGTATCAGTATCTCCCCATATTTTTTGTATATCTCTACCGGAAGGCCATCCGGACCTGGAGATTTCTGGTTGGTCATTTGTTTTACAGCAGCTTTAACCTCTTCTAATGAGATTGGGGCCTCTAGGGCCTCAACCTCAAGCTCAGACAGGGAGGGCATTTCTATTTTCCTAAAGAATCTTTCCATTATCTCTCCTACCACTGGTCCCTGGGATTTATATAGTTCTTCATAGTAATTCTTAAATATTTTATTTATTCTATCTGGTTGATATATAGTTTCACCTTCCCTATTATTAATGGCAGGAATTATTGGGGGGGGGCATCCACTTTAGCAATATGAGCTAATATCTTCCCTATTCTTTCCCCCTCTCCAAACATTATATGTTTTTGGAATGTTCTTTTGTTTTCGGCTTTCCTGGACATTATCTCCTTATATACTGATTGCTTATTTTCCCACCTTTGGTATTTTTCCGAGGATGGATTTTCCACTAGCTCCCTTTCTGCTACCAGGATCTCGTCTCTAGCCTTTTCTTCCACAGCCCTTGATGCTCTCTTTACTCTTGATATCTGCTGGATCAATATTCCCCTCATATATGCCTTCAACGCATCCCACATCACCCCTTTAGCCACTGAGCCCTCATTTAACATTATGAATTCTCTTATTTTTGTCATGGTTTCCTCCGGGTCCTCAAGAATCTCGAGCCACACTGGGCTCAGTTTCCAGGTACCCCACTGTTTCCTTATCCCGATATCCATCATAGCTGTAACCGGTGTGTGGTCCGAGATTCCTCTTGGGTGATAGGTTATATCCCTAACCAGTAGAGCGGCCATATCATTCCCCAATACTAAATCTATTCTCGACAGGGAGGAGTGGGTACTAGAGTGACACGAAAACTGTTGTACTCCAGGATTTCTCACTCTCCACAGGTCCATCAGCCCAGCCTCTTCCAGGAACTGTCCCATTCGGATCCCACATGGGCTCTGTCCCATTTTTCCTGGGGGAAATTTATCTAATTCTTTATTTATCACTACGTTAAAATCCCCTACTACAATAACAGGGGTCCTCGGTTTGTCTATAACAAACTCCAACAGGCTATATAAAATTTCTAATTTAAAAGGTGGTGGATTATAAATATTAGCTATTATGCATTCCTGATTCCCTATCGTGCAGTGTAGAAAAACATATCGGCCCCCTTCATCTATATTGCTCTGCCTACAGGAAAACACAATCCCTTTCCTAATCAGCACTCCCACCCCCCTCGAGTAAGAGGAGTATACCGCATGGTACTGGTTGTGAAAATTCTTGTTCTTAATAGTTGCTTTTGTCTCCCTAGTCAGATGCGTTTCCTGCAGGCATGCAATATCTACTCTAAGTATGTCTAGCAAGTCGAATACCTGTGTTCTTTTTAGGGGAGTACCCAATCCCCTAACATTCCATGAGCCAATCTTTATTCCCATTAGCTATTTGCAAATAAGATTATCCCTGCGAGAGAGGAGAAAAAAAAAAAAAAAAAAAAAAAAAAAAAAAGAACAACCAAACCCCAGTGACCAAGTATGGGAGTATTCTCCTTATTCCGTGAGTTATATTCAAAAAAAAAAAAAAAAAAAAAAAACATATTTCCCTATCAAATCTACCTCAGTGCTTAATTATAATATCAACTATGCAATTTCCATTATCCATATCCTTTATGTCTTTATATAGTGTAATATACCTTATACTTAATGTGTTATTTGGTACCTTATATTGCATATTAATTTTTCTGTGCTCTTTACCCCCTCCCCCCCCCCCCGTCCCTTCCAAGCCTTCCAACCCATCCCTCCCCTGTCCCCCCCTTGAGATCCTCCCATGTCCTCCCTCCCTCCCCACCTCCCCACACCACTCTAGGTTACCCCTCCGGGCTTTTTTAATGACCGATCCATACCCCTCAACCCCTCCATGTCTCCCCCCTCCCCCCCCCTCCCTCCCCCATACCCACTCCCTCCCTCCCCCCCCACCTTCAACCATAAACACTCTCCATCTCAAACCTACTTCCATTTACCGTGTCCCTAAACCATCCCCGCTCCAAATATGAAAATATTAATATATAACTAATTCAAATTATACCCATTTAATAAACATTAATTTTCCGCAGTGTATCTCCTCTATTTCTTAGGTAATTGATCTTTTTTATCCTCCAGCCATGCTAACGCTTTCGCAGGGGACTCAAAAAACTGGCTACCCCCTAGTGCATTTATCCGCAGTTTAGCTGGATAAAGAAGGGCGTATGAGACATTATATCTCTGGAGGTTACGCTTCACCCCCAGAAACTCAGCTCTGCGTCTCTGAAGGTCCGGCGAAAAATCGGGGAATATTGATATCCTTATATCTTTATACAGGATTTTCCCCATCTCCCGAGCTTTACGTAGGAGTTTTATTTTATCCTTGTAGTTCAAAAATTTAACTAAAAACGGTCTTGGGGGGGTTCCCGGTGCGGGGGGCCTGAACGGAACTCTATGTGCCCTTTCTATAGAAAACTGCTGCGTAAATGTTTCACCTCCAAATACCCCCAACACCCAGTTTTCCAAAAATACAATAGGGTCCAGGCCTTCACTCCCCTCAGGGAATCCCACCACTCTAACATTGTCCCTGCGGAGTCTGTTTTCCATTTCATCGACTTTCCCTGCGAGCTTTTCAATTTTTTCCCTCCAGATCTTTGCTTCTTGTTTCATAGGGAGTAAATCATCCTCTATTAAACTTATTCTCTTTTCCGCTTCTGTCACCCTTTCAGTTGTCATCTTAAGATCCTGACGTACTAGTGTCAGCTCCTCTTTAATACCCTTCATTTGCTCTCCCAATGTTCCCAAGGAATGGTTGCATGCATTTATTGCCAGAAAGATATCCTTTAGGGAGGGTTCTCCTTCCATTATGGGGATTGGGGCGGTTGGTGCCTCCATTTCCCTACCGACGGTTCCTGAGCCCTTTGTAGATAGACTCTTTGTACTAGGGTTGCCTACGGGCTGTCCCGCATGGCCCTGGCTTTTTCTATCCGTTATTGATTTAATCGGTGCTTGTTGTCCTCCTTTGTTTGGGGTATGTTCTGCTGCCAGGACCAGTTTCTCTAGTTTAGCGGAAGCTGCCACCACCGCGGCTGTTGCCCCTGCCACAGTAAGGTGTGGGCCTTTCTCCTTCTCCTTGTCTTTAGCTGACCTCAAAGATTGGGTTCCCATGTTTTCCTGATTAGGGTGCTCCTCTCCCTTTCTTCTCCCTGTCATGTTGGTTTTCCCTGGATTATCTTATTTTCTTCTTTATATGTTTCTATAGCTGCACCACCAACCGTTGATATCCTTTTAATTACCCCTTATTGCCGTCCTGGTCATTTACTAGAGGTACAAGTTTATACACGGATGTCTTAACAGCAGACCTAATCTAGTATCTGACCAGATTTTAATATGGTGCCAATAAAACATACAAAGTCCTTGTAGGTTAGTTCTCCCCTTCCAGAACTCCCCCTCCTCTATTACGGAACACCCTGGGTCCCTTGATACAGTCCCTCACAATTCCCAACAATAGGGGGGGGGTCAGAATAGTCCAGAAATAATCTAGCAGACAACAGAAGAGATCAGCTCAGGAGGGGGCGTGGCCGGAAGCGGATGGAGGTGAGAGGAGTGGAGTGAGTGCGAGATCCCATCCCGCTCCATGAAGTACCGTGAACCCTGCGGCTAATGGCTTCGCCGCTACTCACCTGGATACCCGCAGAGCCGTGCTAAGCTAAGCCTCTGTTCCCCCTCTTGTTGTCCCAGCGGTACCGCTGTGTAGTCCCGTTCCTGTGTGGATCCGAAAGGCTGCGGAGTGACCCTGTCCGTTGAGACTGCTGGAGCAATCACTGGCGCTGTGTGCGGGGAGAGTATTTGAGACGCCGCTCATGGCGGTGTGAGCCCGGCAGTGACTAAGAGGGGAGCCTGGCATCGACATCACAAGCACTGCGAGAGGTCTGGTTGTCAGCTGTCAGCGAGGAGACGGAGCCTCAGGAAAACCGCTACAAGCAAGAAGCAGGTACACAATAATACAATAACTGTATCCTGCTGTATCCTGCTGAATCCTGCTTGAATCAATGGGGATGTCTGTTGGCCATGTGTTGTAGTGAGAGATAGCTAACGGAGGAACCTTGAATTGTGAAAAAAAAAAAACAAATTCTCTGAAGTCTCTCCCTAGGCTGATTATTGGCTGACCCCTGACTAAATAACCGGACCAAAGCACCCCCCCGGTAGTATGGAAGAAAGACACAAGGAACTTTTACATTTAGATGCAATTTCCTCACCCCTGTTTCCTGTCATTTTGGGCCTACCATGGCTTCAGGCCCATAACCCGCTGATTGATTGGAGCTCTGGCAGCATCAAGTACCAGTCATCCTACTGTCAGGAGCACAGTCTATCTGAGCCCAACATGTAACCCACTGCGCTACCTTGTGTGGACATTGATACTGAAATTTACCAAAGGGTGCCCAAGGCCTATCATGAATATCTGGACGTTTTCAGTAAGCGGGGGGCAGACACCCTACCTCCACACAGAGCCTACGATTGCCCCATCAAACTCCTGTCAGGGGCTGCAATTCCATTTGGTCGGATCTTCCCTCTGTACGAAAAGGAACTAGGTGCTCTGAAGGAGTACATTGACGAGAGTCTTCAAAAGGGGTTCAACTGCCCCTCTACTTCACCTGCTGGGGCGGGAATATTCTTTGTGGAGAAAAAGGACCACTCTCTATGGCCATGTGTAGATTATCCCGAACTAAATAAGATCACGGTGAAGAACCGTTATCCCCTTCCTCTGGTTCCAGAACTTTTCCAAAGACTTCGCTCTGCTTCTATCTTCACCAATCTAGACTTGAGGGGAGCCTACAACCTTATCCGCATACGGAAGGGAGATGAGTGGAAGACTGCCTTTCGCACTTGTTTTGGCCATTACGAGTACCTCGTCATGCCATTTGGTCTGTGTAATGCGCCAGCTACGTTTCAGCACTTCATTAACGACGTCTTTAAGGACTACCTAGACATCTTTGTTATCGTTTACTTAGACGACATACTTGTGTTCTCCACTTCTCTTCCAAGTCATCGCGAACATGTCAAGAATGTTCTCTGCCGCCTCCGCTTACATGGACTCTATGCCAAGCCAGAAAAGTGTGAGTTTGAGCAGCAAAGTATCCAGTTCTTGGGATTAATCATCTCCATCGGTGGGATTGAGATGGATCCCCAGAAAGTCTCAGCAATCCTGACCTGGCCAGCCCCCACTGATAAGAAGGAAATCCAGCGATTGGTGGGGTTTGCTAATTTTTACAGCAGATTCATCAAGAACTTTTCGGCTATCATCACACCCATCACACAACTTACCCGGCAGGGTGTCCGCTTCCACTGGTTCCCCGAAGCCCAGGTTGCCTTCGAGACTCTTAAAAGACTGTTTACGTCTGCCCCCGTTCTAAGCCATCCAGATCCAGCGCTTCCTTACATTCTGGAGGTAGACGATTCCGAGAGTGCTGTCGGAGGGGTTCTGTCCCAGCGTCAAGGTCTAAAGATTCTGATTCACCCTGTAGCCTTTTTCTCTCGGAAGCTCACCCCTGCTGAGAGGAACTACGATGTTGGCGATCGTGAACTTCTTGCCATAAATGTCGCCCTCGAGGAATGGAGGTATTTGCTAAAAGGGGCAGCACACCCAATACTGATATATACGGATCACAAGAACCTTGAGTATTTATGGACTGCTAAACGGCTGAAACCTCACCAGGCCCATTGGGCACTTTTCTTCTCAAGGTTCCTGTTTCATATAACCTACAGACCTGGGTCTAAGAATGTCAAGCCTGATGCGCTGTCACGCATGTTCGAAGATCCTAAGGACTTGCCAGTGTCAGACACCATTCTGCCAGCAGGAAACTTCCTACTACTACAGACTGACTTGGTGTCTCAGCTAAAATGAGCTTCCTCAGTTACCCCTGCTTTCGGGGATACCCTTCAGGCAAGGGAGGGTCTTCTTTGGAAGGGGGACTGAGTTTTTGTTCCGGAAGGAGTTCGGTTGCCGGTGTTGGGTTTTTGCCATGATCATTCCTTAGCGGGGCATTTCGGGATTCGCAAGACAACGGAGCTGGTGCAATGCACTTTCTGGTGGCCTAATCTGGAAAAAGACTGTAAAAACTACGTAGGTGCATGCACAACCTGTATCCGGAGAAAGAGCACCCGAAACAGGGCATGGGGCTTGCTCAGACCTCTGCCTATGCCCGACAGGCCTTGGTCCATGATTTCAATGGACTTTATAGTGGAATTACCACCTTCTGAAGATTGTACGGCCATCTTTGTTATTGTGGATCGCCTGTCCAAGATGGCCCACTTCTTACCCTTAAGGGGTACACCATCTGCTGCAGAGACGGACTGAGTGTTCATCAGGGAATTTGTGAGACTCCATGGGGTACCTGTTGATATCGTATCTGACTAGGGATGAGCTTCGTGTTCGAGTCGAACCCATGTTTGACTCGAACATCAGCTGTTCGGTCGTTCGCCGAATTGCGAACGATATGGGCCGTTCGCGCCAAATTCGCATGGCGCATCACGGCCCATAATTCACTGCTGCATTACAGTGCATTGCTTGCTGATGATTGGCCAAGCATGCACTATGACCCGCATGCTTGGCCAATCACAGCGCCGCCTTAACAGAGAGCCGTAATTGGCCAAAGCCAAGGAGGCTTTGGCCAATTATGGCTCAGGGGATTTAGTACACGCCCCACACTATATAAGGCCGCCTGCACGGCGGCCCTGTGCAGTGTGTTCCGGTGTGCTGAGAAATAGAGAGAGAGAGAGACAGTGTCATTTCATTTGAGTTAGCTAGATTAGGTAGGACAGTCAGTCAGTTAGCTGCACTTAAAGTGTATTGTGTATATATATATGCATCCCAGGTGTTGCATATATATATATATATACACTGTATTCAGTTTAGCTAGATCCGTTCCTGTTATCTTCTAGACTATTTACATTTAGTGCAATGCGTCCTGCTCACAGTGTTCAGCTAGATCCGTTCCTGTTATCTTCTTACTGACAGGCAGGCTTGTCTTGTTACAGTATTTTGAAGAAAATTACTGGTGTTCTTTTGATCCTATTAGTACCACAGTCAGGCAGCTAGACTATTTACATTTAGTGCAGTGCGTCCTGCTCACAGTGTTCAGCTAGATCTGTTCCTGTTATCTTCCTACTGACAGGCAGGCTTGTCTTGTTACAGTATATAAAGCTACCTGAAGAAAATTACTGGTGTTCTTTTGATCCTATTAGTACCACAGTCAGGCAGCTAGACTATTTACATTTAGTTCAGTGCGTCCTGCTCACAGTGTTCAGCTAGATCCGTTCCTGTTATCTTCCTACTGACAGGCAGGCTTGTCTTGTTACAGTATATAAAGCTACCTGAAGAAAATTACTGGTGTTCTTTTGATCCTATTAGTACCACAGTCAGGCAGCTAGACTATTTACATTTAGTGCAGTGCGTCCTGCTCACAGTGTTCAGCTAGATCCGTTCCTGTTATCTTCCTACTGACAGGCAGGCTTGTCTTGTTACAGTATATAAAGCTACCTGAAGAAAATTACTGGTGTTCTTTTGATCCTATTAGTACCACAGTCAGGCAGCTAGACTATTTACAGTTAGTGCAGTGCGTCCTGCTCACAGTGTTCTGCTAAACCTACAAGTTAGTGGGGTGCGTCCACCTCACAGTGTTCAGCTAAACCTACAAGCTAGTGGGGTGCGTCCTGCTCACAGTGTTCAGCTAGATCCGTTTCTGTTATCTTCTTACTGACAGGCAGGCTTGTCTTGTTACAGTAAATACAGCTACCTGAAGAAAATTGCTGGTGTTCTTTTGATCCTATTAGTACCACAGTCAGGCAGCTAGACTATTTACAGTTAGTGCAGTGCGTCCTGCTCACAGTGTTCTGCTAAACCTACAAGTTAGTGGGGTGTTTCCTGCTCACAGTGTTCAGCTAAACCTACAAGTTAGTGGGGTGCGTCCACCTCACAGTGTTCAGCTAAACCTACAAGCTAGTGGGGTGCGTCCTGCTCACAGTGTTCAGCTAGATCCGTTTCTGTTATCTTCTTACTGACAGGCAGGCTTGTCTTGTTACAGTAAATACAGCTACCTGAAGAAAATTGCTGGTGTTCTTTTGATCCTATTAGTACCACAGTCAGGCAGCTAGACTATTTACAGTTAGTGCAGTGCATCCTGCTCACAGTATTCAGCTAAACCTACAAGTTAGTGGGGTGCGTCCACCTCACAGTGTTCAGCTAAAGCTACCAGTAGAAGGTTGGTGGTGTTCTCATACTACAGGCAGGCAGTTGATTTTGCTAGCTGCAGTATCAGTACATATATATATATATATATATATATATATATATATCCCAGCTTAGTGCAGTTACAGGCCATTAGTATGTCTGGAAGGCCAAGAAGGAGAGGCAGACAGTCACAAGCCAATAAGAGAGGGCAAGCAGGCTCTGTGTCTAGTGCTGGTCGTGGAGACGGTGCATCCTCATCAGCACGTGGCCATGGGACACGCTTGGCCTTTTTTTTGGCAGCTGGCCATGTTGAGCCGCAACATGCGGAAGACTTGGTCGAGTGGATGACCAAGCCGTCCTCATCCTCCTCATCCTCTCTTACCCATGCCCAGGGTACTTTGTCTGGCAAAGCAGCGGCCTCTTCCCTCGGCTCAATGTCATCAGTGACTCCTTCCCTAGCCCCACCATGTCCTCCTGAGGAGTCCCTCGAACTGTTTGACCACAGTGTTGGGTACATGCTCCAGGAGGATGCCCAGCATTTGGAAGGCTCTGATGATGATACTGAGCTCGATGAAGGCAGTAACATGAGCACGGACAGAGGGGGTGCCCAAGAAGGACAGCAATCTGGCAGTCATGCTCCCCCTGCTGCAGCATACTGCCAGGTTTGCTCCAGTGATGAGGAGGGAGGGGATGATGAGGTCACTGACTCAACGTGGGTGCCTGATAGGAGAGAGGAGGAGGAGGAGGAGGCGGCACATCACCAACGAGGCAGGATGCCCTCCAGGGGCCAGCCTAAGGGCAGCGCATTGACTGCATCACACCCCAAAGCTCCACATGTGCAGGGCGCTGCAGTCTCTGTGCGTTATTCAAAAAGTTCTTTGGTGTGGGCCTTTTTTGAGACAAGTGCATCAGATCGCACTGCTGCTATTTGCAACATATGTCTCAAGCGTATCTCACGTGGCCAAAACATCTCCCGCTTGGGTACCACATGCTTGACCAGACATATGTTGACCTGCCATGCAGTTCGTTGGCAAGCGTATCTAAAAGACCCACACCAAAGAACAAAGAGGACCTCTCCTTGCTCCTCATCAGCTGAGATTTCCAACCCCACTAGACCTTCAGTCCTCTCTGAGACCTGCACTGAGAGGAATGAAGGTGTAGAATTAGGTGTGTCACAGCCAAGTACTTGTGGGCAATCTGCTTTTGGTACACCGACGTCAGATTGTACCAGGCAAATTTCCCTGCCCCAGCTGCTGCACTGCCGAAAGAAGTTTGCTCCCAGCCATCCACATGCCCAGCGGTTGAATGCTAGCTTGGCAAAATTGCTAGCACTTCAACTGCTGCCTTTTCAGTTGGTAGACTCTGCCCCCTTCCGTGAGTTTGTGGAATGTGCGGTTCCTCAGTGGCAGGTACCCAAACGCCACTTTTTCTCACGGAAGGCGATTCCGGCTCTCTACCAGCATGTGGAAGGCAATGTCCATGCCTCGCTGGACAGGGCGGCCAGCGGTAAGGTGCATATTACCACTGACTCATGGTCCAGCAGGCATGGACAGGGACGTTACCTAAGTTTCACGGCGCAATGGGTGACTCTGCTGGCAGCTGGGAAGGATGCAGGACAAGGTGCAGTAGTGTTGGATGTTGTTCCGCCACCACGCCTCCAAAATGCTAATGATTGTGACACACCTCTCTCCTCCACCCCCTCCTCTTCTTCTTCCTCCATGGCCTCTTCCTCGGAACCAGCGGTGCTCCGTAGTCGTTCAAGGGGCTACGCAAGTACGCAGGCCAAAAGATGCCACGCGGTGCTTGAGCTGGTGTGCTTGGGGGACAGGAGCCACACTGGGGCAGAGGTTCTGTCAGCTCTGCAGGGGCAGGTTCAGAGGTGATTGACGCCACGCCAACTTAAGGCAGGAATTGTGGTTTGCGACAATGGCACCAACCTCCTCTCTGCCCTCCGACAGGGACAAATGACCCATGTGCCCTGTTTGGCTCACGTCCTTAACTTGGTGGTGCAGCGGTTCTTGGGCAGGTACCCGGGCTTACAGGATGTCCTGAGGCAGGCCAGGAAAGTCTGTGTGCATTTCCGCCGGTCATATAATGCCAGTGCTCGGCTGACGGATCTCCAAAAGGAGTTTAACCTGCCCAAGAACCGCCTAATCTGTGACATGCCCACCAGGTGGAACTCAACGTTGGCCATGCTGCAGCGGCTGCACACACAGCAGAGGGCCATCAATGAGTACCTGTGCAACTATGGCACCAGGACAGGGTCAGGGGAGCTTGTTTTTTTTTCCCCACGCCAGTGGGCCATGATCAGGGATGCATGCACTGTCCTGTCACCATATGAGGAGGCCACAAGGATGGTGAGCAGTGACAGTGCATGCATCAGTGACACTGTCCCCCTTGTCCACCTGTTGGAGCACACGCTGCGTGGAATAATAGACAGGGCACTTGAGGCAGAACAGAGGCAGGAAGAGGAGGACTTCCTTAGCTCTCAAGGCCCCCTTTATCCAGACAGTGTTCCTGCGTGCCCGCCGATCACACAGGAAGAGGAGGAGGAGGATTGTGTCAGTATGGAGGTGGAGCCTGGCACTCAGCATCAGCAGCAGTCTTTAAGGGATTAGTCCCAAGAAACACATGGACTTGTACGTGACTGGGAGGAGGTGGCTGCGGACCATGTCATCCTTAGTGACCCAGAGGACTCCGGACCGAATGCCTCAGCAAACCTATGCTGCATGGCCTCCCTGATCCTGCAAAGCCTGCATAAGGATCCTCGTATTCGTGGTATCAAGGAGAAGGACCAATACTGGCTGGCAACCCTCCTTGATCCACGTTACAAGGGTAAGGTTGCGGAACTTATCTTGCCATCGCAGAGGGAGCAGAGGATGAAACATCTTCGGGAGGCCTTGCAGAAAGGTCTGTGCAACGCGTTCCCAGAGACTGGGAGGTTACAAACTCCTGTTTCTGGACAACGTGTTGCTGAGGCTTCGGTCAGTCAAAGAAGGAGCGGTGGAGAAGGTGGCCGTCTGACCGATGCGTTCAGACAATTTTTTGGTCCGCAGCCCCAAGGTATGATCGGTTCCAGCAACCATCGCCAGCGTCTGTTTTACATGGTGCAGGAATACCTAGGGGCAAGATCAGACTTGGACACCTTTCCCACCGAAAATCCTCTGGGTTACTGGGTCTTGAGGATGGATCACTGGCCAGAGCTTGCACAGTATGCAATTGAGCTACTGGCCTGTCCTGCATCCAGCGTTCTTTCGGAACGCACATTCAGTGCTGCTGGAGGCGTGGTAACCGATCACAGGGTGCGTCTGTCCACTGACTCGGTCGATCGACTGACCTTCATAAAAATGAATCAGTCTTGGATCACCACCAGCTACCAAGCACCTGATGCTGATGTAACCGAATATTTTTTTTTGAAATCTCAGATCCCTTCAAAGACTGCCTATGCTGATGCTGAGTGACTATCCCTGAGTAATTATCCTCTTCCTCCTCAATCATCACGCTGATAGCTTGTAAGAACATTTTTGGTTCTGGGCGCCACCACCAGTGCCTAAGGCACAATTTTTCAGCCCCTGTTTAACAGGGGCATGTAATTACAATTTTTGATGTAATACTTTGCAGCAGGGCTCGTTCCTGCATTCCAACTAGAGTGTCTGTGAGGGGTTGCAGTGTTGTGGCACCAGCACCAGTGCCTAAGGCCCATTTTTTCTGCCCCTGTTTAACAGGGGCGTGTAATTACAATTTTTGATGCAATACTTTGCAGCAGGGCTTGTTCCTGCGTTCCAACTAGAGTGTCTGTGAGGGGTTGCAGTGTTGTGGCACCAGCACCAGTGCCTAAGGCCCAATTTTTCAGCCCTTGTTTAACAGGGGCGTGTAATTACAATTTTTGATGCAATACTTTGCAGCAGGGCTCTTTCCTGCGTTCCAACTAGAGTATCTGTGAGGGGTTGCAGTGTTGTGGCACCAGCACCAGTGCCTAAGGCCTAATTTTTCAGCTCCTGTTCAACAGGGGCATGTAATTACAATTCTTGATCTAATATTTCACAGCAGGGCCCTGTGAGGGCTTACAGTGTTGTGGCCACAGCAACACCTAAGGCCCAAATTTCTGCTGAGTATATAGGGCAGGACCCTACTTTCAAACAACTAACTTACAAACGACTCCTACTTGCAAACGGAAGGAGACAACAAGAAGTGAGATGAAATCTACCCCTAGGAAGGGAAATTCTCTCCTGTAAGAGTTAATATGGGAAAAACATTTCTCCTTTCCACTGATGCTTTCCAATCCTTGTTCCACAAAAAAACCCAAATTTTCAAAAAACATTTTTCATTGGGACAAAAAGTGAGGTGAAATCTTCTGAAGAGGAGGAAAGACAGCAAAACAAATGTCACAGGGGTGATAACCCTTCCCTATGTTTTCCAAAAAGCTTAAAAAAGATTTTTTGGCTGGCGCTAAACACGTTAAAAATGTACCCGTTCAAAATTATAAAGAGATTCTACTTAACAACAAACCTACAGTCCCTGTCTTGTTTGCACCGCCTGTATACTGCTGTTCAGAGTATATGGGGCCTGGTGGCCCCACACCTTTCCTTATTTTAATTTGGATGCGGGGTTCCCCTTAATATCCATACAAGACCCAAAGGGCCTGGTAATGGACTGGGGGGTACCCATGCCGTTTGTCTCACTGATTTTCATCCATATTGCCAGGACCCGACATTACATTAAACCCGCAAGCAGTTTTAAATGAGATTTTTTCCTTTAAAAATTACATTTGGTGCAGGGACTGTTCTAAACACGGGAAACACGTGTCACTTTACAGGCATACTATAGACACCCCTCAGGTACGATATTTAAAGGAATATTTCACTTTTTTTTGTACTTTAAGCATCATTAAAATCACTGCTCCCGAAAAAACGGCCGTTTTTAAAAGTTTTTTTTGCATTGATACATGTCCCCTGGGGTAGGACCCGGGTCCCCAAACCCTTTTTAGGACAATACCATGCAAATTAGCCTTTAAAATGAGCACTTTTGATTTCGAACGTTCGAGTCCCATAGACGTCAATGGGGTTCTAACGTTCGTGCAAACTTTCGGTCCGTTCGCAGGTTCTGGTGCGAACCGAACCGGGGGGTGTTCGGCTCATCCCTATATCTGACCAAGGGGTCCAATTTACATCCAGGTTCTGGAAATCACTCTGTGAGACCCTGAAGATCAAACTCTCTAACTCTCACCCACAGTCTAACGGACAGACCGAACGGACTAACCAAACTTTGGAGCAATATTTTCGTTGCTTCACATCTTTTGTCCAAGATGACTGGATGTCTCTCCTACCATTAGCCGAGTTTGCTTATAATAACTCCTGTCATTCAGCCACTAAACAGTCTCCATTCTTCGCATACTATGGCTTCCATCCCACCTTCTTGCCTGACCTTGTCTCCGAGCCCTCAGTTCCAGCCGTCCAGAGTACAGTAGACTTCTTCAGTCGTAACAATAAGTTGCAAGAAGCCGTAACCAAAGCACAGGAAGATAATAAGAAGGTTTTCGACAGAAGGAGCAGGGAAAAACTGATCCTGCAGCCTGGTGATCAAGTGTGGTTAGCCACAACCAATCTGAGGTTGGCTTGCCCGCCAAAGAAGCTTGCCCCAAAGTTTTTGGGACCGTTCCCTGTAAAGAGGAAAATTAACAACGTTTCCTATGGGCTATCTTTACCGGATTCCTATAGGATACATCAAGTGTTCCATGTATCTTTACTAAAACCCACAGTGCCGGATCCCTTTCCTAATCGGGGGACTAGACCGCCTGAACCAGTGATCGTTAATGGGGACGAGGAGTTCGAGGTGGAAGCAATTGTAGACTGCAGGAGGAGAAGGGGTCGTCTGCAATATCTGATTAAGTGGAAGGGCTATGGGCCAGAGGAAAACTCCTGGGAACATGAACAGGATGTGCACGCTATGGACTTGGTCCGCGTCTTTTTCCGCAGTCACCCCCAGAAGAGGAACCAATTGGGCATCCGGAGGCTGCCCGTAAGGGGGGGGGCAGTGTCAGGGAAGATGTCTGCAAGGTACTACTGTTGTTTCCAGGCACATACCTGTGCGCAGGCGCCAACCAAGAATGTCCAGAATGACTGTGGGCACTTCTGATGATGCGCAGGCACGTGCGTGAATGGGACCGCGCGTTGGCGCGCGCGCGCATCTGTTACCAGAACTGGCGCCAGTCAGTCTATTTAAACGGAGCTTCAACACTGGCTGGTTGCTGCTTGGTCTACAGCATTTCCTGAATCCTGATTCCTGTCTGTTTGACTTCTGCTACCGATCCGGCTTGTTCCCTACTACCTCTGCCTGCTTCCGGCCCTGACCCCTTGGCTTTCCACGGACTATTCTCTGTCTCCAGTTCCTGTTACCTAGCACCTGTTGCCGAACCTGCTTGTGACCCGACTATGCTTCTGCCTGCTGTCTATGCCTGATTTGCCCGTCTGTTGCCAAAGACCTGCCTGTGACCCGACTACGCTTCTGCCTGCCACTTCTGCCTGATCTGCCTGTCTGCTGCCTACCCGATTCGTCTGACCCTGCTTCTGGCTGTGCAGCCTGCTGCAAGCTCCTGTGTCCAGTGGTGCATCTCTACCCATCTCCTGCCAAGTCTGCCAGCCATCTGCCATCTCTCCTGCCTGCTAGCTGCTGTGTTCCGGCTTCCTGCTGCAAGTTCCTGGCTTCCGCTGATACAGACTTCTGGACTGATCATAGGCACTCTTACCCCACCGTGCTCCTGAGCCTGCTGTCCCACTATCAGGGGCTCTCAAGCCGGAGCTGTATGAGAGGCCTTCCTCTACACGTCAGGCTCACCCACCAGGTACGTGACAACGGCGGCAAGGAAGAACACAGCAGCGGGAGAAGTAGGCGGTGGCGGGAGAGACTGCGACAGAAGACGGTGATGGAAGATGGCAGCAAGAGAGACAGCATCGGGAGATGATGATGGAGGGAGACACGGCTCGGGGAAGAAGACCGCTCAGAGCTATTTTATGATAAAGGAATTGTCAAAAAATGGCTATTGTTTTTTGTCACATTTCACTGCTTTTTTTTGGTGAATGTGTAGGGGTACAATGTACCCGATACCCATGATACCCATTCGCATAGAGGGGCAGGATCTGGGTCACTTTCTGGATCTGGATCATTTTTTCCATGTAAAGGAAAACGTAATGCACGCCACAAGCAATCCAGACGAATATCCCCAGCCATATACCAATTTAGCTTTCTTCGCAGATCTATCCAAATACACTATGCTGCAGCGCACGAACCTGTCCACTATCACTAAACCCCACCGAAATCACCAGATACAATACAAGTGGGGTCACCCAGTTAAGCTAATCATCACCAAGGACAACAAGTCCTACTCAATCCGCACTGTGGACGAAGGCCTCTTGCTGCTGCGTCAGTGGCACATCTTGGAACCATTGTCAGCATAACCGCAACCATCGCAATCACAACACTAGCAACTGGGATGAATTTGAACCTTCTGATGATATGACCACCTGAATTGCTTCTACGACCCAAGGCTTACGTGCAAGTCCTGGAATGCCCACCAGAGCTCTTTTTCTTCAGCCTTATAACCCCAATATAAGTCGCAGTATACACCGCTCACACAAAGTTCTATTATTGTTTCTAGTTTTATATATGGTAACACTATTGTTCACCCACTGTTATAACAGTGTTCACCCTATTTTGACTTGATCTCGACTCTCTTACAGTCTACAACCTAAACCTATTCTGCAGTAGTGGAATTTCAAGTCAGATCTGTTGTACCCTGCCTCTGCCAGAAGCTACCAAATCATTTCTTCAAAGAGTAAGTTGACTACTGCATCACACCAATAACCATGCATCACCCCACTGTAAATCTAGCAAGTTATCCCAGCTTCAGCAAAACTACCTTCACCTGAACCATATTCTGTCCCTCTAATTTTGTACTTCAAACAACCCCACCATGCCAATCAAAATTACATCTTTAAATGTTAAGGGCCTAAATCACCCTGGGAAAGGGTATTCCCTTTGTTCGGAAGCACACAAAATTAATTGTGACATTCTATCTCTTCAAGAGACCCACTTCTGTCAGGATAAAGCTCCCACCATGTCCCACAAAAACTTCCCACATATATTTTTTGCTAATTCCCAAAACAAAACAAAGGGTGTACTCATAGCTATTAAAAACACAGTAACATTCAAACTAGTATCTGCTACCCCTGACCCCCAAGGAAGATATATAATCCTAATCAGTGAAATTAACAATACCATCTACAATATTGTAAACATTTATCCCCCAAACTCAGGTCAATTACAATTCCTCCGCAAACTGTGGAAAAAAGTAAATAGCCTCAAACAAGGGCGGACTTTTATGCGAAGAGACTTCAACCTAGCGCCAGGTGCCTCCATTGACGTTAAAGGTCCGTCTACAAGGAAACCTCGTCAGACGAATCTAAACCATGCTAACTAACTGTTTGATATCTGGAGATGCCAACATGTTATGGAAAGGGACTTTACCTTTTTCTCAAAACCCCATTGCACCTATTCTAAAATTGATTTATTTGTGGAGTACAAACAACTTCTCCAAGATGCCACTGAGACGGACATTCAACCCATAACATGGTCAGATCACACACCTATCTCACTGTCTCTTGGGGACAAACCTACAAACTCCTTTGCCACCAATTGGAGGAACGATCCACATCTAATGGCAATCCCCATCAATACCAATTTCATTCAAAACCATCTGAAAGAATACTTTGACCTCAACGAATCTTCAGTCACTAACCCATCTATTGTATGGTTAGCCCATAAGGCATATATACGTGGTACACGCATTTAATTAAGTTCTCAAGCCAAGCGCCAAAGGACACAGCAGCTGACAGAACTATTAGCCAACATAAACAAATTATAACTGATAAATAAAACAAAGCCCATGCCAATAATTAGAGATAAAATATTCCAAGCCAGAAATGACCTTAGATCCTTCCTAAATGCCAAACATGC
Source organism: Lithobates clamitans (assembly GCA_037952925.1). Classification (NCBI taxonomy): domain Eukaryota; kingdom Metazoa; phylum Chordata; class Amphibia; order Anura; family Ranidae; genus Lithobates; species Lithobates clamitans. The sequence continues at coordinate 9,122,176 of JBBGZY010000513.1, read as the reverse complement.
TAAATTGTTGCTGAAATTACGCACTACTTTTTATGCAGCCGGGATTAAGGCAAGCTTTTAGCTAACCAAATCAAACAAAGAAGATGTCAGGGAAATGGCCGTGTTGTGGGCAATTACGCCAGTAACCGTCATGGTGGCAGGCGAGTCTAGTGAGCACGCCCTGATCTTGTAGGCACACCCCTCTGGCCTATTTAAACCTGCCACTGACACTTGCAGTTTGCTGGATTATCAAACAGCTCCTGTGTTCCTGTGCCTTGTATACTCTGAAGACCCTTGCTTGACCTCTGCCCGGCTTGACCTGTGTTCCTGTTTATCTCCTCGCTCTGACCCCGGCTTGGCTGACTACTCTCCGATCTTCTGCCCTCTGTGTATGACCCGGCTTGTTCCTGTACCTCTCTCGGACTGTCTTTTGGTATCTGACCCCTGGCCTGGCTGTGGACCCTGTTCCTGGTTTACCCTGCTGTTACCATTCAAGACTTCTCTCCGCACGGCTGCCACAACGCACTCTAGCTACTTACAGCCAACCAGCCAGCTTGCAGTATTCCTAGCAACCCGTGCACCTCTGTGCATCGCATTCCCTGTACCCAAATCCAGGGACGTGCTGCACTCAACCGCAAGGGGCGCCCTCTCAGCAACCCGGCCTCACACTACAGACTTGACAGTATAATCCAGCCATGACTGAGGCCGGCGGAGGTGCGTCCCCATTAGAGACTTTGTGCCAACAAGCCATCACTCTGACCCAAGCAGTACAGAAATTACAGGAAGGTTATCTGCAACTAACGGATAAGTTGCAACACCTGTCAGAGTCACCTGCTCACGAACAAACCTCTGCGGCTCCCTTGATGATGTTCCCGCCTCCAGAACCCCGAGTTCCCGTTCCGGAGCGATTCTTCGGAGACCAGAAAAAGTTCAGATCATTCAAGACTGCCTGTCTATTGTACCTAGCCCTGCAACCCCGGACTTTTGCTTTAGAGACTGTTAAAGTCGGGTTCCTCATCTCTTTGCTGTCCGATGAACCTCAGGCCTGGGCCCATAACTTATGGGAACAAAAGAGTCCAGTCATTTGCACGGTGGATGCATTCCTGGCAGCTATGGCACAGCTTTACGAGGATCCCCAGCGTACTGCCACCGCTGAAGCTGCTCTGCACTCTCTGCAGCAGGGTAGGCAACCAGTAGAGGACTATACCCTGGACTTCCAGCGGTGGTCCGCAGACACAGCCTGGAATGAGGCAGCTTTACTACACCAGTTCCGTCTAGGACTCTCCGAATCCCTCAAGGACGAGTTGGCCAGGATCGAGATTCCCACTACACTCGAGGGTCTCATCCAATTATCCATCCAACTGGATCGACGTTTGCGGGAGGGACAGTCCGAACGATCACGAACCTGCAGACCCGCCAGTACACCCACCTTTGGATCAGTTCCCAAGCAGATTGGCCTGTTACGTTCCGCACTAACTCCTGATGAAAGACGTCGTCGTATCTTAGCCAATCTTTGCCTCTATTGTGGAGGAAATGGACATTTTCTATGCGACTGTCCTAGGAAGTTCAAGAAGCCACCTACCTACTCTCCAGCATATTTCCAGGTTTCTGGGACTTCTCCCTCACAACTCGTTCTTCCCATTTCACTGCAGTTGGGAGAAGAAGAGATCCGGCTCCAGGCTATAATCGACTCTGGAGCATGCAGTTGCTTCATGGACTTGAACTTGGCAAGGAACCTTAGGTTGCCCCTCCTCCACAAGAAACGGGGTCTGGAAGTCCGTTTAGCAGATGGCACCCTACCTAACTCCGGCCTTGTTACTCAAGAGACTTCTCCTCTCCTTATTACCTCTCCCGATGGCCATCGGGAATTCATACGTTTTGACGTTTTGAGTTCACCTATGTCTCCAATTATCTTGGGTATCCCTTGGCTCCAAGCCCATAACCCCCAGATCGATTGGATCAAGAAGGAAGTCCTGTTCACTTCCCCCTATTGCCAACAACATTGCCTCATCCCTGAATCCAGAGATACCACCAGTTGTCTGACAGTCCAGTCGGTATCCTCCACCAACCAGGATGTACCCCAGGCGTACCATGAATTCCTGGACGTTTTTGATAAGAAAAAGGCAGAGGTTCTACCACCACATCGGCCATATGATTGTCCTATCGAGCTGCTTCCAGGGGCCGAAGTTCCATTTGGACGTATATTACCCCTCTCTGAAGTGGAATTGGGGACACTACGACAGTACATAGATGAAAATTTGGCAAAGGGCTTCATTCGTCCTTCTTCTTCTCCTGCCGGTGCCGGCATTTTCTTTGTTGAAAAAAAAGATAAGACTCTAAGACCATGTGTGGACTATAGGGAATTAGATAAAATCACCATAAAGAACCGATATCCACTCCCACTGGTCCCCGAACTCTTCCAGAGACTTCGTTCAGCCCAAGTGTTCACCAAACTCGACCTCCGGGGTGCCTACAACCTCGTTCGCATCCGTGAGGGCGATGAGTGGAAGACGGCATTCAGAACGAGGTTCGGGCACTTTGAGTATTTGGTGATGCCGTTTGGGCTCTGTAATGCCCCGGCTACTTTCCAGCACTTCATAAACAACATCTTCCGGGAATATCTTGACTACTTCGTCATCATCTATCTGGATGACATCCTTATCTTCTCAACCACCTTGGAGCTCCATCGGACTCACGTAAAGACAGTATTACTCACACTAAGAAAACACGGACTTTACGCGAAAGCAGAAAAGTGTGACTTTGAAAAGAAATCCATACAATTCCTAGGGCTCATCATCTCTACTGGTGGTGTAGCTATGGATCCACGGAAAGTGCAGGCAATCCTAGACTGGCCAACTCCGTCAGACAAGAAGGGTGTACAAAGGTTTGTAGGGTTTGCAAACTTCTATAGAAGGTTTATAAGGAACTTTTCTTCCATCATCTCACCCATAACCCAAGTTACCCGCCTACATGTTCGCTTCCTGTGGTCCTCCGAAGACGATACCACATGTGTGAGACTTTTACACAGCTAAGCCACATACAAAGGCCCAACATTGAAGTAGCACCTTCAGGCGTTCTACGAGCATAAATGGCAAATCTCATTTCTCAACCACCTATTACACTTTTGAAGGCCCTGTAGCATCAGGACAATGGAATTGCCCACAAAATGACCCCATTTTGGAAAGCAAAAACCCCAACATATTTTCTGTGAGGCATGGGCTGCAAATAGGTACTCAGGTACTCTGATGGGCTGGAGATAGGTACTCGGGTACTCTGATGGGCTGGAGACAGGTACTTGGGTAACTTGATGAGCTACAGACAGGTACCTGGGTACTCTGATGGGCTGGTGACAGGTACTCGGTTACTCTGATGGACTGGTGACAGGTACTCGGGTACTCTGATGGGCTGGAGACAGGTACTCGGGTACTTTGATGGCCTGGTGACAAGTACTCAGGTACTCTGATAGCCTGGTGACAGGTACTCGGGTACTCTGATGGGCTACAGATAGGTACTTGGGTACTCTGATGGGCTGGTGACTGGTACTCGGGTACTTTGATGGCCTGGTGACAGGTACTCGGTTACTCTGATGGCCTGGTGACAGGTACTCGGGTACTCTGATGGCCTGATGACAGGTACTTGGGTACTCTGATGGGCTACAGATAGGTACTTGGGTACTCTGATGGGCTGGTGCCTGGTATTCGGTTACTCTGATGGGCTAGTGACAGGTACTCGGGTACTTTGATGGCCTGGTGACAGGTACTCGGGTACTCTGATGGCCTGGTGACAGGTACTCGGGTAATCTGATGGCCTGGTGACAGGTACTCGGGTACTCTGATGGGCTACAGATAGGTACTTGGGTACTCTGATGGGCTGGTGACTGGTATTCGGGTACTCTGAAGGGCGGTGACAGGTACTCAGGTCCTCGGTACTCATATAGACTGTGACAGGTACTCAGGTACTCATATGGACTGTGACAGGTACTCAGGTACTCGGTACTCAGGTGAACTGTGACAGGTACTCGGGTACTCAGATGGACTGTGACAGGTACTCGGGTACTCTCATAGACTGTGACAGGTACTTGGGCACTCAGATGGACTGTGACAGGTACTCGGGAACTCTGATGGTCTGTGACAGGTACTTGGATACTCTGATGGACTGTGACAAATACTCATATGGACTGACAGGTACTCAGATGAACTGTGACAGGTACTATGATGGTTGATGACAGGTCCTCTTTATTGGGGGGGCATTCAGTGTGATTTGTGTACACTGTAAGCGGTAACAAGATGTTACCGCAATCTCCTCCTCACACACGTTTGGTGTGTAAGGAGGAGAACCCGGTAACATCTCGTTACCGTGGTTTGTTGACATTTAGTGATCGGCTGTGACGGATCACAGCCGATCACGTGGTAAACAGCTGCCAGCCAATGGTTGTTTACCAGCGTCGGTGACAAGCAGTGTTCCCAGGAACACGCCGCCACCGATGTGCACGCGCAGCGCGCACGCGATCGCACGCATGTGCCGTGCACAGTTGGATGGAACCATGTGTGATCGGCTGTGATTTCATCACGGCCAATCACATGGTAAACAGCCATGACCAATGGCCGTTCACCCCCCTCGGTGGGGAGCGGTGTCTCCGGGACACTCCGCCACCGAAGGAACAGGGATGCGCACACACGATCGCACACATTTCGTGTTTAAATGGAGGGACATCATATGACGCCCTCCCAGAACGAGAGCCGCGCCGCCTGGTCGTCATATGGCGGATGGCAGGCGGCAAGCGGTTAAAGACCGAGAATACAAAATTACCCTATTTGCAGATGACATAATTCTCAGACCCGACTTCTTCCCTGGTTAAAGTGTGGGAAATCCTAAATGTCTTTAACTCTTGCTTATTTTACAAAGTAAACCAGTCCAAGTCAAATATTCTAATGGTGTAATGGTACCTGACACTTTTAAACCCCACCTAAAATCCATAGTCCCCTTTCAATGGGTAATTACCTCCATGACCTACTTGGGTGTCTATCTAAACACTTCCTCCTCCAATTTGTATACATGTGTAGCACTGACCCCCGAAGGAGCTTCTGATGTTTGATTTGGCCTGTACTCTGCTATCATGCCCCCTTAATTTGACTCAGTCCCCTTGACACAGCTGTGGTGTAATGTTAGTGTGCAGAAAGAACTTAAAGACAATTCCACAATATATAATATAACATACCTTTTGTCTTTACCTTTAACCTCCAGCTCTCCACCTGATCAGCAATTTAAAGGAAAACAGCACTCCACACAATAGTACTTAAACAAGAATAAGATTTTACTGTATCTGCTTCAAGATAGTGATTACAGCAGTTGTACTGTCAGACCAACGTAGTGTGACAGCCAACAGATTTAATTCACAACAGTACTATACAAATAAAGGTTGTGTAAATTAACCTCTTAGAAATGCGTCTATAAAATGGGACCAATGGCAGAGTGAAACTGACTTCACTATGGGCACTGTCCCACTTTCAGCACGCTCTGTTTATGTTAAAAAGACAATTGCTATTTTAATAAAGTATAGCACAATTTCTAGGGAGCTCCCACTGCTTGATGTTACAATACCTCTGAAGAACAATAAAATGCAAGGCCTTGCGTTAAAAGAGGCTGTCCTTCTTTTCTTCTGTCTTCTGCTAGCTATGTGTAGGTTAAATTGTAATCCAGTGGTTAACAAAACCCGGGTCAGAGCAAACTGAATGTTGAACTATTGTTGTGGTGCGGCAGCACTGCAACTGTCTCTGGTGCAAGTAACTTTGTATAACACAGTGTCAGAATTGTAGTGAAGTGCAGGCTTGAGGCCTATATTAAACTCAGTTCTTAATTCTTTGAATCTCCTCTGTGGGACTACAAGTCCCAGCAGCACTGTGCCACAGATGCAAATGTGTAAAAGTGCATCAATGAAACTTTGGGCAGCAGCCCTCTCACCCAACCAGGTCTGCAGAGTATAACAGTTCTGCTCCGGTGCACACGGTCCTGTTTCAGCCGGCCGACACTGCTACGTCGCTCAGCGAGATGTTCTGGGACCCTCAGATGGCACCGACAGGCTTTGCTGGATCCTTCCCAGTTCTGCCTCACTGACATGCAGCAGGATCGCTAATCGGGTCACTCCACAATGGGTGTAGGCCGCACACCTCTGAAGACCTCCACACAGACCCTCACAAGCAGGCCACGCGTTCCCAAGAGACCCAAGATGACTGTGCTGAGTCCTTTTATAGCCTACCCAGCTTGCAGTTCAGTGCAGAGTCTTGCTGGGTAAGAACACTCGGCATTATGGGTAGGTCAGTCCTTGTGAAACGTAAACAAACTAATCACTTCCTGTAATATTCTCTCAATGTCTCTGAGATAGTAAATGCTGAAGTCCAATTCACATTCTGGCCGCTAGATTGCGCCAAATACTAACTTATAACACTGTACACAGAATAACATAGCATTAATTAGCAAAAATGTTGGCGCTACACATGCAACTATACTCCCTTTTTGCAGACCTGCAAGAAAGACCTCCAATTAATTAGTAAACAATATCTTTCTTGGGCGGGCAGAACAGCTGCCTTCAAAATGATCACTCTACCGAAACTTCTTTATCTTTATCAAGCTTTACCTATTGATATAACCGAGACATTTTTCAACACCCTCAAACGATCCTTGAGCTCATTTGTTTGGCAAGATCGGAAGCCCCGCTGCCCATATGCTTCTATCATTAAACACAAATCCATATGAGGAATGGGCTTCCCTGACATCAAAGATTACCATATTGCAGTGATTCTTGACCAAACCAGACACTGGTTTACATCCACTTGTAACAAACAGTGGCAACACATCGAACAATCGTTTATTGCTGAGGACAAACTGAGCTCTCTCCTCTTAGCCCAAACCTTTCCAATAAACCCAAGAAAATAAACCATCCCACGATTTCAGCTGCTGTAGCAGCATGATAGCTTTTATCCCTGAACTCTTCGCCACCAGATAACGGCCAAAACGTACCCATTCCGATAGAAGCCCTCAAGTTCCTAATACCTGATCTATCCCTGACTGGTCTCACATAAAAAACCAACCATTGAACTTACTGATACACAACAACCAACCTCTACCATTCTCAACTCTACAAAACAGACATACTATACCCCCACAGGGAGCATGCACATACATACATCTTCCTACCTACAAAAAAAACTCTACCCCGTTTGCTAAACTGCCACACAAAGCTTGGTCCTTTTGGACATCTAACTCCCTCAAAGCTAAAGGGATCACTCGTATGTACAACATCTTGCACAATAAAGACTAGTTTGCTAAAACGTCAACATATAAAAGATGAGTAAGAGATCTACAAACCTCATTCTCTGATTATCAATGGCCATTCAATACAACTAGAAAGCTTCTAACTGCACCAACTATTGGGAAATCTCACAAAAACTCCACCACAGATGGTACCTCATCCCAGTTCAAATGTACAAGTTTGCAAATTTAGATGATGACCACCATTGGAGGGGATGCTCCCTTAAAGGATCCATAATTCATATCCTATGGGACTGCCCTCACATCTACCCATTTTGGAAAAAAGTATTCGCCTTTATCTCAGACATCACAGGATACATTTCCAACCCCTCTCCATCCTTAGCCATTCTCAGCCTGGGAATAGACTCATACCCAAAATAGTTCAGAACACTGGTAATGCACATACTATTCACAGCCAGATTGCTTATTATGTGCAAATGGAGAAGCTCTCTAATGCCGCGTACACACGAGCGGACTTTACGGCGGACTTTGCCCGGCGGACTTTTCGACGTACTTTCCGACAGACTTTGTGAACGAACGGACTTGCCTACACACAATCCACCAAAGTCCGTCGAATTCGTACGTGATGACGTACGACCGGACTAAAACAAGGAAGTTCATAGCCAGTAGCCAATAGCTGCCCTAGCGTGGCTTTTTGTCCGTCGAACTAGCATACAGACGGCGGACTTTTCGACCGGACTCGATTTCAACGGATAAATTTTAAACAAGTTTCAAATCTAATTCCGTCCAACTTTTGAGAAAACAAAGTCCGCTGGAGCCCACACACATCGAATTGTCCGACGAAATCCAGTCCGCCGGGCAAAGTCCGCCGTAAAGTCCGCTCGTGTGTACGCGGCATAACTCCAAATATCTCAGATGTTAAGTTCCAACTTACTCTAGTTAAAGAATTTGAATTTAGCTTCGCTCTGCAAAATAACACTGTCACAAAATACAACAACGCCTGGAAGCCCTGGCTTCAAATTCAAAACCAACATAAGCCTCCCATACAGGGATACAGGCAGGACTAACATCATTCTTTCTCTTTGAATTTACGCTTGCTATTTTGTATGTAAAAGAAAAAAGGTAAGAGCGCTCTCTGCAGAGACAACTCAATCCATACACCAGGTCCACTCACAGGTGCCAAGGCTCAATGTGCCCCAACACACTCCAATGCAACAGTAGTAAGAAGAGCCAGCAAAATGTTATTTTGTATACAACACAATGTTCGCTAGACTGTATCTCACCATCAATAATACTCCGTTATATACTGATTCGCTACCGTTTTATGTTTCCTTCTTTATAATTGAAACTCCAATTAAACCATACACAATGCAAACTATAAGCTGGTTGCAGTGGCGGTGTGTCCATAAGGGCTCACGGGCACCACCCCCTCTCTCTTGCCACCCCCTCTAGCACCAATAGATAGATTCATGCATTGCATGAATCTATCCATGGCAGCCGCTGACACCCCCTATTCAGGTGTCCGGCCCCTCTTCGGGTGCCAGGTGCCTGAATTACAGCAGTGGTGGGGTGTTTTTGAAGCACCCGATTAGAGCCATAGGCTCTAATAGGCGTCAAGAAAAGTGCCCAGCATGGCACTCGCAGGTCTCTCAGCTGTGTTAGAAAAACAAATGAATATTCGCTTTCCTAACACTAAACCGCCTCTCTGCCAATCAGGTGCTCGGATCTGTTACCCGTCACCTGATTGGCTGAAATGATAGGCGCTGTGATTGGATGCCTATCAGGCGTCCAATCATAGCAGAGGACAGGAGAAGACATCGAGGAGCATCGAGGAGCTGTCCCACTGAGAGAGGGTAAGTGCAGAAGGGGGTGGGGGGCACACTGACAGCATTTGATATGGCACACTGGCAGCATTTGATATGGCATACTGACAGCATTTGATATGGCACAGTGGGAGCATTTGATGGGGCACAGTGGGAGCATTTGATGGGGCACAGTGGCAGCATTTGATGGCACAGTGGAAGCATTTGATATGGCACAGAGGCAGCATTTGATGGCACAATGGGAGCATTTGATATGGCACATTGGCTATGTTTGATGGGTTCAGTGGCTGCGTTTTATGGGCACAGTGGCTGTGTTTTATGGCACAGTGGCTGCGTTTGATGGCACAGTGGCGGCAATTGATTGGCACAGTGGCTGAGTTTTATGGCACAGTGGCGGTAATTGCTGGGCACAGTGGCTGCATTTGATGGCACAGTGGTGGCAATTGATGAGCACAGTGGCTGCGTTTGATGGCACAGTGGCTGCGTTTGATGGCACCGTGGCGGCAATTGATGGGCACAGTGGCTGCATTTGATGGGCACAGTGGCTGCATTTGATGGGCACAGTGGCTGCATTCGATGGCAACAGTGGCTGCGTTTGATGTTAGAAATGGGGTCATAAGGGCCCTGCTCATAGGAACTTACAATCTAAAATTTGTCTAAACCTTAGAGTGGACACAGCTTTACTTTCAGTGTATAACGGGTAACATTTCATACTACAACTACTCACCCACCAGCTCACATCATTTTTATCTGCAAGATTATAGAAATATCCTTAACAGTCATTCTTACAAAGCATTCCAACATATTATTAAAAAAGGCACATATTCAAAATATAAAACACCCACCACCAGCCCACAATCCACACACATACATACATTGGTGAGTATGTTCTGCTGGAAGCTGAATTTCTGTGTACGTGATTAAGCAATGAGATCAAAAAGTAGAAGGTCAGCAGATGCTCCCAAACCATGAATGCATGGTCAGACAGGAACAATACACACACAACATTGACAGCATGGCCACATAAACCCACTTTTGATGGAAAAAATGCACAAGAACTTCAGCAAACAAACAGTCCTATTTGGACGTTTGTCAATAGGCATAATATCATTCCTTCTCCTCCACAAATCACAGCAAAAAAACCTGGCCTTCTCAGGCCAAACAACCCCCACCCCCACTGCAGCACTCTATATTAGATAAGTTGTATTGTTAACACATTGACATACGCCCAGTCCAACAGTATCTTTCATTCTGTCTCTTCATGTATGTCTGAAGTGATTGCACCTGATGAGCAGGGACACATAATACTATTTGCAACTGTGTTAGCCCTTGGCTATATGCAATCTATGACTACAGGCCAAAGATAGAAGTCCATTTGCATGCACATAAACAAAGCAACACTTTTCTAAGCATATGTACCTGTGCAATATAAACCCTACAATTTTAAATGTCCAAGTCCCTGGGCATGATTAGTGCTAACAAACATTAACATCAGTCCCTGGCTGCAATGAGCTTCCAATCTAAAGTCCAAAACTAACTTTTTTAGATTAGGGACTATTTTGACAGGAGACAAATAAAATACCAGCATGTCTTTGGACTCCTACACATACATACACATAAATACTGCATTTCTTTGGACATACAGGTGATGGAATTACCTTACTCAAGAGTTATTCTTCTTGATTTATTCTGTGATATTTGGTGGTTCTTTGTGGGTGAGTGTAGAATAGTGATATTATCCTCAAATTTTGGGGAATTACATTTTGATTTCTGATGTTGGTACACATATCACATTTTTTGGGCTCAAATTATGATTATTTGGAAATAATAAAAAGCACAAAACATTGTGACTCATTTTAAATTTGCATCAGCAAATGGTATTGTTTGTGGTTTGTAAAGACACATGTGTGAGTTTGGGTAAAGATTGTTGTGAGATGGAGAGTAACAAGTGAAAGTGACAGAGAAACACATATTTTATCAAAACATTTCACATTTTAGCATTCTTAAAAAACAAAATAGTTTAAGTAAAAGCAACAATGTTGCAAAGGAAAATTTATTTCAGAGAAAGATACATTTCATCTCAAACAAAAGGATTTATTTGGGGAAGTTACAATTGTACCATTAGAATCAATGGCTAAAACTTGCATTGGACTATAATTGTGCCGATTTTCACTCACAAAAAATGCTCTTTAACCACTTGCCGACCGATCAGACCCCCCCCAGTGCCTGTGGCGGTCGGCTTCGTTACAGGAGTGATCTGTGCTGAGGGGGAGGCAATCTATTCATGGCCACCCCCTCGCGATTGCTCCTGATGAATGAAAACCTTCCTCTGCCTCTGTAATGTAAACAGCGGCAGAGTAAGTGATGTAATCTCTCCTCATGAAGCCTTGTCGTTCCGGCTTCCGAGGAGAGAAGACATCAAGTAAGTGCACCAATCACTTCCAGTAGAACACTCTAGGCAAACTTCCCCCCCCCCCCAGTCACCCCCCAATCACCCCCCGATCACCCCCGTGCACCTCCTGTCACAGTGGCACCAATAGCAGTTTTTTTTTTTTTTTACTGATTGCTGCATTGGTGTCATTTTGTGACAGTTATAAGTGGTAGGGCAGTTAGTGGTAGGCCCTTTTAGGTCAAGGGTACCCCCCTAACCCCCTTAATAAAGGTTTAACCCCGTGATCACCCCCCATCGCCAGTGTCACTAAGCAATCGTTTTTCTGATCGCTGTATTAGTGTCACAGGTGACGCTAGTTAGGGAGGTAAGTATTTAGGTTTGCCGTCAGCTTTTTATAGTGTCAGGGACCCCCATATACTACCTAAAAGAGGTTTTAACCCCCTGATTGTCCCCTAGTTAACCCTTTCACCAGCGATCACCCTGATCGCCCGGCGGTGATATAACTTAGGTTTTAGGGTCAGATAGGGTCTGTGTCGCCCCAGGCAGCAGCAGGTTAGCGCCAGTACTGCTAACACCCACGCACGCACCATACACCTCCCTTAGTGGTATAGTATCTGAACGGATCAATATCTGATCCGATCAGATCTATACTAGCGTCCCCAGCAGTTTATGGTTCCCAAAAATGCAATGTTAGCGGGATCAGCCCAGATACCTACTAGCACCTGCGTTTTTCCCCTCTGCCCAGCTCAGCCCAGCCCACCCAAGTGCAGTATCAATCGATTTCACTGTATAACTGTTACGGGTGACGCTGGTTAGTTAGTTAGTTTTTTATAGTTTCAGGGCACCCACCGTTTATTACCTAATAAAGATTTAACCCCCTGATCGCCCGGTGGGTGATATAAGTTAGGTTTTAGGGTGAGATAGGGTCTGCGTTGCCCCAGGCAGCATTAGGTTAGTGCCAGTACCGCTAACACCCACGCACGCAGCATACACCTCCCTTAGTGGTATAGTATCTGAACGGATCAATATCTGATCTGATGAGTTCTGTACTAGTGTCCCCAGCAGTTTAGGGTCCCCAAAAACGCAGTGTTAGTGGGATCAGCCCAGATACCTGCTAGCACCTGCGTTTTGCAACTCTGCCCAGCTCTGCCCAGCCCACCCAAGTGCAGTATCAATCGATCACTGTCACTTACAAAACACTAAACACATAACTGCAGCGTTCGCAGAGTCAGGCCTGATCCCTGCGAACGCTAACAGTTTTTTTGGTAGCGTTTTGATACAGTCGCTGACAGTCAGTAGCTTTTTAACCTGTGAGTCTCACTAGTGTACCACTAAATTTAGAGCCAAAAATGGCAAATCGAAGGTACACTAGTGAAGAGGCCTACACGTTTCTGAGCATGACAGATAGTAAAGAGGAAGTCACTCATCTGTCAGATTCAGGCTCAGAATACAAACCTGTAGACAGCAGCGGCTCCATGAAGATTGCTCTGATGACGGAGTTGTGGTCCCTGCCAAGGTCAGGCATACCAGACCCCAATCTTCTTCTTCTGCTGTTGAGGTGCAAGAACCGCAGTGCTCTCGTATGGAGCAGAGAAGTACTACGGCCGCTATTCCTTCTGGTGAACTGGCAAGCACCAGCGGCCTAGTACACCCTGGTCATACATCCAGCACTGCAGTAACACTTGGTGACGTGGCGAGTCCCATAAGTGCAGTTCAAGCTGGTGAGGTGGCAAGCACAAGTAGTGTCCTGCTGCCACCAAGAAGACAAAGACAGGCCCATCATGCCCATAGTGTCCTTCCTGCAGAATTTGCCAATCCAAATTGGGAGCCCACCACTTCTGCAGCACCCGTACTTTCCCCATTCACTGGCCAACCCGGCATTCAGGTGGAAACAGTTGATTTTACGTCACTTGATTTCTATTAGCTGTTTTTCACCGAAGATCTCTATAGATCTATTGTGGACCAAAGCAATTTGTACGCTGGTCAACACATCGCCACTATTCCCCAGTCCTCTCTTGCCAGAGATTGGAGACCAATTATGGTCTCAGAATTTAAGACCTTTCTGGGCCTATCCCTCAACATGGGCATAGTTAAAATGAGTATGTTGCGGTCATATTGATCCACTGACCCAATGTACCATATGCTCAGTTTCCCTGGTTCGGGTGGATAAGTTGGGTATAACAGATTACAGAGTATTGAGAGAGATTTTCTGTAACGTCATAATAGATAATCTGATAGAGTGTTCCCGTTAGGGAAGTCCAGACTCTGAAGGCCGCTGTAACTGTGTCTAGGAAATGTTTCTAATATTTTTGGATCTTTTTCATGAGCCGTTTTTTTAATATGGATCCAAGATAATGTAGAGGTGGGTTTGCACCATTATCTTAACTGGTTCAGGATTGTGGCTCTATAATACAACATGACGTTGGGAGCCCCCAGACCTGTAAGTTTGGTGGGTCTAAGTAGGCTAGTAGATTTAACCCTGGGGCATTTCCCCCACCAGATAAGAATGTTCAGAATGGTTTGTAGTTTGCTCAAGTGAGCTGAAAGAAAAGGGATTGGTAATGCTCGGAGTACATATAGAATATGAGGCATTAGAATATGAGGCATTAAAAACATCTTAGCCAGATCGATTCTCCCTGCCCACGAAGGGGATAAAGTTGGAAGAGAAAGGCCAATTTGGGTAAGTTTGGATATCAGAATGGAAATGTTGTTTGTGGAGTAATTTAGAAATAGGGGAAGTTAATTGGATTTCTAGATATTGGAGAGTGGATGGGAGCCCATGAAAACACTGCAACAGACGCAATAGCAGTTTTAGTGGACAAAGGTAATCCAATAGGAAGCATATGGTATTTATTGTGATTCAATTTATATAGTGATAGGGTGCCAAAATGGTCAAATAGTTGACAAAAAGGAGGTAGTGAGTGTAGGGGGTCAGTTAGGAAGAGAATTACATCATCTAAAGTCAGGGCTGGGCTCAGCCCTTCCTTCTCAAAGCTGGCCGCTCAGCTGGTGGCTAATTCCCAGCTCCTATCTCTCCACAGCGACTCACCTGTTGATGATATCCTGCTTGTCATTCCTGCCTACTTAAGCCGTCCAGTCCAGATGATCTCTGCCTTCGCCTTGGTCACATCTCTAGAGACTCTCTCCTGTGCTCCTGTTAAAGACTTGCTTGGCTGACATTCCTTCTGGCTCCAGATCCTGCTTGCTGTTCTACTACGCTCATCTCTGGATCCCTGAAGTTTTGGCTTATCTGACTATTCGTTCTGGTTCCTGAACTCTGGCTATGTTTTGACTACATTTAGTCCATTTACCTTTTTTATTATTATTAAACAAGTATGATTTAACTGTACTTCTGTCTCAGTCTGATTCATGGTTTCTGACAGTAGGCAAAGTCCATGAATTCAGAAGATGCAGTCAATCCACTTCTTGATAATATTTTTTCCAGATTGGATGAGCAGGATCACCGCATGGATCAGTTTGCCATGGTGTTACAAACGCTCCTGAGTCACACGCCTCACCTGGAATCTCCTACTGTGGCTGCTCCGGTACAACCTGTGTTGCAGGCCATGCCTGCTGCTCCAGTCTCTGTGCAGGCACCCGCTTCGAGTATTATGTCTATAAGAAGTATGCCTGGGTCTGCTCCGCTTCCCCAGCAATTTGGGGGTGATCCATGCAAAAATGGTTTCTCAACCAGGTTGAAATATACTTTGAGATGCTGCCCCAGGCTTTCTCATGGACAGAAGCAAAGTAGGTTTCATGATATCTTTGCTTTCTGAGAGAGCCTTGGCCTGGGCAAACCCTCTATGGGAGATGCAAACCCTCCATGAGTTACCCAGAGTTTGTGACTTATTTTAAAAGTCTAGTTGACGTTCCCTCATGCTCCGCTTCTGCTGCCAAGTGCCTCATGTCCATCAAACACAGTATGAGAACTGTTGCCGATTATGCCATTGAATTCCGTACTCTGGCAGCAGAGGTTGCTTGGAACAATGAGGCCCTCATGGCTGCTTTTTCTCAGGGTCTCTCAGATACCATCAAGGATAAGAAAGCAGCCCAAGATATACCTACAGAGCAGGAGAGGTTGATCACCTTTGTCATCCTCATTGACTCCAGACTCAGAGAAAGACTCCCTTTTAAGGAGCGCTTGCGGAAGCCTCTTGTACATTTGTCTCCAAACTTTGCAGTCCCACCCTTGCCTCCCTCACCTCCGATGCCTCCTGGTACCGAGTCGGTCTGTGAAGATAAACCCATGCACTTGGGCTTCACGAGAACCTTGAGGTCCTGTCACTGACAGACCTTAGGTGGCATTGTTTCATCCCCAGTTATCCAAAAGGATAAGCCCCTGGTTTCGGTTACCCTTTCTTGAGTCGTCCGTCGAGATACAGGCTCTAATTTAATCAACTCTTGGGCTGCAGGCCTGTTCATTGATGCTGCCTTTGTATTGAAGCACTCGATTTCTGCTGCAGCTGCGTTACACTCCACTTGCCATTGAGGCTCTTGACAGAAGACCTCTACAGCCTGCCCATGTGACTCATGAGACTGTTCCGTTGTCCATGGCCGTAGGGGCTCTTCACCATGAGTAATCCAATTCCAAGTTATTTCCTCACCTGTTTCCGCTGGTTATCGGTTATCCTTGGTTACAGAGGCACAGCCCCTCTTTTGATTGGCTCCATGCTGAGGTTCTCTCCTGGTTGCCACAATGCAGTAAGACATGCTTCCAGAAGGTAGACAAGGTCCTGTACACCTCTTCACTCTCCTCCCTGCCGGAGGAGTACCGCGATTTTAGCGATGTCTTTGACAAAGGTCAAGCCGGTAGTTTGCCTCCACACCAGTCGTATAATTGCACAATTGACCTTCAGTCTGGTGCCATACCCCCTTTACCCTTTGTCAGTCTTGGGGGATAAGGCCATGGAGGAGTATGTTGCAGACGCACTTTCTCGAGGTTTCATCCGCAAATCCTTGCCTCCTGCTGGTGCTGGTTTCTTCTTTGTGAAGAAGAAGAGTGGTGAACTGAGACCTTGTATTGATGATAGGGGTCTCAATCGTTTCACGATTAAGAATGCCTATGCGATTCCGTTGATTACAGAGTTATTTGACTGCCTCAAGGAAGCAACGTTTTTCACAAAGCTTGATTTGAGAGGGGCATACAATCTCGTGAGGATTAAGGAGGGTAACAAGTGGAAAACTGCATTTAATACCAGAACAGGCCATTATGAGTACCTTGTAATACCTTTTGGCCTTTGTAATGCCCCGGCAGTTTTCCAGGAATTTATTAACGATGTCCTCTGAGATTTGTTGCAGTTATGTGTGGTGGTTTATCTCAACAATATCCTCATATTTTGCAAGTCCCTGAAGAGTCACTACAGATGTCTGTCATGATGTGCTTCAGAAACTAAGAGAGAACAATCTCTATTGTAAATTGGAGAAGTGCGAATTCCAACAGGTTAAATTCCTGGGTTATGTCATTTTTACTGCTGGTTTTTCAATGGATCCAGAGAAACTTTCAGCAGTCCAACAGTGGCCCTGACCCATGGGTTTATTTCCTCTGCAGCGTTTTCTTGGCTTTGCTAACTATTATCAGAAGTTTATTTGTAACCTCTTGTCTCTGGCCAAGCCCTGACTGATTTGACCAGAAAGGACGGTAACCCACAGAGGTGGTCTCCGGAGTCCATTAAGGCCTTTGAGTGTCTCAAGGCTGCCTTTGTTTCTGCTCCTGTGTTGGAACATCCTGATCCTATGTTACCTTTTATCCTTGAGGTTGATGCTTCTGAGACTGGAGTTGGTGCCCTTCTGTCTCAGTGCTCTACCTCTTAGAGCGCTATGCATCCTTGTGGCAACTTTTCCAAGAAATTGTCACGTGCGGAGTGCAATTACGAGATTGGTGACAGAGAGCTGTTAGCGATCATTTTAGCCCTGAAAGAATGGAGACATCTCCTCGAAAGTACCACTGTGCCAGTTCTCATTCTTAATGACCATAAGAATCTTACATTCTTGTCTGAGGCTAAATGCCTCTCTCCCAGAAGGGCGCGATGGGCTCTTTTCTTGTCTAGTTTCAATAACATTGTCTCATTTTTACCCGGTACTAAGAATGTAAGGGCTGACGCTTTGTCACGGCAATTTTCCTACACTTCCAAGATGGAGTCGGTTCCGGTTCCTGTGATTCCTCCTGATCGTATTCTGGCTACGGTTTGCACCAGTCTCACTTCTCCTTTGGGTGACAAAATTCTTGCTGCTTAGGTCCATGCTCCTCCTGAGAAACCTAGTGACTGCTGCTTTGTCCCAGAGAGTCTCCATACTGCCATGCTCCAGACTTACCATTCTCCCAAGGCTGCTGGCCACCCTGGGAAGAATCAACTCTTTTGGGCCATTTCTGGTGGCCTAGTCTACGTGCTGATGTAACTGCCTTCATAGCTGCCTGTTCTGTGTGTGCTCAGAGTAAGACTCCATGACACATTCCAGTGGGCCTCCTACAATCCATACCCAATGGAAAGAGGCCCTGGACCCACCTGTCTATGGATTTCCTTGTGGAGTTACCCAACTCCCAGGGCAACACAGTTATCCATATAGTGGCTGACCGGTTCTCAAAAATGTCCCATTGTATTCCATTTAAGAACTCGCCCACTTCTAAGGAACTGGCTTCCATTTTTGCTCGGGAGATCTTTCGCTTACATGGGCTACCCAAGGTGATTGTCTCGGACAGGGGTAGTCAGTTTGTGTCCCCGTTCTTGCAAGCCTTTTGTGCACAGTTGGGAACTCAGCTTACTTTCTCCTCTGTATATCACCCACAATCTAATGGGGCCACAGAACGAGCCAATCAGTCCTTAGAGCAATTCCTATGTTGCTATATTTCTGACCATCATAACAACTGGTCAAACCTCCTACCGTGGGCGGAATTTGCTCATAATAGTGCCTTGCATTCTACTTCCCGATTGTCCCCATTTATGGTGAACTATGGATTTCAACCTTCCATTTTGCCTGACTCATTTGTTCCGCAGAGTATTCCTGCGTTAGAGGAGTATCTCCATGGTCTTCGTTCCACTTGTGCACAAGTCCAGGAGGCTTTACGACATGCTAATGAGTCTCGTAGGTTCCTATGGGAGCATACAGTGCATTGGAAAGGGTACGGTCCGGAGGAACGCTCTTGGGTCTCATCCTCGGACGTACATGCTCCTTTCCTCCTCCGTGATTTCCATAGACATTTTCCCCTCAAGCCTGTTTGTCCTCTGAGGGGGAGGGGTCATTAAGGAGGGGGTGCTGTCAGGGCTGGGCTCAGCCCTTCCTTCTCAAAGCTGGCCGCTCAACTGTCCGCTAATTGCCAGCTCCTATCTCTCTACAGTGACTCACCTGTTGATGATATCCTGCTCTTCAGTCCTTGCCTACTTAAGCCGTCCAGTCTAGATGATCTCTGCCTTCGCCTTGGTCACATCTCTAGAGATGCTCTACTGTGTTCCTGTTAAAGACTTGCTTGGTTGACTTTCCTTCTGGTTCCAGATCCTGCTTGCTGTTCTGCTACGCTCATCTCTGGTTCCCTGACATTTTGGTTTGTCTGACTATTCGTTCCAGTTTCTAAACTCTGGCTACGTTTGGACTACGTTTACTCTGTTTACCTTTTTTTATTATTATTAAACAAGTGTGATTTAAGTTTACTTCTGTCTCAGTCTGATTCATGGTTTCTGACATCTGCATAAAGTCCTATTTTATGATGTGAGTCAATTTTTATTCCTGATATTAGAGGGTTAGTTCAGATGTGCTCAGCTAAAGGTTCCATAACAAGGGAAAAAATTATCGGGGAAAGAGGGCAACTGTCAGGGAAACAGCCAAAATCGAACCTGTCAGTATTGCCGTCTCCCTGCGCGCATGTGCGGCGGAACGGCGCTTCGGCGCATGCGCATTCGCGGGCCTGCTGAACGGCGCGCGCGCATGTGCAATAGCGCGCGCATAACGTAAATCCTCTGCCTGCCTATAAAAGCCTCATTTGCTGTGTAACAAATTGCTGGTTTGTCTCTCAGCTTCCCTGTGATCTTGTTCCTGCTACCTGCTTATCGTTTACCTGTTGTGACCCGGCTTGCCTTGACCTACACTGACTCTCTCCTGGATTTGACCCTCTGGCTTGTTTCACGGACTTTGCTTACCTCTGGTGTTTGACCCTTGGCCTGTACTCGGATTGCCTTCTCCTGCCTAGACCCTCAGCCTGTGACCCGGATTTGTCTTCAGTCTCCAGTACCTTGATCCTCTGCCTGTTTGGAACTTTGCTGCTGCTTCCTGTGTTTGACCCTCGGCCTGCTCTTGGATTTGCTTATATCGTGTATCCTGGTTTCCAGACTATCTGGGACTTGTCTGACCTGCTGAGTCCGTCACCTGCCAGCTCCTGCACAACTACCCAGCTCCTCGCTGACCTTCACACAAGATCTACCCAGCCTGCTGGTAGCTTGTGCCTCTTTGTGCAATTCACCCTCTGTACCATCTCCAGGGGGAGGAGTGCGCTTAGTCGCAGGAGTGAACCGCTCTCTGCATCTTGGCCTCAGTGAGTACATTAACCTGACAGTACAAACCAGCCATGTCAGAGGCCAACAGAGCAGGTTCTCCTCAGCAGGTCACAGCACTCACTGAAGCTGTCCACAAATTGCAAGAGGGTTACGTTCAGATCGACGGTCGCCTTCAGCAACTTGCTGGAGCACCTGCACCAGCATCTGCAGCTCCTACGTCCTCCGGTGGGGCCTCTTCTTCTCCGGTCCAACCCAGCCCTGCTGTAATGATGGCTGTTCCTGAACCTAGAGTCCCCATAGCGGAGCGCTTCACAGGTGACCGTAAGAAATTCAGAGCGTTTAAAAACGCCTGTTCCTTATACTTAGCGCTCCAACCCAGGACTTTTTCCTCTGAAGTTGTGAAAGTTGGGTTTATCATTTCCCTTCTATCTGAAGAGCCACAGGCCTGGGCTCACAGCCTTATGGAACAGAGAAGTACTGTACTAAATTCCATGGATACCTTTTTTGAGGCTATGAGTCAACTCTATGACAATCCTCAGCGCACTGCCACAGCTGAAGCCACCTTACATACCCTGCTCCAAGGAAGGAGACCAGTTGAGGACTATACTGTTGAATTCCGTAAATGGTCAGCTGACACTGGGTGGAATAAGGCCGCTCTTAGATATCAATACCGCCAGGGACTCTCGGAGGGCCTTAAAGATAAGCTAGTGCGGGTTGAGACCCCTACTTCTTTGGAGGACTTAATTCAATTGGCTACCAAACTTGACAGGCGCATGCGAGAGCTTTCAGGCTCCCCGTCCCAGCTGGATGCTACCCAAGGCCTCTGCTGCTTATGCGCCAACTCCGGTTCCTTCAGCTACACCTGCTCCGGAAGGAGAACCCATGCAACTTGGACTGGTCCGATTTCCTCTTACCCCTAATGAAAGGCAACGGAGACACCAATCTAACCTATGTCTCTACTGCGGAGGGTCCGGACACTATCTACGCAACTGCCCTGTGAGGCCCAGTAAGTTTTTTCCACAGTCCATTATGAATTACCAAAATACACGTTCTACTCAGTTTTACATCACTCTTTCTGTCTCCTTACAGTTCCCGGGAGAGGAGATTCAACTACCGACCATCATTGACTCAGGGGCATGCAGTTGCTTTCTGCACATTTCTTTAGCCAAAAGATTACACATTCCATGCCAAGATAAGAAACAAAATCTTCTGGTTCGTCTGGCTGATGGATCCCTTCCTTGTTCCAGACCTGTCTCACAAGAAACCCAACCTATTCTTTCTACCACAGATTCCGACCACCGAGAGTTCCTACGTTTTGATCTCATCAGTTCTCCTTTATTTCCTATCATATTGGGGCTTCCCTGGCTGCAAGCTCATGACCCCCAAATTAATTGGAACAAGAAAGAGGTTGCCTTTACCTCTAAATATTGCTCTCAGCACTGTCCTACCCCAGCTTCGGTTTCCTGTTTGACAGTGGTCCCGGCATCTGAAAATCTCCAGCATGTTCCCCCAGTATACTTCGATTTCAAAGACGTCTTTAATAAAAAAGAAAGCTGACTGTCTACCACCTCACCGATCCTTTGATTGCCCTATTGAACTGTTACCTGGTTCAGAGATTCCTTCTGGGCGCATATTTCCTCTATCTGAAGTAGAATTAAAGGTCCTCAAAAGCTATATTGATGAGAACCTGGAAAAAGGCCTCATTCGCCCTTCCTAGTCACCGGCCGGAGCTGGTATCTTCTTCGTTGGGAAAAAAGATGGTTCTTTAAGACCTTTCATCGACTACAGAGAACTTAACAAAATAACTATTAAAAACCGATATCCGCTTCCACTCGTCCCAGAATTATTCCAACGTTTCCGGACTGCCCGAATATTCTCCAAATTACCATATTTATCAGCATATAACACGCACTTTTTTCCCCTGAAAATCAGGGGAAAATCGTGGGTGCGTGTTATAGGCCGATCCCCGCCAATTTTGTGTAATCGGAGCGATCGCGGCTATTGCCGCAATTGCCGCCGACATACACAGCCGTGTGTAAATTCAAATATGGCGCAGAGACAGCAGGGACTCAGCGGAGCCGAGGTACACATACCCGAGAGTCCTCGGCTTTTCTCGGCGCCGCTTACAGTCCCGCCATGTCGGCAGGGATCGTGGCGGTTCCAAAAGGCTGCACTGAGGCAAGGCTGCACTGGGGCAAAGCTGCACTGGGGCAAGGCTGCACTGGGGCAAAGCTGCACTGGGGCAAGGCTGCACTGGGGCAAAGCTGCACTGGGACAAAGCTGCACTGACATGGCTGCACTGACAAGGCTGCACTGACATGGCTGCACTGACAAGGCTGCACTGACGTGGCTGCACTGATAAGGCTGCAATGACATGGCTGCACTGGGGCAAAGCTGCACTGACAAGGCTGCAATGGACACTGGGGCAAGACTGCACTGACAATTCTGCACTGGGGCAAAGCTGCACTGAGAAGGCTGCACTGACAATTCTGCACTGGGGCAAAGCTGCAATGACAAGGCTGCAATAGACACTGGAGCAAGGCTGCACTGACACTGACAAGGCTGCAGATGGACACCAATAACGCTGCATTGATGGGCATTTTAATGTAAGTTTTTCTTCCTTAAACTTTACTCCTGAAAGTTTTTTTCCTTAAAATTCCCTCCTAAACTTGGGGTACGTGTTATACGCCAGCGTGTGTTATACGCCGATAAATACGGTAGATTTACGAGGTGCATATAATCTTATCAGAATCCGTGCTGGTGACGAATGGAAGACTGCTTTCAGATCCTGTTTTGGTCACTACGAATACTTAGTGATGCCTTTTGGGCTGTGCAATGCCCCGGCCACTTTCCAACATCTGGTAAACTATATTTTTCGGGACTATCTTGACAACTTTGTGGTCGTTTACTTGGATGACATCCTCATTTTTTCTGCCACCATTGAGCTACACCGAACCCATGTGAAAACAGTTCTCACTATTCTCAGGAAACAGACTGTACCTCAAGGCTGAAAAATGCGAGTTTGAGAAAACTACCGTCCAATTTCTAGGATTTGTCATTTCCACTGAAGGGGTTGCTATGGACTCACAAAAAGTCAAGGCGATTCAAGAATGACCTGCTCCGGTAAACAAGAAAGGGGTTCAACGGTTTATCGGTTTCACCAACTTCTATCGAAGATTTATTGTGGGCTTTTCCTCCATTGTCTCACCCATCACTCAGCTAACTCATCAACACAATAATTTTCGGTGGTCCCAGGAGGCTCAGGAAGCCTTTGCTAAATTAAAGACTTTATTCATGTCTGCACCAATTCTTCAGCACCCAGACCCAGTTTCACCATTTGTGTTGAAAGTTGATGCCTCAGAAAACGCCACTGGAGCCATTCTTTCTCAGAGAAGAGGTCCTAAAGCACTCTTGTACCCAGTAGCCTTTGCATCTTGGAAATTAAGTCCCCCAGAGAGGAATTATTATGTTGGTGACCGGGAATTATTGGCTATCAAGTTCGCTCTGGAGGAATGGAGATATCTGCTGGAGGGTGCGTCCCATCCTATCACAATTTTCACGGATCACATGAACCTGGAGTACCTTAGGACAGCCAAATGCTTGAGACCCCGACAGGCACGATGGGCACTCTTTTTCTCCAGGTTCAATTTCCATATTTCATACAGGCCTGGTTCCAAGAATGGGAAAGCGGACGCACTCTCCCGGATGTTTCCAGAACCTCTCCAGCTAACTGAGCCCAGTACCATTCTGTCACCTCAAAATGTTGGCCTTCTTACCCAGTCTGATTTAACAGCCGCCATCAGGACAGAATCCAGTCACTGTACCGATCCAGAGGTACACTCCTTAGAGAAGCACGACAACTTGTTTTGGGCCCAGAGTAAGATTTTTGTTCCCCTGGAAGTAAGACCTCTAATTCTAAAGACCTTTCATGATCATAAACTAGCCGGTCATTTTGGAACACAGAAGACCTCAGAATTAATTTCCCGTACTTTTTGGTGGCCTGGTTGGAGGCGGGATTGCAAAAAATATGTCTCTTCATGCATTACTTGCCAGCAGAGTAAGGGGTCTAAGGCCAAGTCTTGGGGGCTGCTGAGGCCCTTACCTATTCCAGAACGGCCATGGGCAGAAATTTCTATGGACTTCATTGTCGATTTGCCACCCTCAGAAGGATTCACCACCATTCTGGTCGTTGTTGACCGCCTCTCAAAAATGGCACAATTTATACCCATGACAGGCACTCCTTCCACCCTGGACACAACCAAAATCTTCATCAAGGAAATAGTAAGGCTGCATGGGATTCCTGTTAGTATCGTCTCAGACAGAGGCGTCCAATTTACTTCTATGTTTTGGAAAGAGCTCTGCAAGTCACTGGAAATTAAGGTTTGTCTCTCTTCCGCATACCATCCACAGAGCAATGGGCAGACTGGGAGAACAAACCAGATCTTAGAACAGTATCTCTGATGTTTTTGTTCCAGCTCCCAGGACGATTGGTCCTCTCTTCTGCCCTACGCAGAGTTTGCCTATAATAACTCCATACATACAGCTACTAACCAAACCCCTTTTTGGGCAAATTTCGTTTTTCACCCCTCTTTTCTTCCAGCTTCTGTTCCTGAAATCTCAGGTCCTGCTGTCCAGGATTGAGTAAACTCCATTCAAACGAATTTCCAAAAGATCCAGGAGACTATGCAAGAGGCTCAAGATAGTTACAAGAGGTACTTTGACAGAGGTAGAAGAAATCCTGACTTCAAGATAGGTGAGAAAGTTTGGCTATCCACCACCAATCTCAAGTTATCTTTGCCTTCACGAAAATTGGGCCCTAAATTCATAGGGCCATTTTAGGTCAAAAGAATGGTAAATCCTGTAGCCTTCGAGCTAGCATTACCTAGCTCCTACAGGATACATCCAGTTTTTCGTGTATTCCTTCTAAAACCAGTGGTCCCCAGTCCATTTCCTGAAAGAGAGGAACTTCCCCCTCCTCCTGTTGAAGTTGATGGGGAAAATGAGTTTTAAATAGAAACAATACTAAACTGCAGAAAGACGGGTAGACAACTTCAATATTTGATCAAATGGAAGGGGTATCCCCCCGAAGATAATTCTTGGGAACCCTCCAATAACCTACATGCTCCACGGTTGATCAAAGCTTTCCACCAGGAACATCCAGAGTTGATGGCGAGTTTGGGCGTCCGGAGGCCACCCCTAGGGGGGCACTGTCAGGGAAACAGCCAAAATCAAACCTGTCAGTATCGCCGTCTCCCTGCGTGCATGCGTGGCGGAATGGCGCTTTGGCGCATTCGCGTTCTCGGGCTGGCTGAACGACGCGCGTGCATGCGCAATAGCGCACTCATAACGTAAATCCTCTGCCTGCCTATAAAAGCCTCATTTGCTGTGTAACAAATTGCTGGTTTGTCTCTCAGCTTCCCTGTGATCTTGTTCCAGCTACCTGCTTATCATTTACCTGTTGTGACCCGGCTTGCCTTGACCTATGCTGACTCTCTCCTGGATTTGACCCTCTGGCTTGATTCATGGACTTTGCTTACCTCTGGTGTTTGACCCTCGGCCTGTACTTGGATTGCCTTCTCCTGCCTAGACCGTCAGCCTGTGACTCGGATTTGTTTTCAGTCTCCAGTATCATGAACCTCTGCCTGTTTGGAACTGCTGCTGCTTCCTGTGTTTGACCCTCGGCCTGCTCTTGGATTTGCTTATATCGTGTATCCTGGTTCCCAGTCTATCTCGGACTTGACTGACCCGCTGGGTCCGTCACCTGCCAGCTCCTGCACAACTACGCAGCTACTCGTTGACCTTCACGCAAGATCTACCCAGCCTGCTGATAGCTTGTGCCTCTTTGTGCAATTCACCCTCTGTACCATCTCCAGGGGGAGGAGTGTGCTTATTTGCAAGAGTGAACCGCTCTCTGCATCTTGGCCTCGGTGACTACATTAACCTGACAGCAACCCTGCCTTGTTCCATTTGTGATGGAGAACGGGGCGGAGAGGAAGCCAGAAGTCCAGACTTTGGCAGACGTATATAAGGTGTTGATGGCTGATAGGATTTATCCCTGGAATCCAAACCTCTGTTGGACTTCAGTCATATAAGTCAAGTGTACCCTACCAAATGCTTTTTCAGCATCTAAGGAAATTAATAGGGAAGGGATGTTGTAACGCTCAGCCCATTGAATAAGGTTGCTAAAGCGTCTAGTGCCATCTGAGGTTTGGCGTCCAGGGACGAAGCCCACTTGATCTGGATGTATAGGATATATGATGAGTTGGGAAATGCGATTGGCCAAGGTTTTTGCATATAGTTTAGTGTCTGTGTTAAGGAGCGATCTGGGGCAGAAGTTAGCGGGGTTATCAGAGGATTTACCCGGTTTGGGTATAGTTACAATAATAGATTCTAAAAATTCTTGAGGACAAGAACCATGGTCTATAATACTGGTAAATGTATCTGTCAGGCATGGGGTCAAACGAATTGACAGTGAATTGTCAGTGAATTGTTTATAGTATTCTTTGATGAAGCTGTCAGGGCCAGGGAACTTATGTAGGGGGAGGGATTTAATGGTTTTGGATACTTCTGCTGGAGTGATTGGAGATGATAGAGTTTCAAGTTGGGAGTCCATTATAGAAGGAAGGTTAATAGATCTAGAAATTAGCGTATTGTATCTGAGGTCGGGGGCTGGGGTGCAGGCATGTCTCAGAGGTTGTATAATGAGGAGTAGAATTGACTAAACTGTTCCGCAATTTCTAAAGAGTTAAAGATTTTGCCATTATCGTTGGCTGTCAAAAAGGGAATCTTTGACGCCACTGCCTTACACTTATGTTGTTTGGCTCACAAAGCACCAGGTTTGTTGTTCAGTGCATAGAAGGAGAGGCAAAGTCTTTTGATATGGTAATCGTAAGAGCACTGGAAAAGTGCACTAAGCTGAGACCGTAGGTCTTTCAATTTAGCAATGGTGGTAGGATCAATTTGTTGTTTATTTTGGTATTCTAAAAAATTTATTTGGGAAGTAAGTTAGTGAAAGGAGTGCATCCGTTGGTGTTTCTCATGAGCAGCAATTTTGATAAATACGCCTCTAATGAAGGCTTTGTGGGTAGAGATGAGCCGAACACCCCCCCCGGTTCGGTTCGCACCAGAACCTGCAAACGGACCGAAAGTTTGTGCAAAGTTTAGAACCCCATTAAAGTCTATTAGACTCGAACATTCAAAATCAAAAGTGCTAATTTTAAAGGCTAATATGCAAGTTATTGTCCTAAAAAGGGTTTGAGGACCCGGGTCCTGCCCCAGGGGACATGTATCAATACATAAAAAAAGTTTTAAAAACGGCCATTTTTCCGGGAGCAGTGATTTTAGTGATGCTTAAAGTGAAAAAAAAAGTGAAATATTGTACCTCTATAGTATGCCTGTAAAGTGGCGCGTGTTTCCTGTGCTTAGAACAGTCCCTGCACAAAATGACATTTTTAAAGGAATAAAAGTCGTTTATAACTGCTTGCGGCTTTAATGTAATGTCGGGTCCCGGCAATATGGATGAAAATCAGTTAGACAAACGGCATGGGTATCCCCCCCCCCAGTCCATTACCAGGCCCTTTAGGTCTTGTATGGATATTAAGGGGAACCCCGCACCTAAATTGAAAAAAGGAAAGGCGTGGGGCCCCCAGGCCCTATATACTCTGAACAGCAGTATACAGGCGGTGCAAACAAGACAGGGACTGTGGGTTTGTTGTTAAGTAGAATCTGTTTGTAATTTTGAACTGGTACTTTTTTAAAGTGTAGCTCCAGCCAAAAAATCTATTTTTAAGCTTTTTGGAAAACATAGGGAAGGGTTATCACCCCTGTAACATTTGTTTTGCTGTCTGTGCACCTCTTCAGAAGATTTCACCTAACTTTCTGTCCCAATGACAAATGTTTTTTGAAAATTTGGGGTTTTTAGTGAACAAAGGATTGGTGATAAAGCATCTGTGAAGAGGAGATACGTTTTTCCCATATTAACTCTTACAGGAGAGAAATTCCATTCCTCCTAGGGGTAGATTTCATCTCACTTCCTGTTGTCTCCTTCTGTTTGCAAGTAGGGGTCATTTGTAAGTTGGATGTTTGAAAGTAGGGGCTTGCCCTATATACGCTACAGAAATTGGGGCCTTAGGTGTTGGTGTTGCCACAACACTGTAAACCCTCACAGTTACTCTTGGTGGGCCGTGCTGTAAAATATTAGATCAAGAATTCTAATTACATGCCATTGTTGAACAGTGGTAAAAAAATTGGGTCTTTGGTGGTGGTGGTGGTGTTGGTGCCACAACACTGTAGGTCCTCACAGTTACTCTTGGTAGGCGCAGGAATGGACCCTGCTGTGAAATATTAGATCAATAATTGTAATTACATGTCCCTGTTGAACAGGGGCACTGGTGCCACAACACTGCAACCCCTCACAGATGCTATAGTTGGAGCGCAGGAATGAGCCCAGCTGCAAAGTATTGCATTAAAAATTGTAATTATACGTCCCTGTTAAACAGGGGCTAAAAATTTGGGCCTTGGGCACTGGTGCTGGTGCCAGAACACTGCAACCCCTCACAGATACTCTAGTTGGAGTGCAGGAATGAGCCCTGCTGCAAAGTATTGCATCAAAAATTGTAAATAAACACCCCTGTTAAACAGGGGCTGAAAAATTTGGCCTTGGGCACTGGTGCTGGTGCCACAACACTGCACCCCCTCACAGATACTACAGTTGGAGTGCAGGAATGAGCCCTGCTGCAAAGTATTTAATAAAAAATTGTAATTATACGCCCCTGTTAAACAGGGCTGAAAAATTGGGCCTTGGGCACTGGTGGCAGTGCCCAGAACAAAAAATGTTCTTACAAGCTATCAGCATGAAAATTGAGGAGGAAGAGGATTGTGACTCAGCATAACAGGATAGTCACTCAGCATTAGCATAGGCAGTCTTGAAGGGATCTCACATTTAAAAAAAAATCAATCGGTTACATCAGCATCAGGTGCTTGGTAGCTGGTGATCCAAGACTGATTCATTTTTATGAAGGTCAGCCGATTGACCGATTCGGTGGACAGGCGCACCCTGTGATTGGTTACAAAGCCTCCAGCAGCACTGAATTATGCGCTTTGAAAGAATGCTGGATGCAGGACAGGCCAGTAGCTCAATTGCATACTGTGCAAGCTCTGGCCAGTGATCCATCCTCAAGACCCAGTAACCCAGAGGATTTTCGGTGGGAAAGGTGTCCAAGTCTGATCTTGCCCCTAGGTAATCCTGCACCATGTGAATCAGATGCTGGCGATGGTTGCTGGAACCGTTCAGACCTTGGGCCTGCAGACTAAAAATTGTCTGAACGCATCGGTCAGATGGCCACCTTCTCCACCGCTACTTCTGTGACTGACCAAAGCCTCAGCAACACGTTGTCCAGGAGGACCAGGAAATTGTAACCTCCCAGGCTCTGAAAATGCGTTGCACAAACCTTTCTGCAAGGCCTCCCCAAGATGTTTCATCCACTGCTCCCTCTGCGATGGCAAGATAAGGTCCGCAACCTTACCCTTGTAACATGGATCAAGGAGGGTTGCCAACCAGTAATCATCCCTCCCCTTGATACCAGAAATACGAGGATCCTTCCGCAGGCTTTGCAGGATCAGGAAGGCCATGCAGCATAGGTTTGCTGAGGCATTCGGTCCAGAGTCCTCTGGGTCACTAAGGACGACATGATCCGCAGCCACCTCCTCCCAGCCAAATACAAGCCCATGGGTTTCTTCTGACTGTAGATGATCCCTTGAAGACTGCTGCTGATGCTGAGTGCCAGGCTTCACCTCCATGCTGACACAATCCTCCTCCTCCTGTGTTCCTGCACGCAGGAACACTGTCTGGATAAAGGGGGCCTTGAGAGGTAAGTAAGTCCTCCTCTTCCTCCCTCTGTTCTGCCTCAAGTGCCCTGTCCATTATTCCACACAGAATGTGCTCCAACAGGTGAACAAGAGGGATAGTGTCACTGATGCATGCACTGTCACTGCTCACCATCCTCGTGGCCTCCTCAAATGGTGACAGGATAGTGCATGCATCCGTGATCATAGCCCACTGGCATGAGGACAAAAAATCAAACTCCCCTGACCCTGTCCTGGTGCCAAGGTCACATAGGTACTCATTGATGGCCCTCTGCTGCGTGTGCAGCGGCTGCAGCATGGCCAACGTTAAGTTCCACCTGGTGGGCATGTCAAAGATTAGGCAGTTCTTGGGCAGGTTAAATTCCTTTTGGAGGTCAGCCAACCGAGCACTGGCATTATATGACCTGCAGAAATGCACACAGACTTTCCTGGCCTGCCTCAGGACATCCTGTAAGCTTGGGTACCTGCCCAAGAATCGCTGCACCACCAAGTTAAGGATGTGAGCCAAATAGGGCATATGGGTCAGATGTCCCTGTCGGAGGGCGGAGAGGAGGTGGGTGCCATTGTCGCAAACCACCATACTTGCCTTAAGCTAGCGTGGCGTCAACTACCTCTGAACCTGCCCCTGCAGAGCTGACAGAATCTCTGCCCCAGTGTGGCTCCTGTCCCCCAAGTACACCAGCTCAAGCACCGCATGGCATCTTTTTGCCTGCGTGCTTGCATAGCCCCTTAAATGCCTACGGAGTACCGCTGGTTCCGAGGACAAATCAGCACAGGAAGAGGCCATGGAGGAAGAAGAAGAGGAGGGGGTGGAGGAGAGAGGTGTGGCAGAATCACCACTAGTAGAATTTTGGAGCAAAAGATTGCCGCTCCAATCTCTCAAATCCGTATCAAGACACCCGCCCTAATGGAACTCACAGGTGCTGGCTCTGCACAAGCTTGTGGAAAGAGAAAAATATCCTGGACGGCCGCACACCATAGAAGACATCTTTATTGATATGAAGAAATAAAATCCAAATACAGTCACCTCATGTACAGGGAGAAACAGGAAAGATAGCTAACATGTTTCACGCCCCATCATGGCGCTTATTCATAGCTGAATGATTAAAGTTTGATCATGGGTATATATAGGGACTTCAGGTTTTGATAGCCAATCCAGAGATGGTCTCAAATAGAGACCTGCCCACATAATCAAACTCTAGACCGACACCCAAGAGATAGGAGACACCTGGGATATGAAGTTGAATTTTAAATCAAAATTTGAAGACAAGATAACATGACAATGTAATAATGCCTATAAAGGTCCACCAAACGAAAAAAGTTTACTAAGTGAACCAGTGCGCATATATATATGTATATACATGCGCTAGACACATGATTATTTTTACTATTCGCATTATTCAACTTGAAGTTGAATAATGCGAATAGTAAAAATAATCATGTGTCTAGCGCATGTATATACATATATATATGCGCACTGGTTCACTTAGTAAACTTTTTTAGTTTGGTGGACCTTTATAGGCATTATTACATTGTCATGTTATCTAGTCTTCAAATTTTGATTTAAAATTCAACTTCATATCCCAGGTGTCTCCTATCTCTTGGGTGTCGGTCTAGAGTTTGATTATGTGGGCAGGTCTCTATTTGAGACCATCTCTGGATTGGCTATCAAAACCTGAAGTCCCTATATATACCCATGATCAAACTTTAATCATTCAGCTATGAATAAGCGCCATGATGGGGCGTGAAACATGTTAGCTATCTTTCCTGTTCCTCCCTGTACATGAGGTGACTGCATTTGGATTTTATTTCTTCATATCAATAAAGATGTCTTCTATGGTGTGCGGCCGTCCAGGATATTTTTCTCTTTCCAGTAGAATTTTGGAGGCATGGTGGCGGAACAACCTTCAACACTACCGCACCCTGTCCGGCATCCTTCCCAGCTGCCAGAAGAGTCACCCAGTGCGCGGTGAATGATAGGTAACGTCCCTGTCCATGCCTGCTGGACCATGAGTCAGCGGTAATATGCACCTTACCACTGACCGCCCTGTCCAGCAAGGCCAAGACATTGCCTTTCACATGCCGGTAGAGAGCCGGAATCGCCTTCCGTGAGAAAAAGTGGCGTTTGGGAACCTGCCACTGAGGAACCGCACATTCCACAAACTCACGGAAGGGGCAGAGTCTACCAACTGAAAAGGCAGCAGTTGAAGTGCTAGCAATTTAGCCAAACTAGCATTCAACCGCTGGACATGTGGATGGCTGGGAGCGAACTTCTTTCGGTGGTGCAGCAGCTGGGGCAGGGAAATTTGCCTGGTACAATCTGACGTTGGTGTAACAATAGCAGATTGCCCACAAGTACTTGGCTGTGACACACCTAATTCTACACCTTCATTCCTCTCAATGCAGGTTTCAGAGAGGACTGAAGGTATAGTGGGGTTGGAGATCCCAGCTGATGAGGAGAAAGGAGAGGTCCACTTTGTTCTTTGGTGTGGGTCTTTTAGGTACGCTTACCAACGAACTGCATGGCAGGTCGACATATGTCTGGTCAAGCATGTTGTGCCCAAGCGGGTGATGTTTTGGCCACGCGAGATACGCTTGAGACATATGTTGCAAATAGCAGCAGTGGGATCTGATGCACTCGTCTCAAAAAAGGCCCACACCAAAGAACTTTTGGAATAATGCACAGACAGCAGCGCCCTGCACATGCGGAGCTCTGCAGTGTGATGCAGTCGATGTGCTGCCCTTAAGCTGGCCCCTGGAAGGCATCCTGCCTCATTGGAGATGTGCCTCCTCCTCCTCTCTCCTATTAGGCACCCACGAGTCAGTGACCTCATCATCCCCTCCCTCCTCATCACTGGAGCAAAGCTGGCAGTATGCTGCAGCTGGGGGAACATGACTGCCCGATTGCTGTCCTTCTTGGGCACCCCCTCTCTCTGAGCTCACGTTACTGCCTTCCTCTAGCTGGGTACCATCATCGGCTGCCTGCCTGTGATATTAATAGGATCAGAACAACATCAATTGTCTTCAGGTAGCTTTAGGTGCCCACTGTGCAGAGGACGCACTATACTAACTGGAAATACTGCAGCTGCCTGCGGTACTAATAGGATCAGAAGATCACCACCAATTTTCTTCAGGTAGCTTTAGGTGCACACTGTGTAGAGGACACAATACACTAACTCTAAATACTGTAGCTGCCTGCCTGTGGTATTAATAGGATCAGAACAACAGCAATTGTCTTCAGGTAGCTTTAGGTGCCCACTGTGCAGAGGACGCACTACACTAGCTGTAAATACTGCAGCTGCCTGCAGTACTAATAGGATCAGAAGAACACCACCAATTATCTTCAGGTAGCTTTTGGTGCCCACTGTGCAGAGGACGCACTACACTAACTTGTAAATACTGCAGCTGCCTGTGGTACTAATAGGATCAGAAGAGAACCACCAATTTTCTTCAGGTAGCTTTAGGTGCACACTGTGCAGAGGACGCACTACACTAACTGTAAATACTGTAGCTAATAGGACTAATAGAATCAGAAGAACACCAGCAATTTTCTTCAGGTAGCTGTAAATTCTGTAAAAACACCTGCCTGCCTGTCAGTAGGAAGAGAATAACAGGAATGGATCTAGCTAAACTGAATACAGTATATATATATATATATATATATATATATATACACACATAGTGCATGCTTGGCCAATCATCAGCCAGCAATGTACTGCGATGCCGCAGTGAATTATGGGCCGTGGCGCGCCACATGAATTTGGCACGAACGGCCCATATCATTAGCAATTTGACGAACGGTCGAACATGCGATGTTCGAGTCGAACTTGAAGCTCATCCCTATTTGTGGGTGTTTCATACTATCGTGGGGTCAGAGACTGAAATAGAGTTGGTCATGAAAAAGTTGTCAAGGGCAGAGTCAATTTGTTTTTGGCAATCAGGCTTGCTAAGGAAAGAGGGGTTAAGTCTCCATGGGGAGGGAGAGCATCTACTGACAGAGATAAAGAGATGCAGAGTTGTAAGGGCATGGTCGGACCAGGTGATCAGTCCAATAGAAGCAGAGGTCACTCTTTGTAGAGTAAATTTGTCCAATAAAAAGATTCTTGAGTAGACTTTATGGGAAGAAGAGTAGAAGGTGAAGTCTCTCTCGTTGCCATGAGTACACCTCCACGGGTCAAAGAATTCTTCTTGGGAACAAGGGAGTGGAGGGAGAAAGATGATTTACGAGAAGTGCTAGTGAAATCATTTGAGGGATCAAGAACTTCATTGAAGTCTCCACAGATTACTATGGGGTTGGCTTTGTATGCTTGGAGTCTAGAAAAAAGAGATTCATAAAAAGATTTCTGATGGGTATTGGGGGCATATAGATTCACCAGAGTCGCACGGTAATTATTGATTGTCGCATCAATGATAAGAAACCATCCATTGGGGTCTCAAGAGAATATAATTGAAAGGATGCTGAGTCCCAGATAGTTACCATAACTCCTTTCCATTTGGTATCTGCATTAGCAAAAAAGGTATGAGGGAATTTTGGGTGGGAGCATTTTGGTGGTTTGGAGGCCATGAAATGTATCTCTTGGATGCAAAGTATATCACATTTGGCAGAAAGGGCCTCTTTCCACAAGTGTGATCTCTTAAAGGGGCTATTGAGTCCCTTAACATTTAAATATATGACTTTAAGTGACATAGTGGTAGATGAGGAATTATAAATGTGCCAGGTGTTTAATATTGGTAACGTGAGAGACTTGATCCTCAAGGGGGCTACAAGGCTTCAAGGAATTAGAGACCCAGGTGATACTTTGTAAGGGGGTCACATAAAGATTAGCAACATGCCAGCCCAATGAAGGGAAGAGAGGGGGAGGGGGAAGAGGTAGGAAGAGCAGAAGAGTTTAAAAACAAATGTACAGTTTTATATGCATAGCACACCTATATTTTGGGGAGAAGATGAATGTCAACAAGGAACAGTGATAACAAGAAAACAAGTGTTATCTGGTTTGAGCATGAGAGACCAGCACAGGTAAACTATGTAGGTAGTTGTGTAGGCTATGTAGCCGATGTTGATTTAGTGGTATGGTAACAATTAGCTATTGTCCTCCAGGTGCCATGTATCCGAGATGGGCTGTGGGAGCACAACATTAGAGGGGGTGGGCTTTGAGGGTTGGGATAAGCCCCAATTTTGCAGCTGCTTTAAGCCTTGCTTGAGATGGTAGATGGTCACTGATTCGCCCTGAAAAGTGACAATGAGCTTTTGGGGGCATCCCCATTTGTAGGTGACATTATGTCCTCTGAGCATATGATAGGTGCAAGTTCTTTGCGCTTTTGGGAAGTGGCTGTGGAGATGTCTCCATATATTGTTAAAGATGAGTACAGCTCTGAGAATGTTGACATATGTTTAACGGATCAAAGTTCCTTCGCTTGGAAGACGTGGAGACATGCTAGCACATGTCTGGGTTTTTCCACTGGGATATGTGGTGGTTTAAAGATTCTGTGTGCCCTGTGGATAGTGAGGTCAAGAGCAGTAAGCAAGGGAACCAGTAGAGAAAAGAATTGTTGGAGATAGGTTAGCTCTGCAGGGGGAATAATCTCAGGAATGCCTCTGATTTTGAGGTTGTTCCTGCGAGAGCGGTCCTTCAAGTCTGCCAGTTTAGCAGTGACTCACTGTAATTCTTCCACCTGATGTTGATGAGTGTCTACTAGCTCATTATAAGCGGTGACATAATTACTGACCTGGTGCTCAAGGGTGTCTGTGAGTTCTCCTAGGTCATCAATCTGAGATTGCATATGAGATATGTATTTCTGAGGTCTTTTTGTAAAGAAAGAAGCAAGTGCTTGAGTGTGTTCTCAGACAAAGAATTATCAGTGGTCCGTAATGCAGCTAGTGTGGAAGCTTGTTCATCCTCAAAATCAGTGTCAGGAGAAGCAGCCTGGTGATATGTCAGGTGCTTTTTGCTTACTGGCCCCTTTTGAGATGGTGAGGCATGTGGGGAGGAAGCTGCCCTCTTTGTGCTGTCCCTGGTGTGGGCTTCCTTAGGAGAGGGGCAGTCTATGGAGTCTGCAGCACCTGTCCTGTAAGAGGTGTGCTGGGGAGATGTTGGCGCTGCTCTGTGGAGAGAGCCGACACCAGCTTGGCTGTCTCAATGTGGAGGGCCTGAGAAGAACTCAGTAAGCTTGCGAGGGGCCCGTCGGGTAATTTTTCTTTCTAGTCATGTATGACAGGGTCCCCAGGAGATGCCCTGTCAGACAGGATATAGCGGCCATCTCCGTGCACAACCAAGCTCCACCCCCCCATTTTTTTAAAACACACTTTGGCCAGAGCAATATAAGGTCACGAAAGTTGCATTGTACTACTCTGGAGAAAATGATGAGTCGTTTTTTTTTTTTTTACACGTTTGCTTATATAGCAATGCATTTCTTTGCTATAAGCAAGCATTTTACGGAATGAAAATGATTCATTCAGTTTGTTTTGTTGTGATTAGTTGTGAGTGGCCACAGCTGATTACATGGCACAGATGGGCTGTGATTGGCCCAGTCTGTACAATGTGATCACTATGACCAATCACAGCCAGCAACATAATTATACACAATGAATGACTTGAAACAAAGCAATCCATTGTTTACAACTATCATGTGACCTGCTGTGATTGATTACAATGGTCACATGGTACTGGCAGCGGGTTGGTACAGTGATCAGTCATCGTGAGGAGCAATCCAGGAGGACGTCATGTGACATCCACCCGGATGGATGAGAGTCCCGCCCAGCTCTCATCTTGCTATGGGCAGGGCGGGAAGTGGTTAAGCTGATAGATGGTTTGAATCTTGGCTGATTCAGCAGGGACCGGCCGAGATTTGAACCATCTGTGGGTAGGCTGATTGTACCCAAGTTGATCCTAACTCTTCCATTGTAAATGAGTCTCAGTCTTCCTATTATTATTCTTTATATTTTTTCACAATATGTATATTGGAAATATGGCTTTGGTCTCCATAGCAGGTAGGAGCAGAGCTGGCAAGCTCTCACTTCTAGACTTAGACAGACAGAACAGGGGTGATTTACTATAGCGCTGAAAAATGATCCTGCAGTCCCAGAAAAGAGCACCCAATTAAGGCCAATTAAGACTTCAACTCTCAGACACTGAGCGCTAATGCAAATGGAAAGCAGCGCTATTGTGAGCAACAATGCCTGTTAGATCACATATGTGGGAATAGTGGAAGTCAATGGAGCTCGAACCTGCAAAATCCAAAGTTCTCACTGAAGGCTTATATGCAAGTTCTTTGCCATAAAAACTATATGGGGACCTTAGTCTTGCCCCAGGAGAAAGACCAGGGGACATGTATCAATTGGAAAAAATGTTTTTAAAACAGACGTTTTTTCAGGAGCAGTGATTTTAATAATGTTTGAAGTGAAACAATAAAAATAACAACAATTTCCTTTAAATATCATGCCTGGGGGTGTCTATAGTATGCCTGTAAAGTAGCGCACCTTTCCCGTGTTTAATACTCTACCGCAGCAAAATGACATTTCTAAAGAAAAACATTTCATTTAAAATTGCTTGCGGTTGTAATGAATTGCCGGTTCCTGGTTTGGTATGGATATTAAGAGGAACTCCACGCCAATTTTTAAAAAAAAAAGATTTTGGGGGGACCCCTACGCCTATACCAGACCGAAGGGTCTGGTGTGAATATTAAAGGGAACCCTGCGCCAAAATGTGAAAAAAAAAAATGGCGTGGGGGGCCCCCAAAATCCATACCAGACCCTTATCCAAGTACGCAACCTGGCAGGCCGCAGGAAAAGGGGGGGAAACGAGAGCGGCCATCCCCTCCTGAACTGTACCAGGCTACATGCCCTCAACATGGGGAGGGTGCTTTGGGGTCCCCCAAAACACCTTGTCCCTATGTTGATGAGGGCAAGGGCCTCATCCGCACAACCCTTGCCCGGTGGTTGTGGGGGTCTGCGGGCGGGGGCTTATCAGAATCTGAAAGCCCCCTTTAATAAGGAGGCCCCCAGATCCTGGCCCTCCCTATGTAAATGGGTATCGGGTACATTGTACCCCTACCAAATCACCAAAAAAAGCAGTAAAATGTGACAAAAGACAATAGCCGGTTTTTGAATTTTGAATTCCTTTATTAAAAATGTCTTCTTCTTTCCCCGCTTCTTCTTCCAGCTTCTTCTTTCCCCCGCTTCTTCCTCCATTTTCCTCCGCTTCCTCCTCTGGTCTTCTCCATCTTCCTCCGGTCCATCCTCCGGTCTTTCTCCTCCGCTGCTCCTGCTGAACATTCAAAAAACAAACCTCCTCCGATGCTGCGATGGGGTGGATGACGTGACTCAGAGACCCTGCCCCTTGTGACTTTACCACATGGAGCATGTGTCAGTGATGTCACAATTGGCCGGGGTCTCCCGATGATGTCATCCGGCAG
Organism: Lithobates clamitans; assembly: GCA_037952925.1. Taxonomy (NCBI): domain Eukaryota; kingdom Metazoa; phylum Chordata; class Amphibia; order Anura; family Ranidae; genus Lithobates; species Lithobates clamitans. The sequence goes on along the minus strand of JBBGZY010000513.1, from coordinate 9,083,954 downwards.
CCACGCCCCATAGTTATATAGGTTCGTTTTCATAGCAGGTCAGTTGCGGGAGCCGCAGAGGAGAAAGACCGGAGTCGGAGGAAGATGGGGAAGACCGGAGGAAGAAGCAGAGGAAGATGGAGGATGAAGCGGGGGAAGAAGAAGCTGGAGGAAGAAGGAGAAAACCGAGGGAAGACCGGAGGAAGGAGCGGGGAAAAGAAGAAGCTGGAGAAAGACCAGAAGAAGAAGCGGGGAAAGAAGACATTTTAAATAAAGGAATTGTCAAAAACCGGCTATTCACTGCTTTTTGGTGAATGTGTAGGGGTAAAATGTACCCGATACCCATTAACATAGGGGGGGGGTCGGGATCTGGGGGCCCTCTTGTTGAAGGGGGATTCCAAATTCTGATAAGCCCCCCGCCTGCAGACCCCCACAACCAGCATTCAAGGTTTGTGGGTATGAGGCCCTTGTCCCCATCAACATAGGGACAGGGTGTTTTGGGGGGGACCCAAAGCACCCTCTCCATGTTGAGGGCATGTGGCCTGGTACGGTTCAGGAGGGGGGGTGCTCTCTCATCCCCCCTCTTTTTCTGTGGCCTGCCAGGTTGCACGCTCGGATTAGGGTCTTGTATAGATTTTGGGGGGCCCCCACACAATTTTTTTAGTTTGATGTGGGGTTCCCTTTAATATCCTTACCAGACCTGAAGGGCCTGGTATGGATTTTAGTGGGGACCCCACGCAATTTTTTTTAACTTTGATGCAGGGGTTCCCCTAATATCCATACCAGACCTGAAGGGCCTGGTATGGATTTTGGGGGGACCCCCACGCAATTTTGTTTATTTTGATGCAGGGTTCCCCTTAATATTCATACCAGGCCCAAAGGGCCTGGTAATGGACTGGGGGGGAACCCCACACCATTTTTGTTAAATTTTGGCGTGGGGGATTCCCTTCAAATCCATACTAGACCCTAAGGGCCTGGTATAGACCTGGGGGGGAACCCATGCAGTTTTGCTATTTTTTTTTTTTGGCTGGCATTTTTTTTTACTTTCAGTGGGGAAACCACTGACAGCTGAAGATTCATGGGTTGTTAAGGATGTGGCAGCTGGCTTCCCAGCCCCCTGATTAGCCACCGGCTATATACAGTCAAAAACCCAACAGTTGCATTTCTGGTGCAGTTCCATTGAAACCTATTACCTGCAAATCGCGTGAAAAAAAGTCCCCGACCATTTCCAAAAACTCACTGGCCGCAAAACGCATAGATGTGAACTAATACCATAGGAAACTATGTTAAATGGACTGTAGAGTGTTTCTGAAAACTGCAACTGCACTAAAAATTGCATAGGTGTGAACCTAGGGTCAGGGCCAGTTCACACAGGAGTGAGAGGAGAAGCTCTGTACAGGCGCTATTTTTAGCGCTAAAGCGCCTGTAAAGCGCCTCCAGTGTGAAAGCAGCCTAAGATATAAAAGATCTTGCACTTCACCAAAACCACCCCCCCAAAACTATTTAAAAAGAAGAAAGAAAAGAGAAAAAAAAACAAAAACAAACAAGCTCAATAATGTACTTCTATTTTGCCAGCAGAAACAAAATTATGTACATACATTTACTAGCTTCAAAAAAATTTCTACAGGATATATGTTGCTACATTTAGCAAAACAGTTAGCAATTGGTTTTAAGGGCCCTGCTCATAGGAGCTTACAATCTAAAATTTGTCTAAACCTTAGAGTGGACACAGCTTTACTTTCAGTGTATAACGGGCAACGCATCACATTTTTAAGAGATTGCAAGATTATAGAAACATACTTAACAGTCAATTTTCTTACAAAGCATTCCAACTTAATATTAAAGAAGCCACATGTTCAAAGTATAACACTCGCCACCACCCCACAAATCCACACATATACATACATTGGTGACTAGGGATGAGCTTCGAGTTCGAGTCGAACTCATGTTCTACTCGAACATTGGCTGTTCGCAAGTTCGCCGAACAGCGAACAATTTGGGGTGTTCGCGGCAAATTCGAATGCCGCGGAACACCCTTTAAAAGTCTATGGGAGAAATCAAAAGTGCTAATTTTAAAGGCTTATATGCAAGTTATTGTCATAAAAAGTGTTTGGGGACCCGGGTCCTGCCCCAGGGGACATGGATCAATGCAAAAAAAAGTTTTAAAAACGGACGTTTTTTCAGGAGCAGTGATTTTATTAATGCTTAAAGTCAAACAATAAAAGTGTAATATCCCTTTAAATTTCGTACCTGGGGGGTGTCTATAGTATGCCTGTAAAGGGGCGCATGTTTCCCGTGTTTAGAACAGTCTGACAGCAAAATGACATTTGGAAGGAAAAAACTCATTTAAAACTAGCCGCGGCTATTGCATTGCCGACAATACACATAGAAGTTCATTGATAAAAACGGCATGGGAATTCCCCACAGGGGAACCCCGAACCAAAAAAAAAAAAAAAAAATGATGTGGGGGTCCCCCTAAATTCCATACAAGGCCCTTCAGGTCTGGTATGGATATTAAGGGGAACCCCAGCCAAAATTGAAAAAAAAAATTGACGTGGGGTTCCCCCTAAATTCCATACCAGACCCTTCAGGTCTGGTATGGATTTTAAGGGGAACCCCGCGCCAAAAAAAAAAAAAAAAACGGCGTGGGGTCCCCCTAAAAATCCATACCAGACCCTTATCCGAGCACGCAACCTGGCAGGCCGCAGGAAAAGAGGGGGGGACGAGAGTGCGGCCCCCCCCCCCTCCTGAACCGTACCAGGCCACATGCCCTCAACATTGGGAGGGTGCTTTGGGGTAGCCCCCCAAAACACCTTGTCCCCATGTTGATGAGGACAAGGGCCTCATCCTCACAACCCTGGCCGGTGGTTGTGAGGGTCTGCGGGCGGGGGGCTTATCGGAATCTGGAAGCCCCCTTTAACAAGGGGACCCCCAGATCCCGGCCCCCCCCCTGTGTGAAATGGTAAGGGGGTACTTACCCCTACCATTTCACTAAAAAACTGTCAAAAATGTTAAAAATGACAAGAGACAGTTTTTGACAATTCCTTTATTTAAATGCTTCTTCTTTCTTCTTTCTTCCTTCATCTTCTTCTGGTTCTTCTGGCTCTTCTGGTTCTTCCTCCGGCGTTCTCGTCCAGCATCTTCTCCGCGGCGTCTTCTATCTTCTTCTCCTCGGGCCGCTCCGCACCCATGGCATGGGGGGGAGGCTCCCGCTCTTCTCTTCATCTTCTTCTCTTCTTCATCTTCTTCTTCATCTTCTTCTTCTTCTTCTTCCTTCTTCTCTTCTTCCTGTCTTCTCCGGGCCGCTCCGCAGCCATGCTGGCATGGTGGGAGGCTCCCGCTGTGTGACGGCGTCTCTTCGTCTGACGGTTCTTAAATAACGGGGGGCGGGGCCATCCGGTGACCCCGCCCCCCTCTGATGCACGGTGACTTGAGGGACTTCCCTGTGACGTCACGGGGAATGCCACAGGGAAGTCCCGTCATGTCACCGTGCGTCAGAGGGGGGCGGGGCCACCGGGTGGCCCCGCCCCCCGTTATTTAAGAACCGTCAGACGAAGAGACGCCGTCACACAGCGGGAGCCTCCCTCCATGCCACAGCATGGCTGCGGAGCGGCCCGCAGAAGACAGGAAGAAGAGAAGAAGAGAAGAAGAGAAGAAGGAAGAAGAAGAAGAAGATGAAGAAGAAGATGAAGAAGAGAAGAAGATGAAGAGAAGAGCGGGAGCCTCCCCTCATGCCATGGGTGCGGAGCGGCCCGAGGAGAAGAAGATAGAAGACGCCGCGGAGAAGATGCTGGACGAGAACGCCGGAGGAAGAACCAGAAGAGCCAGAAGAACCAGAAGAAGATGAAGGAAGAAAGAAGAAAGAAGAAGCATTTAAATAAAGGAATTGTCAAAAACTGTCTCTTGTCATTTTTAACATTTTTGACAGTTTTTTAGTGAAATGGTAGGGGTAAGTACCCCCTTACCATTTCACACAGGGGGGGGGCCGGGATCTGGGGGTCCCCTTGTTAAAGGGGGCTTCCAGATTCCGATAAGCCCCCCGCCCGCAGACCCTCACAACCACCGGCCAGGGTTGTGAGGATGAGGCCCTTGTCCTCATCAACATGGGGACAAGGTGTTTTGGGGGGCTACCCCAAAGCACCCTCCCAATGTTGAGGGCATGTGGCCTGGTACGGTTCAGGAGGGGGGGGGGGCCGCACTCTCGTCCCCCCCTCTTTTCCTGCGGCCTGCCAGGTTGCGTGCTCGGATAAGGGTCTGGTATGGATTTTTAGGGGGACCCCACGTCGTTTTTTTTTTTTTTTTTTGGCGCGGGGTTCCCCTTAAAATCCATACCAGACCTGAAGGGTCTGGTATGGAATTTAGGGGGAACCCCACGTCAATTTTTTTTTTCAATTTTGGCTGGGGTTCCCCTTAATATCCATACCAGACCTGAAGGGCCTTGTATGGAATTTAGGGGGACCCCCACATCATTTTTTTTTTTTTTATTTTGGTTCGGGGTTCCCCTGTGGGGAATTCCCATGCCGTTTTTATCAATGAACTTCTATGTGTATTGTCGGCAATGCAATAGCCGCGGCTAGTTTTAAAAGAGTTTTTTCCTTCCAAATGTCATTTTGCTGTCAGACTGTTCTAAACACAGGAAACATGCGCCCCTTTACAGGCATACTATAGACACCCCCCAGGTACGAAATTTAAAGGGATATTACACTTTTATTGTTTGACTTTAAGCATTAATAAAATCACTGCTCCTGAAAAAACGTCCGTTTTTAAAACTTTTTTTTGCATTGATCCATGTCCCCTGGGGCAGGACCCGGGTCCCCAAACACTTTTTATGACAATAACTTGCATATTAGCCTTTAAAATTAGCACTTTTGATTATTCATGTTCGTGTCCCATAGACTTTAACGGCGTTCGCGTGTTCGAACGAATTTTTTTCCTGTTCGCATGTTCTGGTGCGAACCGAACAGGGGGGTGTTCGGCTCATCCCTATTGGTGACCATGTTCTGCTGGAAGCTGCATTTCTGTGTACATGATTAAGCAATGAGATCAAAGAGTAGAAGGTCAGCACATGCTCCCAAACCATGTTTGCATGGTCAAACAGGAACAATACACACAGAACATTGACAGCATGGCCACATAAACCCACTTTTGGTTGAAAAAATGCACAAGAATTTCAGCAAACAAACAGCCCTAGTTGGGAGGTTTTCAATAGGCACAATATCATTCTTTCTTCCCCACAAATCACAGCAAAAAACCTGACCTTCTCAGGCCAAACAAACCACCCAACTGCAGCCCTTTACATAAGATAGGTTGTATTGTTAGCACACTGACACACGCCCAATAGAAGTACACATTCACCAGTATCTTTCAATCTGTCTCTTCGGTATGTCTAAAGTGATTACATCGTGTTAGCCCTTGGCTATGTGCATCAAATCTCCAACTACAGGCCAAAGATCGAAGTCCATTTGCATGTACAAAAACAAAGCAACATTTTTCTAAGAATATGTACCTGTGCAGTGTAAACCCTACAATTTTAAATGTCTAAGTCCCTGGGCATGATTAGTACTAACAAACATTAACATCAGTCCCTGGCTGCAATGAGCATCCAATCTAAAGCCCAAAACTAACTTTCTTACATTAGAGACTATTTCAACAGGAAACACCTAAAATGCCAGCATGTCTTTGGATTGTGATGAGAAACCCACACAGGGAGAATATATAAACTTCAACACAAGCATTAGCATGTTGGGGAATTGAACCAGCAGCCCCAGTGCTGTTAGACAGAATTGCTACCCACTTAGCCAGTAGGCAGCCTCACACATGTTCTCTGCATCTCTGTGGTGTGAACCAGCCCTAAGTCCATAGCCATGCTCAGTGTCACAAGCAATATACAATATATTGTCGTAAATATTGGGATGCCTGCCTTTAAATGCACATGAACTGTAATGGCATCCCAGTCTTACTCCGTAGAGTTCAACATTCATTTGACCCACCCTTTGCATCTATAACAGCTTCAACTCTTCTGGGAAGGCTGTCCACAAGGTTTAGGAGTGTGTCTATGGGAATGTTTGACCATTCTTTCAAGTACATTTGTGAGGTCAGGCACTGATGTTGGAAGAGAAGGCCTGGCTTACAGTCTCCGCTCTAATTCATCCCCAAGGTGTTCTGTTGTGTTGAGGTCAGGACTTTGTCCAGGCCAATCAAGTTCCTCCACCCCAAACTCACTCATCCATGTCTTTATGGACCTCGCTTTGTGCACTGGTCCAAATCATTTGGTGGAGGGGGGATTATGATGCAGGGTTGTTTTTCAGGGGTTGGGCTTGGCCTCTTAGTTCCAGTGAAGGGAACTCTTAAGGCATCAGCATACCAAGACTTTTTGGACAATTTCATGCTCCCAACTTTGTGGGAACAGTTTGGGGATAGCCCCTCCTATTCCAACATGACTGCACAAAGCAAGGTCCATAAAGGCATGGATAAGTGAATTTGGGGTGGAGAAACTTGACTGGCTGCACAGAGTCCTGACCTCAACCTGATAGAACACCTTTTGACTGAATTAGAGCAGAAGCCAGGCCTTCTCATCCAACATCAGTGCCTGGCCTCACAAATTCACTTCTTGAAGAATGGTCAAACATTCCCTTAGACACACTAAACCTTATGGACAGCCTTCATAGCCTCCCCAGAAGGGCTATGTTCTAGCTGCAAAGGGTGGGCCAAATCAATTTTGAACCCTAGAGACTAATGCCCCGTACACACGGTCGGACATTGATCGGACATTCCGACAACAAAATCCTAGGATTTTTTCCAACGGATGTTGGCTCAAACTTGTCTTGCATACACATGGTCACACAAAGTTGTTGGAAAATCCGATAATTCTGAACGCGGTGACGTAAAACACATACGTCGGGACTATAAACGGGGCAGTAGCCAATAGCTTTCATCTCTTTATTTATTCTGAGCATGCGTGACACTTTGTGCGTCGGATTTGTGTACACACGGATTTTGTTGGCGGAAAATTTTATAGCCTGCTCTCAAACTTTGTGTGTCCGAAAATCCGATGGAAAATGTGTGATGGAGCCTACACATGGTCGGAATTTCCGACAACAAAGTCCTATCACACATTTTCCGTCTGAAAATCCGACCGTGTGTACAGGGGAATAAGACTGGGCTGGACATTGAAGTTCATGTGTGTGTAAAGGCAGGTGTCTCAATATTTTTGACTAGTGTATCTGGCAAGATTTACAATGGTGGTGGAACCCACCTACACATAAATACTACATTTAGACATAGTTTAAGGACCTGGGAGATGAGAAAACTTCTCTACATGAAGCAGCATGTTTGAGAAGCGAACCCAGACACTCAGGGATGCTAAACAGAAGTTCTAACCTCTAAGCCACAGAGCTCTCACACGTGAAAACCTCCTACACATAAATACACATAAATACTGCATTTCTTTGGACAGGTGATGGAATTACATTACTCAAGAGTTTTACTTCTTGATTTATTTTGTGATATTTGGTGTTTTTTTGTGGGTGAGTGTAGAATAGTAATATTACCCTCAAAGTTTTGGGAATTACATTTTGAGTTCTGATGTTGGTACACGTATCACATTTTTGGGCTCAAATTAATATTATTTGAAAATAAAAAAAGCACAAAAAATTGTGACTCATTTTAAATTAGCATCAGCAATGTTATTGTTTGTGCTTTGTAAAGACACTTGTGTCAGTTTGGGTAAAGATTGTTGTGAGATGGAGAGTAACAAGTGAAAGTGACAGAGAAAAATATATTTTACCAAAACATTCCACATTCTAGCATTCTTAAAAACAAAATATTTAAAGTAGAAGCAACAATGTTGCAAAGGAAAATTTATTTCAGAGAAATATACATTTCATCTCAACATTAAAAGGATTTTATTTGTGAAAGTTACAATTGTTCCATTAGAATCAATGGCTAAAACTTGCATTGGTACTATAAAAGCGTGGATTTTCAAATCCAAAAAATGCTCTTTAACCAATTCAGCCCTAAGTTTGGCTGCTGAATGACCGGGCCATTTTTTGCGTTTCGGCACTGCATCAAATTAACTGACAATTGCGTGGTCGTGCGACACTGTACCCAAACAAAATTTATGTCTTTTTTTTTCCCCACAAATAGAGCTTTCTTTTGGTGGTATTTGGTTGCCTCTGGAGTTTTTATTTTTTGCACTATAAACAAAAAAGGAGTGACAATTTTGAGAAAAACACAATATTTTGCACTTTTTGCTATAATAAATATCGCCATTTTTTTTTAAAAAAAGCAATTTTTTTTCTCAGTTTAGGCCGATATGTATTCTTCTACATATTTTTGGTAAAAATAAAAAATGCAATAAGCGTATATTCATTGGTTTACGCAAAAGTTATAGCGCCTACAATATAGGGGACAGATTTATAGCATTTTTATTATTATTATTTTTTTTACTAGTAATGGTGGCGATCTGCGATTTTTATCGGGACTGTGACATTATGGCAGACACATTGGACACTTTTGACACATTTTTGGGACCATTGGCATTTATACAGCGATCAGTGCTATAAAAATGCACTGATTACTGTAAAAATGTTACTAGCAGGGAAGGGGTTAACACTAGGGAGCGATCAAGGGGTTAACTGTGTTCCTTGTGTGTGTTTCTAATTGTAGGGGGAGGGGACTGACCTAGAGGAAATGACAGATCGTGGTTCCTATCTATTAGGAACTCACGATCTGTCACTCCTCACAGAACAGGGATTTGTGTGTTTACACACACACGCCCCTGTTCTGCCTCTCGTGCCCGCAGTCGCTCATGGCCGGTGGTCATCCTGACCGTTGGCCACGAGCAGCGGCACCCTCGCAGTGCAGCGAGTGCGCGCGCCTGCTATCCCGGTCCCGCGAGCCGTCGTAGCTATACATCATGCTAACATCATTTGCGGTAATTAGTGCCGCCGCGCTACAGTAAGTTACCCCCATTGTGTACTGATCTGTGCATTGGACCCACATAGATATACTTTCCGATATGTGTTCCTCCACCAGGAGCCCCACTATGTTGATGAGAAAGTGTTTTTAACTGTCACATATGAGTTGCCAATTGTCTTCCACTACAATAAACATGTAATTTACTACACTTAGATCAAGCCCTTTTTTCACCTTGTCTGCACTTTCATATAACATCAATATTGTAATAGCAATACAAATAATTGGTATTATATAAATTGCAGTATAAGTTTACTTGAAAAATCTATTTTTATGGTTTGAGTGTTGCCTGTCTGCTGGCCAGTGCTTTCTACAGCTTCCTAGATTTTCTGGATGCTGTTCAGCTTCCCCTCTGCTCTTTACTTTCAATTTCTAAAGACTACATATCCCATGGTACCTTGCTGCCTGCAAGCAGTGATTCCTGTATGGATTGTGGTTCCTGAAACTCCTCCTCATAGCGCCTCTGTACTTCAGAAGGCAGGCTCTGTGAAATGTGTGACACAGCAGTGCCAACTCACAGGGCATAGTGAATACATTACACAGAATTCAAGGAAGTAGGTGTGTGCGGATTTTCACAAAGTAAATGTACAAACTTCAAGATCCTTCAGATTAATATGAGTAGGTTAGAAATAATTTAAGTAATAATTGACTCTTAACTATTACTATCATATTTTGCAAAAACAGAATGTTTTTTCTTTATCACTGTACCTTAATGCTTTCAAATGTTACATTGAAATGTTGTACGATTTTCGTATGTTCAGTCAATAAACATTTATGAAACAAAAAGAAATAAAAAAAATACAGCATTTAAATTAATATAATTTTAAATTTTGATCATAGATACTCTTTAAATTCTACATGTCCTACAACAACTCCAGCGGAGGCAAAACCAACTGGTTCAGCTGCTAAACAGATACATAGAACAAGTAAGGGAACGTGGAAGCCAGCTAAAGTTTGCATGTGAAGCCAGTGTCAGTGGGAAACCACTCTGTGTCCCTTATTACTATACCATATTATTATATTATCTTCTTTCTTTCTGTGTCTCTCCCTATTCATTTCCTTTTTATAACTCTAATGCCCCGTACACACGATCGGACTTTCCGACAACAAAACCGTGGATTTTTGTTCGAAGGATGTTGGCTCCAACTTGTCTTGCATACAAACATTCACACAAATGTTGGCCAACAATTACGAACGTGGGAACGTGGTGATGTACAAGACGTACGACGAGCCGAGAAAAAGGAAGTTCAATAGCCAGTGCGGCTCCTTCTGCTTGATTCTGAGCATGCGTGAATTTTTGTTTGTCGGACTTGTGTACACTCGATCGGAAATTCCGACAACAAAGTTTTGTTGGCGGAAAATTGAGAACCTGCTAGCCAACATTTGTTGGCGGAAAGTCCGACAACAAATGTTCGATGGAGCATACACACGGTCGGACTTTCAGCCAACAAGCCCACATCCAACATTTGTTGTCAGAAAATCAGATCGTGTGTACGGGGCATTATAGTCTCTCACTCAGTCTTTCTATCTCTCGATCTCCTTCTTCTCTATCTCTATCTTCTCTACCCCTCACTTTTTGTACACATCTTTCTGTCTTATTCTCCCTCTTCACCTTATCTCTCTCTCTCTCGCACTCTCTTTTTCTTAATGTTTCTTTCTTTCTCTATATCTTTTTCTCTGCATCTCTCTCTTTCTTTCACTGTTTCGGGCTTATTTACTGAAGGCAAATAGACTGTTTACTTTGCAAGGGGATTATCCCCAGAACTTAATGAATGAGGCGAAGCTGCTGACTTCCCTCATCCAATCACATGCAATTTTTTATTTATTTTTTTTTGCACATGATTTTACATTTAACATTTACTAAAGTCTGGGAAAAATGTAATTCCAAATTGCAACTTCCTTGCAAAGCGAACAGCCTATTTGCTTTTGGTAAATCAATCCCTATATCTCTACATTTTGCTCTAACACTGTCTATATTTAGTTGTCTTTCTATCTATCACTAGCTGTATCATCGTCTCCCACTGTGTAATTTTTATCCTTTTTGCTACATCTCTATTTGTCTTTTTTTCTTTTTTCTCTCTGTTTTTATCTTGTTTGCTCTGTATTCCCCTTGTATTCCTCAGTATAACAAATCTATGCGAAATGAATGATAACATAGGTCTGCTCCTTTGACTGCAGTTTTCATTTTCTAAGAGAGCTAATTTTTCATTTTCTAAGAGAACGTATTTGTTTATTTGTCCAAGAGAACCTCAAATTGGTGAGTTTTGTACAGTGTAAACTTGAAACGGATTTTGGCCTTATTTACCTTTACTGCATTCATTGCACCACACCCACATTTTATAATGGCACCAGCTTCACCCTATTATCTTCTCTTCCAGATTTACATCCTCCTCTGAAGGAGGCAAAAAAACAGTGGCCTTTCAGAAATGAACTGAAAAGCATGAAATGAAAAGTGCAAAATGAAAAGCGCGAAGTGAAAAGTGCGAAGTGAAAAGCACAAAAAGAAAAGCGCGAATCAACACTCACCAAACTTCTACTAACACAAAATTTGCAGAATTAGCAGAAGGAGCCCAAAGGGTGGCGCTAAAGATCTTAAAAACCATATAGTACTTCACTACATTCGTGATTGTTGGCCAACAATTGTGTGCCATGCGTATGCAAGACAAATTTGGGCCAACGCCCTTCAGACAAAAGTTCACGGTTTTGTTGGCCAACAATCTGATCGTGTGTATGAGGCATAACTGTGCCATATATTGGCGTTGCACAGCCCTCCAGTACACCATTGTCTCCCACTGCTGTCAATCACAACCAGTGAGATGGGTGCCGGGGGCAGGGCTGAGCTGAGCTGAGCCGGGCTCTCTCAGTCTTCTGGACGCAGAGAGCCAGCTTGGGAGTGAGCATGCATGAGTGCCCCCACAGCACGTGGTTTGCTATGGGGCACTTTGCAAGGGGAGTGGCCCAGAGTGCTGTCGGGGGACCCAAAAAGAGGAAGATTGGGGCTGCTCTGTGCAAAACCACTGCACAGAGCAAGTAAGTATGATGTTTGTTATTTTTTTTAAATAAAACATTTTTACACTCATTTTGTGACTGAAATGAAACTGTTGTAGGGTGAAAGATTTCCATTCGGAAGATAAATTGTTGATGGATAGACTCTTAGCTAGAGATTACAGCAAAAATTAAAAAAAAAAAAAGCTTACCGGAGGGCATGCAACGAGACAAGAACAATTGGCAAACAGAAACTAAGGATACAATCAAAACGATTATGAGGTTTTCAGAACAGTACCAAGACACATCATATTGAAATACTGATATTTGCTATTGAGTGATACTATTATCAGCAGATACACTAGAGGTTACCCCAAAATGGTATATAGGTGATGTGCAAAAGACAGGATGACACAGAGCCATTATCTGAGTTAAATCAAAGGTGAATTATGCAAAGCAAAAGGTACCTTCCTATGCTGGAGGTAAATCCAATATTCATGGATTGAGAAAGGAAGTTTAACAAAAGCAGCCCCTCAGATATTTGCCCCCCCCCACATAGTACGCCTTTTTACCCCCCAAAAAATGTACATAGTAAATAACCACAGTCATGCCATTATAGAGTTCTTTATTTAACCACTTGCCACGCAATCCAATTCTGGCATTTCTCTCCTACATGTAAAAATCATAATTTTTTGCTAGAAAAGTACTCAGAACTAACAAACATTATATATATATATATATATATATATATATATATATATATATATATATGTGTATATATATATATATTTTTAGCAGAGACCCTAGGGAAAAAAATGGCGGTCATTGAAATTTTATGTCACACGATATTTGCGCAGCAATTTTTTAAACGCAATTTTTCTGGAAAAAGAACATTTTCATGAATAAAAAAAAAACAAAGCACAATATTTACCACAATTCTTTTGTACAATGTGAAAGATGATGTTATGCTGAGTAAATAGATACCAAACATGTCACACTTTAAAATTGCGCACACTCGTAGAATGGCACCAAACTACAGTACTCAAACATTTTTTACAGGTTACCAGTCTGGAGTTACAGAGGAGGTCTAGCACTAGAAATTTGCTCTCGCTCACATGTCTGGTTTAAATGCTGTTTACATATGCGGGCACACAAACGCTGTTTACATATGCGGGCACACATTTTTTATTACTTTTCTTCCTATTACAAGGAATGTAAACATCCCATGTAATAGGAATAGGGCATGACAGGTTCTCTTTATGGAGAGATCTTGGGTCTATAAGTCCTCACATCTCTCCTCTATGCTGGAAATTTAATCTAAACCTGAAATTTAAAAAAAAAATCTATCTCAGGTATTCCAGCAAAAAAACGGCAGTGTTTACATGTTCCAGCGCCGGAAGTGACATCATGACATTGCTTTCAGCCTCTGAGAGTCATAGAGATGGCCGGGGACCATCTGGTCCATGGCCAGCTCTTTGCGAATCCACCGCCACTGGTGGATTCATTCTCTGGCTCTCCGATTGCACTGGAGGGCGTCAGGAGGGGGTCAATGTCCCCTCCCGTTGCCTGTAGAAGTAATAAAGTGGCTAAACAGCTGCTATAATGGTTTTTACAATATAGGGAATCGCTGGCTGAAAAAAAAAAAAGATATCTGGATGATGCCTGTAGCTGTAGGAATCGTCCAGATATCTGCACTCAAAGTAAATTACGTCATATGACGACCACCCAGGGGAAATGGTTGATAAGATATTTTAAAAAAAAAGTTCCACAGTGTAAATCCATGATCAATCACATCATCCAGCAATGTAGATCCCTCATTAGTCACGATGACTGATGCCCTGTTTTTTTTTCTTCTCTCTGTCTCCTATTTTGCTTTTTCCCTTCTTCCATTTTTACTTTTTCCTATCTCACTTGTGGTATGAGTATTTTTACATCTAGTGTTTAATTACTTTTCTGTCTGCTTATGTGCATTATCCAATAGCATAGCCAGCTCCTGAGGTTTCTTCATAGTGGTATACTCCCACACCAACCCAACAAATCTTCAATTTGCTTGATTAGCCTGATGCTGATTGGGTGGGTGGAGATCCTCATATATTATATATAGAATGTGTTTCTCTGTCATTTTTATGCAGTGACCAAGGCTCTCCAGCCGAAATATGTCAGTTTTTGGTTTTCCTACATGTGCCAACAAATTATTCTTATGGATTGGAGTTGTCAGCTATTTTTCTATTTTGACTGATGCCCTGATGACCCACCTACAAAAACATGAGGAACTGCACATGGGGATCCTGCTATTGATGGACTCTGGGAATGTACAGCTCGCTGACAGCAAAATACGAATGACAGCTGATCGGTGATGCAGTCTGACTATATTTGGTCACTGACAACACACAGCATCTCCCAGCTGGCTTGATTACTATGGGAATTAATTTGTTAATGGCAGTAGTAATCCACACACTCCTGCAAAGAAAGCCAGCATCCCTGTAGCAGGAGTCTTTAGATAGATTTTAATCATCTTCATTCACATCTGCTTACACTGGAAAAACCCTGTACCGAGAGGAATCAGACAAAATAATTCTATAGGTGGCTTCACCTTGACTGGTCAGATGTGAAAGTATCAAAAGTGTCCTGCTTTATTGTCTTGTATCCTCAGATGTTAGCATGGGACAGTTGTTATCTTCACCAGATATAAATTCAAAAACCAACACTGGTTTAGAAAGCAAAGAGGTTTGTGAACTTGTAAGCCAGAATTCTCAATGCAAATTGCAATGAAAACTCAGAACAGGAAAAAAAAAAGTAAGCCAAGAAAGATCTTTCACTTAATTGGATAACAACCTGAGACAAAACCATGTATATGACAACAAATTCAGTCTTTGATAACTGTATGGATAAATTGTTTTGGATGCTGATCTGTCAAGTGTAATAAAATTACCGGATCCTGAATAAGCATCTATAGAATGTGTGAAAAAGTACACATATCTGGGACAATTAACACCAAATTGGAAAGCAGCCAATATGAAATATCCAAATCTCTGCTGCTGTTATCCACAGTGGTTCCCATTTCTAAAAAGTGGAGCAATTATTTTCTCAATCTTCTCAACAAATAAAAACAAAATGATTATATTTTTCCAACCATCATATATGATTGGTTAATGGAACTGGAAATAATTTGAAAAGTCTACATGATAAAACCATTCATGTACCTAGGGATGGTCAGTCAGACAGTATTGCATGTATAGATTTATGAATGTAGAGTCCAGCAACTAGTCAAAGGGTAAGACAAACAGACTGTGGACTTTGCAAGTTCAGTTTCCCAGAGCTTAGTGGATGAGATGAGCTTCACTTTACAAAGAATACCGAATCACATGCAAGGAAAATAAAAACAACACAATTTTTGCTTGCACATGATTGGATGATGGAAGTCAACAAAGCTATCCCCTCATTTATTAAGCTCTGGAGCAACTGCACTTGCAAAGTGCACAATCTACAGTATTTGTCTTTAGTAAATAAAACCCTATGAGTCTTTGGTTGCACTTGAAAAACATGCCTTCCTGGGATTCACTGTAAAAAATATTGAGGCAACTATTTGCGTCAGCTTTTTGAGTACTGTCAACTAAACTTATTTTTGTCTAACTCATTGGACTTTTCATGTTTTCAACTTTGTTGTTTTAAGTAAAGCCAACTTATTTTTTTTCATTTTATAGACCATAGTGTTTTAAGTTAGGAATACATACCTTAACTTGTCTGGAACTATAGTTTTAAGTAAAACCAACTAATTTTTTCCAGTTTCTAGACCATTGGTTTAAGTAAAGCCTACTCAATATTTTCATTTTATAGACCATAGGTTTAAGTAAAGCCTACTCAATATTTTCATTTTATAGACCATAGGTTTAAGTTAGGAATACTTATATTAGCTTGTCTGGAACCATAATTTTAAGTGATATTAACTTATTTTTTCTTGTAACTTACTCATTTTTTTAAGTAGGCAAAACTTATTTTCCAAATGTATTTGATATGTGTTTGAAGGTTTTTATATAATAATAATAATAATAATAATAATAATAATAATAATAATAATAATAATACAGTAATATGGTTTTAAAAAAAGGAATAGTCTCATGAAACTCATGAATTGCCTCATGAAAAGGTTTTCAAAACAAATTAACATTTAATATTTATAAAGTGTTACAAATGTAATATCATTAAAGCCGCATCAAATGTAAATGTAAACATCTTAAGAAAAATGCCTCTTTCTCAGCTAACACATCAAACTGAAACGCACACATGTAACATACAGTATATTTGTAAAGAACATAGAACACAGAATGAATTAACTTTTTATAAAGCCTTTTAGAAAAGTAATTTACACTTTAAAGTGTGAACTTTTGAAGATAGATTTCCCACATCTAGCTATAAAAAGATCTTCTGAAAAACGTCAAAGGTATATTTTAGGTTTTTAGGGTAGCTCAGGTTAAAAGCATAAATGAGTCCCAAAAGAAAAACACATGCTTAGGGTACATCAGAGATTCCAGTGAGAACCTCTACTCCCTCAGAAACTATCCCCAAGGTGGTACTGTTTTCATCAGTAACTTTGTCGATAACAAAAATATTCAGGATCAAGATAGATAGGTCTTCTTGGATCCCTGAGGCATCCTCATCATCCAGGTCCTGTGGAGACAAAAAAAAACAGTGTAATGAGATTAGAGAGAAGCAGAGCTAGGTTCAGTGAAGCAGCAGATGTGATGGCTAAGTTAGCTGTTCACTACTGAATGCAGTGCTGCAAATCCACTTGCACCACTGCTAAGTTAGCACTTGCAGAGCAAAAGCATTTAGTTGCCGTGTTAAGCAACAAGATGGCATCCTCTATAACATTATTACTGTTTACAAAAAAGTGACAAGTACATTATCACTATAAGTACACAAACATATTGTAGCACAATAAATATTTTTTAACCTAAACCCTTGATTTGGTAAAACCATTTTATTGTTGGCAGTTCTGAAACAAAACCTGTTTCTGAAAGACACAATCCTCCTCCATTGTGATTTTAAATTCACAGCCTTAGCATAGCTGTGTGAAGTTGGCACCTCATAATATGTGAAAAAAAATATACCATTTATTTGTGCTGCATTTGTGTTGAGTTGTGCCACAAAAATGAACATTTCTGATGGTTTCATTTTGAAGTTATTGCACATTAAATTTGATATTATGTGACCTCAAGCCCCACTCACCCCATGTGATTACATTTTAAAAACAAATATACCATTTGTTTGTGCTGCGTTTGTGCCACTAAAACAAACGTTTATGCCGGCTTAGTTTCAGATATTATAGTTGATGAAACCCTTCCCACTTTGGACCCCATGTTATTAAATTTCAAAAAACATTAGACCATATATTTGGGCTGAGTTTGTGCTTTAATAACTGGTATTGGTATAGTTTAAATCATGAGCCAGGGCATTGGTGCCCACATAAATGCCATATGACATGCTAACCATTTCTCCTACACACAGAATAAACAGCCCATAATTATTCTTTCTGATATAAAATGAAAGTGCTATGTGAAAAAATACACCATACCAATATACTTGTTTTTGCTACACAAATGCAGCACAAACTTATGGTACATTCGTTTTTGAATTGTATTAACAGTGCAAAGTGGGCAGGGCTTTAGGTTACTTAATCTAATGATGAATGTCCAATATCTCAAAAATCGGACAAACAGAAAGTTGAACATTCATTTTTGTGGGACAAAACCAGCACAGACAAATGGTATAATTGTTTTTAAAATGTTATAACGTGGTGCAAAGTGGGAGAGGTTTCATCAACCATACTGTGCAATATCTCTGAAACCAAACCAGCACATATGTTCATTTTTGAAGCACAAATCAGCACAGATTCTGTGCAAACAAATGCTATCTTTCTTTTTAAATTTTATTAACATTGGGTGCAAAGCTGGCAGGGCTTGATGTTATATAATCTGAGTTTAAATTCCAATATCTCAAAAACTGAAACATTCATTTTTGTGGAACAAAACCAGCACAAACAAATGGTATAATTGTTTTTAAATTTGAATAGCATGGGGTGCAAAGTGGGTGGGGTTTCATCAATTATTATGAGCAATATCTCTGACCCAAATGGCACGAATGTTAATATTTGCAGCACAAATCAGATTCAGCACAATAATGCTATCTTTGTTTTAAAATATTAATAACAAGGGGTGCAAATTGGGTGGGGCTTGAGGTCACATAATCTAAAATTTAATATGCAATAACTTCAAAACCGAATGGCAGATACATTCATTTTTGAGCACAAAACAGTTTTTAAGCTTAACAGCCCGCGGTCCCTCACCCTGCATCTTGGTTGTGTTGTGCCGAATGCAGTAAGCGCAAACTTTGCCTGCACACAACTGAGTTGTCTCAATAGGTGTATTCAATGGATGTATGTCCATTTATTATAAATATATTAATTAGCAAATAAAATAAACATTTTGGATGGTATGTTAAGTTAAGCAACATTTAAAGCATGTGAACGATACATTGTTCAATGTTCATTCTTACCTTTCACTGCCATTGCATGGCTTTGTAGTGCAGACTTGGAAAAATTCTTATCACTGGTGGTGCACTTTTGTCCTGATGGGCCTTAAATATATGGGAACTACCTTGTGCAGGTTTTCAAAGTTCCAAAAGACGTCAAACTTTTTAAAATTACAGCATTAAAATTTGTGCGGTTGCACGTTTTGCAAACATCTGCTTCCCGCAATTTCAGTCAAATGAAAAGATATTTTTTTTAAAGTAAATGTAACTCAATTAAAATATGGAAATGCACATACCTTAAAAGGTGTGTCCAGATTACCCAATATTATGCATAATTTGTGTAAATGTAAAAGGTGTGTTTTAAGAACTAATGGAAATTAAGTAAGGTATTTAAAATATCAAAGTAAATTAATTAACATTTATTTATTTGTTGAAAATTATAACATTTTTATGTTAAAATTACAAGCCAACAGAATTTTTATCAGTGTGCTAAATGTACTTTTAGCCACAAACTTTAATATCAAGGTTATTTGCACTGGCAGACAGGCCAGTATACATAAGGAAATTAGAGAAAATTACCCAAATAATATCCATCAGGAAGTGGTATAGAAAAAAATCTTGTATTTGAACAATGGTTGGAGAACCATACAAGAAGAGTAGAATGGATAGTGCGGGGGATCTATGACAATCGGAAATTTCTATTTGACATAGTAGAAGATTTTGGTGGCCAAATTAAAAAAAAAATTCCTTGAAGTAAAAAGCTTAACACTGTGCCAAGATATACAAGATATATTGCTCAATTTGACAAACCTTACAAAGAGGAGCAGCGGGACAACACTGCATACTTATTAAACAAGTTTTTACCATTAGAGAACCAAGTTTTCCTTTTTATCTGAACCCTCCAACCTCGATTTCAATACCCAATTCCCAGTGCTAACTTAAAGTGGTTCTAAGGTTGAAGGGTTTTTACCCTAATTCGTGTATGCTTGTTTGATGCTGTTAGCAACTTTTTGGATTTTACTAAATTGTTTTATACAGGATTACTAATCTGGTGAATGGATTTGGAGGTCAGACGGAAGACTTGCCTGGAGCTGGGAGTACCTATCATACTAATGAGGAGACCACTGATGTTCCAATTCATGCAATAAACCTATTTTGACCACCTTAACCAGGGTCAAAATCATCTGGTAAGCCCCCTGCTTTATAGCACGTGGTGGAGTGACCTTTCCTATAGGGATTTTCAAGCTATTTTCACACTCTTTTCCACTTATATAAGGACTGTGTAGTATTGAATGGTTGGAAATTACCGTTTCTACTTCATCTAATAGACTGTTTCTGGACTCAATTCCTTTTGAGTGTTTTTTGGGGGATTATCATTGTTTACATAATTTTCACTGGACTGTCCCATTTTATGAACTTTGCACTTTATCTGGGTATATTATATTACATGTGGAATATTCACGAATTTGGATCTCATACTGGATGAGTTTTTTAAGTATAGTGCTGCATATTTTTATATATTAATGGAGATATATTCCTCCAAGGTATAGTACTAACATCTAATTTTCAAACTGAGACCTAAGCACGAAGATATCTGTTTGGTATATACCCTAATTTAATACCTGCATTAAGGTAAAAAACCTTCTATTTGCCGTTTCTCTCCCCTAAATACTTACCCAAGTCCTCTATCAATCCAACACTGTACCCATCTGCAGCAGCACTGGTCTCTTTCTTGCTCTCACAGAAAAGACTGAGATCAGTGGAAACCATAGGTTCAAGAGAGGAGGAGCAGACAGTGCTGACAGGGGACCCCAGTAGAGGAGGTAAGGGGCCATGTCTTTTCACAGAACAGGTAAGTATAAACCTTTTTTTGTTTTAGGGAAAAAAGTGAGCCTCTAGTATCACTTTAAACAGAAAAATCAATAAAAATGCTCCTTCTTTTCTTTGTGCTCTTCTTTGTCTGAAACTGAAGGATTGACATATGTAATAGATAATAGCTACCCAAGTACACTTGACAAAAGAAAGACAAAACAGGAGATATATAACAATTTTATATATAATGTTACCCATGTTAAAGGGGTGCAGGGTAAAGAGACTCCAAAGGGGTGCAGGGTAAAGAGACTCCATTCCACACCAAACACCCAGTGTGCAGTTATTAAATGAACACTTGCTTCACATTTCAATGAAAATAAGAACCTAAAGTGCAGTGCAAGGTTACACATTTCACAAACCATTGTTCACTTAACTAACTCAATACAGACGCTCAAAAGAACTGCTTAAGATGCTTCAGCTACACAGACCCACGGCAGTATGAAAGCAGAAAATATACCTTGACAAAAGCAGGACTTTTGCTCCACTTGGACCAGCATATACTAAAAATATTGAAAGTTTATGAGCTAAATAAGCACTTGTACATGCTCTTAACTTTTGTTCTACATATTGAACTTGGATCTACAGTATGTCATTTACTTGAAGTTTTTTCTGACAAAGCATTTGATGTGTGGTTAAAATAAATTGTTAATGTGAAATCAATCAAGTTCTTATTATAAATTTTATGATAACTTGACCATTGTAATGTTTGGTAAATCCTGTATGCTGTTATAAGTCAGAATGGTGATTGTGGCTGTATGGTCTAACACATCTAAATGGTTGCGATCTCATGTATCTGTTTTGTTGTACACATGTCTCTATAGATGCTGGCAGACCCTGAGGAATTTTAAAATGTCAGACAGCTGACTGAGAACTGTGCTCTGTCAGTGGCATCACTATATGATGCAGGAGAGGTTTGGCTTCCCAACAGAAACATGCTTGAGCAGTTGGGGGTAGGGTCACTTGACTTCAATTAATCCCCCCACAGCTGACCAGCCATGTTTGTAAACCTTTTATGGCACTGCAGGACCACAGGAATGCCATGAACCAGCATTTCCAAATAATGGTTAATATGACACTTGTTTTAAAAATAATATTCATCACACTTAAAAAGACATTTAGAATTACAGAATAAAATAGCCTTACACAATCTTTTAAAATCAAGCATTGATTTGATTTTTTTCCATATTTATTATTATTTTTTATTTTATGTACATCTATATATATATATATATATATATATATATATATATATATATATATATATATATATATATATATATATATACACATATATATATATATATATATATATATACACAGAATTACAGAATAAAATAGCCTTACACAATCTTTTAAAATCAAGCATTGATTTGATTTTTTTCCATATTTATTATTATTTTTTATTTTATGTACATCTATATATATATATATATATATATATATATATATATATATATATATATATATATATATATATATATATATACACATATATATATATATATATATATATACACATATATATATATATATATATATATACATATATATATATATATATATATATATATATATATATATACATATATATATATATATATATATATATATATATATATATATATATATATATATATATATATATACATATATACATATACATATACACACACATACATTTTGTTCAATTGTCATCTGTTTTACAATGTTCAGGATTGAGCTGTTATGCGTGGCCGTATCCACTGGGGATTATCGCAGGCTTCCGCATTGGGCTCCTTCATGTACCAACCGGCGCGCAGGCCCCTGTCATGTCCACGCAGTGGAGATATCCACACACGATGGGGACTTCTGTGTTTTTTTTTTGGGTGGTCCTTGTGATTACATGGTGGCCCTCTGTGGGCGCCTGCCTGTCCATCCAGCGAGAAGGTTACACTTCAGCTCCATCCATTAGGGATACTTTGATTGATCCATTTTACTGTTTGGTAATGTATTGTACATTGACCATTGTAAATATACGAAAATTGGTTGTTATATGCTTAGCTATATTATGATATTTGGTGACCACCTATATTTGTAGCGTAGAATGGAAAAGTACCCAGTGCCCCCCCCCTTCCGAAGAATATAACTCAGAAACATGCTGGGATGCATCAAAGAAACTCATGTGGACTGACCACGGTATATCTCTGGCAGTACCTGGGGTGCAATTTGATACCAATTGGGTATTGGTTCTATGATGGTTTGAATATATGTACATATACAAATATTGTAAAAAATTGTTTCATGTGCCTTTTTTTACTATTAGACTATTACAATTGATTTCACTCTAATTCTAGAATTGCTGCACTTCTCTCTTCTGTCACTAGATGACCGGGTATTTGGTGGCATTACATAAGCAAGGGCAGAATAGGAATGAATAGAAATGAATGGGGTGTCTCAGCCAATGGACAGGGATTTTCTTGGGTCCCTTGGCCTGCTGGGAGAGCCTATTTATTTGGATGGAGTCAGGTGATTGGGTTCTGTGCCACCTGGGATGGTGAGGAAGTGGGAAAACTTCAGCAAGTGCCAAGTCACGGACCCAGTGGGACAGCAGAGGTGACGCTTGTGGAGTGCCAAGCCAGGGATCTAACATGTCAGCAAGGGTGAAGCTTGAGGAGTATCTGTGAGTGCCAAGCTAGGGACCCAGCGGTAAAGTGACGGTGACGCTTGAGGAAGATATTGAGTGCTAAATTGGAATAGCTCAGGGGATCCAGTGGCAGTGGATCAGTAAGTCTAGTGAAAGACTGAGGGCTCAGTGGAAGTGAAGTTCTAAAATAGGAGATTGTAGAAGAAATTAAAGAGTTCATTGCAACCTCTGTTAGAAACTGTTACAAGACTGTTGCTGTAGGAGACAGCGTTCCTACTCGTCCAGATGTGGTGTCTGGCTAGATACCTTTCCCTGCATGGCTATCTACCCATAGAAGTCTCAGGGTCTGCCAATTAACATTGCAAATACTTAAAGAAAGGAGATTAAGGTCTGGTGTGACCCCTCTGACACCTCCATTCCTAATAGTGCACAAAAAACAAGAAAAATAGCCCTGGGACTTTAGATGAGTTGAGAGAGGTTTAGCCAATGTCCACAGCGAACACTGAGACAAAATCAGGATCTCGCAAAATGCATAGGGCTTTATTGATGCTTGTTTTTTGCCGGTACATGCTGGGTATTATTGATGTCTGCATTATGTTTACATACTTCCCTGTCCACATCTATGTACATTTTATTTTCTTATTGTGTAATGTGTATGTGTATTTACTGACCCAGCAACTTTCAAGTTTTATTGTTGACAAATCTTTGTATATTTACTTTCATCTGTGTTGTGTACATTGGCTATTATGCTGGGTAACTCACAATCATTGTTGTTGCCGCTCCGTTACATAACATTTTGAAACAAATAAAATTGATTTTGTCTCAGTGTTCGCTGTGGACATTGGATAAACCTCTCTCTCCCCAGGGCTATTTTTCTTGTTTTTTTTGCATCTACTTAAGGATGTTCTGGCCTCAACAGTTCTGTTGAAGAGACAATAAATCTGTTTGTATTCAAGAAGTGTCTGGCACCCATCAATCTACTTTGCATCACACCCACCATGTTTTGTAACCCACTTGTCGCGGTACTACTTACAGTGAGACCACAGGCGAGCAGGTGACACTGATTCCCCCAGGGCGTGCAGTCTAAGGGCCAGCCAGTATTCTGCCAGGGACCTCCTCACGAGGATTTGGGCTTAGCTGCATGCTGACCCAAGGTCATGATCCCTGGGTTCACCCTGCTCGCTAGGGAAGTACCAGAAGACACTGTCATACAAGGATGGATGGATGAAGCAAAGGAGAGCTGGATAGCGAGCCAAGATCAGGGCGGGCTGCAGACAACGTAATCAGAACAAGCCGAGTCGGTACACAAGAGATCAGTGCACAAGAGGTCAGGTTAAAGCAGGTTACAAGCAGGGAGCTCAGAAACAAGAATTGCTCAAGCAACCAGAAAGTGGTCTGAGAGGGATTTAAATAGAGAAGAACATGAGGGGCTGGACAGGAAGTAGCAGGAAGGAAATATATATTAATCAACAGGTGAGGCCAGCGACACTCATAGCTGCAGAGTGCAGCAGAGATGAACACAAGCTAGTGGAACAACAGGTGCCAGCCGACCTACAGCAGTAAAGGTAAGACACAGATCAGCTCCGCAGCTGATCTGTGACAGTACCCCCCCCTTACGAGGTCCCCCTACATGTCTGGGGGCTGGCTTGGCGGGAAATTTCTGATGGAATCTGGTCACCAAGCGTGGGGCTGAGACATCGGTGGCAGGAACCCAAAACCTCTTCTCCGAACCATAGCGCTTCCAATTAATCAGATCAGAGCAGCTTCCCTCTGGAGTATTTGGAGTCCAATATTTCTTTAATCTCATACTATGATCCATGGTATCAGCCACAGGAGCGGGGTGAGAAGAAGGGCAAGAGAAGCGATTGAGGACCAGTGGCCTGAGCAGGGAGAGGGCAGACAGAGCTTGAAGACAACTGGACTGATTTGACTGAGAATAGGAAATGGACCAATGAAGCAAGGGGCAAATTTCATTGAGGGCACCTGGAGTTGGATGTGCTTGGTAGAGAGCCAAATTCTATCGCTAGGCAGGAACTTAGGAGCCAGACGGCGATGACGATCTGCTGCCGTTTTATGCCTGGAAACAGCTAGATGAAGATTCTTCTTTCCAGATTGAGTTGAAGGACCTTTGGGTCTCAGCTGTTGCTGGTACAATAGGAGAAATGGGAACTGGAAAGGGAACAGATGGATACTGCCCGTAAACAGTGAAGAAGGGAGATTTTCCACAACTGGCATTGGAGTGATGGTTTAAGGCAAACTCTGCCTAGGGCAGAAGGTCCACCCAGTCATCTTGGTGGGCTGAGATGAAGGCATGGAGAAAATGTTCTACATTTTGATTGACACGTTCCGTTTGACCATTGGACTAGGGATGAAAGGCAGATGAAAAATCCAATTTAATCCCAAATCTGGCCAGGGCTCTCCAAAACCGAGCAGTAAATTGAACTCCTCTGTCAGAGACGATATGTATAGGCATCCCATGAAGATGAAAGATCTCCTTAATGAAAGTCGTGACAAGACTGGGAGCAGAAGTTAGGCATGGGAGAGGAATCAAGTGACACATTTTGGAGAACCGATTCACCACTACCCAGATGACTGTAGAACCTGTTGAGGGGGGCAGATCTGAGATAAAATCCATGGAAATACAACGCCAAGGTATATCGGGAACTGGTAAGGGCAGAAGCAACCCTGCTGAGGTGGACGTGGAAGACTTGGATAGTACACAAACCGTACAAGCTTGAACGTACTCTTTCACATCCTTATGAAGAGAGGGCCACCAGTAATGGCGCTGAAGAAGGTCACAATCACGAGATATAACAGGATGTCCAGAGAACTTAGAGTCATGTGCCCAGGCAAGGAGTTTGGGACGAAGTGCGGGAACTACAAAAGTTTTACTTGGAGGAGGCTGTGTAGACCGGAGCTGAGTAGTGGCTTGAATACGATGTTGGGGGATGATGGGACCAGGATCTAGGTGATTCTCAGAATCGTTGACATCAAATGGACGAAAGGTAATGTTGAAGTTGGATCGGGCAAAAAAGAGTTTGACGTGGGTTCAAGTGTTTCGCAGACTGTAAATACTGCAGATTTTTATGATCAGTATAGATGGTAATACAATAGGGAGAACCCTCTAGAAGATGTCGCCATTCTTGAAGAGCTAGCTTAATAGCCAGTAGTTCACGGTCCCCAATGGTATAGTTCTTTTCTTCATCAGAGAACTTCTTGGAAAAGAATCTGCAAGGCTGAGACTTGCCCTTCTGAGCTTGGAGTAGGACAGCACCGACTCCTACTAAAGAGGTATCAACCTGCATAGAAAAGGGTTTCCTAATGTCCGGAGGTAGGAGAATTGGGGCGGAGAGGAAGGCTGCCTTGAGTTTGTGGAAAGCATCATTGGCTTCAGGGGACCAGAGCCGGACATTGATACCCTTGCGGGTAAGAGATGTAATAGGGGCCACCAAGGAGGAGTAGTTCCGAATGAATTGGCGATAGTAATTGGTGAAGTCCAAAAAGCGTGGGTGGCTTTAAGACCAGAGGGCTGGGGCCACTCAGAGATGGCCCGAAGTTTGGCTGGATCCATGAGGAGGCCCTGTGATGAGATTATGTAGCCCAGAAATGGAACTTGTGTTTGTTCAAATAGACATTTCTCCAATTTTGCATATAGACAATTGTCCCGTAGACGCTGTAGCACAGCTTTCACATTGAGACGATGGGTAGGTAAGTCTGGTGAGAAAATAATAATATCATCCATATATACAATAACACAGACATACAGAAGGTCGCGGAAGATCTCATTAACCAAATTTTGGAAGACAGCTGGGGCTTTGCATAAGCCAAAGAGCATCACAAGATATTCATAATGTTCATCCCTGGTGATAAAGGCGGTCTTCCACTCGTCTCCTTCCCGGATTCTTATTGAATTGTAGGCCCCTCTAAGATCCAATTTGGTAAAAACATGAGAACCTCGCAGTCTGTCAAAGAGTTCCAAAATCAAAGGAAGAGGGTATCGGTTCTTCACGGTGATGGCGTTAAGACCCCTGTAGTCAATGCATGGACGGAGAGAACCATCTTTTTTCCCTACAAAGAAAAATCCGTCTCCAGCAGGTGAGTTGGATTTCCTGATGAAACCCTTTTGCAGGTTTTCCTGAATGTATTCAGACATGGCTTGCATCTCTGGGATAGATAGAGGGTAGACTCGGCCTTGGGGAGGAGAGGTCCCTGGTAAAAGATCAATGGAGCAGTCATAGTCTCTGTGAGAAGGAAGGCGATCAGCTGACTTTTTGCAGAAAACATCTCGGAAGGACTGATATTGGGAAGGCAACATGGGAGTTGTGGAGGTCTCAGCCAGAGGAATGGAAGGAGGTGGTAGTACCTTGGAAATACATTGTTGCTGACACTGACGACCCCAAGCCAATACTTGTCCTGAGTTCCAGTCAAGATGCGGAGAGTGTTTGCAGCCATGGAAGGCCCAGGATGATGGAACTGAAGGACTTAGGCATAATTAAGCAAGAGATTTCCTCCTCATGCAAAACCCCAATGCGTATGTCAGACTTACCCGTACCAGACTGACGAACCCGATGTAGCAGGGAATGGCCTCCCGTACATATCTGGTTCCCGGCCCCTGATAGAGTACACAGAAGGCACGGGAGCACAGAATGGTATGAGAGCCTGGCGGGTGGTTTGCAGGGATAAGGCCCAGGATCCTGACACAAGCTGGCAGGTGGTAATAGGTAGGCTGGAGATCAGCTAACAGGTGCAGAGCAGGCAGATCCGGTCACTAGCAAAGTTGGCAGCAGGCGGTCAGCACAGTACAAAGAGAGCAGGCAGATACAAAGTCCAGGTCACAGGCAGGGTTTGGCAACAGGCAATCAGCATGGTACAAGGGGTCAGGCAGGTTCAACGTCAGAGGCAGGCCGGGTTCAATTTGCAGGCGGATAGCAGAGAGAGAGAGTCCAGTAAACAAGCCGGGTCACAGGGAGATCAGAGCAATACACAGGAAACAGGAAGTTCGGAAACAGGAAGCTGATGATCGGACAGCACTGAACACAGCATCCCATCAGCCTAAATAGGGCAACCGGCGCCAAACACCGCGAGCATGCGCGCCCCAGCGCACTCCAGAGTGCCCAGCAAATGTCCTGAACCGAGAACCTCTCTGACAGCGTAACACAATAGGAGGGGTTTTAAACCGGATGGGGCTCATTGGCAAGAAGGAGCCATCTACTGCGGTCACGGAGAGGGGTATAGCCAAGGCAACAAAGGCAATGCCTAACTCGGAAGCCAAAGATTGTTCAATGAAATTCCCGACAGCTCCAGAGTCCACGTATGCAGAGAGTTGATAGGCATTTAGAGCCCAGTGGATAGCCACGGTAAGGGTGAAACGAAGGAAGCGGACAAAATTAAAGGAACGGTCTAGATCACCTCCCTCTGAGTGACCTAGACCCTGGAGTCCCGGGTGGACTGGACAGGAGTTCAAAAGATGTCTTTTATCGCCACAATAAAGGCACAAGCCCAATCCCATGAGCCGGACACGTTCCCCTGGAGTGAGGTAAGTTCGCCCAAGCTGCATAGGTTCTTCCAACATGTGACAGGTTGAAGACGGAGAGGATTCCACAGGTCTTTGGACTACCTGTGCTGGACGACCAGCAGGGGGATGACTGGATCTGGAATTCTCCAGGGCCCGCTCCTGAAAGCGAATGCTCAATGTGATTAATCATCCAATGTGGTAGGAATAGTGTGTCCAGCGAGTTCTTCCTTTACATGCTCAGATAGGCCTTGCCAGAAGGTAGCAGTAAGGGCCTCATTATTCCATTTGAGTTCAGCGGCCAGCGTATGGAATTGAACTGCGTATTGTCTGACTGTCATTCCTTGCTGACAAAGACGAAGAAGGGCCCAAGCAGCAAAAGACTCTCTGGCGGGCTCATCAAAAGTTTTCCGGAATGCATCCAAAAAGGACTGGAGGTCGGAGGTGATAGAATCGTGTGATTCCCAGAGTGGGGGGGCCCAAGCTAGAGCATCACCGGCAAGGAGAGAGATGATATATGTGACTTTGGCGCAATTAGTTGGAAAATGATGACTGGAAAGTTCAAAGTGGATGGAACTGATTAATGAAGCATTGACAAGCCTTAGGGTCGCCAGAAAAACAAGGTGGCGGTGGCAGATACAAGCAGGAATAGCCACGTGTAGCAGGTAACACCGGAGCAGCTGAAGTGGAAGCAGGAATGGGAGGAGCTGAAGTTGTAGCAAATTGCAGACGATCCAGACGGGCAAGATCCTTTAGAACCAACATTATTTGCTCTTGATTTGCTTTCTGGGAGTTAAGTCTCTGAACTAGATGTTGCTTTTGATCCTCGGTCAGTGGCCGACTCTCAGAGGAGCTCATGGCTTGAGCAAACTATCATGGTACTACTTACAGTGAGCCCACAGGCAAGCAGGTGACACGGGATCCCCCAGGGTGTGGAGTCTAGGGGCCAGTCGATATTCTGCCAGGGACCCCCTCATGAGGGTTTGAACTTAGCTGCGTGCTGACCCCAGGTCACAACCCCCGGGTTCACCCTGCTCGCTAGGAAAGTACCAGAAGACACTGTCATACAAGGATGGATGGTTGAAGCAAAGGAGAGCCGGATAGCGAGCCAAGGTCAGGGCGGGCTGCAGACAACGTAATCAGAACAAGCCGAGTCGGTACACAAGAGACCAGTACACGAGAGGTCAGGTTAAAGCAGGTTACAAGCAGGGAGCTCAGAAACAAGCGTCGCTCAAGCAACCAGAAAGTGGTCTGAGAGGGATTTAAATAGAGAAGCACATGAGGGGCTGGACAGTAAGTAGCAGGATGGAATTATATATTAAGCAACAGGTGAGGCCGGCGACACCCATAGCTGCAGAGTGCAGCAGAGCTGAACACAAGCTAGTGGAACAACAGGTGCCAGCCGACCTACAGCAGTAAAGGTAAGACACAGATCAGCTCCGCAGCTGATCTGTGACACCACTCTACACAGAAGGATGTCAGCTGTCCCTAACCCTTGAGGTCACCATTAGGCCTCAGGGGCCCCGGGACCTTACTACATTTGGTGCCCAACGTGTGGCAAAGGTGTTATCCTCACAGAAGTCGCCCATGGAAACTGGCTACAGTTACATCTGGATTTTGTCTGGCTCCGTGGGAAAGTGGGAAGTAACATCTCTACTTCTTATAGACTGTGTTATGCATTGCGTGGGAAAGAACCAGTAAGTTCCTTTGCTGATGGGAAAGTAGCAGCCTGGTCTTTTGACACTTCCCACCAGCGCTGCTAGGGTTAAAATGGACATCATTACGATTTGGAAAAGGGTAGGCGCTGAAGTTTCCAGAAAGTATTTGCACCAATCTGTTGGCAGGGGGAGAAGTCCCCACTCTGCAGAGGAGGATAAGGAGGTGCTGCCACGTGTGCCTGGTTGTGGGTTGGAGATGATGGCGCAGTTTAGAAGTGCAATAGCGGATTGGAAGATGTATGCTCCGGGTGTTGGCTTTGGTCTGAACAAGCCAAAAAACATTCTGACTGACACTGGAGTGTGGTAAACACCCTAGGGTAGTCTTGCCCTGTTCACAGCTGGAGGCTATGAGGCTTTGAGACTGATCTGCGGGAAGTGTTCCAGTTTGGCCATGCATCTGAGGCCATGGATTGTCTGTGGACACTACAGGGAACCCCTGCTTGAGGTAGTCTCACCAGCCCAACCTCCGCTGCAAGCGGAGTGGGACAAGAATGTCACTATCCCGGCTAGGAGTGATATCAAGAGCCCACCTGCCATCACCCGAGTTGTGCAGGAAGCTGCTCCTCCTGTCTCGACGGCTGCCCCAGGACCCAAAGCTTCGGTCGCTCCTTGAGGCTGTGGTCAGGTCCACCTGCTCAATTTGATGTCAGAGTCACAGAGGAAAAGGGTACCAGAGTTGGGTAAGCCTGCAAGGGGTGAAAGCAGTGTGCCAGTAGGGGAGGTGATACCTGTGGCCATTAAGGGAGACAACATGGTTGTGCCGGTTAAAGCCAGTGACAAGCGCAACTATCTCCCAGCCGAAGAATGCTCCACTATTTCCAATTCTGACATCCCCTCTTATGATATCTCAGAATTGTTCTCGGACACTTTGTCTTGGACTGGAAAGTGGAGTGAAAGTGAAGAGGAGCAGTTGTGTGATTTGGAAGAAGATGAGGTTCCTCCGAGGCCTAACACAAGTGTTAAGATTGAACTGTCTACTAACAGTGTTAAGATTGAACTGTATACTAACAGTGTTACTAAATCCTTGGATTGCTGGGAACATTGGGTCTCCAAAGTTATTCCTACCAAACCGATAGAAGCAACTAAGTTTGATTGCACACACGATACTGTTGCGGGGTACCCAGTTTGGCATGCTCTAGACACGCGGGTTCTGTCTGGGTATGAAGACCCTAAGACCCTGCCCAGTGGCTGAGGAATACGGATACCTGTATCCTTACATATCAGCTCATCTAGAAGAGGAAATTCCGGATAAAGAAACCCAACGGGTAGATGAAGCTGTGCGAAGTTTCCTCCGAATCCATTTGCGGATAGACTTTCCAAAGCTGTCACCCAAGATAGCTGAGAGATATGTTTCAGTGTTGGACACCTGGGGTTATGGTCGCAAAATCAACTTAGATTGTGTGGTCATCCGTAGGCCAAACAAGAAGGACATTAAACACTTCATTACCACAGTAAATGCAAAAGGAGAGGCCTTGAAGTTAACTGACCCCGGATATTACTGGTAGAAGATATCAAATTGTGTTTCACTGACACCATGTGGATTACACATGTGTACTTTGTGGAGATAATACGCTATGCTGGAAAGCCACTCCACCTTTGTTCAGAAAAATTGTTGCTAGTGCAGAACATTCCTGTTGGCTGTATTATTGAGACTGTGCTGGACTGAATGCTGCTGGTAGATACAGGGAGTGCCCACTTGAGTCATGCGGAGTTTGAAATTGCCAGTGTGTCTCCCTCTGTAAAGTAATCTGTTGATGTGACGTTCAGCAGGTTTGTTCTTTAACCAATGAGGAAATCTTTCTCAGTCCCGGCTGTTATGCGGACAGACTGAGATTACCATTGCAAGGGGACCTGTGTTCAGAAGTGTGGCCCCTTGCACCATGGCCTGCCTGCTTGTTGCTTGAATGCAGCTGTGCCTCCTGTCCCCGGAGTTATCCCTGAGGAGAAGGGAAACTATTGGGAAATATTGCTCTACCCTAAGTGAAAACATATTTTTTGATGGACTGTGAAACATCAAAGACACTGGCGTACTTAGCTAGTTAAGTAGAATGAGCTGTGGCAAAGGGGCAAATTCTCACCTTACCTTTGAACGATGGACTGATCAATTAATCAGGATTGTTTCCTATGCTGGTCACCAGGTGGTGTGAGCTATGCCAACCTGAGTGAGCCTTTGTTCATATTATGAGTATATCTGATAGAACATGTTAAGGAAAGTTTCTGTAGACTAGTTGTGGAAGGGGCTGGCATCTTTGGACGAGGATGGGGCCCCCTTTAATTTATATGTGTGTAGTTTACACATATTATAGGGTGTATTTACACTGCTATGCTGCTCTCGGCTGAGGACAATTAACAATTTCTTAAGGTTCATTTATGTACATATTACACTGTATTATCAATGGGATAGGATTTGCAATGCTGTTTGTTTTATCTTTCAGGTGTTCCTGCACCATTGCATCTTCCTTGAACAAGGAGAGACTGTGACCCGACATGGATAATAATGCTAACTATTCATGCCCTTTACTAATGTATATATTAGATAGCTAGTTAGGGTATAAGGCTACTGTTTATATTTTTTCTAAACATGTGCACACTGAAATATTTCGTTTCGGAATATTGTTTTCGTCCGAAAAATAAATTTATTTAGTTACTCCAGAAATTCGTTTTTTATTTATTTAGTTTTTTGTTAAAAATTGCATTAGTCCGAAAATCCAAATTAAGGTCGAATCTGTCATTGAAGGTTTATGGTGTCTGTCGAATGTTCAAAGAAGATTTGACGGAGCAGCTAAACTGTACGACGCCATATAGTTTACCTGCTCCGTCGAATCTTCTTAGAACTTTCAACAGACACCATAAGCCAAAGTATGTGTGTACTTAGTTCTAGCTATTTTACTGCTCCTCCTCTTTGGTTACAATCAGCCAATAACATTCATCATCATCATTATTTTTATTCATCTTTTCTCCCCTACGTCAAATCTTTTCTCTCTATGTCAAATCTTTTCTCTCTATGTAGAATAATCTTGGAATAATAGAGTTAAGGTTAGGCACATTCGACCACAGGTTTGATGGACACAGATTGTTATTGTCATCATCATGTCGAATCTCCTATCTATATCGAACTGTTGTAGCAACGAAAATAAAGCATTTGTTTATGTCGGATCTTTCGTTTTTCGGATTCTGCACTTTCGTTATAGTTTGTTAAAATGATAACGAATATACCTGAAATTCGGACGAAAATGCATTCGGACGAAAACGAATGCACATGTCTAATTTTTTCCCATAACTTTATGGGTGGTACGCCACACGTAAATTGTATATAGCGTGTAACATTTATCTGCCCTGTGTGAATTGCCAATCGCTCATGTACATGTTATACATGTTTACTCCATGTGATACGCCACATATACTGTTTTTTATTATTATTCCTTTCCTGTTTCCCCACACATCCCAGTTTTTGCTAGGACATTTGCTCTCGGGCTTGAGAGCTCAAATTATTTTTCTGCAGATTCTGCAGACATAGCTATTCTATAGGCAGGGGGAGGATGCAGCACCCTGATGTTTAGGCAGGGTGGCTACTAAATTTATCTACCAAGTGATAGTTGCCTTGGCCAATTGATAAGAGGTCAATTGATTTCACCCTAATTCTGGAATTGCTGCACTTCTCTCTTCTGTTACTAGATGGCCGGGTATCTGGTGGCATTAGATAAGACAAGGGCATTGCAAGGACAAATTAGGAATGAATGGGGTGTCTCAGCCAATGGACAGGGATTTTATTGGGTCCCTTGGCCTGCTGGGAGAGCCAATTTATTTGAATGGAGTCAGGTGATCGGGATTCTGTGCCACTTGGATGGCTGTCTGGGTGGACGTGTCTTGTAATGCCCGGGCTGCCAGGCCATAAGCCTTTTTACAAAATGAGTAAACTAGACTGACCAGTAAGAGTTTCTGTTTCTAATTTTGCGATTTTTGTCCTTCAGGTTTGAATGCTTGGTATGTCTGTCCCACATCAGAATCAAAAATATGTATATACAGTATATGTAGATATACAGTATATAGATACACACATATATAAATCCTTCTGAAGATGCTATGCCAAATAAAGTAATTTGGAACATGCCATAAAAGGGGTGCAATAAATAGTGAACCTGCTCTGCATGCATGCATTAGACTGTGGAGTAAATACAGAATAATAATTTGTTTATAAGTGCCAAGGTCGATAGAACACTTTAATTTTGTATTCAGCTAAAATGAAATGTGCCAGATACTTCATTTTACAGTCCTGCTAAATCTTTTCCTAGCTTCCCCCAACACTCCAGAAATACGTAAGTGAGTGTTTTCTAGCTCTTGAGATTAGTAATTGGTGTAAATCTTGTAAATTAGCCTGGGCATTGCCAGCGAGTCAGTCTATTAAAATTCATGCGCTTTACAGTTAGAATACTTAACAAGTGGTGAAATATTTAAACTAATTCCACTAACTTACAATTAAAATTACATATTTGCTGCCCTAAGTAAAGTTTTTGTGTGCACTTTGAATATTATTGATTTTTTTAAAATAACACTCTGTTAGAATCAATTACATCCCTCTTTTAGAAGGATTTGCTCTCGTGCATTTAATGAATTTGATGACAAAATAAACTGCTCTTTTCATTTGCACAAGATCATTTGTAATTTTCAACTCTCAGAAGTGTTGTTGCCAAAGAATAAAAAAATGACAATTTACAGTTTAATAAGTGTTGGAACATTGCAGCAGTAAACATCACATCATAGAAGCTGTGAATGCAGAAATACTGTACATGTCATTTAGCAGAAAGTCACAGTGCTGACATAAAATGAAATGCTAAGAGCTAAAAAAGATAAATTAGCTAATAAAGGCAAACCTTTAAAATCAGAAGCCAGAGTTGTCTATCTAATCTGACCCTGAATGAATGTAATCCTTGAACTTCTTGCCAAAATGTTATATTATCTTTGCTATACCAATCTTTGTCATGTTGATTAGTCAGTAACGGTTGATTCCAGTTGCCATACAACTTTAAGCATAAAGGCCCGTACACACGATCTGACTTTTTGACAACAAACATGCAAATTAGCTGTTTTGGAGCAACATTCGACCGTGTGTACGCTCCATCGGACAAAGTTTTTCTGTTTCCATCGTACTTTTGTTGGCTGTGTGAACAGCGCGCTGGTTCTCGGCGATGGGTACTGTACATCTCGCGCTGGCTGCAATAGGAAAAACACATTTTCCTATTGCGGCGAGCACGAGAGGGAATTCCCCTCTGGGGACATACCAGACCCTTAGGTTTGGTATGGATTTTAAGGGGAACCCCCTACGCTGAAAAAAACATGTGGGGGTCCCCCCAAAATCCATACCAGACCCCTATCCGAGCATGCAGCCCGGCCAGTCAGGAAAGGGGGTGGGGACGAGCGAGCGCCCCCCCCTCTTGAGCCATACCAGGTCGCATGCCCTCAACATGGGGGGTGGGTGCTTTGGGGGAGGGGGGCGCCCTGTGGCCCCCCTCCCCCAAAGCACCTTGTCCCCATGTTGATGAGGACAAGGGCCTCTTCCCGACAACCCTGGCCGTTGGTTGTCGGGGTCTGCGGGCGGGGGGCTTATCGGAATCCGG
This sequence comes from Lithobates clamitans, assembly GCA_037952925.1. Taxonomy (NCBI): domain Eukaryota; kingdom Metazoa; phylum Chordata; class Amphibia; order Anura; family Ranidae; genus Lithobates; species Lithobates clamitans. The sequence continues at coordinate 9,048,143 of JBBGZY010000513.1, read as the reverse complement.
GAGCCCCCTTTAATAAGGGGGCCCCCAGATCCCGGCCCCCCACCCAATGTGAATGAGTATGGGGTACATCGTACCCCTACCCATTCACCTAGCAAAAAGTGTCAATAAAAAAACACACTACACAGGTTTCAAAAGTAATTTATTAGGCAGCTCCAGGGGTCTTCTTCCGACTTCAGGGGTCCTCTTCTGACTTTGGGGGTCTTCTTTCGACTTCAGGGGTCCTCTTCTGACTTCGGGGGTCCTCTTCTGACTTCGGGGGTCCTCTTCCGACTTTGGGGGTCTCTCAGGCCTCTTCTCCTTCTCTCCGGTGTCGCCTCCGCGCTCTCTGGTTCTACTCCGGTGCCTTTTTCCTTCTGCCGGGCTCCTCCGCTATCTTCTGCTCTTTTGCCGCTCTTTTGCTAGCTGAGGAGCCCGGACATCTGGATCGTCTTCTTCCCTCTTCTCTTCCAGAGATGTTGACATGACGCTCTCTCCGGCTGTAATGCTGTCTGTGCGCTCTGCTATGACTTATATAGGCGGTGACCCCGCCCCCCTATGACATCACAGTCCCGAAGCATGCTGGGACTGTGAGGTCATAAGGGGACGTGGTCATAGGATGACATGACCACGCCCCCTTATGACCTCACAGTCCCAGCATGCACCGGGACTGTGATGTCATAGGGGGGCAGGGTCACCGCCTATATAAGTCCCTTGTGGAGCGCTCAGAGAGCATTCCAGCTGGAGAGAGCGTTGTGTCAACATTGGAAGAAGAGAAGAGGGAAGAAGACGATCCAGATGTCCGGGCCACCGCTAGCAAAAGAGCGACAGAAGATAGCGGAGGAGCTGGCAGAAGATCCAGATGCTGGAGAGACCCCTGGAGTCGGAAGAGGACCCCGGAAGTCGGAAGAAGACCCCCAGAGTCGCAAGAGTCCAGACGATCCAGATGTCCGGGCCACCGCTAGCAAAAGAGTGACAGAAGATAGCGGAGGTGCCGGCAGAAGATCCAGATGCTGGAGAGACCCCCGGAGTCGGAAGAGGACCCCGGAAGTCGGAAGAAGACCCCCAGAGTCGCAAGAAGACCCCCGAAGTCGCAAGAAGCCCCCCGAAGTTGGAAGAAGACCCCCGAAGTCGGTAGAAGACCCCGGAGTCGGTAGAAGACCCCCGGGAGCTGCCTAATAAATTACTGTGTTTAATGTGTTTTTCCTATTGCAGCCAGCGTAAGATGTACAGTACCCTGTCGCCAAGAACCAGCGCAATGGGTTCGCGCTGGAAACATTCTCGCGGCCACGTACTGTAGTTTTGACAAAAGTCCGATGCTTTTGTGTACACACGATCGGACTTTGCTCCATCAGACTTTTGTTGCCGGAAAGTTTGTCTGTTCGCACGGCCAACAAAAGTCAGATGGAAACAGAAAAAGTTTGTCCGATGGAGCGTACAAACGGTCGGATGTTGCTCCAAAACAGCTAATTTGCATGTTTGTTGTCAAAAAGTCCGACCGTGAGTACAGGCCTATATGCTCACCTGTTCTAAATATAGTGAGCTGCTGATAAGGTTGCACAGTCCCTTGACAAAATCTTCAGAGCTGGGGATGTATTTGCATAGTGCCATCACTATTCAGTCCTTTGAAGAACCCATACCTTGTGCTGCAGTGTAGTAGAAACTCTACATAGGATTGAATGAAAAGTACATGTAAGGGCATGGCTCAGAAGATTTTAAGGCTTCATGTACACAGGACATTTGAAAGCCTTTACAGAACAATGGAACTTGACAGCTAGTAACCGACGTTTAAAATGCCGTGTTTTTTGCGCGTTCATGAGCATTAAGCGTTTTTTATAGATAACAGTAGGAATGAGCCGAACACCCCCCTGTTCGGTTCGCACCAGAACATGCGAACAGGAAAAAAGTTCGTTCGAACACGCGAACACCGTTAAAGTCTATGGGACACGAACATGAATAATCAAAAGTGCTAATTTTAAAGGCTAATATGCAAGTTATTGTCATAAAAAGTGTTTGGGGACCTGGGCCCTGCCCCAGGGGACATGGATCAATGCAAAAAATTTTTTTAAAAACGGCCGTTTTTTCAGGAGCAGTGATTTTAATAATGCTTAAAGTCAAACAATAAAAGTGTAATACCCCTTTAAATTTCGTACCTGGGGGGTGTCTATAGTATGCCTGTAAAGGGGCGCATGTTTCCTGTGTTTAGAACAGTCTGACAGCAAAATGACATTTTGAAGGAAAAAACTCATTTAAAACTACCGCGGCTATTGCATTGCCGACAATACACATAGAAGTTCATTGATAAAAATGGCATTGGAATTCCCCAAAGGGGAACCCCGAACCAAAATTAGAAAAAAAAAAAAAGACGTAGGAGTCCCCCTAAATTCCATACCAGGCCCTTCAGGTCTGATATGGATATTAAGGGGAACCCCGGCCAAAATTTAAAAAAAAAAAATGACGTGGGGTTCCCCCTAAATTCCATACCAGACCCTTCAGGTCTGGTATGGATTTTAAGAGGAACCCCGCGCCAAAAAAAAAAAAAACGGCGTGGGGTCCCCCCAAAAATCCATACCAGACCCTTATCCGAGCACGCAACCTGGCAGGCCGCAGGAAAAGAAGGGGGGACGAGAGTGCGGCCCCCCCCTCCTGAACCGTACCAGGCCACATGCCCTCAACATTGGGAGGGTGCTTTGGGGTAGCCCCCCAAAACACCTTGTCCCCATGTTGATGAGGACAAGGGCCTCATCCCCACAACCCTGGCCGGTGGTTGTGGGGGTCTGCGGGCGGGGGGCTTATCGGAATCTGGAAGCCCCCTTTAACAAGGGGACCCCCAGATCCCGGCCCCCCCCTGTGTGAAATGGTAAGGGGGTTCAAAAGTACCCCTACCATTTCACTAAAAAACTGTCAAATTTGTTAAAAATGACAAGAGACAGTTTTTGACAATTCCTTTATTTAAATACTTCTTCTTTCTTCTATCTTCCTTCATCTTCTGGTTCTTCTGGTTCTTCTGGCTCTTCTGGTTCTTCCTCCGGCGTTCTCGTCCAGCATCTCCTCCGATGCGTCTTCTATCTTTTTCTCCTCGGCCCGCTCCGCACCCATGGCATGGGGGGAGGCTCCCGATCTTCTCTTCATCTTCTTCTCTTCTTCTTTTCTTCTCTTCTTCTCTTCTTCTCTAGTTCTCTTCTTCTCTAGTTCTCTTCTTCTCTTCTTCTCTTCTTCATTTTCTTCTCTGGGCCGCTCCGCACCCATGCTGGCATGGGGGGAGGCTCCCGCTGTGTGACGGCGCCCCAGCATCTCCTGTGTGACGGCGCCCCAGCAACGCCCGGTGACCCCGCCCCCCTCTGACGCACGGGACATGACGGGACTTCCCTGTGGCAGTCCCCGTGGCGTCACAGGGAAGTCCCGTCAAGTCACCGTGCGTCAGAGGGGGGCAGGGTCACCAGGTGGCCCCGCCCCCCGTTATTTAAGAGCTGTCAGACGAGGAGCGCCGTCACACAGCGGGAGCCTCCCTCCATGCCAGCATGGGTGCGGAGCGGCCCGGAGAAGAAAATGAAGAAGAGAAGAAGAGAAGAAGAGAAGAAGAGAAGAAGAGAAGAAGATGAAGAAGATGAAGAGAAGAGCGGGAGCCTCCCCCCATGCCATGGGTGCGGAGCGGCCTGAGGAGAAGAAGATAGAAGACGCCGCGGAGGAGATGCTGGACGAGAACGCCAGAGGAAGAACCAGAAGAACCAGAAGAACAAGAAAGAAGAAGTATTTAAATAAAGGAATTTTCAAAAACTGTCTCTTGTCATTTTTAACATTTTTGACAGTTTTTTAGTGAAATGGTAGGGGTACGTTTGTACCCCCTTACCATTTCACACGGGGGGGGCCGGGATCTGGGGGTCCCCTTGTTAAAGGGGGCTTCCAGATTCCGATAAGCCCCCCGCCCGCAGACCCCCACAACCACCGGCCAGGGTTGTGGGGATGAGGCCCTTGTCCTCATCAACATGGGGACAAGGTGTTTTGGGGGGCTACCCCAAAGCACCCTCCCAATGTTGAGGGCATGTGGCCTGGTACGGTTCAGGAGGGGGGGGCCGCACTCTCGTCCCCCCCTCTTTTCCTGTGGCCTGCCAGGTTGCATGCTCGGATAAGGGTCTGGTATGGATTTTTGGGGGGACCCCATGCCGTTTTTTTTTTTTTTGGCGCAGGGTTCCCCTTAAAATCCATACCAGACCTGAAGGGTCTGGTATGGAATTTAGGGGGAACCCCACGTCATTTTTTTTTTAAATTTTGGCCGGGGTTCCCCTTAATATCCATATCAGACCTGAAGGGCCTGGTATGGAATTTAGGGGGACTCCTACGTCTTTTTTTTTTTTTTAATTTTGGTTCGGGGTTCCCCTTTGGGGAATTCCCATGCCGTTTTTATCAATGAACTTCTATGTGTATTGTCGGCAATGCAATAGCCGCGGTAGTTTTAAATGAGTTTTTTCCTTCAAAATGTCATTTTGCTGTCAGACTGTTCTAAACACAGGAAACATGCGCCCCTTTACAGGCATACTATAGACACCCCCCAGGTACGAAATTTAAAGGGATATTACACTTTTATTGTTTGACTTTAAGCATTATTAAAATCACTGCTCCTGAAAAAACAGCCGTTTTTAAAAAATTTTTTTGCATTGATCCATGTCCCCTGGGGCAGGACCCAGGTCCCCAAACACTTTTTATGACAATAACTTGCATATTAGCCTTTAAAATTAGCACTTTTGATTTCTCCCATAGACTTTTAAAGGGTGTTCCGCCGGCATTCGAATTTGCCGCGAACACCCCAAATTGTTCGCTGTTCGGCGAACTTGCGAACAGCCAATGTTCGAGTCGAAGATGAGTTCGACTCGAACTCGAAGCTCATCCCTAGATAACAGAATCTACACATCACTAGACCCTCCCAAATGCCTTCAATGCATGAAAAACATCCCCCCACACACACAATATACAAAAGATATACAATATACATATATATGATGTACAATATACAAAAGATGTAGAAATACTTTTTTCCCCATTACAAATGGCCAGAAATGATTCCCCATTAAAAACGCTTATAAACAAAAACGCTTATAAATGCGACTTACCGCGTTTAGACGTCTTTACACGCTGTTACAAGCATTTTGTCTTTTCAAATGCCTCTGAACATCCGTCCTGAACACATCTTAAAAAAAAAATTCTTCTAAACTCAACTGCCTGGAAACGACTATAAATGACCTTATGTACATGTCCTGATAAGATAACAGAGGAGAGTTCAGGGGCTGCTGAAAAAAATGCCCAACTGCTCCTAAATGTTTATTTATTAGCTACTTTGTACATGAGCCCTAAGAAGCAGCTGTGCTACTTCATCTTGCAAATGCAATATGCTTGTGCTTGTGTGGGTTTCTTCCACACTCTAAAAACATTTGGTATGTGTATGTATGCCTGTGCATGTGAGATAGGTATTTTGTATTGTAAGCTCCTTGATGGCAGGAGCTGATTTAAAAGTACAGTATGTAAAGCACTGCTTTATATGATGGCCAGGGCCGGATTAACATAGGGGCTATTGGAGCTGCAGCTCCAGGCCCCTTACCTTAAGATAGGCCCATTAAAAAAAAAAAAAAAAAACACGGATGACTTTGAGGGTCATGGCTCAGCAACCAGGGGTCACATAGTGCCCAAATTTAGGAAGTAGGTAGCTGAAGGTCTACCCCACTTCTGGTCAAGATTTTGGGCTCCTATCACCAATGGTCCTGTAGATACGAAGTTCCTTGCGCAGCCTGTCCAAAGCTACATACAGAGCGGCCAGTTTAAATACAAGGTGGCACACTCTGTTTGCAGCAGACTGAGAGGATGAGCTCACAGTGCCGCTCCTCACTTCTTGTCAGAGGCACTGAGCTCAATGGACAGCTTGGAGCATGCAGAGTATGCCAGGCAGCACCGCCTGTCAAACTCGCTCGCAGTAGCAGCATAGTCTAACAATGTAAAACTACCATTGAGCAATGTAAAAAAAAAAAAAAAGGAGGCGGCAGTAGCACCTCATGAACTCCTGTCAGCTGCTGCTATACCACTAGTTGAAAAGCAATACACCACAGATCACTTTTCAGAGGGCAGTAAGCATTACTACAAATGTGAAAGAAACTTGAAACACATCATCCATTTCACACTCACCGCCAACCAGGTCACTCCCCAGCCACTTCCCATGTTAGCCACCTCCCTTCAACTTTTATCACAGGTGACCATTTCTCAACCTGCAGATGACAGATCCTACTCCAAAAGCTATCACTCCCAATTACTCCCCCCACCCGCTGATTGATATCCCTCCAAGACCACCTCACACCCCCCTGCTAACAGACCTCTCTCCCCAGCCTGTCCCCACACACCTTCTCCCCTGCTGACCGTGGATGGGGGGATCACTCCCACAGTGTTATTGTTTTCAGACAGTGGGGAGCCTTCCCTACCCAGAATACAATGATCATTGTTGCTAACCATAGCTGGCAGCACTGACTGTTTTGGGAAAAACCTGACAGGCTGGTTGTACTCAAGTCGATTCATAGATTGACTTGTGTATAACCAGCTAGCCCATACATAGATTGACTATAGCTGGTCTCTACTTAATTGGCTTAATTTCAATTCATGTATGGCCCGCTTAACCACTACGCAGTCCCTAAATATCCTTCCACAAACCTTTACATTTTTCCTTCCCAGATTCCTACATCCTCCTCACCTGTACATAGTGCCCACTGTCATACCCTCCACACTCCTCTCCTATACATAGTGCCCACTGTCATACCCTCCACACTCATCTCCTGTACATACTGCTCACTGTCATACCCTCCACATTCCTCTCCTGTACATACTGCTTACTGTCATACCCTCCATACTCCTCTCCTGTACATACTGCCCACGGTCATACCCTCCACACTCCTCTCCTGTACATACTACCCTCATAATACCTTCCACACTCCTCTCCTGTACATACTACCCCCATCATACCTTCCACACTCCTCTCCTGTACATACTGTCCACTGGCATACCCTTCACACTCCTCTACTATACATACCGTCCACTATCATATCCTCCACACTCCTCTCCTGTACATACTGCCCACTGTCATACTCCCCACACTCCTCTCCTGTACATACCACCCACTGTCATACCCCCCACACTCCTCTCCTGTACATACCGCCCACTGTTATACCCTCCACACTCCTCTCCTGTACATACCGCCCACTGTTATACCCTCCACATTCTTCTCCCTCACCTGCACATACTTCCCACTTTTATACCATCAATACTCCTCCCCTATGCCTCTTACACACAAAAACAGCTCTTTAAAATAATATTGAATATCCTCAATGTTACCAGCTTTAGAATGGGCACACTTTTGTTCCATCTTCACCCTGTCTTCCTTCTGGGTTCTGTGCCTTCGGTCGCTTGTCTTGGCTGGGATGTGTTGCTGTCACTTCCACGCATGCTCATTCGCATCCCCTCTCTCTAAGCCCCCCTCTATCTCTTATGCTCCCTCCCTTACCCATCACCCCTCTCTCATCCCCTTTCTCTCTCTCTCATCATCCCTCTCTCTATTTAATTTCATTTGTTATAACAAAAAATTGTTTGCATTTTAAATTTTTATGTTTTTAATTTTTTTTTAATAAAAAGCCTCACCATAACCCTCAGCACCAGGCCCATGATGTTCTTAATCTGGCCCTGCCCGTAACTAAGAGTGGTCAATCTGCGCTTCTTTTAACCTATTAAGGACCTGTACCAGATTTTGTGCACTGGGTCTGGGGCATGTGCGCCGCCGGCGACCTGCTGTGACTGGACTCAGCGGGGGCCAATCAGCATGTCCAGTGGACGCAATGTCTGCTGGGACACGCTCATCATTCTCTGGAGAGGCAGAATGGCGGTCTGTCTATGTAAACAAGGAGGACCGCTGCTCTGTGAGCTTGGAAGATGGATATCTTGTGTTCCTGCTAAGCAGGAACATGGTTCTCTGTCTATCCCCAGTCAAAGCATCCCCCACACAGTTAGAAAGCACTCCCTAGGAGCACATATAACCTTTTGAATGCCCCTGATGTTAACCCCTTCCCTGCCAGTGTCATAAGTACAGTGACAGTGCATTTTTTTAGCACTGATCACTGTATTGCTGGTCCCCAAAAAGTGTTAGATTTGTCCACTGCAATGTTGCAGTTCTGCTAAAAATCGCTGATCAACGCCATTACTAGTAAAAAATAAAAATAAATAAAAATTCAATAAATATTTCCCATAGTTTGTAGACACTATAACTTTTGCGCGAACCAATCAATATACACTTTTTGTGATTTTTTTTACCAAAAATATGTAGCAGAATACACATTGGCCTAAACTGATGAAGGAATTAAATTTTTATTTTTTTATTTTATTGGGTAAGTTTTATAATATAAAGTAAAAAATCTATATATATTTTTCAAAACTAGCGGCCTTTTTTGTTTATAGCGCAAAAAAAAAAAACCACAGAGGTGATTAAATACCATCAAAAGAAAGCTCTATTTGTGGGAAAAAAGGATATCCATTTTATTTGAGTACAGCGTCACATGACCGTGCAACTGTCAGTTAAAGTAATGCAGTGCAGTATCGCAAAAAAAAAGGGCCCGGTCATGAAGGGTGGTAAACCTTTCGGGGCTGAAGTGGTTAAACAACAAGATCAATGCTAGAGATCATTGGATATCCTCCCTTGTCTCCAGGTGTAATGGCACCATAGGAAAGGAAGACAAATGCTGTAAACACAGCCTTCAATACTTCAGTTTCCAAGCAGGGATCGCTCCATAACACGAGGCATGCAATAAAAAGGTACTCACATAGGGGGTCATTTACTATAGCGCCAATAAATGATCCTGCAGTCCCAGAAAATAGTGCCCAATTGGGCCAATTAGGACTTCAACTCTCAGAAACTGGGTGCAAATGCAAATGGAAAGCAGCGTTATTGCCAGCGAACATGCCTGTCAGATCACATATGCGGGAATAGTGTAAGTGGAAGTCAATGGAGCTCGAACCTGCAAAATCCAAAGCTCTCACTGAAGGCTTATATCCAAGTTCGTTGCCATAAAAAGTGTTTGGGGACCTGGGTCCTGCCCGAGGGAACATGAATCAATTGGAAAAAATGTTTTTAAAACAACCGTTTTTTTGGGAGCAGTAATTTTAATATGCTTAAAGTGAAACAATAACAATTAAAAATTCCTTTAAATATCGTGCCTGGGGCGTGTCCTTAGTATGCCTGTAAAGTAGCTCATCTTTCCAATGTTTATTACTGTACCGCAACAAAATTACATTTCTAAAGGAAAAAATGTCATTTAAAATTGCTCGCGGCTCTAATGAATTGCCGGTTCCCAGCAATATAGAGTAAAAATATAAAAAAGGTGTAGGTTCCCCCCACCAGTCCATATCAGGCCCTTCGAGTCTGGTATGGATATTAAGGGGAACTCCATATCAAAATAAAAAAAAAATAGCATAGAAGATTGTAGCAAGAGAGACAGCACCAGGAGAAGATAGCAGCGGAAGACACAGCTTGGGAGAAAAGAGCACTCAGAGCTATTTTACAATAAAGGAATTGTCAAAAACCGGCTATTTTTTGTCACATTTCACAGCTCTTATTTTTTGGTGAATGGGTAGGGGTACAATGTACTGGATACCCATTGACATAGGGGGGGGCCAGGATCTGGGGGCTCCCTTGTTAAAGGGGGGTCCAGATTCTGATAAGCCGCCCACCCACAGACCCCCACAACCACCGGGCAAGGGTTGTGGGTATGAAGCCTGGTTATCATTGAGAATCATGGGGTACAACTTGTCATGCAACTCGGAGGTCCGAACTTGCTTCAAAAAGTCGCCCAACTGTGAAACAAGTCATATATATTTTAATAGAAAGGAGCTCTCATTTATATTGCATAGTCTTTACTGATTTACCTCAGCAGAACAAATGCAGGAAGTGATGTGTGCACATGGGCTGGAAGCAAATGTGTGGTGATGCCAAACAAATCAATGAACCCCACCCACACCAAATCTAACTACCACATCCACATTGAGTATGCACAAGTACATATCCTACACTTACCTGGCAAATAAGCAGCACCTCCTCTTTGCTAAAGAGGGACCTCACCATGTCCACCTAGATTGAGATCCTGACCACCACAGGAACTTCCGGGCGATTACAATGACTCATTTCCGGGTCAGAAGGTGAAACCACGCTCTATGATCGCAGCTGCGAATATTTGATCGCAACCACGATTGGAATTTTTTTTATTTTCGTTTATTTGCAGATATGCAAATCTGTATTTCTACATATAACCATATGTGAAAGTAAACTTAAGGGAGTTCGATAAGAAATGGTGTCCCTGTTTGGGAGACACCAAAGACTAAGGCCCAGTTTGAGCCCTGGCAGCGGGAGGAAATCGTGCGAGTTCATCTGAACTCACATGATTTCTTTCCCGCATGTCAGTCCCGACTGCGGGGGGGGGAATTTCGGAGACATTTGTGCAGGTTTCTGCACTGATGTCAATAAAAATCGCACCCCGAAGTCGCCAAAAAGTAGTACAGAAACTACATTTGGAAATTGCAGTGCTGCCCCAATTAAAACAGTGCAATTCCCACCGATTTGACATGTCAAATCGCACCAATGTGAACCAGGGCTGACACATACAACACTGCCTATCCACCAGCTGAAATCATTACCTTCAATTCTCAACAGCTGTTATAGATAAAGATTGCACCTTTATCGTTTATTTGCAGGTGTGCTGAAGAGATTAGTTTTTTTTTCGTGCATAAATACATATAGAAATTATAAGATATAAAAGAAAGATATTGCACTTCCTCAAAACTAATTAAAAAGAAGAAAGAAAAGAGAAAAAAAACACACAACAAACAAGCTCAATAATCTACTTTTATTTTGCCAGCAGAAAGAAAATTATGTACATTCATTTACTAGCTTCTAAAAATATTCTACAGGATATATGGTGCTACATTTAGAAAAACAGTTAGCAATTGGGTTTTAACCACTTCTGGACTGGCTCACGCTGATATACGTTGGCACTTTGAAGAGAGATATCGTTGTTATGGCAGCAGCTAGCTACCATAACCCCAGTATCCTCTTCTTCAGTGAGCGGTCAGGTTTTAGATAAAAGTGGTCTCTGTGGCGGATTCGATCACTTTTATCGGCGGCGGGAGAGGGCCGCCCCCTCCAACTTCTCCGACGGTCCTCTGTCGCTTACAGGAGCTGTCGGTAGCGGCAGAGGGGATTGGGTCCTCTCCCTGGCTTAGTATGGAGATGAGTGAGGGGAAGATGGCCCCCACCCATCTCCATACCATTGCAGGACATCAAAACGTCACTTCCGCCCATAGCTCTTAAAAGATTTTTTTTTTAAGTGACATTTGATTTATTTATTTTTTATTGCATTGTCTTTTTGACCCCAGATCTCATGTTTAACCGCTTAAGCCCCGGACGATTTGGCTGCTGAATGACCAGGCCATTTTTTGGAATTCGGCACTGCGTCGCTTTAACTGACAATTGCAGTGTCGTGCGATATTGTACACAAAATTTTTTTTTCCCACAAATAGAGCTTTCTTTTGGTGGTATTTGATCATCTCTGCGGTTTTTATTTTTTGCGCTATAAACAAAAAAAGCGACAATTTTGAAATAAACACAATATTTTGTACTTTTTGCTATAATAAATATCCCCATTTTTTTAAAAAGCAATTTTTTTCTCAGTTTAGGCCAATATGTATTCTTCTACATATTTTTAGTAATAAAAATCACAATAAGCGTATATTGATTGGTTTGCGCAAAAGTTAAAGCGTCTACAAAATAGGGGATAGATTTATAGCGTTTTTATTAATATTATTTTTTTTACTAGTAATGGTGGTGATCTGCGATTTTTATCATGACTGCAACATTATGGCGGACACATCGGACAATTTTGACACATTTTTGGGACCATTGGCATTTATACAGCAACCAGTGCTATAAAAATGCATTGATTACTGTAAAAATGTCACTGGCAGTAAAGGGGTTAACACTGGGGGCCATCAAGGGGTTAACTGTGTTCCCTGATATGTGTTATAATTGAAGGGAGGGTGGGACTTGCTAGGGGAAGAGATAGATTGGTCTTCATGATCTGTCTCTTCTCCCCTCAGAGAACTCAGAGTGATTGCAGCTCCGGGGGCGAGCAGCCCCTAGTGGCCACAAAAAGAAGCAACCTAACATGACGACGATTCACGCAGTCGAGCCATGTTGCAGCAGTACAACTGGTCGCCAATCGGTTAAGAGGTGCTGTCATGCTTTTTTCTATTACAAGGGATATTTGCATTCCTTGTAATAGGAATAAAATGTACTTTTTTTTTAAAAGAACAGTGTAAAAATAAAAGGTAAAGTAATAATAAAAAAATAATTTAACCACTTCAGCCCCGGAAGGATTTACCCCCTTCCTGACCAGAGCACTTTTTACAATTTGGCACTGCGTCGCTTTAACTGCTAATTGCGCGATCATGCAATGCTGTACCCAAACGAAATTTGCATCCTTTTCTTCCCACAAATAGAGCTTTCTTTTGATGGTATTTGATCACCTCTGCCATTTTTATTTTTTGCGCTATAAACGGAAAAAGACCGAAAATTTGGGAAAAAATGATATTTTCCACTTTTTGTTATAAAAAAATCCAATAAACTCAATTTTAGTCATACATTTAGGCCAAAATGTATTCAGCCACATGTCTTTGGTAAAAAAAAGTCAATAAGTGTATATTTATTGGTTTGCGCAAAAGTTATAGCGCCTACAAACTAGGGCACATTTTCTGGAATTTACACAGCCTTTAATTTATGACTGCCTATGTCATTTCTTGAGGTGCTAAAATGGCAGGGCAGTACAAAACCCCCACAAATGACCCCATTTTGGAAAGTAGACACCCCAAGGAAATTGCTGAGAGGCATGTTGAGCCCATTGAATATTAATTTTTTTTGTCCCAAGTGATTGAATAATGACAAAAAAAAATTACAAAAAGTTGTTACTAAATGATATATTGCTCACACAGGCCATGGACATATGTGGAATTGCACCCCAAAATACATTTAGCGGCTTCTCCTAAATATGGGGATACCACATGTGTGGGACTTTTTGGGAGCCTAGCCGCTTACGGGGCCCTGAAAACCAAGCACTGCCTTCAGGATTTCTAAGGGCGTAAAGTTTTAATTTCACTCCTCACTACCTATCACAGTTTTGAAGGCCATAAAATGCCAAGATGGCACAAAACCCCCCCAAATGACCTCATTTTGGAAAGTAGACACCGCAAGCTATTTGCTGAGAGGCATGTTGAGTCCATGGAATATTTTATATTTTGACACAAGTTGCGGGAAAGTGACAATATTTTTTTTTTGTACAAAGTTGTCACTAAATGATATATTGCTCAAACATGCCGTGGGCATATGTGAAATTACACCCCAAAATACATTCTGCTGCTTCTCCTGAGTATGGGGATACCACATGTGTGGGACTTTTTGGGAGCCTAGACGCGTATGGGGCCCCGAAACCAAGCACCACCTTCAGGATTTCTAAGGGCGTAAATTTTTGATTTCACTCCTCACTACCTATCACAGTTTTGAAGACCATAAAATGCCAAGATGGCACAAACCCCCCCAAATGACCCCATTTTGGAAAGTAGACACCCCAAGCTATTTGCTGAGAGGCATGTTGAGTCCATGGAATATTTTATATTTTGACACAAGTTGCGGGAAAGTGACAATTTTTTTTTGTACAAAGTTGTCACTAAATGATATATTGCTCAAACATGCAATGGGCATATGTGGAATTACACCCCAAAATACATTCTGCTGCTTCTCCTGAGTACGGGGATAGCACATGTGTGGGACTTTTTGGGAGCCTAGCCGCACACAGGGCCCCGAAAACAAAGCACCGCCTTCAGGATTTCTAAGGGCGTAAAGTTTTAATTTCACTCCTCACTACCTATCACAGTTTTGAAGGCCATAAAATGCCAAGATGGCACAAAACCCCCCCAAATGACCTCATTTTGGAAAGTAGACACCGCAAGCTATTTGCTGAGAGGCATGTTGAGTCCATGGAATATTTTATATTTTGACACAAGTTGCGGGAAAGTGACAATATTTTTTTTTGTACAAAGTTGTCACTAAATGATATATTGCTCAAACATGCCGTGGGCATATGTGAAATTACACCCCAAAATACATTCTGCTGCTTCTCCTGAGTATGGGGATACCACATGTGTGGGACTTTTTGGGAGCCTAGACGCGTATGGGACCCCAAAACCAAGCACCGCCTTCAGGATTTCTAAGGGCATACATTTTTGATTTCACTCCTCACTACCTATCACAGTTTTGAAGGCCATAAAATGCCCAGTTTGCACAACCCCCCCCCCAAATGACCCCATTTTGGAAAGTAGACATCCCAAGCTATTTGCTGAGAGGCATGTTAAGTCCATGGAATATTTTATATTTTGACACAAGTTGCGGGAAAGTGACATTTTTTTTTTTTTTTTGCACAAAGTTGTCACCAAATGATATATTGTTCAAACATGCCGTGGGCATATGTGGAATTACACACCAAAATACATTCTGCTGCTTCTCCTGAGTACAGGGATACCACATGTGTGGGACTTTTTGGGAGCCTAGCCACGTACGGGGCCCCGAAAACCAATCACTGCCTTCAGGATTTCTAAGGGCGTAAATTTTTGATTCACTCCTCACTACCTATCACAGTTTCGAAGGCCATAAAATGCCAAAATAGCACAACCCCCCCCCCCAAATGACCCCATTTTGGAAAGTAGACACCCCAAGCTATTTGCTGAGAGGCATGGTGAGTATTTTGCAGCTCTCATTTGTTTTTGAAAATGAAGAAAGACATGAAAACATTTTTTTTTTCTTTTTTCAATTTTCAAAACTTTGTGACAAAAAGCGAGGTCTGCAAAATACTCACAATACCTCTCAGCAAATAGCTTGGGGTGTCTACTTTCCAAAATGGGGTCATTTGGGGGGGAGGGGGGTTGTGCCACCTGGGCATTCCATGGCCTCCAAAACTGTGATAGGCAGTGAAGAGTGAAATCAAAAATTTACGCCCTTAGAAAGCCTATAGGCGGTGCTTGGTTTTCGGGGTCCCATACGCAGCTAGGCTCCAAAAAGTCTCACACATGTGGTATCCCCATACTCAGGAGAAGCAACAGAATGTATTTTGGGGTGTAATTTCACATATTCCCATGGCATGTTTAAGCAATATACCATTTAGTGACAACTTTGTGCAAAAAAAAATGTGTCTTTTTCCCGCAACTTGTGTCACAATGTAAAATATTCCATGGACTCTACATGCCTCTCAGCAAATAGCTTGGGGTGTCTACTTTCCAAAATGGGGTCATTTTGGGGGGGTTGAACTGTCCTGGCATTTTATGCACAACATTTAGAAGCTTATGTCACACATCACCCACTCTTCTAACCACTTGAAGACAAAGCCCTTTCTGACACTTTTTGTTTACATGAAAAAATATTTTTTTTTTGCAAGAAAATTACTTTGAACCCCCAAACATTATATATTTTTCTTAAAGCAAATGCCCTACAGATTAAAATGGTGGGTGTTTATTTTTTTTTTTCACACAGTATTTGCGCAGCGATTTTTTGGGAAAAAACACACTTTTTAAAATTTTAATGCACTAAAACACACTATATTGCCCAAATGTTTGATGAAATAAAAAAGATGATCTTAGGCCGAGTACATGGATACCAAACATGACATGCTTTAAAATTGCGCACAAACGTGCAGTGGCGACAAACTAAATACATTTTTAAAAGCCTTTAAAAGCCTTTGCAGGTTACCACTATAGATTTACAAAGGAGGTCTACTGCTAAAATTACTGCCCTCGATCTGACCTTCGCGGTGATACCTCACATGCATGGTGCAATTGCTGTTTACATTTGACGCCAGACCGACGCTTGCATTCGCCTTTGCGCGAGAGCAGGGGGGGACAGGGGTGCTTTTTTTTTTTCTTTATTATTTTTTTGCTTTTTTATCTTATTTTTAAACTGTTCCTTTCATGTTTATTTTTTTTGTTAATCATTTTTATTGTTATCTCAGGGAATGTAAATATCCCCTATGATAGCAATAGGTAGTGACAGTACTCTTTTTTGAAAAAACTGGGGTCTATTAGACCCTAAATCTCTCCTCTTCCCTCAAAGCATCTGACCACACCAAGATCGGTGTGATAAAATGCTTTCCCAATGGCGCTGTTTACATCCAGCGAAATCATGAAATGCTCATAGCTTCTGGTTTCTTAGGCCATAGAGATGTTTGGATCCACTCTGGTCTCTGATCACCTCTATGGTCAGCTGGCTGAATTACCGGCTGCATTCCCA
The DNA here is from genome assembly GCA_037952925.1 of Lithobates clamitans. Lineage (NCBI taxonomy): Eukaryota > Metazoa > Chordata > Amphibia > Anura > Ranidae > Lithobates > Lithobates clamitans. The sequence continues at coordinate 9,031,771 of JBBGZY010000513.1, read as the reverse complement.
GGTTCCCTGTTGGGACAGGAGAGCCAGAGAAAAACATGGAAGACGGTGGGGGGGGTCATTCCCTCCCACTGCTTGTAAAAGCAGTCTAGAGGCTAATTAGCTGCTAGGATTGCTTTTACATGAAAGCCGACCGCTGGCTGAAAAGAATGAAACCAAGATGATACCTTAACCTGCAGGCATCATTTTGGTATAACCACTCAAAGTCCAGCAACATACCAGTACGTTGCTGGTCCTTGTTGGGCATATATTGTAAACTTTTTTTTCATGCAGCCTGTGGGCTGAACGAAAAAAAGAGATTGATCGTGGGTATGCCCACCATTAGAATACCTCCCTTCATCCACCCACTTCTAATGATGGGCATACATGTACCGTATATATATGCCGAAGCATGGGGGCATCCTCCCGCAAAAGTTAGGAGCAAATCACTCCTCCGCCCTCTGCTGCCCCCACGCTTCGGCATATATGCTGAAGTATGTAACTGTGGTGGTGAAATCACCTCCGACAGCGCTGGAGTCACGGCTTTATGTATCGTGGGAGCAAACGCTGTTGCTGTCAAAATAAATAAATCCGCTCTGCAGCTGAATGGCGTACCTGAAAACCAAAAAATGGTTACCAACAAAACACAGTAAACAGTAAAGTATAAAAAAATGCATATCTGAAAAGCAAACAAGGTAAAACATTATAACAATAAAACATTGCAGAATAGAATACAGTAAAAAAGAGCAGAACAATAGAGAGAGAGAATAGAGAGAGAGAGAACAATAAAACGACAACTATTTTTGGGTTTTTTATTTTATATTTTTTTTGTGTTTTTATTTTTTTTTTTTATTTTTATTTTTTTACACTTTTTTTTAGTAACTTTAACTTTTGTAACTGGTACCAGGGTTGGGTCTCTCAAAATGCGATGGCATCTTGGGAGACCCTGTGAAAGTGTGTCCTAGTCTGTGCAATGCTGTACCCTACGCTAAAACTCAACTAGTGTATGGTAGCGTTCAAAACATTCACCAATGCATAGACCAGGATTGTCAGGACAGGAGGGACAATAATACCGTGTGTCACACCTAAATCCGCGCTTGCTACAGACACGACATCTTCTTTGGGGGGCTCGTTGGGTAGGGGTACTCGAGAGGACATAAGGAAAATGCCTCTCATGCAGCCGGCTTACTGCATTTGGTTGGGGAAGGTGAGGTGGAGCACCGTCTGGAAACAGAAGGGCTCTGACAATCTCTTCCTGGAATTTAAGGAAGGATCCAGTCCGTCCTGAAGCTCTGTATAGCACATGAGTGTTCAGCAAAGCCAATTGAAATAAATAAACAGACACTTTTTTGTACCAGCGTCTGGTCTTACGGGCAACTAGGTACGGCGCCAACAACTGGTCATTGAGGTCCACCCCTCCCATATTTTGGTTATATTCGTGGACACAGAGGGGTTTCTCCACAACACCAGTCGCCGTAGTAATTTGGGCCGTTGTGTCTGCATGAAGGGAGGTAAGAACGAAAACATTCTTATTGTCCCTCCACTTCATAGCGAGCTAATTATTACACTGCAAGCAGGCTCTCTCCCCCAGCCTAAGATGGGAATCTACAAGCCGCTGGGGAAAGCCCCAGCGATTAGGTCGCACGGTGCCACATGCTCCAATCTGTTGATCAAAAAGGTGACTAAAAAGTGGCACGCTTGTGTAATAATTGTCCATGTACAAGTGGTACCCCTTTCCGAATAAGGGTGACACCAAGTCCCACACTATCTTGCCAGCACTTCCTATGTAGTCAGGGCAGTTTGTCGGCTCTACGTGACTATCTTTGCTCTCGTAAACCATAAATCTACATGTATAGCCTGTGACCCTGTCACAGAGCTTATAGATCTTGACCCCGTATCTGGCACGCTTGCTGGGAAGGTACTGTTTGAATGACAAGCGGACAGAAAATGTAATCAGGGACTCATCAACGCAGACAACTTGATGGGGAGTAAACAAGTCTGCAAAACGCTTGTTGAAGTGGTTTATGAGGGGCCGAATCTTGTAGAGCTGATCGTATTTAGGGTCTCCACAAGGATGACAGAGTTCATTGTCACTGAAGTGCATGAACCACAAAATCTGCTCGTATCGTGCCCTGGTAATGGAAGCAGAAAACACGGGCATATGGTAAATTGGGTCAGTGGACCAATATGACCGCAACTCACTCTTTTTATTTATGCCCATGTTGAGGGAAAGGCCCAGAAAGATCTTAAATTCGGAGACCGTAATTGGTCTCCAATCTCTGGCAAGGGAGGACAGGGGATTAGCGGCGATATGTTGACCGGCGTATAAATTGCTTTGGTCCACAATAGATCTATAGAGATCTTCGGTAAAAAACAGCGAAAAAAAATCCAGTGGCGTAAAATCAACTGTTTCCACCTGAATTCCAGGTTGGCCAGTGAATGGGGGAAGTATGGGTGCAGCAGAAGTGGTGGGTTCCCAATTCGGATTGGCGAATGCAGCAGGAAGGGCACTATGGGCACGACGGGCCTGTGTTCATCTTCTTGGTGGCAGCGGAACACTACTAGTGCTTGCCACCTCGCCAGCTTGAACTGCACTTATGGGACGCGCCACGTCACCAATTGTTACTGCAGTGCTGGATGTATGACCAGGGTGTACTAGGCCGCTGGTGCTTGCCAGTTCACCAGAAGAAATAGCGGCCGTAGTACTTCTCTGCTCCATACGAGGGACCTGCGGTTCTTGCACTTCAAGGACAGAAGAAGAAGATTGGGGTCTGGTACGTCTGACCTTAGCAGGGACCACAACTCCGTCATCAGAGCTATCTGTCATGGAGCAGCTGTCCTCTACAGGTTCATATTCTGAGCCTGAATCTGACAGATGAGTGACTTTCTCTTCACTACCTGTCATGCTCAGAAACGTGTAGGCCTCTTCACTAGTGTACCTTCGATTTGCCATTTTGAGCTCTAAATTTAGGGGTACACTAGTGAGACTCACAGGCAAAAAAGCTCCTGACTGTTAGCGACTGATTTAAAACGCTACCAAAAAACTGTTAGCAATCGCAGGGATCAGGCCTGACTCTGGGAATGCTGCAGTTATGTGTGCTTAGTGTTTTGTAAGTGTCAGTGATCGATCGATACTGCACTTGGGTGGGCTGGGCAGGGCTGGGCCGAGGGGCAAAACGCAGGTGCTAGCAGGTATCTGGGCTGATCCCACTAACACTGTGTTTATGGGAACCCTAAACTGCTGGGGATGCTAGTATAGATCTGATCGGATCAGATATCGATCCGTTCAGATACTATAGCACTAAGGGAGGTGTATGCTGTGTGCGTGGGTGTTAGCGGTACTGGCGCTAAACTGGGGCGACGCAGACCTTATCTGACCTTAAAAACGTAACTTATATCACCGCCGGGCAATTAGGGGGTAAACCTTTATGATGTAATAAACGGCAGGTGCCCTAAAACTATAATAAACTATAAAAAACAAACTAACTAACCAGCGTCACCCGTAACACTTATATGGTGATCGCTGGTGAAAGGGTTAACTAGGGGGCAATCAGGGGGTTAAAACCTTTAGTAGGTAGTATATACTTTAGTAGAACCTATATACTTACCTCCCTAACTAGCGTCACCAGTGACACTAATACAGCGATCAGAAAAACGATTGCTTAGTGACACTGGCAATGGGGGGTGATCAAGGGGTTAACCTTTATTAGGGGGGTACCCTGGACCTAAAGGGCGGTACCCCAGACCTAAAGGGGGCTAACCCTAACTGCCCTAACACTTATAACTCACAAACTGACACCAATGCAAAAAAAAAAAACTGCTATTGGTGTCAGTGTGACAGGGGTACAGGGGGTGATTGGGGGGTGATGGGAGTGAAAAGTGTGCCTATTGTGTTCTACTGTAAGTGTAGTGTTGGTGTAACTCACATTGATGTCTTCTATCCTCGGCGCCGGAAGGAAAAGACCGTCTCGAGGAGGGGTGACATCACTTCCTCTGCCTCTGTTTACATTTCAGAGGCAGAGGAAGGATTTCATTCGCCGGGAGCGATCGCGAGGGGGTGGCCACGAATGGATGGCCTCCCCCTCACCTCTGATCGCCCGCGAACAAATGCCGGCTGCCTCGGGCACCGGGGGGACCCCCCACCCGCGGGAGGCAGATCACGTACAGGTACGTGATTCTGCCTGCCCGTGCCATTCTGCCGATGTACATCGTCGTGAGGCGGTCGGCAAGTGGTTAAACACGTCCTGTCCGGCTGAGCTCACGTGCTGAAGTGAACACATACGTGAGCAGTGCCTGCATATGAAAACTGTGTTTAAACCACACATGTGAGGTATCGCCTGTATACCTCATAGCAAGAGCAATCATTCTAGCCCTAGACCTCCTCTGTAACGCAAAACATACTACCTGTAGAATTTAAACGTCGCCTATGGAGATTTTTAAGGGTAAAAGTTTGTCACCATTCAACGAGCGGGCACAATTTTGAAGCGTGACATGTTGGGTATCAATTTGCGTAACATTATCTTTAACAATATAAAAAAAAATTGGGCTAACTTTACTATCTTATTGTATTTACTATCTTACTGTCTTATTTTTTAACTCATAAAAGTGTATTTTTTCCCAAAAAAAAGTGTGCTTGTAAGACTGCTGTGCAAATATGGTGTGACAGAAAGTATTGCGACAACCGCCATTTTATGTTTGGGGGTTCTAAGTAATTTTCTAGCAAAAAAAAAAGTTTTTAACTTGTAAACCAAATCTCAAAAAGAGGCTTGGTCCTTAAGTGGTTAAGTGGAGCGTACAATCTAAAATGTGTTTAAACCTTAGAGTGGACACAGCTTTACTTTCAGGTAACATTTCATACTACAACTACTCACCCTACTGCAGCCCTTTATGTAAGATACGTTGTAGCGTTAGCACACTGACACATGCCCAATAGAAGTACATGCCCACCAGTATCCTTCAATCTGTCTCATGTAAGTCTAAAGCGATTGCACCTGATGAGCAGGAACACATAATACTATTTGCAACTGTGTTAGCTTTTGGCTATGTGCATCATATCTCCAACCACAAGCCAAAGATCGAAGTCCATTTGCATGCACATAAACAATGCAACAGTTTTCTAAGCATATGTACAGTAATCAACATATACAAACATTGGCAGCGCTATACATGATATAATAAAATACCAGAAAAACTAATAATCATGCAGTGAAATCAAAGTAGTGCATATAAGTCCATAATCTATTGCAGTTAAACATCCATAAGATTGTCCAAGTTAGATTCAATTCCTGCTTGAAGGATGATAGACTGTCACCAACACCACCACATGTGAAGAAGCAGGGGGGTACTCACATCCCCTTTTGAATTAAACTATTACCAGATATGATAATGATATAGGCAGATAAAACACACACGATTTTGATATCCTTATATTCAATCTCCCAGGTTAGATGGCATCAGAGGGTGTAGGTCACACTATGATAGGCTTTCAAATCATAAAAAAAGAAAAAAACAGCTTCCATAGTGTAATCCTGTTAAAACGATTTATTTAAAGTGGTTGTAAACCCATTACAACCACTTCAACCTGCAGGTAAGCCTAGATTAAGGCTTACCTGTAGGTGCAAGAAATATCTCCCAAACCTAAAAGGTTTAGGAGATATTTTCAGAAATAGCGGCACCGATGTCTATGGCACATGTGCCATAGACATCGGGCACAGACGCACTGAGCGTGCCGTTTCTAACGGCGATCATGCCATTAGTGGTGGCACCAGCGCGCATGCGCAGGAGTGACGTCATCGTGGCTCTGGCCGGTCACAGCGCCGGAGCCGCGATACCCGGAAGTCACTCCGGGATAGATGGCGGCATTGTCGGAGCTGAACGAGGGCCGATGCGGGGGCTTCGAATCTCAGGTAAGTAATTCATGATGCTATGCTATGCATACTAGCAATTATGCCTTTGTCTTGCAGGGTGTTTTTTTTTTTTCAGAGGCTTTACCTTCTCTTTAAATCCACAATATCACACCCTTTAGGACTTGCACTTACAACAATCACATAATAGAATCGCATAGCATCAGACAAGGTTCTATTAGAAAACCAGAGCAGGGATAACACAGTGTCTCCTACCACAGAGCGATGCCTTTCCGGCGGTAGTGAGCACTGTGTCTCCAAGCAGCATGCTGTGGTTGCTACTGGACGTCGTTAAGCCACACCCTGATGAGTTTCATCATCATTCGACATCATCCGAGGGTGTGGCTTTACGACATGAGGGCCCATCCTATATACCGCTGCTAAACCATGGTGATTTAACCCGTGACGTTATGCGGCATTACACACTCAATCCAGATGTTACTATCCAGATAGAGGAAATGTGGACACGAACGAAGTGTGTGCGTTTAGGCAAGCTTGGTGCCGGACACGCACACCGACTCCAAAAACGAATCATTGTTCATTCTGCATTGTTACATTCAGACTCTATTACATTGCTAAGCAGGGCAATAACTTCTCCACAGGATGTGGAAAGTTTGCAAAAAGATCTGAAAAAAATAATGGGGTAGGCAACTACATGGCATGTTCAATGTAGAAAAATGTAAAATAATGCATTTTGGAGGCAAAAATATGAATGCAATCTATACACTGGGGGGAGAACCTCTGGGGGAATCTAGGATGGAAAAGGACCTGGGGGTCCTAGTAGATGATAGGCTCAGCAATGGCATGCAATGCCAAGCTGCTGCTAACAAAGCAAACAGAATATTGGCATGCATTAAAAAGGGGATCAACTCCAGAGATAAAACGATAATTCTCCTGCTCTACAAGACTCTGGTCTGGTCTGGCCGCACCTGGAGTATGCTGTCCAGTTCTGGGCACCAGTCCTCAGGAAGGATGTACTGGAAATGGAGCGAGTACAAAGAAGGGCAACAAAGCTAATAAAGGGTCTGGAGGGTATTAGTTATGAGGAAAGGTTGCGAGCACTGAACTTATTCTCTCTGGAGAAGAGACGCTTGAGAGGGGATATGATACAAATACCATACTGGTGACCCCACAATAGGGATAAAACTTTTTCACAGAAGGAAGTTTATCAAGACTCGTGGCCACTCATTAAATTAGAAGAAAAGAGGTTTAACCTTAAACTATGTAGAGGGTTCTTTACTGTAAGAGCGGCAAGGATGTGGAATTCCCTTCCACAGGCAGTGGTCTCAACGGGGAGCTTCGATAGTTTCAAGAAACTATTAGATAAGCACGTGAACGACTGCAACATACAGGGATATACAATGTAATACTGACATATAATCACACACATGGGTTGGACTTGATGGACTTGTGTCTTTTTTCAACCTCACCTACTATGTAACTATGTAACACAATATATCCATTCTCATGTTAGTGCCACATTACTAATAACATCATCATCCTTTTAAAATCAATGAATGGATAATAATTATAGCAGTTTTAAAAACATATGTGAAGAGTGGTGATAGCACTAATTAAACCAGCCTAAATAATGACAATCTGGCAATCACCAATTAAAATGAATTAATCTAAATATCAATACATGTAATTCATGTGAAAGTTATATACCCTAAAAAATAATCAGATACAATAACAAAATTAGGAATTAAAAATTAAATACTAAAAAACATGTTAAAAAACATAATATACATAGACCCAATGACACTTGATAATCAAATAGCAGCAAGAGTTCATACATCAAACCTAATAAGCTACTTAGTATAGAGGGGTAACACAATTGATCTAATATTTTTAGACTGTGGGAAAAAAATATATATATGATCAGACTGGGCCATTTCTAACATTATAGGGGGTGTGTGGAAATCTTGGACAGGTAACCTTCTTCACTTCATTGAGAGATTAATGCCTAAATAATGGGTATTACTTGGAACAGCCCCTCCTTAGTTAAACTATTGGCAGCCCACTGGACAGGTAAGATGTGTCATAATACAAAGATAGAAATACACACTGTACACATTTGAGGACATTTGGACATTCTGCTATTACCTATCAAGATAATAATAGGATCCAAAAACTTTAAACAGTACCATTTGAAAGTATACAGGCAGGCCCTTGCACTACATGTTTTGGGGAATTCATCCATAAATCTGAGCACAAAAGAGGTGGGTATAGTGTGTATGGGTTTGGCAAAGTCAGCAGATAGATGATTGAGGATAGAGAATTGGGATCAGCTGACTTAGCAGTTGGGGGAGGGAGAGTTACTAAAAGATCTGATCATATAGGGATCTGATCATATATATAGACACTCACCTGTTGTGGTGACTAGTTCCACCACGTCTTCCTCCTCCTGCTCTTCTTGGGTTGGGGGTATTTCCCCTTCTTCCAGAGGAGGGGGGGTCTCTGGTCTCCTCGGATGAGGGGTGTCCTCCGAGTCTTTTATCCCCTATGTAAAACAAAATGGTATAATTAGCACACAGATATTTGATGGCAGAACTAGAAATAGGAAACATTGCTTGGAAGTGGGGTACAATTGTCAATTTTAGCAGAGTTCCAAAATGTTGCATTTTCAGTGTCCTTTGTAAAGCTTCAATACTTTACCTGTGTGGTACAAGATTCACAGATGTAGCCCCCCCTATAGTATACACTTGAGCACCTGTGTGGGTCCCCTAATAAAAATGGTGTTCTGGGGTCCCACACTAGTGCTCCTGTGTCCAGATGTGAAAACAGCTGCTGAGTGTTCTCTCCTTACACAGAATCTACTTTGCATTTCATTCTAGTAACAAAGCCATCTACACAACCCAATTTTTTTAAGACAAGTATAGGGCGTAAAAATGGTGGCCAAATGCATATGGCCTAAACAATGGTATTTTTGAGTCCGAAATAAAAATGTTTGATACGAACAAATAATGTGCCCATGAACATGAAAGTTGCCATTTTAAACTGTACAACAGTTTCTAAAAGCACATGGAGCAGCACGAACGTAATAAACATAAAGAATAGGAACACAGCACAACTACTTACTTTTTTGCAGCACTCTTCGGATCTTTCTGTACTGCTCATGTTCTCGTAATTTGAGGTCCGACCACTGGTTCCTGAGCTGATCTTTCAATCGTCGTACCCCGAAATTCCGGTGCAGACTCCTGACCACTTTTGCCATGATCTTGGCCTTTCTGATATTGGGGTTGGGGTAAGGCCCATACTTCCCGTCATAGTCGGCCTTCTTCAGGATGTCCACCATCTCCAACATCTCCCCAAAGGACATATTTGAGTCCTTAAATCTCCTTCTGGATCAGGACGTTTCCGGATCCGGCCTTTCCTCCTCCTCCTCGTCATTGCTACAATTAGCACGATCCTGCTGTGTCTTCGCCATGTGCTCTTCCCCCACTGCGCCGAATGAAAAGGGGCGGGGAATAGACTAGAAAGAACGTCAGGGGCGGGCGGAGTTACACGCATGCACAGTGTGTATAAAGCGTAACACGCGTGCGTCTTACGTACGATCTGTGAGCGGAGGAAGGAGCATCGGAGGCACCGATCGTGATACTGAAGGTAGGATCTAAACTTGGGCCTTTACTGCTTCGAAATGGAAGCCTATATTGTAACAAAATTAGGGGAGTTTGGCCTGACATTAGGGTTTGTCTTGTGTTGTGTCTTGCAGAGAAAATGGATGGGTTCAACGACCACAATTTTCTCCCCCTGTTCATTGACAAATACAGGGAGCTGCCATGTCTGTGGCAAGTGAGACACCCCCACTATAACCATAAATAAAAGAGGCAGGCAGCGCTGGAGAAACTGCTGGAGTTGGTGACGCCGGTGGTCCCCACAGCAACCATCCCCTATTTAAAAGCTAAAATTGGTGGCCTGAGGAGCACTTATCTTAGGGAGCGCAAGAAGGTCACAGATTCCCTGAGGTCCGGAGCTGCAGCAGATGACGTTTATGTCCCCAGGCTGTGGTACTATGAGAGACTGCGATTTCTGTCAGATCACACTGAAGTCAGGGAATCCCTCTCCACTCTTCCTTCCACACTTCCTTCCACCCCAGCTGAGGCTTCCGATGTCCAACCTGGGCCTTCCAGCCAGGAAGAAGTGGAGGAGCCCAGCTGGAGTCAGGTATAGCATTCTTCTACAGATTTCTGGTCAATAAATAAATGATGTTTACTAGATGTTATTATTGATCACTAATTGCTGATTGAAAAAAGTGTTTTACATATCAATAGACAGTAGTGGGCACCCAAATTTGCGACAAGAATGAAAACTGCTGGGCTCAGAAGGATAGTCTGTTATATTTGTTAACATTCAATTTGCAACAGTCATGAGATGAAAATTGTGTGTGATTGATGAATAAAATACTAAAACTATGTCCCTTTTTCATACACAGGAAGACCTCAGCCAGGAGGAGGTTGTGGAATGTGGCAGTCAGGAGGAGGCGGAGATTAGGGGCAGCCAGGAGGAGGCGGGGCTAAGTGTCAGCCAAGAGAAAACTGGGACCAGTCGCAGCCTGACTGAATCTCAGGTTCCTCCCCTCCGCCTTCCATACAAAAGAGCCAGGAAGACGACTCCGAGTCCCGTGCAGGATTCTGCGTTCAGGCTGATTCAGGAGGCTTCGGCGTCCCTACGAGCCTTACCCACTCCTGAAGAGGCCTTTGCCTGCATGGCTGCCACCAAACTGCAGGGCATGCAGGAGGGTCAACGCAGGCTCTGTGAGGACCTTATGTATAAAGTCCTACGTAAGGGGGTGAGTGGGGAACTAACACCCAAGACCAACGTGGTTTAGTTGGACCATCCTCCTCCTCCTCCTGCTGCCACAACTCCACCACCACAGCCACCGCGTGGAAGGAAGCGTGGAAAGAAGACCTGAGAGTGATGACCCTGGGTTCAGTCTGGTCTGACAGAAGCTGCAGTCTCTTGTATGACCACAGCATGGGGACATGTATGTCATCTGCTGCTTTCCGGATCTCTGGGACTTCTGGACCAGACTGCCCTCCCTTAGATAAGGACTCCTCAGGCCACCAATTTTGCTTTGAAATAGTTGATGTCTGCCCTGGGGGTCCAAGGCTTCACCCACTTCTGCTGTTTCTCCAGCGTTGCCTCCCTCTTTGTTTAGTTGTGAGCCCTTAATAAAATTTTTTATGGGAAATTATACTCTCCTGTGTGTGTTTTCATCCAAAAAGGACCGTTTGTTGGTGACGATTCAGGTACATTTGTAAAATACAATGTGAAATTAACAAGGGACTCCAACACCAAACAATCTCCTACAGATTAAATAGAACAACATATCAATGGTGTTGTGGGAACTTGTCACAAAAAACACACACAAACATTTTCGGGAGTACAAATCAAAATCCCCCCCAAAAAATAAAACCCTTCAAAAAAATACAAACACGAAAAAAGAATCTACATTAAACCCAAAAAAAAAAAATACAACTAAAATATGTTGTCAGATGTGAGAAATCAAAATTTATTGAGGGAATCCCGATAAATAGTAACAAAATAAGTTTGTGAGAAGTCTGTGTGAATATGAGCAGCAAAACTACAATATTCTTGTCACATTATAAAGAAGAAGAAATTGCGCTGTATTAAACCATTTTTAACATTGCAGCGTGACGAAAGTGCTGTATCCACTGCGAACGCTAAGTTTAACAGAACGAGCTGTTCCGTGTCGAAATTTCTTCTGAGCATACGTGGCGCTTTGTGCGTCGGAACAGGCTACACACGGTCGGAATTGACGCGATCGGATTTTGTTGTCGGAAAATTTTATCTCCTGCTCTCCAACTTTGTGTGTCGGAAAATCCGATGGAAAATGTCCGATGGAGCCCACACTTGGTCGGAATTTCCGACAACACGCTCCGATCGGACATTTTCCATCGGAAAATCTGACCGTGTGTACGGGGCATTATTGTTTCCAGTGGAGGTAAATTCAGTGAGTGAGTCCTCTAATTAGACTAATAACCTGTAAACAAGTGCTACACCTCCTGCAGGAATAAAACCCTGCTCGATCCCAAAACATAGATGGTCTACTAGGTGCGTCAAGTACCCTTTTAATCACCTTATCGCCAAAATTAGGAGATTTCCTGTAGATGAACGACGGTTTTGTTGGGAGTGAATCGGTTAATATTTTATCCATACATAGGACATGCCAATGATGCTTAAAAATACTCTCAGTCTCTTTGTACTGACCATGGAAATTGGAGATAAACTCCCAATTTTGGTAAAAAAGCAGGAGTAGTATGGCGCTGCCCTTATGGAGACAAAAATTTTTTTTCTTCTTTGTAGTGAATGTATTGCCTAGTGTCCTTACAGAATTGCTTCTAAAACCGGATTCTCCTTTCCAGTGCAGGGGTATGGATGGTCACAGTGTCTGCCACTGTGTAGCAATCAAGGATATCCCCCATACTTTAATTGCGTATTGTGGTGTAGTAATTACATGTAAAGGAAAGAAGGTATGCCGATCGCGTAAAACCATAGGAGAACTTTTATTAAAACTTACTCACATTTCAAATGAACAAATCAAGCATGGCAAAAGTTAGCGAATTCCCTTTGTTAGAGGTGCTGCAAGACGTTCGTAACCCGGCGGGTTACGAATGTCTTGCAGCACCTCTAACAAAGGGAATTCGCTAACTTTTGCCATGCTTGATTTGTTCATTTGAAATGTGAGTACATTTGTCTATTAAGTTTTAATAAAAGTTCTCCTATGGTTTTACGCGATGGGCATACCTTCTTTCCTTTACATGTAATTACTACACCACAATACGCAAGTAAAGTTTGGGGGATATCCTTGATTGCTGTCCTTGATTGCTACACAGTGGCAGACACTGTGACCATCCATACCCCTGCAGGGGAAAGGAGAATCCGGTCTTAGAAGCAATTCTATAAGGACACTAGGCAATACATTCACTACAAAGAAGAAAAAATGTTTTTGTCTCCATAAGGTCAGCGCCATACTACTCCTGCTTTTTTTACCATTTTCTAATACTTTCCACTTAGGTGGTATTGTATGTGTAGAGGCAGCAGCCATATCCATAACTAAAACATTCAATTCATTGCGCAGATTTACCCCATACACCTAAAACTCCCAATTTTGTCTTAAATCTCCCTGATGCTCCTTATCCATCAAACAGGACTGTCAGGGGGCCCTTACCACCTCCTGTATTATTTCATCCAGTTGATGTGCAGTGTAACCTTTTTGTAAAAACCTATTTTTAATCATTTCAGATTGTTCATAAAAATCAGAGACTGTAGTGCAATTTTGTTTTACACGCAAAATTTGGCCTTTCGGTATATTCTTTAACCAATGCGGGTGGTGTCCACTAGTTATAGGGAGATAGCTGGTCCTATCTGTAGGTTTAAAGTAAACCTTAGTGGTTAGGAAATCGCCTTGCCTTTTGATGTTTACATCCAGAAAGCGAATCTGTTCTTTGCTAAACTCATACTCTAATTTGATATTATTCTTATTGGCATTCAATTCGCCCATAAATTCATGTAAGGAGTTTTCACTATCTTCCCATATAAAGAATAGATCATCAATATATTGTTTATAAAACAGTAGCCCTTCTCTCTTAATGGCAAAAACTGATTTATTCTCCCATTCCCCCATAAAAAGATTCACCAAACTAGGGGCGAATTTAGCGCCCATTGCAACACCTCTTTTTGTGAATAGAATTGCTGGTTATACCAGAAGTAATTATGGGACAGGCAGAAATCAAGAGCCTGTCCCAAAAAAACTTTCTGTTCATACGGTAAATCTTTTCGTTTACTCAAAGCCCAATTTAATGCTAGCAGAGCATCATCATGCTGTATAATGGTGTATAATGATGATACATCCACCGTCACAAAAAAAATATCCAATTTACCTGATAAACTGATTCCATTAATTATCTGCAATCAATTCTTAGTGTCTCTTAAGTAAGCTTTAGTAGTTACAACACTTGTTGTAATGTACAGTACCTGTGCAGTGTAAACCCTACAATTTTAAATGTCCCTGGGCATGATTAGTGTTAACAAACATTAACATCAGTCCCTGGCTGCAATGAGCTTCCAATCTAAAGTTCAAAACTAACTTTCTTACATTAGAGACTATTTTCAACAGGAGACAAATAAAATGCCTGCATGTCTTTCAATTGTAGTGAGAAATCCACACAGGGAGAACATATAAACTTCAACACAAGCACTAGCATGTTGGGGAATTGAACCAGCAACCCCAGTGCTGCGAGACGGAATTGCTACCCTCTTAGCCAGCAGGCAGCCTCACACATGTTGTCTGCATCTCTTTGGTGTGAACCAGCCCTGAGTCCATAGCCATGCTCAGTGTCACAAGCAATATACAATATATTGTCCAAAGTATTGGGACGCCTGCTTTTATACTGAACAGTAATGACATCCCAGTCTTAGTCCGTAGGGTTCAAAATTGATTTGACCCACCCTTTGCAGCTATCACAGCTTCAACTCTTCTGGGAAGGCTGTCCACAAGGTTTAGGAGTGTGTCTATGGGTATGTTTGACCATTCTTCGATAAGTGAATTTATGAGGTCAGGCACTGATGTTGGACGAGTAGGCCTGGCTTACAGTCTCCACTCCAATTCACCCACAAGGTGTTCTGTTGTGTTGAGGTCAGGACTCTATCCAGGCCAGTCAAGTTCCTCCACCCCAAACTCACTCATCCATGTCTTATGGACCTTGCTTTGTGCACTGGTCCAAATCATTATGATGTGGGGTTGTTTTTCAGGGGTTGGGCTTGGCCTCTTAGTTACAGTGAAGGGAACTCTTAAGGCATCAGCATACTAAGACATTTTGGACAATTTCATGCTCCCAACTTTATGGGAACAGTTTGGGGATGGCCCCTTCCTGTTCCAACATGACTGCACACCAGTGCACAAAGCAAGGTCCATAAAAACATGGATGAGTGAGCTTGGGGTAGAGGAACTTGACTGGCCTGCACAGAGTCCTGACCTCAACCCGATAGAACACCTTTTGGCTGAATTAGAGTAGAGACTGTGAGCCAGGCCTTCTCATCCAGCACCAGTGCCTGGCCTCACAAATGCACTTCTGGAAGAATGGTCAAACATTCCCATAGACACATTAAACCTTGTGGACAGCCTTCCCAGAAGCTGTTCTAGCTGCAAAGGGTGGGGCAAATCAAATTTTAACCTTACAGAATAAGACTGGGCTGCCATTAAAATTCATGTGTGTGTAAAGGAAGGTGTCCCAATACTTTTGGCTAGATAGTGTATCTGGCAAGATTTACAATGGTGGTGGAACCCTCCTACGCATAAATACTACATTTAGACATAGTTTTAGTACCTGGGAGATAAGATAACTTCTCTAAATGAAGCAAAACGTTTGGGATTCAAACCCAGCCACTCAGGGATGCTAAGCAGAAGTTCTAACCTCTAAGCCATGGAGCTGCCACATGTGAAAACCTCCTACCCATAAATGCACATGAATACTGCATTTCTTTGGACATACAGGTGGTGGAATTACATTACTCAAGAGTTATTCTTCTTCATTTATTCTGTGATTTTTGGTGGTTCTTTGTGGGTGAGTGTAGAATAGTGTGATATTGCCCTCAAATTTTTGGGAATTACATTTTGATTTCTGATGTTGGTACACATATCACATTTTTTGGGCTCAGATTATGATTATTTGGAAATAATAAGCACAAAATATTGTGACTTATTTTAAATTTGCATCAGCAATAGTATTGTTTGTGGTTTGTAAAGACACTTGTGTGTGTTTGGTAAAGATTGTTGTGAGATGAAGAGTAACAAGTGAAAGTGACAAATAAAAATATATTTTACCAAAACATTCCACATTCTAACATTTTGAAAAACATAATAGATTAAGTAGAAGCAACAATGGGGGTCATTTACTATAGCGCCAATAAATGATCCTGCAGTCCCGGAAAATAGCGCCCAATTAAAGCCAATTAAGACATCAACTCTCAGAATCTGGGCACTAATGCAAATGGAAAGCAGTGCTATTGCCGGCGAACATGCCTGTCAGATCATATATGCGGGAATAGAGGAAGTCAATGGGGCTCGAACCTGCAATACATATGGACATACATAGGACATGCCAATGATGCTTAAAAATACTCTCAATCTCTTTGTACTGACCATGGAAATTGGAGATAAACTCCCAATTTTGTCTTAAATCTCCCTGATGCTCCTTATCCATCAAACAGGACTGTCGGGGGGTCCTTCCCACCTCCTGTATTATTTCATCCAGTCGATGTGCAGTGTAACCTTTTTGTAAAAACCTATTTTTAATCATTTCAGATTGTTCATAAAAATCAGAGACTGTAGTGCAATTTCGTTTTACACGCAAAATTTGGCCTTTCGGTATATTCTTTAACCAATGCGGGTGGTGTCCACTAGTTATAGGGAGATAGCTGGTCCTATCTGTAGGTTTAAAGTAAACCTTAGTGGTTAGGACATCGCCTTGCCTTTTGATTTTTACATCCAGAAAGTGAATCTGTTCTTTGCTAAACTCATACTCTAATTTGATATTATTCTTATTGGCATTCAATTCGCCCATAAATTCATGTAAGGAGTTTTCACTATCTTCCCATATAAAGAATAGATCATCAATATATTGTTTATAAAACAGTAGCCCCTCTCTCTTAATGACAAAAACTGATTTATTCTCCCATTCCCCCATAAAAGATTCACCAAACTAGGGGTGTCCTTAGTATGCCTGTAAAGTAGCGCATCTTTCCTGTGTTTATTAGTGTACCGCAGCAAAATGACTTTTTCTAAAGGAAAAAATGTCATTTAAAATTGCTTGCGGCTGTAATGAATTGCCGGCCCCAACAATATAGAGTGAAAATCAAAGAAAAAACGGCATAGGTTTCCCCCACCAGTCCATACCAGGTCCTTCAAGTCTGGTATGGATATTAAGGGGAGATGATAAAAAGTAGGTATTACTGCTCTGATCCCAAGTGACAGAAAAAACTCAAGCAGCTACATAGACAATGTGACAAACATGGATAAATCTAAGAGGTAAATAATGTTGCGCTAAATAGTGAATGAAAATATGGTAAGTGATAAAGAAGATAAATCAAAAATATGATGATAAACACAGAATGTCCGATCTGTGAAAAAAACAATGTGTTATTGGAAATAAACATACAAATACTGAAAATGTGAAAAAAAACAGTGCGATAATATGAAGTATAGTCCGACGTAAGTCCAATCATACACCACAGAATGGTAAAGAGACGAGAAAATACAAATGATGAACACTGTTTGGTATGGAGACCATCAGGGATATTGCATCCTAAAACATGAAAATAAATGCATGTGCCCTTACCGTAACTGGTGGACTTATATGTCAGCGACAAGGAATCATACAGGCATGATGCCACAGATGGCCGATTTATGGAACTCCAGACGGACCGGGACCCCAGTGGTGGAATCCAAGGAAGGGATGAAGAGCCTCCGAATGGACTTTGAATCCTAGAAGCTGCAGGCTGATTCTAGATGGTATAATCAGCAGGGTACCGGAGCCTATCTCACTGAAATCATATGCGGAGAAAGTAAATGCTTCCACATGGTGCAGATCAAAAAAAGGGGGTATTTTATTTCTAAAAAAAACACATACAGAGATAAAATGTGATCACAGAAGTAAAAACAGGGCAATGTGGTGAGCGATAAGCCAAGCCCTATGCGTTTCGAACCAATGGATCTTCAACAGGGGCATATATCAACTCATCCCACACTGCCAATGTCTATATAGACTACATAGGAATAAAACAATTGAATGAGGGCCAATCATCTTGTGGATCATCAAATGGTCACCAATTGGAGCTGAGATGGTCAGCTGACCCCTGAGCTCCAAACCTCATTCTAAAGAACCAGTACTGGGAGAGCAGCGCACTTCACATGGGCTGCTAAACCAATGAAATAATGACCCAGAAATGGATGTAAAAAACGGATGTGCGCTGCTCTCCCAGTACGGGTTCTTTAGAACGAGGTTTGGAGCTCAGGGGTCAGCTGACCATCTCAGCTCCAATCAGTGACCATTTGATGATCCACAAGATGATTGGCTCTCATACAATTGTTTTATTCCTATGTAGTCTATTTATAGAGATTGGCAGTGTGGGGTGAGTTGATATATGCCCCTTGTAGCAGGGTGCCTGTGAAACAAGGTAAAATGACAGGAAAAGTAATTGATGGGATATATGTTCCTCCACGGATTCTTAGATTTACAATTTAAGGTAATACCAGCAAAAACTTCAGGGTAAAGAAGGATAGTTCTTTACCCTGTGTTGGTAATGTCTGTTCTGGGGCTGGTTTTATTGGGAGTCTGATAGAGCTCTGGGTGGGACAGACTCCCAAGTCCGTGGACCGCAGCTTAATGTTTTTCTTGCAGGTCTTGATAAAGGTAGCTGGTCCTAGCTCTGAGATAGTGTGTGTCTCCATGTGAGGAGGCAACTAGGAGCATGGCTGCTTGTTTTCCCTAACTTTGGATACAAAGTGTTTGCTTTTGGAAGGAGATTTCCTACATAACCAAGGACTGGTCAGACTACGGACACAGTAAGGCTCAGTAGAGCAGAAGTTTATTTTTGTTTTGATTGAAGGCAAGATGCCCTTTTTCTTCTGTTTGGAAATCTCCTGTGCATTAAACATGGTGTTTTCCTAAAGAGACTGTGAGTTTGTCCCTGCCTTGAGTCTGATCCCCTACACCCTGTTGAAGACCCATTGGTCGAAACGTATAGGGCTTGGCTTATCGCTCACCACATTGCCCTGTTTTTACTTCTGTGATCACATTTTATCTCTGTGTGTGGTTTTTTAGAAATAAAATACCCTCTTTTTTTGATCTGCACCATGTGGAAGCATTTTCTTTCTCCACATATTTCGGTGAGAGGATTCGAGTTCCATTCGTAGGCTCTTCATCCCTTCCTTGGATTCCATCCCTGAGGTCCCGGTCCGTATGGAGCTCCATACATCGGCCACCTGTGGCATCATGCCTGTACGATTCCTTGTCGCTGACATAGGAGTCCACCAGTTACGGTAAGGGGGACCCCAAAGCACCCTCCTCATGTCGAGGGCATGTGGCCTGGTACAGTTCAGGAGGGGGGGCGTTCTCTCATCCCCCCTCTTTTTCTGTGACCTGCCAGGTTGTGTGCTTGGTTAAGGGTCTGGTATGGACTGAAGGGCCTGGTATAGACCTGGGGGGGACCTCATGCAGTTTTTTTGCAATTTTTTGGGGGGCTGGCATTTTTTTATTTTTTACTTTCAGTGGGGAAGCCACTGACAGCTGATGACTCATTGGTTGTTAAGGATGCGGCAGCTGGCTTCCCGTCTCCCTGGCCCCCCCGGTTAGCAACCAGCTATATACAGTGTTAAAATAAGAACCGCAAAACACATAAAAAATCGCATCACAAACGCAATAGTTGCATTTCTGGTGTGGTTCCATTGAAAACTATTACCCACAAATTGCGTGAAAAAAGTCCCCGACCATTTCCAAAAACACAACGGCCGCAAAACGCATAGATGTGAACTAGTACCATAGGAAACCATGTTAAATGGACTGTAGAGTGTTTCTGCAAACTGTAAAATGAACTAAAAATGCATAGGTGTGAACCTAGGGTCAGGACCAGTTCACACTGGAGCGATGCGGGAACCCTGCAAATCCAGTGCGTGTTCCCGCATCGCATACAACTCGCAGGCAGTTCACACTGCCATATGCGAACTGCTGGGAGTGTCAGTAGAAAGCTAATGACACACCCAAATGAGTTCACATATCACAGAGCGAACTGCAAATTCAGACAACACCCATGCGATCTGATTCTGCTGCAGACCAAAAAAAGGGTGCTGTGCGAGTTTGGTCTGAATGCGATGCAAATTCAACCATACAATCTGTATGGCTGAGTTTGCATCACACAGATATCGCATGTGATTTGCAGCGCGGGGCAAATCACATCCAATGTCAAACAGCACTGCAGTGTGAACTGGCCCTAAGGCCCCTTTCCACTTGTGCGACTTGTCCTGCGACTCCTGCATCCATAGACCTCAAGATTACACTGGCATTCCTTCAAACCACATCAAATTTGCAGCAAAAAGCGATGCAAAATGATGAGACTTTGAGGTCGCACAAGTGTGAAAGGGGCCTTATGGACCTCAAATTGTATGAAAAGTCGGCCAAGTGTGAAAGGAACCTAATGAGATTCATTGATAACACCTTTGAATTAGGCTCCGTTTCCACTTGCTCGACCAATGCATGTGTAATCTTGTGGTATATGGACCTCAAGTCGCATCAAAGTCAAATCAAAGTAGTGCAGGGACGAATTTGACCCACTTGCAGGATGCACAAGTGAGAATAGTGCCTAATTCAAAGGTATTATCCATGAATCTCATTCACACTGCTGCGACTTGAAAGTCACACTGTTTTGCTGCTGCAACTTGGCCCCAACTTCTGGGAATGCCTGTGTAATATTGCGCCCTATGTACCTCAAGTCACATGAAAGTCACAACAAAGTAGTACAGGGACTACTTTGAAGTTGTTGCAACTTGAAGTAGCACAGATATAAATGGTTATCATTGAGAATCATGGGGTACAACTTGCAACTCGGAGGTCCAAATTTGCTGGCAAAGTCACCCAACTGTGAAACAAGTCATATATATTTTAATAGAAAGGAGCTCTCATTTATATTTGCATAGTCCTTACTGATTTACATCAGCAGAAGAAATGTAGGAAATGATGTGTGCACATGGGCCAGAATCAAATGTGTGGAGATGCCAAACAAATCAATGAAGCTCACCCACACCAAATCTAACTACCACATCCACCCCCACATTGAGTAAGCACAAGTACATATCCTACAATTACCCGGCAAATGAGGAGCACCTCCTCTTTGCTAAAGAGGGACCTCGCCATGTCCACCTAAATTGAGATCCTGACCAGCACAGGAACTTCTGGGTGATTACAATGACTAATTTCCGTGTCCGAAGGTGAAACCACGCTGTTTTGATCACAGCTGCGAATATTTGATCGCAACCATGATTAGAATTTTTTTATTTTCGTTTATTTGCAAATATGTGAATCTGTATTTCTACATATTATATTTGAAGGTAAACTTAAGGGAATTCAATAAGAAATGGTGTCCCTGGGATAGCAGCAGGTGAATTATAAAGACAAAGGCCGAGTGTGAGCCCTGGTTCACACTGACAGCGGGAGTAAATCGTGCAAGTTCAGCTGAATTCACACAATTTCATTCCCACATGTCAGTCCCGACTGCGGGGGGAATTTCAGAGACATCTGTGCAGGTTTCTGCACTGATGTCAATAAAAATCGCACCCCGAAGTCGCCAAAAAGTAGAAACTACTTTTGAAAATTGCGGCGCCACACCAATTAGAACTGTGCAATGGCTGCCAATTTGACATGTCAAATCGCACCAAAGTAAACCAGCGCTGACACATACAACACCGCCTAGACACCATCTAAATTCATTACCTGCAATTCTCCACCTTTATTACCGTATATACTCGAGTATAAGTCGAGTTTTTCAGCACTTTTTTTGTGCTGAAAGTGCCCCCCTCGACTTCTACTCCAGTCAAGCACTTTTCTGCAGCAAAAAAGTCATTTTCTGAACTGATTTGGGGCCCCGTATCTCAGGGCCACTTTAGGAACACCAAATTTGGTGTGCAAACCCAATGGAACCGGTACCATAACATATCCAAAGCTGGGATTCCTAGGACCAAGTGGCCCCGAGATACGGGGCCCCAAAATCGGTTCGGAAAATGTCATTCTCTGCTACAGAAAAGTGCTTGACATTTTCTGAACCAAATTTGGGGCCACGTATCTCAGGGCCACTAGGTGCTAGGAACCCCAAATTTGGTGTGCAAACCTAGCGGAACTGGTACTATAACATATCCAAAGCTGGAGTTCCTAGGACCAAGTGGCCCCGTGATACGGGGCCCCAAAGTCGGTTCGGAAAATGTCATTCTCTGCTGCAGAAAAGTGCTTGACATTTTCTGAACCGATTTTTGGGGCCCTGTATCTCGGGGACACTTGGTGTTAGAAACCTTAGATATTTTATGGTGCTAGTTCCACTGAGTTTGCACGTCAAATTTGGGGTTCCTAGCACTAAGTGGCCCCGAGATACGGGGCCCCAAACTCGGTCAACTGTGTCCATCTACAGCAATGTCATTTTGGGACCATTTGGGTTCAGAGACCCCAAATTTTGGCTGCAGCTAGGGGGCATCTAGGAACCCTTAACTTCCGAGTTTGAAGTTCGGGGACCTATGGCTGCAAATGGGCACAGTGAGGCATGCAAATGGGCACAGTGAGGCTGCAAATGGGCATTGTTGACCCTCTTTTCGACTTACAGTAGCTGTGCATTTCTCACCCTCGTCTTATACTCGGGTCAATAAGTTTTTCCCATTTTTTTGTGGTAAATTAGGGCCTCGACTTATACTCGGAACGACTTATACTCGAGTATATACGGTATTTACTTGCAGGTGTGCTGAAGAGATTAGTTTTTTTGGTGCACAAATATATATAGAAGTTATAAGGTATAAAAGAAAGACATTGCACTTCTCAAAACCACCACCCCCAAAACTAAATTAAAAAGAAGAAAGAAAAGAGAAAAAGAAAAACAAACAAGCTCAATAATATACTTTTATTATGCCAGCAGGAACAAAATTACGTACATTCATTTACTAGCTTCAAGAAAATATTCTACAGGGTATATGGTGCTACATTTTGCAAAACAGTTAGCAATTGGGTTTTAAGGGCCCCGCTAATAGGAGCTTACAATCTAAAATTTGTCTAAACCTTAGACCATAGTACAACTCACCCACCAGCCCACATTTTTATCTGCAAGATTATAGAAACATACTTAACAGTCATTTTTACAAAGCATTCCAACATAATATCAAAAAAGGCACATATTCAATATATAACACGCACCACCAGCCCACAATCCACACACATACATAGGTGACCATGTTCTGCTGGAAGCTGCATTTCTGTGTACATGATTAGGCAATGAGATAAAAAAGTAGAAGGTCAGCACATGCTCCCAAACCATGTTTGCATGGTCAGACAGGAACAATACACACACAACATTGACAGCATGGTCACATAAACCCACTTTTGATGGAAAAAATCCACAAGAATTTCAGCAAACAGCCCTAGTTGGGCATTTGTCACTATGCACAATATCATTCCTTCTCCCCCACAAATCACAGCAAAAAACCCGTCCGTCTCAGGACAAATGACCACCCCCTACTGCAGTTCTTTATATATGATAGGTTGTATTGTTAGCACATTGACATATGCCCAATAGAAGTACATGCCCACCAGTATCTTTAAATGTCTCACTTCATGTAAAGTAATTGCACTTGATGAGCAGGAACATATAATACTATTTGCAACTGTGTTAGCCCTTGGCTATGTGCATCAAATCTCCAACTACAGACCAAAGATCGAAGTCCATTTGTGTGCATATAAACAAAGCAACAGTTTTCTAAGCATATGTACCTGTGCAGTGTAAACCCTACAATTTTAAATGTCCAAGTCCCTGGGCATGATTAGTGCTAACAAACATTAACATCAGTCCCTGGCTGCAATGAGTTCCCAATCTAAAGTCCAAAACTAACTTTCTTACATTAGAGACTATTTCGACAAGAGACACATAAAATGCCAGCATGTCTTTGGATTGTGGTGAGAAACCCACACAGGGAGAACATATATAATTCAACACAAGCATTTGGATGTTGGGGAATTGAGCCAGCAACCCCAGTGCTGCTAGACGAAATTGCTACCCATTCAGCCAGACTTGCGCATGTTGTCTGCATCTCTGTGAAGTAAACTAGTCTTAAGTCCATAGCCATGCTCAGTGTCACAAGTAATATAAAATATATTGTCCAAAGTATTGGGACGCCTGCCTTTATACGCACATGAATTGTAATCACATCCCAGTCTTAGTCCGTAGGGTTCAAAATTCGTTTGGCCCACCCTATGCAGCTATAAGACCTTCAACTCTTCTGGGAATGCTGTCCACAAGGTTTAGGAGTGTGTCTATGGAAATGTTTGACCATTCTTCCATAAGTGCATTTGTGAGGTCGGGCACTGATGTTGGACGAGAAGGCCTGGCTTACAGTCTCCGCTCTAATTCATCCCCAAGGTATTCTGTTGTGTTGAGGTGAGGACTCTGTGCAGGCCAGTCAAGTTCCTCCACCCCAAACTCACTCATCCATGTCTTTATGGACCTTGCTTTGTGCACTGGTCCAAATCATTTGGTGGAGGGGAGGATTATGATGTGGGGTTGTTTTTCAGGGGTTGGGCTTGGCCTCTTAGTTACAGTGAAAGGAACTCTTAAGGCAACAGACTACCAAGCCATTTTGGACAATTTCATGCTCCCAACTTTGTGGGAACAGTTTGGGGATGGCCCCTTCCTGTTCCAACATGACTGCACACCAGTGCACAAAGCAAGGTCCAGAAGGACATGGATGAGCGAGTTTGGGGTGGAGGAATTTGACTGGTCTGCACAGAGTCCTGACCTCAACCCGACACCTTTTGGCTGAATTAGAGCAGAGACTGCAAGCCAGGCCTTCTCATCCAACATCAGTGCCTGGCCTCACAAATGCACTTCTGGAAGAATGGTCAAACATTCCCATAGACACATTAACCTTGTGGACAGCCTTTCTAGCCTTCCCAGAAGCTGTTCTAGCTGCAAAGGGTGGGCCAAATCAAATTCCAACCCTACGAACTAATGCCCCGTACACACGGTCGGACATTGATCGGACATTCCAACAACAAAATCTTAGGATTTTTTCCGATGGATGTTGGCTCAAACTTGTTTTGCGTACACACGGTCGCACAAAGTTGTCGGAATTTCCGATCGCCAAGAACGCGGTCATGTACACCATGTACGACGAGACTATAAAAGGCCATTTCAGAACCAAGTGCGGCACCCTTTGGGCTCCTTTTGCTAATCTCGTGTTAGTAAAAGTTTGGTGACAGACGATTCGGGCTTTTTCAGACTCGTGGTTTTTAGATCGTTTTCTGCTGTTCAGTTTGTGCTTGTGGGTTTGTATCTGCTCTTCAGTGCGTGCAGTGAGTTCGTATTTGATTATTCATTGCGTTCTTGTCCGCTCATTGCTGTTTTTTAGGTCGCTCTTCACAGGCCTTGCTGTTCTTCAGTGCGTTCTGTTACTTCGTTCTGAGCAGCCGACCGTTTTCTAGCCATGTTGCATATACGTACTCCTCGTAGAGTTCGTGCTGTGCGGGGGCTTGGTGTTGGGGTCCTGACCTTGACACAAGTCCAGTCCATGAACAGGGTGGGGAGGAGTTCATGGACCAAGAATTGGTTGCTTCAGCGTGACCAGTTCTGTTATATGCCTTTGCGTGGTGAGATCCGTGAGAATAATCCTGATGATTTCAGGAACTTTCTCTGGATGACGGACCCCGTATTTCACCGTTTGTTGGCTTTGCTGACCCCCTATATCAGCAGACAGGATACCTGCATGAGGCAAGCCATCACTCCAGAGCAGAGGCTCGTCGCCACCCTGCGGTACTTGGCGACGGGGAGAAGCCTGCAGGACTTGAAGTTCTCGACAGGCATCTCCCCCCAGGCTCTGGGGATCATTATCCCAGAGACCTGTTCTGCCATCATCCAGGTCCTGCAGAAGGAGTATATTAAGGTAAGATTTTTATCCTTTAATATCACATTTTTTGTATTTAATGTTTGCTAATGTATAGTAATTCTTTCCTCATTCCCTAATTACCATGATTGGAATATGCTGTGAATGTCCCCTTTGTCCTCATGCATGCTGGATTTTTATGCAATTATTTTTGTTGTCCTTCATACATATTTGCCTTCACTTACCTCCCCAGCATGCTCTCCTGGCCCTATATTCACCTCATGTAGTCACTTAATGTATTTTATCAGCTCCATAGTAGTGCTTTACCCCAAACACCCCCTAAAATGTTTAGAAATGTGATTTGTGCTTCAAATTCAGGCAGAGTGCCAGAGGCTTTTTTGGGTGTCCCTAAATCATTTGGAACCCTCCCTCCCCCCAACTGCTAAGTCAGCTGATAACAATTCTCTATCTATCCTCAATCATCTGCTGACTTTGCCAAACCCATACACACTATACCCACCTCTTTTGTGCTCAGATTTATGGATGAATTCCTCAAAGCATGTAGTGCAAGGGCCTGCCTGTATACTTTGAAATGGTACTGTTTCAAGTTTCTGTATACTATTATTATCTTGATAGGTGATAGCAGAATGTCCAAATGTGCTAAAATGTGTACAGTGTGTATTTATATCTTTGTATTATGACACTTCTTACCTGTCCAGTGGGCTGCCAATAGTGTAACTAAGGAGGGGCTGTTCAAAGTAATACCCATTATTTAGGCATTCATATCTCAATGAAGTGGAGAGGGTTACCTGTCCCAGAGTCCCCCCCCCTATAATGTTAGAAATGGCCCAGGAGGGGGGGGTAATCTGATAGGTGTAACTTATACTTTGGTCTTAAAGAAATCCCTCATAAAAATGTTAGCTTGATGTTGGGCAAGAATGTTTGTGTCTAATCTGCTTTCCATGTTTATGTGCAAAATGACTAATTTTTTATTTTGTTTTGACTCCACAGTTTCCTTCCACGCCACATGAATGGCAGACTGTGGCCTCCCACTTTGCCCAGCGGTGGGACTTTGCTAACTGCGGAGGGGCAATTGATGAGAAACACGTCCACATCGTCCCACCACCCAACACGGGGTCGTACTATTACACCTTCAAGGGGTTCAATAGTATTGTGATGTTGGCGGTGGTTTCGGCTACTTACGAGTTCCTGTATGTGGACGTGGGGAAGAATGGCCGGAGGTCCGATGGTGGAGTCATCATCCAGACAGAGTTTTTCAGGAGTCTCCAGAATGGCAGCTTGGACTTGCCACCTCCAGAAGACAATGTGGAAGGACTCCCATTCGTCTTTGTTGCAGATAAGGCATTTGCACTGGGGGACCATCTTATGCGGCCATTCCTGATGAGGACCCTCACCACGGACCAGAGGGTTTTTAATTACCGGCTGGCTAGAGCCAGAAGAGTGGTGGAGAACACATTTGGAATCATGGCCAGCCGGTTTCGCCTATTTCTTACACCCATACATATGGCGGAGTACAAACTGAATCACATTATCCTGGCGTGCTGTGTTCTACACAACTTTTTACGGAAACATTCTGCCAACTATGCTGGCTCAGTTGGGCCTGAGGCCGGAATTCCTAATGAACCAACCCTGACGGCGCTTGATAGTGGCCGTCCTGGCTTGTCCTCCCTGAGTGCCCGTGATGTCCGGCTAAGATACCTTGAATTCTGTGCGGGTAGGGGGGACCATAAATATGCCAGACAATGTTTAAAACATTTTTTAAATAAAAAAAAAATAAAACCAAGGTTTGGTGACATTTCCTGCTTGTGTTTGTTTTAGCTGACCCTGACAGAAATGTGGTGAGTCCTGAAATTGGCGTGATTGGGTAACCTTACAAAGCACTGTTGGGTGTTATTTCCTAAAGGCAAAGACACTTTGCACTACAAGTGCACTTGAAACTGCACTGAAACTGCACTTGTAGTGCAAAGTGGATTTGCCCTTAGGAAATAACACCCATTGTCACAGAAAACACCAATTTTACCACAACCAAAGTTTGGGAGCATTGAAACAATAATCCACACATTGTTAATTATCAATCTTTTTAATACCAGCACAATCACATGTGCATTTATAAAAGGTTTTTAAAACAAACCAACATGTTTGTTGTATAACAATTTTTTGGTGTTATTTCCTAAAGGCAAAGACACTTTGCACTACAAGTGCACTTGAAACTGCACTGAAACTGCACTTGTAGTGCAAAGTGGATATGCCCTTAGAAAATAACACCCATTGTCACAGAAAACACCCATTACAGCACAACAAAAGTTTAGTAGCGTTGAGACAATAATCCACACAATCTTGATTAACAATCTTTTTAATACCAGCACAATCACACGTGCATTTAGAAAAGGTTTTTAAAACAAACCAACATGTTTGTTGTATAACAATTTTTGGGGTCACATTAGAAAAATTAGAAATGTCCATTTAAGATAAAACAGGCATGTTTAAAACCAACCAGAAAGACACAAATCTTGAACTTACAAAGTTCACATTTGGTAGAACTTGAAGGCAATATCAGACATGAGTATTTACAAACTGAGTTTGATATTGCGTTCAGATGGGGTGAAGTCACCCCAGGAAAAGCCAAATTTTGAAGATGCACGTCAAGGGACGTGTTTTGGGGGTGCAACCCATTCCTCACAGCTACTTTTATATTGAGGAAGGGGTTGCACCCCCAAAACGCGTCCATTAATCTCCCGTGATGGCAGATAGCACATGTTGACACACTGTGTGCATCTTCAAGATTTGGCTTTTCTAATATTTTTTACAAAATTTTCAAAAAGTGTAGCACACCAAAAAACAAAGGGATTTGGAGGGCTTTTAAACTCGCCCTAAAACATCAATGATGTTCTTATTTTTTTGAAGAACATCATTGATGTTTTTCTTGATGTTTTCCAATGCAACATTACACCCCATGATCTCCCCAATCAGGATCTGGGCACTTTCAGAGGTGAAAGGATCAGGATCCACAACATCACGATCACCTAAAAAGAGAGAAACAAAAAAAAAACAGCTATTATAAATATGCCGGCATCCACCTCTTACCTGAGCCTGTGGTCGCAGACACTCACCTGTTGTGGTGACTATTTCCACCACATCTTCCTCCTCCTGCTCTTCTTGTCTTTGGGGGATTTTCCCTTCTTCCAGAGGTGGGGGGTCTGTGATCTCCTCAGATGAGGGGTGTCCTCCGAGTCTTTTATCCCCTATGTAAAAAAGAATAGGTATACTTAGCACACAGATATTTAATGTCAGAACTATAAATATGAAGCATTGCTTGGAAGTGGGGTACAATTGTCTATTTTGGCAGAGTTCCAAGATGTAGCATTTTTATTGTCTTTTGTCAAGCTTCAATACTTTACCTGTATTGTACAAGCTTCACAGATGGAGACCCCCTATAGTATACACTGGAGCACCTGTGTGGGCTCCCTAATAAAAAGGGTGTGCTGGTGTCCCACACTAGTGCTCCTGCGTCCAGATGTGTAACCAGCTGCTGAGTGTCCTCTCCTTACACAGAATCTAGTTTGCATTTCATTCTAGTAACAAACACATCTACACCACCCAATTCTTTGCACACAAGTAGGCCCCAAAAAATGATGGCAATTGCATATGGACAAACAATGTTTGATACGAACAAATAATGTGCCCATGAACATGAAAGTTGCCATTTTAAACTGGATAACAGTTATTAAGAAAAGCACATGGAGCAGCACGAACGTAATAAACAGAAAGAATAGGAACACAGCACAACTACTTACTCTCCGGATCTTTCTATCATAGTCGGCCTTCATCAGGATGTCCACCATCTCCAACATCTCCCCAAAGGACATATTTGATGCCTTATATTGTCTCCTTCTGGATTGGGATGTTTCAGGCACCGGGCTTTCCTCCTCCTCCTCCTCGTTGGTGAAATTATCTGACACCTGCTGTGTCTCCACCATGTGCTCTTCCCCCACTGCGCCAAACGATAAGGGGCGGGGAATAGACTAGAAAGAACCTCTGGGGCGGGTGGAATTTCATGCATGCACAGTGTCTATAAAGCGTAACACGCATGCGTAGTACGTACGATCTGTGAGCGGAGGAAGGAGTAACGGAGGCGCCGATCGTGATTGCGAAGGTGAGATTTAACATTGGGCCTATACTGCTTCTAGATTGAGGCCTGTATTTGCACAAGTTTAGTAGACTTTAGGCTGACATTAGGGTTTGTCTTGTGTTGTGTCTTGCAGATAATAAAATGGATGACTTCAATGACCACAACCTTCTCCCCCTGTTCATAGACAAGTACAGGGAGCTGCCCTGTCTGTGGCAGGTGAGACATCCACATTATAATCATAAACAAAAAAGGCAGGCAGCGCTGGAGAAACTGCTGGAGTTGGTGAAGCCGGTGGTCCCCACGGCAACCATCCCCTATTTAAAAACCAAAATTGGTGGCCTGAGGAGCACTTATCTTAGGGAGCGCAAGAAGGTCCAAGATTCCCAGAGATCAGGAGCTGCAGCAGATGACGTTTATGTCCCCAGGCTGTGGTACTATGAGAGAGTGCGATTTCTGTTAGACCAGACTGGAGTCAGGGAATCCCTCTCAACCCTTCCTTCCACTCTTCCTTCCACCCCAGCTGAGGCTTCCGATGTCCAACCTGGGACTTCCAGCCAGAAAGAAGTGGAGGAGCCCAGATGGAGTCAGGTATAGCATTGTTCTACAGATTTCTGGTCAAAAAATAAATGATGTTTACTAGATGTTATTATTGATCACTAATTGCTGATTGAAAAAAGTGTTTTACATATCAATAGACAGTAGTGGGCAAAAATATTTTGGACAAGACTGAAAAATGCTGGGCTCAGAATGATAGTCTGTTATATTTGTTAACATTCAATTTGCATCAGTCATGAGATGAAAATTGTGCGTGATTGATTAATAAAAAACTAAAACGATGTCCCTTTTCCATACACAGGAAGACCTCAGCCAGGACTAGGCTGTGGAATGTGGCACACAGGAGGAGGCTGAGGAATGTGGCAGCCAGGAGGAGGCGGAGGTTAGTGTCAGCCAGGAGAAGCCTGGGACCAGTCGCAGCCTGACCGAATCGCAGGTTCCTCCCCTCCGTCTTCCATAGAAAAAAAACCCAGGAAGGCGACTCACATGCAGGATTCTGCGCTCAGGCTCATTCAGGAGGCTTCTGCATCCCTCAGAGCCTTATCCACTCCTGAAGAGGCCTTTGCCTGCATGGCTGCCACCAAACTGAAGGGCATGCAGGAGGGTCAACGCAAGCTATGTGAGCACCTTCTTTATAAAGTCCTAAGTAAGGGGGTGAGTGGGGAACTAACACCCAATACCCACCTGAGTGAGGTGGCCCCTCCTCCTCCTGCTGCCACAACTCCACCACCACAGCCACATCATGGAAGGAAGCATGGAAGGAAGACCAGAGAGTGATGGCCCTGGGTTCAATCTGGTCTGGCCAAAGATGCAGGCTCTTGTATGACCACAGCCTGGGGACACAGATGTCATCTGCTGCTTTCCGGATCTCTGGGACTTCTGGACCAGACTGCACTCCCTTAGGCTACCAATTTTGCAAGAAAATAGTTGATGTGTGCCCTGGGGGCCAAAGTCTTCACCCATTTCAGCTGTTTCTCCAGAGTTGCCTCCCTCTTTGTTTGGTTCTTAGCCATTAATAAAGGAAATTTTTTTTACAATTATACTCGCCTATGTGTGTTTTCCTTTTAAAAGGACAGTTTGTTTGCGAGGAGGCAGGTACATTTCTAATATACAATGTGAAATTAACAAGAGACACCAACACCAAACAACCCCCTTGAGATTAAATAATACAAGATATCAATGGTGTTGTGGTAACTTGACACACAAAACACATCCAAAAATATTATGGAGTAAAACATAAAAAAAATCAGACTTATACAAACCACAAAAAAACAGCCAAACAGACAAACCACCAAACAAATACAAAAACAGTTTTTTAAAAAAAGAAAAAATATTTAAAAACAACCCAAAAAATATTTGGTCAGATGTGACAAATGTAAATATATTGAGGGAATCCCAATAAATAATAAAGAAAT
This sequence comes from Lithobates clamitans, assembly GCA_037952925.1. NCBI lineage: Eukaryota > Metazoa > Chordata > Amphibia > Anura > Ranidae > Lithobates > Lithobates clamitans. Next base: position 9,000,127 of record JBBGZY010000513.1, on the reverse strand, counting down.
AAGTTTGTGAGAAGTCTGTGTGAATATGAGCAGCAAAACTACTTCATTCTTCTCACATTATAAAGAAGAAGAGAGTGCGCTGCATTAAACTATTTTTGACATTTTTGACATTGACGAAAGTGCTGTATCCATTCCGAACGCTAATTTTACCAGACCGAGCTGTTCCGTCTCGGAATTTCTTCTGAGCATGCGTGGCACTTTGTGCGTCGGAAATGGCCACACACGGTCGGAATTGACACGATCGGATTTTGTTGTCGGAAAATTTTATAGCCTGCTCTCAAACTTTGTCGGAAAATCCGATGGTAAATGTCCGATGGAGCCCACACACGGTCAGAATTTCCGACAACACGCTCCGATCGGACATTTTCCATCGGAAAATCCGACCGTGTGTACTGGGCATAAGACTGGGCTGCCGTTAAAGTTCGTGTGTGTGTGTGTGTGTAAAGGCAGGCGTCCCAATACTTTTGGCTAGATAGTGTATCTGGCAAGATTTGGTTCCACCACAGTGGTGATGGAACCCTCCTACACATATACACATACACATTCCCCTCCTACACATGCATACTACATTTAGACATTTAGTTTGGGATACAAACCCATATGCTCAGGGATGCTAAGCAGAAGTTCTAACTTCTAAGTCATGGAGCTGCCCCATGTGAGAACCTCCTACACATAAATACACATAAATACTGCATTTCTTTGGACATACAGGAGAAGTTATTTAAGATCAACTTTCTTTTGGCATACGGCATACAGAGAGAGGTCCTGGTGCAGACAGATTTTGCTAAAGTGTCTTGCGTGCATTCCAAAAATGCTGCAGTATGAGCCAAATTCAAGTACAAGTTCTAGACAGGTAAATGATTTTGGTGCATACTGCATCACTTTTGGAATGCACACAAGACACTTGAAAAATCTGTTTGCGCCAGCATTTATAAACTCCAGGGAAAGTGTGTTACTGTCTGTAACATGCATTTTACTATGTGTACCCCCCTCCCTGGCCTCCAGGGGCAGGTGGAGTACCCCCAAATACAGTAAGGCATGACATTTCATCTCAGTGCTTATTTGTGGTAAGTATATTTCTTGAATTATGCGATGCATACTAGCACATTACGGCATTGCCTTGCAGGATTCAAAAAACAAAAAACAAACCGGATCATAAAGGGGAGAAGCAAGGATCCCCTTGAGGACAGTCTGCTGTTGAGAACAGCAGACTGTCCTCAACAGGTCTATGTCCGCCGTAAATGCTTCCTTTGTCCAGAACAAGCACTATCCAAGACCCTTTAGCCCACCCAGTCACCAGCCGTAACTCAGTGTACGGTGAACAACAACATCAAACTCCTTTATTCCGGCACATGTTACCACAGATATACAACTCCGAGACACTTCCCCCACCCTTGGATTCAGGGCGGGTAAACTGTCCAATCACAATAGACACACAAGTCAGGTGTATTCAAACTTCTCATCAGTAAACAGTCTTATCATCAGGAAGAGCTGTTGGAGGAATCCCCCCCCTCCACATAGACACCCATCCCATAATATCCGTTTCTTCCAAAGCAGACACACACAAACCATGGAATACAACCACACCCCAAATGATCACAGCAAAGAGTCCACAACAGCATGAGACAACACACAATATATACATATATACACCAGTGAGTCTGACTAGCACAGATCATAGTGGGGTTCCCAATCACCCTGTGCCCCTAATGGACGCAGGGTGATTTACACATAAGAGGGGCCAGGGGAGCTGGATACGGAGTCTCCAGAGCTCTCCAAGGTAAGCTGAGTTCCACAAACCCCCCACCCAAAGCGACTACTGTCACACATCTCCCCTTTTGGCAGGAGACTAACACAGGAGGAGACCCCAAATGGGTTGGCTCCGAAGTTAGTCAGTAGTTCCAGTCCCCCAATGCCAGTATCCACACAGTATACCAAATAAATTGTCCCTAACATAGCATTACTCACCCAGCCAACCTCTACCTCTCTCAGAGAACATGCCCGCTGCTGGGGAGAGGTATGGACTGGCCCTTATCCCTGGAGTCCTTTCAGCCACTGGAGAGAAGACAGGGTGACTGGGCTCACTCCATCATCCTGTTGGGGATCTGGGCCGACTGCCCAGCATCCCTGGCTTATACAAGTGGAGACTGAAGTCCCATCCACCTTTGGTAGGTGAAAATCCCCCCGTGCTTGTAAAGCATGGCTGACATCCTCCTGTCTCAATGCCGCACCATTTTCTGGGGTTGTGTCAGTGGAGACCGAAGTCCCATCCACTTTCACAGGAACTCCCTCCTCTGTTAGTAGAGGGAAGAGGCCAGCAGCACTCTGCCATGTTGCCAGCCCTTCTGCTGGGTTGCTGTGAGTGGAGACCGCAGTCCCATCCACCGATATCAGCTCAAGCTGCAGTTGTGTGCAGAGGCCAGTAGCATTCTGCCCTGTTAGCACTTCAGCTGAGGACCCCACATCATCCACTCCGGCTAACTGTTGGGGAGTGACCATCACCTTCTCACCATGGGCCCCTGGCACTGCTGCAGGTGTGGGGCAGAGGTCTTGGACCCTCTGTCCGGTGGCCAGCGCTTCAGCGGGGGAAGTCTCTGGTAACTCCACAGATGCGGTTGTTGGTGTTGGGCAGAGCTCAGTGAAGTTTGGTTCTAATACATCTCTTTTGCTAGAGGCTCACCAGGATGTTTTTCTCCAGCAGAACAGTCTATCAAATCCCCAAATCTCTATAACTGCTGTCTGGGGATAGCGATTCACCCCCCACCCAAAGCGACTCCTGTCACACATCTGTCATACAGTCTAGTATATATACAGTATCTCACAAAACCCCTCACATTTTTGTAAATATTTTATTATATCTTTTCATGTGAAAACACTGAAGAAATTACACTTTGCTACAATGTAAAATAGTGAGTGTACAGCTTGTATAACAGTGTAAATTTGTTGTCCCCTCAAAATAACTCAACACACAGCCATTAATGTCTAAACTGTTGGCAACAAAAGTGAGTACACCCCTAAGTGAAAATGTCCAAATTGGGCCCAAAGTCTCAATATTTTGTGTGGCCACCATTATTTTCCAGCATTGCCTTAACCCTCTTGGGCATGGAGTTCACCAGAGCAGGTTGCCACTGGAGTCCTCTTCCACTCTTCCATGACGACATCACGGAGCTGGTGGATGTTAGAGACCTTGCGCTCCTCCACATTTCGTTTGAGAATGCTTTACCCTCAACTTCTTTAACAAGGCAGTGGATGTCTTGGAGGTGTGTTTGGGGTCATTATCATGTAGGAATACTGCCCTGTGGCCTAGTCTCTGAAGAGAGGAGATTATGCTCTGCTTCAGTATGTCACAGTAGATATTGACATTCATGGTTCCCTCAATGAACTGTAGCTCCCAAGTGTCGGCAGCAATCATGCAGCCCGAGACCATGACACTCCCATCATCATGCTTGACTGTAGACAAGACACACTTGTCTTTGTATTCCTCACCTGGTTGCCGCCACACACACTTGACACCATCTGAACCAAATAAGTTTATGTTGGTCTCAACAGACCACAGGGATGGTTCCAGTAATCTATGACCTTAGTCTGCTTGTCTTAAGCAAAATGTTTGCGGGCTTTCTTGTGAATCATCTTTAGAAGAGGCTTCCTTCTGGGACCACAGTCATGCAGACCAATTTAATGCAGTGTGTGGCGTATGGTCTGAGTACTGACAGTCTGACCCCTCACCCCTTCAACCTCTGCAGCAATGCTGGCAGCACTCATACGTCTATTTCCCAAAGACAACCTCTGTATATGACGCTGAGCACGTGCACTCAACCTCCTTGGTCGACCATGGTGAGGCCTTGTTCTGAGTGGAACCTGTCCTGTTAAACCGCTGTATGGTCTTGGTCACCTTGCTGCAGCTCGGTTTCAGGTTCCTGTTCCATGTTCTTATAGCCAAGGCCATCTTTATGTAGAGCAACATTTCTTTTTTTCAGATTCTCAGAGAATTCATGTTGTCACATGAAAAGATATAATAAAGTATTTACAAAAATGTGAGGGGTTTTGTGAGATACTGTATATATACTAGACTGTATTAGACTGTATATATGTGTGTGTATATATGTATGAATACACTGCTAGAAGTGTATTATATAATGTACACCATCGAATGAACTGTGTATATATATGCTACACTGAATGCAGATTATATATATATATATATATATATATATATATATATATATATATATATAACTTTTCAAAGTGGAGGAAAGCCGCATCAAGTCTTCAATTAGTGCAGTGTGATGTGGTCATCTCACAGACCAAAATATAAGAAAAAGAGGATCGCTGCACTTAAAATCTCTTTATTGAACCAAAGTTCAAACAAACATACGTTTCGGGGTCACAAGCTTATGCCCTTCTTTAGATCAAACACACATCTAAAGTCAAAGCTACACACATGGCTTAAATACCATCATTTCACACATTTGGAATCAATTACAGTGGAACCTAGGATTGCGAGTAACGCGGTTAACGATCGTTTCCCAATATGAGCACGATTCAGCAGTACCGCTTTTGGCCTGAGGTTGGGGCGCCAGAGCCGAGCAGAGCCGAAACGTCACGTTCGGAAATGCACGGAAAGGCCCGAGTACAGCACGTCTGACCTCGGCAAATCTTGGGTAGGAAGTCTTTCCGAGGTTTGCCGAGGTCCTCCGAAGTGTCCTCGTGCCTTTTCAGCCATTTTCGAGGCTCTCCGGTGCCCCACCGCCTCTGGCCGCATGCGGTATTGCATCCCATTGAAGTCAATGCGGAACAAATTATTTTCGTTTCCATTGACTTCAATGGGAAAACTTGCTTTGATATGCGAGTACTTTGGATTACGAGCATACTCCTGGAATGGATTATGCTTGTAATCCGAGGTTCCACTTTTTTCCACACAGTTTCGAATGCAAACTAAATCCTTTTCTTATACATCCTTATATCACAGGTGAGAAATGGTTAGCCAAATGTAGAACCCTCCCATATTTGAACAGAAGCCTTCAACACGTTTAATCTGTCAAAAAGAAACATGTACATAAGGTATCACCATCTAGACATCCCATCAAATGAATTATCACCTAAATGAACAGATATAAATCCAGATCTGTATTCAACCCCTTGTGGGCAATCGTTCCCAGAAAATTAATCCAATATACTTCTCGCTTTTTTTTCTATTCTTATTAATCTCCTCCAGCACCATGAATTTTAATTGAGAAATCGAATGCCCTTTCTCCAAAAAATGTCTCGCCAAAGGCAACTGTACCAATTTGTCGCTGATTGAATATTTATGCCTTGCTATCCGATCTTTAACTTTCTGAATGGTTTCTCCCCCCTGTCCCCGGGTGGCCCCGCCCCCTCTGACACTATGGGGAAGCCATAGGGATGTCCCCATGCGTCAGAGGGGGGCGGGGTCACCCGGCAACATCACTGTGTGGCCCCAGCCTCAGAACTGTCACCTGAGAGGAAGGTCATTATGGAGGGTGCCTCCCATGGAGGCAGATTGCTGGCGGCGTGCGTTTTTTTTCTTTTTCGGTCCGTCGGCAGAGCAAGAGAAGAAGAAGAAGACCTTGTGGGACAGTTTTTTATTTATTTTTTTAATTAAGGACTTGTCCCCAAGCCGTGTCATGTAATTTTTACCATTTTTACACTTTTTTTGTGAAATGGTAGGGTTACATTTGTACCCCATTACCATTTCACACAGGGGGAGGCAAGGATCTGGGGTTCTCCTTGTTAAAGGGGACTTCCAGATTCCAATAAGCCCCCCACCCACAGACCCCCACAACCACCGGGCAAGGGTTGTGAGGATGAGGCCCTTGTCCCCATCAACATGGGGACATGGTGCTTTGGGGGGGCTACCCCAAAGCACCCTTCCCATGTTGAGGACATGTGGCCTGGTACGGTTCAGGAGGGGGGCGCTCTCTCGTCCCCCCTCTTTTCCTGCGGCCTGCCAGGTTATGTGCTTGGATATGGGTCTGGTATGGATTTTTTGGGGGACCCCCACGTCATTTTTTTTTAAATTTTGCCACGGGGCTCCCCTTAAAATACATACCAGACCTGAAGGGTCTGGTATGAAATTTGAGGGGGACCCCCACACCATTTTTTTTTAATTTTGGTTCGGGGTTCCCTTTAATATTCATACCAGACCCAAAGGGCCTGGTAATGGACTGACAATTCATTATAGCTGCAAGTACTTTTAAATTACTTTTTTTCCTTTAGAAATGTCATTTTGTGCAGGGACTGTTGTAAACACAGGAAACATGCGCCACTTTACAGGCATACTATAGACACCTCCCAGGGACAAAATGTAAAAGAATATTTCACTTTTATTGTTTCACTTTAAGCATTATTAAAATCAATGCTCTCGAAAAAACGGACGTTTTTAAAACTTTTTTTGAATTGATACATGTCCCCTGGGGCAGGACCCAGGTCCCCAAACACTTTTTATGAAAATAACTTGCATATAAGCCTTTAAAATTAGCACTTTTGATTATTCATGTTCGTGTCCCATAGACTTTAACGGTGTTCGCGTATTCTGCCAAATTTTTTGCCTGTTCACATGTTCTGCTGCGAACCTAACCGGGGGGTGTTCGGCTCATCCCTAATTACTATACAAGACATTACATTTCAGACCTGGGACTTGATAATTGATATACTGATCAAACAATAAAAGGGTTCCAATGTCACCATCCCACACAGCCAAACCATTGTCTATAAATCTGAACCACCCCTTACAGTGCTCAGTAAACATTTTATTATTATAAATAAATGAGGTCTCAATCATATTCATAAATACATTGGAACCCATCGCTGCGCCTTTAGGCTGCAAATAATAGGTCTCTTTAAATAAAAAATAATTCTCTTCAAGAACAATTTTAAGCAATGCAGAAAATCAATTTGTTTATCATTATAGCACTGTGCCTGTATTAGTAGCCGCCGGCAGGCTTCCATACCCAAATCATGTGGAATGACAGTGTAGAGAATAGAGACCTCCCAAGTGACTAAAAGAAAGTCAGACCCCACTTGTACATTCCTAATTTTCTCTGAAAAAACGCCAGTATCACGCACATATGATCTGGTGTTAATTACCAATGGAGTGAAACATCTCTCCAAATATTGCGATAATGGAGTGATGACTGACTCTGTTCCAGACACTATAGGACGGCCCGGGGGATTTAAAGGTTCATTATGAATCTTTGGTAATATGTACATACCGGTGTGACAGGATAATCACATATTAGAAATTTTTGGGTGTCGTTATCAATAATACGGGCTCAATCAATTTAAGGGCTCTCAATACCACTTTTTTTATTCTAAACTGAACCTGAAAAACAGAACAAGAGTCCAACCGTTTCTATATATATGCATATCTGATAGCTGTCTTAGTACTTCAGCTTCATACCACGGGGTGTCCATAATCACAATCGCTCCCCCTCGTCGGCCGGTTTTATAACAATATCTCACCGAGCCGACAAGAAGGACAGAGCATCACATTCTTTATGACTAAAGTTGTTTGGTATATGGTCCAATTTAGACCTGTCACCTAAAAATGAATCAATGTCTGCATTTACCTTATCAATGAACACCTCAACGGCAGAGCATGAGGAGCGCTCCTTTGGCGGCCCACACGCCATGTTCCTGGGGGAGGTGGAGGAGTTCTGCACCTGTCTACAATCATCCCATTAGCCTCACTTTAGCTATATAAGAGACTGGACCTTCAACAATCAAACAAAAATCCTATGCAGGCCAGGATGGATGGCATTGCATTCACCTTCCTTTGGCATTTGAGTTCTTACCTTTTCTTTGTATAACTACAGTCAGGTTTTCAATATCAACAAGTTCTACAAACCTCATACAATCTACAGCCTATACAAACCACGACACATTATAAGGTAAACTATATATATATTTTTTTGAACCACACCATTTCACTTAGAATATCACATCATCACTCACAAACTTTCACATCCGGTTGGATTTTTACTTATTTTTTACATCTTATTTTTCACTTTTTGTTTTTGCTTTTCATTTTTGTTACTTTTTCACATTCTGCCAGCGTTTGGTTGGCATACACCATGCTTCCCACATACGATGCACTTCCGTAGTCACTTCATGATCTTAGCCACAGTGCACGTTTTTACATACACACACTTTGCATTTTTCCTTGCACTTTATTTTTTATTTTGTAGTATTATTGAATACTACCATTTATGTATTACCATCTTTTCACATTAGTACACTTATATATATATATATATATATATATATATATATATTAACAAATACTATTTTACTTTGATTTTATTTTTATTTTTAATTTCATAGGGGATGCAAACAACACTTTGAAATACCCATACATTGACTTTTTTATATACTGTCAGTCTCAATATATACAACTAGAAACACTTACAATGATGATTTAATTATTAATTTAATAATGGCAACTAATGGGTGTTTGTTGCAGGTGTGTACTCTTTATCCCCCCCGGGAGGCGTGCACCAGTGTGGCTCCTTGTAAGCCCCTTGGGGTTGGCTCCTCCTTCTTGGGAGGGTGGGGGCGGCCTGCGCACCCTTTGGATTCTCCAATGGCTCCGACCACCTTAGAATTTGTAACAATCATTTCATCCTTTAACCACTTCAGCCCCGGAAGGATTTACCCCCTTCCTGACCAGAGCACTTTTTACAATTCGGCACTGCGTCGCTTTAACTGCTAATTGCGCGGCCATGCAATGCTGTACCCAAACGAAATTTGCGTCCTTTTCTTCCCACAAATAGAGCTTTCTTTTGATGGTATTTGATCACCTCTGCCGTTTTTATTTTTTGCGCTATACACGGAAAAAGACCGAAAATTTTGAAAAAAAATGATATTTTCTACTTTTTGTTCTAAAAAAAATCCAATAAACTCAATTTTAGTCATACATTTAGGCCAAAATGTATTCGGCCACATGTCTTTGGTAAAAAAAATGTCAATAAGTGTATATTTATTGGTTTGCGCAAAAGTTATAGCGTCTACAAACTAGGGTACATTTTCTGGAATTTACACAGCCTTTAATTTATGACTGCCTATGTCGATTCTTGAGGTGCTAAAATGGCAGGGCAGTACAAAACCCCCACAAATGACCCCATTTTGGAAAGTAGACACCCCAAGGAATTTGCTGAGAGGCATGTTGAGCCCATTGAATATTCATTTTTTTTGTCCCAAGTGATTGAATAATGACAAAAAAAAAAAAAAAAAAAATTACAAAAAGTTGTCACTAAATGATATATTGCTCACACAGGCCATGGGCATATGTGGAATTGCACCCCAAAATACATTTAGCTGCTTCTCCTGAGTACGGGGATACCACATGTGTGGGACTTTTTGGGAGCCTAGCCGCGTACGGGGCCCCGAAAACCAAGCACCGCCTTCAGGATTTTTAAGGGCGTACATTTTTGATTTTACTCCTCACTACCTATCACGGTTTTGAAGGCCATAAAATGCCCAGATGACATAAACTCCCCCCAAATGACCCCATTTTGGAAAGTAGACACCCCAAGCTATTTGCTTTGAGGCATGTTGAGTCCATGGAATGTTTTATATTTTGACACAAGTTGCGGGAAAGTGACAATTTTTTTTTTTTTTTTGCACAAAGTTGTCACTAAATGATATATTGCTCACACAGGCCATGGGCATATGTGGAATTGCACCCCAAAATACATTTAGCTGCTTCTCCTGAGTACGGGGATACCACATGTGTGGGACTTTTTAGGAGCCTAGCCGCGTACGGGACCCCGAAAACCAAGCACCGCCTTCAGGATTTCTAAAGCCCCATACACACTATCAGTTTTTCTGCTGACTTAGTCCTTCAGATTTACCAAAACCATGTAGTGCAAGGGCCTGCCTGATTGCATACACATTGAAACTCCTAAGGTTTGACCTCATATTATATGGTTTTGGTAAATCTGAAGGACTAACTCAGCAGAAAAACTGATAGTGTGTATGGGGCTTTAGGGCGTACATTTTTGATTTTACTCCTCACTGCCTATCACAGTTTCGGAGGCCATGGAATGCCCAGGTGGCACAAACCCCCCCCAAATGACCCCATTTTGGAAAGTAGACACCCCAAGCTATTTGCTGAGAGGCATGGTGAGTATTTTGCAGCTCTCATTTGTTTTTGAAAATAAAGAAAGACGAGAAAAAAAAATTTTTTTTGTCTTTTTTCAATTTTCAAAACTTTGTGACAAAAAGTGAGGTCTGCAAAATACTCACTATACCTCTCATCAAATAGCTTGGGGTGTCTACTTTCCAAAATGGGGTCATTTGGGGGTTTTTTTTGCCACCTGGGCATTCCATGGCCCCCGAAACTGTGATAGGCGGGGAAGAGTGAAATCAAAAATTTACGGCCTTAGAAAGCCTGAAGGCGGTGCTTGGTTTTCGGGGTCCCGTACGCGGCTAGGCTCCCAAAAAGTCTCACACATGTGGTATCCCCGTACTCAGGAGAAGCAGCAGAATGTATTTTGGGGTGTAATTTCACATATTCCCATGGCATGTTTGAGCAATATATCATTTAGTGACAACTTTGCGCAAAAAAAAATAAAAAAAATAAAAAATTGTCTCTTTCCCGCAACTTGTGTCACAATATAAATTATTCCATGGACTCAACATGACTCTCAGCAAATAGCTTGGGGTGTCTACTTTCCAAAATGGGGTCATTTGGGGGGGGGTTTGAACTGTCCTGGCATTTTATGCACAACATCTAGAAGCTTATGTCACACATCACCCACTCTTCTAACCACTTGAAGACAAAGCCCTTTCTGACACTTATTGTTTACATAAAAAAATAATTTTTTTTTGCAAGAAAATTACTTTGAACCCCCAAACATTATATATTTTTTTTAAAGCAAATGCCCTACAGATTAAAATGGTGGGTGTTTCATTTTTTTTTTTCACACAGTATTTGCGCAGCGATTTTTCAAACGCATTTTTTGGGGAAAAAACACACTTTTTTACATTTTAATGCACTAAAACACACTATATTGCCCAAATGTTTGATGAGATAAAAAAGATGATCTTAGGCCGAGTACATAGATACCAAACATGACATGCTTTAAAATTGCGCACAAACGTGCAGTGGCGACAAACTAAATACATTTTTAAAAGCCTTTAAAAGCCTTTACAGGTTACCACTTTAGATTTACAGAGGAGGTCTACTGCTAAAATTACTGCCCTCGATCTGACCTTCGCGGCGATACCTCACATGCATGGTGCAATTGCTGTTTACATTTGACGCCAGACCAACGCTTGCGTTCACCTTAGCGCGAGAGCAGGGGGGACAGGGGTGCTTTTTTTTTTTTTTTTTTTTTTTTTCTTTATTATTATTATTTTTTTATCTTATTTTTAAACTGTTCCTTTCATTTTTTTTTTTTTTAAATCATTTTTATTGTTATCTCAGGGAATGTAAATATCCCCTATGATAGCAATAGGTAGTGACAGGTACTCTTTTTTGCAAAAATTGGGGTCTATTAGACCCTAGATTTCTCCTCTGCCCTCAAAGCATCTGATCACACCAAGATCGGTGTGATAAAATGCTTTCCCAATTTCCCAATGGCGCTGTTTACATCCGGCGAAATCTACGTCATAAAATGCTCGTAGCTTCCGGTTTCTTAGGTCATAGAGATGTTTGGAGCCACTCTGGTCTCTGATCAGCTCTATGGTCAGCTGGCTGAATCACCGGCTGCATTTTCAGGTTCCCTGTTGAGACAGGAGAGCCAGAGAAAAACACGGAAGATGTTGGGGGGGGGGGCATTCCCTCCCACTGCTTGTAAAAGCAGTCTAGAGGCTAATTAGCCACTAGGATTGCTTTTACATGAAAGCCGACCGCTGGCTGAAAAGAATGATACCAAGATGATACCTAAACCTGCAGGCATCATTCTGGTATAACCACTCAAAGTCGTGAATGGCATACCTGAAGACAAAAAAATGGTTAACAATAAAGCACAGTAAACGGTAAGGTATAAAAAATTGCATACCTGAAAAGCAAACATGATAAAACATAATAACAATAAAACATTGCAGAATAGAATACAGTAAAAAAGAGCAGAACAATAGAGAGAGAATAGAGAGAGAGAGAACAATAAAACGACAACTATTTTTTTTTATATTTTTGTTTGTGTTTTTTTTTTTTTTACACTTTTTTTTGTAACTAACTATAATAACTGTAACCGGTTCCAGGTTTGGGTCTCTCAAAATGCGATGGCATCTCGGGAGACCCTGTGAAAGTGTGCCTAGTATGTGCAATGCTGTACCCTACGCTAATACTCAACTAGTGAATGGTAGCGTTCAAAACATTCACCAATGCAAAGACCAGGATTGTCAGGACAGGAGGGACAATAATAGCGGGTGTCACGCCTATATCCGCGCTTGCTGCAGACACGACATCTTTTTTGGGAGGTTCGTTGGGTAGGGGTACTCGGGAGGACATAAAGAAAATGCCTCTCATGCAGCCGACTGCATTTGGTTGGGGATATGAATGGGGGAAGTACGGGCGCTGCAGAAGCGGTGGGTTCCCAATTAGGATTGGCGAATGCAGCAGGAAGGGCACTATGGGCATGACGGGCCTGTGTTTGTCTTTTTGGTGGCAGCGGGACACTACTTGTGCTTGCCACCTCACCAGCTTGAACTGCACTTATGGGACTCGCCACGTCACCAAGTGTTACTGCAGTGCTGGTTTGACTACGACCGGGGTGTACTAGGCCTCTGGTGCTTGCCAGTTCACCAAGACGCTACAAAAAAAACTGTTAGCGATCGCAGAGATCAGGCCTGACTCTGCGAACGCTGCAGTTATGCGTTTAGAGTTTTGTAAGTGACAGTGATCGATCGATACTGCACTTGGGTGGGCTGGGCCGGGCGGAGGGGCAAAACGCAGGTGCTAGCAGGTATCTGGGCTGATCCCGCTAACACTGCGTTTTTGGGAACCCTAAACTGCTGGGGACGCTAGTATAGATCTGATCGGATCAGATATTGATCCGATCAGATACTATACCACTAAGGGAGGTGTATGGTGCGTGCGTGGGTGTTAGCGGTACTGGCGCTAATCTGACGCTGCCTGGGGCAACGCATATCACCGCCGGGCGATCAGGGGGCTAAACCTTTATTCGGTAATAAACGGCGGGTGCCCTGACACTATAAAAAATAAACTAACTAACCAGCGTCACCCGTAACAGTTATACGGTGATCAGTGGTGAAAGGGTTAACTAGGGGGCAATCAAGGGGTTAAAACATTTATTAGATAGTATATGGGGGTCCCTGTCGCTATAAAACACTGACGGCGAACCTAAATATTTACGTCCCTAACTAGCGTCACCAGTGACACTAATACAGCGATCAGAAAAATGATCGCTTAGCGACACTGGCGACAGGGGGTGATCAAGGGGTTAAAACTTTATTAGGGGGGGTACTGGCGCTAATCTGACGCTGCCTGGGGCGACGCATATCACCGCCGGGCGATCAGGGGGCTAAACCTTTATTCGGTAATAAACGGCGGGTGCCCTGACACTATAAAAAATAAACTAACTAACCAGCGTCACCCGTAACGGTTATACGGTGATCAGTGGTGAAAGGGTTAACTAGGGGGCAATCAAGGGGTTAAAACATTTATTAGATAGTATATGGGGGTCCCTGTCGCTATAAAACACTGACGGCAAACCTAAATATTTACGTCCCTAACTACCGTCACCAGCGACACTAATACAGCGATCAGAAAAATGATCGCTTAGCGACACTGGTGAGGGGGGGTGATCAAGGGGTTAAAACTTTATTAGGGGGGGTAAGGGGGGTACCCTAGACCTACAGGGGGTTACAGTAACTGTCCTAACACTGCTAACTGTCACAAACTGACACTATGCAGTAATCAGGAAAAAAAAAAAAAAAAAAAAAAAAACCTGCTTGGTGTCAGTTTGTGACAGGGGGGGGGGGGGTGATTGGGGGGGGATCGGGGGGCGATCGGGGGGGGATCGGGGGTGTAATGTATGCCTGGCATGTTCTACTGTGTGTGTTTGTGTTGTGCACTTACTTACATGTCATCTCTCCTCGGCGCTGGAACGGAAACTGACAGCCGAGGAGAGATGACATCACATCCTCTGCCTCTGTGTACTATACAGAGGCAGGGGATGTTTGTCATTGGCTGGGAGCGATCGCGAGGGGGGGGCCACGATCGGATGGTCTCCCCCTCGTCTCTCATCGCTCCCAACCAAATGCCGACCGCAGCTGGCACAGGGGGGGGGTCCGATCGGACCCCCCACCCGCGGGAAGGCAATCACGTTTCAGGTACGTGATTTTGCCTGCCCGTGCCGCTCTGCTCATGTATATAGGCGTGAGGCGGTCGGCAAGTGGTTAACGGTAAAATCCACTACTATGATTTATTTAATATAATGAATGACGATAAGTTTTATACATTCTGAATACATGTATTATATTTTCTAGATTCAAATGTGCCCCCTGAAGAGTCTGTATTTAGGTTGAAACACGTCGGAGCTTGCATATCATACAACACCATGTAATGTAATGATGTGTCGAATATGTTTCCTACTGTTATATGGAATACGAGCTCTATCATTGGATCAGACTGTTATATGTACTTACTGTATTTAACCAAATTATTTTATTGGACATCTTGTTAATAAATCATTTGTCTCTTCAATACCATCTAGAAATAATTTCTGTGATGTTGCACATTGCTATTTTAAAGCCCCACTGGGGAACAAACCTTTTTTTAGATAATCCATTCTCGGGGTGCGCAGCTTCTTTGGTCTCTTTTATATGTGTCTTTCATATTGTAGAAGAGATATTATATACCACATTGTCCTCTATTGCCTCCAATGGTTCTGAAGTCTGGTTGTTACTCCCTTGGATACTCCTTTTCTTGTATCATTTGTCTCCCCTCCTGATGCGTGGTCTGTTGTAACTTTGGTCAAAAAAGAGGTAGCTGATGACCTTGTAGAGGCAATTGAAGAGGAGGAGGTGGAGATTTGTTTGTGCTGTTGTCCACGTCTGTATGTCTTGATGTGATGGTAATTAGGATTAGGCCGATGTATACTTGGTTGTTGGCATAATCATCCTTGTCTCGTTCCACTTTAGTACGTTTGCGCAATTCCACATTCTTTCTAAAGGCAGATAAGTTTTCTTCATTTTTAACTTTGATATTGGTGAAATCCTTGCTGTTAGAAATGCCCTCCAGTTGTTTCTCAAAATCAGCAATCTGCTGTTTAATCACCACTCGTTCTTGTAGGAATTGCACTGTCAATGTCATTGTATCGAATGAACATTTCTTCACAATCTGTGCAAACCTTGTTTTGAAATAAACATTCTGTAAAAATAATGTAGGTACAAGGCAAACTCTTAAACCCCTAGGGATCATCTGTAATCTGTAATATTCTGCCAATGTTACTTCATGTAACTCCATAGTGACAGATCCTTGTAACAATTTCTTCATTTTGCGGGTTAACTGTATACGTATACATGAATATAAGATGAATAGGTTAGAAAGTCCCTTGATCCAGCCATATCTGTCAATAATAAGTGCCCTTGCAGTATAATGATAAACCAATAATGGTGAATCATGTGTGAAAAAAATATTTAAATCACAAAGTGATGGTAAAAGTTCTTAAAATATTAAAACATGAATAAAAGTCCATTCATAAATGAAAGTTCAGTGAAGAAAAAATTATGTGAATCCAATAAACGGGAATCCCACATCCAAAATTCAACCACCTCAACCCACATGAGAGGGAAGGTGGAAGAGCAAGATGTGAGGGAAACTTCCAGACTCCAGGTGCATCCAGGTAACAGTAAGATTGAACGTTTACCAGAGTTGGTGGACCTCCTCTATGGCAAGGTTGAACACGCAGGCAGATACAACAGGGATAAGCGGACTTCCACGACAGGATCCTCAGATGTTTGTAGTATTCCTAGGGCAGGCAGGTCACTCTGCAAAGAACTCACTGGTCCGAAGGGCCGTGAGTATAGAAGAAAAATCTCAGATAGTGTAGTATAGATAAAAAAGCCTTTTATTGCTCACATATGTGGGGAACACTCCTCCGCCATAAAACATGTTAAAAAGCTGGCAAAATAAAACAGTAGTGAACACCTGTGTACAAGCATAGGGCTTTTGACGTGATGGCATATAGTGCCAGGCCAGGCGCAGATGTTTCTTCTCCTTTTTTGTTATCAAACCCGTTGCAGTACTTTCATGAATTAGACGCAAGTCATTACAAAGGGACCATACTGCCAGAAAGCATTGCTAATACTTTATTGAATTACCCCTACCCTCTTTTCTAGTGAGAGTCCATAGAATTAGCCCTGCTCTAATTAAAGTCTCTAATTGAAATTGTATGCAGGGCTATCTGAAAAAGGTGAGGCAGAGAAAGGGTTCATCAAAGGTTTGATTCACCATTTGTGTATGCAAATGTCAACTTGAGATATTGGGGTTGATTTACTAAAACTGGAGAGTGAAAAATGTGGTGCAGCTGTGCATAGTAGCTAATCAGCTTCTAACTTCAGCTTGTTCAATTAGGGTTTGACAAAAAGACTGGAAGTTTTTTTGCAGATCTGCATCAGATTTTGCACTCTCCAGTTTGAGTAAATCAGCCCCATTGAGTTCTTTAATGCTAGGGGTTTCACCATAGGGGGTACGGATTCTGGATAGACATCTGAAACAAAGCCACAAGCTCCCTAAGCTAGTAAGATACAAAACTACAATACAGTATATTTAGAATAAACATTTAAAAAATATTGTAAACAAAAAAAACTTTACATGCTTTGACAGACTGGAACTTACCACAGCAGTCCCAAAGTTAAAATCTGCTAACACTTGAAACTGCACAAAGTCCTTTCAATCATGGTCATTCAAAATGCCTTGTAATTCATGCAAAATATGGGAGTCAAAACCCTGCTCCCATGGGAGTCAAGCTCAGCAGACATCAGAAGAAGCTGCTAAAAATGAACCATGTTGAGCTACTGCAACCTTAAAAAAGTTTTCAGTACAAAAAGTATATCATGTTCATTATGTGTACAGTTTTTCTGCAAGAAAGCAGTATAATTTGCTTCTGACACACAGCAAATGCTTGCTAAATCTTAAAATTTCTCTGAAAAAAAAATTGCGAATGTAGCACAAGATAATTTGTGGTGTAAAAACATCAAAGGAATTTCTTTTCATACATGTTTAATATAGTGAGATCTGAGGGGAAGAAACTAATGTCATTAAATTGCCATTAACAGGCTAACAGGCCTTTTGAACCTATATCTCTGAGTTAAGAGGATTTACTAGACATGGTATAAAATAAAGCTTAGCATTTGGGACTGTCAATTTTCAATTTTTACATTGCAGGAACAGAAATCTCTTGTGGGTGTTTGGCAATATAGATAAGTACTACACAACGGTATGAAGTTTAAGAAAGGATACAATTTTAATATCTATGGTTATTACACATTGAAATAACACTCCAGGGTCTTTCATACTGCTGATCAACTGAAAAGCAACAGTAAACAGAAAATTATTTTATTTCATTCTTTGGTGGATCATTAATTATTACATTCTAGTATATAATGGATTTCTTTTTCACGGTGCAATCTAAGTTCACCCTACTTGAAAAATCAAAGGAAAGTGAAGCTAAAATAAATAATTGGTACTGCAAGGTAAATTGCTCTGTCTTTCAGAGCAGTTATGTTGTCTCAGGATCATCCCTCTGCTACTGAATGAGCAGTAAGGTTAAAAGCTGCAAGGCAGCGATTAACTAAGTCATTCTGGTGTCATAAATCTCATACACATATTTTATACTTTAAATACTCATGTACCATAAATGCATATATCTTAGAAAAGCCTTACTGCCATGTTAATGTCTCTAATAGTATTTATGATGGAAGTAAGCTGTCACACTTTACCCCTCCTTTGCTATATTGTAAATGCCTTGCTATTATTTACATCATGTTGGTGAATTAAGAATTACTACTTAAAATATGGTGAAGTCACAATGGTATGGCTTTTACAGGCTTTTTTTCCTATTGATTTCTGTACTACTTACCTATAAATGCTCTTACCCATCCTATAATATAGAGTGACTTTTTACCTGAAGTCAGTATTTGCATTTGAATTGTCTACTATCCCTTTGGCATGTGTAGCTCCTTTTATGTGGGAATCTATTACTGTAGCACCTAGTCAGCCAGCGCCTATCTACCAAGATTCCGAAAGATAACATACAGTGGGGAAAAAATAACTATTTGATCCTCTACAGATTTTGTAAGTTTGCCCACTTGGAAAGAAATGAAGGGTCTATAATTTTTATCATATGTGTATTTTAAATTATAGAGACAAAATATCAACCAAAAATCCAGAAAAAACACATAATTCAAATGTTATAAATTGAGTTGAAGTTTAGTGAGTAAAACAAGTATTTGATCCCCAAGCAAAACATGACTTACAGTAGTACTTCGTGGAGAAACCCTTTGTTGGCAAGCACAGAGGTAATATGTTTCTTGTGATTGGTTACGGGATTTGCACATATCTCAGGAGGTATTTTGGTCCACTCTTCTTTACAGATCTCCTCTAAATCCTTAAGATTTCTTGGCTGTCGCTTGGCAACTCAAAGCTTGAGCTCCCTCCATAAATTTTCTATAGGATTAAGGTCTGGAGACTGGCCAGGCCACACCATGACCTTAATGTGCTTCTTCTTGGGCCAGTATTTTGTTGCCTTGATGGTATGTTTTAGGTCATTGTCATGCTGGAAGAACCATCCATGACCCATCTTCAATGTTCTGGCTGAGGGAAGAAGGTTCTCATCCAAGATTTTACAATACATGGCCCCATCCATTGGCCCCTCAATGTGGCAAAGTGGGTCTGTACCTTTATCAGAGAAACAGCCTAAAACCACAATGTTTTCACCTCCGTGCTTGACTGTAGGAATGATGTTCTTAGGGTCATAGTCAGCGTGTTTCTTCCTCCAAACACAGTGAGTCCCTCTCCTCAGGAAGGCACATGTACAGTCCTGCTAATGAACATCTAAATGATTCAGAGACCACTTGGGAGAAAGCGCTGTGGTCAGATGAGAACAAAATTGAGCTCTTTGGCATTAACTTGACTTGCTGTTTTTGGAGGAAAAAAATTATGACTATGACCCTAAGAACACCATCCCTACAGTCAAGCACAGAGGTGGAAACATTATGCTTTGGGGCTGTTTCTCTGCTAAAGATACAGGCTGACTTTGCCACATTGACAGGGCCCATGTGTTGTAAAATCTTGGAAGAGAACCTTCTTCCCTCAACCAGAACACTGAAGATGGGTCATGGACAGGTCTTCCAGCATGACAATGACCCAAAACATACTGCCAAGGCAACAAAGGAGTAGCTCAAGAAAAAGTACATTAAGGTTACAGAGTGGCCTAGTCAGTCTCCAGACCTTAATCCTATAGAAAATGTATGAAGGGAGCTGAAACTGAGTTGCCAAGAGACAGTCAAGAATCCTTAAAGATTTAGAGAAGATCTGTAAAGAAGAGTGGACCAAAACTGCAACTCAATTTATAACATTTGTATCCTGTGTTTTTTTCTGGATTTTTGGTTGATATTCTGTCTTTATCATTTAAAATACACCTATGGTAAAATTTATAGACCCCTCATTTCTTTGTAAGTGGGCAAACTTACATAATCTGCAGGGGATCAATTAATTATTTTCCCCACTGTATAAAACAACTTTAAAGTGGAAGCATAGGTGTAGTGGCTATCCCCTGTAGCTGTCGCTGGAAATAGGCAAGTTCTCCCAAAGTAGCATAGTCCCTACCAGTCACAAAAGCACGGTTCTACACACACCGACAATTCAGGCTGAGGGTATGTTTTTTTAGTATTGCTAACAGGAGATGAATTTGGAGTCACAGGATACTCTAAAAATGATCAGTAGCAATGATAGGAGGCCAAACCTCTCTCTAGTCTTCCAAAAACAGTTTTTCTGAGGGTAATAGGGAAAGGCCAGTATATTTAGGACCCTACAGCAGCAGTCCATATATCTGCTTCTGGCACTTAGTTCCATTTCTGGCACTTGCACATCTACTAGTCCCCGGTAAGGTCTTTTCTCATAGTGTCCCAGAGGCTGTCTGCGATCCAGCATCCACAGGTAGATCCTCAGTGAGGGAGATATTAGGATAGTTCTCCAGACCAGGACTTCAGTGCTGTGCAGTCACCTCCAGAAAATGTAACCCCCTGGCAAACTTCAGGGGCAGCAGTCCCAGGTGACCTGGACCTGGAACTCTCCCTGGAGGGAAAAGAAAAATCTGCTCAGCCCTCCTGACAATTATAACCTTCCCAGACACCTTTCGGGTGCCTCCATCCAGGGATTGGCTGGGGCATGCAAATTGTTTAACTGATCACTTGAATCTCCCGCCCGTTTAGTCTGGAAACTTCTTTCAGAAGCAGAAGGGAGTAATCAAACTCTCTGTTCAGGAAATCCCGAATAGATCAAATCAATCAATCACTGCTCCAAGTCAATACAGTGGAACCAAAAATTAAATTTGAACCTAGCAACCAAAGTGGAGGAGGGTGCTACACCAGCAAAGAGTTACATACATTTGAACAAACTAAAGGCTTGTACACACTATAAAATAGGGGCAAACATTTTCCTTCGAGCATCAGGAACCATGAATCAGACCGAGGCAAAAGTAAAGCTAAATCACACTTGTTTAATAATAATAATAATAATAATAATAATAATAATAATAATAATAATGTAAACAGAGTAAGCATAGTCTAAACAAGCCAGAGTTCAGTAACCGGATCAGGTAGTCAGCCAAACAAATGTCAGAGAGCCAGAGATAAACATAGTAGTACATAAAAACAGAAAAACAGTGCTGCGCAGATATAAGAGTCCTTAAAAATCATACATCAGATGTGAGGAATAAATAATATGGAAGACAGGAACCACCAGTGGATAATCTGGGTAACAGAAAACAAGTAATTGGTGACTGTAATCCCTCCACCGGACATGGATGGCCCCTCACCTTAATTATTCGACCTGAGACAGGTCACATAGCATGAACTGCATACACTAGGTGGCTACATCCAGGTGGTGATGGTATAAACTCCACACTTCAACTTTCAGCAAGTAGAAACGAGTGATGCAAACATAGTAGTACAGCAAGCAGGATCAGGAGCCAGAAGAAACTCCAGCCGAGCAAGTCTTCAACAGGAATGCAGGAAAAAGTCTCTGTGATTTTGACAAAGGCGAAGGCAGAGATCAAGTGAGCTGGACGGCTTTAAGTAGGCAGGACTGATGAGCATAATCAACAACAGCTGGGTAACTGTGGAGAGAGATTGTAGCTGGCAATTAACCGACAGCTGAGCGGCCAGCTCAGAGAAGGAAGGGCTGAGCCCAGTCCTGACAGTACCCCCTCCTCAATGACCCCTACCCCTCGTAGGACCACTGGGCTTGAGGGGAAAACGTCTATGAAAATCACGGAGGAGGACAGGGGCATATATGTCCAAGGATGAGACCCAAGAGAGTTCCTCCAGACCGTACCCCTTCCAATGCACTAGGTACTGTATGCGCCCAGGGAACCCACGGGAGTCAATGGATTGTACTTCATACTCCTCACGGTTCTCAAACTGTATGTGGTGAGGATGTGGCAACGAGGTGGTAAAGCGATTGCAGACCAAAGGTTTCAATAAGGAGACATGAAACACATTTAAGATGCGCATACTAGGAGGAAGTTCCAAGGCGTAAGCCACTGGGTTAATCCTGCGAAGGATACGGAAAGACCCAATAAACCGAGGAGCGAACTTCAAAGAAGGAACACGAAGTCGGAGGTTGCGAGATGACAGCCAGACTCTGTCCCCAACCTGGTAGGAAGGTGCAGGCAGGCATCTGCGGTCAGCATGGAGTCTATACCTATCGTTAGCATGTTGCAAAGCCTCCTGAACTTTTGCCCAAGTGGAACGAAGACCACGGAGCTGCTCCTTTAACGCAGGAATACACTGCGGAACACACAAGTTAGGCAACATGGAAGGTTGGAAACCATCATTCGCCATAAACGGGGATAATCGGGAAGCAGAACTCAAGGCACTGTTGTGAGCAAACTCTGCCCACGGTAATAGGTCTAGCCAGTTGTTATGATGGTCAGAAATATAGCAACGTAAGAATTGCTACAAGGACTGATTGGCTTGTTCTGTGGCCCCATTAGACTGTGGGTGATACGCAGAGGAGAAAGCAAGCTGAATTCCCAACTGTGCACAAAAGGCTCGCGAGAACCGAGAGACAAACTGACTACCCCTGCCTGAGACAATCACCTTGGGTAGCCCATGTAAGCGAAAGATCTCACGAGCAAAAATGGAAGCCAGTTCTTTAGAAGTGGGCAACTTCTTAAGTGGAATACAATGACACATCTTTGAGAATCGGTCAACCACCATAAGGATAACAGTGTTATGTTGGGAGTTGGGTAACTCCACAATGAAATCCAAAGACAGGTGGGTCCAGGGCCTCTCTCCATTGGTTATGGGTTGTAGGAGGCCCACTGGAAGGTGTCTTGGAGTCTTACTCTAAGCACACATGGAACAGGCAGCTACGAAGCCAGTTACATCAGCCCGTAGACTAGGCCATCAGAATTGTTGGGAAATGGCCCAAACGAGTTGATTCGTCCCATGGTGGCCAGCTGCCTTGGGAGAATGGTAAGTCTGGAACACGGCAGTACGGAGACTCTCTGGGACAAAGCAGCGGTCACAAGGTTTCTCAGGAGGAGCATGGACCTGAGCAGCAAGAATTTTGTCACCCAAAGGAGAAGTAAGACTGGTGTGAATCGTAGCCAGAATATGATCAGGAGGAATCACAGGAACCGTAACCGATTCCAACTTGGAAGTGGAGGAAAATTGTTGTGACAAGGCGTCAGCCCTTACAATGTAATTAAAACTCAACAAGAAAAAAGCCCATCGCGCCCTTCTGGGAAAAAGGCACCTAACCTAAGACAAGAATGTGAGATTCTTATGGTCAGTAAGAATGAGAACTGGCACAGTGGTACCTTCAAGGAAATGTCTCCATTCTTTCAGGGCTAAAATGATCGCCAACAGCTCTCTGTCACCAATCTCGTAATTGCACTCTGCAGGTGACAATTTCTTGGAAAAGTAGCCACCGAAAAAGGCAATGTGGGATCAGGATGTGCCAACACAGGAGCAGAAACAAAGGCAGCCTTGAGACTCTCAAAGGCCTTAATGTACTCTGGAGACCAACTCTGTGGTTTACCGTCCTTTCTGGTCAAATCAGTCAGGGGCTTGACCAGAGATGGGAAGTTACGAATAAACTTCCAATAATAGTTGGCAAAGCCCAGGAAACGCTGCAAAGGACATAAACCCACTGGTCGGGGCCACTGTAGGGCTGCCGAAAGTTTCTCTGGGTCCATCGAAAAACCAGCAGTGGAAATGACATTTAACCTGTTCACGATGGAACTCGCACTTCTCCAGTTTACAATAGAGATTGTTTTCTCTTAGTTTCTGAAGCACACGACAGACATCTGTGTGGTGGCTCTCCAGGGACTTGGAAAATATGAGGATATCATCAAGATAAACCACCACACATAACTGCAACAAATTGCGGAGGATATTGTTAATAAATTCCTGGAAAACTGCCGGGGCATTACAAAGGCCAAAAGGCATTACGAGGTACTCATAATGGCCTGTTCCGGTATTAAATACAGTTTTCCACTCGTCGCCCTCCTAAATCCACATGAGATTGTATGCCCCTCTCAAATCAAGCTTCATGAAAACCATTTCTCCCTTGAGGCTGTCAAATAGCTCTGTAATCAATGGAATCGGGTAGGCATTCTTAATCGTGAAATGATTGAGACCCCTATAATCAATACAGGGTCTCAGTTCACTGCTCTTCTTCTTCACAAAGAAGAAACGAGCACGAGCAGGAGATGAGGATTTGCGGATGAAACCTCGAGAAAGTGCGTCTGCAACATACTCCTCCATGACCTTATCCTCCAAGACCGACAAAGGGTAAACCAGGCCACGACAGGGTACAGCACCAGGTTGAAGGTCAATTGCACAATCATAAGGCCGGTGTGGGGGCAAACTACTGGCTTGACCTTTGTCAAAGACATCACTAAAATAGGGGTACTCGTCCGGCAGGGAGGAGAGTGAAGAGGTGCACAGGACCTTGGCTACCTTCTGGAAGCATGTCTCACTGCATTGTGGTGACCAGGAGAGAACCTCAGCATGCAGTCAATCAAAAGAGGGGTTGTGCCTCTGTAACCATGGATAACCAATAACCAGCAGAAACCTAAGTGAGGAAATAACTTTGAATTGGATTATCTCATGGTGAAAAGCCCCTACGGCCATGGACATCTGAACCGTCTCATGAGTCACATGGGCAAGCTGTAGAGGTCTCCCATCAAGAGCCTCAATGGTGGAGTGTCATGCAGCTGCAGCGGAATCGAGTGCTGCGATACAAAGGCAGCATCAATGAACAGACCTGCAGCCCCAGAGACGATTAGAGCCTGTATCTCGATGGATGACTCAGCCCAGGAAAGGGTGACCGAAATCAGGGGTTTATCCTTCTGGATAACTGGGGAAACAATGCCATCTAAGGTCTGTCCATGACAGGACCTCAAGGTTCGGGCGTTCCCTGGACGGGTAGGACAAGACTTCAAAAAGTGACCTGCCTGGCCACAATAAAGGCACAATCTCTCCCTCCTCCTAAAGGCTCTCTCATCCGCAGAGAGACGCATGAAGCCCATGGGTGCATGGGTTCATCTTTACTGACCTATTTGGTACCAGGAGGCATGGGAGGTGAGTGAGGCACAGGTGGGACTGCAAAGCTCAAAGGCAAACGTATAGGAGGCTTCCGCAAGCCCTCCTTAAAAGAGAGTCTTTCTCTGAGTCTGGAGTCAATGAGGGTGGCAAACATGATCAATCTCTCCAGCTCAGTGGGTATATCTCGGGCTGCTATCTCATACTTAATGGAATTCGAGAGACCATGAGAAAAAGCAGCCACAAGGGCCTCATTGTTCCAATCAACCTCTGCTACCAGAGTACGGAATTTAATGGCGTAGTCGGCAACAGTTCTCATACTCTGTTTGATGGACATGAGGCACTTGGCAGCAGAAGCGGAGCGTGCGGGAACGTCAAATACCCTTTTAAAGGAGGCCACAAAGTCAGGGTAACTCAAGACAACTGTTTTTTGCGTCTCCCATAGAGGATTTGCTCAGGCCAAGGCTCTCTCATAAAGCAAAGATATCACGAAACCTACTTTGCTTCTGTCCGTGGGAAACCCCTGGGGCAGCATCTCAAAGTAAATCTCAACCTGGTTGAGAAACCCTCTGCATTGAACTGGATTGCCCCCAGATCGCTGGGGAAGCGGAGCGGTACCAGACATACATCTTATGGAGGTAATACTCGAGGCGGGTGCCTGCACAGAGACTGACGCAGCAGCAGGGACCGCCTGCAACTCGGGTTGTACCAGAGCAGCCACAGTGGAAGTGTCCAGGTGAGCCGTGTGACTCAGGAGCATTTGTAACGCTATGGCAAACTGATCCATGCGGTGATCTTGCTCATCCAATCTGGAAAAAATATTACCAACAAGTGGATTGACTGTATCTTCTGAATTCATGGCCTTCGCCTACTATCAGGAACCATGAATCAGACCAAGTCAGAAGTAAAGTTAAAACACACTTGTTTATTAATAATAATAATAATAAGGTAAACAGAGTAAGCGTAGTCAAAACAAGCCAGAGTTCAGTAACTGGATCGGGTAGTTAGCCAAGCAAATGTCAGAGAGCCAGAGATAAACGTAGTAGTAGAGCAAGCAGGATCAGGAGCCAGAAGGAACGTCAGCTGAGCAAGTCTTCAACAGGAACGCAGGAGAAAGTCTCTGTGATGTTGACAAAGGCAGAGATCAAGTGAGCTGGATGGCTTTAAGTAGGCAGGACTGACGAGCAGAATCAACAACAGCTGGGTAACTGTGGAGAGAGATGGGAGATGGGAGCTCACAGCTGAGCGGCCAGCTCAGAGAAGAAAGGGCTGAGCCCAGCCCTGACACAGAGGAACGATAATAAGATTTTCTGATTGTGTGTACACAACTTTCGACAGCCGATTCTGACCTTCCAAATGAAAATTTCCTGTCACGGAACGTCCAACACTCCGCTTGAGTGCTTCCGTCAGTATACCACTTCCTTGTAGTCTGGATACAGATATCAGATATTCCAACCTCTCTGAGCACAAAACAAGGCGACACTTGCTTGTTGCTAACATGGACTTGAGATCTCACACAAATATATACACAGCAGAATGACTAAAACCTAACCTAATTAACATGAGCTAATTAACTAATCCTTTTACCCAGACTAAGTGACTACGTCTCCTAGCTCATTGACTATTCAACACACATTACCATAAACATCAACACAGGGTTAATTAGAACAAACAACAATGAGTTGAATACCCTTAGAACCTGTGGTAAGCCAGACTAAACTCATTTACATTAAACACATTATAGCTGACATCAGACAGGTGAGTGGAGTTGATGACATTAGCATCTTCTCACAGTATGAGTCCCAACAGTATGACTCAGTCACTATTGCTACTATGGCAAATACAGGGTCCCCAGAGTCTGTGTGTCCTGGGGGACAAGGACCTGAAGCCAAAGTAACAACACCTTAAGGGTACCCCAAATGCCAGGGCCCATAATCTGTAGTCAAGAGGCTCACATTCAGTCCCCTCCAAAAGCCTCTATCCCGGGTGAGTCTGTCATATTTCCTAAGGGACAAACTCCAAATATTTTCTTGTATGGGACCAGAATGATTTCTTTTTAATGTGTACCGTTTTCTTATGATTTTCGTATGAGAAAAATCAGAAACAAAAGGTTTCGTATAAGCAGAAACAATAAACAGCAAAGAAAAAAAGCCTTTGTCGTATGAGAATTTTCAAACATTATTTCCTTCCTAGGTTCGGACTTGCTGTAAAACAAAGAGGAAAATCAGGTGATTGTTCACCCAAGTGTACCCCACTTAACACATTTTACAAAATGTTCTGTACAGCGAGATTCTAATCCTGATATTTCTGTCAAATAGCACAACCAGATTCTGACTTAACTTTTCTTTACTATAGCTCAAGCCATACAGCTTGGTCAGAGGCTGCCCCAGCTGGTGACTGGACCATGTTTACATCCAATTGTGCAGGCAGCTTCAGGAGGTGAATGCAAAGACAGAGGTACAATTTAAAATACATTGAGGCTCCATTCACATTAACATTTTAATGGAATCACATGAATTATGAGAAATAGCTCTCCTCAAACAGGATATTGTGCTAATTCTGTAGGTAAATAAGAGAATCAGAACCATGTGGAGGTATGGCATTGATAATAAAGTTGGCAGTTTCCCATGACCGGGCCTCTTTTAACAGAGAGGATTCCTTACTAGGAAGTTAATCAGTAATCTAATCAAGTAATTGGAAGCAGAATAAGTACTGCAACCAGCATATAATACTAACCATAAGCATATAGATGCACACCAGTAAACAAATAGTACAACTTTATATAATAAAAGATTAATAACAGTACATACATTCAGTGTACAAATAGATATTATCAGCAAAGGGCCTTATAAGAGTCCAAGTGGATTGTGCACCATGGTATAATTGTTACTTCTAGAGATACATCCAGATGAATGTTGCATCAAAGACACTGTCAGGAGACTAGTAGACCAGACTGTGTGGACTGCACAGAGGAGACCAGAAACGCATGTAAGTGAAATGGTGTTTATTAACAAGTGATAAGTGACAGGAACAAACAGTGCAAAAACCCACACAACAACCCACTACAAACAACAATATATATATATATAAGTAAAGGGAGATACCGTAATCGTAAACAAGCCAAGCCAAGGTCATACACAGGGAAGTCAGCAGAAGGGTAAGGACGGGAACCTGAACAGGACAAGGAGAGGATGGATGGATGGGGTTCAGGGCAGGGATCCAAGGGAGCCAGGAACAGAAGGGACAGGACTGGGAAGGCCTCAGGATAGGGATTGGATCAGATCAGGACAAGGCAGATAGCAGGCTCAAGGTCAAACAGGCAGCAAGGTCAGAACGCAGGGAGAGAGAAAGATACCAAGGCGAGCAAGTGAGGGCTTGCCGGGTATATATGGCTGACTAATTGGCTTCACGTCACACCTGAGCGCAGGGAGTGTTGTCTGTTCCACACTGCCAGAGTGCACCCGCTGGTTGACGCCGGTACTACGGCCCGAGGATGCAACAGTGCCACCAGCAGGAAAGACCTCTTACTGCAGGTCCTAAGTGTTGGCAGACACCTGCTGATGGACACTGGTACTGCGATCCAAGAGACCGATTGCGCCACCAACGGGTAGACCTTCTCATGACAGACACGTTGCAGTGGCCCCTGAGGGTGATGCACCATCCGTGACTGCCCCTGTTAGACAAAGATCAATTATTCTTCTGTTGAAGGGACGTGTTGCAAAATTGCTCATTGATCAGCTCATTGATCAGCTACAGCCACTGATCAGTGTATTTTGAAAGTGTCTGGTGCCTCATTTGTGCCTGCTGGCTGAAGGAAAAAAAAGCTGTGTATGGCCATCTTAACAGACTCCTGCACTATATAGATTGTATTGTAAATTATATAATTCTGACTAAAGTGCTTATTTCTCAACAGTTGCTGGTTGCAAAGAAGTTTATTTATGTTCTTATTTAATAGACATCTGAATTTCGAGTATTTTCATTATTATTTTAACAAACGATAATGAACGTGCAGAATCCGAAAACCGAAAGATCCAAAATAAACAAATGCTTTATTTTATTTTCATTGCGACAACAGTTCGATATAGATAGGAAATTCGACATGACGCTGACAATAGCGATCTGTGTCCATCGAACCAGTGGTCGAATGTGCCTAACCTTAGCTCTATTAGTCCAAGATTATTCTACATAGAGAGAAAAGATTCGACATAGAGAGAAAAGATTCGACATTATAGAGGCAATAGCAAAAAAGGTCGAATGTGCCTAACCTAACTCTATTAGTCCAAGATTATTTGACATAGAGAGAAAAGATTCGACATGAAGATTCGACGAAGCAGTCACCGCGAGCGGACATTTATGGTCAAATGCTCCGCTCATAGGCTATAGAAGAATTCTAATGTTGGTTGACTAGTAATAATAATTAATAAATATAATTATTACTAGTGTCATTGCTCAACATTAGAATTCTACTATAGCTTGTAGGCGGAACATTCGATCGGAAATGTATGATTGCGGTGTCGTACAGTTTAGCTGCTCCGTCAAATCTTCTTAGAACATTCGACAGACACCATAAGCCTTCAATGACAGATTCAACCTTAATTATTTTGGATTTTCGGACGAATGCATTTTTTAACGAAACAAAATAAATACAAAAATATTTCGGGAGTAACTAAATTTATGTTTCGGATGAAAACAAAATTCCAAAATGAAATATTTCAGTGTGCACATGTCTATTATTTAACCACTTCAGTCCCGGAAGGATTTTCCCCTTAATGACCAGAGCATTTTTTACAATTTGGCACTGCGCTGCTTTAATTGGTAATTGAGCGGTCATGCAATGCTGTACCCAAACAAAATTTATGTTTGTTTTTTTCCCACAAATAAAGCTTTCTTTTGGTGGTATTTGATCACTTCTGCAGTTTTTATTTTTTGCGATATAAACAGAAAAAAGGCTGAAAATTTTGAAAACAAAAAAATATTTTCTACTTCTTGTTATTAAAAAAAAATACAGTAAACTCAATTTTAGTCATACATTTAGGCCAAAATGCATTCAGCCACATGTATTGGGTAAAAAAAATTCAATAAGCCTATATTTATTAGTTTGTGCAAAACTAGGGTACTTTTTATGGAATTTACGCAGTTTTTAGTTTATGACTGCCTATCTCATTTCTTGAGGTGCTTAAATGGCAGGACAGTACAACCCCCTCCCCCCAAATGACCCCATTTTGGAGAGTAGACACCCCAAGGAATTTGCTGAGAGGCTTTTTGAGCACATTGAATATTAATGTTTTATTATTTTTTTGCCACAAGTGATTGAAAAATGACAAAAAAAAGTTCACAAAGTTGTCACTGAAATGATATATTGCTCAAACATGCCATGGGTATATGTGAAGTTACACTTCACATGTGCTGCTTCTCCTGAGTATTCGAAAAACCTTAGCACAAACCATTCCCTCAAAGAAACCATTCAATTAATTTATACTGCTGGCACTCGATTTTATACTTCGACACGTTTTCGGTTTCCATGGCCAATATTTCCTCCAGGTGCAGGGTGTAGCCATGGGCACCTGTTGTGCCCCTGGCTACGCCAATCTGTACCTGGGGGAATGGAAAAGAATGCTAAGCGAGGATGAGGATCTCTCCTTGTACCTGCGCCACATCACTTTGTGGCGCAGGTACATCAACGACATCTTCATCCTATGGGAGGGACCCATTGAATTACTTCATACTTTTTTAACCACCTTGAATAACAATGAATTCAACTTAAAATGTACGATGATTCATAATCATACATCTTTAACATTCTTAGATGTTGAGATATTTAAGGATCCCATTAACATCCTAGCTTGTAAACTTCATCGCAAACCCACATCACTGATCAACTCCATCCCTTTCAGCCAATTTCTTAGGATTAAGCGGAATTGTTCCAACAATGACGATTTCCTTAGAGAAGCTAGAGTCCTAAAAAATCGTCTTTTATACAGAGGCTGCAGTCATAGGTATAGTCTCTAAAAAGAGCTTTTAATAAAGCCAATAGTCGTGATAGACAAGACCTGCTGTGATCACATAATAAACCTACATCTGCCCCAAATCCTTACACTAGGATAATCAGGACCTTACATAGTTACATAGTTACATAGGACTTTTTCAAATGAACATACAGAATTTAGACAAATTGTAATCAAATACTGGCACGTCTTAACCAACGATCCAGTGGTGGGCCCCTTTGTGTCTCCTGAACCGCTGGTCACCTTCCGACGTAACACGTCGGTGGGTGACCGTCTGGTCAGTAGTGAGTTCAGGGGACTCACTCGTGGAGACCCCTGCAACACTCTTGCCACCTTTCTCTGTGGTTCATGTGGCTATCGTCGGTATATAAATACAGCTAAGAACCCACATCTTCCCAACGGATGGATATTCTCCCCAAAACACTACGCCAACTGCCAGACCACATACGTTGTGTATTTGATATAATGCGAGTGTGGCTGTATTTATGCGGGAAAAACCATCCAAAAACTATGCAAATGACTGTATCGTCATGTTACAGCCATGAAAACTAAAAACCCAGATTTTCCCTGGGGATGACATATGGCCACAGTCCACAGTGAATGCCTTCCAAAACATCAGTTTTAGTACTGCACCATCTCCATAAAACCCCCAGAGGAGGGGATTTAAACAAACTGCTCCTCCAACGGGAGATGAGGTGGATTTCTAATTTAAATGCCACCTCACCTCCAGGCTTGAACGAGATACTAAGCTTTAAACCCTTTCTACAGGGTTTCACATCAGGGGATTACGAAGGAGATATGTACGTTTACACACAGGATATGTCTCACGATCTTATTCACCCCTCTTAATCACACCCTTGGTCTTTGGTACTCAGACATTATTGAATACTGTCATATTGGCTGTATATGTATAATACTGTCACTCTATATACTTCATTCTTGCCAATATAAACCATGTAGTCTTGTTATCATTTTCAACATTGACTGTAATATGTACTGTATTATGAATATATAATTCACAGTTATGACATCTATACTGTATTTATGTAGCCTGCACTATTAGATGTATCATATGTTTTAATTTTTATGGATTTACAATTAACACATCTCTTTTGTTTTCTAGCTTTGACTCCGACTTCTGATCTCCATTACTCCATTTCTGTTGTTTAATATTACTGACTGCGTTTCATTACTAAGCATCTATCATCATTTGTCTGCCGGTTGTTGCCCAGCGCTCCCTGGTGTCCCCCAGCACGGGTAGGCTCCACACATTTTATGTGTGGGGCCTCACTTCAGGCTTCCCATGGTCCGATGTAATTCACCACTCGCGCATGCGTGATGCGGCTGATCCTCGGACCAATCAGGGATATGCCCCTCCTTTCCGTGTCGGCGGCGCTCTGACATCATCGTGCCTTCTGACCCGGTGGCGCCGGACACCATTGCGCCATGGGAATCAGCATTCAGCGATGATTTTATCTCCTTGCTGACACTTTGTTCAGCTGATGGAGGTGTGTCGCCAAACTTGGTGCGACCTCCCCCTCTCCTTCCCCTTGAGGATACGACTTCCATATATGGGATTTCCTGCCCCTAATAGGCGGTATCTTCCCATTACCAGCTGGCTCTTATATCACAGAGCACCAGCACTTTGCGGTTACCCACCCTGATTTCACAGCAAGGAGTTGATCGTTCCTCCTATAAACTTCAATCATTTAGTAAGTATGTTACTCTTCCACTTATTTAGGTTGTAGATTAATTTCTAAACTTGTATATAATAATCTATGTATTGAATGGACATGGTATTGGTACTTCCACTTATGTAAACATAGGGCTACACCATATAATTCACTGTAGCTACCCATTTTTGGGATGTGTCCAGGGTATCTATATTTGACATACACTTTCTCTTTTTAATGCATCCTATCCAGCATTATTTGCTGCACAAGTCTATACCACATGGTTTCATGATCTACATTTGTACTTTAAGCTTATTACCATTACTATCTCCCCCTCTGAACTAACATGCAATAAATTGATGGAGATCAATAGATTCCAGTATACAATTCCTTGCATGTAATTATCCTCCTGCTGTGCACATTATGTATTACAGCTTTGTCCCCCCCCACGTCCTTTTGAGCTGTCAGTCCGCATTAATTAATAACCTATACATATATATACCTCTCTAGCTATATATCAATTTTTACACATTATATATTTTACATCTAGGATCCTGCACCTATCCTTTCTATGCTGTTCCTTGTGAACTCTGTGGGCCGGACATACCCGGCGGACCTTTGATGCGATGCTGCCATCTAGATAGATACATGGAAGCAATTTAATACGATATCCAACGTCAGTCTCAAACAGTTGTACCCACATATTGATTCACTCTTCATAAAAACATCTTTGATTGACATCTTGGGGATCAGAATTTGGAGTCCTACCTGTTAAATCATCTACACCTTTTGGTCCATGTAACAATGAGAGTGGTGTGAACTAGTAAGTCTCTTTATTATTACCAACCATCTCTATGTTTTTCCTTCCCAAGCCCCTATCCCATGTATTTCTCATTATTTAAACTTCATTTTGATACATTTAAATTTATTGTTGGTTGGTATATTTTATCCATGTACTTTTCTAGACTATATAGTACAACTTCACAGGAAATCCCTGAAGAAGGAATTATATCCATGATATTCCAAAATATGTTGGGTCTCGCATACGTACCTTGTATATAGATGTTTCTTTAATTAGAATCCGTATTGACATGATATGAGTGTAACAGTTGTATGCTATATTTACTGCTTTTAACTTCTATTTTGTGATAATTTTTCGAATAAAGCATATATTTTTATAACTCTTTTGATCACTGGATCTATACCAATCATATATTCACCACGGATTAGAACTTCACACTTCCTTTCCCTCTCACCCGTAAAATCCCTGGGGCAACTTTTCAACCAAACATTTTTTTTAAATAGTATTTAGGATGAGGTGAGGGATTGTTCCTACTCATTTTTAGACTAATTGTCTTTCAGTCTGTTTTGGTAGTTCGCTTACACTTATTGTCTTCTCCTAAGTACAGGGATATCACATGTGTGGGACTTTTTGGCAGTCTAGCTGCGTACAAGTCCCCGAAAACCAAGCACCGCATTTAGGATTTCTAAGGGCGTAATTTTTTTTCCTGGACCCCCCCATGTCAGCCTACTATGGGTCAGCTCCGCCCCCTCTGACCCCTCCAGGACCACCTCTTTTCTAGCCCATAAAAGGGTGGCTGTCTGCCCACACCAGTGTTCTTTTTTCGTCCTCCCTCCGGACTCCTTTTAAAGTTTATTTTTATTTATTTATTTTTTTTAATTTTTTTTTTCTCCATCCATCCATCCTGTCGGGTTCAGCCTCTCCCGGTTCAGAAGACCCCTCCATATAGGCTGTAAATTTCCTGAAGAGGTGGGTTCCTGTGGTACTGGGATTATATGGTACAGTATAAATGACTGTATTTCTGGCAAAGGTCACTGGCAGTATAAATGACTGTATATACTTTGGTTAGGCAGGTGCTGGCACTCTCTTCTTTCATGTTATTGTGTGTGCAGGCAGTGGTTTGGCTCGCTGGGACTTGTAGTTCACCGCCTCCACATGTAATCCTTTCAGGAAGCTCAGAGTTGAGCAGGTGAGGTCAGAGGCAGCTTCCTCTTTGGGTTGCCTAGCAAACATCAGAATGCTCACTGCTGATTTGCAGCAGGCTCTGTCCTCTAGGCTAATCTCAGTCTCCAGCTGGTCAATCTGCTGCTCTGCTATGCTATGGTAAGCCTCCTTCCAGGTCTCTCATTACTTACTGCTGTTTTACTTGTCTGTCAGAGTATTTTTATTATCCTGTACCTTCTAGGCCTGGGGAATTTTGCCTGCCTGCCTAGCTGCCATAGCACTGAAGATTTGGATGGAGAAGTTTATTTTAATTGTATTTATTTATTTATTTTTTATTTTTGTTTAAAAAAAAATGTTTATTTATTTTTTAAAAGGGAGCACATCCTCTTTGTTTTACTGAGAGAAGGCCCAGTGCGGGATAAACTCCTGCAAAGAGGTTCCAAATCAGCATTCCAGCCTCAAAGGAGTAAAGAAGGGACTAGACATGACAAATCGCAGAGTCGCATGCAGCTGGATAGACGCCTTTTGTCACAGCATTCCAGATCTCCCTCGTTCTTACCTCACTTTAGTCGCTCCGACCCAAGCCAAGACAGGTCAAGACATCAAATGGCTCAGGACAATGCTGCAAAAGCATGCCAGGTTAAATCCTACATTAAGCATGCAGTCAAGGAAGGGCTAAAGAGTGTTTCAAGAAATCCTGCTCATCCTGCTGTATCTTCACCATCTGCAGATTCAGATCATGCGTTTTCCGTGCGTTTTAACTCTGAAGTCGATAGCAATTTGGATCCATCTGAGGCTGAGATGGTCTCAGAATCGCATCTGTTTGATTTTTGCACTGGTTTCCCCCTTGGTGGAGGCTGTTAAGGATGCAATGAAGTGGCAGGAAGAATCGTCGCCTCCAAAGAAACAGCAAAGATACTACCCGTATTTAAAGAAACCGTTACCTTCCTTCCCATTCATTTCTGAAATTAAAGAAGTAATTGATGATGAATGGGGGGGCCTGAGAAGAAGCTCAATGTGCATAATAGAGTATCGAAGCTGTTCCCCTTGGGACACTACACCTAAGGTGGATGCTTCATTACGTGTATTCGCCCGCCACATTACGCTTCCGCTAGAGGATTTGGTCTCTTTTAGGGATCCTATGGATCACAAAATAAACGCTGACCTAAAAAGGTTGTATAGTTTGGCCGCAGCAGCCTGCAGACCGGCGGTAGCACTCACTCCTGTGGCAGCAGCACTTGGGCTGAGTTCGCACCTGTGCATTTTTTGGTGCTTTTTTGTGTTTTGAGGATTTGCACTACCGTCCATTTATCATGGTCTCCTATGGAACATGTTCTGCGGATTGCGAGGAGCACTGGGAGTGCATGGGTGTGAATCCAGCCTTGTGGGGGTAGCGGAGCTGGTGGATGGATGTTTGGATGAAAGTCTGGGAAGTGGCAGTTCTTCTCCTTTTTCAGTTTTTAAGACTGCTGTAGAGTTGTGGCTGAAGTGGCTGTTGACCAGGTCAAGATGACAGCAAAGATAATGGCTCATTCCATCACAGCCCGCATAGCTTTATGGCTGAAGCATTGGTCGGGGCTTCTCAGCACAGTCTGTGTTTGGTTCCATTTGACGGGAAGCTACTCTTTGGGAAGACTTAGAATCAACAATTCAGAGGGTTTCTGGAGGCAGATCTGGCCTAATCCCACAGAAGAGAAAAAGACACAGCAGCCCTTTCGGTTTAACAAGGGATCCAAAGAAGGATTCAGAGAGGCCAGGGCTTACAGACAGTTTTTCAGACAGTGGAGGAGAGCCGGTTCAACCTTTCAGAAACCTTCCAAGCCCGGGGTCAACAAAGCTCCTAAGACTTCAAATAAGTCCTTCTGAAGCTGTCTCCACTTAACCCCCTCAAGTAGGAGCAAGACTAGCCCAATTCAGGGGGGGTTTGGGCGGACAAATGACATGATGCCTGGATTGTAGCCGTCATTCATCACGTAATCGTCTCAAGTTCAGAACAAGGCCCCCTCAGACCTTGTTCATAGAAACTGGACTTCCTACGGATTTGGAAAGGAGGCAATATTTGCAAGGATGTATAGGGGAGCTGTTGGCAGCAAGGGCCATGCTTTCGGTTCCAAGGCACGAATTGGGTCAAAGAGTATGTTCCCCTCTGTTTTTGGTCCCAGAGGCTTCAGGGGGGTTTTGGACCAGTTTTTGAATTCTTACATGAAGGTTCCACCATTCAAAATGGAGTCATTGGAAATGATCGTTTCGGTTGTGGAGTCAGGAGACTGGATGGTTTCCATCGATCTGGCGGATGCGTATCTTCATGTCTCCATAAATGCATCTCACCATCGCTTTCTCAGGCCTTCCGTGGAAGGCTCTCATTTTCATTTATAATCTCTCCCATTCGGTCTCTGCACGACTCCGGGAACGTTTTTAATGCTACTGTCTGCTGTCGTTGCGACTCTCAGGGTCAAGGGAGTGCAAATATTCCATTATCTAGACGACATGCCACTTCTGGGTCCGCCTAATGAGCTCCTTCTAGTTTATGTGAATTTCACCTGCAAAACACTAGCTCGTTTCGGTTGCTTGATCAACTTTCGAAAGAGCCAGATGCATCTGACCCAAATGTTGTAGTATTTAGGAGTACAATTCAACATGGATCGGGGTCGTGTTTCTCTTCCTCAGAGGAAGGTCCAGGAGATCCAGTCTCAACCAAAGCAGTGATGGCCAGGCCTTCTATGATGCTGAAGGAATGCATGCAGTATCCTGGGGGTTTTATCAGCCACAGTTCCAGTAGTCCCTTGGGTCAGGTGGTGCAGAAGGTTTCAATGCAACTTTCTTCTTCAGTGGGATTGTCTGCAAATTCCGATAATCTGGTCCCTGGTTTGGTGGTCAGTAGCTCGCAATCTTTCCCGTGGAGTTCCGTTAAGGCCTCAGAACCAATAGTGGTGTCGACCAATGCCAGTCTGGCAGGCTGCGGGGCACACAGCCTGGGACAGCAGGTTCAAGGCCAATGGAACCTTTGTGGGGTGAAGAGTTAAAATTTCCTGGAATTGGATGCTGTCAGACGCGCTCTTAGCGCTCCAACCTATGTTGAGAGGTCGAGCTGTCAAGATTCTTTTGGACAACAAAACTACGGTGGCTTATGTGTCTCATCAAGGGGGCACAAGAGGTCACCCTCTCCTTCAGGTGGCATGTCAATCTTCCTATGCGCAGAGAAGAATCTCGGCTCTCTTACAGCATCTTATCTCGCAGGGCCTGGTAATGTTTTAGCAGATCGCTTGAGTCGAGGCTTTGGGGATCACAACAAATGGGGCCTCAACCCCATGTACCTACGCAAGATCTTCAGGGTCTGGGGGACGCCTTCAATAGATCTTATGGCATTGGAGGAGAATTTTCAACTGCCTTGCTTCTTCTCCCGGACCTGGCATCCACAGGCATTGGGTCAGGGTGCTCTGTCCAGGTCTTGGAACTTCCCCTTGGTGTATGTGTTCCCGCTGTTTGCATTGGCTCTCAAATCCTGCTAAAGATTCAGTGATAAAGGGTCACAGCAATAGTAGTCCTACCTTACTGGCTCAGGGAGCTGTGGTTCCCTCTGGCTTGGAGGATAAAGTTCTGCAGAGTGCTGCCTGAGACCTGAACCGCAGGAGGATAAAGTTAATGATATTATTACAGGCTCGTAAGAA
Source organism: Lithobates clamitans (assembly GCA_037952925.1). Lineage (NCBI taxonomy): Eukaryota > Metazoa > Chordata > Amphibia > Anura > Ranidae > Lithobates > Lithobates clamitans. The sequence goes on along the minus strand of JBBGZY010000513.1, from coordinate 8,962,044 downwards.
CGAATGTAACCTATCACCGAATCTGGAATACTACGGAAAGGGGTTGGGACCTTCGATCTCCTTCAGTATCTAACATTTTGGAGTTTCTGCAGAGTGGTCTCCAAGGGTTAGCTTATAATTCCCTGAAGGGTCAAATCCCTGCCTTGTCGGCTATGTCGTTTTTTCAAAAAGAGGACTTAACACTAGTCTTGGGAACATTGCTGGTTCCTCCGTTTAATCAAGCTTTCTCTTGTTCATTTATTTCTTTTAACAGTTTTTGTTTTTTACTAGCCGTGGCCTCGGCCAGAACAGTCTCTGAGTTGTGCGCCTTCTCATATAAAGACAAAAACATATTTGGGGGGCACACCCTAAAATGATTTAGATTCAAGATGGTGCTGCTATAAGACCAACAAACAGTACAAAACATATTACAGTGCACACATTCAAGAATGACATTTCCTGCAAGGCTAGTTAAAAACACCTGAACATATTCCAAAAAATACGGGGGTTTGGTCACACTATATGCGACAAAGTTCCCCTGAATTAATGGGTCCTACCCTAGTAATAGAATGGAAGATCCTGTGTCTCAACCATGGGAGCTGAACTCCTCTATGTGGGATAACTGAAGGGGATTCCTCCTATGCACTGGTGGCCACTAAATAAGAGGTAATGAAGAGGGGGAGGGATGCTCCAGCCCAAAAAAACCTGGTCGCTATTACAATATACAAAAACATATTTGGGGGACACACCCTAAATCTAGAGAACCATATTGTTTGATGCTCCCAGACAAGATAGTCCTTTCTACCTAAGGTGACCACATAATTTCGTATGAACTACGAGGTCATTCTCTCAGCCTTTCCGGCGGATATAGCTGATGATGAGTGGAGTAGCTTAGACCTGGTCTCTGGGGTTTCAACCTGCCTGAAATGAACTAAAAGCTTTTGAAAACAAGATCAGCTGTAGGTTTTCCCAATGGGGCCTAAAAAGGGTGTGCCAGCAACATTCAGAGTTGTGTTTCTGGTTTGTCAAGACCATGCATATTATATACAAAACGCTGGGCCTTCCTCCTCCTTTAGAGATCAAAGCACATTCGACGAGGGGTATGGCAGCATCCTGGGCATATACGAAGGTCGCCCCTGAGGTAGTTTGCAGGGCAGCAAGCTGGAGCGCGCCCAACACCTTTTATTAGGCATTAGAGGCTTAATATGGCTTGACCACCTGAGGAAACATTTGGCTCTACGGTTATTACGGCGGCTGTTGCCCATTAAAAAATTTGAGTAGCATTGCATTGAGGGTTTGGCTTATTTTTTATTTTTTGTCTTCCCTCCGTTCTTAATATTGCTTGGTACATCCCATAGTAGGCTGACATGGGGAGGTCCAGGAATAAGGAAAATTGTTATCCATACTTACCGTAATTTTCCTTTCCTGGGTCTTCCCCGTGTCAGCCGGAGGATTCCCACCCAGTTAATCCATCGCAAGGCGGGGCTTTTTTGAACACTGGTGTGGGCAGACAGCCGCCCTTTTATGGGCTAGAAAAGAGGTGGTCCTAGAGGGATCAGAGGGGACGGAGCTGACCCATAGTAGGCTGACATGGGGAGGATTCAGGAAAGGAAAATTACGGTAAGAATGGATAACAATTTACCTTAATTTCATTCCTCACTACCTATCACAGTTTCAGAGGCCATGAAATGCCCAGATAGCACAACCCCCCCCACCCCCACCCCCAATGACCCCATTTTGGAAAGTAGACACCTCAAGCTATTTTCTGAGAGGCAGATGTCCCTTTTTGTCACAAAGTTTTGAAAATTGTCAAAAGAAAAAAAAAATCCTTTTCTTTCTTCATTTTCCAAAACAAATGAAAGCTGCAAAATACTCACCATCTTGACATTTCAAAAAACTGTGATAGGTAGTGAGGAAGTAAAATCACCATTTTACACCCTTAGAAATCCTGAAGGCGGTGATTGGTTTTCGGGGTCCTGTACGCAGCTAGACTCCCAAAAAGTCCCACACGTGTGGTATCCTCATACTCAGGAGAAGCAGCAGAATGTATTTTGGGGTTTAATTCCACAAAAACCCATGGCATGTTTGAGCAAAATATGATTTAGTGACAACTTTGTGCAAAAAAAAAAAAAAATGATGTCATTTTCCTGAAACTTGTGGCAAAATATAAAATATTACGTGGACTCAACATGCTTCTCAGCACATAGCTTGGAGTGTCTATGTTCCAAAATGGGGTCATTTGGGGGGGGGGGTTGTATTATCTTGGCATTTCATGGCCACCGAAACTGTGATAGGTAGTGAGGAGTGAAATAAAAAATTTAGGCCCTTAGAAATCCTGAAGGCGGTGATCGGTTTTCAAGGTCCTGTACGTGACTAGACTGCCAAAAAGTCTCACACACGTGGTCTCTCCATACTCAGGAGAAGCAGCAGAATGGCTTTTGGGGTGTAATTTCACACATACCCTTGGCAAGCGTGGGCAATATATAATTTAGTGACAACCTTGTGTAAAATATATAAATAAATTGTAATTTTCCCGAAACTTGTGGCAAAATATAAAATATTCCATGGACTCGAGGCCTCTCAGCAAATAGCTTGGGGTGTCTATTTTCCAAAAAGGGGTCATTTGAGGGGGGGGGGTTGAACTGTCCTGGCATTTTATGCACAATATTAGAAACTTATGCCCCACATCCCCCACTTTTCTATCCACTTGAAGACAAAGCCCTTTCTGACACTTTTTGTTTCTGTGAAAAGATATTTTAAAGCAAAGACACTACAGATAAAAATGGTGTTTTTTTTAAACAGTATTTGCACAGCAATTTTTCAAACGCAATTTAAAAAAAAAAAAAAAAACACTTTTTTGAATTCTAATGCACTAAAACACACTGAAGTGATGAGAAAAAATCCTGGATAGCCGCACTCAAAATTATTATAGCCTTATAGATTATAGATCATAAGCTATTATTATACACTTACTATAGTGTGAAACGTGTCAGATTTTCTGCTGTGGCATGTAATTCTGTTTCTTTTTACTAAATAAAGGCTATAATAATTTTGAGTGCGGCTATCCAGGACTTTTTCTCATCACTTCATTGTTACAAGCATTGCCGGCACCTGTAGCTTCCAACATGGAGGAGAGGTCTGTTCCTAATCGACCTTCCTAGAGCGGTGATATTTTCTTCTCTGCACTAAAACACACTATATTGCTCAAATGTTTGATAAAATATAAAAGATAATCTTATGCCGAGTACATAGATACCAAACACAACATGCTTTAAAATTACACACAGCCTTCATTTTTAAAAGCCTTTAAAAGCCTTTACAGGTTACCACTTTGGATTTACAGAGGAGGTCTACTGCTAAAATTATTGCCCCCAATCTGACGTTTGCAGTGATACCTCACATGCATGGTGCAATTGCTGTTTACATACAATACAAGAATGACGCTTGCGTTCGCCTTTGCATGCGAGCATAGGGGAACAGGGGTGCGCTTTTTTTTTAATACTATTTATTTTGCTTTTTTTATTTTATTTTTTACACTGTTCCTTCCATTTTATTTTTTTGTTATAATTTTTTTTATCACTGGTAAATATCCCCTATGAAGCCAATAGGTAGTGACAGGTACTCTTTTTTGCAAAAAAAAAAAAAAATAGGTCTATTAGACCCTAGATTTCTCTTCTGCCCTCAAAGCATCTGACCACACCAAGATCGGTGTGATAAGATGTTTTCAAAATTTCCCAATGGTGCTGTTTATATCCAGCGAAACCGAAGTCACAAAATGCTCGTAGCTTCCAGGTTCTTAGGCCATAGAGATGATTGAAGCCATTCTGGTCTCCGTTTTGCTCTATGGTCAGCTTGTAGAACCACCGACTGCATTCTCAGGTTCCCCAGTGGCACAGGAGAGCCCGAGAAAACCATAAAAGACGGTGGGGGGGATCTTCCCTCCCACTGCTTGTAAAAGCAGTCTAGCGATTAATTAGCTGCTAGGATTGCTTTAACATGAAAGCTGACCACTGGCTGAAAAGAATGATACCAAGATACCTATACCTGCAGGCATCATTCTGGTATAACCACTCAAAGTCCAGCAACATACCAGTACATTGCTGGTCCTTGTTGGGCATATATTGTACTGTATGTTCTTTTTTTTTCATGCAGCCTGTAGGCTGAACAAAAAAAGAGATTGATCGGTGGTTATGCCCCCATTAGAATACCGCCCTGTATCCACCCACTTCTAATGATGGGCATACACGCACTTTTTTTTTTTAAACTGTGGTGGCGAAAGCACCTCCTACAGCGCTGGAGTTGCTGATTTATGTATCGTGAGAGCAAACGCTGTTGCTGTCAAAAAAAAAATCCATGCTGCAGCTGAATATTGTAACTGAAAAGCAAACAATGGTAATGATACAACTTTAACTCAATAAAACAGCTTTTTTATTGCAATCTGTGCCAAAAAAAGAGCAAAAAATATATGCCAAAGCATGGGCGCAGTCCGCCCCTAATGTTAGGGGCAAATCGCCCCTCCCCCCTGCCCCTATGCCTTGGCATATATGCTTTTTTTTTTAACTGTGGTGGTGAAATCACCTCCTACAGTGCTGGAGTTGCTGAGTTACGTATCGTGAGAGCAAACATTGTTGCTGTCGAGATAAATAAATCAGTGCTGCAACTGAATGGCGAACCTACAAAGAAAATAATGATTAACAATAAAACACAGTAAACAGTAAAGTATAAAATAATTACATACCTGCAAAGCACACATGATAAAACATAGTAACAATAAAACATTGCAGTTAAGCATAAAATACAGTAAAACAGAGCAAAACAATAGAGAGATAGAACAACAGAGAGGGAATAGAGAGAGAACAACAAGAAAATGACAGCTATTTTTGGCTTTTTTACTATATATATATATATATATATATATATATATATATATATATATATATAATATTTATTTACTTTTATTATGCCTTTTTTGTAAGAAAGTGTGCCCCAGGACTGTGCAGTGCTGTACCCTACGCTAATGCTCCACTAGTGTGTTATAGCGTTGGAAACATTCACCGATGCAGGGACCAGGTTTGATAGGACAGGAGGGACAATAATAGAGGGTGTCACGCCTGTATCTGCATTTCCTACAGACACGACATCATCATTGGGGTGTTCGTTAGATAGGGGTACCAGCCAAGGCAAATTACGTAAATCACTGAAGAGGCAGAATACAGGAGACCCCATAGCAACAGTGAAGAAGGGGTGAGTAAAAAAAAAAAAATGTCCAATTGTTGCTGAAGGATTATGATGTTTATTTCTGTAAATTAAATGTTATGGGTGGAACTCCACTTTAAGTACGACGCTATAAACTGGTCATTCAAGTCCACCCCTCCCATATTAAGGTTGTATTCGTGGACACAGAGGGGCTTCACAACAACACCAGTCGCCGTAGGAATTTCAACTGTTGTATCTGCGTCGAGGGAGGACAGAATGAAAACACTATGATTATCCCTCCACTTCACAGTGAGGAAATTATTACATCTCAAACAGGCTCTCCCCCCGTCTAAGTCGGGGATATACAAACCATTGGGGAAAGCCCCAGTGATTAGATTGTGCGGTGCCACATACGCCAATTCCACAATAAAAAATGTGACTAAAAAGTGGCACGTTTGTGTAATAATTGTGGTACCCCTTTCCAAATAAGGGTAACCCCAAGTCCCAAACAATCTTGCCAGTGCTCCCTATGTAGTCTGGGCAGTTGTCGAGCTCCACGTGACTATCTTTTCCCTCGTAAACCATAAAACTATATGTAAAGCCTGTTACCCTGTCACAGAGCTTATACAACTTGACCCCATATCTGGCACGCTTGCTGGGAAGATACTGTTTGAAAGACAATGGGCCAGAAAACCTAATCAGGGAATCAATGCAGACAACTTGATTGGGAGTAAACAAGGCTGCAAACTGTTGGTTAAAGTGGTTTACGAGGAGAAGAATTTTGTGGAACCGATAAAATCCAGAGTCACCCCGAGGACGACAGAGTTCATTGTCATTGTGTCAAGTGCATAAACCGCAAGATCTGCTCGTATCTAGCCCTGGTCATGGAAGCAGAACACGGGCATATAGTGAATTGGGTCATTGGACCAATATGACTGCAACTCACTCTTTTTAGTTATGCCCATGAGGAGGGATAGGCCAGGAAAGGTCTTAAATCCAAAACCGTAATAGGTTTCCAATCTCTGGCAAGAGTCAACTGGGGATTGGCGGCAATGAATTAACCAGCATACAAATTGCTTTGGTCTACAATAGATCTATGGAGATCTTCCGTGAAAAACAGCGAATACAAATCAAGTGGCGTACAATCAACTGTTTCCACCTGAATTCCGGGTTGGCCAGTGAATGGGGGAAGTACGGGCGCTGCAGAAGTGGTGGGCTCCCAATTAGGATTGGCAAATGCAGCGGGAAGGGCACTATGGGCTCGATGGGCCTGTCTTTGTCTTCTTGGTGTCTGTGGGACACTACTTGTGCTAATTACCACACCAGCTTATGGGACTCGCCAAATCACAACATGATACTGCAATGCTGGTTTGACTACGACTAGGGTGTACTAGGCTGCTAGTGCTTGCCAGTTCACCAGAAGGATGAGCGGCACTAGCACTGGCTCTCTGCTCTATATGAGAGCCCTGCAGTTCTTGCACCTCAGCAACAGAAGAATGGGGTCGGGTATGCCTTAGCAGGGACCAACTACTCCTGTCATCAGAGCTATCTGTCAGGGTGCTGCTGCTGTCTACTGATTCGTATACTGAGCCTGAATCTGCCAGTGAGACGGCTTCCCCTTCGCTCACATCTGTCATGCTCAGCAACGCGTAGGCCTCTTCACTAGTGTACCTCTGTCTGGACATTTTGGCCTCTATATTTATAAGTACAACTAGTGCCACTCACAAAAAAGAGGCAAAAAGAGCACAATGATTATCAGAGCCTACTTTAATCGCTACCAAAAAACTGTTAGCGTTCGCAGGGATCAGGCCTGATTCTGTGAATGCTGCAGTTGTGTGTTGTGTTTTGTAAGTGACAGTGATCGATTGATACTGCACTTGGGTGGGCTGGACTGGGCTGGGCGGTGGGGCTAAATGCAGGTGCTAGCAGGTATCTGGGCTGATCCCACTAATGCCATGTTTTTGGGAACCCTAAACTACTGGGGATGCTAGTATAGATCTGATCAGATCAAAGATATTGATCCGTTCAGACACTATACTAGTAAGGGAGGTGTATGGTGCGTGCGTGGGTGTTAGCGCTACCGGCATTAAGCTGACGCTGTCTGGGACTGACACTGACCCCAACTGATGTTAAAACCTAACTTATGTCACCCACCGGGCAATCAGGGGGTTAAACCTTTATTAGGTAATATATGGCGAGTGCCCTGACTCTATAAAAAAATAACTAACCAGCGTCACCCGTGACACTAATACGGTGATCACTAGTGACAGAGGTGAAAAGGTTAACTGGGGGCAATAAAGGAGTTAAAATCTTTATTCGGTAACTTATGGGGATACCCTGATGCTATAAAAGACTGACAGTGAAACTAACTAACTAGCGTCACTCGTGACACTAATACGGCAATCAGAATGTAGATCTATTCGCTATATTAGTGACACTGGTGACAGGGGGTAAAGGGATTAACTAGGGGATGATCAAGGGGTTAAACCTTTATTAGGGGGTTTAGGGAGGTACCCTAAACCTACCTGGGCCTACTACTAGCTGCCCTAACGCCGATTAGTGTCACAAATGACACCAGTACAGTGATCAGTAAAAAATCTGAAACCTACACTTGGTGACATGGTGACAAGGAGTGAAGGGGTTAACTGGGGGGCGATCGGGGGGTGATCCAGGAGTGAAATGTGTGCCTATGTCTAATGGTGTTAGTGTAGTGTTGGTGCAACTTATGGTTAGATGTCCTCTCTCTCCTCTCACTGGAACCGAAAAGGATTCCACAAGGGGAGATGACATCACTTCCTCTGCCTATGTTTACACTTACAGACAGAGGACAGTCTCTCATTCACCAGAACCGATCATCAGGTCCAGGCCAGAAATCATTGGCCTGGGCCTGGAGACTGATGGGTTCAGGTGCTGGGCCTGGAGAACCCATCAGCCTGGAGACTGATGGGTTCTGATCGCTTCAGGTGCGCCGGGTGAACGCCCGACATATAGCTACGACGATTTGCCCAGGAGAGCCGACCTGCCGCAATATAATAACGGCGGCTGGTCGGCTACTGGTTAAGGCATGAATCGAAGAAAAGACTGGAAAACCCCACTCTGTTGACACCTTTATTGAAGACGGTTTAAAAATTCTTCTGGTACAAAGACATCAGAGGCACAGGATCAATTAAAAGCTGACATGCTTCACACCACTATGGGGTGCTTAGTCATAGCAACCCATAAGCTATGACTAAGAACCCATAGTGGTGTGAAATATGTCAGCCGCCTTGAATAAAGGTGTCAACAGAGTGCGGCTGTCCAGTCTTTTCTTTGATTCATTCCTACATGCAGAGCCAGCACCTGTTTCCATTAGCAGGTGGGATGCATTATGAGATGTCTGCCTAGAGTGGTGGTCTTTTGTTCCTGGTTAAGGTAGGCTCAGAATAAGTGTTCACCCTCTCTATTTTCACAAAACAATATGTAATGGATGAGTTTCAGAGTTTAAAAATGATTGTACTGAGATTTATACATGTTTGTGAGACTCTTGCTTGTGGCACAGCAATCAAGAGAGTGTCAGAGACAGGCAGGGACAAGGTGACTGGGTGTCTTTAATGCTCTGAACCCCATACTCCAGTATCATCACTTTATACTCTTGTCCAAAGCTGGATTCAGGTCTTTTCCACTATTGTTAATACCTATAAAGAAAAGGTTGTAGCACCATGAAAACTTAATTAATTCAAGGTTCTATGATACTAGGATCAACCCTGGTCACTGTTAACATCTCTTTTGCTGGGTTTATGAATTAAGGTGATCAGAAAGGCGCAGTGTTTGGTTTGCAGGGCTTTAATTATTTCCTGGTACTATCTGAGATAGTGGAAGTTGAAAAGAACTTAGTATGCAATCTGAAGTAATTAAATGTACATCATTGTATGTAGATTTAGTCCACCCAAAATCAATATTTTAAAGGATAACTCCACTTTCGTAGGAAAAAAGTAGCAAATAAAATAAAAATAATACAGCATATACAATTGCGACTCAAGTCATATTGTAATTTATTGTTATTAAAAATTAGCTTTCCTTTTCAATCTGCAGCTCTAAAAATTTCTGTAAAATGCAATGCAATATCGCTACCTGGAGGTGTTCTTTACACAGAATGTATACATAATGTCCCCCCGGAACATAATTTCCTGCTTGTGTGATTGGCTCACTGATTTTCCCAGAAGTCTGCACTAAGATACAAGTCCAATTGTTGGCATCCTCTGCAACAAAAATGTAATATTTGGTGAGATGCTCCCAAATGGAAATCATGTCTAAAGGGATGCAGACCTTGCCAATTTCCTCATTAGAGCCCTGCAGGGGCAGCAGATGATTGACTATAAAACCACTCCCATAAAGATTCATGGACACAGACAAAGAGCTATTAGTTCAGAATACCAAAAGGTAGGAATCTGCAACAAAGTATGTTAAAATCCTTGCAATGCACATACAGTAGATCACCCAGAAGGGATTTTTTTCAATAAAAGTGGAGTTACTCTTTAAGTGTTAGTAGATTCTAGAGAGAAATATTTATTTTAATTTTTGTCCTAATACAAGGTAAAACAGGTCAGTTTTGTTAACCACTTCAATACCTGGCACTTTCACCCCCTTCCTGCCCAGGCCAATTTTCAGCTTTCAGTGCTGTCAATTTGATTGACACTTGCGTGATCATGCAACAGTGTACCCAAATGAAATTTTTATCATTTTTTGGAGACAGATAGAGCTTTCTTTTGGTGGTATTTAACCACTTCAATACCAGGCACAGAGACACCTTCCCACCCATGCCAATTTTCAGCTTTCAGCACTTTTGCAATTTGCGCGATCATGCTACACTGTACTCAAACAATTTTTTAATCATTTTGTTCCCACAAATAGAGCTTTCTTTTGGTGGTATTTGATCACCTCTGCAGTTTTTATTTTTTGCGCAACAAATAAAAAAAGACCGAAAATTTTGAAAATAAACAAGTTTTTCTTTGTTTCTGTTAAAATTTTTTGTAAATAAGTACATTTTCTTCTTCAATGATGGGCACTGATATGGCTGCACTGACAGACACTGATATGGCGGCACTGATGGGCACCGATGAGGTGGCACCAATGAGGTGGCACTGATGAGGTGGCACTGACTGGCACTGATGATGGGCACTGATAGGCGGCACTGATGGGCACTGATAGGTGGCACTGGTATGTGGCACTGATGGCCACTCATAGGTGGCACTGATGGGCACTCATAGGTGGCATTGATGGGTACTTATGGGTGGCACTGATGGGTATTTATGGGTGGCACTGATAGGTGGCACGGATGGGTACTGATGGGCACTGATAGGCGGGCACTGATGGGCACGGATGGGCACTGACAGGTGGCACTGATGGACACTGATGGGTGGCACTGATGACACTGATTGATGGCACTGATGCCCCTAAGGGTGACATTAATGGGCATCACTGCAATATAATGGTGCCAATCAGTGCCCATTTGTGGGCACTTATTGGCACTGATTGGGCACTGACTGGACACATTTGGCACATGTGGATGGCCATGGGGTACATACCTGGCCATCCACATGTTGCCCCCTTCCCTGGTGGTCCTAGTGGCGATCCCTGGTGGTCCAGTGTGGTCATCTGAGGGGGGGCTGCCCTGATAAACAATCAGCACAGACCCCCCCTGTCAGGAGAGCCGCCGATCGGCTCTCCTCTACTCGCATCTGTCAGACGCGATTGAGGAAAAGCCGATCAATGGCCCTTCCTATTAACATTGTGATCCGCCATGATTGGACACGGCTGATCACGTGGTAAAGAGCCTCTGCTGGATGCTCTTTACCAAGATCGGTGGAGCAGCGTGCGGCAGCATGTTATCCTGCTGGACGTCATATGACGCCCAGTCAGGATAACTGAACGACCGCCCGGACGTCATCTGCTATGGGCTGGGCGGGAATTGGTTAACCGCTTGCCGACCGCCTCATGCAGATATACTGTGGCAGAAGGGCTCGTACACGCAAAATCACGTACCTGTACGTTGCCCTTTAAGAGGCGGCCAGCGGGCGCGCACGTGCCTGCGGCAAGCTCCGTGAGTCAGGTCGCGGGTCCCGTGGACTCGATCGCTTTGCAGGGAGGAAGAACGGGGAGATGCTGATGTAAACAGCATCTCCCCGTTCTGCCTAGTGACAGTGTCACTGGATCTCTGCTCCCTGTCATCGGAACAGAGATCAGTGACGTCACACACACAGCCCATCCCCCTGACAGTTATAAAACACTCCCTAGTACTGATTTAACCCCTCCCCGCCCCCTAGTGGTTAACCCCATCACTGCCAGTGTCATTTAAACAGGAATCAGTGCATTTTTATAGCACCGATTGCTGTATAAATGACAATGGTCCCAAAAATGTGTCAAAAATGTCCAATGTGTCCGCCATAATGTCGCAGTCACGATAAAAATCGTGGATCATCGCCATTTAAAAAAAAATATATATTAATAAAAATGCCATGAAATTATCCCTTATTTTGTAAACTCTATAACTTTTGCACAAACTGATCAATAATCTCTTATTGCGATTTTTTTTTTACCAAAAATATGTAGAAGAATATGTATCGGCCTAAACTGAGGAAAAAACATTTTTTTTAATATTTTTTTGGGGGATATTTATTATAGCAAAATTAAAAAATAATGCATTTTTTTCAAAATTGTCGCTCTATTTTTGTTTATAGCACAAAAAATAAAAACCGCAGAGGCGATCAAATACCACCAAAAGAAAGCTCTATTTGTGGGAAGAAAAGGATGTCAATTTTGTTTGGGAGACAGGTCACACAACCGCGCAATTGTCAGTTAAAGCGACGCAGTGCCGAATCGCAAAACGTGCTCTGGTAAGGAAGGGGGTAAATTCTTCCGGGACTGAAGTTTAATCACCACTAGGTTTTTTTATTTTTTGCTAAACACATGAAAAAGACTAAAAATTAAAAAAAATAAGTTTTTCTTACTTTCTGTTATAACATTTTGTAAATAAGTAACTTTTTTTCTTCACTGATAAGGCTGCACTGATGGCCACTGATGAGGCTTCACTAATGGGCACTGATGAGGCTGCACTGATGGGCACTGATAAGCTCCACTGATAAGCTACACTGATTGGCACTGATGGGGCTTCATTGATAATCAGGGCCTGTGGAGGATGTCCATGGATATCCCCCCAGAATCTGAGGCCAATGCTGTAGTCATCTTTCAGCTACAGCATGGGCAAGAACTGATTAAAGTGACACTAAATAATTTTCCTCAAAAATAATCCATACACATCGACTACATAGTGGCACTGTGATCTGTTTTTCATGAAGATGTATTTTACTGTGTTTGCCTACCACCTCTCAACATCCTCCATGATCTCCTGAACCTCTCCTTTCCCCACCTCATTTACATTTATTTGGAACCAGTAGGGAATGTTAGTTGTGGTCATGTGCACTGCTCTATGCGCATTACAAATCCCATAGTCCATGAACCATGGTCCCTTGCCCATCATGGGAGCAAGCAAGAGGGGGTTGATGCATTCCTGCACACAGTTGGACCATGGAGAATAAATGTAGTCACCCTCTAACTGCAAGTCAGGTCACAGCAACAAAAGAAGGGAATTGGGAGATTTGGAGGAAGCCGAGAGCAATAAAAGGTACTTTTAAACATACTTAAATAGAATATACTGTATTTTGTAAACCATGTTTTTTGTCACTGCAAGTTAATGTATTCAGGAAACAAGTAATTGGCAAGAGATGGAGTTAATCAAAAAAAAAAAAAATGTTTGGGATGTTGACTACAGAAAAAGTGAGTCTTATAGGTTGAAAAAGATTACGGTACTGGGCACATCACTGCTTATCTTTCCACTGCCTAAGTCTTACTGAATAATCCTGATTATGTAAAGGAAACTCAAATAAAAGACACATAAAACTATTTCTTAAAAAAATCAGTTAATACCCTGACATTGTGTATATTTATTTCTGTACTAATTACTCTACCTGAACTAAAAATGGTCTATACCTATTTTTTCCCCTTAATAGTCATCAGTTCTAAGTTCTAAAAATGGTTACCTTGGGAAATCCTCTTACATGGAAGATTTACTAACTTCTAATACTGTTTACAGCACCGGATTTTCACATTACTCACATCACTAACTATAATTTAGAGATCAAAGTGGAGCACACATTAGAGGAAGCTGCAGGACTTTTTCTATTTATATCATGCTTTATAGACCAGAATATATAACCAGCAATTAACCAAATTATTTACAATATAATTTTCTTTGTTATTCATTTTAGACTAAGATAAAAAGGTATATTTTCTGATCACTATATTTGTCCATTAGGTATATGGGAATTTAAAATTATGAAACAGTTTTTAGAACTATGAACAGATAATAATGGATACTATGTAAATAATATGTAAGTACCAACAAGAAATAATAGGAAACTCCCTTATTTGCTTTATTGCCACAAAGACTGAATATATACTGTATATGACCATGACCCAGATAAGGTAAGAACAAAATCCCTATGCATACCATCAACACACTATGTATAATCTTTAGGAAAATATGATTTGTGCTCCAATTCCTTTGTGATAGAAGGGCTGGCATTCAAAAGATGAAAAAGACACTATGGGGGTCATTTACTATAGCGCCAATAAAGGATCCTGCAGTCCTGGGAAATAGCTCCCAGTTAAGGTCAATTAAGACTTCAACTCTCAGAAACTGGGCGCAAATGCAAATAGAAAGCATCGCTATTGTCTGCGAACATGCCTGTCAGATCACATATGCGAGAATAGTGGAAGTCAATGGGGCTCGAACCTGCAAAATCCAAAGTTTTCACTGAAGGCTTATATGCAAGTTCTTTGCCATAAAATGTGTTTGGAGGCCTGGGTCCTGCCCCAGGGAATATGTATCATTTGGAAAAAATGTTTTAAAAATGGACGTTTTTTTCAGGAGCAGTGCTTTTAATAATGCTTAAAGTGAAACAATAAAAATTTAAAAATTCCTTTAAACATCATGCCCGGGGGGTGTCCTTAGTATAAAGAGAAAGAAAAAGGGGTACCCTATTAGGAGGATACCTGTTAGGCGGTTACTTTCAGCAGCAAAAAATTAGATAAAAAACTAAAATTATCAAGATAATAAGTAATTGATTTATTTTACAAATATAAATTCATTATATCAAATAATAAAATTGGAGAAAGTGCAGTATTTTTAAAAAAATGATTAAATACTGTGTAGCAATAAATTAATCACCTCGAACATTCAACAAACAAGACAAACAACAATGCAATACAATACAACACTGAACACTGTCCGGACGTTTTGGCATTAGCCAACAGTCAGTCTGCGAATCAAGTCGCTCAACTTAATTTAATTTAATAAAGTGGGGTCTTATTAGTTCCCTATGTACCTTAATTGTTGGTGGCTGATGGTGGGCTAATCCAATTGTGGAGGGAGTAAGAGGTGGGGGCAGGGTGCTGGTCTGAGGGAAAATAATTGAGCCTATCCTGCTAGAAAATGATTATTGTCTATGAGCAGCAGTATTGAAATGCTGGGTTGGTCCTTATGTTGACGAAGTTGACGAAATTGTTTATCGGTCTTATATTGAAGTTAATAAGAAAAACAGGCAGTCCTTAAAGTGCATAGTATTATATCAACACTGGATCCAGTCATATGATAATTGTTGTGGTGCTGTCATTTCAATATTCAATTGATGGTCATATTTCAAAAAGAAGATATCTGACACGTCACAATTTTCTTAGCATTCAGGACTCAGTTTGCATTATTTTGTGGCATTTAGGGAGTCTGCAATTAACTAGAAGTCTCTTTGTCTGTAATACAGCCAGTATAAGGCAACTTGATGGCCGGAGCCTTTTTAGATGAATAAACACAGCAGGCGGAATTAGTATAAGTCATGTGGAAGTTTCCATACATTACCGCCCTGCTGTTAAGTAGCCCGAAGGTCCTCCTAAAATGCATCTCCGTGACCAAACACTTTCAGATCATAACAACGCCGGCTCCCGTCCTTTTGCCCCGCTATGGATCTTACGGCTGTTGCTCACTTAGACCAGCATCGCCTTGGTCTCAGCACATCACTCTTAAACAACGTCACAGCTCGAGACAGCGTTGCGTATGACGTCAATAATCATTTTCTAGCAGGATAGGCTCAATTATTATTTTCCCTCAGACCAGCACCCCGCCCCCCCTCCTCTCACTCCCCCCACAATTGGATTAGCCCACATTCAGCCACCAACAATTAAGGTACATAGGGGACTAATAAGACCCCACTTTATTAAATTAAGTTAAGCGACTTGATTCGCAGACTGACTGTCGGATAATGCCAAAACGTCTGGACAGTGTTCAGTGTTGTATTGTATTGTTACTTGTTTGTTGAATGTTCAAGGTGATTCATTTATTGCTACACAGTAGTTAATATTTTTTTTTTTAAATACTGCAGTTTCTCCAATTTAATTCTTGGATATAATGAATTTATATTTGTAAATAAAATAAATCAATTGCTTATTATCTTGATAATTTTAGTCTGATCTAATTTTTTGCTGCTGAAAATAACCACCTACCAGGTATCTTCATAATAGAGTACCCCTTTTTCTTTCTCTTTATGCCACATGGTTACAGTGACAACACCTTAACAGGTGCAAGATCAAACTGGTCTATTATATTTGACCGTACATTAGTGGATCGTTTGCTCATTTCCCTTTCCCCTTCCCCTAATTTTTCAATTGGTGTCCTTAGTATGCCTGTAAAGTAGCCCATCTTTCCCGTGTTTATTACTGTACCGCAGCAAAATGACATTTCTAAAGGAAAAAAAGTAATTTAAAATTGCTCGCGGCTGTAATGAATTGCCGGTTCCTGGCAATATAGAGTAAAAATCAAAGACAAAAATGGTGTAGGTTCCCCCCACCAGTGCATACCAGGTCCTTAGAGTTTGGAATGGATCTTAAGGGGAACTACACGCCAAAATGTAAAAAAAAAATGGCCTAGGGGTCCCTCCAAAATCCATACCAGACCCTTATCCGAGCACCCATTCACATGGGGGGGTGGGATCTGGGGGCCCCCTTATTGAAGGGGCTTCCAGATACCGATAAGCCCCCCGGCACGCCCCTGGATGATGTAATTTATTAGGAAACGCGTAGGGTGGAGCGACGCACTGACGTCACCTCGTACTCCATTTGTATACCAGAGGAAGGGTTGTCTGCTTGTGCTCCGGCCGGCACAGCAGACCTCAGGCTCTTTTTTATCTGCAACACTGTGAGTGTACTTCTTTGTTTTTAAATGTATTGAATAAATATCAGGTTTACACTATGGAGTTTCTTTTTTTTTTTTTTTTTTCCTTGTTTTTTTTCTTTTGCCACTTCAGCGGAGTATATTACTGGGAATCTTTTTCAACTTTAAAGTTCAATCTCGTCCCTTCACATCCTTACATCATTGTGGCTTTTTCATCAGTTTATTTACCAGTTTATCGAACATAGTATTATTAAGAAAGAAAAAAAAAAGCACAAAAAGAACCCCATATCAGTTTTCTTCCCTCCTTCAAACCCTCCTAAGACCCCCCCTGACCCTCCCACCCCCCCGTACCCTACCCTCCCAAACCCCCTGTCCTCACCCCCCTCTGTCTCCCCTCTGCTCTCCATGTCTGGAAGTCACCGTCTAGCTATACCGGGATCTCAAAACTATATACCCCAAACCTCGGCAGCCCTCATAGAACATTTATACTCTGACCATTCCCTCCATACCTTCTCGTAGGGTTCCATTCCCTTCGCTAAACCTAAGAAACTCTAGGCTTTGAATATCATTAATTCTATTGAACCTATCCTGCATCGTAGGTCTTCCCTTCACCTGCCAGAATCTAGAAATAAGGCTTTTAGCCGCATTGGAGAGTGTGGTATTAATGTTTTCATATATGCCTTCGTGGGCATTTCGCTCTTATGGAATAGGCACTCCCATGGGTTGTCCGGGATGGCAATATTGGTGATCTCTTTTATTATTCTCCTAACCTCCCCCCAATATGTTTTGATTACCGGGCACTGCCACCAAATATGCGCCATTGTTCCAATTTCTTGCATCTCCGCCAGCATAAATTTGATGTTTCCTTCTGAAATTTGTGTACTCTATCGGGGGTCATGTACATTCTCGCCAAACACTTATAGTTCATCTCCAGTAACTTACAGTTAACCGAAGTGACATTGGCCCTTCCTAAAATTTGCCACACTTCCGAGTCTTTAAGCTTGCTATCCAATTCCATCTCCCACTTCTTAATAAATGGTGGGACCTCTAAGTCCCCCAATTCTCTTACTGCCCTATAGATCTTAGAGAAGCCTCTCTTCCTTTTTTTCTCCATACATATTTTCTCTAATGGAAGTACATTTTTGACCCTTCTAATTGAATGCGGGAGTGAGTCAATAAAATGAATCAGTTGGTTGTATCGCCAGGGGTCTATGACTAGCAAGTTATCTTTATCTTTAAGTTCTTGGTATGTGCAGATTTTATCCTGTCTCATGATGTCTTTTAGTTGGGCGTCCTCATCCAAGATCCACTTCCCAGACAAGTCCTCTATCCCTGGTACAAAGTATTCTGTATCCTTAAGTGGTATTAAAGGTGAATTATACTCCCAGTGCTCCCTTTTGTGTAAGTTGTCCCGGATTTTTAGTGCATGTCTCGTTATATCTTGTGTTTTGGCTCTACATTTTCTTAATTGTGGTGGGATCCATACTATCCTACCCATCGTGGCTTCGCAAATTATATTTTACATTTTTACCCATTGTTTTTCTTTTTTCTTTTTAACCCATTCTATAACTCGTTCTAAGGCAATAGCCTCATAATACTTTCTAATATATGGTGCACCCCACCCCCCCTTCAATTTTTCTTTGGTTATCAGTGTAAAGTTTAATCAAGGTTTCTTCCCTCTCCAAATAAATTTTAAAAACATTGTGTGTAGGCTTTTGAGGTAAGCCTGTGGAAGTGTAATTGGCAGCATCTGCATTTTATAGGTGATTTTAGTTAAAATTACCATCTTATATAGGTTAATTCTTCCTCCCCAGCATAACTGACCTTGTGAGATTTTTTTTTTTTACTTTCAAAGTTTTTTATTGAATTTTAAACAAAGTGGTATCAAGTACAGACATTGCATAGAGACAACAAAAGAAGAAAAAAAAGAAACAATAATGCGACAATACCTATCTTAACAAAGAATTTTTCTAATATGCATAAAATGGGTACATGCAATGACTAAGGGTTATGGCACCTCCAAAATTATTAAGATCCAATAAACCAATGGAATCCATGGGATGCCTCTTGGTACTTGGTCTATGCCAATCTACGCTCAAGTTGCCCCTATTGGGATCAATCAATGCCGGGGGAGCCCTCCCAAAACCCCTGAAGCACTTCAAGGACTATTGACAATAAAAGAGCACCCCAGAAAACAATTGTGGCATTTTCTGTTGTCCCATAGGCTCCTGAGGGAGGTTTTGACCATTGGAAAAGGGCGCCTTTGAATTGCAGTAACATATTGTGCGAGATAACTTTTTGCCTACAATTTACATTAGGAAAATCCAGTAAAACAAAACAGGAGAAAAAGAACAAAAAGAATATAGAAGGGGGGGAGGGAAGGGGTCAGAGAGCCACTTAGCAAGTCTCACGAAGGAGCAATGTTGTTGACATTATCTTGGTTAATTTGTATCCCAGAGATGAGGGAGAGACCTATGTGGTTAGCCCTGGGTTCCCAGGTTGATTCAAACTTTGCCCTGGAGTTCAACAGAATACTGGTCAATTTCTCCTGAGACATCATCCAGGAGATTTTCCGCTTGGCGGCAATAAAAGAAACCGTGGGCTGTTTCCAGGCTTTAGCAATTGTTAGTTTGGCGCCTAGGAGAATGAAATGGATTAATTTGCGTGATCCTTTAGAAACGCCTGGGATATTGACATTCAAAAGGGCCATTGCGGGAGTTATGGGGATCTGTTGCCTCATTACTTTATGAATCAGAGCGAATATCCTCCTCCAGAAAGACCTAATTTTAGGGCATTCCCACCATATGTGGGCCATAGAGCCACTCAGTTCACAGCCCCTGAAACACTGTGGATCCACAGAGGTGAACATGTGAGATAATTTAGAAGGTGTGAGATACCACATGGTCATCACTTTAATATTTGCTTCTATTATGGAAATATTTTTAATCCCCTTGTAGGCTCTGGAGAAGGATATGCGCCATTTGTCTAGGGCCCATTGGATTTGTAGATCTCTCTCCCAATTGGACATATATGGGGTTTTGTCTTCCATTTGAGCCAAAGATTGGTATATGACAGAAATTCCACCCCTCTGATTCGTGGCCTTTCCTATCCATGATTCGTAAGGTGTGAACCTAAGTGGGATGGGTTTCTCTACCCATATTTTCTGTAGGAAGTGTTGGATTTGTAGAAGCCTAAAGTGTTCCTCCCTGGGGATGTCTAATTGTTTCTGACAAAATTTTAAAGTTAATGGGCCTGTCGCTGTAAATAAATGACCAATCCGATATAGCCCCTTGTCCAACCACCATTTGAAGGAGAGTATGTTTAGACCTGGAGTGAAGTCCGGGTTATTAAAGATATGTGCAGAGTACGGCATTTAGAGGTTAATGAAGGTTGAGTCATTATTTTGTCCCAAATGGACATGGATTGTGAGAGGATTGGTGAGAGTATAGGGGGTCTGTCCTTGGAGGGGATCCATAGTAAATAGTCAAGAGTATGATTAGGGACTGACTGTCTTTCGATTTGGATCCAATCTGGTTTTTCTGCACTGGAAAAAACAGTTGAGAGTTGGGCGATTCTTACTGCCTAGTAACCATAAGCCCCCTTGTGTCCGCAACCGGTAAAGAGTGTTATTTGGAAGTCTATGACCCGTTCCTCCCCAAATAAACTTGTTGATTTCCTTTGTAAATATTGTAAGTGATCGTTCTTAAGGATAATCGGTAAAGCTCTAAATAAATAAAGTAGTCTGGGGGGGAGTATCATTTTAATTGAATGGATCTTCCCTAGCCAGGAAAGCTCCTTACTGCCCCAGGACTTTAGCTCTGATTCCAGTTTCTTATACGTGGGCGGGAAGTTGGCTGAGTATAGCTGGTCAATTTTGGCGGTGAGATGAATCCCTAGATACTCTAGTGACAATTTGTTCCATTTAAACTTAAATGACTTTTTTAACGATTCTACTATGGCTGGTTTCAGAGAGATGTTGAGGGCATGGGACTTGTCATAGTTAACTTTTAGACCTGACACCTTAGCAAAGACGTTTAGGAGTTTACATAGATTGGGGAGGGAAGTGATAGGTGAAGTGATAAATAGTAGCATATCATCGGCAAATAGGCCACATTTATGAATTTTGGATTCGCAGGAAACTCCTTGAATATTAGGGTTGGAATGAATCGCCACCACAAGTGTCTCAATAGCCATGGCGAAAATTAATGGGGATAACGGACAGCCCTGTCTGGTGCCTCGTGCGATGTTAAAGGGTCTAGAGTGGTGCCCGCAGATTCGAATCTGTGCCGAAGGGTTGGAATAAAGGGAATGGAGAATGCCCAGAAAGCGGTTGCCAAAACCCCATCTCTCCAGTAACCCATACAGATAAGGCCATTCGACTGTGTCGAAGGCTTTGTGCAGGTCTAAAGATAACAACATCCCTTCCTGTTTGGGGCCGTCGTCCCATCCTGATTGTAGAAGGGAGACTAAATCGATGGCCCTTCTAATTTGATCAGGCCCCTGCCTCCCTGGTATGAACCCAACCTGGTCCTTATGGACGTAGTGGCTAATAAAGGAAGAGAGACAGTTAGCCATTATTTTTGCTAATATTTTGAGGTCATTATTTATGAGGGAGATTGGTCTATAATTTTCAACTGCTTCAGGATTTTTATTGGGTTTGGGAATTATAGAAACGTAGGCCGCATTAAGATGAGGATCTAAGGGGGATCCTAGAGCTTTCATGTTAAAGAATTTAGCCATGTGGGAATCTAGCGTGTCCACAAAGGCCTTGTAGTATGGCACTGATAAACCGTCGGGACCAGAGGCGGATCCTGTTTTTAGATTTCTAACTACTTCCTTTATTTCCTCAACTGATATGCTAGCATCCATAATCTCCCTATGATCCTCCGAAAGTGTTGGTAGCGGAAGATCCTGAAGAAATCTGGATATCAAAGAATCCTTATTCTTGGTACGTTTGGCATACAGGTTGGTGTAGAAGTCCCTAAAGGCTTCCAATACCTTGTTGGGGTCAGCCGTAGGGGGATGTCCTGGTATTCAAATTCTGGGAATACAGTGAGACCGTGGACGTGGAGACAATTTAGAAGCCAACATTGTACCAATTTTGTCTTTTTGATGGTAAAATCTAGCTCCACTCCAGCGGATATGCATCTCCGCTTTTACCGTGAGAGCTAAATTTAATTCAAGCCTTGTTGCGTCCAGTTGTGCTAGAAGGGTTTTAGAGGGGTTTTTCTTATGTCTGAGTTTTAGAGTGGCAAAGCTCTTTTCTAGTTTTTGGATATCTATTAGTTTCTCTCTCTTTATTTGAGTGGCCATACTAATAATGTTACCCCTGATGGTGGCTTTGTGGGCCGCCCAGAGGGTTTCGGGGGAGATATCTTCTATGTTGTTGATACGGAAGTATTCCTTTAGTGACTTCTCCAATTCGAGTGTTATAATAGGGTCACTCAGAATGGATTCGTTCAGGCGCCAATGGGAGCCTGAAGGCTTGGAGAGGGCGTTTTGCATATAAAGAAGTACTATGGAGTGGTCTGACCAAGCCAAATCAATTATGTTCGCCTTGTATGTTGATGGGATAAGGGAGGAGGGAACCAGAATATGGTCTATTCTTGCATATGATTGAGGAGCCGAAAAATAGGTATAGTCCCTTTTTGAAGGATTCAGTTCCCTCCATATGTCAACTAGTCCATGCGCGTGAAGGGCTTTCGCTATGTTCATGCTAGCTTTGGTGGGGCACATCAGTTGGGCTTTGGGGGGTCTAGTTTTGTCAAGCCCCTGATCGAAGGCTATATTTGAATCACCTCCAAAGATTACCTTGCCTTCCACTAGGGGCATAAGGGTTTTGAGGAGAGATTGGAAGAATGCAGTTTGTCCTTTATTGGGGGCATAATAGGAAATTATGGAGTAAATATTTCCCTCAATCGTGCCTTTCACAAGGATATATCTACCTTCGGGGTCTTTGTGGTCTGAAATGTAAGAGAACTTACTGTTTTTAGAGAATAGCACAGCTACTCCTTTGGTTTTATTAGCGGCATTCGCTATGTAGAATGTGGGATAATGTGCGAGGAGGAATTTGGGGCTGTATCGGATCAGGAAATGAGTCTCTTGTACTAATACTATATCTATCTTCAGGGTTTTGTAGTTTTCAAAAGCCATTCTACGTTTCTTAGGGGAGTTCAAACCCTGAGCATTATGAAAGGCCACTCTAAGGTCTTTAAATGTCGTGTGTTTCACTGCCATTAAATCAGAGGGGTGGAATGCCACTGCGGAGTACCTTACTTACCGTTGAAGACTGTTCAGCCTGGGCTCTATCCATTGGGATAACTGCGAGGGGATTGGAGTTGTTGTTAGAAGCTTTGTGAGACCTGCCGAGCGGCTCAAAAGAAAGAAGAGGTTAGGAAGGAGAGGGGAGAAGAAGAATAATTATATAAAATAAAAAACGGCGTCTTCTAAGAAGACTGAGGACGGACGTTGGGGGCAAAACCCCATCTGGTGTCCGCAATATGGCTTTGGGAGCCTCTGGGAGGGTCCTGAAGACTCATGCCACTGAGGTGATAAAAAAATCTCGTCTGTGGAATGAGTGAATGCACAGGGGTAGCACCCCTGGCCCTTGCATAAAAGATACATTTAGAACAGTAATTTAACTCAGCAAATTACCAACTTGTCCTACCAATCATAAGGGTATAAAAGACTCTCTCGGGATTAGGGGCCCGGTATGTTGAGTGTTCTACTGCAGGGATCAATGTCTGGCACCCTAACCCTCCGATTCAGGGAGGTAGGGAACACGGGGGGTCCTGCAAGCTATGTCATCAATTTGATAGTGGTGCTGTCTCCAGGTTTGAAGACCGGTGAAGTAATCTGACAAAGAATCCTGAGATCGCTAGTCTCCCAGCTTGTCCGCTCTGAAGGATGATCTTCCGGGTGGCGGTTGGGTAACCAGGCAGGCACCTTTAAAGGGAGAATCTGTTGAAGGCGCAAAATCACAATGTCTTTTCTCTCTGAACCAACTTGGGGTTGGGGCCTTGACAAATAGCCTTTAGGCCAGATAACAGACTGGCAGTGAAGTGGGAGGACTTGTGAAAAACAGAGAACTAAAATTTAAAACTTCAATAGGCCAACGCTTGGCAACATGGGAGTAGAATGGAGCCCTAGGCTCCAGCGACAGGGGGGTATGTTTCCCTAAGTGGGAGGCCCTATTGAGGGCTAGAAGGAGGAAAGAGTCCCCGAAAGCGACTTATGGTGGTCGGCCCTCCTTTGATTTCTTGGATTTGCCTTTGTTCCAGAGAGGGGAGACTGTCTGTTGTTTGGATCCTCCTGGAGCCGCGGTGAGGACCATGGGTGCTTCCTGGGAAATCAACTTAAGGTGAAGGAATAGTTTCTCTCCTTCTGGAAGGGAGGAGAAGGAGTAAGCTTTGTCTTGGATGGAAAACTTAACTCCGAAGGGGAAGTTCCAATGGTATTTTACGTCACGTTGGGACAAAACCAATAGAAGCGGTTTAAGGGACCATCTTTTTTGGATGGTCGAGGGGGCCAAGTCTGCGAAAATTTGAATCTGGTGACTTCTGCATAAAACTTGCTGTTTGAGGCGAGATTGCCTCATCACCTCCTCCTTTATTGCATAAAAGTGGGGTTTGACGATGATGTCCCTTGGGGATCTGTCCCTTCTGGGGGGACCAAGGGCTCTATGGGCCCTATCTAGTTCTAGACGATGGGTGGGCGTGTTTGGGATCAGCTCCTTGATGAGGTCTTGATTTGCGGAGGGAATATCCATTATAGTTTCGGGCAAGCCTCTTACTCGGAAATTATATCTTCTCGACCTGTTCTCAAGGTCATCTATCCTGGCCAGGGCTGTGTCCAGTTGGTCCTGGAGGACCTGTATGTGGGCCGCATTCTGGTTGGTGTGGGATACAGTGATATCCAGTTTGGTTTCTATAACTTCCTCTCTAGTGCCGAGGTTGGCAAAGGCAGCTTTAATGTCTCTGGTGATCTGGGCAGCTGTATTAGCCAGACCCCTCTCCAGTAAGGCAGATAATTTCTGGAAGAGGTCCCCCTGTGCTGATGAAAGATCATGGTCCTGCTGATAGGGAGATAAATCAGCCTGGTATGGTGAAGGAGCAGGCCCTGCAGGGGATAGGTTGTAATCCTCCAGTGTTCTAGTAATCAGGGACTCTGTGGAGGCTGGGGAGGGAACTGGGCAGCTTTGAGAGGCTCCCTGGACCACTTGGGAGAAGGTCAGCGTGGCTGGAGCAATCACTTGCCTGAACTCCTGTGGTTTCTCCCCATAGGCCGTGTGTTGCTGTGCTGAGAAGATGCCGGCGGCCATCTTGGTACACCCACCGGGGCCTGCTCGGTCGAATTCCGGCCCCAGATCATGCCTGGCGGCCGGAATAAACATCCAGGGGGGTCCCGGAGAAGTCCTGAGTTCGGATGGGCTGAAGGGGGTTCGTTTCCCCGGGTGCTGCAGCTGCTGAGAGGCTCGTAGGGCAGAGGTGCTGCGGAGCTCCCAGATCAGACGTCCATCTTGGAGCTCGCTCGCATGCGCAGTCGACCTGGGTGAGATTTTATTCAATTCATTCTTGATCTCGTTAAGGAGGGGAATGAAATTGACCTGAAACATGGACTCTTTTAATGTACTTATTTTAACTCCTAAGTAGTTAAGTTCCTTCTTCCCCCCAAATAAATGGAAAATGTTTTTGATATGTGTTGTTCCCAGGCTTGCGATTGATGACAAGCGTTTCTGATTTGGCCAGGTTGATCTTAAAATTTGAGAGCCTCCCATATTCTGTTTGGGTAAATATCAGATTCGGTAGGGTAAGCCTCAGACGCGTGACATAGAACAAAAAAATGTCCGCAAAGGCAGCCAATTTGTACTCATCTTTGCCCATTTTTAGCCCGCTAATATACGGGTTTTGCCTTATCTTGGTGAGGAGGGGTTCGAGGGCCAACACAAATAGCAAAGGGGAAAGCTTGCGATACTTCTGAGCTGTCTGCGTTTTCAGATTTTACCCACCAACCCGGTATTTCTATTAGTGGTACACTAGGCAGATTGCAAAATTTGAATGTATCTTACGGAAATCTTAACACCGAGGAGCGCCCTTCTTTGCATCCTATTAAGGAGGCTGGGAGTCCACAAAAAAATTGGACGTTATGTGCTTTGAGCTGGGCAAGCAGGGGTTTCAGGATTTTTCTCCTGGCCAAGGTCTCCGCTGCCAGGTCTGGGAAGATCTGCAGGGTTGTCTCTCCATATTTTGCTAGTTGGTTGTTTTTAGTCCCATCCTGATCTGTTCTTTGTCTTGAAAGTTGTGGAATCATGCAATGGCTTCTCTTGGGGCGTCGTTAGCAACTTCGGTGGGTTTTCTGATTCAATGTATTCTTTCGAACCTAATTTTAATTGTCCATCTTTCCCTGCAGATCCTCTTCTTGTGACTCCGGGAGGCCTCTAATCCTGAGGTTTTTCCTTCTATTCCTATTCTCCTGATCTTCCATTTTATATAAAATCCTCCTCTGATCTTTCTGCACTTCATTTAGTTGTACCTTGAGTTTTTTTATCTCCTCCCCCTGCTCGTCCAGCCTATCCTCCGTTTCTTCCACCCTTTTAACTATATGATTCATGTCTTCATGAAGTGTTTTTCCTTTTATAAATGTTTCCAATCTTGCAAACATTTCAGCCATTTCGCTCTTGTTTGGTAACTGTTTTTTTTGTTTGGGTTCCAGACTGGCTTCTTCTTCTGAGGCCATTGGCCCCTCACACCCTCTTGAACTGATCACAGCTTCTTCTAACTGTCTTCTTGCTCCAGTCTTTAGATTACCTTCTGGTATTTTATTTTTAACCATCATTTGTTTGCCCGGGCTTTCTTTACTCTCTTCTTGAACCATATATTTTTTAATAGTACCTGGGCTTGCACTCAGTCTGAATAGGTTGGGGGTATTCGCTGCTGCCCCTTTCACTGGTTTACCTCTCATTTCACGTTATAACAGGCGTTTAATCCTCTCGCTTTGATAGGGTGGTTACTGGTCCAGTCTCCAGTTCCCAACCCGGACACTACACCCCCTAACCACTCCTCTTTCTTTTCACCCAAACTCCTCGTGAGAGGATCCAGGCTGATCACCCTCCCCAGGCCCAGGCAAATCCCCTCCCAATAACCACTGCCTCTAGTTACAATTGCTCACTAATGAGGCCCCAGGTGGATATGAGTCTCACTCCCCATGCGACCCTACGTTTTCAGGTAGATCGGTTGTATTGCTATTAAAATACCCTTGGCCTTTTCTCTCCTTTTTGTTTATGCCCGGATTTCTCAACACATATTTAATATTTTCGCCTTTTCGTGGCAGGGGTGCCTGGATGTGTCTATAAGACCGTCCCAAAGTTAACTTTGCTCTCCCTTTAACTGCATATAATATTCAGCCCACACTATGGAGTTTCTATATATATTTTTATGCACCATGGGATCTCCATTATGATCTGATTGGTTGGGAGGGGACCGCCCGGCATCTGTGATTGTGCTTGATGTCTTTGGAGCCATACAGTGTTTCCTTATTCACATTCCCTGACCCTCTGTCATGGAGGATCATGGAACTCTGGTAAGAGTTAATTTCTTCTGATTTGGTGGTGGATTCAACATAATTTCTCAATCAACACTTTTGAGGAAGGCTTGTTGCATTATATGGACTATTTATTTTTGCACGGGTGGTCTTTTGTTCTGTTTTTTTATTTATTTCTTCGTTCACTGCTTTTTTTTTCACAGTCACTATCTAAATGTATTATGGACACATCATTTATATATTCTTATATTGATGTAGAATATTTTTCCAATTTATTAACCACGGACTCATCAATGCTTGGTTTAATTATTAATGTGCTTATGCACATTTAGTTTTTGGGAATTGTTTTGACTTCAATGAATTTTTATGATTTTCACTATTAGATGCACTTATGAGATCGGCTTTGATTTTTGGTTAACAATTTAAGGTTAACGCGATTCTAATTTTCCAGATGTTAAATAGACTGTGGAGTGTTTCTGCAAACTGCAAAAACGCACAAAAAAATGCATAGGTGTGAACCTAGGGTCAGGGCCAGTTCACACTGGAGTTATGCGGGAACTCTGCAAATCCTGTGCGGGTTCCCGCATCTCATACAACTTGCAGGCAGTTCACATTGCATTATGCGAACTGCTGGGAGTGTCAGTAGCAAGCTAATGACACCCCCAAATCAGTTTGTTTATCACAAAGCGAACTGCAAATTCAGACAACTCCCATGTGATACGATTCTGCTGCGGACCAAAGAAAGGGTGTTGTGCAAGTTTGGTCCGAATGCGATGCAAATTCAGCCATACAATCTGTATGACTGAGTTTGCAATGAAAATGGATGTGAAGTTGGGTGAAACTTACATCATCTATTTAAATGTGTTTCATAACAAGTGATGTTTATGAAAATAAGACAAAGCAGTTTAATTGCACAGAGAACAACTTTGTAATATGCCATTCAATGTTATTGTTTTTGTCATTCCCAGCACAAATTTTGCGGCTATTTCTCATGGATGGAAATCGTTCTACTGCTATAGACCATAATTTCTCTTGTTTTGATTGTTTTATCTTATTAGAGTTTCAATTCAATGTTGCATGGTCTGTTTGTCTTTATCTGGTATAGTCCTGATTTCTTAAACTGATTTACTAAAGTGTTCCGTGGATGTCTAAACAAGCAAATTTCTAGAAAATGAAAATACACTTTGTAAGTTTAATTAAAGAAAATTGCGCTGCGCTTAGGTATGCATCAATATATGTGTTCGCCCTATCGAAATCATAAAGTTGCTATGCGCATGCGATTCAGAACAAGAATAATTCCGTATATCCAAAAAAATGTGTGCTACCAAATGCCACATCCAAAGTGCAATGTACTTAATAATAAATTAACTCTATGTGCATAAACAATTGTGCTACTGAATATTGCATCAAAATGCAATGGACTTGCTAATAATAATAATATATGCTTAAGATCATATAATTAATCAATTAAATTGAACTAACAACAAAAAACAAAAAATTGTGCCAAAAAAATGTATCAAAAAGGCATGCGTATTATATCCAAAGTGCAGTGTGCAAATAATACTCTACATATATCCATATATATACTCACATTGATTAATAGTATTCAATAAATCTGAGTGAACCAAAACATGCGCTATGAATATAGTATCTTATACTCATAAACTGCAATAAATCATACAGGTGATAGGTGAAATCAAAACCATATATAAGTGATGGGTTTGATGTCCGTGGAGCCTAAAGAACCTGGTTGGAGATCATCTATTTTCCTGATACTGAGCCCAGAGGTGGCTCCATAGCGTGTACTGATGCAGCTAAACCCTGTGTCACACGCTCTAAGGTGAGCGCAACTACTTTGGGGGTCACCGAGGCATATCACGGCATGATCTGGGCACCAGGGTTCAGCGATTGGATTTTTCTGTGAAACACCGTGAAACACTTTTTTGCACTGTAGTTTTACCTTTGGAACTTTTTCACTGCACATTGCTGTGGGATAATGTCTTGGAGGACTTTTTTCACGGATAAGAACATTATTATTTCAAGCATTGCATATCACTTATATATGGTTTTGATTTCACCTATCACCTGTATGATTTATTGCAGTTTATGAGTATAAGATACTATATTCATAGCGCATGTTTTGGTTCACTCAGATTTATTGAATACTATTAATCAATGTGAGTATATATATGGATATATGTAGAGTATTATTTGCACACTGCACTTTGGATATAATACGCATGCCCTTTTGGATACATTTTTTTGGCACAATTTTTTTTTTTTTTTTTTGTTAGTTCAATTTAATTGATTAGTTATATGATCTTAAGCATATATTATTATTATTAGTAAGTCCATTGCATTTTGATGCAATATTCAGTAGCACAATTGTTTATGCATATAGAGTTCATTTATTATTAAGTACATTGCACTTTGGATGTGGCATTTGGTAGCACACATTTTTTTGGATATACTGAATTATTCTTGTTCTGAATCGCATGCGCATAGCACCTTTATAATTTCGATAGGGTGAACACATATATTGATGCATACCTAAGCGCAGCGCAATTTTCTTTAATTATATCTATCGCACGGTCATGAAAACGTGATCTGCGTTTGCAGCTGGGTATTATTTTTATAGATATTTTTTTGTCCAGTAAGGCATTGGATTATTGTGGCTCGCAAGATTCTCTTTATACACTTTGTAAGTTTGCCAGATAAGTGATTTCATAAAGTGGTAAGTGGTTTTCTTTTAGTTACTATAGAATCAAACAAACTTGTTGGAAATGATCAACAGCAACAACAATAAAAAAAATTGAAATGTCATGACATGACTATAATTTTATGTCTCTATATATAGCTATATAATATGTTAATATTATAATAATATCACGCATCCAATCATATGAAGATGAAGCACTGTTATTCTTTTAACCACTTCAATACCAAGCACTTATGCACCTTCCTGCCCAGACCAATTTTCAGCTTTCAGCGCTCTCACATTTTGAATGACAATTACTCAGTCATGCTACACTGTATCCAAACAAAATTTTTGTAATGTTTTTCTCATAAATAGAGCTTTCTTTTGGTAGTATTTAATCACCGCTGGGTTTTTTACTTTTTGTGATATAAGCGAAAAAAGAGCGGAAATTTAAAAAAAAAACACTTTTTTAGTTTGTATTGTAAAATTTTGCAAACAAGTAATTTTTCTTCATAAATTTGGGCCAATATTGATACTAATACATATCTTTGGTAAAAATAACCCAAATTAGTGGATATTATTTAGTCTGTGTGAAAATTAGAGGCTACAAGCTATGGTGCCAATCACTGAAAATTGATCACATCTGATCACACCTGATGTACTGACAGCCTATCTCATTTCTTGGGGCCCTAACAAGCCAGGAAAGTACAAATACCCCCCAACTGACCCCTTTTTGGAAAGTAGACAGTCCAAGGTATTTATTAACCGGTTCCTGACGTACATTGGCAGAATGGCACGGCTGGGCAAATGGGCATACCTGTACATACCTTTATGTTTGCCGCCGTGCCATCGCGTGCGTGCCGCCGGCCGGGACCTTCCTGAGTCAGGTCGCGGGTCTCCCCGTTCTGCCTAGTGACAGTGTCACTGATCTCTGCTTCCTGTGATCGGGAGCAGAGATCAGTGACATGTCACACGTAGCCACACCCCCCCACAGTTAGAATCACTCCCCAGGGCATACTTAACCCTTACACTTCCCCCTATTGGTTAACCCCTTCACTGCCAGTGTCATTTACACAGGAATCGGTGCATTTGTATAGCTCTGATTGCTGTATAAATGATAATGGTCCCAAAAATGTGTCAAAAATGTCCGATGTGTCCGCCATAATGTCGCAGTCATGATAAAAATTGCTGATCACCGCCATTACTAGTAAAAAAAAAATTATTAATAAAGATGCCATAAAACTATCCCCTATTTTGTAAACGCTATAACTTTTGCGCAAACCAATCAATAAGCGCTTATTGCGATTTTTTTTTTTTTTTACTAAAAATATGTAGAAGAAAAAAATGTTTTTATATATATTTTTGGGGGATATTTATTATAGCAAAATGTAAAAAATAATGTCTTTTTTTTGTTTATAGCGCAAAAAATAAAAACCGCAGGGGTGATCAAATGCCACCAAAAGAAAGCTCTTTTTGTGGGAAAAAAAGGACGTCAATTTTGTTTGGAAGACATGTCGCAGGACCGCGCAATTGTCAGTTAAATTGACGCAGTGCCAAATCGCAAAAAGTGCTCTGGTCTTTGGCCAGCAAAATGGTCTGGGGCTTAAGTGGTTAAGAGGCATTGTGAATTTTTTGAAGTTCTAATTTTTTCCCACAACTCTTTGGAAAATGAAGAATTTCTTTTTTTTTACACACCAACTTGTCATATTAAAAGGTTATTTCTCACACACAGCATATGCATACTTGCAAATACACCCCGAAATACATTCTGCTACTCCTTCTGAGTATGGTAATACCACATGTATGAGACTTTTACACCGCCTGACCACATACAGAGGCCCAACATTGAAGTAGAACCTTCAGGCGTTCTGCGAGCATAAATTGCACATCTCATTTCTCAACCACCTATTACATTTTTGAAGGCCCTGGAGCACCAGGACAATGGAATTGCCCACAAAATGACCCAATTTTGGAAAGCAAACACCCCAACATATAATCTATGAGGCATGAGTCTTTTTAATGGTTCATTTTTTCCAGACGTTTTTGGAAAATGTGGAAAAAATTTTTTTTACACAAAGTTATCCATTTATAAGATATTTCTAACACATAGCATGTTCATAACAAAAATTACACCCCAAAATACCTTCTGCTACTCCTCCTGAGTATGGTGATACCACATGTTTGAGACTTTCACACAGCCTGGCCACATTCCGAGGCCTAACATTCAAGTAGCACCTCCAGGTATTCTAGGAGCATAAATTACACATATTATTTTCTGACTACTGATCACATTTTTGAAGACCCTTCATATTTCTAATACATAGCAGGTACATACCAAATAACAAAAGATTACCTGTGATATTAGAAGTTCGGTGATCCACAGAGGAGCGCATCGATCCAGGCAGCAGGCAGGGATGTGGTCAGCGATAGCAAAAGCAATCATCCAGGCAGCAGGCAGGAATACTGTCCATAGTTCGTACAGGCAGAGATACTGTCAACACAGCCGAAGCACAGCCAAAGCACAGCCAAAGCATTGGTCCAGG
The DNA here is from genome assembly GCA_037952925.1 of Lithobates clamitans. Classification (NCBI taxonomy): domain Eukaryota; kingdom Metazoa; phylum Chordata; class Amphibia; order Anura; family Ranidae; genus Lithobates; species Lithobates clamitans. The sequence goes on along the minus strand of JBBGZY010000513.1, from coordinate 8,929,832 downwards.
TAGCAGGCAGAGGTGTTCAGGCAGAAATACTGTCCATAGTCAGTAGAGGCAGCAGGCAGATATAAGGTCAACACAGCCAAAGTATTGGTCCAAGCAGCAGAAAGAAATATGGTCCATAATGTCATGGGTCATAACATGCAGCAATATGGTCAGCACAGCCAACGTATTGGTCCAGACAGCAGGAAGGATCATCAAGCTTAGGGTCAGGGGGAAAAGGGTAGAGGCTTCTCCCACCCAAATCTCTTTGAAGCCTCGGGGCAAGCAGAACCTGTTCTGGGAGCACAGAAAACCAAAAACTGTTTTTCTCTACTCAGAACGCTATTCTGAAGCCCCTCATGTATGTGAAACCCCTGTGTACTAAAGTAGAAGGGAAAAAGATAAGTCCAAGTGGCAGGCAAAAACATGGTCAATTAACAAGCCGAGGTCGGTGTACATAGAAGTCAGAAACGTGGTTTAAAATGGCAGGCAGAGACATTGTCAGTAAACAGGCTGAGGCCAGTGCACGTGGAAGTCAGAAACGTGGTTTAAAACGGCAGGTAAAGACATTGTCAGTAAATGAGCCAGGGTCAGTTAATTAACATGGAAGGTAGAAACATGGTAGCAGGCAAATGATCCACACGGGTATTTGAAATGGAGAAATGGCAGTCTGTTAATAAGGAGTAGGGATAAGCCGAATCCCAGTTCGGTTCGCAGCAGAACATGCGAACAGGCAAAAAATTTGTTCGAACACCGTTAAAGTCTATGGGACAGGAACTTGAAAAATTAAAAGTTCTAATTTTAAGGGTTAATATGCAAGTTATTGTCATAAAAAGTGTTTGGGGACCTGGGTCCTGCCCCAAGGGACATGTATCAATGCAAAAAAAGTTTTAAAAACGGACATTTTTTCAGGAGCATTGATTTTAATAATGCTTAAAGTGAAACAATAAAAGTGAAATATTCCTTAAAATTTCATACCTGGGGGGTGTCTATAGTATGCCCGTAAAGTGGCACATTTTTCCCATGTTTAGAACAGTCCCTGCACAAAATGACATTTCTAAATAAAAAAATGTCATTTAAAGCTACTAGCTGGTATTATGAATTGTTGGGTCCTGGCAATACAGATAAAAGTCATTGAAAAAAACGGCATGGGATCCCCCCAGTCCATTACCAAGCCCTTTGGGTCTGGTATGAATATTAAGGGGAACAGGCTCAGTCTGGGACAAAAAATAGGCCTGGGCATTTTGGATTAAGCAGCCCATGACATGTTAGCTGGCCCCTTCCCCACTCTTCACCCTGACAGATCCCCTGAAAGAGGGGAGGGGGGAAACCCAGGCAGAGGTGTGGGGGGGGGATCGAGAGCACAGGAGTGACAGAGAACACAGGGAGGGAGAGGAGAGCACGGGGGCAGCGGAGAGCATGGGGGGAGGTGGAGAGCACAGGGAGGGCAGCGGAGAGCATGAGGGGAGGTGGAGAGCACAGGTAGGGTGGCAGAGAGCTTGGGGGGAGGTGGAGAGCACAGGGAGGGCGGCGGAGAGCTTGGGGGGAGGTGGAGAGCACAGGGAGGGTGGCGGAGAGTATGGGGGTAGGTGGAGAGCACGGGGGCAGCGGAGAGCATGGGGGAGTGGCAGAGAGCATGGGGAGAGGTGGAGAGCACAGGGAGGGCAGCGGAGAGCATGTTGGGAGGTGGAGAGCGCAGTGGGGGCAGTGGAGAGCATGGGGGACAGAAGAGAGCATGGGGGGATGTGAAGAGCATGGGGGGGAAGCGGAGAGTGTGGGGGTGATGTGGAGAGCACAGGGGGGAAGCGGAGAGCGTGGGGGTTATGTGGAGAGCACAGGGGGGGCAGCAGAGAGCATGGGGGTGATGTGGAGAGCATAGGGGGCAGCAGAGAGCATGTGGGTTATGTGGAAAGCACAGGGGGAGCAGCAGAGAGCATGGGGTTGATGTGGAGAGCACGGGGGTGGCAGAGAGCATGGGGGGGAGGTGGAGAGCATGGGGGGAGGTGGAGAGCATGGGGGGAGGTGGAGAGCATGGGGGGAGGTGGACAGCACTCGTGGGTGGCAGAGAGCATAGGGGGAGGGGGAGGGCACAGAGGGGTGACAGCATGGGGCGAGGTGGAGAGCACGAGGAGACAAAGCATATGGGTGGGGTGGAGAACTCAGGGGGGTCAGCAGAAAGAAGCAGGATAGGAGGAGCAGTGGGAGCGGCTGCATATAGAACAATCATTCTCTCCATCTTCCTCCTGCAGTCTCGGAATGCCTGCTTCTCCTCTACCCCTCGCAGGCTTTCCGATACTGCAGGAGGAAGATGAAGAGAATGATTGTTCTATATGCAGGCGCCCCCACTGCTCCTCCTATCCAGGTTACAGGGGGGCTGCACTCACGTTTTCTGTTATCCGGCCATAAGGTGTCTGCAACAGGTGTCTGCTCTGGCTCCCCCCCTTCGCAGTCATGCCCCTGGCACCAACGGCTGACCTATACGGGTGCCGTGTGGCCGCGGTGAGGCCGAAGGCATCTCATCCAGCTCCTCCCCCCGGCACCGATGGCAGAGCTTAACTGGCAGCCGGGCGGCCGTGGAGATGCTGGATGAGCGGTGCGAGCTCAAAGAGCAGCCCAGCTGCCTTGGGCCCCGCAAGGACTTGCAGCCTGGTGGCCACGGGAGCCGCGGCCCACCAGGCAAGTGCCCGGTTTGCCCTATGGCCAATCCGGGCCTAAAGGGGAACCCCGAAACAAAATGTAAAAAAAATTGCGTGGAAGTTCCCCCAAATTCCATACCAGGCCCTTCAGGTCTGGTATGGATATTAAGGGGAACCCTGCGCCAATTTTTTTTAAAAAATGGCGTAGGGGCCCCCCTCAAAATCCATACCAGACCCTTCAGGTTTGGTATGGATTTTAAGGGGAACCCTGTGCCAAAATAAAAAAAAACATGGCGTGGGGGCCCCTCAAAAAATCCATTCCAGACCCTTATCCGAGCATACAACCTGGCAGGCTGCAGGAAAAGAGGGGGGATGAGCGCCCCCCCCTCCTGAACCGTACTAGGCCACATGCCCTCAGTGTACCCGTTACCATTTCAAACAGAGGGGCCGGAATCTGGGGGTCCCCTTGTTAAAGGGGGCTTCCAGATTTAGATAAGCCCCCGCCCACAGACCCCCACAACCACCGGGCAAGGGTTGTGGGTATGATACCCTTGTCCTCCATCAACATGGGGACAAGGTGTTTTGGGGGACTACTGGTACGGTTCAGGAGGGGGGGGACGCTCTCTCATCCCTCCTCTTTTCCTGTTGCCTGCCAGGTTACGTGCTTGGATAAGGGTCTGGTATGGATTTTTGGGGGGACCCCCACGCCATTTTTTAAAAATTTTGGAGCGGGTTTCCCCTTAAAATCCATACCAGACCTAAAGGGCCTGGTATGGAATTTGGGGGGACCCCCACACCATTTTTTTTAAAGTTTGGTTCGGGGTTCCCCTTGATATTCATACCAGACCCTCGTAAGGGTCTCGTATGAATATAATGGACTGGGGGGATCTCATGCCGTTTTTTTCAATGACTTTTATCTGTATTGCCAGAACCCGACAATTCATTATAGCTGCTAGTAGTTTTAAATTACTTTTTTGCTTTTAGAAATGTCATTTTGTGCAGGGACTGTTCTAAACAGGGGAAATATAGACACCCCCTAAGTACGAAATTTAAAGGAATATTTCACTTTTATTGTTTCACTTTAAGCATTATTAAAATCACTGCTCCCGAAAAAACGGACGGTATTAAAACTTTTTTTTGCATTGATACATATCCCCTGGGGCAGGACCCGGGTCCCCAAACACTTTTTTTATGACAATACCATGCATATAAGCCTTTAAAATTAGAACTTTTGATTTCTCCCATAGACAATTCATTATAGTCGCGAGTAGTTTTAAATCACTTTTTTTCCTTTAGAAATGTCATTTTGTACAGGGACTGTTCTAAACACGGGAAAAATGCGCCACTTTACAGGCATACTATAGACACCCCCCAGGTACGAAATTTAAAGGAATATTTCACTTTTATTGTTTCACTTTAAGCATTATTAAAATCACTGCTACCGAAAAAACGTCCGTATTTAAAACTTTTTTTTGCAATGATACATGTCCCCTGGGGCAGGACCTGGGTCCCCAAACACTTTTTTTGACAATAATTTGCATATAAGCCTTTAAAATGAACACTTTTGGTTTTTCATGTTAATGTCCCGTAGATTTCAATGGTGTTCTGGTGGCTTTCGAATTTGCCCCGAACACCGGATATTGTTCGGTGTTCCCAGAACATCCGAACAACCAAAGTTCTACTGACTGGAATGGTACCAGCTGATTGGAAAAAAGCCAATGTAGCACCAATATTTAAAAAGGGCCCAAAATACATCCCTGGGAATTACAGACCACTTAGCCTAACATCAATAGTATGTAAACTCTTGGAGGGGATGATAAGGGACTATATACAAGATTTTAGTAATGAGAACAGTATCATTAGCAGTAATCAGCATGGATTCAGGAAGAATTGTTCTTGCCAAACCAATCTACTAACCTTCTATGAGGAGGTGAGTTGCCATCTAGATAAAGGAAGGCCCGTAGACGTGGTGTATCTGGATTTTGCAAAAGCATTTGACACAGTTCCCCATAAACATTTACTGTACAAAATAAGGTCCGTTGGCATCTACATGGCAAATGAGGTTCAATGTAGAAAAATGTAAAATAATGCATTTGGGTGGCAAAAATATGAATGCAATATATACACTGGCGGGAGAACCTCTGGGGGAATCTAGGTTTGAAAAGGACCTGGGGGTCCTAGTAGATAATAGTCTCAGCAATGGCATGCAATGCCAAGCTGCTGCTAACAAAACAAACAGAATATTGGCATGCTTTAAAAAGGGGATCAACTCCAGAGATAAAACGATAATTCTCCCACTCTACAAGACTCTGGTCCGGCCGCACCTAGAGTATGCCGTCCAGTTCTGGGCACCAGTCCTCAGGAAGGATGTACTGGAAATGGAGCGAGTACAAAGAAGGGCAACAAAGCTAATAAAGGGTCTGGAGGATCTTAGTTATGAGGAAAGGTTGCGAGCACTGAACTTATTTTCTCTGGAGAAGAGACGCTTGAGAGGGGATGTGATTTCAATATACAAATACCGTACTGGTGACCCTACAATAGAAATAAATCTTTTTCTCAGAAAAAGATAAGCACCTGAATGACCGCAACATACAGGGATATACAATGTAATACTGACACATAATCACACATAGGTTGGACTTGATGGACCCTTGTCTTTTTTCAACCTCACCTACTATGTAACTATGTAACTTATGCTCGGGCTAAACTGTTCATCCCTCCCTAATAAGGAGAACTAATATCTGATGGATGTGTGATAATTTTTTAAGCAATCCCTGATGCACAGGCCAGGTTGGGAGGGACATTGGGGACAATAATAACTGGTATCTCTTCTAACTCCTCCTCTGCTGCATACACGGCATTTCTTTTGGTGTCATGTTGCTCGTGGAGTGGACTAATACTATCAGAGCGAATGCTTCCTGGGGTGGGTCCTTGTTGGTAAATCAGGGCAGTGAAAATATCTTCAATATACTTGAGGTAGGTTATTTGTTGGTTTTCAGTTGATTTTTGGAAGCAGACAAATTCAATGCAACTTTCTTATACCAATAACGGGACTTTCAGGTTCAAAAATTAGATTGTAGCCTCTGATCGTTTAAATCCACCCCCCATGTAAAGATTGTAGTCGTAGACACATTCAGGCTTTACAACGGGGCCACGTCTTCTCTGGATCTCCACCAAAGGTGTCATTGTGGATGGTAGAGAGGATGTGGACATCTTTCTTGTACCTCCACTTCATGGCCAACACTACTTCATACATCATGAATGCAGATTCCCCATTTTTTTGTTAATAGATTTTGTGGGAAGCCCTTCGTTTTTTTGTTTTTTTTTCTGAAGGTACCGCAGGCTAGGGTTTGTTTACTGTAAAGGGGATGAAAAAGGGGCAGGCTGGTATAATAGTTGTCCACATATAAATGGTATCCTTTTTTGAAGAGGGGGTATGCCAGCTCCCAGACAATTTTCCCACTGGTTCCAATATATGTGGGCCACTAATGGGGCTGGAGCTGGAAGTCTTTACCTTCATAAATCTGGAATGTGTACACGTATCCAGTGGCTCGATCACACAATTTATTTAATTTCAACCCATACCTGGATCTCTTACTTGGGATATACTGCTTGAAGTGTAGTCGGCCAGTAAAATGTATAAGGGATTCGTCCACGCATGTTTTGGCCTGGGATAAACACTTCAGCAAATCGCTGGGAAAAGGAATTTATTAGGGGGCGTATCTTGTACAATTTGTCCTGGTTGGGATGATCTTGTGGAGGGCACTGCGAATTATCGTTAAAGTGTAGAAAACGCATAATCAGATCGTTGCATGGACATATCAGCAGAATATATCAGCATGTGGTGGATGGTGTTGGTGGACCAATAGGCATGGAGATCGTTCTTTTTTGTAAGCCCCATATTAAACATAAGGCCCAAAAACTATTTAAATTTGTCCAGTGTGAGACGTCTCCACTGGAACATGCAGGCGTAGGATAAATTGGGGTTGGCAGCAATAAATTGTTTTGCATACAGATTGGTTTGGTTGACCATATTCTCCAACAAATCTTGTGGGAAAAAAAAAAAAAATCTTATTGGGAAAAAATTGTAGTGTTGGGCTGCACACCTGGCTGTGCGGTAAAAGGGGGGATTATTATGGTGGATCCTGAGTTGGCAGGAAACCATAAGGGGTTTGCCAGGGAAACGGAAAGGTAGGACTTGGCCTGGATTATTCGGGTTGGGCGTGTAATTCCAGTACTTGTACTGGGCTCCTCTTCCTGGGGTCTGGTGCTGCTAAGGGTAGACAGTTCTTCTGATCTTGGTCCTGATCTCCTTATTCTTTTAGGAGGGGCGGTTCCCTCCGCTGACTTGGACTCTGATCCACTATTCTCCACTGGCTCGTATTCCAAACCAGAATCTGATGATGAGAACTCCCCGCTGCTCTCATCATCCAACATGGTAAGGATGGCCTATGCCTCCTCAGGTGTGTAAACACTTTGAGACATGATGGTGGTACTTATTGGCGGGCCTGTTTGACGGTACTACTGGCGGGCCTGTGTGGTGGTATCGATGGCTGTATTAGTGGTGGGCCTGTGTGGCAGCACCGATAGCGTTACTAGTGGTCGGCCTGTGTGGTGGTACTGGTGGCGGGCCTGTGTAGATATACCGATGGCGGTATTAGTGGTGGGCCTGTGTATATATACTGATGGCGGTATTAGTGGTGGGCCTGTGTATATATACTGATGGCGGTATTAGTGGTGGGCCTGTATAGATATACCGATGGTGGTATTAGTGGCGGTACCGATGGCGTTACTAGTGAGCCTGTGTGGTAGTACAGATGACGGAACTGGTGGCGGGCCTGTGTGTCGGTACCGATGGCGGTACTAGTGGCAGGCTTGTGTGGAGGTACCGATGGCGGTACGGGTGGTGGGCCTGTGACAGATGGGCTGTGTGACAGATGGGCTGTGTGACTGACAGATCCAGATGAACAGAAGTTCTGACAGGTCCTCTTTATTTTGAGGGGGGAGCCGTGTTGTACACAGTAATACAGTAGTAGACAGACATTGATTTCACTTACTGATCCCTGCTCTCTCCTCACACAATCGGTGTGTGAGGAGAGAGCAGGGATCAGATAGTAACTGCTCCTCAATGCTTACATTTGTGACCCACTGTGATTGGACACAGCCGGTCATTCTATTGGCTGTTTACCCTGATCGGGAAAGCGCTGTGACACATGCCGTCCCCGATCGCCATGCTGCGTGCCTGCGTGCTCCATGCACACCTCCAATTCTGATGACACATGTGATCGGCTGTGATTGGTCACAGCCGATCACGTGGTAAGCAGGCCAATTTCATTGGCCTGTTTACCGTGATCGGGGAAGCACTGTGTCTGAGGGACACGCGTCTTCACTGATAACCACGCTGTGTGCCCCCGCGGGCGTGTGCTAGAGGTTATCATGAAAGATGTCTTATAACGTCCAGTCAGGATAATGCAACCACCGCCCAGCCATCATTCTGCTATAGGCCGACCGTAAAGTTGCTAAAAATGTGTCTAAACTCTAATTAAAAAAATGAATATATTGAACGTACAAGTGCTTGGTGTGGTGGTTCCATATGTTTACTTTTTTTTCAAGATTTTTTTGCTTAATTTTTATTCAGTAATTATGCAAATAACACACTTTCTGTCCCTGAGTGGCTACTTCAATCCTCCACTGTATGTATGGAGAGATCCATGGTTGTTACCCTAGGCTGCTCTCCTGATAAGAACTCCAAACATGTCCATATCTCTTCATCTCCATTACCTGGGGGGATTAGAAGTTTTACATAGGATAGCTAGGAAGGAAGATATTCTTCAGTGCAAGTCACAGGAAGTGACAAGGACACTTCATTTCTGGCAGGATCAACAAGTCTTTGCTTGAAAAAAAAAAGAAACAAATGCAGCCACCACATCTAAGGACTGTAAGCTGCAAAATATAGCATTTTTGTTCATGGGTTTAGCTATCCTTTACTTCTACTGTGCATGACTGGTTGACATAGTTACATAGTTACATAGTAGGTGAGGTTGAAAAAAGACCATTAGGGGAGATGGGCGGAGTCTAGCGGAGCAGACATGCATTGTTAGAGCTCCGCACCGCTGAGGAGAGAAGAGAAGGACAAAGCGGAGCCTGCAGGCTCAAAAGGTATCCATTTGAACCTTTTTGTGGTATTAGTGGCGGTACCGACGCGTGTCCCTCAGGGAACAAACTGTGAAAGTTTGGGCAGGAAATATGGTACTGGGAGGAAGCCATGGCAGAAATAAAAATCACCTCACAAAGAGCTCACAGGCACTCACTGCAACTAAAGCAGCTCCAGTCACCTCACAATATACAGCATCAGGGCGCTCTCACAGACAGAAAATGTCACAGCAAGACTCTCCATTTGAGTCAGATACAGAACAAATCCTCTCACAAACTTCTCCACAAGCCTCCTCAGCATCCCCAGTAATATTATTAAAATTTGAAAAGATGCTTCATAAGGCTTTAAAACAAACCTCAGACCAAATAACAAACAGCCTAACCAAAGAAATAAGAGAGCTGGGAAACCGCACCACAGCCTTAGAAATAAAAATGGATGAAATTGAAATTACAACCCAAGAAAATATAACAGAATTGGAACAATTAAAAGAAGAGAATTTAATACTTCAAACTAAGCTCGAAGATTACGAAAATAGAGCCAGACGTTCAAACTTGCGCATAAGGGGAATACCTGAAACTGTGACAGACCTGCAATCTACTATTACTGCTCTATTACAAGAACTAAAGCCAGATATCCCTATTGAACGTTTAGAACTGGACAGAGTACACAGAGCCCTCACAGCCAAAAAGAAAGATGGACCCCCACGTGATATAATCACAAAATTTCATTATTACAGAACGAAAGAACAAATACTAATTGCTGCAAGAGAAAAAAAGGAACTTAATTTTCAAGGACACAATTATCATATTTTTGCTGACCTATCCCAACTTACTATTACTAAAAGACGATCCACGAAACCCCAACTAATGGAACTGCAACGCCACAACATTATGTATCAATGGGGATTCCCCTTTTCAGTCAGATTTAACTACCAAGGTACAATTTACAGAAGCAGATCAGCAGATGAACTACAACAAACCCTTTTAAAATTAAATCTGACAGAACCTACAAGCAGCAACTCTCCCACATGCAGAAGACTGGCATCATCTTCACCTTCAGGCAGCACCCAGAAAATTTCAGAACAAAATGGGAATCATCATTCTCACAAAAGAGGCCGTTATGCCACATCATCCATGGACCAAGAAGATTCAATGGACTGACATCCTAATTCCTGATATCTCTTCATTTATTATACTAAGAGATGGTTCTCTATAAAAAACCTGTATTTATAACTGAATGTAACTGCATTCTGATAGTCACACACCGTGTGGGGTCATGTTTCATTCCAGTTATATTTCTAATTACTTCTGATTCATATAGCCTTATGCCCCGTACACACGGTCGGATTTTCAGATGTAAAATGTCCGATCGGAGCGTGTTGTCGGAAATTCCGACCGTGTGTGGGCTCCATCGGACATTTTCCATCGGATTTTCCGACACACAAAGTTGGAGAGCAGGAGATAAAATTTTCCGACAACAAAATCCGTTGTCGGAAATTCCGATCGTGTGTACACAAATCCGACGGACAAAGTGCCACGCATGCTCAGAATAAGTAAAGAGATGAAAGCTATTGGCCACTGCCCCGTTTATAGTCCCGACGTACATGTTTTACAACACCGCGTTTAGAACGATCGGATTTTCCGACAACTTTGTGCGACCGTGTGTAGACAAAACAAGTTTGAGCCAACATCTGTCGGAAAAAATCCTAGGATTTTGTTGTCGGAATGTCCGAACAAAGTCCGACCGTGTGTACGGGGCATTAGAATATATAAGCGAAATAAGGAAATTCTTGTTCAGTTATATATTTTCAGGTAATAACAATAGATTTATTACTTTTTAGGACAAATATGTTCAATAATCCAGAAGTAATGGAAGCTTTTTCTTTCTTTTCTTAAAACAAATATATTATTACCTAACTAGTTCCTAGAACTATGTTTTTGTTTATTCTAATCTGAAGCAATACAACCTCAATTTTATGAGTTAACATATCTAAACAGTTACATATGAATAAAATATGTAATTGTTTACTCTAAAAGGGTTAAAATCCCAAAATAATTCAAACTATCTTCATCAATACCAAAGTTATTAACAGTACCTTTCTAACTGAATAATTTAGCCTAGGGCAAGACTAACCATATACAACCACCCTGGAATAAATAATTTCAACAAAAACTATATTCTGCACTCCAATTGGTGAATCATCATTTTGATGTCTTTTGACATAGCACTTCTCTCCTGTAAGCGGAAGATCCGTGTACCCCCATTAGCCCTCCTCATTCTCCCAACCATATTATGTGGGAGTGTGACGAAGGCACTTATTCCCCTGAGAGAGATATTTATTCTCTTTCACAGGTAAATTGTGATTACTTGCAAAAAATAATTTATACAATGTATCATCTAATCTCATATGTTTTTTGTTTACTCTTTACTCCAGAATTCACTGGTTTCTTTTCTATCTTTTCATCTCTTCAGTCCACACAGGTTGATCTGCGCAGTCAGCTCTGCATAACAAAAAGTAAGTCAAAACTATTTGATCTGTTGCCATGGCACCACTGAATATACTTTCCCTGAATGTTCAGGGAATAAATGTCCCTCAAAAAAGGACCAAAGCCTTCCGTACTTTCCATAACAAGAAGTATGCCTCCAAGAAACACACTTTACCAAAGATTCTACTCCAAAATATATTTCTCCTTTTTATCAACAAATTTACACGCCTTCTGCCTGTACCAAATAAAGGGGTACTCTAATTGCATTTCACCGATCCACACCATTCACCTTATCATCAGAAATAAAGACCCAGAAGGTAGATACCTGATACTCATGGGTTATATAATGGATACAGCAATCACGGTGATTTCCTACTACGCTCCTAACAAACAACCTACACCATTCCTCTCACATATATTACAAGTGATTAATACACACAAAATAGGAACAGTGATAATGTGCGGGGATTCGAACCAGGTCCTCCTCCCATTTCTAGATAAATCACCTTTTACACCATCCAAAATAACCTCTAGATTACCTTTTTCTCAAGTTTTTTCCAAATACAATCTGGTAGCTTCGTGGAGAAAAAGTAACCCAATGAAAAAGAAATTCACTTATTTCTCGCACCCTCATCAAACCTTCACCAGAATAGATCATATTTTTCTAACAATAGGAATGATGCCAGAAATTATTGCATCAGATATAATTCCGATTCCGTGGTCTGACCATAATGCAGTATACACTACTATAGCCTCAGCCATACCAAAAGCGCATGACCCAACGTGGTACTTACCGGACATAATGCTCAAACACCCACTACATCAGATGGCCATTGAACAAGCTTTAAAGGAATACATATCAATTAATAATACAACAGACATTTCCCCAATAACACTGTGGGAAGCTCATAAGCCTGTCTTGCGTGGTACAATACAAAGACAAATGGCACTATTTAAACGGGAACGCAAAAATCTAGCAAAAAAACTAGAACTCAATTTTAATGCAGCCTACATATCATTCCAAGATAATCCATCTCAGAGTACAAAATCTCATCTGGAAAAATCTAGATTGGAATACGATCTATTTCTCACTGAGTCAGTTGATAAATCCCTCAAACGCTCCAAACACAATTTCTACATGAATACAAACAAACCAGGTACATATTTGGCTCGGGCATTAAATTCAACTAACAAATCTTTCAAACCAATACGTTTGAAATTATCAAAAAATGTTTATACTTGTAATCCAGTTAAAATAGTCCATAAATTTCACTCACATCTCGCAACTTTATACAAGACAAACAATGAATTTAATCCTACAGAGGCTGAATCCTTCTTCTCAAAAATAACCTTACCTGAGTTGTCTCAGAATCAAAAAAGCAGTTTGGATGAGCCTATAACTACAGATGAAGTTGCTAACGCCATAAAAGACCTAAAACTTAACAAAAGACCAGGCCCAGACGGCTACTCGGCTTTATACTATAAAACATTCTCAGAAATACTCTCTCCCATTCTCACTGAAACTTTTAACAAACTTCTAGAAGGACATTCTTTTCGGCAAGAAACACTAATGGCAATTGTTTGCATGATCCCAAAACCCCTTTCTGATGATACTTCCTGTGTGAATTATCGGCCTATCTCTCTGTTAAACCTTGATATTAAATTATTAGCAAAAATAATAGCAAAACGCCTCAATAGCATTATAGGAAAATTAATACATAGAGATCAAGTAGGCTTCATGCCAAATAGACAGGCAGGCGATAATATACGCAGGGCAGTGTTATTGGCACATATTGCTAAAAAACGGAAAATCCCTTTATGTTTTCTATCTCTCGATATTAAGAGGGCATTTGACACAGTATCCTGGCAATATATGCAATATTCATTACAAAAATGGGGTTTTGGACCCCACTTTTTAACACGCCTTATATAATAAACCCAAAGCCTATATAAAATATGCTGGATACAAATCTGATGCCTTTAATATCGAAAGAGGTACCCGACAGGGTTGCCCATTATCTCCCTTATTATTTGCCCTTATACTCGAACCCATGGCCCCTATACATCAGAATAAACCAAACTATAACTGGCATTGAAGTAGGAGGTATTACACACAAATTATGTATATTTGCAGATGATATATTACTTTTTCTATCATCACCACAGGTCTCTGGTCCTAACTTAATACCAGCTCTTGATGGATTTGCAGCGCTATCCGGCCTTATGATTAATCCTAAGAAATGCCTAGTGCTTAATATTTCGCTCACAAAAATGGAATTGATCCCGGCTAGGGCTGCACTCCCATTCACATGGGCAGAAAAATCAATCCCATATCTTGGAATTCATTTAACAGCATCTCATTCTGACTTATTCTCAACCAATTATCCTCCTGTATTAAGACAGATCACAAATCTAATAAAACAATGGTCGCAACTTCCTTTATCCTGGATAGGGAAGATTAATGCAATCAAAATGACTATTCTACCCAAATTGCTTTATCTATTTAGAGTCCTCCCTATTCCAATTCCTTCCTATTTTTTGAGAATAGTACAAAAAAGAGCAACTTCGGTTATATGGGGCTCTTCTAAACCACGTATACCTATACACACACTACATCTTCCCAAAAATAAAGGAGGCCTGGGATACCCTAATTTTACTAACTACTACAGAGCAGCACATTTGGCCAGTCTGTCCAAATACCATGCAAAACAGGAAATCCCATTATGGGTATTTATAGAGGCTTCAGAAAATGACCCTCTATTAATATCAAACTTGTTATGGCTTGATCCTAAAGACCGCTTTAAAATTCATAATCCCATAACTAAACACTTCTTATCTCTATGGGATAAACTAAAAACCAAATATCAGTTACAATCTCCACACAATCCTCTCCTTTCTTTTATCAGAAATCCGGCCTTTTATCCGGCATGGATCTACCCAAGCTTGGACAACATCAGGCATTCAGACACTAAATGACTTCATAGCATCTAAATCATTCCTTTCATTCCCATCGCTTAGAGAAAAATATGATCTACCAAACTCTGAGATATTTAGATATCTCCAAATCAAAAATTTCTATACACCATTCCTAAAGGGGGATACACCATTATCCCAATTATCCATTTTTGAATCAATCTGTACAAAAGATCCATTTGCTAAAGGTACAATTATATCACTTTATAATCAATTATATGGAGTAGTAAATCTTAATAGACCCTCTTACGTTCAGAGGTGGGAGGAGGACCTGGGACGAACTTTAGAAGACACGGACTGGTCTAACATATGGCTCACATCTAAGTCATCTTCACCCAACATCTTAGCACTGGAGACAAATTATAAAGTCCTAACTCGCTGGTACCTTGTACCCGCTAGAGTGGCAAAATATTCACCTAATACCTCAGCTCTTTGTTTTCGAGGATGCCCAAAAATAGGCACACATTTACACATATGGTGGACGTGCCCAGTAATCCAAACCTTCTGGAAGGAAGTCTTTGTGATTGCGTCTAAAATATTTAAAAAAATAATACAACCAGGTCCATATATAATTTTACTTAATCTAAAACCGGAATGGTTAACACTCTCTCAATTCAAACTTATGATCCAACTAATAACGGCTGCAAAACAAACAGTGGCCAAGGCATGGAAATCTCCTACATTGGTACTAGCAGAAACAATTCACAGAATGAATAATACAATGTCCCATGCTAAGATGGTAGCCATCGATCAAAATCAAATTCCAAAATTTGAAAAACTTTGGCATCCTTGGATAAAACAACAGTTCCTGTCAAATTTCAATGACTCTGTCCTGTTGCCATGGTAACAGATTAAATGACTTACAGAGACACCCATTCTAAGGCTTCAAAGAGAACTAAAAAGAATAATAAACTGACGAACGGGACAACCTTGTGGACCATACCTCTGCTTTTCTACCCTTTTTCTTCTTTCTCTTTCCTTTTCTCCACCCTACGATTAAAGCTCATTATCAGAATTTATTTGACCTATATACACTCTACCTGTAAACAATATGTATAGTAGGTATAAATCATTTAAATACCTACAAAAGTAACTAAGGAAATGATATATATCTTTAATTTAGGTTTACGTGAACCCAATGTTTAATATTTGAAATTTCATGATATTTACCTATATAAACCCTACTGTAAAATAATGAGCTTACTTTATAGATCCTTGTAAACTTACTTTATGTATCTTTATAATATTGTATTCTCAATAAACTTCTTTTGACAAGGAAAAAAGACCATTAAGTCCAACCTATGTGTGTGATTATGGGGGTCATTTACTATAGCGCTATGGCGCTAATTCGCGCAAATTGCAGCGAATTAGCGCTAATTCGCGCTAATTCGCGGCAATTTAGCGCGAATTAGCGCTAATAGCGCTAATTCGCGCTAAAACGGTATTCACTATAGCGCTGGTGAGAAAATACTCCCAAAATCGAATTTACTATAGCTCCCTGAAACTAAATAGAGCCCAAACCCTTACTCTGCTAAAACCTAGAGAATTGCACATGGAAATAATGTTTAGAGCATGATATAATTGCCTAAATGGTACTGAAATATGCGGTATATTATTTAAAGATTATCTGCTTTTAAACTGTGTGAAAAAGTGATTTCTACACTGAAATATCTTTAAAAGTCTGAAAAGTGAAAAATTCCCCGTTTTGGACAACTAGGTGCCAACACAACTGAGCATGCTCAGACCTGAAAATAACTCTCATTTTAACTCAAGTGTCTTTTTTACCTGGAGGTATAGTAAATACCAAAATGAGAGCTAATTAGAGAACACTTTTTGGGAGTTAAAATCTGCTCTAATTTAGTCCAAATGAAGTTTCAGTCATTGATTCTAATGGAACAATTCTAACTTTCACAAAAAAAAATCAAGAAGAATAACTCTTGAGTAATGTAATTTGCATCACCTGTATGTCCATAGAAATGCAGTATTTATGTGTAGTTATGTGTAGGAGGGTTACACACGTGGCAGCTCCGTGGCTTAGAGGTTAGAACTTCTGCTTAGTATCTCTGAGGGTCTGGGTTCAAATCCCAACCATGTTACTTCATGCAGAGAAGTTGTTTCATCTCCTAGGTCCTATAACTATGTCTAAATGTAGTAGTTATGTGTAGGAGGGTTCCACCACCATTGTAAGTCTTTTCCAGATACACTATATAGCCAAAAGTATTGGGACGCCTGCCTTTACACACACACGAACTTTAATGGCAGCCCAGTCTTAGTCCTTAGGGTTAAAATTTGATTTGGCCCACCCTTTGCAGCTAGAACAGCTTCTGGGAAGGCTGTCCACAAAGTTTAGTGTGCCTATGGGAATGTTTGATCATTCTTCCAGAAGTGCATTTGTGAGGCCAGGCACTGATGTTGGATGAGAAGGCCTGGCTCGCAGTCTCTACTCTAATTCAGCCAAAGGGTGTTCTATCGGGTTGAGGCCAGGACTCTGTGCAGGCCAGTCAAGTTTCTCCACCCCAAACTTGCTCATCCATGTCTTTATGGACCTTGCTTTGTGTACTGGTGTGCAGTCATGTTGGAACAGGAAGGGGCCATCCCCAAACTGTTCCCACAAAGTTGGAAGCATGAAATTGTCCAAAATGCCTTGGTATGCTGACGCCTTAAGAGTTCCCTTATCTGAAACTAAGAGGCCAAGCCTAACCCCTGAAAAACAACTCGCACCATAATCCCCCTCCACCAAATCATTTGGACCAGTGCACAAAGCAAGGTCCATAAAGACATGGATGAGTGATTTTGGGGTGGAGGAACTTGACTGGCCTGCACAGAGTCCTGACCTCAACACAACAGAACACCTTGGGGATGAATTAGAGAGGAGACTGTAGGTCAGGCCTTCTCGTCCAACATCAGTGCCTGACCTCACAAATGCATTTGGAAGAATGGTCAACCATTCCCATAGACACACTCCTAAACCTTGTGGACAAGAAGAGTTGAAGCTGTTATAGCTGCAAAGGGTGGGCCAAATGAGTTTTGAACCCAATACTAATATTGGGATGCCATTACAGTTCATGTGTGTTTAAAGGCAGGCATCCCAATACTTACGCCACTATACTGTATATTGCTTGTGACACTGAGCATGGCTATGGACTTAGGGGTGGTTCACACCACAGAGATTCAGAGAACCTGTGTGGGACTGCCTGGTGGCTAAGTGGGTAGCAGTTTTGTCTAGCAACACCTGGGATGTTGGTTCAATTCCCCAACATGCTAATCCTTGTGTTGAAGTTTATATGTTCTCCCTGTGTGGGTTTCTCACCACAATCCAAAGACATGCTGGCATCTTATTTGTCTCCTGTCGAAATAGGTTCTAATGTAAGAAAGTTAATTTTGGACTTTATATTGGAAGCTCATTGCAGCCAGGGACTGATGTTAATGTTTATTAGCACTAATCATGCCCAGAGTCTTGGACATTTCAAATTGTAGGGTTTACACTGCACGGGTACATATGCTTAGAAAACTGTTGCTTTGTTTATGTGGATGCAAAGGGACTTTGATCTTTGGCCTGTAGTTGGAGATTTGATGCACATAGCCAAGGCTAACACAGTTGTGAATACTATTATGTGTTCCTGCTCATCAGGTGCAATCACTTTAGACATATATGAAGAGACAGATTGAAAGGTACTGGTGGGCGTGTACTTCTATTGGGTGTGTCAGTGTGCTAACAATACAACCTTTCTTATATAAAGGCCTGCAGTAGCGGGGTTTGTTTGGCCTGAGAAGGTCAGGTTTTTTGTTGTGAGGGAGAAGGAATGATATTGGGAGATTTGATGAAATTCTTGTGCATTTTTTTCAATCAAAAGTGGGTTTATGTGGCCATGCTTTCAATGTTGTGTGTGTATTGTTCCTGTCGGATCATGCAAACATCATTTGGAAGCATCTGCTGACCTACTCTTTTTGATCTCGTTTAATCGTGTACACCGAAATGCAGCTTCCAGCAGAACATGCTCATCAATGTATGTATGTGTGGATTGTGGGCTGGTGGTGGGTGTTTTGAATAAGTCTTTTGCAATATTATGTTGGAATGCTTTGTAAGAATGACTGTTAAGTATGTTTCTATAATATTGCAGATAGTAATGTGATGCCCAATATACACTGAAATTAAAGCTGTGTCCACTCTAAGGTTTTGTCTAATTTTAGATTGTAAGCTCCTATGAGCAGGGCTCTTAAAATTTCGTTGCTAAATGTAGTACCATATATCCTGTCCAAATTTTTTTGAAGCTAGTAAATGTAAATTTATTTTTTTTCTGCTGGTAAAATAAAAGTACATTATCGAGCTTTTGTTGTGTGTGGGTTTTTTTTTTTTTTTCTCCTATTTCTCTTTCTCTTTAGTTTTTGTGGGTGGTGGTTTTGGGAAAGTGCAATATCTCTTAGATTTTATTTCAATATGTATTTGTGCACCAAAAAACTAATCTCTTTGCCCTGGTTCACATGCTACTTTGAAATTGCGCTACTTCACTTGAAGTAGCACGATTTCAAAGTAGCAAGGTCAGCGTGATTTCAGGTGGCTTCATACACAAATGTCTATTGAAGGCGCACCTGAAATCAGCAAAAGTAGTGCAGGAACTACTTTAGCAAATTGGTGCGGTGCCACAAAAAAAATGTTGCATCGATTGGAACAATGCCATTGCCAATAGTCATGCGATTTGATCTCTCGAATCGCATGACCAATCGCTCCAATGTAAACCTAGGCTTCTGCACAACTGCAAGTTATATATAAAAATTCCACCTTTATCATTAACCGCTGTGGAGAGTTGCAGGTAATGAATTCGGCTGGTGGATAGGCAGTGTTTGAATGTGTCAGCTCTGGTTCACATTGGTGTGATTTGACATGTCAAATCGGTGGCAATTGCACTGTTCTAATTGGTGCGATTTGTATTGATATTGGTGCAGAAACCTGCACTGATGTCTCTGATGTTGCCCCCACAGTCAGGACTGACATGCAGGAATGAAATTGTGGAAGTTCAGCTGAACGATTTCCTCCTGCTGTCAGTGTGAACCAGGGCCCAAACTGGGACTTTTGCCTTTGTAATTCACCTGCAGGGACACCATTTCTTATCAAACTCCCTTAAGTTTACCTTCAAATATATGTAGAAATACAGATTTGCATATCTGAAAATAAAAAATGCTAATCATGGTTGAGATCAAATATTCGCAGCTGCAATCAAAAGCGTGGTTTCACCTTCTGACCCGGAAAGTATTCATTGTATGCACCCGGAAGTTCCTGTGCTGGTCAGGATCTCCATCTAGGTGGACATGGTGAGGTCTCTTTAGCAGAGAGGAGGTGCTGCTCATTGGCCGGGTAAGTGTAGGATATGTACTTAATCAATGCGGGGGTGGATGTCATATTTAGATTTGGTGTGGGTGAGGTTCATTGATTTGTTTGGCATCACCACACATTTGCTTCCGTCCCATGTGCACACATCACTTCCTGCATTTGTTCTGCTGATGTAAATCCGTAAGGACTATGCAAGTATAAATGAGAGCTCCTTTTATTAAAATATATATGACTTGTTTCACAGCTGGGCGAATTTTCCAGCAAATTTGGACCTCTAAGTTGCATGACAAGTTGTACCCCATGATTCTCAATGACAACCATTCATATCTGTGCTACTTTAAGTCGCACCAACTTCAAAGTAGTCCCTGTACTACTTTGGTGTGACTTGAGGTATATCGGGTACAATATTACACAGGCATTCCCAGAAGTTGGGGCCAAGTTGCAGCGGCAAAGTGGCAGCAAAATAGTGTGGCTTTCAGGTCGCAGCAGTGTTAATGAGATTCAAGGATAACACCTTTGAATTTGGCCCTATTGTCACTTGTGCATCCTGAAGGTGTAGCAAATTCATCCCTGCACTACCTTGGTTTGACTTTAATGCAATTTGAGGTCCATACACCACAAGATTACACAGACATTGCTTCAAGTCATGACAAAGCTGTGCAATTTTAAGGTCGCACAAGTGCAAATGGGGCCTTATTCAAAGGTGTTATCAATTAATCTCATTAGGTTACTTTCACACTTGGGTGACTTTTCATGGAGCTTTGGACCTCAAAGTCACATGAAAAGTTGTCCCCCTTGATTTCCATGCATATTTATTAGAGCTGCGCGATTAATTGTCATCGCGATTTTTTTCCCCTTTACGATCTTGAAAAAAGAGTTTCACGATTCTTGCTATGCAAAGAATTCTCTCTGCTCTTCTGAAGCCACAGCCGAAAAACCAGGAAGTCTGCCAAGAATTAGGACATTCTTTATCAGTGAACTTAACTAGAAACCTTGTAACAATTTGTCAATTAAATAGAATTCTGTGTAAGTGAGGAAAGTTTAACTACTTAAACACTAAACATTTTTCTGACATTTGTTGGTTTCAGGTTAAAATCATTTTTTTTTTTTGCTAGAAAATTACTTAAACCCCCCCAACATTATATATATTTTTTTAGTAGAGACCCTAGAGAATAAAATGGTGGTTGTTACAATATTTTATGTCACACTGTATTTGCGCCTTTCAAATGCAATTTTTTTGGAAAAAAGTACTTTAATGAATTAAAAAAAAAAAAAAAGAAAAGTTAGCCCAATTTTTTGTGGGATAATGTGAAAGATTTTACGTCGCGAGAATCGTGATCTTTTTATTCTAAGCAAAAAAATTGTGATTCTCATTTTGGCTAGAACCGTGCAGCTCTAATATCTATGCAACTTCACCCATGTTCATTGTAGGCCAAATCGGCACCTATTGATGGCAATGGAACTGTCCGAATTGGTGCGACGCCACAACGATTCCCAAAAGTAGTTCCTGCACTACTTTGGGCGACTTGAGGGGGCGATTTCTTACCTCCCAACTTTTTGAGATGGGTATAAGGGACACCTATTAGCAAAAGTAGGTAGGCATAGGACACCTTCTTAAAGGAGAACAGTTGGGACCTATGTGATTTCACTAGACATCTGTGCAGGAAAGTGTGCGTCACACTTGTGCGACTTTGGACATCAGAGTCGTATGACAAGTCATACCCCATGATTTTTAATGTGTACCATTCATATCTTTGCGACTTCAAGTAATGCTGACTTCAACGTAGTCCCTGTACTACTTTGGTCTGACTTTGATGCGAGTTGAGGTCCATAGACCTCAAGTTTACACAGGCATTCCCTGGAATTGCGGCAAAATTGCTGATGCAAAATCATGGGAAAGTTGCGTGTCTTTCCCTGCGACTCCTGCGTCCATAGACCTCAAGATTACACAGGCATTGCTTAAAATCGCATTAAATCTCGCAACTTTCAGGTCGCACAAGTGTGAAAGTCCCACCATCAAACACTAGTAAACATATGTTCTCAATATAATTGTGCTCAAATGGCTGAAAATCACACAGATGGTATCACCTACTGAAAGCTTGCATTGTACTCAGCAGCATATGCTGAAAAGAGGCAAATGCCTATCAGCCAATGCCAAATCGGCACGAGCATGGTTGTTACTATAATATTAATGCCTAAAATGCAAAACCTTATTGTATTGAATCAAACATTAGTAAATGTATTTTCTCTGTAGGTAAGTGCTCAGCTCTGTAGCATAGCGGTATACCCTGCTGCCCCCAAAAGTTCAAGCCATGAATTCAAATCCCACTGACAGCATCACCTCCTGGAAGTGTGCATATTGTACTCAGAAGAATAATTAGCCAAAGCACATCAGCTTGCTTTATTCCATATTTTAACTCTTCAAATGCATGCAATGGTATGTACTTATTCAATAATATGGTATGGAATTCCAAATTTCAAGGAAAAAAACGTTGTAGGGTCCCCCCAGTACATACCAGGCCCTTCGGTATGGACTTTAAGGGGAACCCCACACCAAAATGTAAAATAAATTTGATGTGGGGCCCCCAAAATCCATACCAGACCCTTATCCGAGCATGCAGCTTGGAGGTTAGGATAGGGGGGGACGAGTGAGCACCCTCCCCTTCTGAACCTTACCAGGTCACATGCCCCAAAGCACCTTTTCCCCATGTTGATGGGGACAAGGGCCTCTTCCCGACAACACTGGTCGGTGGTTGTCGGTCTGCAGGCAGGGGGTTTATCAGAATCTGAAATCCCCCTTTAACAAGGGGCTCCCAGATCCTGCCCCCTATGTGAATAGGTATGGGGTACATTATACCCCTACCCATTCACCAAAAAAAGCAGTGAAATGTAAAAAAAATTAATAGCCGGTTTTTGACAAGTCCTTTATTGTAGAATAGCTCCGAGCTGTCTTCTTCCCTGAGCCATCTTCTCCAGACGCTGTCTCTCCCTCCTCCATCTTCTCCCCGAGCTGTATTCTCCCAGAGCCGTCTCTCCTGCCGCCGCCATCTGCTGTGTTCTTCCGCACCGCTGGTTACCCGCTAATAAAAAAAAAAGCTGCTCTTCTTCCATGGTGGTCTTCCTCCGCTGTGTTGTCACCCACTGTGTGGCGTCTCTTACATAGCCATGGAGCGGACTCTCCGGGTGACATTATCGGATGGCCACAGAAGACCGCCACAAGAAGAGCGGCTTTTTTTTAATTTGTGGGTAACCGGCTGCGCTGAAGAACACATCAGCTGGAGAAGATGGTGGCAGCAGGAGAGACAGCTCGGGGAGAAGAAACATCAAACACTAGTGAATGTATTTTCTATGTATGACTGAGCTACACCCAATAGGCTAGCGGTCAGCACTTCTACCTTGAAGAACTCATGGGTTCAAATCCCACGGAGAAATACTAAAAGACTGAATTGGTGAAAAAAAAAGCAAATGACTATTAGCCAATTAGCCAAAGCAGCATATGCTGAAAATAGGTGAATGCCAATTAGCCAATGCACTTTAAATTTGGCTGATTCTATTATATTAACTCTTCAAATGCATGCAATGATATGTAAGTATTCAATACTATTATGGTGTGAAATTCATAAAACACAACACACTAACTAATGGGCAGATTACATTTTTTTGTTTGTTCATTTTAATTCTTTAAAATCTTAATTTAATTGTGCACTGAAAAAATAAACACAGCTGGGGGATGGTAGGTTGGCTGGTATTTGAACTTGTACCATGAGTGCTGTGGAGACATCTGAGCAGACTACTAAGTCATTGTGCTAAGTATGAGACCTGCATAATAGTGTAGTATGATTAAAGAATGAATATAAATAATTACCCCTTTATAGTCACCTAAATTAAAAAATAAAAAACAACATACAACAAATAGGTAACCTAAATGTTTAATACATGTAACTTTACAGAATAGCAGACATTACTATGTAATAATCATTCATAACTGCATTAGTTAGCAAAAGAAGGAAATAACTAGGAATACTAATTGCAACATACATCAATAGATGCACACGAGGTAGAGCACATCTCACATAAAAATGTTTCTTTCACATACATGGATCATGATTACAGTGCAGTACTATATAACAACTTGGTAGGAATTGGCATTTGCATATACGCGGAAGCGCTAATTAGCGCTAGCTTAGCATTTACTAACATGTGTTTCTCACTAATAGCGCTAGTTTTTCATTCGCACATTCGCCTGTTGAAATTTTATTTGGCTAAAATGGGAGCTATTATTTGCCATAGTGCCCAGTACTTCCTGGCGCTATAGTAAATGACCCCCATAGACTTTAACGGTGTTCGCGTGCTCGAACAAACTTTTTTCCTGTTCACATGTTCTGGTGCGAACCGAACAGGGGGGGGTCTGCTCATCCCTACCTAGCAGTAAAAAGGGTCGCTGGTTCGTATTCCCAACCACACCACAAGACTACCTGCCTGGAGTTTGCATGTTCTCCCTGTGCCTGCGTGGGTTTCCTCCGGATACTCCGGTTTCCTCCCACACTCCAAAGACATGCTGGTAGGTTAATTGGCTTCTGTCTAAATTGGCCCTAGTATATGAATGTGAGTTAGGGACCTTAGATTGTAAGCTCCTTCAGGGTAGGGGCCCATTTTAGTGTATAATGTATATGTAAAGCACTGCGTAAATTGATGGCACTATAGAAGTACCTTAAATAAAAATAAATAAGTCTTCACTGATATTATGGTGTGAATCTCCAAAACACCATACACTAGCTAACAAGCAGTTTACATTTGATAAACTTGATTGTATGGTATATAAATCATCAAACACTAGTAAAAGTATTTTGTATATATAATTGCACTCAGCCCAATAGGCTAGCAGTTAGCACCTCTACCTTCAAAATTCAGGTATTGAAAGACTCATGGGTTCAAATCCCACAGAAGAATCCTAAAAGATTACTATTGGTGGAGAAAAGGAGAATTACTGTTAGCCAATTAGCCAAAGCAGCATACAGTGAATGCCAAGTAGCCAATACACTTTAATGTGGTTGATATTATTGTATTAACTCTTCAAATGCTTGCAATGGTATGTAAGTATTCACTAATATTATGGTGTGAATCTCCAAACACCACACACTAGCTAACAAGCAGTTTACATTTGATAAACTATATTGTATAGTATATAACACATGAAACACTAGTAAAAGTATTTTGTATGTATAATTGTGCTCAGCCCAATAGGCTAGCAGTTAGCACCTCTACCTTCAAACATTCAGGTATTGAAAGACTCATGGGTTCAAATCCCACAGAAAAATCCTAAAAGATTGCATTGGTGGGAAAAGGAGAATGCCAGTTAGCCAATTAGCCAAAGCAACACAAATATATGTGTATATATATTTACTGAAAATAGGTGCTTGTCAAGTAGCCAATGCAGTTTAATGTGAAAGTTTTTATTGTATTAACTCTTTAAATGCATGCAATGGTATGTAAGTATTCAATTATATTATGATGTGACATTCCAAACACCACACACTAGCTAAAGGGCAGTTTACATTTATTTGTTTATTTTAATTCACTTGTGTACTGAAAAATAAACACAGCTGGTGGATGGTAGGTTGGCTGTTGTTTGAACTCATACCATGTGTGGTGTGAAGATATCCAAGCAGACCACTAAGCCATTGTGCTAAGTACAAGACCTGCATAATAGTGTAGTATTATTAAAGAATTAACATAAATAATTACTGCTTTATAGTCAACTAAATTAATAAATAATAAATCAAAAACATGAAAAAAACAACATACAACAAATAGGTAACCTAAATGATTAATACATGTAACTACAGAATAGCAGACATTACTATGTAATAATCATTCAGAACTGCATTTTTTAGCAAAAGAAGGAAAAAAAAACTAGGAATACTAATTGCAATATAAATTAATACATGCACGGAAACTAGAGCACATCTCTGATAAAAAATGTTTCTTTCACATACATGGATCATGGCTACAATACAGTGCTATATAACAACTTGATAAGAATTGGCATTTGTATATACGCGGAAGCGCTAATTAGCAGCAATTTAGAATTTACAAACGTTTATTCTCCGCTTATATCGCTGATTTTCATGCGCAAATTCGTCGGTTTTGTTTCCATTTGGCTAAAATGGGCTCTATTATTTGCCATAGTGCCCAGTACTTCCTGGAGTTATAGTAAATGACCCCCTATATGTCAGTATTACATTGTATATCCCTGTATGTTTATGGTTATTCAGGTGCTTTTCGTATAGTTTTTTTAAAACTATTGACGCTCCTAGCTGAAACCACCACCTGTGGAAGGGAATTTTACATCCTTGCCACTTTTACAGTAAAGAACCCTCTACGCAGTTTAAGGTTAAACCTCTTTTCTTCTAATTTTAATGAGTGGCCACATGTCTTAATAAACTCCCTTCCGTGGAAAAGTTTTATCCCTATTGTGGGGTCACCACTATGGTATTTGTAAATTGAAATTATATCCCCTCTCAAGCATCTCTTCTCCAGAGAGAATTTCAGTGCTTGTAACCTTTCTTCAGAAATAAAATATCCTTCAGTCCCTTTGTTAGCTTTGTTGCCCTTCTCTGTACTTGCTCTATATCCAGTACATCCTTCTTGAGGACTGGTGCCCAGAACTGGACAGCATACCCCAGGTGAGGCCGGAGTCTTGTAGAGTGGGTTAATTATTGCTTTATCTCTTGAGTTAATCCCCTTTTAAATGCATGCCAATATTGTTTGCTTTGTTAGCAGAAGCTTGGCATTGCATGCCATTGCTGAGCATATCATTTGCTAGGACCCCCAGGTCCTTTTCCATCCTTAATTCCCCAGAGGTTCTCCCACCAGTGAGTAAATTACATTCATATTTTGCCACCTAAATGCATTATTTTACATTTTTCCACATTAAACCTCATATGCCATGTAGTTGCCCACCCCAATAATTTGTTCAGATCTTCTTGCAAGGTTTCCACATCCTGTGGAGAAGTTATTGCCCTGCTTAGCTTAGTATTGTCCGCAAATACAGAGATTGAACTGTTTACTCCATCTTCCAGGTCATTTATGAACAAATGAAATAGGATTGGTCCCAGCACAGAACATTGGGGGACCCCACTTTCCACCCCTGACCAATCTGAGTACTCCCCATTTATCACCACCCTCTCCCTTGTAGCTAGTTTTCAATTAATGAATTAAGCCATCCAGGACTTTTGTTCGCCCTTTTAAATCTCCCAATGGGATGCACTGGCTAATGCCCTTATTAAATATGCTCTTAAAGCAAACCCATCTCTCCTCCGTGTTCTTTGTTCCTAAGATTTTATCCCAATTTATATATTCTAGCAAGGTTTGTAGTTTAGGGAAGTTGGCTCTTTTGAAATTCAGTGTCTTTGTATTCCCCTTTTGTTTCCTATTTGTGTGATCTATACTGAAGCTAATTGATCTGTGATCACTGTTTTCCTAAATTGCCCCTTATTTCCACATCTGTGATCAGGTCTGTATTGTTAGTAATCAGTAGGTCTAGTAACACTTTGTTTCTAGTTGGTGCGTTTACCAACTGACATGAAATTGTGCTGCAAGACATTTAGGAACTGGCGAGCCTTAGACGAATGCGCGGTTCCTTCCGCCCAGTCTATGTCTGGATAATTAAAATCCCCCAATCACTTCCCATCCTTGATGCTAATCCAAATTGTGATATGAGGTCCATCTCCCCCTCCTCCCTCAGGTTAGGGGGCCTATAGCATACTCCCAGTATTATTTTCCCTTTAGTTTCATCCCTTTGGAGCTCTACCCATAAGGATCCCACCTCCTCCTACATTATTCTTGATATACAGGCATACCCATCCCCCTTTTTTACCCCCTCTAACCCTATGATAAAGGGAATACCCTTGAATGGTTGTCAGCCAATCATGAGAGCTGTTTAACCAAGTCTCTGAAATTCCCACAAAATCAAAATCCTCCTCATACAACAGTATCTCTAGTTCTCTCATCTTATACGTCAGGCTCCTGGCATTGAACATGCCATGTAGTTTAGACTACTCTTATTGGGTGTTCCGAGATTGAAAATAGGACTTATTGCTATGCTTACCTCAGGTTTATGTGCTTTAGTCAACCTACCACTAATGCCCCCAATACTACCCTCTGGAATATGTTCCACGCTGACTATCTCTACCTCTGGACCCTCCCCTTGTTGCCTATTTTTAAAAGCCCCTCTAACTTTTTGGCCATCTTCAATCCCAGCACATCTGCATCCTCCTCATTTAGGTGCAGTCCGTCCCTTCTATAGAACTGATGACCGACTGAGAAGTCAGCCCAGTTCTCCAGGAACCCAAACCCCTCCTTACTACACCAGCTCCTCAGCCACTTGTTTACTTCCCTAATCTCCCTCTGCCTTTCTGATGTGGCTTGGGGTACCGGTAGTATTTCTGAGACTATTACCTTGGAGGTCCTTTTCCTCAATTTAGCTCCCAAGTCCCTAAAATCGTTCTTTAGACACTCCATCTGCCTCTGACTTTGTCATTGTGGCCAACGTGCACCATGACAGCCGGGTTTTCCCCAGCCCCTCCCAGTAATCTGTCCACCAGATCCATGATGTGCTGAACCCGGGAGCCTGGTAGACAGCATACAGTTCCGCGCTTCAGGTCTTTGTCACAAATTGCCCTCTCTGTCCTAAGAATTAAGTCCCCTACCACCAGAAACTGTCTTTCCTTTCCCTTCGATTCCCCCCAATTCTCACTGCAGGAGTTCTTCCCCTGGCAACTAGGGGAGTCCCTCATCTCCAGCAGAGCTGGTCCCTGACTGGTTTCACCAATGTCAGTCAATGAAGCGTACTTATTGTGAAGTTCCAGCCCAAGATCGGCCTACCTGGCACTTTCCCCTCTAACCTTTCTAACTGTTGGGTGTGGCTTGGCAGCACATGTAGCCAGATGCACAACTTGTGAGCTCCACCAAATCTCCTCTCTTTTATGCTGCTAACTGCCTAACATCACCCGATTTTCGGAGATATTTAGCGCTGAGGTGATATCTACATCTACAATCTACCGGCTACTGTGTTTCCTGCTCTTGGTGAGATGAGTAGACGCATCTCTGCTACTCGCCTTGCTACTCACCATGCGGCCCAAGATGGTGGCTCAGCACAGAAATCTGCCAAGAAGCACAGGAAGGAAGCTCAAAAGCTGTTCTCCATGCCTGGTACACGAGACTCCTCGGAGCTGCCTGAAGACATGCTAGAAGATCACAGCGGCTCTCAGTCTGACGCCAATAACACAGTGCCATGTAAGGATCCGACGGTGCTATTGCTTGAATGGGACACTGTGAGTACAACCCCTGTTGTTCAAGCCCCACATATGGCCATGATCCCAGACACGGCCGGGCCAGAACCTACTCTGTGAGATATTTTCTCTGCAGTCATGTCATGCAACCTCTCTATCACAGCCCTGGCATTCGAGGTTAAGGGGTGAAAGCTGAAATGTCATTCCTTCGCCAAGACATGAAAAAATTGAGAGACAGAACCTCAGCCATTGAAAGGCACATCAGTACATTGGAGGATGACTGGGCCCCCATGCAGAGGGAATCCCATGCTCAGCAGTTTATGGTGGCTAAACATTCTGCATGACTGGACAATTTAGAAAACAGGCTTCGCAGGAACAATGTCAGGGCTATAGGCATTCCTAAAAAGATGAAGGGGAAAAACCCTGTACATTTTATAGAACAATGGCTGCAGAATAAATTTGGGAAAGACTCATTTTCACCGCTGTTTGCAGTGGAGCACGCACACTGTGTCCCCACCAGACCGCTGCCTCCAGGCAATCCTCCTAGAGCTTTCCTGTTTAAACTGCTCAATTACAAGGATCACAATGTTATCCTCACTAAAGCCAGATTAATGGGGGATGCTCTTGTGATGGACAACTCCAAGATTTCACTGTTCCTAGACTTCTCGGCGGAGGTACAAAAACAACAGGCTCAGTGTCAAGGCTGGTCTCAGCCCTTTCTTCACACCTGTCGGCTAATTGCCAGCTCCTATCGCTCCACAGTTACTCAGCTGTTGATGATATCCTGCTCATCAGTCCTGCCTACTTAAGCTGTCCAGCCCAAAGGATCTCTGCCTTCACCTTGGTCAACATCACTGAGACATTCTCCTGCATTCCTGTTGCTCTGCTGACATCCCTTTTGGCTCCAGATCCTGCTTGCTGTTCCACTACATTGATCCCTGACATCTGGCTTGGCTTACTTTCTGTTCCGGTTACTGAACTTTAGCTATGTTTTGATTACATTTGTTCTTTTTACTTTTATTATTAAACAAGTGTGATTTAACTGCACTTCTGTCTCGGTTTGATTTCATGGTTTCTGACAGTAGGCAAAGGCCATGATTTCAGAAGATGCAGTCAATCCACTTGTTGGTAATATTTTTTCCAGATTGGATGACCTGGATCACCGCATGGATCAGTTTGCCATGGATTTACAAATGCTCCTGAGTCGCACGGCTCACCTGGAATCTCCCACTGTGGCCGCCCGGTACAACTTATGTTGCAGGCCGACCCTGCTGCTGCTCCAGTCTCTGTGCCGGCACCCGCCTCGAGTATTACCTCTTTAAGAGGTATGTCTGGTTCCACTCTGCTTCCCCATCAATTTGGGAGCAATACAGCCCAGTGCAGAGGGTTTCTCAACCAGGTTGAGATATAATTTGAGATGCTGCCCCAGGCGTTTCCCACGGACAGAAGCAAAGTAGGTTTTGTGATATCTTTGCTTTCTGAGAGAGCCTTGGCCTGGGCAAACCATCTATGGGAGACACAAAAACCTGTTGTCTTGAGTTACCCTGAGTTTGTGGCTTCATTTAAAAGGGTATTTGACATTCCCGCATGCTCCGCTTCTGCTGCCAGGTGCCTCATGTTCATCGAACAGAGTATGAGAACTGTTGCCGACTACACCATTGAACTCCGTACTCTGGCAGCAGAGGCTGATTGGAACAATGAGGTCATCGTGGCTGCTTTTTCTCATGGTCTCTCAGATACCATCAAAGATGAATAGCAGCCCGAGATATACCCACTGAGCTGGAGAAGTTGATCACGTTTGCCATCCTCATTGACTCCAGACTCAGAGATAGACTCTCTTTTAAGGAGCGCTTGCAGAAGCCTCCTGTACGTGGTCTCCAATCTTTGCAGTCCCACCCGTGCCTCTCTCACCTCCTATGCCTCCTGGTACCGAGTCGGTCAGTGAAGGTGAACCCATGCACTTGGTTTTCACGCGTCTCTCTGCGGATGAGAGAACCTTTAGAAGGAGGGAGAGATTGTGCCTTTATTGTGGTTAGGCAGGTCACTTTTTGAAGTCTTGTCCTACCCGTCCAGGGAACGCCCGAACCTTGAGGTCCTGTCACGGACAGACCTTAGGTGGCGTTGTTTCATTACCAGTTATCTAGGAGGATAAGCCCCTGGTTTAGGTCACCCTTTTTTGGGATGAGTCGTCCATCGAGATACAGGTTCTAATCGACTCTGGGGTTGCAGGCCTGTTCATTGATGCTGCCTTTGTACCGAAGCACACGATTCTGCTGAAGCTGTGTGACACTCCACTTGCCATTGAGGCTCTTGAGGGGAGACCTCTACATCCTGCCCATGTGACTCATGAGACGTTTCCGTTGTCCATGGCCATAGGGGCTCTTCACCATGAGATAATCCAATTCCAAGTTATTTCCTCACCTAAGTTTCAGCTGGTTATTGGTTACCCTTGGTTACAGAGGCATAGCCCCTCTTTTGATTGGCTCCATGCTGAGGTTTTCTCCTGGTTGCCACAATGCAGTAAGACATGCTTCCAGAAGTTAGCCAAGGTCCTGTGAACCTTTTCACTCTCCTCCCTGCCGGAGGAGTACCGCAATTTTAGCAAAGTCTTTGACAAAGGTCAAGCCGGTAGTTTGCCCCCACACCGGCCGTATTATTGCGCAATTGACCTTCAACCTGGAGCCACACCCCTTCGTGGCCGGGTTTACCCTCTGTTGGTCTTGCAGGATAAGGCCATTGAGGAGTATGTTGCAGACGCACTTTCTTGAGGTTTCATCCGCAAATCCTCGTCTCCTGCTACAGCTAGTTTCTTCTTTGTGAAGAAGAAGAGTGGTGAACTGAGACCTTGTATTGATTATAGGGGTCTCAATTGTGTCACGATTAAGAATGCCTATCCGATTCCATTGATTATGGAGTTATTTGACCGACTCAAGGGAGCAACGGTTTTCATGAAGATTGATTTGAGAGGAGCATACAATCTCGTGAGGATCAAGGAGCGGGATTAGTGGAAAACTGCGTTTAATACCAGAACAGGCCATTATGAGTACCTCGTAATGCCTTTTGGCCTTTGTAATGCCCCAGAAGTTTTCCAGGAATTTTTTAACAATGTCCTCTGAGATGTGTTGCACTTATGTGTTGTGGTTTATCTCGATGATATCCTCATATTTTCCAAGTCCCTGGAGAGCCACCACACAGATGTCTGTCATGTGCTTCAGAAACTAAGAGAGAACATTCTCTATTGTAAACTGGAGTAGTGTGAGTTCCATTGTGAACAGTTTAAATTCCACTGCTGGTTTTTTGATGGACCCAGAGAAACTTTCAGCTGTCCTACAGTGGCCCTTACCCGTGGGTTTATGTCCTCTGCAGCGTTTCCTGGGCTTTGCCAACTATTATCGGTAGTTAACTTCTCATCTCTTGTCAAGCCTGACTGATATGACTAGAAAGGACGGTAACCCACAGAGTTGGTCTCCAGAGTCCCTTAAGGCCTTTGAGAGTCTCAAGGCTGCTTTTGTTTCTGCTCCTGTGTTTGCACATCCTGATCCTACGTTACCTTTTATCCTTGGGGTTGATGCTTCTGGGACTGGTGTTGGCGCCCTTCTGTCTCAACGTCCTACCTCTGAGAGCGATATGCATCCTTGTGGCTACTTTTCCAAGAAATTGTCACCTGCAATTGCGAGATTGGTGACAGAGGTGTCCTTTTATGAAAGTGCGGTAAAATACCGCTTTTCAGTTCTCAGGCATTCTCAGAGGAGATCGCTCTCCTCTGAGTGCCTGTTTATGAAAGTGTGTAGATCGCTTCTCATGTTGAGTTGAGAAGCGATCTACAAACGCCGGGAACTCCTGAGAATGGCTCCTCTCACTGTAATCTCGCGTGATATAGCGGCATTACAGTATGAGGAACCATAAAATACAAAAGTTTAACACAAATCAGCACACATTATTCCCCAACATATTAATAAAATAATAAAGTTAAATTCCCCCTACACAATATACATTAACCTAATTATAAAAAAAAACATTGTTTTTATCAATATTTAAAGATCATACATGTCCCTATTTAAATGTGAATGGTGTATAGTAAATGAATGTAATGCACATATGTAATGCAGCTATACACCATTCATATAAATGCAAAACACATTTATAATCATTAAAAAAATAATTTTAATAAAGTATACAAGTATAAATATTTATTAATAAATTAAAATAAAATATATTTCATTAAAGATAAACATAAAAATTGATAAACTGGTGCCATGCGAGAACACTGCAAATCCACTGCGGGTTCCCGCATCGCACCGACTCGCATGTCTGTTCACACTGCCATATGCGAATCGCTGGGGAGTGTCAATACATTGTTAACGACACCCCCAGATCAGCTTGCATATCGCACTGCGAACTGACAGTTCGGACTTGAATCGGATCGCATATGTGTGAACACACATGCGATCCGATTCTAGTCCGAACAGAAAAAAGGGTCCTGTGCGTGTTTGCACCGAATGCGGTGCGATATCAGCCATACTATCTGTACAGCTGATATTGCACCGCACAGACATCGCATGTAATGTGAATGGCAGTGTGCTGTGAATAACATGCGATGCCTGTGCGATGTCCGGCATCGCACAAGTGTGAACTGGGCCTAAAAGTTAACAACACCCCCAAATCAGTTTGCATATCGCAGTGCGATCTGCAAACTTGGACAGTAATCGAATCGCATGGGTGTAAACACCCATGCGATCCGATTCTGCTGTGGACCAAAAAAAGGGTCCTGTAATGCCGCGTACACACGGTCGGACTTTGCAGCTACAAAAGTCGGACAGCCTGTCCGACATACTTCCGGCGTACCTTCGGCGGACTTGGGGCAGACTTTCTTACGAACGGACTTGCCCACACACGACCACACAAAAGTACGCCAGCTTAGTACGCTGTGACGTACACCAAGTCCGACGAGACTATAAAACGGAAGTTCAATAGCCCGTACGACACCCTTTGGGCTCCTTCTGCTAATCTCGTGTTTATCTCGTGTTAGTAGAAGTTTGGTGAGAGACGATTCGCGCTTGTGAGACTCGTATTTTTCAGTTCGTTTTAACTGTTGTTCAGTCTGTGCTTGTGAGGTTTGTATCTGCTTTTCAGTGCGTTTGGTCAGTTGGCATTGAGAAATCTTTGTTTTATTGGCCGCTCGTTCCTGATTTTCAGGTCGTTCTTCACAGGCCTTGCTGTTCTTCAGTGCGTTCTGTTTAGTGCGTTCTGACCAGCCGACCGTTTTGAAGCCATGTTACCTGTACGTACTCGTCGTAGAGCTCGTGCATTGTATGTGCTTGGTGCTGTAGTTTATTCTTCAGCCCAAGACCAGTCCATGAACAGGGCGAGGAGGAGTTCATGGACCAAGAATTGGTTGCTTCAGCGTGACCAGTTCTGTCACATGCCTTTGCTCCGTGAGATCCGTGAGAATAATCCTGAGGATTTCAGGAACTTTCTCCGGATGACGGACCCCGTTTTTGATCGTTTGGTGGCTTTGCTGACCCCCTATATCAGCAGGCAGGATACCTGCATGAGGCAAGCCATCACTCCGGAGCAGAGGCTGGTCGCTACCTTGCGGTATTTGGCCACAGGGAGAAGCCTGCAGGACCTTAAGTTCTCGACAGGCATCTCCCCCCAGGCTCTGGGGATCATTATCCCAGAGACCTGTTCTGCCATCATACAGGTCCTGCAGAAGGACTATATTAAGGTAAGCTATTTTTATTTTATTAGCATCACATGTTCTTTTATGTAATCTTTGATAATGTAATGTATTTCTTGCTTCAAACACTACTTCCCATCATTGCAATATAGTGTGAATGTCCCCTTTTTATCCTCACACATGCTGGGATTTTTTCCTGTTATTTTTTGTCATGCATGTATAGTTTCCTTCAATAACCTTCCCAGCATGAAGTGATGGGAACATATCCACCTAGTCTACTCATTTTGAATGTATTTTGTTGGAGTGTATTTAGTGTGCTTATAATTAGCAATTAGCTAGATTTCACAACCCCCCCCCCCACCTGAACTCACTCCAAATAGTGTGCTGCTAATTAGCAATTAGCTAGATTTCACAACCCCCCCCCACCTGAACTCACTCCAAATAGTGTGCTGCTAATTAGCAATTAGCTAGATTTCACAACCCCCCCACCCCCACCCTCGTTAAAATTTGCTTGAATGTTCTGTGGTGTTGATTTGTCTAAAGCAAATCTATGTTGCACTTTGCAAAATGCATGTGCACTCTACAAGTGCATTTGTTCCAGTGCTTTAGTAAATGAGCAGAAGCTCTGCTGATTTCCATCATCAAATCATATGCAAGCCTCAAAGTGTTTTCATTAATTGCCCTTGCATGTGATTGTGTACTCTTTGCAACATGAATGTCTTTTGACATTACCTCATTTACTGTAAGCTGGTTAGCAACTGCACCTGCAGAGTGCGACAACTGCAGTCTTGTAGCCTTTGTTATCCCTAAATTCCTGCATGTTGTTAAAGTAATTTTTTTTGGGGATTTCACAACCCCCTAAAATGTAATCAATGTTCTATCAGAGGGGGTGAGCAATCTGATAAGTGTGCCTTTTTCCATATTAGTTATTCCAGAAGAATTAAATTATTGAATGTTATACTGATGCTGGGGAATAATGTTTTTAATTGTCTAATTTTCTTGCAATGTTAGCTTCCAAATTAATTGATTTTGGTTTTCTTGTTTGATTCCCCAGTTTCCTTCAACGCCACAGGAATGGCAGACTGTGGCATCCCATTTTGCCAGCCGTTGGGACTTTCCCAATTGTGGAGGGGCTATAGATGGGAAACATGTCCACATTGTGCCACCACCCCATTCGGGGTCATATTATTTTAATTATAAGGGGTTCCACAGTATTGTTTTAATGGCGGTGGTGTCGGCACACTATGATTTTTTATATGTGGACGTGGGGAAGAATGGCCGGATGTCGGATGGAGGAGTATTTGCCCAGACGGAGTTCTGCCAGCGTCTCCAGAGTGGTGGCCTGGGATTGCCACCTGATGAGGATAACGTGGAAGGACTCCCCTTTGTCTTCATTGCCGATGAAGCCTTCGCTCTGAGCAAGCACCTCATGAGGCCATTCCCCCAAAGAACCCTCACCCCGGAGAGGAGGGTTTTTAATTACCGGCTGGCCAGAGCTAGAAGAGTGGTTGAGAATGCGTTTGGAATTCTGGCCAGCCGGTTCCGCCTGTTTCAAACAGCCATTAATTTGGCGGAATACAAACTTAATTTTATAATTTTATCATGCTGCATTCTGCACAACTTTTTAAATAAGCATTCTGCCAATTATATAGGCACAGTTGGGCCTGAGGCCGGACAAATAGAAGCCAACCTTACAGGCCTGGATACTGTCCGTACTGGCTTGGCCCCCCAAAGTTCCCGTCAGGTTAGACAGCAATATGTTGATTATTTTATGGGTAGGGGGGCCATTGCAATGGGCCAGGATATATAATTTTTGGACAATAAAAAAAATATTGCTGAAATCTGGCATTATATTTATTGCTTGCCTTTCTTTTGGGCTGTCTCCTAGGTTATGGTCGAGCAGTTGTAGTGCCAACTGTATTAGAATTTTAAAAATGTCTAAATAAGCTCCATTGCCACTGTAAACAACTTTTTGACAATTATAACCAAACTGATACTGAGCCTTGAAATAACAAACCACACATTTGTTAAAATCCTATAAAAGGAGATGTTTTTATTAATGGTTGTTATGCATTCAGTTCTGCATTTAGTATAAAATGTTCATAGACAAAAATATAATGGTATCTTAATGATGTAGCAAAATATAATTATATTTAAATATTTCTACCTAATCCACCAAAAAATATTTTGGGCTTTTGGATTTTCGAAAACAGGCTTTGTTTTTGGAAAATCAAGTTTTGTTTTTTTTTAAAAGCAAGTTTTTTATTTTTTTTTTTGTTTTTTAAAATCAATTTTTTAATTTTTTTTGGTTTTTTAACATTAATTTTTTTTATTTTTTTGGTGTTTTAAAATCAATTTTTTTACTTTTTTTGGTTTTTTAACATTAATTATTTATTCGATTTTTTGGTGTTTTAAAATCAATTTTTTATTTTTTTTTGGTTTTTTAACATTAATTTTTTTTTTTATTTTTTTGGTGTTTTAAAATCAATTTTTTTACTTTTTTTGGTTTTTTAACATTAATTATTTATTCGATTTTTTGGTGTTTTAAAATCAATTTTTTAATTTTTTTTGGTTTTTTAACATTAATTATTTTTTTATTTTTTTGGTGTTTTAAAATCAATTTTTTTACTTTTTTTGGTTTTTTAACATTAATTATTTATTCGATTTTTTGGTGTTTTAAAATCAATTTTTTATTTTTTTTTGGTTTTTTAACATTAATTTTTTTTTTTTTTTGGTGTTTTAAAATCAATTTTTTTTTTTTTTTTTGGGTTTTTTAAAATCACTTTTTTTTTTTTTTTTTTGGGTTTTTTAAAATCACTTTTTTTTTTTTTTTTTTGGTGTTTTTTAGAAAATCAATTTTTATTTTTTTGTGGATTTTTGACAGCCCTCCTTTTTGACATTAGGTTAAACAGCCATTTATGTTATGCCAAAAAAAGAAAGAGAAGGCCCAGAATGGGGTCAGCAAAACAGGAAATGAAGGACATGATTGATGTTTTGGGGTTTAAAAAAGGGCATTTAGATTCGACCCAAAACATCAATCATGTCCTTCATTTCCTGCTGCATACGATCCAGCCTATTACGCATTTGATCCATGTCTTGATTCCAGGCCATTATTTGACCAATTAGACGTTGGGCACTTTCAGAGGTGAAATAGTCACTTCTTGTTGTTCCTAAAGTGGAATGAAACCAAAAAATGTCTTTAGAAATATGCACACATACATAGTTTACCTTACCAGAAATAAAGCTGTTGTCTCAGACACTGACCTGGTGGGGTGGCCATGTAGCCTAATTCCTCCACATCCTCGGGGGTGTCACTGTTGCTTGAATGAAGCACAACCAGATCCCCTAAAATAGAGTAGACAAATTCAATTAAACAAAAGGCAGCCATGCATAGATTAACGTAAGCTGGTGTGTCAGACACTCACCTGGTGGGGTGCCCATGTCGCCCACCTCTCCTTCCTCCACATCGTCAATGGGACTTGGGCTGATTGCCCAATCCTGTTTTGCTTGGGGTGGACTGTGTTCTTGTGGTTGGCTGAGTGATTTTTCCCCTATGTGAAACAAAAAATTAGTAATCTAATTAGCACACAGATATTTTAGGACATAATAATTTTCCCACATTTGTAGTGAAGTGGTTTGTGTAGAGTTCCTATTTTAGTTCAATATTTAAAATTATAAAGACATACCGGATAGATAGATATCAATATCTCAAAATATAGTTAATAATCTTTTGATCTCTCTCTATATCTGGAACAAAATCTCTAAATATCTAACTAAATGTAAATCCAAAAAATTAAGAGAATTTCAAATAGATATATATATATAGATATATAGATCTATATATATATATCTATATATCTATATATATATATATATCTATCTATATATATCTATATTTATATATATATTTCTAAATTTATATATATATTTCTATATTTATATATATATTTATATTTCTATATTTATATATATATATTTATATATATATATATATATATTTATATATATATTTATATATTTATATATATATATATATTTATATATTTATATATTATATATATATATATATATATATATATATATATATATATATATATATATATATATATATATATATATATATATATATATATATTTATATATATATAAATATATATATATATTAGATAGATAGATATGGATATGTAACGAGGTTTCTTAAAAGATCGTTTAAAACGATGAACAAAAATCGTATAGGAAGGAAAAGCACATGGAGCAGTATACAAGGTAATAAACACAAGAGAAAAACACGACAAGTACTTACTTTTTTTAAGAACTTTCCGGATACGTCGGTATTGATCCGGCTCCCTGAGTTTCAGGTCAGACCATCTTTTGCGCAATTGATCTTTGGAGCGCTGGACCCCAAATGATGCCTGCAAAGTCTCCACGACCTTCGCCATTATTTTGGCCTTGCGCAAATTTGGCCGTGCGTACGGCCCATAATTGCCATCATAGTCGTCTTTGTGAAGAATGGCCACCATCTCCACCATCTCTTTGAAACTCATATTAGAGGCCTTAAATCTAGGCCTCATAGATTTGGTTGACGTTCCAGACGTTCCAGCCTCCGGGCTGTCTCCACTACCTGAGGTCGTCAACATTTCAGGTGTCTCCGCCATTCTTTAACTCCACTACGCGCCGTAACAAAAAAGGGGCGGAGAACATGAGTTCATTTCGAACGTCAGGGGCGGGCGACGCAGGCGGAGTTTCACACATGCGTAGTGTATAAAGGAGGGCCTTTCGCGCGTGTCGTACGTACGTTCTGTGCGTCAAATTAGGGGGCGGAGAACATGAGTTCATTTCGAACGTCAGGGGCGGGCGACGCAGGCGGAGTTTCACACATGCGTAGTGTATAAAGGAGGGCCTTTCGCGCGTGTCGTACGTACGTTCTGTGCGTAGGTGATAGTGGACCAGGACGTTCCAAAACGAAGGTAATTTGAGATATATATTTTTTTTGGGGGGGGTTTATGGTCATGACTTTGTAGCAAGCGGCCTATATGGCTTGATAGATTGATGAGGCCTACATAGGGAGAAGATGATGAGGGGTTAGCAGAAACATATAATAAGTTTTTTTGGTCTTGTGACTTTCTCTTTTCCAGATATAATGAATCCCCTATTGAAGGATCCAGAGTTCCTTACTTCTTTTATTTCAAAGTATCGAGAGATGAGGAATTTGTGGGAGGTGAAACACCCTCAGTATTATGCCAAGCATGTGAGGAAGTCAACGCTGGAGAGACTTCTGTCCTTTGTCCAGGAGACCATCCCGGGA